>JARWMC010000003.1:8593265-9979240 GCA_029959065.1 Colias behrii
GGTCAAGAATTGTTTATACAATTCACATTTGCCGAAGTATACAAATCTGTAGGTTGCACATTATATATTCAGTATTCAATTATTTTGCCTAGGTACCTGTAGAATTATTAGTACCTAGCATAGTCTAGTTTAAATAGAATGACATTACGGTTATAATTACTATCGCGCTGTAAGCTTCACTATGCAAATTTCCATCTACAGTTTCAGCGTCTTTTTGTCTTGTTATAATTACTAGGTATTAGGCAGATACAGAAATAATAGATAACCAGAGCACGCTCAGCTTCTACAGAAAAATAAAAGAAAATCCATATTATGCAAAAAATATTAATTTTAATTACCTATACAGTCATCAAATAAAAAATCGATCATCCATTTTATAATCTGTACGAAACTTTGTAAATAGGTATCTACCTAGGCATACAATAGGTACCTATTATGGTGCTCATGGAGTCTTTAATATAAATTTTAGGTACCTACACAGATCAACAGCATAGGTAGGCAGGTACAGATCATAATATTAGTTTGGAATATTTCTCATACACACAAGAGAATTTATTTTTTCTGTTTTTTTTTTTAAGAACAGATTCAGTAGAAATAGGGTCATTGCGCTGGTTTTCGTCCAGTTATGGGAGTTGCCAACTTTGTGATGCGAAATAAATATTTTGGAGCACCCTTCCTTAAACATATAATATTTTTATTTAGTCCTTATATAGTCTTCTTTAAGATAATATTAAGTGAAAATAAATCATTTTGACGTATCTTTTTATTTAAATTATTTTCTGCAAAAGTAGGGTATATGCTAGTTTTCGTCCAAAAAAACTGGTTTTCGTCCTAGTGTAAGCTAGTTTTCGACCACCGTGTAGAAAAAGGAGGGTAGGTCAACTATTAAGTTAAAAACCAATTACAGGTAAATATATACTTTTATTTAATCAACATCACAATTTCTCACTACCTTTACAGGTTTAGTTTTACTAATAATAATCAATATAACTAGTCAACACTGAGATCTATGTAGCACTTGGCAGTCTTTATATGCGTTAGTGATGACTGTTTAATCATTCGTAATAAAGAAAGGAATGCGTTACTTACAATGTAAATGAATAAAGTAATAATTATAGGACTGAGAAATTACATCAAAAAACAGAAATATTCATTCTTATACTTTGTTTATCAAATGAAACGTACTATATTAAACACAGCCATAATAATACGTTTTAGCTACTAAAATAAACTATACTATACCTTACTGAACTATGCATTATTGTCTTACTGATGCCTTTATTAAAGATTCTTCAGTGTACGTAGCGTTTTTTTTTTCTAGCTTTCTTAGACTCCTTCGAGGCCATCTAAAAACAATAAGATCTTTCTTAGGATACGTTGAGTAAGTAGAATAAAAAAATATTGCATTGGCAAAACAGACCTAGAATAAAAGATGATACTCAAGTGAATGATAATCAAGAAAAATACAGTGTATTATGTCTGACCTACCCCCATTTATGCTACGAATAATTGACTCTACTTCACATAAGGAGAATGATACATGACTGAATGAATGACAATATTAGGTACCTACAGCACTCTGGCCCTCACCAATTATTTATAAGGAAGATACTGAATAGAAAACTTTTCAATACGTAAAAAAGACGAAAAGTAATGCAAAAGAATAGCTATTTTTAATTTTTGTCCACTCCAATACTCATTCATGGACGAAAACTAAAACGTTTAAAGCTAAATTAAGTTTTCGTCCACTTCTTTAAATATTTTTTTATTTTGGCAGCACTGACAAAGCAGTGGACGGAAACCAAAAAATCTAAACTAATAGCAATAAAGATCACTTCTGGAGAAACTATTCAGTATTTTAAAGGTCCGATAGAGTAAAAAGAACCTAACAAATATTCACGTAGCTGTTTGAGTTTTCGTCCACTTGGACGAAAACCAAATATTTTGAGAATTTGGTAACCTAGTATCCGTCCACTTAATTTTTCGAAGAGTATTATAAAAAAAGTATAATAAACACTTCTAATGCGTTTAATAGGCTTATAACTAAACATACGTACCAAAAACATTACGTAAACTAGCTAAAACAGTGATTTAACTTACCATGAACTTTTCTCGCCGGCAAATTTTTCTCTCGCGCGATGACATCTGCAAGGCACGGATGGGAAGCGGCCACTTTTACGTTAATTTTTTGAACTCTCTTCTTGTCAAATCAAATTTTCATGTTGATAGTACTGTTGCTTACACATTATGGAACGTAAAAAGTGCAAACTTGCGCGGGAAGGTAGGTTTGTATTCAAGTTTTACGCACGTGATTGTAGCAGGTCAGTCAAATGGACGAAAACCGAAACTGGACGGCAAACCGGCGCAATTACCCTACCCCTATTTCTACTGAATCTGTTCTTAAAAAAAATACATATTATTCTTTCACGCATAGAGATAATTATTCTATAAAATAAACGCGGCTGGTTGTTTCATGTTTGGCTAATCTGTAAAGAAGTGTTTACAAAATTGTTTTGTATCAATATTAGCATTTGTAATGTTGTAGTTGGCCGGGAGTAGTTGTGATTCGAATCACGTGTTGGCGAACCCGCAAATCAGTGGTACCCGATCCTAAAAAAAAAAAAAAAAAAAAAAAAGTTTGGACTCTTTTCCCACTAAAGCGGCCACGCTGAGTCGATAGCACTCACTCCCGAAGCGATAGGATGCATGGTTTCGGAGATGTGCAGATCGATTAACTCTTATCTAATTGATATCCGGTGGCCTTATCTATCAACACCGTCCCAACTCGGCGTTCTTATCTATTACTCATTGTGCACCTCGCTTATCACTGCTTTTGTATTAAACTTCTTTGCTATGATCTACCTCGCTATTCTAACCAAACGATGTATTATTATATTCAAGAAAAAATACGTCTAAAATACTATAACAATATTTATATATTATCGTACTATATTATTATAATTGTTGCTTTTTTAAAAAGCGATTCGCTTCTGGCGTTGTTTATCAAAATCTAACCTAACCTAACCTAATTATTTTTCCGGGTAATCTGATGTATCGAACTTTGTTACGAGCTACCTCGCTATTCTGAATCATCAATAAAACACATTCATTTTACTGCCATTTTCATTGTTCCCTGTAAATATGCTCGTAAAACTATGCATTGAATATCCCTGAAACTTATATAGCAAATACATTAAGCAATATTCACCACAAACTGAAGTCCAATCATTCTGAATCCTATCAACATTCCAGTCCCATCTCTTACAATTCCTTTTCAAAAACTGGAGATGATATCGCTCAGGTGTTCGTCCATATGAATCAAAATATTGACCGATGCCATTCGTATCGATATGTACAGCTACCCAGTGTGAACCTGGTTTATCATCCGCATCCAAATTGCATATTATATACGTTGGTACATGGGTATACATAGGCAGTCTATTAGCAGCATAAACATTATTTTCTAGACTGGGATGAATTTTTTTCATATGTTTTTGTAATTCTAGTGTATCCATGATAGTACTGTTATTAGCAGATTATTACAGTACCAATCTATTCAATGGTTGTCATAGGAATGTTCAATTATAGTGTTTTGTATAAGATTAAATAGGAAGTTTGTAATGAAATAAAAAATAGTAAATTGCATACAATTTGTTTTATTTAATTTTATAATGTTTCCTTTAGTTACATATACACAAAATGCATTAAGCATAACACATAAATCTAAAATATAACACACATTATAACCTTAACTACTATAGTCTACAGTAACATTTCTATTTTTATCTATTTCAATAATATTATCAAACTCAGCATAAACAATACAGTTAATTGTTTGTGTTAGTGAGGATTCAAATCGTACTTCTAATCTTACACTACCATGCTTTATGAGATTCCAATGAGCTGATGAGTTAGCTGATAAATCAGGAGTTAAATCAAATGCTAAAAGACAGTAGCCTTTGGCATACTGTTCACGAGAGATTGCATTTCCTTCATTAAGAAAGTGAATACCAGTCCCCGAGAATAGAGTATGATATGCCGATGTGAATATATTATTATTAAAAGATGGTTGCAAAGCTTTTGAAGGTATTTGTTGACCATCAATATATAAGCTGAAAGAGTTAATACCATAGTTTTCAAAGTTAAATGGATTTTTAGTAAGTGAACCATTAAATGCGGAATTGTTCACAAATCCAATAATACATCTTTTGGGTACCTGTCCCAAGAATATATTATCAAGAGTTTTTCCTTGAACACCTGATGGAATTGTTAAAACTTTAACTTCAGCACGAGTAATAGGATATTTAGCAGTTGTAGAAGCTAAAACTTTCTGATGTGCGAGTAATACACTTGGATTAATTCGTGCTCTTCGAACAATAAGAGTTGCATCCGTAATGCAAACTTTAAACTTTTCATCATTTGACCCAGCAATTAAATTAAAACTCTCTCTTGACCGAACTAATTTTACACTCATTTCAACACCATTAATTAAAAATTTATCTTGATTGAAAATGTCACCATGAAGATGACCAATCATTTCTATTTCCCGGCTTTCATTAACTAATTCCTGTCTTTTAGCAAATCCTGTGTTTTTACCATCTGTGGAATCCATTTTGCCTGCTGTATCATCATACCAAAGACTACAAGTAAGATGAGATTGTTTAGCAGCAGGAGCATAGTTTAAAAGGGTTTCCATGTATGCTCGATAGGCATAGGTATTATTAGGTGGTGATACAAGTTTTTGGTTTAAATAAACATCGAGTTGACTAAAAAGTGAATGCAGCCAATTATTTACAGGTGCTACTACTGTAGCTGATAACAAGTTTGTTGAATCTTGATTTAATACTTTTGCCTTTATGTGGAGTAATGTATGAGACAAATCTATGTAGTCATCGCCTGTTCCAGGAACTTGAAACTCGATAGGTCCATCATCAGCAAGAGATGAAATTGGTTTATAGTGAATCCACAATCCATTTTCAATGCTTGTTTGTGTGGACGGTAATGCAAACAAATCTAATTCTGACTTAACGCACTCACAAGAATGATTATGAAGGAAAGACATACTTAATTTGAAAATATATCTTTGATGTTTTTTGGTTTTAGACCAAGTTTTTTCGTAGCTTTCACTTTAGCTGTTAGTGGTGGAATGAACGAGGCCAATCGTTTTCTTTTAGTTATATACCCAGATCCTGTCATGTTTAATCGATCAATTTTGTTATCAGCCTTTCGTTTTAAGTTCGTACTAACTTGCTTTAGACGATCTTTTATTGAGGCTTCCATAGGACGGGCTTGAATCATATCCGATAAAAGTCCTACTCCAGCGTTTAATGCCTCCTTACCAACCACTCGAGCACCACTTGAAAGTAAAGGTAAAACTGATCTAAATAACCCTCCTAAGAAGCTCCCAATACCATGACCGCGTTGGTATGGTGAACCCTTATAAATTACTCCAACTCCTGATCCAGCTTGATGTGAATAATAATTTTCATATGGACATTTATGATGATCATGAGGAGAATACATTATTATAATTTGCGGAAATGTAGTTTAATACACACGGTCCCAAACTGGAATGGTATTTTTTGTCCTGCGCTCGATCTTATATCCATTTCCAGCGTATCGAACTCTCTTCGCATAACAGGTAAGTAGTGAGGTGGAGAGAAAACGTGCATTTTATACGCACCATAAATGTATTTTGTAGGATCTAATGAAATGACTCTTAATAGCGGAGTCATAACATCACCCACAATCTGAGGATCGATAATGTCGCAATATAGAAATAGTTGAGATGGTAACCCTAAATGTAAATTAGCAGGACACTTCCCAAAATTTCTGTCTAGGAGATTTGTATTTGGTTCATAACCTAGTTGTAAACTTAATTTGGGTGATAATGTTACGGATGTTATATTTTTATCCAAAACAGAAACAGACACAAATTTTGTTATTTCATCATAACGAAATTTCAAGTTCTCTCCGATACCATTTAACGCTCTCAAAATATGTTCAACGTTATCGTAGTTGGTAGCGGGAATATGTTTTTTGTAGTACACTGTTGATGGTTTATCTTCATTAGGAATTAACATGGTTTTTGTGATGTATACAACATTTTCATGATCTTGAACAGTAAACATTGTGCATGGATATTGAAACTCGACAACTCCAACCAACCATTCACCTTCTAATTTCATAGCTTTTGGTAATTTTGTTGAAAAATTTGTGGTCTTGTTATCAGGGAAGTATTCCATTGAACTATTGCTGAGCAAAGTTAAATAAAAACTTTCTTTATTCATATTTCTTTTAAACTAGAAGCTAAAATCCAACTGTTAAATTTATCTGGATAACCTTTCCACTTCACTAATACTTCTTTTCTGTTGCCTGAATAACGAGTACCAATTATTTTATCTATTTTATATTGTGAGGTGGGGTTGTAAGTGACCTTCTGTAATTCTCTTTCATAAAAAGTACCAACTATTGGTTCATTTTGTAAATCTGTAATTGTATAAACAACCCATGGAGATCTATCAATTATTGAAGATATAATAAATATTTCTTCACTCCAATTTGATTCATATCCTTTTTGGAAAACATGTTTATATTTAGTTATTCGAACATAATCACCCACGTTGAAATTTGGTTTTGAATTTTCTAAAGAAAGTTTGTTTGACCCTCTATCATAAAGATTAGTCCAAACTGTCATAATATTGTTGGAACTTACATCACATGGGCACATCTTAATACTCGAGTGAATGCTGTGATTATAAGAGTATATTAAATCTTGTAAAACATCTATATATCTATAAGTATTATTATGAGTGAAATAACGCCACATTTTCATTTTTAGAGTTCTTTGAAATCGTTCAACAATACTAGCCTTAATATCAGGATTGTTAGTGGTATAGTAATTTATCTTTTTGGATTTAAAGTATTTTTGTACATCTTTTGAAACAAATTCTGTACCTTTATCAGATTGTATGTGAGTAGGGGTTGAATTACTTTCAGTAAATATACTTTCAAAACATTCTTTAGTTGTTTCTGAGTTTTTCTTTTTCATTGGTCTTGCAAAAGCATATTTACTAAATACATCAATAACACAAAGTATGTAGTTGAAACCATCATTATATTGAGAATAAGTTCGCATATCACTTAAATCAGCTTGCCACAGCTCATTAATATTTGATAGAATTATTATACGCTATTACGCGGGAATTTTTTCCGAATGGGTTTATGTAATGTATATGTTTCTTGTGATTGTAACCATTCCTTTACTTGCTTTTTATCCATTTTACCCTTCATAGCTTTTGATAATTTATCAATACTACCAAAACCAGCGGGGTTAGATGGATCATAATAAATCCTGTTAATTTCTTCTAGTACGGGGTCCATTTTTCCCAATCGATCTTTTTACGTATTTTAGTTATATATCTTTTATCTCCACTGCTCGGTGTAGAAAATTCTTGAACTTCAATCTCGGAGGTTTTGTTCAGATCTTTCGCTTGAAGTTGGTTAATAAACTCACATCTCTTTGGATTTCCAATATAAGTAAGTGGTACTTTAATATCTTTCAATGCTTTAGCAAATCTATCCCACCCTATCGGATCACTTTTTTTTAAGGGTCTAAGTGAATCATTTATTAAATCAACAATATTACTTCCTGGAATTTTTTCATTATCAATTATGATTGTGCCTTCATTATCCCAACGTATTTTACTTTTACTTGATCCAATTAAGTTTAATAATGACTCACCTTTTTTATTATAAGTTTTTGGTATTAAACTGAGTATTTGTGTTGGTGAATACAGTGGATTTGCCTCACTTTCTATACTTTTAATGGAACCTTTCTCCTCCAACAAAGATTCAGCATCAACTGAACTTTTTAGATCTCTATCTTTATTTTTAAAACCAATTTTAGACTCATTTGAATATTCATTAGATGTATCAGAATAAATTGGTAATCTGAGTGGTTGACGATCCTCTTCGATAAAGTGAAGGTATCTTTGTAGTGTTTGCAAATATAACATCCACTTCTTTCGGTCTTCCGTCTTACTATTCATAATATTTTGCATTTCAATATCTAATCGAGACAAATTACTTGTATCCTTATTTTCTTGTTTTAATTTCTCAATCAATCCAGGTTCAATAAGTATCATTTTCTTAGCATTTTCCATATTAACTGGCTAGTCCACTTACTAATCCACTCAATATTGCACCTAATATTATTGGTAAGAAAGTCCCTCCTTTTTGTATAATAATATTTTTTCTTAGTTTATGTTTACACTTACGCACCAGTTTACGGAGTATATTTTTGTGTTTATTCAATTTTTGTTTATCTTGATCTTTAAGTGGTATCTTTCCTTGTAAAACGTTATGAATACATTCACAAATACAATTTATTTCTTTTGCATCACACGTTTTAAGTAATGCTCTTTGATGTTTTGGTTTAAGCGTATGCAAAGCATTTAGCAAATGTTTATGCGTTGTGACTCGACGATGCATCATTTAGAAATGATTTGAATTGTTTGATTCTTGGTGTATTTAAACTCTTTCGTAGGGACGTAGACTGTACAGTGACCATTAAATGGGAATACATTTGTCTTGATACGACAAAAATCATTTGTATTCTGTTTTAAATCTACCATTAAATATCCATGTGCTTCTAAAGTTGCATCCCTGTAGGCGTCTTCAATGAATTTTGTGTTATCTGGTGACACTTGTCGTGCTAAATATCTTATTTGAGTTTTATCTCGAGGGTTTTTAAAATAAATTATATAACTTGAGTTTAAAGAAATGTCTCTTTGACCTTTACCTTGATGAAATAAATTTTGTGTTAAATAAAATACACTAAGATTCCGGTGATGACTACCTTTTGTAAATATATCCACAATTTTTCCATCAGACTCTCTCATTAGATCATCAATAATAATAAGGTGTGGGTTTTCACCATCAAACATATTAAGATTTGGAATTCCTTGATGATAGTTAACATTTGGTAAATTATATAAAGGTTGCATTTCATCAAAGCACCATGTGATATGATTAAAATCACAATTACATATTTCTTTAACTGATTTTATGAAATTTGTTACAAAATTTGACTTCCCACATCCACTTGGTCCGGCCACAATAGCAGTAAACGGATGGATAAAGTGAAACATTTCACACGTCTAGAGTTTAAAGGGATGAAATAAAAAATGAAAATGTTGATGTAAAAATTTAATATATATAGCGAGGTAGCTCGTAACAAAGTTCGATACATCAGATTACCCGGAAAAATAATTAGGTTAGGTTAGGTTAGATTTTACAAACTTCCTATTTAATCTTATACAAAACACTATAATTGAACATTCCTATGACAACCATTGAATAGATTGGTACTGTAATAATCTGCTAATAACAGTACTATCATGGATACACTAGAATTACAAAAACATATGAAAAAGATTCATCCCAGTCTAGAAAATAATGTTTATGCTGCTAATAGACTGCCTATGTATACCCATGTACCAACGTATATAATATGCAATTTGGATGCGGATGATAAACCAGGTTCACACTGGGTAGCTGTACATATCGATACGAATGGCATCGGTCAATATTTTGATTCATATGGACGAACACCTGAGCGATATCATCTCCAGTTTTTGAAAAGGAATTGTAAGAGATGGGACTGGAATGTTGATAGGATTCAGAATGATTGGACTTCAGTTTGTGGTGAATATTGCTTAATGTATTTGCTATATAAGTTTCAGGGATATTCAATGCATAGTTTTACGAGCATATTTACAGGGAACACACTGTACAACGATATTTTAGTGGATGAGATGTTTCGCTCCTATTTTATAAGTAGATAAGGCTACAATTCCAATAAAAATGGCAGTAAAATGAATGTGTTTTATTGATGATTCAGAATAGCGAGGTAGCTCGTAACAAAGTTCGATACATCAGATTACCCGGAAAAATAATTAGGTTAGGTTAGGTTAGATTTTGATAAACAACGCCAGAAGCGAATCGCTTTTTAAAAAAGCAACAATTATAATAATATAGTACGATAATATATAAATATTGTTATAGTATTTTAGACGTATTTTTTCTTGAATATAATAATACATCGTTTGGTTAGAATAGCGAGGTAGATCATAGCAAAGAAGTTTAATACAAAAGCAGTGATAAGCGAGGTGCACAATGAGTAATAGATAAGAACGCCGAGTTGGGACGGTGTTGATAGATAAGGCCACCGGATATCAATTAGATAAGAGTTAATCGATCTGCACATCTCCGAAACCATGCATCCTATCGCTTCGGGAGTGAGTGCTATCGACTCAGCGTGGCCGCTTTAGTGGGAAAAGAGTCCAAACTTTTTTTTTTTTTTTTTTTTTTTAGGATGGGGTACCACTGATTTGCGGGTTCGCCAACACGTGATTGACACGAATCACAACTACTGCCGGGTACGACACAAATGTCGCAACACTGTCAGATTGCCGGTTGGCCCGAGTGACCCGAGGCAAGAGGTCGACACTCGGCCCTCGCGTTGGCCACTGAGCCGACAGCGCTGTGCAAAATCGCTAATTATATTCAATCGCTTTTTCGCTTCAAACTATTGTTGAAAAGGGAACAGTTTTGCCCATAGAAATCTAAATAACAAGACACATAGAAGTGCTATAATGTCATAATTCGTATGAAAACCGCTGTCGCCAAAATCAACACATTTAAACCGATAGCTAAACAGTACACACAAGTAAACTATGCCTTTTATTGGACAGCTTGATTTTAGTGAAAACTAACTTAAATATTAAATTAAGCTTTTTAATATGTATCCTAACGCACGAATTTACGGTTTATTTTAGAATAACATCCCTAAGTATATGAGACGTTTTGTTTATTATTTTTGCTCCAATACGAAAAAAATCGGCTTTTCTACAACAGAGGTTGTCAATTTTCAATAGATATAACTTTGAACATAAACTCATAGAAATAAGGTTGAAATTTGTGTTAAACGTGATAATAAGAATGGTCGACTGTGTCATTCATTGTTATTTCGATTACTATGGTGACACTCGTAATAGGTACTTGTAAATATTCTATAATTGTAAGGAAAAACGGCAATATTTAGAAACAAAAATACTTACCGGTGAAAGGAGAATGGCGAAACTAGGCCTAACTGTTACAGAAATCATAATATATTTAAAATTCATTATGTTAATTTTAATAATTATTTGTAAAATATTGACTTCTGATTCTATGGGAAAACAAATCTTTGAAAAAAAAGATAATTCGTCACTACCGGTCTTATCAAGCAGAGATGTCAGTGTTGTCAGGAGTAAAATAGTCAAATCTATAGAATGCACGATGAATGTTTATTTTTCATTTTTAGTTTTATTGAATTCAAATGCTATAAAAATCGGAAGAAAAACTTAACTTTTTTTAACGCACATCTCAATTTATTTAGGTCATTCTATAAAATAAAAACATATTTTACTTTATCAATAATAATTATAACATTTTTACAAGAAGCTTATATCTAATACACTGGAGATTTCAGTATGAACATTAACTTGTAACAAGAAAATATGACCTTGAATGACGCCTGTATGTTTTTTTATCCCTTTCACACCTAACTAACTACCTAGGTGTGAAAGGGATAAAAAAACATACAGGCGTCATTCAACGTCATATTTTCTTGTTACAAGTTAATGTTCATACTGAAATCTCCAGTGTATTAGATATAAGCTTCTTGCATTTTTATTTAGGTAGCTGGCCATTAATAAATGTCAAATTATTAATCATAATTGTGTCAGTGATGAGTGATTTGTTATGTTTGTTGTTTGACTTTTTAGTGAAGTTTTAGTAACGTTATATTCAAAATTGCCTTAATCGTCTATTTTTACTCTAAAGATATTATTTTAATTGATTAGTCTTATTATGAAAGCGAATCCTGATTCATCCATTTATAAAGATATAAGAAATGTAAATGTAATAGGAAATGTAACCTACCTAGTGATTGTTGATGTTTTGGTAAGTTAAAATGTGTGTTGAATAATATGTGTTGGATCCAATATTTCTATTACCTGACTGTTCTACTGTTACACTATTATTAGCTAGACAATGTAGATAGAAAATAAACTTACCTGGACCTAGAAAAAGGCAATGCTATTCATTTAACTCAAGCAAACTAACTTTTATTTTTGTTACTTTACACCCCAATATCTTGCGATCCCATAGAACAGATCTATTAATTATTATATTCATAGAATCTGTATATTTTTATCTGTTTAATCCTTCATAAATCATCAGTGTAACGATCAGGCCCAGAGTCCTATGGGAGTTTGCCATTCTCCTTTTATTCCTTTATTAGTATAATTACAATTTATGGAAGATTTTTCCGCGCTGGGTAATGCTGTAACACACCATGTTTACTCACGCACGTTTCAGGAACAACTGAAGAGCGACGAACGCACTGGTGGTATGGTGGTGGTATGGTAACCACCTGAGCGGCGACAATGTCACGCGCGCTTACGACTTCTATTGCCTTGTTATTTAGATTTCTATGGTTTTGCCATATAAAGTGGCTCAGTTAACAATACGATGCCATGTAGGAACTAAAACAATATTGAATTTAAATAAAAATTTTGAAAAATAGCTACTTACCTACAATATTCGATAGAGACTATATTTATTTACCTACCTACCTGTAGGTACCTACTTTTTGTAAATATCTTATCGTCATAGTAATTTGATTTATAATAATTTCAACCCTATACTACCTATGTTCATATGAACGATGCATGTTTTTAATCAAGCTCATTTCCAGTCAGAACAGGGAACCTTCGATACCTAGTTAGTAGAAGGAATACATATATTAGTATCTCACCAAGGTATCTGATTACCAGTCGGGTCTAAGTACCTCTTCGGAAACAAGCTAAATGAATTTGCATGTTGGGTAAAGATAAGCAAATTAATTTAGTAGTTACCGGTTTATGGGTCATCCGAACGAGTCACAGCGAAACTTGCAATGAAGAAAGATTTTGCAGAAAATATTATAATTGCAAAATTGTAGTATGTGTTTGCGCTGGGTGAAATTTTTTAAATGGCCCAAAATTCGCACACAAAGGTTTCAATGCGTTCAAAACTTAATGGGCACTAATTAATACAATTAGCTCACGGCAAATTGCACATAAGACTGAAATAATGAGCGTAAATTGAGGCGACTTTACACTTCTGATTTATTGTCTTGCACTTGCTTGGATTCGTCGAAAGAGAAAACGGACCAGTTCAGAAAATATTACGAGCGGAATACGAAATTGATAATGAATATTCATAAAAACTTAATCACAGGCTTCTGTTGTTTTTCCAGAAATAATAAAATACTAGGTAGGATTTTACGATATTTCATACCTTTCTACAACTGCAACATTTGAACCACATTCTCACTTATAAGAATCCTAGCTACAAAAAAAAACTTGTTTATCAATTTTCCATAACACATACCTACGTAAGAAAATGGAATTAAAAATAGGACTACCTAATTATAACATAGATTGTGATGTAAATGATACATTTATTGATATCTATTTGGTTTAAAACAGCAATTTAAATATTTAATATCTCATTAAAAATATTTTCGTAACTAATAGCCATGTTACTAGTCAAATTTCGATTCACTTCCAGTGTTACGCCTAGGCGAACCATTGCATCTGTCTCATTAATTTCGATGCCGCTTTAATGGTGCTTTCACCAGCAATCAAATTACCATAAATACCTAAAGAGTACACTCTACTAGAAATATTTAGTATGATCCCAGTAACTTATGTTAAGATTAATTTTCATTAATAAATGGAATAATTTATTTGGTTATATTAAATTAATTATATAAGCATAATACTTTAAAAAGACTTTAAACAATAAAATATCTTCATAAATCTGATGGAAAGTAGTGCAGGAAGATATTTGGTATAAGGTAATTGTATTAATATGATGAAAAAAAAAACACTTGGTAAGTAACTAACTTACTAAAATAATAGAAAATGAAGGTGAAGAAAATTATTTCCCGATTTCATAAATAAATTTCCTATCCAACAACCTATACAGGTACCTATAATCAAACATTGTTCTATATGTATGTATATGTAATAGGGAAGTTTTTTTTAAAGTTCTTATAAGCTCCATAATAAATTACTCGAGTCTGTCTTCATATTATGATTTTTTAAATTAATTTGAATCAAAAATGAAGAGTAAGAAACTAGATGAGTTCTCCAGTTTGCTTTTAAAGCGTATGATGAATTGTAACTTTTTAAATATTTATTTATTTTTAATTTGTTCAGGGCTATAGTTGACAAAGATGGACATTGGACACCCACTATAAATACTATTGCATATATATATTTTATTATTTATTATCAATCAGTTTATAATTCAACACCAGCATCCCACATGAGCCAGCTCGTTATTGGACAAGTATTTATCATCGTTAACAATGTGTTGTAATGCACATGAAGGTTATGTGTCTATTTATCTCCAAAACTTAAATGATAAAGAATAAAATGACCGTCAAATGATGGAGCATTTGTATGCGCAAACAGTCACCATTAAGGTTTGACAGTTTGAGCGATCGGCGAGGCAGCTCCCCGCAAGATCGTCGACACTGTTTCTAAACAATGGTCCATAACACTATCTGTCATCAAAACAAAAATGCCGCTTAATTGGATCCGCAAAACATTGTCCACCTTGAACTGATACTTAAAATATAATTTAAGTGGTAGTCAATTAGGTATAAATGATAATATTTAGATAGGTTATAGGAACATATATAAAAAGCTCTGTCTAAAGCTGTCGTAACAATGTGAACCCAGCCGAGACACTAATGGGCAATATCGCGTTAAATAACAACAACAATGTTGACCGTTGACGGCTTATCCGAAATATACAAACTATCTCTTGGGTTACCATTATTTATTTATTTAATATTAATTTTTTGGTATTAACCTAACTTGGTTGCAATAACCAAATTGATTGAAATAGTTGAAGTTGACATTGTGATTATTTCAGAAGGCTGAAAAATTACTCTACCTAATTGGTGATTAGATCATACATAATAGGTATACATCAAAATCGGAAAATTATTCTCAGTACCAAAATAATTCATTAATGTTATTTACTTGTTTAACTTTGTTTGCTGTATTCTGTCCGTTAACGTTTATGCTCTGCTTCTGTTTTCATTTCTCTTTAAACTCATTCTATATATTAAAAAAAAACTTTTAAATAGGAAACAATTTAATTGGTCTCTATTATCTATATAAACTAAAATAAGAGAATTTAGAAAAAATTGACGCAATGGTTGCTAAATGACTGTCATAAATGCGAAATCAGTGAAGTCTGAATAACAATAGAGCACAGAACAGTAAATTAGATAGAAGTGTGATGTGGGCGTGGCCCACGTGTCACTGGTAAGGTAAGATCACCTAACTTGCTCTCAGTTGTGCGCAGAAAAATATTCGAGTCGGTTGTCAGCTGTCAAACCTTTTTTCCATATTTATTCATTAATTAGGACGTGTTGTTCGGTATTAGAGTGCAAAAATGATAGCAGACGAAATAATATCAGCAATGGAGGCATTTCATACCATCGGTAAGTCTTATTTTTATTTATTTTAATTATATTTTATGTTATAACTTCGCTTGTCGTAATTTGTCAAAATTGTATACAAATATCTAGTCAAAATGAACCTTAATCCGTAAGAAATTAGTACTATTATAGATTGAACAGCAAACAAGACTTTCTGGAATATTATTGCAATAAACAAACGAATGTCGCTTTAGTGATGCTTGTGGCGCATATCGACAGTATCGATACTTTAGAAAAGACAAACAATATAAATATTAAATTTTATTTTATTTTTCCTTAGCTTTCATTTGTCCAATTTATTTATAGATTTCCCAAAGAGGCTAATTTAAAAGAGAAATGGATAAATGCAACGTGACGAGTTAACTGGATGCCGAACAGCACTAAGCGGTCTAACAAAGGCCACCGATACAGCAAACCTACGGCAGTTCCAAGATTTAAAATAATGCATATTTTCTGTTTGTATTTTGTAAATATAGATTAATACTATTCTATTCCGTTTTTTATTCAATAATAATAACATAAAAAGACCTACTTAGTAGTAATAAACATACTCCAAAATGTGACACATTATACTATACTCATATAAAAGAAAGAAAAAAAAAATACACAAAAAATATTTATTTGTGAATTATCGATAACAAGGCTGACATCCCTCAGAGCATAGCATCAGATAAATATCAAGTTAATGTCATTAATGTTGAGTGACACAAATTTCAACCTTATCTCTATGTGTTGCGTTTCAAATTTATATCTATCGAAAACTAACGCCCTCTGTTGTGGAGTAGCTGAATGTTTTCGAATTTGGAATTTCTGTGCAATGAGAAACAAAACAGCTAATATACCTAGGGATGTTATACTAAAATAAACCGTAACATGGTGCGTTAGGGTACATATTGAAATGCTGAATTTATAACCTAAGTCAGTTTTTACTCAAATTAAGCTGTCCAATCAAAGGCATAGTTTACTTGTAGTGTACTGTATAACTATCGGTTTAAATGTGTGGGTTTGGCGACACAGGTTTTCATACTAATTATGACATTATCGCACTTCTATATGTTTTTACTGTTCTGTGCAATAGAGTTTCGACGCTTGTGCCTTCTTTACGAGTCATTCTGTCGTATCCTGTATATTTTAATCAGCTATAACATATTAATATAAAAGCTCTTCAGATATTTATGAAATTTGTTACAGGGATAGAGTAGGTATAGTCTCTCTGTATACGTGAGTATTTAAATTAGTATAAATATATTTAAACCGACGAAGAAAAATAATAAAAAGTGAAGCTTTCAATTTTAGATGAAAATTTATAAACGTTATTAAAAAATTGTGTGTCGTTATGAATATTCGCTCCGCTCGCTCGTATGACAGTATTGTGACGAAAAAAGTAGCTTATAAAGTTTTTATATAAGCTTTTGCCTTGCCTTAATTTTCACCTCATTAATTTTATTTATATGCTCTCAGGTCAATCCATTGACGTGTCGGAAAAAGTGCGACAACAATTTCTTATTGATTAAATCGATTTCGGTCATATATTCGAATTATTTTAATGATAAGGCGATTTTTTAAGGTAACACGTAAATGTCACAAGAGCAATTTTAACTTGCATTGATATGATACTCTTTTGAACTGAGGAAGTATGTTAAGAAAATCAAAGGTTAATAAACAAGGCAATTATGTCTTCAAAATAAACCATGGAAGAATGTACCTATAGTTATTCATGTAATTGTAAGTATTACTACCTACTGCTAAGTGCTAGTGTCGTTCCTTTTATTTTAACGTGTCATCCTCTGGATATCATCGGCATGTTGATCCCAAGACCATCATATTATAATGTTATGGTCTTTAAATCTTAAACTCCACTAAAGTGCCGCAAATCACATTTCATTGGTGTGTACGTTGTTGGAAACCTTAAAACGTGGCGTGAAATGGCCAGTTAGTGAGTAATATCATGTTATTTGGAGGCGACGAGGGCGAAGGCGGTCGTGACGATCCGTTCCCAGTGCTCGGGCTCGGTCACGAGTCGCTCTGCTGACCCTACCAACTCTGCTTTCCTTCTTAACGATTCGCAATACCAACCGACTCACTCTATACATATCTCTTACGATTTATCTCGATTCAAACAAACTTATGCAATGTAAAACCTGTGTTACGTAGTTCTGTTTGTAACAGCTGTCGCGTACGATAATAAGATCTTGGATATCTTAATATCTGATATTGATGTATATTATAAATTTTACGGAACGTGAATACATTAGATGAAACTTCGTTGCAAACTTAACTAGGCGCATTAAAGTAATACTTGCATATTATGCGAATGCAATTTTATTAACGTTTTAGTGAAGGTGGTCATGCACGCCTGGGAAACTGCAAAATTAGTAATGAACAAGCGTGTAATTTTAGTTCGCACTTGTTGCATAAAGTAATTGGTTGCAGACTCCCGTTTTATTTTAGAGACGTGACATGACGACCTTTGCCATCAGGTGCAAATAATTAAATGAGTAGTTCTCATGTCTTAATCTGCCAGGTGAGTAAAACGATTGTTTTGCAGGGTTACTGAGCGACTGAGCGTAGCTTAGGTGCGCCCGTTTAATCAGGTAAACGCATTTTATTGCGCTTTTATCGGCATGTAGGTGTAAGTTTTGGTAAGTCGTGTTCCTATACCCCATTATTAGGGTATGGAGAACCTCCATATCATCTGTTCCAAATTTCAAAGATCGCTTATTATCAGCTGTAAAGATAATGATTAATAGCTATAATATAGTAAATAATAACCCAATTTGCTACACCACTAATATTATAAGACAATTGATTGAGAACGAAAAAGCTTGTGGAAAAGTTTCAGTTCTTAAGTTACGAGAAAATAAAGAATTTGTATGCTGAATCATGCAGGTATTAATAGATACTAGATGTAAACACTTATTTTTTCAAGAAATACAAAAAGGGGAAAAGTAAGCTTGTATAGATAAGTGCGTGCCTTTAAATAGTTTACAAAAGCTATTTCTATCAAAACATTTTCTTGTTGCTTAATCATACTGTAAAAAATATCAACAAGGTGCAATTAAAATATGTCAATTAAGCGTTAACCAAAAAATTTTAATTATTGCGTGCTGTCAACTCTTTGTGAAACGTCAAACGACATTCTTCATTTGTCATGGTTGTAAATAAGAAAGTTTATTGTAATTGTAAGTAAACGACGAGTCTGTAAAGATTATTAGCTTACAAGCGTTGAATAACAAGTCGCATTCACGAGAAGTGTAGACAAGATCGGATGTTTTCTTTACAACCGAGTCGTTTAATGCCAATTACAACATGATTGATAACAGAATATGCATAACTGTTTGTAAGTAATTACAATGAAAACCTATATTTTAGTCACATATTATTTTGATTTTCACAGTGTGCACAATAGTGTGTATAATCTACATACATTTATAACGACATAAACTATAAATAACAGATTATTTTTATCAATTTTTCCTTACACTTACTTACCTAATGTAAATTTTTATGATTCCATATTTAATGAGTAGGTACATATATGCATCGAATTTATAAATGAATCGAGTGAATAAATTAATTCCAATGTCAACATAAAAATGTTTATACAAAAAATAGATGACCCAGGACATGACTTCATCACATTCCGATTCTGTGTCCCGTAAATTAAGCTTGCATTTGACGCTAATAAAGTACCGTGAGAGACTACTACGAGTCGGCGCCCGCAATGCATTTGCACTTGTATTTTAGATTATCGTACTATAATTGAGAGACGTTTTAATAAATGCTTGAAGATAATAATAAATCGTTATCAATCTAGGAACATTAAAAACGAATTTTCATCAGTATTTACCTCAATTACTGTTACATAATTTACTGAGGCGGCTGATTGCGAGGTTGGAAATAAAATCCAATAACACGTTTGAATAATAAATAACATTTTATTACAACAATAGAATGTAACGAAAATGAATAATTCAGAGAAGGGCTGTGATGATTGGTTCAGACAAAACAAGATTTGCTAACGTTACCTATACCTATTGAAAATTAGAAGTCAAAATCTAAAAATAAAAAGCTTCTTTTGAGTGATAGTTTATATTGTTCGTTAATTTTCACCCTCTATTTGGAGAATGGCGAAACTGGGCCTAACTGTTACAGAAATCATAATATATTTAAAATTCATTATGTTAATTTTAATAATTATTTGTAAAATATTGACTTCTGATTCTATAGGAAAACAAATCTTTGAAAAAAAAGATAATTCGTTCACTACCGGTCTTATCAAGCAGAGATGTCAGTGTTATCAGGAGTAAAATAGTCAAATACATATATAGATTAATACGAATGAATGTTTATTTTTCATTTTTAGTTTTATTGAATTCTAATGCTATAAAAATCAGAAGCAAAACTTAACTTTTTTTAACACACATCTTAATTTATTTAGGTCATTCTATAAAATAAAAACATAATTTACTTAATCAATAATAATTATAACATTTTTATTTAGGTAGCTGGCTATTAATAAATGTCAAATTATTAATCATTATTGTGTCAGTGATGAGTGATTTGTTATGATTGTTGTTTGACTTTTGAGTGAAGTTTTAGTAACGTTGGTAACGTTATATTCAAAACTAGCTGTGCCCGCGACTTCGTCCGCGTGGAATAGTGACTGTATAGTAGTTACTACTTAACTTTTATTGAGTAAACACGTACTACCATAAATAATTAAAAGAACTGTTAGTAAAATTTATGACTAAACTGAGCTAAAAAATAAAAAAGAAATGCCTAATTAATTTTTTACGTAAAATTTCTTTTAAATTATGTCATATTATTTTTTAGGCACCAGGGTCGAGGGCAGCAAATTTATTTTCCTTCCTTTCTTGTATGTGTGTTTTTAACAATGTATCGTGCAGCAACTGAGCGCCGAGACAAACGTCAAAACGCAAAGGAATAGAATCCGCTATCGATACTAATTGACATAAGCGTATGATGTTTTGCTAAGGATTTGTTCACCCTACCAACGACGACGACGACCACGAACAAAATTTTCATTCAGTCGCAATTTAACAAAATTGTGCAAAACACAATTAAAAATAAAATATTAAAATTTCCTGTCGTTCTGGTGCCTGGAATTTTTTTTAAGATCAATGAATGAAAAAATAGATTTTTCGTAGAAACGGTGGCTCCTAGAAAAAAATGTATTTGAAGTTTTTTATAGATAATTTTATGATCTACAATTTTGGTAAAAGGTGATTATATGATTAACTTCATATAATCTCGCCGACAATCGCAAAAAACCTATTTTTATAGTAATTATCCTCGATTTTTTTTTCTTTCCGAGTACCAGTATGACGGGAAATTTTAATATTTTATTTTGAACCAATTTTGTCTGGAGGACAATTTTGGTCGTAGTCGTCGTCGTCGTTGGTAGTGTGACCGAACCATTACTAAAATATAAAAAATTAGCGATAGTAGTTTCTATTCTTTAGCGTTATTCTATTCTCTGACATTAGTCTTGGCCTGCTGATCAGCTTAATCGATACTCAGTTTTTATCAAATCCAGCACCAAATCCAAATCAGATATTTCCTGTCTCACGCATGGTAACTAAACCGTTTAGACCATGCAATAAAAATAAAATTAAAAAACACCCAACGCAACGAATAAAAGTGCATAGAAAAAGGAATAAATAATTTCACAAACTTCCTGACGATCTTTAAAAATAAATACCATCTATACTGATATTATAAAGAGGAAAGGTTTGTAATTATGTATACGTATGTATGGTTTTCACGCATAAACTACTGGAACGATTTCAAAAATTCCTTCACCATCAGAAAGCTGCATCTTCACTGAGCAACATAGGCTAGGTTTTATCCCGGAAACGGCTGCAGGCGGAAAGCTAGTTTTAAATATTTATAAAAATAAAAAAACAAAGTCGTCGGGGCTGCCATGCCATCATTATCATAATATAGGTATCATATTTTTTTCTTTTATAATGGCACTTAATTTTAAAGATCGTCGGAAAGTTTGTAAAATTATTTATTCCTTTTTCTTCATTGCGTTGGGTTTTTTTTATTAAATTTTTAATTTTTAAACTTCGGTTTCTTATTTTCATGTAATATTTTCAAGTGAGCGAGACCGAGCTATCAATTCTACCTCCATATTACATTCCTACATCATATTGATATCTATAAGCTTTTTGCTCCTTGAAATCTTTTAAGTTGGGCCGTAACCGTGCACAAATTGCAATGGACCACAGTGGCAAAAGAAGTAGGAAGAAGGTAGAAAAAATTGCCAAGAGCCAGGCCTATGTGGCTATGAGTAGAGTTCAAAATTTCCAGGGTGTGGCTATCCTCTCGCTCCCATATCCCCTCTTCTTTCACAGACTTCCCTTTCCACCCCTAGTAAATGGCAGAACCGATTTTGATGTAAACCATATCTAATTGTACCTATATGTACACGTCATATCCTGTCGTTTGATGCTCCATTTGGTTTATTTATCCAACAACTGTCACCCCTAAAGTAGGACTGTTGATATTTTTTAAAATATCGGATTTTCGATGTATTGATATTTTAAAATACATATATCAATATCGATATTTCGATATATCGGCTTTATTTAAAAAAAAAATCGTAAGTCAGCTCAAAAATGATTACACAATTTATAGTCTAGTAGATTTATTAAACAAATTAAATTATGAATGTACATAAGTAGTAGGTTATAGTTCTTGGTAATTACTTTTTAAATTTAAATAAGACAATTATGTATACCAATACCAATATTTTTCTGTAAGAGTTTTTAAAAATACTCTTTGTTTTAAATATGTTCAGCTGTTTGGCTAAAGATTGATTGAAGAAGCAACTCGTTCAGATGATAAAATATTGTCAAGCAACTGCTAACTTTAAAATCATTACGGTCGATTAAGTTTACAATGATTTTGTAGATTAAATAAATTACGGAAAAAAAATTATTAAAAAAAAATATCGACCATCGATATCGATATTTCAATATCGAACTATCGATATATATCGTCCAAAAAAATATTAGTAATAAATATCGATATTTCGAAATAATAATATCGATATTTCGATACATCGATATTTTATCAACAGTCCTACCCTAAAGTGCTCTATATGTAATAAACGTATGAACCGATTTCGATAAAACATTACTAACTAATTGTAATTCACACGTTGCCCTTTCATATTTTGATATGCCACTTGAGTTTATTATTTGACCACATTCGATTATTGTTCATTCCCACTTTTACTTCTGTAATCTAACAAATGGATAAACCGAATTGGATAAAAATATAACTAACTGTACTTCACCCGTTATGCACTTTCACTTGATATTATGTCTCTTAGGTATATTTGACAACATTCGTTTTTTTCATTCCCCCTTTTACCCATATATTATAGGTATAGTAAATGGATGAACCGATTTTGATTAAATACGTCTAATTAAACTTTACATGTCATGCCCTTTCATTTCATAATACGTCACTTGAGTATAATTGACAAAATTCATTTTTTTATTACCACTTTTATACCTATATCAAATAAATGGATGAACCGATTTTGATAAAACGTTCACTTTCATCCATACTAATATTATAAATGCGAAAGTAACTCTGTCTGTCTGTCTGTTACTCAATCACGCCTAAACTACTGAACCAATTTGCATGCAATTTGGTATGGAGATATTTTGATACCCGAGAAAGGACATAGGCTACTTTTTATTTCCAAATATGTACCAGGGGCGAAGCCGGGGCGGACCGCTAGTTTAATATATATCACTTAGGTATATTCGACAACTTTAATTTTTTTCATTCCCACTTTTACCCCTATAGACCTAGGTATAATAAATGGATGAACCGATTTTGATACACTTTATCTAAGAACCAGCGTCGGAAAATATGCTGCCTAACAAAAAACCGCATCTAATTCGGATTACCTGTTAGCGAGCTACGGTGGAACAAACAGATACACACACACAGACACACATAGCGGTCAAACACTTATCACTCATCTTTTTGCGTCGGGGCTTAAAAATATAATACGACATAATTTAAAGGACATTTTATGTATAAAATTTACCTAGAAGTAAGCATAATTATTCTTATTTGTCCCCTCCCCCCCTTAGTACCTCAGTTTACCCCCCACCCTTGGGGACTTTCGATATGATGACCGATATTTATAGAAATAACTGTAGCGTATAACAGATAACTTTTATCGTACACTGTATAGTGTACAATAGAATGCCTTAGCAAATGTTCGCCGTGAATACTTAAATGGTCATAACTTTTTTATTTATAAACCGATTGACATGAAATAAACACTAAATATAAATTTATAAAGAATAGAAAAAATTCGATCACGAGGCGGGACTCGAACCCGCATCCTTTCGCGCCATTCCGGGGCGGATGCCTGACCAACTCAGCCACTCGTGACCCGCCAGAGCAATCGAATTTATTCTATTATTTCAGTTTTATGTGTCTGAAGGGACACACCGCGCGCCATCTATTGAGATGATTAACAACCATTTCAACCAATATGAAGCACTTTTCAGTGAATACAATATTGTAACGATGGAACACGACCTTTTTTGTTGAATTTATATTTTTGGTTTTATGGCATTCAAATGCTTTATAAATATAAATTTATAAAGAATAGAAAAAATTCGATCACGAGGCGGGACTCGAACCCGCGTCCTTTCGCGCCATTCCGGGGCGGATGCCTGACCAACTCAGCCACTCGTGACCCGCCAGAGCAATCGAATTTATTCTATTCTTTCAGTTTTATGTGTCTGAAGGGACACACGGCACACCGCGCGCCATCTATTGAGATGATTAACATATACAATAAATTCGATTGCTCTGGCGGGTCACGAGTGGCTGAGTTGGTCAGGCATCCGCCCCGGAATGGCGCGAAAGGATGCGGGTTCGAGTCCCGCCTCGTGATCGAATTTTTTCTATTCTTTATAAATTTATATTTATAAAGCATTTGAATGCCATAAAACCAAAAATATAAATTCAATAAACACTAAATGTTAAATGAAGATTACCACAATATATTAGTGAAAACCGCATTTAAATTGGATAAGCCGATTCTGAGATTAGCGTGTTCAAACATACAGACAAACAGACAAACAGACAAACAGACAAAAAAACATTTAAACGACAGTTTTGGGTTTAGGATCGATTTAGTAATAACCCCTGCTAATTTTTTTTACATATTTTCATTGTACAGACACCACTTTTCTAGAATTTTATTATATGTATTGATTGATTGCCTTAATCGTCTATTTTTACTCTAAAGATATTATTTAAATTGATTAGTCTTATTATGAAAGCGAATTTTGATTCATCCATTTATAAAGATATAAGAAATGTACCTACCTAGTGATTGTTGATGTTTTGGTAAGTTAAAATGTGTGTTGAATAATATGTATCCAATATTTCTATTACCTGACTGTTCTACTGTTACACTATTATTAGCTTGACAATATAGATAGAAAATAAACTTACTTGGACCTAGAAAAAGGCAATGCTATTCATTTAACTCAAGCAAACTAACTTTTATTTTTGTTACTTTACACCCCAATATCTCTGCTATCCCATAGAACAGATCTATAATTATTATATTCATAGAATCTGTATATTTTTATCTATTTAATCCCCCATAAATCATCAGTGTAACGATCAGGCCCAGAGTCCTATGGGAGTTTGCCATTCTCCTTTTCAGGTTGGTGTTGTTTGTGTATTTCTGATACCCATTATTGCACAACCAATCATTTACAGATAGACATCAGGTTACTTATAATTATAAAGGTATACAGGTAACACCTATTTACTTAGTTAGCGATCTATCACACAGTTACCGATTCCGAGCACGCCTCTTATACTTTATTATAGAACTCTACCATTATATTATCGCAAAGATCATGTTCCTAAATTAGATTTACTGCTCTGTAGAAATCTGGAAAACGAACACTTTACCATATTTATATATGTATTACCAAATTATATGTTTAGTCAAACATATAATTTGGTCGTTAGTGCTCAAAGCGAATGTACCTATTGAATCATTTAAATATTTATATTATTCAAAACCAAGGACACCCTCTTTCCTAAATTATCGTCTGGGTGGGTAAGTATGCTAATGATCAGAAGAAGCGTAATAAATAAGACATCGCTGTATAATTTCCGAAACAAAATTGCATGTCATTCGAAGGCGGGGTAAAGTCATGCGTAATTATAATTTCATGATTTATATTAACTTTTTCCGTAATAAACCCCACTTTAATGTGTTTTCCCTGTCGAAAATCGGTGCAGATTGTGCAATTGCAATGTGAGTAATTTGAATTTTGCGGTCGGTACCTACCGTGACGATGGTCATTTTAAGTTTGCGAATTTCAAAATGCTTTTAAGGGGCGTGCGTGATATTTTGGAACTCGATAATGCATTTTTGCAAGCGGTCCGGGCGCGTTGTTACGCAAGGATGCCCGGAGAACTGGTCCGACCGGCTTCAGATCTGGGCCAGAGCCATCTCTCTGCTAAGATATTACCTACTAATAGATATTGAGCATCCACCGCTAGCTTCTCGGTCGAGTCGACGCCCAACGTGTTCAATTTGCTTTTATATTTGATTATACGGGCTACAGCATAGCAGCACTTACTTCGATTTCCCATATTTGCAATTCATTTCATTTGTGCATTACGGTATAAATATGGAATAACACAATACAATACAATATTTGGATAAAATTTTTTTTTGTTTAATTAATCGAATGTACAATTTAGATATCTACACCGTTAATTCTACTCTACATTATACGTACAGTTTTTCGCTTTCTTTTATTATTGCTTTATAAAAGTAATATACTTAAATTGTAATTGAAATCGTGAAATAAACCTTCCTCCAAATAAATCGAAATGGTATAGCCGGTGATCGGTTGCGCGTGCGTCGGCCACTGCCTATCCGATATTGATTTGTATTATATTACAAAATCGATTGCTCTTATTGTTTAATAAGGTGCGTCTATAGTAACATGAACGGATAGAAGTGTTGAAAGGGGTTTTAAGAAAATATGTTAATATTATAGTGAAACTAAATATACTTACATTAACTATTCAGTAACTTGATTCAGTGATATAATGCTTACAGTAATATAGAGATTCGACTTAATTTTCAATTAATAATAATGCTGGCGCCAATTAATATAAGGAATGTCTTGTCGCATATGGTGATGTATGTCCACATACAGTTAGCTTCCTCCCCGATAAATCTAATTTATTGGGAGCTCGTGCAATCATGCGCGTGTAGCCAGTAAACACAGAGTTTATCTCGGTAAATAACTAGACAGCGGAAGATTCATTAGGCGTCGATCCATGTCGGCTTGCGCTGTAATCGAAGCAATTGTTCTCTTGAGGAAATTCAATTATTAGGCGATGGAGTTGCAAGAAAATATACGGCCAACCCGCTGCGTCCCAGCGTCGCAGGCAGTCAGAAATAATTGCTCGCGATTTATCTCTTACCTGACTGTAATTAAATACTTTATAATTGAATGAACGTTGGCCGGTCGTCGGTCTGATCAATAAATTGTTAACAACACCCTATCGTCCTGCCGTGCGATATTGCGGTTTCGTGCTTCGTGCTTGTTGTAATTTTGATCGAAATAGGCCGCGAGGGTTGTTGGCTCTCACGCTCTAATAACGAGTGACGTATTGCACAATGACTTTCTGACATTATCTTATTTTACATGTATGATCTTTTTATTGCAGTCTTATAAAGTTATTAAGGTACCTACTAATAATGATACTTAAATTATTTGTAATTTTTAAAGTGAAACTTTTATTACATCGTCTCAAACTTTTTGGTCTGTGTAGCGCATGTCGCGTGTATCGCGACATGCGCTACACAAAGCAGTGTTCGGAACCGTTCGAACAGTTTCACTTTTACCGTGGTTTCATAAAACCACACAACATTTTTTATTTATTAGATAAAGTTTTTTCACTTATATAAAGTGTCACCATACCTTCTATTTTTATTTATTTTTTAATAAAAGTTGTAAGACATCCATCAGTATTTTTTCCTAGTACAATCGGTGTTACCTATATTTGATGCTTTATTGCATTTGATACAGTTGCACGATATAGATTTATTCGTACTAGAAAGTGCATTCGTGATCCTCTATAATACACTATAATAACGTTGTACGGAACATGCCTTATAAGCTGAAAGCTACTCAGTACGACACTACACACGCTGTAACATAAGAGTTCGACAAGCCTCGAGGCAGCATGTAAGCGGTTGGGAATACAGAAAACGTGCTTCTAACGGTAAATTTATATGTAACGTATTGCGTTAAAATCGTACTACCATATAAATTTTGCGATTGTCTGTTGTCATTAAATATTCCATGAAATAAATCAAAGTGTTATCAGAGTTCGTCGGAGGAGTTACATCGCCGGGGCTACGGGAAATAATTTAGAGGTATCGATAGGCCTGATTATAGAGACAAAACAGGAACGATGTGTTCGTTTTGCATTTGCTTATCTCGAATAGATACGGATAAACAACCTCATAGACGCAGTTTCTGTTTTTAATTCCCAGAGATATATCTCATGTGTTTCTACTTGGTCGCCAATGGTTCCTTGTTCAATTATGCTCAAGTTTAGTGGCCATGGCTTTAATACCTACTATTAAAATAGCATTAGTTTGGTTTGAATTAATTAATCAGTAGATAAATATACATATAAATTTATATACCTATTTTGACTTGTATGATGAAAAAGAAGGAAAAAGGGAATTTGATGTCATATAATATCATACCTATGCATGATACATTATAGACTCTACATGATTTTTAATTTTTTGTATATTTTTGTATTATAATGATACTTACCTTCATAATGTTTAAGCTGAAATATTAAGACTACATTTAAATAGAAAGAGGAGAGAGGTAAGATAAATAACATATATTATAAATAATATAATATTTCATTGTTAAGGTTGATAAGAATCTAATAATAATATAATGTGTATTAAGCTACAGCAAGTTCTTATATTGCTAAATTTGTATTGTATTTTTTGCTGAAATAATATGAAATGAATTTTTCATTTTTCATTTTCAATCATATTGGTATTAGGCAAATTGTTAACAAGTATATCTAGACTAGTAGTAATAGTACCTAAAGCATAATATGTCCTGAAATTTATCAGTTAATATAAATATACCTACGTTTTTATCTTATTCTATAAGAAGGTAGGTTTATAGAGTACTATTCCTAAAACAATGAACATGAAAAAATATGGTTTGTTGTGAAAAAATCTATTATTTATATGCGATAAGGCCACCCTTTATACATGATTAAAAGAGACTCTGTTCTGTTATAAATGCTCTGTTTTCTGTATGTGTGTAAAAAGTAAATAATAGATGGGCATTTAATTGTGTATGTAATTGGTTTTTTTAATGTAGTCAGTTTGGAGTAATAGATACTAACCCACCTGTGTTACAAGCGATAATAATTAGGTATGATTAACATACAGTCATTTAGGTAATAAAAAGTGTTCAGACATTTGATAATAAAGTGAAAGAAAGAAACCGTTATAGATAGGGAAAGGTACATATTTATACCAAATTTTACACTGCAAAAACAATTTAATGATATAAATATATTCACTTCAAGTTTAATTGCATTAAAAAAATAATTTGCCCAATTTGTAGAGAATTGTAGAGCAAAAAAATTATAGTAGAGCAATCGGAATGAATTTTTTATACTTACCTATTGGATTTCTTTTTACGCGAGGACCTAAAATACGTTTTGAAAGGCTTTCTTTGGATTTAAAATGCGATTCACAAAATTTATTTGGAATAGAGTTAGTTTTCCCTCCTGTTCATTTCTGATTCATGTAATAACTCCGTAAATTGAAATACAAAATGGCGGTAGCTGAAAACATTTAACAATAGATTTAGTACCTATCACTGTATGCATCATGGGGCAACGTCATAAATTCTTGCATACATCAAAACCGTGAGGTGTCTCAGAAGTTTCGGGTGCCATTTTATCAACGATAATAATTACGATGTGCGAATATTGCGGTTCTTTAGATTATACTTTGACAAATCACGACTTTGCAATTCCAATGCAGCAGATTTAATGTATGGGCGGCAGTTTGCATTCTAACCGCGACCCGGCGGGCAACCTCTTTCCTAATGCATGCTTATTTGAGCTTTTTAACCTTTCATCTATTGTAGGGTTTAAGCATTAGACTATAAACATTAAGCTGTTAGTTATAATTGTTGTATACTATTGCTAATTGCGTCTACTCACCCACTCGCGTCCAGGAGATGCGGACGATAACGGCGCTAAGTAACCTATAACTTATAAACCTTATAGAAATAAGTAACAATTTCTAAACTCTGGTACACTTTTATGCTACACAAAGTAGGTAAATTACCGATTTGATGATGAATAAACATATATCGTAAAACGTATAAGTCGCGTAAAACCACTAGGTACGTACGTACGAACATATTTCAAAAGACTCATAAAACGCTTGAGATAATCACAACAATAGATTTTCATGGCGATAAATTGCATTGACCTGCCAAAATGCAAGTAATTTCGATATACACCTGGCTATATTGAACAGCAATTTATTAAGAGCTCTAATCATAAATGTTTTACCATTTTGCGAATTAGTTTGGCACGAAATAAACATAATTATATTGCTCATAGCGATATTAATTTAACAAAACATTTTATAAGTTCTCGAGATTAACTATTCATTTGCTAATGAATGCAGGTTCGGCGTATACCTTTACGGAGTTAATCGTATCTAGATGCAAGTCGTGTCGCAACGATGAATTTAAGCTTCTTGAATGGGGTCGACTTCAGGCGTCGAGCGGATCGAGAGGGTTATAGAAGGGTTGCGTAATTTAATAGAAGGTCTCTAGGGGTAAGCTGGCGGGGCGGGGCGGTGAAAGGGCTGGGCGGGGCGTCGTGCGCGGCACCGCCTATTGCATTTCACCACCACGATACAGCGCGGCGTTCCTCGTGCGTCCTACTTCCCTCGACAGGTTCGCTCTTGGTGTTCCATTGTGTGCCAATATCCTCGAACAATGCTCTTGTGAAACACATAGATAAGATTCACGTACCGCTCGCCGCGAATCTAGGGTAATTGTAACAATCATCGATGAATAATTTAATCTGATTTTTTTACTAGAGTTCTGAATATTAACTATTGCTAATACACTTCCATGTTTTACAAAACGATCTATAAATCCATAAAACGTATACATATCACAATTAATCGAAGCGAAAATTAAGTGTAATGAGTGATCTAATACCAACCATTTTAATAATAATGTAATTGAAGATAATGACTTAATTAATTGCATAGTATTTTCTTAGCTGTTTCGCGTTGGTATGTTAATCACGCTATTATAGTAATATTTTCTGCTTAGATTGTCTCAATGCGTCAGACAAACTAATTATTTAGAATGTAATTAATTGAACATGTAGGTACCTATAATATGTGTTTCAAAAACTCTGCCCTAGTTCTATTCAAAACGGATTTTAATTTTTTATTACAATACTGGTGTGTGCAATCTTACAGCTATTTTAGTATAGTAGCTAGGTAAGGTAATTGCGTTGAAAGGCTTCAATTTGAAACGCGTTTGTGGCTAAATAAGAAGTCTTTGCCAAGAAGTAAAGAGGCTACATTACTGCTATTGAAGCCGTAGGGCTTGCATTATGTTTCCCTCCAGTTGATCTATTGTGATTTGAGAAATTATTCTGAATTTATAAATTTGTCGAAACCAACAAAAAAAAAACAACCCACAGTTTCGTATATAATTCAATAAAATTGAAGAAGTAGCTAACCGTTACAATACATTTTAAGATACAAATGATATAATTATGGCAAACTTAAAGGATAGTGTAGAGTAATAAATCACATGACGGTATCTCTATTGTTTATACATTCAAGTTGAGTCACAAGTACGTCACCCCGTTTTAATTACTCTATTAGTTGTTAACCAATAGTTGTACTTTACTAGGTATCTAATTTAAAATTCAACAACAATATCTAATTGAACTGGGCGTACCGTAGCACGAGCTGTGCGCCATTCATGTCGTCATATTGTAGCCGTTATCTGTTGTTCAGCTTTCTGCATACGTTAACAAAAATATGCTTACAGACACAGTTACAGATATATTAGAATTAATAATGTATGATATAACAAGGTAGTGTTTTTAATTTAGCGTTTATTTTAATAGTTAAATTTGACAAATTTGACCGCCTATTGCAACAATGAGGAAATATTTAATGGAATGGAAGGGTCCATTGAAAAATATATTGCTTCAAGAGTGTGTTTCTTCTGTTTAAATCAGTCATTTTTAAATTCATATCTCTATAGGAGCTCCTAGATCTCATAGGTGAGTTGAATAGACAAACCCTAGAACTTGTACTTAAATGGTCCTCATAACTACTTACATTTAAGAAGCTTTAATATTGCTATATTTATATAATTCGATAGAACTATCATATGAATGTTAAATTAGTTACCCAATAACATATTAGTAACATCAATAGGCATGGCGTCTTCAGTGTCACGATGTTCAACATTAGAGCTTATATTTTCGCGGCGATGTCACAAATCTCAGAAGGTCAGTGAACCGAAACCCCATTGTTTAGCGTTGCGTCAACGTATCGTCTGCCTCGAGCTACATTCAATTGAATTTGTACCATACTATTGTTACAGCTATTGCGTGACTAATTTATTTTATATATAATTATGTTACAATCACTGAAACAATGTTTTGCATATATACAAAACAAAGCAATCTATTATGTGCTGCAGTACAAACTGGAATGTAAATTGAAAACTTTATAATAATAAATAACTTACAACAGAAGTAGCGCGTTTGATTACCTGTTATTACAAGATAATCTTTAAAAGATGTTTTAATGGTATGATTTAGTTCTATATTTTAATTGTTTATGGAAATATATTTCAAATATTTAAATCATTATAAATTAAAAATAACTTGCCTACTAATTATGGTTGACTGGATTCCAGCAGTGCGTACAAAAAGAAGCAAATGTTGATGGTATGGATGTTGAAAGATAGAATGACAATTATTTCAAAAAGCCGTTTTAGATCCTGATTAAAATTGATATGTTTGCACTTTAGTCTTTAACATACAATCATCCCAAATAAATTAGTTTCAGATTATTTATCTTGAAATAACTTTATGACCTTGTATCGACACGGCGCGACAGTCACCCTCGAACAAAGGCAGTTTATCTCCGGGATTCTTCCTAAATGGATATACTAAATGCTTAAACGAGACGCACAATTGGGCACGAAATGACAATAAGAGCAAAGTTCACCATAGTTCAGGACTTGGCAAGAATGCAGGGGCACAGTCGCGGGGTGAACATTTGCTAGGTGCTGATACAAACTGTACAAAATCACGATTGTTACTTTATATTGACGTTTCTCAGATAACTCCGGCTGGTAATCTTTTATTAAGTGTGATTTTATGTTTTTAACGCTCAAATTACGCAACTCCTTGACCTCCTTATACAGGGCGATACCATGTGTTATCAATTTTGTAAGTAGCCTTTATAATGTAAATGGTGATAATTTAAAGTGACGAAATTTTACACTAAATTACTGTGTAAGCAAATAAAGTTTTACGACTTCGCATTTTTATATTATTACAATACAATTGGCACTATAGCACACGTTTCTTTACGAATATGAGCGATATGGAGACAATAGGCTCAAATGAAGGTGGGGTCAGTGTTGTGTATTGGCGAAAGTGGTAGAATGTATCAAAGTGTTCATGCATGACCCACAGGTCAGCCGCACACACTCTGACACATGTCAATTAAGGCCTCTCCGCCGCCGGCCCCAGATTGAGAGCTTGGACAAGTTTGTGGAAAAGCTTCGTAAGAGAGATTGATTCATTACTTCATAAAAGACGGATTGCCAATCTATGAATAATTTATGTTTGCGTTCCGACTCTATATCCAGTATCCACTCAAAGGCAATACGCAAACGCTACTAAAATAGTATTCGTGAGGATCATTATGCTATTTTGATGATAGTTTGATAAAAATAAAAGGTCAAGAGTAATTTACGGAATGTATGCATTGAAACTGACAATTAGTGTAATACAAATACACGATTAGTGTGCCACAGAATGATATACAGCTGCATCGTTATTTTCCAAGTATGTCTGGGCAATTTACCGCCTCTGAGATCGATCAGCTCTTACTATTGGGAGAGATCGGACGTGTTCAAACATCGATTTCGTGTCTTTAATATAGCACCTAAGTCTGACCTCACGCATCTACGAGATGTAATATTTAACTATTGCTTCTAAGTATACTTAGATCAATTATTACGTGTATCTAATATGAACGTAGATTATATCTATATTATTAACTAATAGAACTAAATAGCCTAATTTTTAATTTAATATGTACTTAAAAATAGGAATTTGTTGCAGAACAAAGTTATATACCTACGTGGGAATATTATATTTGAGTCTTGAAATAACAAATTGATTTATTAACACTTGTACAGGGCTATTATTATCGTTGTCACGGTGGCTGAGGCCAGATATCTTATAACAAATGGGTAATAAAGTCAATATAAATTTACCTAAGCTTATCAAAAGCTCATTTATGACGAAATAAAACTTCATGATAGTTGTTTCATAACTATTTGTCTATGCAATTCACTTTTGAAGAATCAGTAATATATATCTATAACTTTTATTTTGTATTATTTAAATACTTTTTGATACATTTTGAACTTAACACATACTAAAAATAATTATAAAATTTTATGCTACAGATATTGATTTATGTTATCTAATAACGATCCGCTATTTGTAAATTTCATTTCTGTCAATTAACTATACAATATGTGGGTATATCATGTTACAATGTAAATGTTACATTATAGTAATATGTAAATAAATGATGTAATATCGAATCCCGACCTTGTTAGTTTAAAACCGACTATTAAATCTTAGCTCAACACTCGGCAGCATTGAAAGCTTTAGATTAAAACATAAATATGCAAATGAATTGATAGTCACTGAAACATATTTCGATATCGATAATAATTTAACACTATAATTAAATGAGCCTAGATTATTTCATGATTAATGTGAGAAACTGTTTTAAACAATTGCATATTTTGGATAAAGTTTGAGCAACTGTGCTATAACATTGTAATTATTTGCTTACATAATATTAAAATAGCATTTCGCAGTGGAATTTTTTACTTGAAAACTAAAAATAATTGCTAAAATTTAGTAAGTTTGTTTGCAATCATACCCCGTTTATATACCTACTAGCGGTCCGCCCCGGCTTCGCCCGTGGTACATATGAAAAATAGATGTTGGCCGATTCTCAGACTTACCCGATATGCACAGAAAATTTCATGAGAATCGGTCCACCCGTTTCGGAGGAGTATGCAGACTAACATTGTGACACGAGAATTTTATATATAAGATGTAACTGTTTTTATGTACGTTATAAGATCTATGAGCATTTATAAATATAGCATCTCTGTAATCTGCTGGTAAAATATTTAATTAATAAAATAAATAAAATTATGAGACAGCAGACAAACCTATTTAACGGAAATAGGTTTCAGGACAGTTACGTAATCAAATCGGAAAATTGTTATTGTATTGTTATTTGTCATACTTAAATTGCAGGTTAATCGACCATTCAATGTGCAAAAATTGATACCGCCGCGCCGCGGCCGCCAAGACATGATTCAGATGCTGTTCAAACGTGTTTCTTTATATTTATTTGTGAACGAATCAGGTCTTCGCCTGTGTTAATTTCTTACAATTTATTGTCATAGCATTTTTTCATGTTCTGTAACAATTTTAGTGTTTTAAAATTATAACATTTAAACACGACTTTTATATATTATATAGTGCTCATACCAAATTATATTTAAATTTAGGTGGACGGTAGACCCTGTGCAATATTTATTTCAAAGTTCTTATTACCAACTTAATTAATTACTTGTTGAGAAAAGTGGAATTGCATAAAAAACACTTCATTTTATAACTAAGATCAATAATATGTAATACGTTACAAAACCAACCAAACATTAGTTCTGTAGTTACTAAGATTAAACAATATTATGAAAGCTTGATTCTCTATTCAGGCAATGCCACCGTGAAACTTATAATAGAATTAATTCATTTTCTTAGAAGCTACGGTATGTTAGATATCTTGAGAGCTTCGAACAGATTTATGGCTGATTTGATGTGTGTTTGATCGATAAGGTATCTTTACGTAACCATTATAGTTGACTCCAGCTTGACCCGCGCCCTAAACAAGTTGAGATTGATTCTTAATCATTTATAATGAGGAGAACCAACTGCCTAGCAATAAAATGTTTTAATGATAAACATTCAATGTGATATTTAATTTGATTTAATGCGTAAAGTATAAATCAGTAAGTTTAATATTCAAATGTATTAAATTACATTAAGATATATTTGTATACCTATACCTGAATATACCTACTAGTTAAGAGTTTATAATCACAATTTTAGAATAAGGATAACATTCTTTTTAATCGGTAGTAGAGCTAAGAGCATACAAAAATGTTTACATTATATGCAACTGAAAATCTAACGGAAAGCACTAACCGCCAAAGCTTGCGCCAAATTACCAGTTGTATGCGTTTGTAGACGACCGCCCCGGCCTCGGCACGTTCGCTCATAGCACGTGATAGTGGCCAATTATTTTCTGTTTATCTCTAATTACGCATGCACTGCTAACGTCTTATCGTCAATCTGCCCTTCGGCCCAAGATTCCATCGCTTTCGCTAATCAGACCTTAATCCCTTTACATGGACCATCATCGCTCGATCCAAACGGAACTCGGCGATTTGAAGATCGGAGCAATCAATAAAATAAAACGGAATATCCTTGAATGTGGTCTGTGTTCCGTGTTCTCACGTCAGTGATATATGTCAGAATTATATTCTGAAGCTTAGCCATTACCTACTTACTATTTATGCCTACCGGATTAATAGGATTTATGTCTTGAAAAATAAGCTTCTAGTATGCAGGTATAATATTTCCTTCTGTAATTTATTGAGCGATTTTATGAATTGTGAAATAACTTTTGTGGAATAAGTTATTACTGCTATTCTTTTATAGGTATAACTAAGAAAATACAAAAAGAAACGTACGTACTGTATAGGCATGAACTCCTACTAGGTGCATATTATATACGAAAACTGTTAAAGCAATTCTCTATAATTAAATCATTTCAGCCGGTTGTTGTCCAAGTGCTCCACCCGTATGTTATATTTATGCGTATGTAAATTAAAGCTCAGATTATTGAGTCAATGTTGACAGGGTAGGATTCGTGCATGGTCCATTCACGGGAGCGGTCGGACAGTATTAATTTATCGACAAGTCGTGCGAACGGAATGACGTGCTTTTCGGCGTGCATTTACGGTGAAATTGGGGTGCATTAACGTAACAAGGTCAACGCCTGCATCGGATGTGGTCTGATACGTTGGAAATATATGATGGCGAATAAAAAAAATATACGTAAAATGAAAGATGTATTTTGGCAGGATGTAAAATCTAGACATGTTTACAATTTTGATTTTATGTTAAATTTTCGAATTAATATTGAAATTCTAGGTCCTGTTTTGTGATAATCATACATAAAACCTTGTTTTAATTGCAATGAAGACTGACAACTACATTCTGCTTTGTTATTTATTTTACAGAATCCATTTATCAAAAATACTCTAGAACAACTATGTAGTTATATGATGCATAATCTATGATACCCATATCTATAAATGAACTCCATTACATTGTAACAAGTTACAACTTACAACTTACAAGTAGGTACTATAATAACGTCACTATGCAAATTACAACATAAAGGCGCGTTTTAGTTGTTGGTTACCTACACATCTATATCTATACATATAATAAATCTGTAGAAGGGTCAATTCTGTACATTGAAAATATTGAAAAAATAAATAGCAGGGGGTGTTACTGGATCGATACCAAACCCAAATATGTGATTAAAAAATTTTTTGTCTGTCTGTCTGTCTGTCTGTATGTGAAGACATCACGTGAAAACTAACGGTTCAATTTCGATGAAACTTGGTATAATTATACCTTATTATCCTGGGCGTAAAATAGGATACTTTTTATCCTGGAAAAATACGTAGAAAAAAAATAATCTTAATTTTTCAGTTTTATCCATAGACGTTGTTCTGTAGAACCGCGAACACACGTTGGGTATTATTATAGGCCTAGCCGTATTTGGGTCCAATAGATATTTATAAGATGTTATTGTCAGAGTTACTCAAAATGGAGAAATAAACCATCCACGCGAAGACCCACATCCGCGCGGACGGAGTCGCGGGCGGAAGCTAGTTAGTAAATATTAAAGTAGCAATTGAAAACTATGTATTATTTTAGTACAATCAAACGATAATTGTATTACAATTGACCTCCATTATTTACACTAAAATGCAAAATCGTAGATCTAGATGTAATGTGGGATATAATAACACTCGAATCCAGGTGTAGGTTATGCGTAGGCGTAGAGTTGCCATTATATCAAAGTATTTAAGATACAAAATTAGGTGTTTATTAGACAGTATTAGTGTATACATATACGGCTGAAACCCAATTAATTGTCTGCAATTTGATTTATGAGTCTGTGTGAGGTCTGAGTAAGAGCTAGACTTGAAGGCTAGGCATGATAGATAAGATAAGTGGGATCAATTACGTAGTTCTCACGGACGGCTACTGGCTTTGCCGCGATTGTAATGACGCACATTCGAATACAGCCATTCATCTATTTTATATTCAAATGAAATAATTTATTTGCCATTACATGATTTTCTTAAGGATGCGGAAGAGTTTGTTTTGTTAACAAAATATTAATATTGGGTGTTTCCGCAATTATTGTCGATCTGGTGACAGATATATTTTAATAGACTATTTTTAAATTGAAAATATTAATTGCGATGTTAATATTTCCGTATGATGAATTTATAATAACAAATTTGTATTTTATTATGATAGAAATAGGTCATATCGAAAATAAGAGTATTATTGTTAAACTTATAACAAATATTTAAAAAATCGGGTCTAATGTGGTATAAATTGTGCCTCAGTATGATTCAGCCCCATTCTGTGAAATATAAAACGTACATACTTGCATTGGCTATCTTAGGACGGTAATCCTCATCGCGGATGTAGGAAATTTATGTATGGATCTTGCCAGTTGCCACTCACTGTATAAAAATGACATATAAACACACATCTAAGGATATCTTGTAATATTTTATTACATAAAACCATTTTATTGTACGCAAGATGATACTTCCAACCCTTTTACGTTTATAGTCTTCAACACCTTATACATTTTCCGTATATCTTCTAATGTTAATGCTATATCATGTTAAATAGTTATATAAATATCTATGTTGCTATCTTTATAATTTTTTGAGATATGCAGGCCTAACATGAGTGGTCCTAAGGATCATTAAACTCTGGCTGTATTATGTAACAGATTCATTACTATTCTTACTTCATTATTAGTACATAACATAAAAGTATCTAAAATATAGATATTAATTGTTAAAAGTGACAATTTGTGGTTTTTATTTAATGACCCCTAGGACAAGACAGATGGTGATCTAATTTTATATTATCCTTTACATGCCAAAAGACCGTCACTGAAACGACTCTACGTAAAGCTCTATACAATAGAAAAAGTAACATTACTCTATTTTAACTGTGTTTCATAGAGATAACAGTATCAAAATGGAACCAATTTAGGTATGATATAAGAAGTAAAAGAGCCATTTTCCAACGGTGGCTATTAAATCTATACCTAGAACTATGAGCGTAATCGAAGTGACCGTAACACATTCATTTTAGCGGTTAGACTCAACGTCACGAGCGCGAGCTCCCACGATATTAAGATAAGATTAAGGTGACTGATGCATACGACACTAGGTACATATTATAACATTATAGATCAGCTACTAAAATTAAAATGACTAGACAAAATGGCCCATTTATACGGATTAAACATTCTTCATACAATTCGCAGAAATGACTAGAGCTTCTGAGAATGCGTTAGTAACCGCAAATGTTCGCTTTTAGTGAAACTGATAGTTGCGAAATCATTCTGTTGACGGCCGTGCAAGTGACAAAAACCCATTCTTTAAAGCGCTAATTAATTTTCATTAATCATAATTTAAAGTTTTTGTTCAATGCATATTAAAATATTTTTTTGCTGGTTATGTTAAGTATGTACTTTATTGAACCTAGTGTTTTGATATCGAATAACACCTATCTTAATTGATATGTTGTATAATTTTAGACAATTAAATAGCGAATAGTTATGTCTCTGTTTTTTAAGCATTCACAAAAAAATACCTACCTAGTAGAAATAAAAATTTGCAACCACTGCGCTAATATTCTAGAAAACGTTCGGAGAAGATACCTACAGCTAAATTCTCTTCAGATGATTATTTCGTAAGCAGCAAGTCATATTTCATAATGACTTATTATCGTAATATAAATACATTTAAATATAACGTTAAAAATTTTCCTCATAAAGTAATAGATATGAGTACCTACAACAAACACTTAACCTCGTTGCATCGATGATGCAAATTCGGCTGAGAAATCGTCCCGTTTCGCACACTTTCATAACAATCCAGTGATTGATTACATAAATTTGAATACTGGCGCTGTTAAAACCAAATTAAATTCATCTGCGGCGTTGGCTAAAAGACGAGGCAACGTCTGATAAATTACCGAAATAATGATTAAATGAGTGTTGCGCACCGAATATCCAAATGTAATGTCCTGTTCGGAATCTGTTATTATGCATTATGTGTATTTTATTGAAAGAAGATTGATCAGGTAAAGAATAAGGAGACTCACGGAAGACGTATGCAGAATATTTTAATTAATTGGCGTTATTATTATTTAAACATAGTCACTCCTAATAACCTTATTATCGGAAAAGGTATATGTAATTTACATAAACAGTGTACATGTTACGATGCGTCTTGATTCACCTTGCTTTATTGGTGCGAAGAAATAATTGTCTTATTTAGCAAAAATATATATTTTTTTACAAATAATTAATAAATATTAAATGGACACTATAAATACGTTAAAACCAGCACAGTATGTATGTATATTTTCTTCATTTTACACGATATTTTAAAAATATTAAAGTACAATATACCGTTTCAGTTATTTCAAGTCGACATCGTAGTTCAACTTACACGATTAACATCGTTGATTGCGTTTTTGTCCACATAAAATAATTTTATAGTAACAAGTTAGCGTTAACGCTGTTATTGCAGCTATATAAATACACAACATTATAAAGCGCGGTTAGTTACAGGACATCACAAATTAGTGGCAGTCACTGGAGCGTGTAGAGCGGCCACAACGAGTCCTTATTACTGTAATTAACTTCATATAAAACCGCCTCAAATTATTTTAATGCTTATTAAACACGTGTGCTGAAGCGGTGAGTTTTGGTTTACCGACTGGCCGGTAGGGATATTATCGCCATTGATTCTGTGGTCACATTAACGTAGAATATTGGCAGGTGTATCGTGAGTTAGTTGGTTCTCATGATGGTTATTAAATTTATGTATTGTACAGTGTACACTAAGTTTTGATTTGGATTTCATTCTCTATCAGATTTTCAGTTCCATATAGTATAGGTGCGACTGGCGACACCCTGGCCAATAAAACTTCTTAATACTTTTGAAAAAATAGATTGTTTATCTACTCTTACGCAAAGCACAACGTTATGTTATTATATTTTTGAATCTTTTATCAGTTTCGTCATCAGAACCACAACAGAATGTCATAATTTCCTCATAAATATCTCGCACAATCGCTAAGCTTTTTATAAGAAATGTGTATATTTAGGAAAACATCATTCTAATTAGGCTGTGAGTTTGTTTGTATAAAAAAAAAACATAAGTTTAATTTATGGCAGAATATTTTAAATATTATTGAGGTGTCGGTTGCAAAACATACATTAAAATTTTGGAGTGATTACAGATAAGTTTGGTTTCATGGAGTAAAAATTCTTTCAAAACATCTTTGTCCGACAATGAATACATCGTAAAAATTAATATGCTATCCTTAATTGCAGCTTACGTAGCCCAACTACCTCGTTCGAATTATCAGAATGAAAACGACACGAATTTTGTAGGAAGTTTCATAAGTTGCAGCCAAGCAATTACATCTTAAAACATTTTTATCTGCAAACGTAAATGATTGATGCGATGCATTTAACTTTGCAAATGAAAGCTTGCGATTAATGGTTTTGCATTCACTAAACTTTAATAAGGTCATCGGTAGCTAAGAGATATTAATATCTACTTTTTAAATACGTCGTGACAATAGATGTAGAATGCATAACAGTATTTTTTGTTTTTCTTTTATGAACATGCTGTATATAACTAGATATTTTATAATGTGCAAATGTATTGCACAATATTACAGATAAATTATATTCGCGCTTAAAATAATACGACCTTCTTATGCAGCCTATCACCATACATCATTTTTATTTGTTTATAGTGTTGTTTAAATTATTAAAATAGGTAAGAATAAGTAATTACATTATAACGCAATTTTGTATGAATTGTGGGTTAACATTAAGCCTGACTGGATCACTTTTTTATTATTTAGCATTTAGAGGAACTCACCATCTAAAATTGTTTTTAATTTTCATAAATACTTCAGATACTACAGATACAAATATAATCTGTTTAATATACCATATATCATATACATACCTTTAAAAATGTTTTCCCATTATAAACATGTAATTGTATAAATATTACTGAATACAATTATAGTTTGTCACGACAACAAATCTAAAATACAAATAAACACAATCGTTGAAAACACATCATAGGTTTTCATTAGATAATTAGATAATCATGTAGGTACTTGCCAGGTTTATTTGGCGTTCAAAATTGACGGAGTTTTACGAGATCCGAGATTAGCGCTCATTTGCATTGACACGAATAGTCCTATCGGCACAAATAACACGATTGCGCCTCTAATGATGTACTTTGTTACCTCGGGGTGAGTTAATTAAGCGAGTACTATCAATGCTCGTAACTTTCATTGGCGTTCACCATGTTAATGCATTTGTACGACATACGAGAGTTTCACAAACAAGAAGGCGGTACAAGGTACCTAGTTTCGAGAGAGATCTTGGATTTAGATGATATTAAATTAACTCAATAATGTTTTACTTCATGTTATAATAAAACTTTGTTTAAGTACATACAACAAACAATAAGTTTACACATATTCGTGTAAAAATATAACATATAAGATACTGAGAGCTTATGATGAGCTTTTTCAAAGAGAGAGTAGTACATTAACCGAAATTATTTTACTTCTAAGTTATTATCTTAATGTCTTTTTTTTAATGAAACTCGATTTCAAAAATATATTTTATGTTCCCTAATACCACCAAAGTCAAAGAGTAAAAGAAGAATAATAAACACACAACCAATAAACATCATAAGAAAGGGAAATGCGAGAGTCATTTTCACGGAAACTTATCTATACGTAAATAATTTAAGTAGGCTCTTGCAATATATTTACTCGTATATACAAACGTGGGCTGAAAACAAACACTCGAGGCTACTAATGGCTAAGAGATACACCGAGTGGCAAATTTGTTAGTCAAGCAACGTGTTGCGGAACATTGTAATTTGAGGCGGCTTGCAGCAAACACCATGGATGTTGTAAATACTCGTAATGAACAGAAGCGCCTAATATACGAGTATACGACTTACACAATCTTGTGTATAGAATATTAACGCCACTATCCGATAAAATATCGAATAAATATCCCTGCATCATTTGAATATGCCCATTACTAAAAGATAGGCTTGACTGTGTTAATGTGTTTAGTGGTTAGCTTATTACATCTTAGTTTTAATTGGACTTGTCTATTATTAAAATTAGTATGATAAGTAATAGATAAATAGTTTTTCAGAGTAAATAAAGAATTAAGAGATAGAAATAAAAAAAAATTCTTACAAAACAAATATCTCAGCCGTTTGAGTTTTTCTATGGTTACAGTAACATAATGTACCAAATGAAACAAAATAGCGATAAAAATAGTGTACCAAACTGAAAAAAAAAGAACCTTATTTACCGAAAATTAAAAAGTAATTTTAATATAATATCATGTTATATTTTGTACAGAGTGCATTGTTCGTTACTAATAACAAGTTTCGTAGACTTGCGCTTAGCCCGCGGCAGTCACTCTTTAGCGGTACCTATTCAAACTTTTCTGTGTATACACAAAATTACTAGGTAGTATGTTTTTATTTTATTTTACTAATATGTAATACCAAACTATCGTCACATTAATGACAAATAAATCGTATGAAATTAAGCGTGATTTTCTCACCATACATCGTTATGACCTACCTCAAACTTGTAGAAGTTATCCATATTATTTCATTCAATAGTTCATTTATATTGTTATTTATGTATCCATATTACTTATTTAAAAAAATATGAAGGTCTATGGAGTGACCATTCGAAGCCCGTCCAATTTTTTTGCCTACAATTAAGCAAGTGTAACAAACAACCTCAAAGCAATGTTGTAAATAATTATAATATGTATGTAGAAATATAGTTATCGTTTTTATAAAATTAACTGTGGTACATACTTGCATTCTACATATTCTATAATTTACTGTAAATTTGTTTTTTTTGCAAACACGGTTTGCGTAAGTATCTAATTGAAAAAGAGGAAATTTAATTTGAATGGTTGTATTTTGGCTTTTGGTGTATTTCAACCATTCGAAATCGACTCGTTTCTGAATTTAAAAACCAGATATAATAAATGATCAGACTGGCAATGAAATCAGAGTTGATTTATTTCAAATTGTTAATGCATAAAAATTAGAAACATGTTGAAAATGCTAACTAATGACGACTAGATTCTCGCTGACAGGTTTACTCTTTCTTCATCATACACAAGATACGTTTATGCAATAAACAATTGCCGTTAAAATGGTCAGGTGTATGGCTTAGAATTATACAAGGATCGATTATAGTGAACTAGTAATTTTGCAGCAACAAGCACGCTTCCCTAGACCGGCCTTAAGCCAATGCCGTTACTAGGAATTATGAGCTGTTGTCGCACTTTTACACCTGCCTATGAAACCGTTTTAGCAATTGCACTAATTGTCCTATGATATAGACTTTATTAACTTGGCTTTTTGTATTAAATTATTAAAATAAATGATCGATTTTAATTAATTTTATAATGTTGCTCTATCGTGGAATACTTATCGAGGTATTTTATTTTAATATTGATGAAGAATAATGTAACAATGGTCGTGTCAATTTTGATAACTAGTGGCTAGTTACGTAGATAGGAAGAGCAGGTTCGAGTTGGTCGTAATTGACGACAGGAGGAACAAGACGATTATCACAATCGTAGTTCCAGTCTATAATTGGAAACATCAAGCATCCTACAATTTCGCATTCGCGTGCCATCGCATAACGGACGCACACCTGATGATTGCACTCTTAATTAACACAATGCCAGCAGATGAGCGCCTATCGTTGAGATATTCGTGCACGACAACGCTTCTTTATCGTGCTTATTATAATATAGAGTACACTCAATATTTATTTCCAGTTTTTATACTTATACTTACCTACATGCCATTCTGAAACATTTATTATATTTCCTTAGTGGTTAAAGGTAAATATATTTTACATAAGCGGCGTTTATTAAAAATATGTACCTATATGTTTATTTATTTGTAACAATTTTCCACTGTAATTTCATGATAAGTCGTAAAACGCTTTATTTAAAGCTTATGTTACATTACGCGTATCATATTTTATTGTAGATTATTACTCTTTTGTAAGTTTATTACGTAACAATGCATACAATATTAGTACATACTCTAATAAAAGCTCAAATTCTTAAACTTTGTTACGTACAACATGTTTTGTAACTTTAGAGCAGGGCACCCTTCTAATGAATTTTTTGTTAGGATTGTAATTCATTAGGTTATGCAATACAACTTATAATGTTTTCTTACCTGTTATATTAAATATCTTTGAAACTTCATAAAATTATACTTAAAAATGTACCTGGCGCAATTAAAATTCATTATGGACTTTTGCATTTTTACATAAAGTATTATTAGCTTACATTTTAGTTACTCCGGATGTCATTAGTTATAAGCTAATCTTTATGCAGATATTCAACGGTGCAAATGTAAATTTAGCATCTATTGCATGAGCAACTACTTGAGTACGACAGCGTGCGTACATAAATAAAGTGCATCTACATATATTTGGCTAATGAAGGCGTTGTGTAAGGTTCATGTGTGGCTGCGGTACGAGTACGAGCCTTCGCATTCTGGCGGGACATCGGGCGCGCCAAACGGCAAAGCACTGTCTAATTACGCGCGGCTCCAGCTAATTTGACGCGTGAGTACCGCGTAATGAATAGTATCGCACACGTTCATCGGGCCACGTTGTAGACTACCTCAAGCTCGCTTCTAGACGCGCCCGTCTACACAATATTGATGGCGGAAGCGAAAATAAAGGTAAAACTTCGATTTATTAATTTATAATACATGATTAATAAGTTAATATATACGAATATTATAAGCGAATGCTATAATTAATCAATTGGGACAAGTATCGCACATTTCCGCAAGTCGTAAGATTTACGACTTTTTGCCGACAAAACTTAAAAAAGACTAATTCGATTAATTTTCAGTTGCTAGCTGCTTGTCTTATTTATTTAGTCCAATATAAATTGCTTCAAGCTGTTCAAATAGCGATTGGAAATGGATTCTTGTACTACGAAGAAGAGATAACATTAATAGAACAGTAATTAAAAAGAGTCAGTAAAGGCGCTATTTTTTTTTTGCTTTTATCCCCACTTTTGACTTTTAGCTACACTTTTTTTTCTATAGGTAATGTTAGTAGGTAATAACCTACTAACATTATAGAAAAATGCTTGTATGATTAATGCCTGTATGCTTGTAGTCAAATATGAATAAAATTGCTTATTTCTCTAAGTTTATCATGAAATGTGAAAATGTGCTAACGAATTATGAATAACTTTAAAACATTTTTTCTATTCTTTATAAATTTATAAATTTAAACTTTAAAACAGTTTTTGTGTAGCACCGAAAAGGTTTTATTTTATTTTTCCTATTCTTTGTTGTTCTTATTTTGACTCATACCTAGTATCTATGTATGATCGGGTCCTTTGGAAAACAATTAACAGCTACTATATCATAATTAATATCTGTAGTAAATTATCTAAATATGGAAACCCATGATTAAAAATTATGTTTAATTAAAGGAAGAACTAATATATAACTACTATGTATTTAATGTATTTACACAAAAGATAATACATGATTTTCCAGAGGCAATCAATTTTGTCAAGCATTAACATTTAAGTTACAAAACAAGTATAATTCATGCATTTAACATAATCCTAGCGGCAATTAAAATAAATTTAATCGTGAACGTTAGGTATTAACAGCGTGTAAAGTAATGTAAGAAGTCTAAATGCTTTTAGCTTCGAAGCAAACCATGATTCAGACAGTAGTGACAACCGGTGACACCGTATAAATAATGACCCAAATAAAAAACGGAGCACATAACGCACAATTTGTCTCAAGTCCGAAATGCTTTTTGGTTGCGTTCGCCAGACTATAATCATAACAGATAATAAGTGCACAAATCTCAGTGGGCTTTATATTTGTATAAAAACAACTAAATGTAATAAATAGAGCCAAACAAGATTCATTACAATTATTTCTGTACATAAATATTGCACGAATGATATATATATTATATATGTAGGGTCGGTTGTTGAACAGTGAACCGACCAGATACACTGAACCATCGCCATATTGGCAAAATTGCGACGTTGCCTCTGTGACCGAGCTTGTTAATACATGCCTCGTGGGCGCCCTTCCCCTCTCCCGTAGTGAGCCGGCGACCGCGGCTTGAGCGTGACGTGTGACAGCGGCTTGTTTGTTTCTCGCCAAAAAACGTAGTATTTTTACGTAAGTATCTCGATTTTTGTATATTTTGTTATTAATGATAGGAACAAAAGCTGTATGGTGTCAAAATGGTTGTAGTTTTAGTCGTTTTATGAGCATATTGCGTTGTGACAATTCAGTGTATATAAGCTATTTTTTAATTTTTTATTTGTTGAATAGTGTGTGTATTGAACAGTGAACCACGTCTGCATAGTTCTCAGTGAACCAGTGGTTCACTGTTCCTTAATAGTGCCATGTTGAAAATCAATCATATATTTGTTTATTCTAGGATGCCAAGACCAAAAAATAAGGAACGGAAAATAGGAAAACACACAAAAGAGGACATGATGTCAGCTTTACAAATGGTACAAAATGGTAATTCCATTAGGACGGCGGCTGTAAGTCTTGCACGAGCTACCTCATTTAACCGTGAAACTGTGGCAATATTTTTTAATAATTTGGAAGAGTTGCTGAAACGAGAGCCAAGATTCGCAGATGGAACTCGCATATTCAACCTTGACGAAACCGGCACAACCACCGTCCAGAAACCTCAGAAAGTTGTGGCTCCAGCAGGAGCTAAAGTAGGTAAAGTCACAAGTGGAGAAAAGGGCACTCTTGTCACTACATGCTGTATGGTTAGTGCTACAGGCCACGCCCTGCCCCCGGCTATAATATTTCCTCGGAAAAACTTTAAAAACTTGATGATGCATGGTGCACCTCCAGGTAGTTTAGGGCTTGCGAATCCATCAGGTTGGATGACTAGTGACTTATTCGTGGAGGTGATGAAACATTTCATTAAGTGTTCATGCACGACACCAGAAAATAATGGATAATTATGAGTCACATTTGTCCATTGAGGCTTTAGATTTGGCGAAACAATCTGGCTTTGTGGTTCTTACGTTTCATCCTCACACTACTCACAAACTGCAACCCTTAGACGTGGGTTTGATGGGCCCTATAAAGACCTATTATTATTCCGCACTAGAGTCATAGATGCTACAGAACCCAGGGAAACCAGTTACAATCTACGAGATAGCAGGATTCATTGGTCATGCTTATCCCAGATCTATGGCACCACTAAATATATCGATAACTTTAAGTTTTTTTTGTAAAAGAAACATTTTATTATTTGTATTTTTTTAAATAAAAGTTTATTATCAAAAATTGCGTGATTTCTTTTCACAAATAAGCATTTTTTACTGGTAATGAAATTATGGTTCACTGTTGAAATGAAGGTGGTTCAGTGTTAATTACCCATAGTACACAGTGAGCCAAATTTAATTTTTTTTAAAACCTTCTATAAGGGTCTTAGTTTGTTTCTCTGGCTTTCTGTAACTTAAAACTGACAAACCTTATGAAATTACCTAAACGATGTCACCAAAACCAAAATATTAGCTTTGTTTTCTAGCAAGTTATACGACTTAGAAAAAAGGGTGGTTCACTGTTCAACAACGCACCCTATTGAATATTTCTCGTAATGTTTCCCATCGTAAATAAATTGTTAATACTGAAAACAAAGCTTTTATGTAAAACGTGAAGCGATTCAACTACCGCAAAATATTATTACAACCCTCAGAATGTTGATAGAAGCTGATATTAAATGCCATAGTATCACGCTTATATTGATTTCTAAAAGTGATTTCGCATGACATGACTTTATTGGTGTACACGATTCTGTAAATATTGTAGTTATAAATATTAATATCGTGCCTCTACAACGCATTATTTCACAACACACACGGATAGGTCGTGTCAAAGTACGGAATATATTTTAAAGGACTGGATTCGTTATATAAGAAGGAATCATGATTCCGTATAAATTTAGACCGTTGTGAAATGTTGTCTATGTCCAAGTCTGAAGATTTACAAGTACGGTCATTTGATCGCTGTTAATTATTCGAACGAGGACTCACGATCCCACCTTCTTAAAAGGCTTTGAGCCGTATCATTTGCTTGTGAGCATAGTGGGTCGATAGCCATACAATTGCTTTTATTTTTAGATTAAAATAAAAATGTATTAACATATAAATGCAAATAATATTATATATAAAAAAGGTATAAATAACTGTATAATTAATCCAATTAATTAAACGAATAACTAAAGTCATGTTATCAATGTATGAAAACATGTTTGTCTGATCTTCTTCTGAAATGGTAGGTACATGTGGGTATTTTTCTTAACATCTACATTTATTTAAAACTAAAAGACAAAAAATAATCTGGCCAAATTTATGAAATCACTCTATATGGGCGAGAGGACGTCACTTTTAAAATTTTATAATTATAAGTGAAGCATCTAGACACCAAGAATTACTGGACTTCACGTTATTCAAGTATTTAATGTTTGGACATTCATTTAAACGGAAAGAAAATTATAATAATTTCACTTAATTACACCATTTATTCCGTGGCGAGGCCGCGCGGTCACACTTTGTCTTACGATCGCTCTTTAGCGCTCGTCCTGTTACCTACCTTCATATTAATTATAAACAGAACGATAAACGCCTGTGAAAAATTAAAAGCATTTCCGTGTTACGTTTTCTTTATTTTATTGCTTTTTATTGATATTTGTTTTTGTCAAGTCGAGATTAATGAAGCTAATAATTGTTCTCAAATTCGTAAGCAAATAAATAGTGAAAAGAGGTATTTTTTGGGTGGTATACAAATAACAACGGATGAACAATTAAATTATAAAAAAAATATGCTGGTAAAAATAAAAACGTAATTGTATTTAATGTTAACCATATTCATTTTTTTGTAAAGATAATCTATGTATAGATACGCTACTCTATCTGCTTTATTGTTTTCATTTTTAATAAGACTTATTCAAGACTATATTCAAACGTCATCTTGCATAGAGGTAAAAGAGTTTACCTACCCGAAACGTTTAGGCTCAAATTCTAACATTTACTTATTCAATTATGCTTTTATTAAATTAATTTAAAATCATCATAACATAGTTTTACCATTTTCCACCGGTTCGTAATGCAGCTTCTGCAGAGAAGAAGTAAATAGAAAAAGTAAATTAGAAAGTTAATAAAATAAAGGTTTATTAACTTTCTAATTATATGAGAAAAGATCTGTCCTATATGATTCTTATGTGTTACATTTGGGATTAAATTAATTTTTTATTAGACAAGAAGTCATAAAAAGTTAAATTTAGTACTCGTGAGACTGCCCTGCAATTCCTACAATCATCATAAGCAATTTTTGCGAGAGCACGTTGCAATTCATAAATTCTTAAATTTATTACAGTTTATCCTTCAAGAGGGGAGACTAGATTGAATTGTATATAAATAATATTATTTATTTTTATAAAAAATAATTCTACATGTATATTTTAAAAGATTTGGAGATATTTTTACTGAATATATAACACAAGGGAATGAGAGCCAAATCTTGGTAATACGAATCACTACATAGTATAAAAGAACCTCGAAAATCTTTAAAACTACGCAACTAGAGCAGATACAGCTGTTTAAGATGATAGTTTTAGAATATAAGTTCATAATTTATAAAGCTTTTGTATCCATTTGCTAAAATGCCGTACGACAGCTTTCGACGTAAAGGCTGCATAAACTTTTGAGATATAACAAAATAATGTATGACGGAATTGTTTATAATATAGTCTGTCTTTCTCTTAAAGATAAGAACGGATTGTATATTAAATTAATATTTTAAAAATAATCGATTATAGGAAAGTTTTTAGCGATTATCATTTTAACTATATTGGATATTCAGAGCATTTATGAGTATTATTTTTGAACTAGATTTCCGCCCGCGGCTTCGCCCGCGTTTTCAAAGGAAAACCCGCATAGTTCCCGTTCCCGTGGGATTTCCGGGATAAAACCTATGTGTTAATCCAAGTTACCCTCTATATGTGTGCTAAATTTCATTGTAATCGGTTCAGTAGTTTTTACGTGAAAGAGTAACAAACATCCATACATCCATACATCCTTACAAACTTTCGCCTTTATAATAGTATTAAGATATTATCTGCATAGTATTAATATACTATACACTCTTATAAATATAAAGATCACAAAAAATGATATGGTTCCTTAAAAACAAATCCATTACAATTTGGCCTTTCGCCCTCAATCAATACGATAACTTCGGTAAGATAATCATTTGCTGTTATTACGGCAGTATGGCCTTATTTACGAAGGTTGTCAATTTGCTAACAATAAATTTCTTGTAAATTGTTTCACTTGTTTCCTATATTTTACTTCAGAATCAATGTTTTATATTAAAGGAAATACATTCTACATATCACAAATTATGCTCTATAAAACGAATATTCACTCTTCCTTTTCACAGGAAAGCAAAGAATACCTACCTATAGTCTCAACTCAGTCTTGGCCCAATTTCCAAAAAAAAAGTATCACATAAGTATTATATTATAATAAATGCTTAAATAATAAAATAAAATGTGTAAATCCTGATATATATATATATATACTAGCGACCCGCCCCGGCTTCGCACGGGTGCATTGCTGATACTAAATACACTACAGAAAAACTGTGAACGTTGTATATAAAAACATAGCGGCCCGCTCCGGCTTCACACGGGTATAAAATATATAGCCGGGCGGCCGGCCGGTACCGCCGCAAACGCTACGTCCCGCAATTTTTAAATCTGTAATATCTTCGAAAATATTCACTTAAATCATACGGTGTAAAGGGCCATATAGATCTATATTAAATGAACAATGTATTCAAGGTATTTAATTGGTTAAGGATTAATGCTGTATTGGTTAAAATCGCTTCGAAAATTAGCCATTATTTGTCGTAAAAAGTAAATGACAAAAAAAAGTTATTGTGGGTTATCCATAAGAGATAGACATATACCATCGCGGACTTTTCTATAGACCTTTTCAATGTGTATAACACATTATTTTGATAAAACTCGTAGGGTTCAGCCTGCGTTTGCAATGTAAGAGGAAAAAATGTAATTTTTTACGACATCACATTAGAAACCCCAAAAATAACAGTACTTCTCCACTATTTAATGGATGTTATTATACATATAAACCTTCCTCTTGAATCACTCTATCTAATTAAAAAAACCGCGTCAAAATCCGTTGCGTAGTTTCAAAGATTTAAGCGTACAAAGGGACATAGGGACATAGCCCATAGGGACATAGGGACAGAGAAAGCGACTTTTTTTATACTATGTAGTGATATATTACGATAATTTTAGATACATAGCTACATAACAAATTCAACAAATTCAAGCCTTCACAATAAAGTATTTAATTATCTTAAAACTGCTACCGTTATTATAATGCAGCGTTAAAATGTATAATAATGAACGCATTAAAAACCTTATGTGTTATATTTTTATCATAATTAGTTTTTACATATTCAGTCAAGCTTAAAATACTACGAAGCTATGATTAATTCAAAGGCTTAAAGACTGATTAAATCGCCTCAACCGATGCTATTATTAATTTCTTATGATGCATATCAGCGTAATTCAGAGTCGGGCAATGATGATTCTCACGTTACAAATATTATATTCTATCATATATCAGATAAGACACTTCAATAGAAAATTAACTGTAAGCCATTTGAATAGGACGACTCACGATAAGCTCGGAATTTATTTATTAAAATTTAAATGTATCCAAATATGGTCTTGATTGATTAATTCATAATTGCTTACAATTGTAATTGAGTCCCAATAAATCTAATATTACATGGACTATAGAAATAAATCGATTCAAATTTAAGGAAAACTGAATCGGAAAATTTGGCGCTAATTATTTGAATCGAATTGAATTTGTCTATATTTAGTATTTTGTTTTGTATATCGATGATGTTATGTTTTGTATATCGATGATGTTATTCTCGTGTATAACTTGTTATTCCAAATTGAATGTTACAAGTCTAGTGTTTAAATTACGTTAAACTTTACAATACTGAACCCAAAATAAAATCAGATTCCTAGAAGGTGAAACGTCAAGATAAAATATTACACTACATTAAGTTCAAGCTGCCACTTAATTTTTGGAGAGCAATTGTAAATATTTTGTAATAAAATTGTTTTCACCGAACCAATTGGAGGTGAAATGTGAATCAAGATGATTGTCAACGTCCAATTTAATTGGTCACTTAAAGCGACACTTCCGTAATATCATACGACTCACTACATCACCTTTGCATGCAATAAAGGTGATGTCTTTGAGTTTGTCCAAGGAAGTAATTACACTTGACCGATTTAACATTGCTTCTTATACATATGCATATTATTATAATATTTTTAACAGGCTTGTCGCATTCAAAGCTTAATAATATTTCGCATATATTCGCTATATTATGCTCATAAAAAGCAAATTTAATCCAAGTGCCATTGCATTATTGTATGTAAATAGAGCGAGTATATGCTCCTTTCGCTCAGTGGACCAGCGACATGAATAATAGAACTCTGCTATGTGTACAAACATGGCAAGGCCAGGCTCGCCATCGCACGGCCGGCACGGATCCACAATCACCTCTAAATCCTTGACCCATCCAGAAGAGGCTACTCAAATAGAATGCATCGTAGCTGTCACCGTACTTAGATAAATAGGTATTTAAAACACCGCTCTCCGTGGGAACCGTGAGGCCTGGACCGCGATAACCCCGCGCCGTGTTAGCGCCCGCTAGCTCCACTTACAGAAACTAAGTCGCGAATCAAACAATGAGTTTTATAATCGAAGCATTTGGTTGCTTAATTTGGATTCAACAGCTATCTGAGTTTCTATCTGTGCTTTTATTTTCAACCGATATAAAAGTGGTACAAAATTGAACTCTAAGCCTTTCAAGTTATGGACGTTTTTAAAAATTGCTTGCTCGTTGGTTGCGAATTAAACTCTATTGATAAGCGTTTAAAGTTCTAAACTCCGTTGACGACTACAAAACGGCGCACGAGTGTAGAGGCTGCACGCTGCGAGATGTCATTTCGATCTCCTGCTGTGACCCGCGAACAATATTGTCTCTACTAAGTGTATTGTGCATTTTAAAATCAATTCATATTCATTGTGGGATTATAAAATACAAAATGCGGAAGAATTATGAATTAAAAAAATAAACATAAAAACACTCATAACAAGTTAATACTTGTCAAATAATATAATATATTGTACTAATTTATCACAGTTTTATATTCTAATTTCTTTGAGATTTTTTTTTTATATTTCATGATTTAATTTTAAAACACTGAACTATAAAAAATACGAGACATGCAGACAACACGTAGTTTAATGGATTTTATAATTAAGATTCCAATAAAATTATTAATTGACTTTGGTCCAGACTTGAAAGTGATACAAACAGGTTATCTGACCGAAACGAATTTACGATAACACGGTTTGTCAATAACGTCTATTGATCTAATCAATATGGCGATATTTTATAACATCAATTATATCAAAGTGCAGTTGTGAATCTTTATATGCACTTGAACTAATTTATTCTTAGTTAATTTTTATTAGACAAAACTTACAAAATCACGTAACTGGAAGGAAACTTTATGAAAAGCTACTTCAAGTTACTCTCTATATCAAAATTACAATGGACCTCCACGGTAATAATTACAAAGAATCACGTCCCAATATCGTGATAACAGCTTCATAACTTGTTTATTTGAAGAACGAAAACATAAATTATTGAATATTTTTGATACACTCGTAACGTCGAGGGGGAAACGTGACGAGATGCAATATTAAGATACAACACCATAGAAAGCACATCATAAACGTTAACGAGTTCGCTCGATTACAATCTTTTTAATATTATCGGCGGCATTTATTACCCTGCAAATGGCTTTTGAAATTTATACATGCATTAAATTGAAACACAATATTAATGACACAATACAATTGTTATAAATGGCTACCGTTAATAAAATATAAGAATTGTTATTAGGTGCAAAGAAAGTCCTTTTCACATAAACGCTATAAAACTCGAACATCACATTAAAATCACCTCTCACCGACGCAATCCCACGATCTGTTGTATTTATTAATAGATAGATATCTCAAAATGGAGAGGTGCTTCGTATTTTGCATAACGCTTTGAAATTTTATAGCAAATGCGTTGGGCTCTGTAATAAACTGTACACATCTTGCTTGCGCATCTTCGTTTGAATACTAAAATTATTACTGAAAATGTATTTAAAAGATAAAGTAGGATCATCAATTTGCTATCAGCATCTAAACAATAGACAATAGAAATTATAATTAAACATTTACCAAACATTATGTATGAATACTTTGTATTGAGGAATTTTTAGGAGAATTAATGCAATCCAAAACGAGTTGTTTAATGTGTAAGAAAAATACATAAATCTTTTGTTGTCCAATTGGATCTACTTCCTGCACGGACCGGTCGCGGGCCGCGGCGCGCCTAGCTCCACCAAAACGGCGCGCGGTGTTCTGATATTCTTTTTATTCATGAATAAAAATAGAGCAAAAAAATCGTCGTTGTTTTTGTACCCGACGACCTTGCATTTGAGTGGCTTATATCCACAGCCAATAAACAGGAAAGCTTAATGGATCGCAACCGTTAAAACCAAGACAATATATGCACTCGCTATTAATTTTCCCAAAAATAACACTTCCTAGACCTGTTCGTGTACACGTGATGCGATATTTCACTGTTAGACCTTTGCGATTTTACTTTTACTTTTGTTCAATAACGTTCGAGATGAATATTTATGAGAAACACATCAGTCATCTCGCGGCGTCTGTATTTTTATTTTATTACATATATTTATTAATAGCCTTCGAGATCGAGACTTATCTCGATCTCGAAATACTTATATTTGCACAGTAAACAGTTGTAGTTGAATTACGTTGTATTATTTTACATAAAACATGGTCCTTGTATCGACAACGTTATACACTAAGCTTAATAATTAGGTATATAAATCAATTGTAGCCCAATAAAAGACAAAACTAGTTAATTAAATAACATGATTCTTATATAATTAAAATTTTGCAATTCTGAAAGCTGTCCTCGAATTTATATTGCATATGAATACGAATATGATAATGAATGGCTCATTTAAGCCTATTATCGATGAACGTTATATGAATCACTCGGAAGAAGAGCTTTAGGCTCGTACAAAGAGCTATGAAACAAATAATAAAGAAGCTTAATATTTTTTAAATCCTGTTTTTTATTACACCTTTATATTTGATCTTTGTAGACCGATTATTGAATTGTTGGTATCTAATTCGAATATTTAGTCGTTAAATATTTACATATATGGATTTTCCCAATTTATGTACATTGCATTGATACAGTTGAATAAACAAGCAAGCACGAATATGCCGAATTCGTACTCCCAAGGTAACAGATCTTTCATACTGCACTGGATCTTTAACTAATTTACCGTATCCAAAGTTTAATCCCGAGGTTGGCTACAAAGGCCTAGCGGCTGTAAGCAATGCGTCTACTTTCCGCTAGAAAGTCGTTTATCAATTCAATTGTCTGCACCACGCCCGCGCCCGTCATGGACAGACAGAACTGCCCATCTCATTGTTATCATCATTATAGAACACCTTTCATGTTAATAGAATTTCCTAACGTTATCTAGAGATGCTTATTATAAATTACTAGGAACGATTCGACGAATTTTATAGAACGGTATCGGTGAATTATTGAGTGGATTATTTATATCTACTCTTTATATGACTCATACAAAGTATTGGTGATTCAAAATTTAGATCATTATTGTACACTTAACTATTAATATATATTTCGTTTACATTATATCAAAATAGCGTACATTTTGTTCCAAAAACTATTTATTATGAGACTATGAGAGAGTATTTCGTATGAGACGATAGCCATATTATTGTTAATCTCTTACGTATAACCTATCGACACATTTCAATTTTCAAACTTTATTTATTATTGAAGAAAATACCGTTGAAGTTTATTATAAAATATGGAAAGTGCATACGATGTAACGTTAATGTTATTTTATAAAACCACGAAGACAGGTGCTAAGAAACAACTAGTAGATTCCATTCCTCGAGATAGGGAAAGGTAAATATTTCATGAAGTTTTATTTATTCTAAGAATACGTAAGAGAATTCACCTTTCGCGAGTTAAAAATCTATAACATTTGCAATAAATTCAACTCAGTAATACAAACAAGACCTTCGCTTTTTGATATTACCGCGTCAAAACGGCTTGTTATCATAAACATCAAGACAATACAAAGCTATACATCCTGACAACTTCGATATCTGAAGGTCTATTTTTGCTTTGACTAAGACAAGGTTGCTCGCATCAAGACGAGGCCGAAATATTAAATAACAAACATTGATGTGAAGTACCTACTGCCGACTGCGGCCATCTGACAATACTAAAATATAAATATTATTAGGCCATTGCACGTGGCTGTGTCTTATGACTGTAATTAAAATTAGCAACAACAAGATTAAATTATATATTTACAGAAATTAATTTGCCTTCCGCGTTATCTGCATTGCTTTTAAGGTTTATGTTGATACACTGTGAACCTTATTATTTGGTACGACAGCTAGATTACTAGTCTATTAAAGATGCAATTAATTGTGAAATGATCCGGTTATTTGTTTAAAATTTCATAGTAGGATATGGGAAAGATTGCAAAATTTTCCCTTTAAAATACATAATGTTTTATTTTATAACGAATTTGGTTTGTCAATATGATTGCGTAGCGCTTGACAAATTACAGCGTTGAAGTCTTTTATACTGCACAGACGTTTTTTCTCAATATAATATGGTGAATCTTATTTTTATATTACTAACGTTTGATAATTCATTATCTAGTCAAAATCGTTCATAATAGATAAACAAATAAATGTGTTTCTATTCTATTATATTCTAAATGATGCAATTTTTGTTTAATTACATATATATTTGTTTTTTTTTTTATCAATTCGATTTAATAGCCTGTTATGTACGAATATGAATTAATGAGGATATTAAAAATGGCTGAACAGGCAACAGCTCACCCAAGTAGACATGGAACCAGTCCGTTGTGAAGTGACCGTTCTTTGTCCGGATCGTCCTAGACAGCCCCGCCACTGCATTCATGCATAATAAATAATTACGGTGATCAGCGGCAGGTGGACGCGCACGCGCATCGCGACGCGCGCATAGAAATAGAAAGGCACATTGCAGTAATTATTTAGTACAGTTATCCCTAATGAGTCATTTTGCGAAAGCTGTTGTGTAAATAAGCGTCTCCTGCGGTTCTAGCCGGGTGCGCGCGCGCACGCGTCGGCACGCCGCGCCGGCCGCCGCGCCGCCTCCCATCGTCCCTCTACAACATACTATTTTTCATGTATTAATTTTGCACGTAACCAACCTTTCATTTAACATTTGAGTTATATTATCACTTACATTTATATAATAAACATTTTAAATTTACAGTCTACATTTAATGTAATGAGTTTCGTTACTCCATATAAATAGATACACTTTTTACGATATTTATGTATCATATATCAAGTAGTTTAATTATTCTATTCACCTTCATTTGGGACAACTGTACTGGATTGACAAGTTACACGGAATGCTTCAAAAGAGCGATTTGCATACCGGCTCGAGCTATCGCTGCAATAATCTAGCTTAGATGGTGATGAATCGTTTACTCGACGTTAAATAGTTGAGAGGCGAATAGATGGTGAGATTAGTAAAGTTATTATGTAAAGTGAAGGAGCTATCCGCACCTCGCTAAACGGCTTTCGGGAGAAGAATAAAGGGGTTGTGTTAGACAAAAGCGGAGGTCGCGTAGCGCGGCGAGCGTGCGGCTCCCGGCAGCGGGTCAGAGGTTAAGCGATACTTTATTTTGAATAATTTATATGTCTTAGCACGATAGACGGCGTGCTCTCCGCCTTGTACTGTTTATGGTAATGCTGGATATCGCGCATTGCAAATTCGCTGAATGTGTTGCCGGCGCAACGGGTCGCGGGCGATAAGCGCTCCCAGGAATGTACTTCTTAGTCCTTAGAAATACCAGTGTTTCTGGATAAAGATTTTACATTCAATTTACCTTCCACATATTTGTAATGAATATTAACAGCGGGCCGTGAAACGTTTTAAACATACCATCGTGAATATTTATGATTACTCTCTATATACGTACATTAATTGATCTTATAGTAAATTGGTATTAATTATTTTATTTCCTACGGCAAGGCGACAATATGTATCACGCCAAAAACATGAAAACCAGATAAAAAAAAAATAATTAAAATTAAAGGTTCGCTTCCATCCAGGGAGAGACAAGTTGGACGCGGTACACAATTGAGAGTTTAAATTCACTTTTAAGAAACTGTCATTAATCAAAATTAATGGAGTTATTATCGCACTGGAACTTTCAAAAAATATTTATTGCGAACATAAATCAGTTTTAAGGGCCATAACGAAGCACTGCAGCGAGCTTTCTAGGACGAGGCAGCTTGCAAATTGCACTACAATAATAATTACCAGTATGAATCGCTACTCATGCCATTTTGTATTTCATTTAGAAAAAAAAAGTTGCTTTCTGTTGTATGTTTGTCTGAACTGCTTAGATCTTAAAATTTGCTGATATTTGTTTGTTAAAATTTGTTCTGATAGTTTTTAATATACATTTTTTAATCTTATATAATGGTGAAACCGCGCCTTAAAAGTTAGTAACTGATAAAGTATTAGGTATCATTTCAATGACAAAACACAAGGTGCAAAACACATACATGTTATCAAATAACAAATATCTTACAGTTACAAAATAAAACATCATTCATTTTATTTTACATCTCCATAATAAAAAATAAAAAGATTACACAAATGTTTATATTATACGGTAATAATAAATGATGGATTGCCGATGCAACTTCTATTACAAGGCGGCAATAGCGTTCATTCAGTCAAAATGCTTTATCGCAACAATCTTTGCTATTTTGCATATCGAGGCGAAAAGAGAGACAGATGTTTCGTAATTTTTAAGCGCGTCACACACGGTGAAGATAATGTAAAATATATATTATCTTAGAGCATATTTCCGATTATCGCTCGCCATACAAATCCTATGAGCCATAACACACGACGAAGATAATATATATTTTACCTTCAATATCTTAAGATACCAAGCGATAAGCCATCTATAGGCCGGGAGATACTAACACAAAAATTCGGGTCATTTGTAACAGGATGGCGGTTCTACAGGGGTCTTAGTACGCAATGACAAAAAGAATTAAGTCTTACAATCGTCCGCCCCATGTTTGCAATATGCGATATTTTTTTCTAGGTAGAATTGTATACAAACAAACAGAATATAATGATCCCATACTGTAAAAAAAATATTTTACGTATTGTACAGTCGTATTTTTGAAGCGTGACGAATAAATTAGTTTTATCAAATCAAAAAATGACATCAAAAAAATCACACCATCATCAATCCGCCATCCTGTTACAAATGACCCGTAATTCTGTGTCATTATCTCCCGGCCTATAAGATGTTTATTAATCACAGAACAGTAAAGTAGATAGAAGTGTGATGTGGGCGTGGCCCACGTGTCACTTGTAAGGTAAGATCACCTAACTTGCTCTCAGTTGTGCGCAGAAAAATATTCGAGTCGGTTGTCAGCTGTCAAACCTTTTTTCCATATTTATTCATTAATTAGGACGTGTTGTTCGGTATTAGAGTGCAAAAATGATAGCAGACGAAATAATATCAGCAATGAAGGCATTTCATACCATCGGTAAGTCTTATTTTTATTTATTTTACATATAATATTTTATGTTATAACTTCGCTTGTAATTTGTCAAAATTGTATACAAATATCTAGTCAAAATGAACCTTAATCCGTAAGAAATTAGTACTATTATAGATTGAACAGCAAACAAGACTTTCTGGAATATTATTGCAATAAACAAACGAATGTCGCTTTAGTGATGCTTGTGGCGCATATCGACAGTATCGATACTTTAGAAAAGACAAACATTATAAATATTAAATTTTATTTTATTTTTCCTTAGCTTTCATTTGTCCAATTTATTTATAGATTTCCCAAAGAGGCTAATTTAAAAGAGAAATGGATAAATGCAACGTGACGAGTTAACTGGATGCCGAACAGCACTAAGCGGTCTAACAAAGGCTACCGATACAGCAAACCTACGGCAGTTCCAAGATTTAAAATAATGCATATTTTCTGTTTGTATTTTGTAAATATAGATTAATACTATTCTATTCCGTTTTTTATTTAATAATAATAATATAAAAAGACGTACTTAGTAGTAATAAACATACTCCAAAATGTGACACATAATACTATACTCATATAATAGAAAGAAAAAAAAATACACAAAAAATATTATAATAATTATCGATAATATTATAATTATCGATAACAAGGCTGACATCCCTCAGGGCATAGCATCAGATAAATATCAAGTTAATGTCATTAATGTTGAGTGACACAAATTTCAACCTTATCTTTATGTGTTGAGGTTCAAAGTTATATCTATCGAAAACTAACGCCCTCTGTTGTGGAGTAGCTGGATGTTTTCGAATTTGGAATTTCTGTGCAATGAGAAACAAAACAGCTAATATACCTAGGGATGTTATACTAAAATAAACCGTAACATGGTGCGTTAGGGTACATATTGAAATGCTGAATTTATAACCTAAGTCAGTTTTTACTCAAATTAAGCTGTCCAATCAAAGGCATAGATTACTTGTAGTGTACTGTATAACTATCGATTTAAATGTGTGGGTTTGGCGACACTGGTTTTCATAGTAATTATGACATTATAGCACTTCTATTTGTTTTTAATGTTCTGTGTTATTAATATACCAAATACATACATTATTTATGACATTTTAGTAATGGTTCGGTCACACTACCAACGACTACGACGACAACGACCAAAATTCCCATCCAGACATACTTGGTTCAAAATAAAATATGTACATATTAAAATTTCCCGTCATACTGGTACTCGGAAGAAAGAAAATTCGAGGTCAATTAATAAAAAAATAGGTTTTTTGCGATTTTCGCCGAGACGGTAAGCTAATCATATAATTACCTGGGACCAAAATTGTAGATCATAAAATTATCTATAAAAAACTTCTTATACATTTTTTTCTAGGAGCCACCGTTTCTACGAAAAATCTATGTTTTCATTTATTATTCGCCAAAAAAATTCCAATCATCAGAACGACAGGAAATTTTAATATTTTATTTTTAAGTGTGTTTTTCACAATTTTGTTAAATTGCGACTGGATGAAAATTTTGTTTGTGGTCGTCTTCGTCGTTGGTAGGGTGAACAAATCCTTAGCGAAATATCGACAATTGACAATTAAAATAAATGACAATCAGTATCGCTAGCGTATCTTAATCGTGTGTGATACCTTAAGATACTGTAATATTTTATATCAGAGAATCTTAACATAAAATATTATAGTATCTTCACCGTTTGTGATGCGCATTATTATACTAGTGATTTATAGGTGCTTTAGATAACACGCCGATAGCGTTCGAGCGGAGGAAAGTTGCTTAATTCAAAGAGCGAACAATATGATGTGATATTTTTAATAGATAATGATGTTGATGGACGACAACGGTCCGCTAGCTCGCTCCGTAGGCGCTGCTCTGGTGGGGCGCGACTCGAGCGTGCGCTCGCCGTGGGAAATATTTTGGATCGCGGCTATACTTCACTTTTGCAATAATTAGATACTGTCACTGTTTAGTACAGCATAAATATTCATGGCGTTCGATAAATTTGCGAACAGTTATAGATCTGTCAGTAACACATTATGTAAACACGGACATTTATCAATCGATATAGATAGAGAATATCGATTAATAATCATTTGAATGAATATTCACCTCATTCATTGATTTTAATAAAGTGATACAGTATAAATTAGAAAATTACTTTGTTTTATTACATATTGTACTTACCTCCATTTAGTATTCCTTATATTATGCAAGAGTAATATGCAATAATGGATGCAAATAATCATATCGTAAAACATTACGAAAGTGACGGATGCCTCGAGTAAGTTGGGTTTGATTGTAATTGGCAGTATATTAACAAACAAAGTGGTACCAGAGGCGACCTGTCAGCCTATTTATGTTCCAGTTCGCAGCTGACCTGTGCGTCAACAACTTAACGAAAGCTCACGCAGGTCGAGACACTTTCTACAGTCTCTGTGCCGATATTTTCGTTATCGATCACATCCATAATTCCTCTGACTTTTTGATTCATCTACCGAATTGGGGTCAGTGTTATACATCAACTGAGTTTTAATTAACTATATTTAATGAAAATATCAAAATGTTTTACAATGTAATCAATGATATTGATTTAAAATTATACACAACGACGGTTTTTTTGATAATGTTGCTTCGGGCGGCTTAAATCGATTAAATATTAATATATGTCAGCTACAGTGAATCAATGTTTTGTGGAATGTATTCTTGTATCATTTAATACTATAGTATTAATCTTTTATATTAATTTGAAAAGCATTTGTGGCACTTTCAATATAAATAATAATTATTATAGTAAAAAGAATTCGACGGTTAATGTGTTTTATAACATCGTTAAAGTGATGACAAGTGGAAATAAATTTCAGACAACTGTTTATTACACATAACAAAGATTTATTGGTTACATATTTAAAATATTATATTTACTCAAAATTATTTTATTGGTGAGGTTAAGTATAGAAGTTTCGATGTATTTTATAGTGGAATATTTGAAGAAACAAACTCGTTCTAATAAATAAGTCATGAAATAGATTTGTACAATTAATTTTGTAATAGATTCACGGATCTAGTAATCCACTTTAAATGGCCTCTATCAGGTAGCGCCGCGCCGTTACCAAACTTTTATTTTCGGTAATAACATTTGCATTTCTGTAACGACATCAGCGTCAGTAACTTATACATATTTATAAGCATAATTTATGGGTTTGTTTATATTAAATCTTGAAAGTTTCAACTGATCTCAATAAATGTAATTGTACTATTGTTTTCACCGAATTTTTTGTTAGTGTATAAGGTTTCGTGAGCAGAGTAATCAACGTAACGTAAGATAATTTATGTAATTACATGGGAAGTTTATCTTATTATTTTAGCAGAAAGTACTTCTTGTTTTTAATTCAATAAAACGGTCCAAACATATGACAAGATAAGAGTTGGACTAGAATAATTATGTTTTATTAATTAATACATTATTGATAAATAATAGTATGTTTGTGTCTTTAAATTATAATTTTAATTAAAATGCTGCTGGCTCTATTTTAGTAAATGCAAAATTGAATTAAATGTTCTATTTATACATAATAAATAGAATATTTAATTCAATTTCCAGTTAAATAACACATCTAATTGAAAATAAAATTAAACAAGTTATAATAATTTGCAGCTCTTGAACAAAAATAACATAAGTTTTTAAAGTGTGTAAGTACTTACATTATATTAATTCATTAATTTTTATATTGTTAAGATCTTTGCAAGCCTGAAATATTCGCATGAAAACCGGTATAACAGTCACTCGAACGATGAGTGAGAGACTGAAGGACAAACTCAAGGCAAAACTAACGAAAAAAGCTAATGACATCCATTACGGATGATAGTCATTTATGCAACAAGATTATCGTTTTATAAATTTTCATATCGGGTGTGCTCTTGATGTCATTTGCGTTTTTATATAAGGGGAAGTATAATAAGCATAACAAACTGAAAATTGTGTCGCCCCGAAGAGTCGATATACAAGTCGTTGCAATTGCGATCACAGACGTACAAATAAACACGTTACACGTTAGTAGAATAACGAAAGTTCAAGAATAGAGACTAGACCCTTCGTGTTTCTTTCCATGTTCCAGCTTTCATAGGAAAGAATATTAAACACCATGAATATATAGAGTAATATTTTATGAATATTTTACGAAATTTGGGGCAATTCAGAAGCATATCTAAAGCATATGTTTGCTTTTATTTACGTAGAATTACGTGCCGTTACCGTCTCTTACTTACAAAAAATAATAATACAAAATTAGTACATTCCAACATTAAGTATTATTTTATTTCCAGTTCCTTGTACTTATATAATATGTTCGTCTAGCTTTAATGATCGAAGAATAAACTAAAACAATATAATAAAATGGTGGATTGAACTTTACTTTCTTGAGTTGCTCCTTTTTATAAATAAGAACTTTCTTCTTTCTTCTAGAGCTACTTTTCAAAACAGATACATAAACAATATAACCACTAAGCCATTTCATTACTTACAAGGTAACGGTGTTGTTAACCGATGTTGCATGTTCATTGTTCATTCTAACTCAAAAAAATAAACTGATGTTTTAATTAAAATGCATTTGTCCATTATAAATACTTTACTTTTGTGTAAGTATGGGAATTTATTAAACCCAGAACACATTTATACATTTCACATTTAAAATTTTACATCAAAATCACCCGTTTGTAAAAAATAAATAAATATGTATTACATATACATACTTTAACCTTTACGGTTCCGAACTCTGTCCAAACGATAACGGGTTAAAGTTATAAACACGATCTTTTCGATAATTTAATTACATAAAATAATATAATATACGTACATAGGTAACCATGTGAATAGTGCACCTATAAATATCACGCCAAACTTACAACAGTTATGTTTACCCATCCATGTCGGTGTTACTTCTTCGAAAGCAGATAAAGTGGGTATAAATCATTGTTAGCAAAACAACAAGTAAAGATAAGCGCGACTATGAAATACGAGTCGTGTCGGTGTCGTTTAGCGGACAAGAAGACAAGAACATAGTAACGTTTCGCAAATTATGCTCTTACGAACATCGTAGCACCGGCTGCGAAGCGCAACGTTTATTTCTAACATTTGTAAACAATGTACAACTTCCTCCAAGTCTCTCTAGGCGTACCGCAAAATCTCTGTAACCAATTACCTACGGTGACCTCTTTGAACATTACCACTTTAACAAAACGGACGCTATAAATTTAACGAATAAATTCTTTTAGCCATTACGCAATGCAATTTCACCAAAGTAATGTAGGTCAATCTGATATAAAGGGGCTATTGAAGAATGAAACCAATAGCATTAATCGCGGTATGCAAAAAGACCTCGGCCCCGGAGCTTGCGACAGCAGTTCAACCACCATATTGTATTCGCTCGAATCATACGTTTGCAAAGAAATGGTCAATAAATTTGTCCTGTCAATAAAGATATCGATCAAAATTACAGGTTTCCGTTGTTTTAACAAATATGAGTCGATCGCTGGCGCAGAACGCTCGGGGTGGCCGCGTGCCTCTTCCGCGGAATTAAGTAATGGTATGCCTATGTAACAATTATTTGCTTGTTCGCGAAACTTGGAACGGTTTCGTTAATTATTAACAATTTAAACGTACCGTAGGAAATTTTTCAATTTTCTTTAATAGTCTACCTAGGTATATCTACCTTACTACACGCTGAGCCAGTATCAGTTTGGAATATATCACGATTACCAGAGTAATCAATATAAATTGTAAGTTATCAATAAGATAACGATTTACGATACCTACTACCTCTTTCAGCTTCACAATTTACTTATCAACAAAAATACGAAACTACATAAATACGGACGTGATAATGTGGTAAAGGTTCTTTAAAATGCCTGACAAAGTTGAACTCTGAGACAGGAGCGAGATTAAAAATACGTACAATATTTTGAATTTCTTTTAGCTCTTACGCAGTCGTCATTGAACTTTTGCTCCCAATGTGACACGAATAATTATGGCGATCGAAAAGAAGTTAATTTTTTAATAATGAAGCACGAGAAAGTCATGGCAGGTCATTTTTCATACTGTTACAATAATTAAACTTTTTGACATTTTAAACTTGTAGTTTTTGATAAAATTTTCCATTCTTAATGTGTAATTTGTTAATCTGTCCGTGAGTTGAAAAAATGCATTACTTTTTACAACAACAATTCTTAACAATACAATAATTCTTCAAACAATAACAATAGATAATTAGATAGGTAGTTAACGAGGCGGAAAGGTTTGAAAATAAAGAGATTTAAAAAATAAGTCTTAGTAGGTATGCGCTTAATCAAATAAAGTGCAGTTTATTTATACTTAGTAACATTCGATGAAAATATAACAAAGAATCTCATTCGAAATGTAGATAAAGGTGATCCTACGTGGTTTACTCCCGTTATGAAGTTGACACAGGTCTCATTAACGCCTTGCGTAAACTCGAAAGCGGCCCTTAGGGCACTTGTTGCCAGAGACAAGCGACGCAAATTACTTTGGCACCGTTTGACGGCGGGAAATTTCATTACCAAGAGCACATATCATTATTATCTTGCCGACAATCTACATATTTTACTTGGTAAGTAATAAATGCGCGGGTAGTTTCACTTTCAGACACTGGTTTTCGAAAATGACCCGACTTGCGGCTCTCGCGAAGGGCGTGTTACAGTTTTAAGTGAATTTCTTTTTGACCTCTTGCTCCAAGGCGCTCGTAATTACATAAAACTGCATGACATGTAATTTCACGAAAATAACATAAAATGACATTTATATTGATAACGCAAGAAACTTGCAAATTCTTGAATATGTGGTGGGATTAATATTTAATTTATTTAAAGCGACATTCAATGGTGGAAATTTACGCTACCTATAACATTTGTGTTTTTTTTTTAAAGTTAATACTATAGTCAACTTTGATAAAACACGATCTTCGATATAACATGAGAGGGTAAATCTTCATAAATAATAAAAACTACAAAGTTCAGTGGTTTTCACGCAATTGCCAATACTTAATTTGAGTAGTTTGAACTACAGAAACTTGTGATAATTTTCTTATAAATAAATATGTTTTTCATTTTTATATGAATGTACATTTTATAAATATTGTTGAACTATACGAAATGAACGACTGCCGAATAAAATACCCAATTAAACGCAATAAAGAGAGCGTAGATTAATATAATTTTTATTTTCACGAATTGGCAAAATCTCCGTTCAGCGTAACTGTTTCGTCCGCGTACATAAGTAGTAAAAAATTCTTATTACCTGACCACCAAGGACTGACAAAGTAATGACAGAGCCACGCCTCCATAATCACCCTTGATTTTACTCCACATCACACCTTAAAATCATTTTGTGAAATTTCATGTTCGGATGCCATCCACTCGCTCGCACGTTTATTCACTATATCAGCTAAGCATATCATTATCTCGTTCACACTGTAATTATGAAACCAGGTTGACTTGGAGTGATTTACAAGAATTTCATAGGGTTAAAAGATCAATAATCAAGCCAAATAAAGTTTAATTGACTTTACTTTTATAAACGCGCTCGTGTAATTCGATACTGCATCAAAATATTGCTGTTTAAAAATACAGTTGATTTTTTTCAATTATTTACTGGTTCCCAATTAATTATTGAATAAAACAGTACCTATTTAATAAGAATAAATTAAAAATAAGTCACCGCTTAATATTAATTACACAAACGAAAGAAATCTTGTAGAAATACCTACCTGTGGATTGGAATTTGGAATCTGGCTTTATGTTCATAAAAAAATAAACGATAAATTTTTTAGATATTCTGTTTCCCACGTTATTTTTAAAATATTAAAGTTAAAATTATTATTTTCAAATAAGATGTATTTTCTAAGTTATATGTTGAAGCTTATAAGTACATACTTCACTTTAACTTCACCATTTTAAAATTGTATAAAAATCTGTTCATTTACATGATGGACGTAAATACAAACAGATTAACAACCAATCAGACAAACCGAATAACTGTTTACTAACCATTGCATTGGTGTCTATAAAACATCCATATTTACCTACTATTGAGGAATAGCTATTGAGGACCTACTCCTAAAAAAATGCAATGTTCAGAAGTGGTCTGGTTACCTACTGTTAACTCTTGGTATATCAATATTTACAGATTTCAAAAAATTATGTGGGACCTAAACTAAATCTTCAGCTCATTTATGACAATTATATTGCAAACTTAACGTACGGATTGCCTCTCATACAAATAATATTAAATTATAAACGTTTAATAATGTTGCACTTATATAATTTAAACATAAAGCAATAAGCCGGATTTAATTGGTAGACAAATTAATTATACGATTTCGTATACGTTGTTCTGTAATATCAGATAGGATGCTGTCATCGAAGCCTTGCCGCGTGAATAATTTTGGATCACCGTAATTATTCCACGATGCCGAAAAATCGCACCACTGATACGAGAAATTCGAACGTAATGCTTTAAAATATGCTTGAAGGATCTGTAGCCGCCGAATCCGAAAAAACATTATCATCACGTAGCTTAAGAGAATTGTGAAAATTATTACATGCTGTATTATTTATGTATTAGATATTTGATTCTAGATGAGATTTGTATCAGATTAAATTTGCTTGATTACAGACAATAATTAGACTTGGTTGATTATCTGTAATAATCAATCCGCGAAATATTTATTTAAATAGACTTAATGCGAAGTTATAGGCTTTGAAGTTTGCTGGATACACTTATGTTATTAAAGTTATTTACAACATAGTTCATTAACTTTCATTTTAAATTTTTAACGTTTTAAGCAGAAATAAAATAATTAACTCTCATACTATGAGAACACGGAGATACAGCTGAATATATCTTATGTAAACCTGTATCGAAAATCGATTAACCATATTTTTTGTCCACAATATGATCGCGTGGTGTACTTTAATTAGTATGAGGTGTCGATTCGAAAATTCAGTACACTCATTCTTACATTTTCGCAAATCATACTTATTATTTCAATTACGATAACCACAGGTTCAGGTTGAAGTTTCTTTTAAGTGTATATTGCAATTTATTTGTACAACATTGACTGACATCTCGATTTAGAATTTTTGCTCTACTCTTCTCTGTGCAGGGATTTTTTTTAGTTTTAATAATTAATTTGTTAATTTATAGAATCTTTGTTAATTCATAGGAAACTCAATAGTAATGGCGGACAGCGAGGTCCTGGGCGGTGTGATGGCGCGGACGGTATCAGTAGCTCCATCTCACGCCCTGTTACCACGTTTCTCACCTCAAGTTCGCCAGCACTGAAGTTTTATCAAGTACGATCGCACCACTCATCTATTAGCCGAGCCAACCCACTAAACCAAATGCCGATGACCTATACAACCCTTGACTCCTGCAAAAAAACAGGAACGCGTGCCTCGCCTATTAACCGTTAATGCTATTTCCACCTGTTCTACTATTTAATTTGATTGCATTTTTTTACATACAATATTAATGTCATGTGTGCATGTAACTACTGTTTATGAAAGGAGGCAATTAACTCATAAATAAAGTCTTAAAAGACATGGAATTATTTGAGAAAAAGAGCAACGGTAAAAACAAGAAAAAACAATTATTGACAGTTCTAATTATTATTACATCTTACCACATCTTACGTCTCTAACAGGATCAGTTTAAATCAGCGTAAACTGAATGAGAATTTCTATATGCCATTATTTGACTTAGTCACTGGGAATCTGGCATTTAATTTGCGCAAATATCTAACATGATCAGTGAAGCAGCAATATCTAGATTGCTAAGCCGTTTTATTGGTCTAATCCTAATTCAGTTTTTATTAGTCTAGATCTAGACTGGCCTCCTATTTGACGAGCTAAAAATCCCAGACAAATTTACTTTCACCGGCTAATTGTTTATAATGGTACAGTCATTTAGTTAGATAATAAAATGTCAACATGTCTATACCTACGTCTGGATTGTATTTGAGTTAGTCAGAATATAATGGTTTAATTGTTTGCTGCACACACTTAGCTGTATTTTAATAATTATCCTGCACTTAAGCCACATCAACAAGACAATCAATTGATTACTGTAAACACTTAGATCGTTCTCCATATTTGTAACTGGTACATTAATATGTAGCGCAATGGTCGTATAGTATTAAATGCAGAACATGTTTTAAGTAAACATAAACACATTGAAAACAATTTGTATGAGTAGTAATAAGAAATATCTGAATAAGGATTAATGTATGACAATATTAAAAATATATTTTATGTACATGACCTTCATAAATATTAAATAACTTAAGTGTTATCATTAGCGATAAATATTATTGTCATCGGTAAATTTAACCATCATTATAGTATGGTTGACAGCCTAAAAATAGATTTAACAAATAATGATGAGCCTACTCATACATGCTCGATGATTCTGAGAAAAAGTATGAATAAAATCCGGTTGTCGTGAACAAACATAACCGCAAGTAATCACATATTGATTTAACGTAACTCCTCTGCTTAATTTTATCAGTTACTTCAATATGTTTATGAATGAAGTAGAAATTTTCCGCTACCGATTGATATTACCTGCTGCATTATAGCAGGTAATATCAATCGGTAGTTTTATTTGAATTTAAGTACAATACATAATTAATCCCCTTATGAACTGTTTACCTACCATTGAAGTACGTAACACCTTACATTTAGATCGTCCAGATAAAAACTTCAGGCTATTTACAACTATGCAATGCGGCTGCCAAGACTTCAGGTGCCGGTTAAATTATAGTGTCTGATTATAGTATTTGATTAAAAAATTACCATGTTAATTATTTGCTATCAAAGAATTTTGTGCAGTTCAGTCATGTCTCCCTCGACTTTATAGAATTATTGGCTTCCAGATAAGTAGATTTGAGTAGCAGCTTAATTTCATTCGGCTAAATGTACTAGACATCACAATGCATCAGCGCTGCGATAAAGTGAAGGGCACTCGGAATTCTCGGATTATTTTAGCTTGTCTTTTTCAATGTCAGCGTTTAAAATAATTGCATCACAATTTAATGGTAGAAGCTCTTAAATAGTACGCTGCAAAATTTTCCTAGAAATTTACAAATTTTACACGGGAAAGTGGTTTAAAGATACGATCGTTACGTTTTCCTCGTAAAATAATTGTTTTCTGGGAACACGGGCAGGTAAATTTTGAAAAATACAAACTTTAATTTAAACCACATTCAACAAACCAAATATAACGCACAAGGTCATAAGTTAAAATTATTTTTTATTAAAATTGAGCCTTTATGAATAAATAAAAACTTACATTTATTAATTTATGAGATATAAAAAACGTATAAGGCAATACTTAAGCCAACTTTAATCATAAAAAGTTCACATGGTACTTACTAAGGAAACATTATTTTTATTTATTCAAAAAACCTTACTTGAATACATAAATCAAAATAAGATAATATTATAACAAATTACCTATTTCGTTAAAATTTTAATTTTCCAACTAAACTTGTCGAAACTTAGCGGGAGGTCCCGGTCGAGGCGTTTTCCGGTGCTTTGAATTGATCGCTATATCAGTTACAGAAATAAGCCTTTTCCAAAAATTATAAAAGAATCGCTTATATTCCTTATTTTATAAACCTTAGAAATTCCTTATTTAAGAAAATTTTAGTAGTCATGTACTTGTTGGTGATAAAGCAGTGCCTTTCTAATTTTTGTGGTTAGATTGACTCTTCATTGTTTTTAATAGATTTTTATAGAATATTTTTTTTTTTAATATTCATTAGATTTAACATTTGCAAGATTGAAGATCGCAATGCGCAATTGTTAGTGACCATGGTTGTGCGCCTGAGGGTGTGGGTTAGATGCCCACTACAAAAAAATTGTTGCGTGGTGGACATAATATTTTTCGTTTTTCAATTCTAAATTAGTTTGCGTGTAGATAGGAATATGCAAAATCACAAGACTATTTAATAGGTTATTTTAATGTGTGAGTTGCATATCTTATTATTTTCAAATTTTTAATGGTCATACATATTCAACGATTTTAAGTTTTAAAGCTTATAAATGAATGTATTAAGAATGGACAATCGGTTTTATATATTATAACATCAATAACGATAACGTTGGATCGATCGTGACTTGCCGAACGTCCTCGATCTCTAAGAGTCAAACGTAGGTATAATTAACGTATTATTCTTATTTTATCACATTTTACCAAATTTTACAAGCAAGCACTAAATATAATAAATAATATAATAAAATAATAACTAAATAATATTTAATAATAATTTTAAAGTTAAACGTAGTTGATAATTACATGAATATTCGAATATAACGAAATTAAACAAAAAAGACTAAGAAAAGGCGTGGAGAATATAAAATGAAAATGCCCCAAAATATCGTGATATGTAATTCATTTTTGATACATGATTACTAATCTTTATTAACAATATTGCAATTTAATATTCATAAAACTCTTTACGCTTACTCTTTGCAACAATCTAATTTTATTCTACAATAATTATTACACTGCAAATTCTAATTACTTACGATGTCAATGTGCCAACTCCGCTATTAAAGGAAAAAGAAGATGAATCACATCGATTATTATCGATCAACGCAACATAGTACATCGTCAAGTGAGTGACAGCGCTTGAGGCAATACTATGTAGAGCCTTTCGTATATATGTAACTAGCTTTCCACCCGCAGCTTCGCCCGCGCAGTCAAAGAAAAGCCCGCATAATTCCCGTTCCCGTGGGATTTCCGGGATAAAACCTATCCTATTTCCCGGGGTAAAAAGTAGCATATGTCCTTTCTCGGGTATCAAAATATCTCTATACCAAATTTCATGCAAATTGGTTCAGTAGTTAAGGCGTGATTGAGTAACAGACAGACAGACAGAGTTACTTTCGCATTTATAATATTAAGTATGGATTTCGTTATATTCATATTTTCAAAGGCAATCTTCAATTACGTGAAAAGGAAATAATAATACGTTATATAATATATTCATTCCAACCAAACTTAATAGAGATAACTTAACCACTTTCATGTAAAGCCATGAAATATCTGGTTAACTCGGTTAATTGGTATTGTGTGAAAAAATCCTTTTCTCTATGTATTTTTACTAATGCTTTATGCTATTACTATTAAATTATCCTCTATAAATAAATAATCTTTATTAAAGTGCAGTTTTTATCAAATAACCTAAGTATGTATAGTGGAAAACTTGCTTATCAATTAACTGATCGGCGGTAAGAAAGTTTTTTTTTCTTCTTCCAGTAAGTATAAGGAGGTAAAGTACTTGTAAGAAACTTTGTCAATTTTGATTAAATCGATACTTTTATCGAGCTCTAGTTCAAATTAAGAATTGTACCTAGATAATTTCAGACAATCAAAACAATACATTCATGCGGCCATGAGAATTTAGGAATCTTCATGTACAGTATTATAATAAACAATAATACAATTTTAATAATTACACATTGATGAATCCGCAAGGACGCCCACGACCTCGTCATCAAGAGGCACGATAACACCGCGGGGTTTATACTGACATAACCGGAGGCTTTTTTTACAAGGATTTTCCCGCGTATGAAAAAAGCTTCCTTTTCTACAGAACTAATTATAAAAGCTTATGTTATGTTTGTTATGTTTTCTATCATTAAAACTTGATTATTAAATTGGTAAATAACCGACTATTTTAAACATCTATTCATAGTATTCTTTAGGCCTGTTCATGCCCTTCTCTTCTATGAAAATAAATGTGTATTGTTGTCGATATGATCGTCGAAGTATTCGTTTCGGTGACATTGAATGCTTCACGGAATTAGATTGGAATCATATAGGCCCGGATGTTCCAACAATATTATTTTAAAATTGCTACGATTTGAGATGCAAACCCAAATGTTACGAAACATAGAGATAGAGTACCGTCATATTTGGTACGGCGAAGAATAAAGCTTTGTTGTTTAAATGTCTAGTGAGAGCGTATTTAATTAATATTTACCAGTCATGTTTATGCTTTTGCAATACGGTTTATGGATACACTAATACAATAATAATAACATTTAACGATTCTAAACAATGTGCATTTAACTATGTAGAGTAAAATGCTTGCAGCAAGCTTGTTATGACAATTTGTAGAATAGCAAACCGTAGTTAATTTAATGCGTCATTCATTTCGTAGTGAATGTTTGAGGTGTAGATTTCGGATGAGAACCGCCCGAGGCTTGCGTGGTTCATTCGCTTGTAAAAATAACAATAGAGAATCACTTTATGCGCTACAGCCCGTCGCACTCGTTATTAGAATGTTACTGATCATTTTGGAAGTTTAATTTACAAACTAAACTTTGACCTGTCTTTACATTTTATGCTATGATATTATAATATGTGTAGGATGTAGATACTAGAACTATTTTATTTATTTATTTATTTATTTATCAATTCTTTATTGCACTTAAAGAGAATAAAAAAGAAATACAGACACTTAAATATAGCTTAAACTAAGTACAAATGGCGGTCTTATCGCTTTAGAGCGATTTCTTCCAGACAACCTTTGGTACAGTAGAGGAAAAATTATAAAATAAAATAAATGGGTAGTGCAATAATAAATAATAATAGTAGGGAAAAACATACACATACATATTTATATTGTTATTGAAAATAAATAGTGAAAGGGAAAGAGAAATACAAAATACCATTATATGACATAATACATAGTAATTAATAATAAGTACATATATAATATAATTAAATATTATGTTTGGCTATGACTAAGGAAATGAGCTTTAACCATAGTTTTGAAACTTTTTAAGGATTGAGCCTTTTTAATAGAATCTGGCAGGGAATTCCATAGTTTAGTAGCATGCACAGTGAAAGATTCATCATAAAAATGAGTGCAATGTGGAGGCATTATTATCCTCAACCTTTCAGTTGAACGAACCTCGCTACAATGGCCTCTAAACTCAAATCTTTCCTTGAGGTACGTTGGTGTTTTAGGATCAAATAAAATTCGATACAGTAGTTGAAGAGCATGTGCATCCCTCCGCAAACGAATCGGCAACCATTTGAGCTTACTTCGGAACTCCGAAACGTGATCATATTTACGGAGCCCAAATATAAAGCGTATGCAGAAGTTCTGCAGGCGTTCGAGAATATTTAACTGTTCCATTGTTAAGTTGACATAGCTTACATCGGCATAGTCTAGTATAGGGAGAAGGAGGGACTGAGCTAATAGGATTTTTGTAGGTAAAGGAAGAAAATTTCTCAATCGTCTCAGCGATCCAGCTGCTGCGTAGGTACATTCTTTTGCTCACTTCTTTAATGTGATATTTCCACGATAGGGTTTGATCAAAAACCAGACCCAGATTTTTTACCGAATCACTATATGGGATTATATATTTTGCCTATTAAAGTAATTTATTTTAGGTATTTTTATAACATAAAATGAAAAATCACGTTGAAGGTAATGGAGAATATATTTCTGGTAAATATAAATAAAGTTAGCAGGAAAATTCAGGAAATTCATATAAATTTAAATTTATAAATAATAGAAAAAAAAATTGATAACGAGGCGGGACTCGAACCCGCATCCTTTCGCGCCAAACCGGGAAAAAATTCATTTGATTCATGAAATTTATTTTATTTTGTGTCTAGTATAATTAAATTCACCAAGCTTTTGAGAATTAATATAATAAATACAGGTGTATTGCATAAATATTAAATACCTACTAATTCAATTACGTGTCTTTATGATTACCCACAGACCTCAACACGTTAGACACTTTGATTAACTTGTTGCATGTAAGCTCTTACCACACTCGTTAAATAAACTTCATTTTATTAAACTTTCGAAACAAAGATGCTCAGTCTTGTCACATATAATAATTAGAGGCTAGAAATAAATGTCACTGATCGGTAGATAACTTTTATTTATGATTTAGAAATAATATTTTGTAGATGCTATTTTATGTGGAGACCGAAAAGTAAGTAATCAATGCACTATCCTATAAATAAAACATAAAAAATTCAACATATTGTATTTAAATAGAATATGACGTGTATTTATTAATAAGTCAACAATGATATTATATATAGAAACAAGAGGTAGATACGTCATCAACGCACCAAAACTGATTCCGTGAATTGGTCCTATTTGGGACCAATGCAATCAGTCAGATTGTCACCGGTCCCCGTGAGCGCATGTGCCGATAGGTACATTAAAGTTGTCGAAAATGCCTTCCTGTGTGTTCAGACAGTGCACGTATTCGTTCAAAAAAATAAAGAAAGATAAAGGAACATCATATCACAGGAAAATATATTAAATTATTACAGTTTAAGATTAAAAATAACAATTTACAATTATTTATGAATGACACTTGCTTGACACTTCTATTGAAATAATGAAAGGGATAAAACATTGCTTCAATGTGGCTTCAATCACTAGTGTGACAAAGCTAGCGTAGGTACACTGTGTTCAAAGATTATCATGTAGATACGATTATTGAAAATAGAACGGTTATTTTATTAATTTCGATTTGGGTAAATACTTGATTATTTTTATATTTAAATCCACACAGTGCATGTAATTAACAAATATATCTATTTATTATATTGTACAATGAAATCGTGATGGCAAAAATGTTTGTTTGCAAAAATGATGTTTGAATACATTAAAGAAAAGATTATCGCTACTGACGAAAAATGCTATTTGCTTTTCTATTTGCTTCTCTATAGGTATTGAACATAAATTTTATTTGTGTTTTAGATAAAAAAGGCTTATACTTCATCCTTTCTTTTATTTCATCTTTTTTTTTTCATCTAGGCACCACTATTATTATATCCTACAAGTTGGAGCGATGACCTTGTACGGGTTTCGGGAACTGCCTTGAAACGAATAGCGTAAGATCGGTCCTTATGGAGTTCTATAAGGAGGACTATGCTCAGCAGTGGGTGTTTATCGGGTGAAATAATGATGACCGAAAACGAACACCACAGCTAGTAATAAATACTTAATACAGTTATATCTCCAAAAAAGTTTTTTCATTTTAATACAACATCATAATAATGATTAAATAGTAAATGAAATTGTCACATTTGTTTACTTGTGCAGGAAACGTAACATCTATAACATTGAACCTTCTGTGTCGTTAGTCTATGCCAATTACCATGGCAACTATTTGTTTATTTATATTTAATTGGTGAATTCTTATGACTTTTGCTTACACCTGCGCGGAAGTGACAAACTATCTTTGTCTTTTTTGTTTATATCATTTTATTAGAGCCATCTCTCTTATACAGTCTGTCAATGTAATAAATTAAGTAAAATGAAACTTGTATTTGTGTGTGCCTGACACTGCATATGAAGCAATTTTTTTGGATATATTGTGAGTATATAACGTATCTATACATAAAATATCATTGTAAGTCAATTTAAGTTTTTACATAATAATAGATTTTTTTACTGCTCATTCAACTGTATCATTATTTACTTAGCTTACGGAGAATGAATTCGAGAATGACAGGTTAAATTCGGTGATATGCTCTTTAGAACCACATTAGCCATATTTGGCCTTACATAATATGCATAATTTTGTTGTATTCTACTGAATCTGCTTACTCACGAATCTCGTCAATATCGATTTAACAGGACCGATATTGCAATACTTTTTTATCACGTCATCTTTTGATACGAGTAATTTTGCTGCCCACCCTGGTGCAGGTTTTTGTGCGTACAAGTTATTTAAATTAAAAACAGTGATATGTCTAAAATGACAAGATATTGACACAGAGAATGGACAGTCACGTTAATTAACTGAATCGAGAGAACGCCATACAAATCGGTACAGGCTATTGGTGTTTAAGGGTGTAGTATTAACTGAATTGGATATAACCATTGAAAAAATTAGACTGAGAATCATAGATTAAAAATAGATAATGCTAACAATTATCAATGAAGGTACCACTGACCGGGAAACGTATGTTCCATATTCAAAATGTTATTTTCATAAACACAAATCAAATAAAGAATTCGCGTGTCGCCTGTAAAATTTCCACTAAGTAATGATTTCTTTACGGGAAAATTGACGATCTGCCTTCCTACCTACATACCTTCTACCTACATACGATTTCGTTCTAGGGAAAAACTTGGGTTCAAATCTATAATATAAAAATGAATCCCAAAATGTGTTGGTAAGCGCATAACTTGAGAACGGCTGTACCGATTTCGTTAATTCTTTTTTTATTATATTCCTTGAAGTACGAGGATGGTTCTTACGTAGAGAAAACGTAAATATGTACCACGGGCGAAGCCGGGGCGGACTGCTAGTACCGATATATTAATATTACCTACATAATTTGAATTGTTTAAATTAGAAACTGTATATGTCCAGTTACTTATAATTCTGAGCAATTTTATGTTTTGTAAGGCTTAATAAGGATATTTGTGATAATATGCAAAATTGAAATTGCGTGTGTATATTCGAAATCAGATTAATAAATAATAAAGGCACTACCTACCTTTTTGTACTTACCTGAAATCTTATGCTTTTTAAAGACGTTTAAATATGAGAAACGTATAGGACTATAGGCACATGTGGACATGATATAAAGGACTAGCTGTTTGCGTCCGAGTAGACATCGCTTTTTTTAAATATAATATGGCCTATGTTAGTCAGGGATGATTTGGTTTATAGTGAAATCGTATATATTAATAGTAAAATAATTTTTCGAAATAGTCCAGTAGTTTCGAAGCTTATTCAATGCAAACAAACAATCAAATTATACCTTTTTATTTTTTACATTAAGGCTATAAATTTTGAAACAAGTTGTTTTCTATTATACTTATAGACGCAGATTAGTACAACATGAAGCAGAACATCATATATTATTTATTTGTCCATAAAGCATCGTTAAACGTGATCAAACAATCATTTATTTTGTAATGTTATTATAAAAAGATATTGTACTAATCATAATACACTTTTTCGTGCTGGTCATCAATCTTCATTTCCGCGTGTAACAGGCGCCTTGCGATTTATTTTATATAAAGGCGAGTGAAAGTTGTGTCATTAAGGTTCATCTAAAAGGGAATCATGGAGAATTTTCTAGTAACTACAGTGGATTGAGGAAAACAAAAACACAGTATTGAAAAACGCGTTTAATTTTAGAAATAATCTCTAATTCTAATTACCTTAATCGTATGCGGTATGATGTAGGTGTAGGATATAATATAAAAAAACTATTTCCATAAAAATACTAATTTTATACATTACATAATTTTATACATTTGAAATGGTAGGTAGTCAGACGTAGATATTTTTTAAATGTTTTATTTACAAATTACCGACGTAACAATTTACATACACATGGAATAACCCATTTAACTAGAAAAGTTTTACTTAATAAATGGTTACTCACAAAAATAACACTACGGAGCGAAAACGTAAAACCAATGACTCAGATAATATCCTTTTGTTAACCGAACACAATTATTTTGCAGTTGCGAGCGGCGCGATGCTATGTCGGCGCGGCCCGTGCCGGAGCGCCTTTCACCGCGGGTCGTAGGTCAGGGCGCGCTCAGGTGCTCCGCCCTCGGCCGCATTGCCTCCCCCCGGCCCCGCACCGCCGCACCCCCGCGCACCTCTCTTCACCACCCTCCGCCCCGCACTAACGGCCCGCCACCATTGCCCTATTCAGCTGTCGTCGCTCCGGCTACATCGTCGCCGCTGGGAACAACGGCGCTTATGAATTATTCCACCGCTCCGCTCATTGAAAACAATTACAAAACAATACAAATTCATATCGTAAATTTCAAAGCCCTTTGTAAGCTTTAAACGCTACATGGCTTTTACTTGTTCAGCGCTACGATAATTGGCTGCGTAGATAGCCTTCCATAAACAAACAGAAGGAATTATGTTCGTTGCATTATTGAGGTTCACGAACTCTTATAAATATTTGAAATAAAAAAATAACTTAAGGCATGACAGACACGCGTTTAGCAAATAAGTTTAGAAATCTTCACGTCACTCAACACGATAATTTCCTGTTACTAAAGATAATGAGCGATTCAATTTATGTAAGTGTAGTGTGTTGCGTATGGTTCGTATGGCGTGCTAGGTGCATCGTTAGGTTAATTCGGCCGCAGCGGCGGAAGCCGGGTACGGCGAGCTTTCGGCGGTTCCCACGGCACCCCCCTCCCGCGCGCGCCCCGCGCCGCCCGCACCCCGGCGAGTCCCCCGAGAGCTGTTACACAATGAGAGGTGAACGCGGATCTAAGCAATCGCTTAACCTCGCCCACTGCGCCTCCATACCAGTGCACTATCGATGTGCTTTTGATTACACTACGAAAGCTAAACTCTCATAATGTACAGCGTTTAATGTACCGATTCTGTAATGCGCGATATTTGTGGCTTTAGCTTTACTGTTCTAAACTGCTCAATAAACGTACCTACTTGTGAAATTCGTGAGTAAATTGCTAGTTACGTACACAAATAAGTATCTAAAATTACAATGTGAGCTCAAGGCGTAATAATTCTGTAATATTTACTGATTTGTGAACACAATTAATGCACCTCTTAAAAGCGACCGATTCTATTTAACATTACAGTTACGAAAATATGATAGTTAGTAATATATGTATGCAGTATGAGGATGACACTTGAAATAAAAAAAAGACGTGTGGCACTCGGGGACTGCCGCGGTAAAGCTATTGCATAGCATGCCTTCAAGCCACACCTCCGTGTCCGTCGGAGTGGGGAGCGTGAGGTTTTTTCGTTACGGAATTTCTGGATTCGGTCCCCGCACTCAAGGCCCGCGATAGAAGCTATGCAATAGCTTAATAATAATACGTATTTGCTAAATATGTTTATGTCAAGATTTTTTTATCATTAAATATGTTATCTAAGTAGATTAGATATGGCCTAAAACAAAAGAGGTCTACCTATTAGGCGACTGGGGTAAGGGTAGATATATCTAAACAAACATTAATTTCTACCCACTATGAACATGGTCACATAATCTTAAACAAAGATCTTACGCAAGCATGAAGATGGCACACGCAAAACTGAACAAAAGAATGGATTACGCAAATCCACGTCCACAAGTATTGATTACTGTTCAATTAGAAAAATTAACTGTCACATAAGTCAAAATCGCGTTACGTGTAACGCCGCGGGCGGCGGGCGGCGGTCACACTGATTAACACTTTCGATTCCGGCAGGCCGCCGGGGTCACGAACGATCTTTTTGTCCAGCACTAGAGATGCACGCGACGTACATGATTATATTCGACGCGCATAATTATGCTGTCACATCGTCACTTGATGGGTGGTGAAAGCGAACCATACTTGTAATAATAGAGGAAAAATAGACGTTAATGAGAAATCGTGAACGATCTCGACTGAATCGGATTTTATTAAAACGCATTTTATGGGATTTTTATTATCGTAATACATGGCCATAACGCCACACAATGTGCGCCTAGGTATATTTAAATAACACATTATTAAATAATTCAATTTTGGTACATAAATTTAATATTTAAATTAAATGGCCGTCGATGTCTTTTAATTAGCATGCTACGAAGATAATAATTATAGAAACGGAAATCGACCACATTTGATTTTTTTAAATCATATTATTAAATATGAAAACGTGTCAGGGCACAACTACTTGCCTTGCGGAAAAAATGACCCAAATGTTATAATTGAGGTAAAGCAAAGGCAATATATGTGCAGAAAATGTTTAATTAGGTACAATCGAGCAGTCGGTGGAGACATAAACGAATCAGTTCCGGTTGTGGAATGGCCCGGTCCTCCTTGAGCGCCACTGGATTCGACCGCTACACTCTTATAGATCATCGCTTTTATTATACCAGTCCGCATTAAGTCTCTCTGCAACATCCATCGCCAATTCATATTCAAATTTATAGCGCTGTTCATTGTTATAATAACTTTCGCTTTCATTGCCAATTTTATTTTTTGAATAGATCTACCAGACACACTTTTAACTAAGTCAAAAAAAATAGGCTCTATACTGTTAACTTTAAAAAATATAAATTTATAAAGAATAGAAAAAATTCGATCACGAGGCGGGACTCGAACCCGCATCCTTTCGCGCCATTCCGGGGCGGATGCCTGACCAATTCAGCCACTCGTGACCCGCCAGAGCAATCGAATTTATTCTATTCTTTCAGTTTTATGTGTCTAAGGGACACACCGCGCGCCATCTATTGAGATGATTAACAACCGTCTCAACCAATATGAAGCACTTTTCAGTGAATACAATATTGTAACGATGGAACACGACCTTTTTTGTTGAATTTATATTTTTGGTTTTATGGCATTCAAATGCTTTATAAATATAAATTTATAAAGAATAGAAAAAATTCGATCACGAGGCGGGACTCGAACCCGCATCCTTTCGCGCCATTCCGGGGCGGATGCCTGACCAATTCAGCCACTCGTGACCCGCCAGAGCAATCTAATTTATTCTATTCTTTCAGTTTTATGTGTCTAAGGGACACACCGCGCGCCATCTATTGAGATGATTAACAACCGTCTTAACCAATATGAAGCACTTTTCAGTGAATACAATATTGTAACGATGGAACACGACCTTTTTTGTTGAATTTATATTTTTGGTTTTATGGCATTCAAATGCTTTATAAATATAAATTTATAAAGAATAGAAAAAATTCGATCACGAGGCGGGACTCGAACCCGCATCCTTTCGCGCCATTCCGGGGCGGATGCCTGACCAATTCAGCCACTCGTGACCCGCCAGAGCAATCGAATTTATTCTATTCTTTCAGTTTTATGTGTCTAAGGTTTGTGTTTAAGGTGTGCGTTTTTTTCTATTCTTTATAAATTTATATTTATAAAGCATTTGAATGCCATAAAACCAAAAATATAAATTCAACAAAAAAGGTCGTGTTCCATCGTTACAATATTGTATTCACTGAAAAGTGCTTCATATTGGTTGAGACGGTTGTTAATCATCTCAATAGATGGCGCGCGGTGTGTCCCTTAGACACATAAAACTGAAAGAATAGAATAAATTCGATTGCTCTGGCGGGTCACGAGTGGCTGAATTGGTCAGGCATCCGCCCCGGAATGGCGCGAAAGGATGCGGGTTCGAGTCCCGCCTCGTGATCGATTTTTTTTTATTCTTTATAAATTTATATTTATAAAGCATTTGAATGCCTTAAAACCAAAAATATAAATTCAACAAAGAAGGTCGTGTTCCATCGTTACAATATTGTATTCACTGAAAAGTGCTTCATATTGGTTGAGACGGTTGTTAATCATCTCAATAGATGGCGCGCGGTGTGTCCCTTAGACACATAAAACTGAAAGAATAGAATAAATTAGATTGCTCTGGCGGGTCACGAGTGGCTGAATTGGTCAGGCATCCGCCCCGGAATGGCGCGAAAGGATGCGGGTTCGAGTCCCGCCTCGTGATCGAATTTTTTCTATTCTTTATAAATTTATATTTATAAAGCATTTGAATGCCATAAAACCAAAAATATAAATTCAACTTTAAAAAATTTATTTAATGGAAAAGGTATAAAAGGTGAAGGTGAAAGACAAAGTGAAAAAAAAGGATTTTGTGTAAACTCACAAAATGTACAAAGTTTCGAAGAAAATCATTTAATCGTTCACATTAAAACCTAACAACCATCTCTGGCAAATAATTGAAATAATTACACATAATATACAGGATTCCACGTTCGTAGTATTCCAGGTAGGTACAGATGTAAAATTCCTTACGCAAATATGCTCTGTTGTACCCGATACATACTTCATTCCAATATTATTATTACTAAGATGAGCGTTCAATGCTCCGCTATCACGATAAAAAAATTATATTCGACATATCTGTATTGCATTGTGAAAATCTAAATATCGTATGTTGTCAAATAGGTACATTACCTAATTCTTTGACAGTGATTATTCATTTTAGCAAAATGCCTGAAATACAGAGAGTCAACATCCATTATATTACGAAAATGGGCACAAATAACTCCCATTATTCAATAAATTTTTGTGTCATGCAATTATGTGTGAATAAATGTGCGGAAGTAAATTGTAATAATCACTGACTTTTAAATAAATTGCAAACAAACGAGGTAGTTAATCTATAAAAAATAAACAGAACACTTCCTCTAAGTGCATTATAATAACACTGATAACAATGAGTCTATAGGAAAATATTTTAATGTATTTAATTCTTCACACGTGCTTACAGTAAAAAGGCTTTGTTCGTTGAGTCTTTGGTGTTACTCATAGTTCATTGAAAAGTTACATTTGGGGTTGCGTTTTTTAGAGGACGCAATTTTATTTTTTTGATGTGTAGGGGGGGTCAGTGTGAAGCTATCATCAAGTTTGTGGGGTCGCCACCCTTGTCCCACGGCCGCCATTTTGAAAATAGCGGTTGAAATGGTTTTTACGATATATCTCTTAAACTATTTATCTGATAATAAAACAATGTTAATATTATTTGTTGCAAATTAAATTCTCTACAACTTAGGTTCAGTAACTTTTTGTCGTAGAACTATAAACAAAAAAGTTATAAGCGAAAATGTTCAGAAATTAGAGATGTTTATATTTTTCAATAAAACTTTTTTTTATAAGTTTACGAAGAAATTATATTAGACATTTTTGTAGATTGTTTTTCGAAGAACAACTTTTATTTACAACATTTTTTCATTAAGTAAATAGCTAAGGTTTAAGTAATAGGCCCTCCGAAGTGAGTACTATTTTAAGTACTCTTTACTATACAGAATACGATATATTATGTGTGTAGGTACTATAATAATTTGTCACCAGTATTTTTTTTGTTATTATAATATTTTTAATAATTAATTTTACAATATTATTAATAATTAATTATTGAATCTTTTCCCCACCACCCAGGAGGTAGAGTCTGGAAGTGCGTTTTTTTTTACGTCGAAAAGCAGGGCTGAAATGTTCTGCAGTATGCTTCCATTGTTGTGGAGTCTGGGAAAAGAGCCAATAGCCAATATATTATGTATAGTTACTACTGAAAAATAGTACTCACTTCTGAGCGCTGTAAAACCTTAGCTATTGACGTAATGAAAAAATGTTGTATATAAAAGTTGTTCCTCGAAAAACAATCTACAAAAATAGTCTTATATCATTTCTTCGTAAAATGATAAAAAAAAGTTTTATCGAAAAATATAAATAGCTCTAATTTCTGAACATTTTCGCTTATAACTTTTTTATTTATAGTTCTACGACAAAAAGTTACTGAATCAAAGTTGTAGAGAATTTAATTTGCAACAAATAATGTTAACATTGTTTTATTATCAGGTAAATAGTTTAAGAGATATATCGTTAAAACAATTTCAACAGCTATTTTCAAGATGGCGGCCATGGGACAAGGGTGGCGACCCCACAAACTTGGTTTTAGCTTCACACTGACCCCCCCTAAACATAAAAAAAATAAAATTGCGTCCTCTAAAAAACGCAAGGTCAGGCCTAAAAAATGTAACATTTCAATGGAGTATCACGTATTTTCTTTATTTAATCTGTAAAATAAATATCTAAACAATAACGTCACAATATTATAATTGTGAGAAAAAAATATGAACTAGCTCGCTTACAAGTTTTTATAGCGCTGGCTAATCTAGCTACCGTTATTGACGTAGGTTCCTTGTTAAGTTTACAGTACCTAGATTGTAATGTCGATAAATATCTTAACTTATCATTTTCTATTTACAAGCATAATTTTACAAGAATAAGGATGGAATCTTATCTAATTAAATATTGAAAAAACACAACCAATGAAAACCTTTTTGAGGACGTTAAGAATTAATGTTCAAGCACGTACAATGTATCTGCTTCCATCTATTGCTTGATTGAACCAAACTTAACATTTGTGTTTAAATTTATTAAATCAAATTAAGTTTTCCGCTTAAGTAAAAAATGTGGTCGATGCCCAAGAGATGGAACGTTAGTTTATATTCTCTGGACCAAAGTGAAAAATGTATAAGTAATGTCAACCAAATTTTCAATTTAATTATTACAAATTTATTGTTTAGCCTTCTCATGTGATTGGAATTTTTAAAGTATACATATACATAGTGCCATTGATAACCTCGTTTAGTATAAAATACATATTTTACTAAACATGAAATCATCACATTAAAATCTATTTATATATTTTTTATTAAGACAATATCTTGATATAACAATACAAAGTGGTTATTTAAATAAATATCCTCTTAATGCCTCTTGTAATAAATTCGCTATGTCTAAGCGACAAGACATTAATATATGCACTGCCACACCTAATATGCAAATAAATAAATATCACTCAAAACGATCACAAACTATAATATAACATAACTGAGAAATTATAATAAAATAATAGAAATATTATTTAAGAAATGATAGAGATTTAAATTATTCATATTTCAGTTTTATTTTTGGTGGAATTTCGGAAAGGATTTATTATTTAATGGTTAATAGACACATTTGAATACGTATTATATTTTATGCTTATCTATTTATAATAAATAAGTATAATTATTTATATAAAGTAAATCAATAAACTGTATTGTGTAATAAGTAGGTAATAAAACAATGTTTATGACTAAGGTTGATAAAATACAATAAAAATATGATCCGCATGAGACCTGCGTAACCTGCGGATCAATCGTGTCTATCTCATACATTTATTTATGAGATATCGTAATAGAAAAGTAAGATTGATAACATATGAATCGCTATTAGCTACTTCCTTTGCAGACAATAGCATATGAATGGCCGATATATATATTATGCAACATAGTTATCGATGAAGTCACAGAATTTATCTGATGTTTCAAATATATTGCACGTCACTTTATATATACGAAGATACTAAGCGAGAGATCTATTAAATAAAAATAGAATCATAAATCAACTGATCAAATTAGGAGCAGCATGCGACAGCGTGGGCGGGATACAGCCAAGACAGTCGTTTGAATTCAAACATCTTGCATACTGTTCTGGTTTCTTATTTATGGATACAGGCAAACACATTAAGGCTATCGAAGAGTCATCATTGCTAGATAATTGACTACTGTTCCTTATAATATTTATGGTTACGTTTGTAATCTACGAACTGCATTTGATTTGTATAAACATTACAAACACTAATACCTATAAGAAACCTTACAAATGTGTTGAACAGAAGGTAGTCCTTCTACTCAATAGCCCGGTTTACACGCACGCTCTTTCGCGCGCGATTCGGCTTTCACGCGGGAAAGAGCGAGCATTTAAACCAGGGGTTCCCAACCTTTTTTTGTCTACTGCCCACTTTAAGAATAAATTATTTTTTAACGCCCCCCTTTTTAAACATACTTAAAAAACGCTAAGTACTTATAACTGATTATTGAAACGCAACTTTATAGTAGAGTATCTTTTATTGAAAATAAAACAAACATAATCAATTCTTATATAAAAACTAATGTGAAGGTTGAATCTGATGCTGTTCAATAAGTTTGTTGATATCAGGTTCCAATTTACTCAAAAACAGCCGCAAGTCGCCACGTTCGGTAACACGCAAACGATTTCTCTTTTTAGTAAGCAGCGTTGCCACAGCACTAAATCCACGTTCACACAAATATGACGATGGGAATGCTATCAAGAATCGTTGAACAATTGACCACAATCCAGGGTACAATTGTGGGATCGGTTTTTGTAGCCAAAATTCTTGATATCCATTTTTAAACTTGATTTTTGTTTCTTCGTTTGTTGTCAATTCTATAAGTTCTTCTTCCAGCTGAGGTGACATTGCTGTGTTGACATTTGAAAACGGATCCAACACCCAGTCTGGTATTTCCAAGTTTAAAATGTCCTGGTATCGTTCGGTGAAGTCAATGTGGAGGTTTTCCAAATGTTGGCAGTAGGCAAACAAGTCGTCGTTACTGCAAAATACTGATAAATTCAGAAAATTGTGAAACTCACGTCTGCCCATATTCTTTTTGTGCAGAAGCAGTTTGGCTGCGAAAGCAGCAACGACATTTTTTGTTTTAATTAAATTTAGTTCATCGCCTTGCAGTTGGAGGTTCATGTCGTTGAACAGTTTATACAGGTCTGTCATGTAAGCTATATCATTCTTTGATGTTATGAGATTGTTGCGCAGTTCTGTATCTTTAGTTTCCAAGAACTCTATCACAGAGTCAAACAGGTTGTAAAATCGAATCAGACAATTGCCTCTTGACAGCCAACGAACTTCAGTATGAAGCAACAAACGGTTGAAATCTTCGTCATTAGTAGCACAAAGCTGATGAAATAATCTATCATTCAAAGAGCTGCTACGGATTTTATTGACTGCTTTGATGACATATTGCAGTGATTGAAATAGTCGTTCACTTAAGTTTCTAGCAACCAAATGTTGTCTATGAATAACGCAATGTATAGCAAGGACATCTGGAATTTTATTCTTTAAGTACGCTATGAAGCCTTTATGGCGCCCTGTCATAGCCGGAGCGCCATCCGTAGCAACTGATATAATATTTTTCAAAGGAATCTCTTTCTCTTCACAAAACTTTTCCAATGTATTGAATATGGTTTCGCCTTTTGTATCTGTCTCCAAATTTCTGGCAAACAATAGTTCTTCACGTATTTTCTCATCTTTAATAAACCTCCCGTAAGATAGCAACAACGCTTCATTAGTTGGTAAAGTGGACTCATCGAGCTGAATTGAGAATTGACTAGTCCTCAGATGATTGCACAATGATTCTTCAATGTTTTCAGCCATTTCATCAATTCGTCTTTGCACAGAATTATTACTCAAAGGAATTTTTCGGATAATATCTGCGGCCGGTTTATGAAGCACAGTAGTTATTACTTCCTTTATTGCTGGCAAAATTAACTCTTCTCCGATGTTGTGTGGTTTGCCTTTTTGAGCAATTAACAAAGAGATATTGTACGAAGCTCGAAGTCCGTCGTCATCTTGCTTAGCAGCCGCCGAAAATAGTTTTGATACACTTGGCTGAGTATTATGCTTCTTCTCTAGGTCTTGAAAATATGCTACATTCTTGTCTTTCTTATCTGGATGCATTTTATTCAAATGATCTTGCAGTCTTGAAGGCTTCATTGCTTCGTTCGAAAATGTTTTTAGACATAGAAGACACAAAGGCGACGACGGGTTTGTGGGATTTTCAATAAATCCGAATTTAATATATTCCGCAGAGTATTGCCGTCTCTTCTTTTTTACTTCCGACATTGTTTTGTTTTGAGAAATACGTAAGTGTTGAAATCAAGTACTGCTTATCTATTATGCGCGAAACCGCAAATGAAAATAAAATAAATTTACGTCGTTTATATAGGATTGCATAAGCAGCACGCACCAACAGGAATAAGACATCAAACGTGCATAAACTCGTTTATCTCATTCGACGCCCAATCGTACTCGACAAGCAAGAACAAGTATTATAGAACCAGCCGATTGATACAGGAATGTACAAATCGGATTATTTAACAAAAACTTGTTAAAACATGATTGCCCGCGGTCTATTATATCGAACCGATTTTGAGCTATATCTTAATTAATATTAGTTGATGTTCACAAGATGTCGACTCTCGAAGTCGAGAGCTCAGTCGGTTTCTAAGAGTCTTCCTAGCTAGGTAGATGAAATTATAAATCGACCCCAAAGCCCTACACAACGCCCCCTTTTTTTTCTGGGTCTCTTACCGCCCCCCTTTAGGCCTGCAGCGCCCACAAGGGGGCGTTATCGCCCACGTTGGGAAAGACTGATTTAAACGATGACAGAGAGAACGAGATTGCGCGTCCACTCCGCACACACTCCAACGCGCCACGCTTTCCTTCGTTCAATCGCGCGCGATTATCGTTTACACGCACAATCTTTCCTTTTCTCAAAAACGCACGAATAATCGCGCGCGAAAGGATAAGTGCATAAAAAAACGTGACAAAACAATCCCTCGCGATTGCGCGCGCGTGCTTTCCCGCGTTCAATCCCGCGCACTCAATCACGCGGTAAAGAGTGTGCGTGTAAACCGGGCTAATAGGTACATTAAGCAGGGCTAAACATAAAACAAATCGTTCCAAACCTACTCTATTTATAAAAATACCTGTTAATGAATAGTAGTTATGAAAAAATTCAATGCTAATAATAAGTTTAATACCCACTGTATTTATTGCGCCTTAAACGATTGTATAAATACAGCCCAAAACAGGTAAATAAAAAGTGTGTGAATATATAGAGCGAAATTCAAGCCAGGTCCTATAAAAATCTAGTCCAACCTATTCCCGTTAAAAATAGAAACATTTTAGACGAATATTTATTTTATTTGTAAACATCGATGTTTATTATACTTTCACTTGCGGTTAAAGTATTTAAACGCGGTTGAGATATTGCTACTGCGAGAAGACTAATGGTCGATTGTAATTACAGCGCAATGGGTGTCTCACTTTAATAACTATTTGTCACTATTTCATTCCCATACAATAACCGGACACGACATCATCTTGCTATGATTTATAACATAATTAATGGTATCCGTATCATGTTGATGGCACGTCACACCTGATCATATGAGAAATATGTTCTAGCTTACTAGTCGATACAAAAGCGCAATTCTCATAAATTATTCGTCATACTTCATAACAATATAAAAATGACAACGTGACCAGTCATAAAAGCGACACCTGTGAGCGACACTACAATCAACAGAAAGTAATAAAATCCAAGTGTTGTCGCAAATCAATAACGCCTGTACATTCTTTCAATTTCTTTTTATGCCTTAATACAAGTGCATTGCGTAAGATGATATCTAAAAAAATATTATGCGACGCAGTGGTTTCAAAATGCAACAAAAAATAATTTTTTCATCGAATATACCGGTTTTTTTTTTTTCAAGAACGACTTGTTTGAATCTTCAAACAAGTCGTACTTCATTTTGTTTTCATTTTATATGTATCATCATTAACATTTCAATAAGCTTACTATGTGCGAGGTGGAAATATACGTCGAAGGTTTAACCGCAAATCGAGCGGAACCCGAAAAAGGATATGAAAAACAACCTTCCGTCAGTCGCGGCCGACACTGCATACCATTATATCATCAGATTTCACTCGTTGTTAAACAAAATTACATTACATAACTGGGTTTTTACTATCTGTACATTCAATTTTTACTTCCTTGCCATCTATATACCTCTATTTTTCTATCGCACTAATAAAAAAATATGTTTATCTATTTATTTCGTATACCTATATCTAATCTGTTAAAATCGTTCAATCGAGACTGATTTGTATATTTTTCCTTTTAGAGTAGGTAGGTATTATCTATATTTAGAAGTGAGAATTGTATCTGAATATACTAGATAATATTTACGCGTCATTTCTCAATCAAGAAAACATTGTAATAGGACAAAAATGAATACACAAAAACTAAAAAATATGATTTAAAAATACCAATACTCATACAATTTAATTAATTGAGTAATTGACACATCATAGAAATACCTATTCTTCTAAGTTTATTTGTGTTCTGTATCAAAATAGCTAAATAAAAATGTACTGTTAACAAAAATAAAGTGAAGTTGAAATTCGGTTTTCCGTTTTAAACAATACACCCAAGACAAAGATTTTGTTTATAAACTATTTATAAACAAAATTTTTGGGACCACGTGGACGAATTCATAAACAACGGTTTGTATAAGTAAACTTGTATGTTACAACAGTCAAACTTACCTTATCTATTTATGTACCTAATTTTATAATTTATGTGTATTGATATAAATTATTTACATATAACTTTGTAATTGTGACCTAAATTTATATCAATGCAACAAACTAATAATCGTATATCCCACAATTTAATTATGATATGAAGCCCATTCATGTGTGATAAAATCAATCGCTTTCTGATAACTGCAAAACCACATTCCTACTTGTGGTACTTATTAAATTACACCTCTTTCAATTTACTGACATATCATTTATATTATTGCACTTAAATATCCTTAATTTAAAATAAACTGTCTGTGTAAATATCAAATTAAGTCACTACTTACCTATGCTTTATCATACTATCAGATAACTAATTAATTCCAAATATTATTATTATATTGATATTTATTTGTATTGATAAGGTCGATAAACCACATTCAAAACCAATAGTAACAACCCTATCCAGTAATAGTTATTCACATACTATTCTCATATTTTAATCATGAGCCGTATAGACGTTTAGTCTATAAAATTATCGCGCGAAATAAGCTAAAGGTAGAAACTATGATTTCACACAACCAGGTAATACCTATTTAGTTCATTTATGGTAAGGCGGCGGTGTCTGCCCAGTGTCCATCTACTAGACATGCTTATGAGTCGTGTCAAAGGGTCATCGACTGGCTCCCAATCGCTATGACATCAGCTTTACTAGTGATTACAAAATACTGATACATGCTCACGTAACTCGACAAGTGTGCTAAGCTCTGCCGCATCTCTGCAAATTTGTATAGCGAATTATTGATGACGAATCTTTTTCTCAGCGGTCAAAGCTAGCATAAGGAAAAATGTGTTATAAAAATAAATCTTTCATTTCAATTCAACTTTATACAATACTAGCTTTCATTTCAACTTTATACAATACTAGTTATACAATAAGTGTCTGATTTTGATGTAACTGCTGAACAATTGATTGTATTTAGAAAAAATATCCAATTCGTTATCCTGATTCACAAAAAATTAACTATAGGTATTCATATGTGTGAAATATACGTTTTTTTTTTTTTAAATTTATGATTAAAATAGAGTTTAATCCTCATTTAACACGAAAGCGTGCCATTTTTTCATGACATCGAACTAAGAAACCGGACAAATGTATAAAACCTTCAACATAAATCAACATGATGCCTCCATATTTATTCAATGGAAGACGGTTGCAAACAATAATTAGAATTGGTTATAAGCTAACGGCCACAGCTATAAATAAAATTGTATGTTACCTGCTCAAGTAAGTATATTTACTTACATTATTCATAAACAGTAATTATTAAAACATATATTGAAACATACTATATGATATATTGTTATAGCAACTCAGCCTTTAGGCTACAGTTTTACAGGCAACATAATCATAGAACTTAAATAATAAAAAGCAATCAATCCCTTCTCTTTGGCAACACTGGCAAATTGTATCTTCAATGACTCGTAAAATCTCGTGGCTCTCACTCGTTTTGATATTATGAAATATTTTTAACGATGCTTGACTAATAATTATTATTAATATACAGCATTGAACAATTCTACAAACATTTTTACATTTGCATGCTCTTCTTTAACTGTATAGGAGTACAGGAGTACCTATAGCTTAATGTAGAGCGCAATTCATTCTTTAAATTTAAATTACATTCATTTTAATACTGTACCTACTGCTCATATATAAAGTGTTAATAAATAAATCTAGAAGTCATAAAAATACCAGCATCATTTAAAATAAGATAAGATAGTTACGGATAAAAAATACATTAAAATAAATGCAGATATATCCTTGAGAGGATATTTTGTAATATAATGAGCGGTCCAATTCTAGACTTTTAGTATAAAATGTCCACCACGTAACCTCTAAATGTACGATTAATATGTAAATTTTCTCGCGTGTTGGGCAAAACTTGTCTTGAGACATATAACATCCAGATCGTCTGTATCTATGCTAAAAATAATTTAGTTTATCAACGAAATATTTTATATGCAGGCTGTTGAGATCTACTTTCATTTAACCTTGCTTTTTTATGGGACAAGCCAGCCCGCCTCCCGTGTATTGTGCCGTCAAGTACTTATGCATAGTTATCCGCTATTTAAACTTGATCGAGACGACTAATAAAAATAATACCTTCGTGACTACCATTTAATATTTAGACAGATATTAAGTACTTCATTAAAAAAGTAAATAGAAATTTCATGACAAGAACGCTTTTATAATTAGGTAGCATGAATTTCTTATGTAGGTAAGTAATCTAGGACTTTTTCCTGAAAATCTCAACTATCAGTCCGTACTTATACGAAAACAATGTACCTAAAATTAAATATTTAGAAAGTAACGATTTAAACTATAGTCTAATATGCACACAAATAAAATGAGAGCCTGCTAGGCCAGAACGTGTAGGCAGATTTGTCTCACAATCACGCGACAAGCTTCCATATTTATTTAGCCAGTGTCAAGTAACTTACCGGTTTCACGGAGTGGGCCGCTGCTGCTTCAAAGTAATGCTAATTTGAATAGAATCTGTTACAAACATCTTACATTGTTGATCAGTAGGTAAATAAAATTAAAAACTATGTTACAAATCAAACCAGGGTGTAAAAATGCATCCTGCAATATTCTTTTCATTTAATCCAAAAATTTCTTCTCTTTAACATATCATAAATTATTATTATTAATAACTTTAAATCATAAAAAAATTGATCATGTTACGTTAATATAATATTTAATGGAATTCCATAAATAAATAACTAAAGCTATTAAATAAAAAAATATATATCAGTAATCAAGTAAACAATTGGTAAATTATTTTATACATAACTTGAAAAACTTATTTGATTAAATGGGACCTACAACTTCTCTAGAATTTAACGTTGTGTCATTAGTATAACTTTATTTTTATATTTTTACAATGGCGCAATATATTGCCAGCAGCTGTTTACTAAAATATAAAATAATACCTTCTTGAAGTAAGAGATACAGGGCAACCTTGAGGTAAAGTGGATTGTTCCGGGTTCTTCCAGCCAACCGGTTGCCGCCTCTGCTACGAGCTGCACTCACTTATGCCTTGCATTATATTACATAGTACTTTCAATATCAGAGTAATAAAATATTACAAGACGTTCAATACATCAACATGGTGATCATAGGTATTCATTGTTTTAGTCAAAAAGAAAAGCTTCTACTTACCTTTTCTTGGAAGTTCAAGATTTTAAAATTTTTTCCAAAATTATGTTTATAAAGACACAAACATATTTTCATACTTTTATTTTTTAAATATGCACCTATTCACATTCTCAAGAGCTTTAAAGTTTTAAAACCCTGTACTAATAATAAACCTATAAAAGCTTTTGGTTTATTCAGTTTCCTCATTATTGATATTCAAGTAACAATCACATGCAAAACAAAATAGTTGCAAAAACGTGTTCTACTTCATATTTATAAGAAAAGTGAAAAACAAAAATAATTTATTTTCTTGCAACTCGACTTGTGTGACCTTGTATGTTATTTTAACAGGTTCTGCAACAAACGTCGCGTCCGCTCAGAGTTCCGACAAAACAAACCAATCTCTATGGCTTCGCACACCAGACGACATGTAAATACGTATTTATCCTTTTTATCCACTTCACAACTTTTGCTTTACTGAAAAATAAGCTTAAATATCGTGTTATCGATAGATGTCTGCCATATGTGTGAGTTTTATGTTATCTGTATTTATAACTTATTATTATCTATCAATAACAATTTTTACAAGTTCATTACGTCATGATCTAAATGTGTGTATTTAATTAACATGATCATAAAATTATTGAGAACTTTGACAATTTTAAAAACACATTTTTTTAGAAGTAATAGGTAAATTTGAGACACAACCCGCATTCAATTCTGGTAGGTCAGGAACGCATTTTGTCATGATTCATGATCAAGTCTCAGCTTATACAAAACCAACTTTCAAACACATTGGGAACATATTTAAATATGGTGATAGATAAATATAATAAACAAAATTGTGTTTATAGTTAAATAAAGTTTAATATTTCAAATGCTTCCAATAAAGCTTTAAATACGAAGAGTGCAAAATATGTTAAACATTGCAAACATTCCTTCCATGAAAATATTTAAATAAATAAATAATCAGTCTGACACAATAAATAACACAAGAATGCTAAAATATTTTATTGAGTTTCAGCAATATATTTAAAATAATTTTAATGTTAAATAAGGCCTTTGCTCGGTAATGCAAATACAATTAGCTACTTTAATTTTTCGACACAAGCAAAAAGCGCGACTTGATATTTAATTGTTGCGACCGCGACATCTATATTATGATAACAATAAATATATTATCTTTGGGTATGAGTAATTTGCTAGTTCTCTTCGTCGTTTTCGACTGTATTTGCCTGAGATTTGGGGATTTCATCTACATTACAATATATATCGGAAACAGGTTTTAATTCATTATTTGGACTAGTATCGTCTGCTTCAGTCTCTATATTGATTTTTAATTCTTCTGCACCGGCAGAATCAATTTTATCAATATCCGTATTGACGGGATTTATTTCGGCCTCTGGTGCCTCAGGTACATTATTAATTTCTAAATTTGGTACTTGTATTGATATTACTTCACTATCACATTCCTTTGCAACCTCTGGTAATTTGTTTTCCTCTAGAGGTTTAAAAATTTCTTGAAGTGAGGAAACTTTCTTTTCAGATGGTATTATTCTATTTAAATATACCAAAATATCCGATAAGGAAACAATACCTACAAGTTTACCATCCTTATTTACCAACCACAGTCGATGACTTTCAGTCCTTACAATAACTTCTAAGGCCTCATATAACGTAATACTGGAGAGACATTTTTGTAATTTCTCTTCCCAATCCTTTTTCTTCGTGCGCACTTCGCCCAGGGGTAATGACAAGTTAGAATACAATTTTTCGCTAACTAGATTCAAAACTTCATATTTAGCGTATACATCTACAAGAATACCATTTTCATCTAACACTGGTAGAGCAGATACATTTTTATCTAATAAAAGCTGAAAAGCATCTTTTACAGATGTAGTGTCTGACACTGATATTATTTCATCATAAGTTCCGATATTTAAATCCATAATTTTCTTATGGAAAAACGTTAACTCGGGAAATTCATTAAGATACACAAAAAGAAATCGTAATATCCTCTTGTGAGATAAAATGTATAATACATCTCCAGAAGTTGGATCAATCATTAGCAGGCGATGTACTCGATGTTTTATTAGTAAATTTATAGCTTCATGTAATGATTGGTCTGGGCCAATGCTACACAAAGGCTTCCGTGTAGCACGTAAAAGCTTCCTCCAAGTGTGTAGCGTGTGCGTTTCCAACTCATCCATAGATATTTTTTCCTTATCAAGATGTAATAAAATTCTGATAAAATCGGTTACTGTTATCATACCTACGAGAAGTTTTTTATTCGCATCCCATAGAGGTGCAGATCTTATACCGTGGGAGACGAGAGTTGGAAATGTTTTTCTGACTAAAAACTGAGTATCGAATATAATGACTTTTGCCGATTTTGGCAATATTTCATAACATCGGTGGTACTTAAAAAAATTTAACAACAACCTAGTTTTGTCTCTACCTCCTATTGATATTTGAACTATAGATAAATATGGGTCGTATTTGGGAAGTCCACGAATTTCTCTGAATAATTGTTTTGCTTGTATTGGATCTAAAGAAGCATATGAATTTTTATGATAAGTTGGTGACGTGGTATCTAAAGAGGATCGTCGTATTTGCTTTGTTGCCTTCTTTTTAGTTGATTCAACAGGAGGCTGATCACTTGTGGAGGGTTTACTTCGGAATATGTCCATAACTCTTGTAATAGGACTATATTTTCGTGACGACACACCCGTAACTGTATAATAGTATTTTTTATGAGACTCTTTGGACTCTGCTGCATTATTTTCATCTTTTGTGGTTTCTGGAGATTCTGCTGGTTTAGGCGCTTTAATATTTTGCATTAGAGTTTGATGCTTTTTAGAATCACTTTTTCTTCTAATTCGAAAAATATCGAAAATTGAACTTCTTGGACTAGTTGATGTACCGTGAAAGGTTTCGTATTCTTTTTTTCCACTCGTATCTCTTTCAGCACTAGAAGGTCTGGAGGTTTCTGCAGCTTTGTCTTTAAATATTGATCTTACATGAGGTCGTTGTGATTCAGCACCTCGGGTACCAAAATGAACAGTGTGGACATTACTTTCAGGTAATCGACTTGTGCTTGGTACTTGATCATCTGTAGCTGAAAGCTTAGTAACAACAAATTTTTTTCGTTCACCCACTACAGTTTGACTTTCTTTTTGTGTTTCAGAATGTGTTTTTTTCTTTTTGTGTTTCTGTTTAGATTTTCCATGTCTAGCTGGTGATTCAGCAGACGCTGATTCATTTTCTAAGATAGGATCCATAGTATAATTTTAATTTATTTAATTTGCTGCTTATTTTCTTATACACCATAATACTGCAGACGAATTGCCAATACCTGTAAAAAACGAAAGTACAATAAATACTAGTTTATACAAATTTATATTTCAAGACTTTTTATAAGTAGAACTAAATAAATGACGTAACTAGTTTGATTGAGTGATTTGGTGGATTTAGTGAAAATGACTGAATTATATTTCAAAATTTTATGTATTTAGTTAATTAATCAACAATAATAAAAAATATGGTTTATTACGTATTTAACGATATTTAATATTTCGAGTTTCCTATACAATTATTTTAGGACATAATCTACCCTTAAACTTTTCTTTACTGTATTAAATTAATTAATGAACATATGAACAATTGAATGTCGTTGCTAAGCAACAGGTCAAGTGTAATGCAGCAATTTACTGCACCATTTTAATATGCTCAAATTTCAAATTGATTAGAAAAATTGCAATCTACCTGTAATTTGCTTATCTTGTTCAATAGCATTTTAAATGTATAAACATTAGCTTTGATATAATACAAGGAAAACGAAAAAGCAAGTTAATAATCAATACTAGATAGGAAGTCGGTGAGCCTAAATACATTGTTACGTAAAACCATTGCCTACCTGATTTGTGTTGGCATTTCATCTTCATAACTACTACAACAATTATGCAATGTCAAAACAAGTCACTGAATGGTATTTATTGAAGAATAACTTATGAAAAAACAATTTTCCAGAGCATCGCGTGATATGGATGCCGGATTCGTGAATGGTCCGCCATGTTGTTATTTTGCGGGTGGGGTGCAGTGACATCTATCGACGGGTGCGGGAATCTGGGAAAAGGTGGACGGGCAATGGGCATGAATGCGATGGAATACTTGAGGATATAGAGTACTTTCACAAATCGCAAGATGTCATTAAAGAAAAAAAATCCATATAAAATAATTTAAAAATATTTTTAACAAGCTAAGTAGGTAGGTACCTAATTATCTCGCAAAGATCAATGTTTTGTAATGTTATTAACTTAAGGACATACATGTATGCTATATTACTTGTATTTATATAATTATCTATAATCCAAATATTAGCTGAACAGTTTGTTTGTTAGGAATTTTTTTTCACAGTTATCATCACGCTAAAACCAATAGGAGCGGAGCAATGCGGGTAAAATAGCGGGGCACAGCTAGTAAAATATTTAAATACATATTATATAAAAATTTTAACTTATGTAAAAATACTTGTTTTAAATATTAAATAACGCATAAATCATTCATTTATTTTCATCTTTTTCTAAATTTGTAAATTTAATTTTAAAAACGCATTATGATTTATGATAAAAATATATAATATATTATTATGATAACATCTAAATTTATATTCGTCTATTATTACAAAAATTGCTAGAAATTACCGCGCATGCGTATCAAACTATGACGTATAATAACGTCATATTTATGACGACATCATTTTTCCGTCGCGGGGTATATAATGACGTAATAGTTTGCGAGGAGAGAGGTAAAGATCAATACTTTCCCGGTGTTAATAATATTCGTGTAATCAAGTAACGCTCGATTAAAGGAGCTCGGGTGTAGAAACGGCCTTTGAATATATACGGGTCGATAGCTCACGTGCACTATTTTATATACATAGGTCAGGGGTTCATTAAAGAGTTAATAAGTTGTGACATTCTGATAAGAGAGGGGCGATTAGCTGACCCGTAGTGAGCTTCACTTGTGATGTTGAAATGCATAATCGTGATATATAACAACACCTGTTGTCTCAGATTGTACACATTCAATTCGATTGTGATCATTGTTGCAAAACATTCACAACATAAACAATAAAAATTTTAATTAGGTATTTACTAGATATTTAATTAATTTAACACATAATACCTATGTACCTATTAAATCTATTGTTTCTAAGTAATTAAAAAGAAAACTACGTTTGTTTACATAGTCATTTGGTCAAATCCGCTAGCTATAAAGAATATCAATATAATATTATATTGATTGTCTAGGTATCTAATTATCAGATTATCATCAAAGAATTGAACATTTCAAGTACAATTTTCAAGTCATAAATCACACAAACAAACATTCCGTTATATTCTAATACCTAAAAGCGTTACAAGATAGCTAGCTCCTGATTATTTCGCTGTTTCATATTTTTAGACGATGGCCACTAATCCTTAAATAAACACTTTTGCTCACTGCTATAATCTTTGCGCACTCAAAAGCGTTTTACGTTCAAGTATCACTTACATGATAAGATAAAAAGATTTTTTCGACGACCTATCAAGATCATTACCTACCTGATTTTTAAGATAATGGAATAACTATACATAAGTATTTATACTTCTGAATAAAAGTAACTAGAATATCAATCAGCTACAAATACTAATCAATTATAATTTAAATACCTAGGTACAGGCTATTCAAAATATATTTTACTAGCAATGCCCTTTTTTTTTTTTTTTTTATAGTGGGGAAATCTTCCAAAGATACCCACGGCCCCCGGGGAAGGAGCCGTGGGTTATGTCGGATTCTTACCGACTAAAACCCCACTGTGTTCCGTCGAGCCGCTTTAATGATGGGGCCGCGGGTATTTGTTAGAATTCTTCCGCGACCCCCTCGGCGGCAGCCCATCTCCAGGCCAGGCGCGAGCCAAGAACAGGAAAGGTGGTTTGCCTGCTCTTCCCTCCCGTTGGCGGCATGAGCGGAACACGTCTCAAGCCGCCTCACCGCACCGGACGATGGATTAAATTCCCCGTTCCACCGCCCGGCGCCCTTCGTCAAGGAGGCACGTTGCGACCGTGTAAAGCGGCCGCAACACGGCGACGACGCCCAATAAGACGTCTGCGCCGGATCGGGTCCGCGTGAGGATCCCTCTCGCGCACCCGCTCTGCCTCCTCTTTCTGCGAGATCACGCTCTCCGAGAATGCGATCACCGCACGCCAGGATCTGTCGCCATCCACCATTGCACGAACAACGGAGGATAGAGAGAGATCCGGCCCGATTATCGCGACTAAGCGAGCACGGGGCTCGGCCCACGCGGGGCACACGGCAAGAGTGTGATCTGCCGTGTCCTCCGGGCAGGCACACCAGTGGCAGACCATGCTGGGCTCCCTCCTCGCGACTTTACACAGGTACCGCCCGAAGCAGCCGTGCCCGGACAGTATCTGCGTAAGGCGGAAGGTTATGGCCCCGTGCCGCCTGTCGCACCACTCTTGGAGGGCTGGACGTATGGCCGCAACCGTCCTCTCACCCGCGCTGGGCTCCTCGAGCCGGCGTTCCCACTCCCGGAACCGCCGCTCGACAGCCTCGGCCCTCCACTCCTCTACTTCCTCGTAGGAAGGATTCACCCCATGTGACCTAGACGCCGAGACGCGGCGATACACGTCCGCTAACATCTCGGCGTCCAGATCCCATGGCGGCGTTCCGGCCATTACGCAGGCAGCCTCAAAAGACACCGTGCGGTATGCCCTAACTACCCTGAGTGCCATGACCCGCTGCGGCCTCCGCAAGAGGGGTCTGGTACGGGCGCTCAGGGTGTCTGCCCAGATGGGGGCCCCGTAGAGGGCCATGGAGTGGATTACGCCAGTGTATAGCCGGCGACACCCACCCCCAGCACCTCTTAGGTTTGGCAGCAAACTTCCCAGTGCTCCGGCCGCCCCTACAAGACGGGGGGCGAGGCGACGGAAGTGCTCCGTGAACCTCCATCGGCTATCCAACACGATGCCTAGGTATCTCATGGTGGTGGTGACCCTGATCGCTACCCCATCCACCCGGATCTCTGAGCCTGCGCTATGTAGCCTCCGGCGACCGGGAAAGAAGATGGCTTCGGATTTCTCCAGCGCCACCCGTAGTCCCAACCGCCGGATGCGGCACACCACCTGCTCAACTCCCGTGGTAGCTAATAAAGCTGCCTCCTCGTATGTGGCCCCACGCGCAGTCACCAGAGTATCGTCGGCGTAACAAGTTACGCCAACACCTGGGAGGTTAGTGGCGCGCAGGACCCAGTCGTACCCGATGTTCCACAGAAGAGGCCCGAGGACCGACCCCTGTGGGACACCGCACGACACTTCCTTCTCACTCCATCCATCGCGGGTTGGATAGGCAACAGTCCTATCTGATAGGTATGACCGCAGCAGTCGCACCATGTAGCCCGGCACGCGATGATAGTGGAGAGCTTGCAGGATACTGTCCCACGGTAGGGTTTTAAACGCGTTGGCGATGTCCAAAGACACCGCCAGGAGGACTTCTCCACTAGCGGCCGCATCTTCTGCGGTGGCTCTCACGCGAGATATCGCGTCAAGTGTGGACCGACCACGGCGAAAGCCGAACTGGTTCCCGCTGAGGTCTGGTCCCACTCCCTCCAAATGGTTGACGAGGCGAGCTGCGAAAACGCGCTCAAAAAGCTTGCTCACCTCGTCAAGCAATACAATAGGCCTGTACGCTGAGGGAGAATCGCGCGGGCGCCCCTCCTTTCTTAACAGGACCAAATTCCCTGTCTTCCACCTACGGGGAAATTGGCCCCGCTCAAGGCAAGCCGAAAACAACCGCTCCACCCGGGGCCCGAGGGCTTCCAACGCTAGAACCCACGCTCGGCCAGGTACACCGTCAGGTCCAGGAGCAGTGTTTTTCCCTTTAAGCCGCGTAACTGCCGACTCCAACTCCTCATGGGTAACGGCAGGGATTTCTTCTGCAGGCTCCTCCTGTGACGCAGGTGTCGCCGCCATCGGCGGAGGAGAATATCTTCCCCGGTCCGGGAACAGAGACACCACAACCTGTTCTAACAGACGAGGCTCGAGAGACTGAGACAGGGGCGGAGCCCACGGGCGGAGCTTCTGCCTCACCCGTTTATAGGGCCGACCCCACGGCACTCGGTTCAGACCCTCGAGCATCTCTTCCCATGCTCTGTCCTTGGCGCTACTGATTGCCTCCTGCAGAGAGGTAACGCACTCCCTGTAGGAGGCATACAGTTGCGCTTCCTCCACTTCGTCCCGTGCACTCCGGCGCCGGTGCCTGGTGTACGCCCGCCTCGCAGCCACGCAGGATGCGCGCAGCTGGGCAATTTCGGCGGACCACCAATACATCGGTCTTCTGTGCGGATTAGAGCGGACTCTACTCATGGCCGCATCACACACCTGCGCCATGGCATCAGCCATCCATGCTGCATCGTCCTCTACTGTTGCGATCCGCGGAGCAGGGATCCATGCCTGAACTATGGCAGCCTCAATTAGGAGTTCCCTATCGAGACTACGAATCGACCAACGCGGACGTCCACCATTTAGGGAAGGCTCACCGCGAAACGCGGATGGCCCTGCGGTTTCACCCGCATAGATAGCGATATCGTGACAGTGAAAAGTCTACTATAGGTCGGACTATAGGTTTAATTTTTAATCACATGAAAATCACCTTTACCCCGTCCCGCACTACGGCCTGCTCATTGTATTAAACAGTATACCTACTATTTTCTGTAGATTGACACTTTTAAAAATTCATTATATCTTTTGAATGGAATATCCAATTTTTTTCATTTAAAAAGTATTTTGCTGGTATTGAAACAGTCTATAATAAAACATCATTTAATGGGAAAAGGATTAATATATGTGTATGGATAACATGGTTTGATTACTGTCGGCACTTCTATTTACTTTGAAAACGTAAAAAAGTTGTTGTAGTAACATAACTACTGAAGATGGACATATGGTATCGCGGACTTTCTTGTAGATATTAATCCATTCTATAATACCGTAGAACATTTTTTTGTTCTATCTTCAATAGATTCCGCAGCGCACGCGATGACAGAAGTTTTATTGAGGAATTTTTTACACCTTGGGTTACATTATTGCATTTTTGGTAAGGATCTCTAATTTTTTTTTGAAAATGCAATATAGGCTATTAGCCTATGTTGCTCAGTGAAGATGCAGCTTTCTAATGGTGAAAGAATTTTTAAAATCGGTCCAGTAGTTTATGCGTGAAAACCATACATACATACATAATTACATAATTACAAACCTTTCCTCTTTATAATATTAGTATAGACAATACTTGTTATTGGAATAAACTATGATAAGACAAATCTATCAACCAGCTATTAATGTGTGCGTCAGGATTGCTCCGCCAAGTTATCAAATCAGAAAATGGTTTCAGCCAAAAATTTGTCAATATTTGTCAAAATCGAAAGAAACAAACCCCGTATTTGTCAAAGCAGAAATAAAGAAGTTATAAGCGTTTTAAGTTGGCCGCGCAATCCTGACGTCAAGGACTGCGCGGCCACGGAGATCTCAGCAACTACTTGGGATAGAGAAATAATTCCTTTTGTCAACTCAAGTCTGTATTTGTCAAGATTTGTCGAAAAATGAATCAAAGCTCTATATCAATATTATAATTAAATATTCGCCTTGAAAGTCATGGCCGCGCAGTCCTTGATTTGCTATTTTGTTTTTAGTATTTTTTTTTATTAAAATTGAAGACTTCATATAGTATAGGAGTTAAAAGGAGAAAGGTCTTAATTTGTCGAAACTGACAAAAGCTTTAAAATACGACTAAAGTGTAATTAAACAGACGAAATCAATTTAAAACACAAAACTCGTGGCCGCGCAGTCCTGACGTTACTTTAAACCATGATATCTCAATAACTATAGTAGCTAGGATTTTGCTGTAGACGTCCATATAATCCTTATATTAACCCCATTAAAATGACATATCCTTTTACCCTCAACACTGTTTGGGACGCGAGTAATCTCAAGAATTATGTTACCCCATACAATGTTCTAGTAGAGTGACCATAATTTCGATTTGTTTTTAATCTTTGTCAAACTGGCTATGACAGCACAGTTCAAGGGCATTCTGTTCTGTTAGTCAAAAACTTAAATAAAATACTAAATAAGACGAAATAAAAAACTTGTTTAATATTTGAATATTTTTATTCATTGCACAAATATAAAGATTTCAAAAATCAACAAAATCATTATTCTTCAACTTTAAATGTTTTAATATTTTTTACAGATAAATCAGTAAAATTACTATTTTAACATTATTCTAAGTTGGTCTCTTCGGCCGCACTACAGGAGCATCGACGCGAGTTTGCCTATTGCGCTCTCTTTCTAATATTGCTTTTCATTCGCACAACTGCTGGTCAGCGGACCACCGCGCTCGCGTCGAATCGTCACGATACCAGTATTATATCTCAACGGACTGTTACTGCTGTACGTTGTGGATCCGACAGTGATATTCCGATAAAAAGGACATAAGTGTGTATTCAGTGAGAGACTTAGTGTATATTTAAACGTGATATAAATAATTACGTGATATTAATCAATATGGTGAGTTATTTATTTTTGAATTAAATTTGTTAACGATATTTATTTTGTGTTATCTACCACCATACCATGTTAAAACTTTTACCAGTTTTGCTGTAGTCAGTACTTTTACATAGGTACCTAGTTAAAAAGTAGATCGGAATAAAGTCCTAACAAATTAGGCCTTAATGAACAAGGATGGAATTTATTGTGTTTTATATAATTAATAATAATAAATAAAGCCTGGGTAAGGTAAACCTTTCCCAGGCTCTCTATTTAAAAACTAAATAGAGCGTTTAAGGTTTTGCCTAAACCAGACGCAACTTTTAACTCCTGGTAATCTCAAATTATTAAAAAGCAGTTATAAATAAATAGATAGGTATTTAAAAATATACTTTTTAATTTAATTTTCAGATAAAAGCGGGTCGCAAAGGAAAAGTCAATAGTGAAAAATTAAAAAAAATATTTCTTAAGTACGGAGATGTATGCAGAAATCGCAGTATTAAATATAATGATCCAGTATTTAAAACAATATCTAATGAGTTAGATAATACGATAGCTCCTTATGCAATCTACAAAGCATTGAAAAGGCACTACGACGAGTATTTTCAAAATGATGAAGATGATAACCTTTATTCACCCCGAGTTCAGAGTAGTTCATCTTCTTCACCGTCGCGTCATAGTGTGGCTTCATTATCGCTGACATATCAAGACAAGGTGAAAACATTTAGTTTTACAATGGACGAGCATGAATGGAAAAAAATTCAACCCGTGATGGTACATTATGCTAGAAGAGATATAAGGACCTCATCGACACACCAAAAATACAGGAGTCTGCCAAAGTTTAAGTGGGCGACTTTTTTGAGAGAAAAGCTCTGGGAGTTATCTAAGCTACCATGTACTTGGAACTTTAAAAATAAGAAAGTTGACGGTGAAAATAACATTTCGTTATTTGGAAAGTGCTCACAATGTCAAAGAGAAACAATAATAAAAACCGAAGCAATTTCTGAAAAAACTGTAAGATTTACATGCGATATACTTACTTGTAAGGAAGAGAATGTACCACACAATCCTAAAAAAAAATCAAAATTAACTCCATACAAAAGAGGTAAATTAGCAAAAATTCTACAGTATAAGCCTGCCGTAGTCGTACAAAAAGAACTTGCGGCCAAATTAATTAAAGACCCAAATCAAGTTTGCCCACCAGTGCTGCCAAGTTTAGCAGCTCTCCGCCAGATCAAGTATGAGAAACGACAAAGCAAGAGACTTCATGCTCACCCAATTTTAAGTATACTCATGATGACTCAAGAGGTACAGAACTTTATCCGTGAAGTGACATTGATACCGTGTTTTCATTTATATTATTGGTCTGATCAGCAAATAGAGTACTATACTAACTATTGTAATAGTTTTTCTAAAGTGACCATTACTGTAGATGCAACTGGATCTTTTTTTCAGGCTATAAAGCTTCCCGATGGAACTACACTAACAAAACGACTATTTGTATATATTGGCATGATTGCTTCGGATTCAATTAAATCTACTCCAATTTTTCAAATGGTTACCGATTCTCACAATAAAGATTCAATTGCAGCGTGGTTAAAAAAATGGTTAATTCAAGTAAGGAGCCCGCCACATGAAATTATTACCGATGACTCATCAGCATTAATTGCAGCTAATGTTTCAGCATTTACTACGTTTAGCAGTATAAAAGATTATGTTAAACGATCTGTTTTAGTCTTAAGTGGCCGCAATTATGCATTACCTGAAGTATTTATTAGGCTAGATACAAGTCATTTTATCAAAACAATTTATAATTTACGTTGCTTTGAAAATAGGGATATAAATGTTAAAATGTTATACGTTCGTTGCATTTTGTATATGAAAGAATGTGAATCGTTTCAGCAAATTAAAACTCTTATTACTGATGTTGTAAGACTATGTCTAACCGAATACGATAACCCAGAAAACCCTGTTTCTGTTTATATTCAGAAAATAAGTTGCACCTTAGGTAATACTACATATACGGAACCTAATGAAGACACCGATGAGAAGGAAAATATTCACGAAAACATAATCCTCGACGATGATGACGGTTTGCTCTCATGGTTTGATGAAATTGTTGAGAGGGAAAAAAGCCTAGATAAAACAAAAAGTTCGTCAGAATCACAAAACTCTTTCTACATGCCTCATTTAATAACAATGCTCAAACGGTTACTCCTAAAGTTACCCCTCTGGAGTAATATTATGTGCCAATTATATAAATCACAAAACAAAGTACCAACATCTTCAGCTATAGAGACCTATTTTAAAACTATGAAAAATTTGTTATTCACAACAAGGTCGAAGAAATATAACATTGATGAATATTTAAATATGCATTATGATTATTTATTAGGTGAAATAAAAATTGCTTTAAATTGTTTAAATAATTTCGCCGACATTGTAGACAAAAAGGAGAAAAACATTAAAAGAAAACGAGGTAAGACTAGGAAGCGAAAAATGTTACCATTTGAAAACAAATGCTGCAAAAAAGAAAAACCTAGTGTAACCAAAACGTTTTTAAATGATTCGGTATTCTCAGTAATTCCTACGTATGTTGAAAACTGGAGAGGCGAAGGTGTTCCTAAAGATGATTCTGCAAATAAACCTGTAAATATAATGTTTTTAAAAAATAGTAATTTTACTGTACAAGATATATCTGAAAAAAATATTAAATTAACAAACACTTGTGCATTTGATTCCGTATTTTTTTTATTGGCCCACGGATTTAAAGAGTATTCATGCATACGCGATTTATTTGACAATAATTGCAGAAATAGGGATATAACAGCGTTTTTACAAATCCTCTGTAACTCTGATAATAACAGTGAAGAAGCAAACAAATTAAGAATAAGAATTGCTTCGATACATTTCAAAAACAATCATTATGATTGTGAATGTAACGCTGCATTTATTTATGAGCACGTCTTAAATGATATTATTTTTAGTGCTTCTTCTGTAAGTAACTGTTCAAATAGTGCATGCATAAATTCTACCCCATCAAGAAGAAAACATGTGTTTATACCGTTAAATTTAGATATAATTAATATTTTCACCATCAGTAACTTGGAAGATTCTATTATTATTCATGATTGGGAAAACAAGCAATGCAGAAAATGCAATGAAGTAGTTCTATTTCATTATACCTTGTCAAAAATTGTTACATTCGATTTAAATGGCACGCAAATGGTGTTTTTACATGAGGTACCTAAAAGTATAATAATTAAACAAAACATTTATAAATTATTAGGTGCCGTAGAATATGTTCCTCCAATACTTGGAACAATAGGGCATTATAAGTGTCATATTATAAGAAATAGCGGAATGCTTTGTTACGACGATAACAAGAGTAAATTAGAAGAGAGTACAAACGATTCTGTATATATCCATTTTTTAACTTATGTTTTAGTAGAGGTGTAAGAGCCGATGAAAAACATTTAAAGTTGAAGAATAATGATTTTGTTGATTTTTGAAATCTTTATATTTGTGCAATGAATAAAAATATTCAAATATTAAACAAGTTTTTTATTTCGTCTTATTTAGTATTTTATTTAAGTTTTTGACTAACAGAACAGAATGCCCTTGAACTGTGCTGTCATAGCCAGTTTGACAAAGATTAAAAACAAATCGAAATTATGGTCACTCTACTAGAACATTGTATGGGGTAACATAATTCTTGAGATTACTCGCGTCCCAAACAGTGTTGAGGGTAAAAGGATATGTCATTTTAATGGGGTTAATATAAGGATTATATGGACGTCTACAGCAAAATCCTAGCTACTATAGTTATTGAGATATCATGGTTTAAAGTAACGTCAGGACTGCGCGGCCACGAGTTTTGTGTTTTAAATTGATTTCGTCTGTTTAATTACACTTTAGTCGTATTTTAAAGCTTTTGTCAGTTTCGACAAATTAAGACCTTTCTCCTTTTAACTCCTATACTATATGAAGTCTTCAATTTTAATAAAAAAAATACTAAAAACAAAATAGCAAATCAAGGACTGCGCGGCCATGACTTTCAAGGCGAATATTTAATTATAATATTGATATAGAGCTTTGATTCATTTTTCGACAAATCTTGACAAATACAGACTTGAGTTGACAAAAGGAATTATTTCTCTATCCCAAGTAGTTGCTGAGATCTCCGTGGCCGCGCAGTCCTTGACGTCAGGATTGCGCGGCCAACTTAAAACGCTTATAACTTCTTTATTTCTGCTTTGACAAATACGGGGTTTGTTTCTTTCGATTTTGACAAATATTGACAAATTTTTGGCTGAAACCATTTTCTGATTTGATAACTTGGCGGAGCAATCCTGACGCACACCTATTAATTAATTATCATACGTAACTCTCTTTGCAATCACTTCATTAGGTATGTTTTTTAATATACATTATGACGTATGAGCATATTATTTTGTTTAAATATACTTAGATACCTAGGTATTCATTTTAGTCCTTAAGTTCTATCGATTAATAGTAATAATAGGCATGTTTATGTAAAATATTAATAATAGACAACTGAAAAGGCCTTAAAGGCATTGCTATGATTATATACTAAACTGTATCAATTTAAACACACCTACACGATAATTTAAATTTTCACTTAAGATGCCCAACTAACTATTATTAATCGAAGAACAGATACCAACATTGGCCTCAATACTTCTGTTTTTAATTGAACTCGTTATAAATACGGAATGTTGAGGTCGAATGGTGTAAATCTCATAATGCATCGTAAAAAATGAAACAAATTATCTATATTCAGGTAGGTACTTGTGAAAATTATAATAATATACCTAGAACTACAAACGTAGTTCTTTCAAATATCCCAAAATTATTTTAGGAACTAAGCGTAAAATAATAATATTTTTATTTTCCTAAAACTTACCTTTGTCAAAAAAATGTATCAGTAGATATTATTCGTTACTATTACTATAAAACTTTCTGAAAACTATAAACTCAAACTATTTGTTCGGTTCATATTCTTTTAAGTAATTTTAAGGTCATCTATTTTTAAAAACAATTTAGTTTGGCAATACCTTTATAGTAGTTATATATTATGTACATACACTATGCTTTTTATTATTGTTGATTTCATACAATACACAAAATTATAATAACAGAACAGGTTTGCATGCTTATATAAAAAAAATGTTAAATGTACAACTATTAACTAACTAGGTACCTACACTAAAAAAATATTTACACAATATGGCTCAAACTGTAAAAAGAAAACTACATAGATCAATCTACGTCATGAAAATAATTACGATCATTAGATAAAATTATTGTAATGTGTTGTTATTCGACACTGATAAAAATGAATTACAAAACCAGATAGCTCGACACATAACCTCAAAATGGCATGAAGTAGATTATGTAAAGTATTAAAATCAACTTACTATAAAGACCATTTCGTTGAACCCCTTTCGCACAGACTATTTGTGAACAATACACACACACGGTTACAATGTGCATCATGCACCCGTCAACCTAGCGTTTAGAGTAGCATGCGTTGAGTCAGCAATTAAAAGTTACACTATCTCGTTTCACTGTGCGTTCGCGTGTTTATTAAATCGCATGAACACTATGAAAAAATACACTGGATCGTTAATAAGGGCGGCCATGTTCAATTAGCACAATTTACAATAACACAATATTCAGACATATGAGCTGACGGCATTCAAAGATGCTAGTCGCGTTCACGTTATTATACAAGCGCGGAGCGCAGATGCCGCTGCGTTCGCGCTTCAATAATACGACTCCGCGCACACACACACACATGCCGACCTATTCCAACGCGTACAAACTTTGCCGGTGTGTTCAAACACATGTGACGCGGACCGCGGCCAACTTCTAAACAACAAACTGAATACTGATAAATATGACTGTTATCACATGGCATTATCATAAAAATAATGCCAATGTTTTGCAATTATTACACATTTGCATATTTCACTGTGCAAAATACTCATTTCTATTTTTATTAAAGTGCAGGTCATTAGTTTCATATAGGTAGGCAGTAGGCACCTATATGATCAAATAGTATTTAATAATAAAGTCCGGTCGCGGAGCAGAAAGAATTTCGTACAATGACCTCTTTACCTACTGACAGTGGTCACAAACATTTTTGAATGAAGTGCAGTTTACATGAAATATTTGGAGGAGAAAATGTTTTTTACTAATTTATTAAATAAATGTCCTTTATTCATTTACAATACTTATTAGTTAGTTACATTTTAACTTTTTCAATAACCACGATATATTATATAAAAAAAGTGTGCTTGTACACACATAAGAAGTGAAACTTCTTTATGACCTTATTTTTCAAAAAATAATTTACTCTGTAGGTACAATATTACAGAAATACGTAAGTCTAACACGCGATTTCGACTTAGGCGGATTTTGATTGGACATAAAGAGTTTGAGGTTTATTCTTATAAATGTTGAATTCACAAAATCATAATTTGAACACCTGACACCAATCAAGCAAACACAAACCTTACGCTCTCAGGTTAAAGCACAGTATTACCATATTTCCTACAGTAGTGCGACGAATGTACTTGTGCAGAGAAACGGAGGGGAACTGGCGGGGGTCGGGCGACGCGGGCCGCGTAAAGCAATCACGCTGAGATTGCTTTACCTATCGCGAAGGGCAGACGCTTCAGAGTTTTTTTGTGTAATAATTTATACTTACGTATTCTATAATGGTGGGCATAAACTGTTGTGTTTATGGATGCAAATCTACATTTAAATCCAAGGACATAAAGTTTCATAGATTTCCTCGCGACGAGAGGTAGGTTTTTCAAATTCTGTTTAGTACCAATTCAAAGATGTTGAAGATGTTTTTGACTATACATATTTTAAGTAGCTATAAGATATATATAAAATATATTATTGATGATTTTCAAGAAAACCAATTTGTTTCTCTGTTAATTCAAAGTTTTTATTTTAAAGTTTTCACAATAGTTAACATACAAATAGTTTGTTACTACAACAACTTAAAATATGTAATCTCACCTGTAAATTCAAAGAAACGACATTTAAAGTCCACTTATAATAAATACTCAATTACAGTAAAAGTTCCTTATTCGCGGGGTATATGTTCCATAAATATGCCGCGAATACAGAAACCGTGAATACGGAATGGTAATTTATATGGGATTATAGGGGATACGTTCCTAGGTGACGATTGAGATTTTTTTCGTGTCGAAACTCGTTTCTCATTTTTTTTAGTTGACATTATAAACTAGGAAGAGTGCAGTGGATCACAATTTTTGTAACGAATGTGAAAGACGAAACAATAAAACACGCAAAGCGGCTTTTACTATAAACGGAACTACATTTAAAAATATACTTTATTTATTGATTTATAAGGTTGCTTCCATTCTGTTTATTTACATTCTCAAAAACATCAATCGCAGTAAAGGCGGCTTGCGACAAAGGCGGCTTGTGTCAAAGGCCTCGGCGATATCATTTAACAACATAATATGTACTTTAGGCTAACTTGTAATAAGATCTATTTTACTTTCTTATTAGTCCATTTGACAAGGATATTGGGTTAGATACCTATTGGAATAATTTTATTATCATGTATGTACTTATTAAATCCGCGAATAAAAAAAATTTTAATCGTTTCTCGCCATTTTTTCTTTCTGCTACGTCAATCCGAGCCACAGATAACATGAACACGCGAAGCGCGCCAAATTTGAATAATGATGAAATGTTATTTCATTACATATAATATATGTTACCGGAAATGTATGAAATCAAGGAATTGTATATGTTACTGGAAATGTATGAAATTAAGGAATTGTATACAAATCCTAGGAAATGTGTACAATTCCGATACCATTTAGGAAATTTATAAAATATTGTTTAATAAACTATTTAATGCATAGATATCCTAGGAAATGTATAATCTTCCTAGGAATTGTATATAATTCCAATATCGTATTAGGAAATGTATAAAGTAAATTTGAGAATAAGTAAATTTGGTTGTTAATAATTAATCAATAGGCAATGACAATGTCACTGCGGCGACATATTATACTATGTTTCTGTATAAATAATTACATTAGATTCAACAATCACAATTATTTTTAATGTACATGTGAATAAATAATTACATATTAATAGCTATGATAAAAATTGTTTTATTTCCCATTTGGTGACAACCCTAGCATATTTACACGTGGCAGCGTGAGTACCTACACTGGCGGCGGCATCGCGCGACATCAAAGGCGATTCCTTACTGTAGGAAAATAATATTGTAATACTGTGGGTTAAAGGTTTACAATCCCTAAGGACGGCGGTCATTGCACCTGTGCGAGCAAGACACATTATTTTTACAAGGGAGTGACAGTGACAGGTAATAACAGGTTAATGTACGAAATTCTTCCTGCTCCGCGACCGGACTTTTAGTACTTATTATTATAGGAAATTACTATCGGCTTGCTTTTTTTTTATTTTATAATATTCTAAAACTAAATAAGTTGAAAATGTTCAAATAACATAAGCAACAATAGGTAATTCGAAACTAAATAAAAAAACGCTGAAACGTATCTTAATTTTTATCAACTACTAGCTGCTCCGCGCGGTTTCACCCCCGTGGCTCCACCCCTGTTGGTCGTAGCGTGATGATATATAGCCTATAACCTTCCTCGATAAATGGGCTATCTAACACCGAAAGAATTTTTCAAATCGGACCAGTAGTTCCCGAGATTAGCGCGTTCAAACAAACAAACAAACAAACTCTTCAGCTTTATAATATTAGTATAGATGTACATTCGGAATTAGGCTCCAATTTCACTTTATACTTACGTTGTGGTGAAAAATAAAGTTCTGTTTGGATGAAAAATTAAATTCATTACATATAATTTTATATACATGTATGTAGTCAGTTGTACATATTAGATGAAAATATAAAATATTATAACAACATTGAATTGAAATAAATTTATTAAGTCCAAAGTTATATCAGAGTTAGTGAGATTTATCGATATTTGGAATAAATATAATAATACATCCTACATAATAAAGTAAATTTTATTTAAAATTCTACATGCGACTACTTTGGCTCATATGACGTGTACTTAAAAGTTAAAATAACGCTATTTTCAAGGTTAAAAGTTAAACCAAACAAAATTGACATAGGTAAAAAAGGCTTTGTTAAATGTTGTTAAATCAAGCTAATTATTGTAAATCATTTTTTCACACTATTTTCACTTCATAAAGTATTTAAAGGCCAGGAAACGGTACAAGTTAGATATATCCAATAGAATAAAATTGCAGTTTTTACATGAAAAAGACCAAGCATATTATAAGTATTTTATTAGTTTACCATACAATATCATTCTATGCAAATTGAATTATTTTTTGCGCACTAGGTATAGGTATTCAGGTTTTATCTAAAAAGTAGAATAAGCTCGACATTGGTGTCCCTGATGAAATCAGATCGCTATAGAAGAAATTAATTCTATATAACTAAGATTGAAGACCATGATAAAAACAATACAGGGTTAGTTTTCAATGACCAGCCAAAATTTAAAATTAAGATCTAGATATTAAACCAAAGGTACATTTGAAATATTATTGTCGAATAAAACAAATAATAATAATAGCATTCATTTGAAAATGTGTTAAAAATTTCCTAAATCGTAAACACGCGATAAGCTTATTGAGAATCAATGCACTTGTGTGCGTGCGCGCATCGCCAAATTTACCTATGTGTGTGCTAACTTCTACCTATCTTGGTTGTTGAACTGAATTGTGCTTTTGTAATGTCCACACGTTCGCTTTTTAGTGGCGGACAGGAATGAAATCTAATTAAAAAAAACGTTTTTTTTTTTCATTAGATCGAAAATGTTATCGATTCTGAACCATTTCTGAAAATTTGGCCGGTCATTGAAAAAACTAACCCTGTATTTTGCAAAATTTTCGAGAATTTAGTCAAATAAAAACTTAACAGTTCTTAAATTAAGGCTTTACTGCTATTTTACTGGTTTTCCTGCCTATTATTATTTTTTTCGACAGAAATCTGAAGTCACTGGCTCATAAAATAATGTAACACTCATTTTGTAATGAAACGAGAACAAAGAAAACGTAAAGCTGTGTACGAAGATACAACAAGGCGGTAGAAAAAGAGGGTTTTGGATCTAATTTAAATTAAGGTTATACATACTTATAATTCGAATAATTTTTCAATTTAACATTTTACAAAAAAAAAATGTACAGACACACATATATGTACCTACAAGTAAACCTCGTCATTGAAGGGCCTCGTTGTGGTAAATAATTCAACTTTTAATTCTAATTAAAACCTCACGTTCTGTGTTGTTTGACATGACACTTTCTATTATCTTTTCGTTTTCATTTAAAATCATGTATATGTGAGTATAATGTGTGTGTACAAATGGATAAAATTCCTCATAATAGTCTTATGGTCCGGGAGCCAGAAGCAGATTTTATGACCAAGTTCCTCTCAAGCGGTAATTAGTAAAATGCATCAAAGTATAGTATTATGAAGCCTCGTGAACGTCAGCTGGAGCTCGGTTGGGGGGGTGAGCGGTTGTAGCCTCTCACGCACGTAAGAAAAAAAAGTATATTCATTCATTTCCTCTCAGCTAAAAATTTGTCAAATTGTAGCTAACCCAATATCTCAACGAAAAATAATAATCAGCTGGTTACAGCATGGTGTATTATACGTCAGCTGGTGTCTCGAATATAATGAGACATTAACAAAATCATCGAGATACGTGGAATTCCATCAACATAAGTCCCCGTAAAAGATAAGTAATAACTTTATTAATTATATATTATACTATTATTTTTTTAATAATTATAGTTAACTAATGTTTTTAGTGGGTTATTTCATATTTGTTACACTTTTAGGTAGTTATGTGAATTTGATGATATGATAGTTATTTTTAAATGCAGTTTATAATATTTGTAAAAACATGTTTATCGATGTGGCTGAATGTACGTAGTACCCCGATCATGCGCACAACTAACCACCTCCAAGTACCTTATTACTGTCTATATTATGCTAGCGTGTGTTGCTTGAATTTTTAAAAATAACGATAATAATTAAAGATACGTCATTTCATCTCAGATGAAAATTTGTGAGCTGATTGTTAATATACTGATGCGATAAATAAAAAAAAAAGCTAGCAATAATTCGAGGAAAACCTAGTCAGTTGATGCATATAAATTGGCAATAGATGCTTCTGTCTAACTCCTATGTAATAACTTTCAAAGTATCAGCTGACGGTTTTTCCACCAAGATACAGCCAGCTGACCTATATATATATCCACAGTTACATATAAGCTATCATCAGGTAAATTTTTGTTTGAGAGGAAATCACGGAAAATAATTTTATTTTTTTCATGTTCGAGACACCAGCTGACGTATAATACACCATGTTGTAACCAGCTGATTATTTTTTTTCGTTGAGATATTGGGTTAGCTACAATTTGACAAATTTTTAGCTGAGAGGAAATGAATGAATGTATTTTTTTTTCCTACGTGCGTGGGAGGCTACAACCGCTCACCCCCCCAACCGAGCGCCAGCTGACGTTCACGAGGCTTTATAATACTATACTCTGATGCGTCTGACGAATTATCTCTTGAGAGGAAATAATTAACCAAATTTGCACCTGGCTCCCTAACCATTAAATGGTTTAATTAAAGACAAAGTTCTTACGTTCGTATTTGTACTTGTAGGTAATAAGAAGAAGCATTTAGGTGTTTTTCAATATTTTGTATTTTTATTTCTTAATAATAATTGATAATATTTAAAAAAACTGAATTTTATTAGATCCAAAATTATACCGCAATGGAGTAAATAACCTTTTTTTCAGAATATTAACACGATTTAGAAATTTCGCTACTCTGAAATACTTCCATGATCGTCGTCCAAATAAAATATTTCGCCAAAATATTTCAATAATTGTCAGCTAAAACAAAATCAACAATGTTAAATTTATCCGAATAGAATATAAATAATTCATCGTAGAGATTTAAAATAAAAATATTACCTACTAGCGACCCGCCCCGGCTTCGCACGGGTGCAATGCTGATACTAAATACACTACAGAAAAACTGTAAACGTAAAACGTTGTATATAAAAACACTAGCTGCTCCGCGCGGTTTCACCCCCGTGGCTCCACCCCTGTTGTTCGTAGCGTGATAATATATAGCCTATAACCTTCCTCGATAAATGGGCTATCTAACACCGAAATAATTTTTCAAATCGGACCAGTAGTTCCCGAGATTAGCGCGTTCAAACAAACAAACAAACAAACAAACAAACTCTTCAGCTTTATAATATAAGTATAGATTTGAATATTTATCTCATGATTAGAATGGACGCAGAATATCTAAACATTTAATTCTCGTGGCGTCTATGACTACAAAATCGACCGATGAATCAGCCGTAAGCATACCTAAAGAAAAACAAAAAGCATAACTCAGTTTTGTTATTTGCATTGTGCTGCAGAGAAAATTGCTAAGTATTACACAAGTAAAAGGGAAAGGGATTAAACACTTGCCGGTGGAGACCCTTGACGGATGAACAGGTCTTTTGTCGGTGAGTGGACGGCGACGGCATCGATTATAAGTAAAATTAGAATAACTGGACGTTTGCCCGAAGAGCGGGCAACAAATAGTACTAGGGCATGCGACCAATCGTACCAGCCGCAAATATATGCACCGTGCTGAATGCGGACACACCGCGGAAGATATCGCACTAACATTAACCGCATTTAAAGCTATTAATAGAGAAAAAATCTAATCTAATAGAAAAAAATCAAATTGAGATTAAAGCTACTCTTTCTTTTTTAAACCATGATCTTGACATTGAATACAGCGGACCAAAGATCACGTTATACTTTGAATAAAAGGATAGTGCTGGTCTGAGAGAGATCACTTAATACTAACTTTGATCGTTATCATGTACTGTAAAAATACAATTAGGCCACACCTGTATATAAGAGCACTATGTTAAAATCGCTCTATAGATATCCGCGTGACGAGGACACAATCAATGCGGAAACGAGTCTGGCGAATGGGAGCGAGATGCGTTAGACGCCCGAGCCGCCGTCACCGCTGCATTTGTCTTTCGATGCACACATACAGGTAAATTAGCTTGGAGAAATTTTTGCGTTTGTAGTAGTGTATGGTCAGCAAATAAAATAAAACAACATTTTATTTTTAGTTTTTATTTTATATATATAAGGGATTTTAAATTAAACTATATGTGTTTCTCCTCTGAAAAAGATGAGACTTTATTTTAATATTTGCACATTTAACATACGTATAACTTTTACATTAACAATGTTACTAAAATGAAAAATTTACTAACCTGAAAAAGAAACGACATTTAAAGTTTAATTCTTTAGTTTGAGAAGTCAAAGGCTTGCCTCGACCATGTTTTAACACTGGAGCCATTTTGAATTAACAATATAAAGTTACAACACTTACACACATATTAAACACTTCAACAAATATTATAACAATACAAATAATAACAACAATCAACAAATACAAAATTTAACAATTAAACTACTAGACCGGGAGATATTGACACAAAATTTCGAGTCATTTGTAACAGGATGGCGGTTCTACAGGGGTCTAAGTACGCAATGACAAAAAGAAAAACGATGGTGTGAACGCTGGTACCGGCGGCTTAGTCGCGTGGGCGTTAGTCGAACTCGTCGGAAAAATAGCGAAGTCAAACAATTTGTAACACAAAAATTTTAGAATTTACCGATAGCCCATAAAAAAGAAGTAGGCGGTAGTGTCATGCCATACTTTTCCGGTGTGACTTACAGCCCGCCATACCGACGCGAATGTGTTAATTTAAAAAAAAACAATTCAACCATTTGTACCAGGCTAACTTTTGCACAGGTAACCATCGTCGTGCAGCCATTTACGAAAATCGCCATGCCATACTTTTCGGACGATTCCAAATGGTCGCCATACCGCCGAAAATCTGCAAATTTTTTTTTTTCGCCGAACCATTTACCACCCTAAATTTTTTTTTCAACAACTCCTGAATGATTATAAATAGAAGTGTGATAATGTCATACCTGTGGGAGGTGGCGAATGTGTATAAGATTTTTTTTTATTGTAAGATTTTATTCGTATTTTGAACGATTAGTAACAGTATGGCACTAATTTTTCCTGTAAGTTTGAGGTTCAACGAATATAAATACAAAATTTCAAAGATCTAGGTGGTGGAAATCTTCACTTATATAAATTAATACTAAATTAATTTTTCAAGTATGGCAGCACTTTTTCCCCCTACTAGAAGTATGGTAAATATAATAATGGTCACATTTTATCAAATACTCTCCAAAAATCCAAATGCAATACTGGTACAAAAAGTTTGGCGAAAAAAAAAATTTTTGCAGTTTTTCGGCGGTATGGCGACCATTTGGAATCGTCCGAAAAGTATGGCATGGCGATTTTCGTAAATGGCTGCACGACGATGGTTACCTGTGCAAAAGTTAGCCTGGTACAAATGGTTGAATTGTTTTTTTTAAATCAACACATTCGCGTCGGTATGGCGGGCTGTAAGTCACACCGGAAAAGTATGGCATGACACTACCGCCTACTTCTTTTTTATGGGCTATCGGTAAATTCTAAAATTTTTGTGTTACAAATTGTTTGACTTCGCTATTTTTCCGACGAGTTCGACTAACGCCCACGCGACTAAGCCGCCGGTACCAGTGTTCACACCATCGTTTTTCTTTTTGTCATTGCGTACTAAGACCCCTGTAGAACCGCCATCCTGTTACAAATGACTCGAAATTTTGTGTCAATATCTCCCGGTCTATACGTAATAATTATAATTTTTGAATGAAATGTGTGCTTTATGTTCTAACGGTACCAAACGACTGCACGTGGCACCTGCGGACAGCGTAAACTGGTTTATTCTGTTTTTGTGCGTGTTTCCACTTTCCACTATCAAGTGACGATTTATTTATTTGTTTTGTTTCGTAATTATTATGGTCAAATATTAATTATGAAACAAATTATTATGGACAAGATATTTTATTGTTTCACGGTAGTCGTCTTGTCGTTTGCTCTAGGACGTGAAATTGAATGATATATTTTTTTTATAAAGTCAAAACCATATTCTTTCAAATAAAAACTTGTTTTTATTGAAAACAAAAGTGTTGCTAGGAATAAGTATAAAATTAAATAGTAATGTTAGGATATCGAAACATTTTTGTATAGGCCAGAACGATATAGTGGAAACGCGCTCTAAGATCTGAGTAATATACACACCACTACATATGCAAAAATTTCTCCAAGCTAATTTACCTGTAATTGCATCGAAATTAGTGCATATAGTTAATCGAGTGAACGTAACGAGACAGTCTAGGATTAAACTAGAGTTTATAACTATCATGAAGAGTATTTTCATGATAACGATGCATTGTGCAGAGTGTAAAATGTGCATCCTATAAACTGGTATAAAGAGTAGGGTATACGAATTCTAAGTACCAGTAGTTGTATAACTTGAAAATTAGTCTTAATCTTAATTACCAAGTTGTGGTAATCAAATCATAATATGATGGTTTATTGTATATATATAAAATCATGTCATTTTAGCAATGTATTGGAACGTACTTAAGTGATAAGGATAACTATACTACCTAGTAACGGTGAACTTGGAAGACTTTTGGGGTTCCTAAACACGTAAACAGGCACTTAAAGGATTGTATCGATTTTATAAGTTTCATTAAAAAAAACGTAATTGATAAATGATAAAGCTCTGCTCAAGATTATCGTTAATTTTATTGTGGTGATGATTTTTTATAAATAGTTACGATTATAAATTAGTTGTATTTGTGCTCTTTCTTTTTATAAAAGAAAAAATAATTTCAAATTATTTATTCCATATTCGGAGTAGGTACCCTACCAAAATAAAAACAGCCAAAATTATGAAGTCAAAACAAACAAAGCCACAGAACGAAAGCTATGTATATTTTATCATCCAACAAAAATAAATACCTTCATAATCGATAATATTTAAAATATTTAATAATTTAAAGAGTCATTGAAATGTTCATTATAACCAGAATAAAATCAAAGTAAATTGATTGAGTTTCTTATTTCCGTACGTATAATGTTGGATTAACTATAATTTTCGTTATTTTGTGAAATTTATACTATAAAATTTTACATATAAAAATCATTATCTCTATCGATGACTTAATCAATAAAAAATCTAAAAACTTTAAGTTAAATATAAATAATATTATTATGTTTAATTCTTTAATAACTTCACTTAAATAATAACTCTGGTACCTTATCGAACATATTCGTGGACAGCTTTAAGCTTTTTTATATTAACACGCAAATAATACATATATCTGTTCTACCGCTATTTTAGCTCATAAACACTTAGCCACTGTAAGTAAATGAAGCTAGATTCTTAAATTAATAGTAAATTTTGCATAATCAATTTAAAAATTTCTAGCTACAGTTTTTTAACAAACTCTTATCTGTGGGACTATGTAAATTAAACCCAACAAATTAAAAAAAGAATCCATATACTTCTTGAAGGTATTTAATGTTAAGAAATAAAAACACAAAGAAAATTTCTTGTGCAATTTATTATGTGAAATATAAAATAAATCCAGAAATTTCAGAATGGAAACACGTGCTTTTGTAAAGTTGCGCTGTGCGAGTGTCGAGCGCTCCGAGTTCCGACGCGGACGCGGCGTGCAGCAAGGGCGTCGCTATGGTGTTGGTAGCTTTGGCGCGGACTTACAAAGCTCCGTTCCTTACTAGCGATGCCGTTAGCGCAGGCTCGGGCGGGCGGCAGGCGGCGGGCGGGCCGTGGGAGGTACCGTTAGTGACGTCGCAGTTATGACGTCGCAGTCGTGACGTCAGACGGCGCGATATAGCCACCAGCCTCGGCGGCGGCGGCCTCAGTATCGCACCGCCCGTCCGACAGCGCGTACTTCCGCGCGTTCCCTTGTTACTTCGACTACCGCAAACTGTGAGTGAGTGCGCGTGCAGTGAGTGCTATGTGCTCGGCCGCATGAGGATCCTGTTGAGTGAACTAGGACTATCTGGCGCGTGCCTCGGTTTGACCCTGGAGCCGCGCGCCGCCTCTGAGGACTCCGACAAACCAGCGCCAGGTCAGCGCCCGCACGACGATTCGCCTCCCTCTACTTCTGTGTTTATTTTCGCTTTCGTTGTGTAGAACCTCTGGGTGTTGTAGACTCTGTGTGGAACTGTTGTGACGATGGCCATCGGCTAGAATGCGAGGTGCGTTGCTGACGCCCTCCAGCCAATTTTGCGGCCTTAGACAATTTCTTTTCACACGTATGTACTTTATTTTTTATTTTATGATTTTTTTATTAATTTTAATTTATTTATTTTTACCTTTTTTACAATTGAAGAAAAAATCTTCTGTTGCAATTTTCATAAACTTTATCGTTAAGTTACATTTAAGTTATTAAAATTATTATTACTCCTTTACGTAATTTTTATCGTTATACTTTCATTTTTCTATCATAATATTATTATGTCCACATTAAAATACTAACATAACGAGATATATTTATTTATACATCTACCCATACCAACGTGGGAAGAAACAGAATGCAACACTTACCCAATGACCTATAATTAAATGTTACGAACATAAAAGGAAAGCTCGATATTGAATATTAAAAATAAACATGCATCTTTTCCCGTTAATATTTTGGTTATTTTAATTTTAAAGACCGAAGGGTTACACGAGCTTTTTCACTGTCACCTTGCTACAAGCTTTGTTCAATACGTAGAAATTAAGAATATTATTTTTATTGGAACATCGTTCATTTTTGCTAATAATTTCATTAAATTCCAACATGAAATTCCATTGAAACTTTCCAACTTTTTTTAAACTAAAAAGTTTTGCTCAAAACACGTGTTTGGAAAAAATGTTTAGAGTTTGTTTGCAAGTGCGATAAGTGTCGAATATGGATTATTTAAAAAATAATTTGATACACGCTGTTTCATGTATGTATTGTAGGTATAATTAATTATTAATAATAGTTCTCTTCTTAGTTATAACGACAACGTAGAACTTAATCCAACAACCCATTCAGCACCTTTTTATTCTTTTAATACAAAAAAAATCGTACTCGCTTATTAAGCTTGCCAGAACAACAAGTAATTACTAATAATAACATAAAAATCTATAAACATGTGCGATAACTGCCATTATTATAAATTAAATGATAGAAAATTATTATTATACAAGTGAAATATTAATCAAAACTTCGCCATAATAAATATAGATCGTGTTATATCACAGAGTATATTAAATAAATCATTAATGTGTAATGCAATTATACCACAAGACATGCTAATAAAATATTGCATAGTGTAGGTTAGTGCGGCAAAATTAATATCGTTTTTGTTGTGGAGCATTAGGTAACTATAATATAGGATGAGAGTGTCGCGATCGCCTCCGGTTTGGAGCCGATGGCCTCACCTAAACTGCCTTCCACTTGCCCAATCGGCTGTCGCAACCGGCAGACGTTGCACCTGCCGACGAGATGTGTCCGCAAATTGCCAATGATCACTGATCGCATAATACTGTATTGTAACACTACATTCAAAAACATACGTCTAAGCGCAGATCAAATATTGAACACCGAAGCGGCACTTTCACTTTTTATTTACACGTAATATCTAAATATTCACCGGCATCGGGCATATAAAAACAAAAGTGGATCTATAAAAACTACGTTTCACTAGATTTAGATTTATCTACCAATTCATAGCGAAAAGATGTCCAAATATTTATTTAATACTAGCGGTCCGCCCCGGCTTCGCCCGTGGTACATATTTAGTACCCTATGTCCGTCTCCTGGCTCTAAACTACCTCCCTGCCAATTTTCAGCTAAATCGGTTCAGCCGTTCTTGAGTTATAAGTGGAGTAACTAACACGACTTTCTTTTATATATATAGATTTATAACAATTGTCTGTTTTCGTATTGAAGCTTTTTATTCTGTAAATCATGCTAATGGTTCTATATTACCCGGCTGATAAGACGTGATATCGGAGTCCAGCTGGCGTGACGTCACGACGGAACACATTCGTTTCTCTCTGACGTCATATCTAGGTACTCCGCCCTGGGCATAAAAGCTCCCGACGCGGCCGAGGGCGCGATATCGCGAGAGCCTAGATAAGATAGTGCCTATTGTTATTATTGTCTTATAATGGTTACATGCGATATATGGTATTGATTTAAACCGTAAATTTATCGTTCTTTTCTTTGTTATTTATTCATTCTGATTGAAAATCATATTATATTTTATATGCCATCTCGTTCTTACCATTCACAAGTAGTTATTTATAATGTACAAAGACAATATTTAAAAAGCCGGCATCAAATTCTCTTGCTTGCCCGCTCTCCCATATATGCACTTTTATTTTACGAAAAATATGTATACAATTTTAATTCACACGCGACTGTTAAGTAAACACCTAACTTTCATCTCATCAAATTATTGTTAAAATAACAAAACACATAGATTGTCCCAACGGATTTTAGCATCTACGTGTTAAGTCGAATCGGTACCCGTCGCCGGTGTCAATAAAATTGCCTACTGCATATTTTTAGCCATTCATTTTAACTGCTGAAACGTTTGAAGCGGAATTACGTCACAGCGTCTAAAAATACGTGGGTGGCTGTGCGGTGGTGGCAAGGGGGTTGGGAAGGCGTGCGGGCCCGCGGCCTCGGCCTCCATCGGCACCTGTGACGTCGCTCGCGTTACGTCACGCATCGACCCGCGCTCCGCTTCAAGGTCGCCCTTGCGTACCCTCGGCTATCGACTTCCTTCAACTTGTTACCTCATTAATTTCCCGAAAATTCCCCTCATACTTTGAGGAAGTGTTATTATCAAATTTGGAAAACCCTGGCTCTAATTGCACTAAAAGATATCGGCATTTATATCTTGTATATATTTTTATCTTCAAATCTATAATAGATTCAATAATATCTGTCTTGATGATCGTTTATCTTTCCTTGCCCATGATATCATCTCTGAAATACTAAAATAAATCTTAGGCAAATTAAAACCGGAAATCAATATAACAACTGTTAAGAATTTGTATCCTAGTGACCACACTAAATCTCGTAAATTAGTGATAATTATGAGTAATAAAACTAAAAATTATGATAAGTATACCTACATTTTTTAGTCGTCCTTTTTATGTTAGTCCGCAAATTTGTTAAAAAAATGTCTAAGCAGTGCGTTCATCTTGTTTGTTACGAACTAAGAATATCTGATTAAATCTAATGACTGATCGAACAAAGTTTGCGAAGTCGACACGTTTAAATTACACCAATAAATTTAAATTTATTCAAAATAGTTACATAATCTTCTTAAATAGCCGCGGCGACTACCCGCGAGACAGACTTCAAGGTCGCAGATACAGCTTTACCTAATAAAAAAATTGTAAGATATCCAAAGCTTAAGATGGTCATTAAAATTTTATTGTCGTTGTGTCATGTAAACGTATTAAGATTTAAGTAATTAAAGTAATCCAGCGACGTAACTTGTAACGATTGATTATGATTAACAATTAACAGTAGATAATCACAGTTTTTTTCTACGCACATTAAGATGTTTTACAGTACATAATATCATTAATTTATAGTGAGTATATTCAATGAAAACTTAAATATATTCTGCGTTCACATGCGTTATACTTGCATTAAATTTCATAAACATAAATCTACTTTAAACAAAGACTTAGTTTCTGCTGCACATTTTTCATGAATGAAGTGAATTGATTATCATAATAGATGGATAAATTATGAAGTTAATTGACATCAAATTAATAGTTACAGTTATTATAATGCTTTTAATTGATAATATGGATTTTCCAAGTCAAAAATGCAATTGTTTATATAATATTCTATGAATTTCACATTGACTGTGCTCTATAAAATCGTATTAAAGTCACAAAATCTTGTCTCAAAGTATGTCTGTAAATATAAGTATTTCATTACCTCGAAAAGGCCGCTAAATTAAAGTTGTAAAATATAAAAATTATTTTATATGTATAAATAAAAGACTATAATTTCCAGAAACATTAACAATTATTTTATCAACAACATGTAATAATTACCCAAAATATTTAATTACATACTACATTTAATTGAAAATTGGAAGTTGTTTATGTAAGAGATTTTGAGGCGCCTTTGGTATTCAATATTAATAACATGACACCTAGTAGTACTAAACCAGTTATGTTTAAAAGCTGTTCAATTTTATTATAAATGTAGAGTTACATTAAAAATATACCTACTTTGTATTTAATCAGAGAACCTGAATAAATATTTACAAATTTATGTATAGTCTGACGCAAATAGTAACACAAAGCTCGTGTAGGTATACATATTTAAATTTGCATTAAAAAAATATCCTAGACATACAATATTAAATGAAATAAAAATAGTCTTTTATTGTTAGAGACGAGATAAAAATAAACTTACCGCAAACGGCAATATAGTGTACTTAGCACTACAGTATTTTGTGTTATTGGGTGGAATACGTCAAGGGCGATGACGTCACACCGCACCACCCCCAGCCCACCGACACTAAGGTCTGATTCTCTACAGGTGACTATTTGCTTTAAAGTATTGTGGTTTGAAATATCTTTTTATATTAGCTCTGCCTACCTCATTTTTTTTTCAGAATATGTATAACTATGTAATTCCTTATCTACTAAATACATATTATCTCGAGTATTATGTAAAGCTTAAAAAAATCCGTTAAAGTTAAATAAAATGAAGCAATACAGGACGAATATAATATTATGACAAAGAAAAATGTGCATATAGAGGGTGTCCCACTGTTGGTATACTAAGCTCAAAAGAGGTTATAGTTTTGCATACGCTGAGTACGTAAAAAATACTTATAAAATTCCAGACACAGTTTTTTTTTTTCAAATAGATGAATTCTTAAAACTCTATGTGTACATCCATAACAAGCAACCCGCCCAACTTTGCTAGCAGCGCGTGACCTATCGTTTAACGTTTATATTTTTTTATCGTTTTATATTTTCATAGAAAAAATGCTCACATTAGCGAAGCGGTATATGCCGGCTGCGCGAAGCTAGAAAACAGAACATGGATTTTCAGGAAAAATTTAGCAAAATTTTTTTGATGTAATTTTGTTGTTTAAGTATTATTTTCGTGATCAGTGTATGCAAAACTACAAGCCCCTTCGCGCTTAGTATACCAATAGTGGGACACCCTGTTTACCGATTTATACATTTTAGATAAGTTAAAGAAATCCAGCTTATAAATTAGTAAACAGTAAGCCACTGAAGTTTACATTTTTTAAATATACACTATACATATAAAACGAAATACAATGTGTATAATAGAAGATTGATGTCCTATAGGACGTTATAACGTCATTTTACAAAATATAATTAATCCTGATTATTTTTCCGACCCAAATATCGACCAATAGAATTGCACCATTCGACGTCACGTGGTACAACCTACATGGTATTATACTGATAATTTTTTGAAAATTTTCTCTGGTCGTTGACGTCAAACTGACAGGTTCAATTCAATTGTGAAATTATTGGCCGACATTTGGGACGGAAAAATAATCTCCCGAATACCACACGAGCTTCAAAATAATCTGGCATTTCCCTCAAGGTTCCCTGCAAACCAATAAAGTCGTCAAGTTTTTCAGGAAAAATCACTCGCGCTTCGCGCTCGTGATTTTTTAACCTTGACTAAAAACTTGACTCCTTCATTTGTTTGCAACGAACCTATCGGAAAATACCCGATAATTTTGAAGCTCTTGTGGTATTATAAGTGAAAAGCCCACACTTTTATTAGAAGCTCACAGTCCAACAGTATATTTACATAAAGTGAAACACTAGTACCATCTATAAGGTGGAAACGAGAACATACTAAGTTAGTTGCGCCATCTTTCGCATACTTTACTAACTATAAGTTATATAAGCTTTTAGTTTTCCCTCCGATGTTACCGTGCGGCCTACAGTGTTGCCATGTTATCCGCAAGATGTCGCAATAACGAAGCTTTAAAAGCTCCTGTGAATAAACAAGGATAAGATATATAGACATGCTTGAAACTAGTAGTTTTATTAACTTAATCTATAAAATGTTTTCTAGTATTATTTCAATATTAAGAAATAAGTTAAATCTAACTTTAAACCTATTGAAAAGTAAAATACTGAAAATTTTAAGTTTATAAATTATGACGAAAATCATTTAATTCTTTTTCAGCTCTTTGAGCATCCGTTTTTTTAACATTCAAAAGTTGAATATTTAATCGAAATATCAAAGAAATTAAAAACCATAAAATATAGGTATTTTTGGTCACAGTAGTGTAGAATTTTTTGGAAAAGCTTATTGTTATAATATAGTTTTTAATTGAATATTTAGAATCTATAGTAAGTCCAAGACATTATAAACCTGCGTCATACTTATATAATCCAAATTGAAATACAAGAAGTATTTTATTGAAAACAAAACCAAATTGGTAGGTTTATTTCTTGAGTATCTATAAATTGTTCGAAAAATATACACCTTACATATTGTAGCACTATAATGAAAAGTTAAAAAAATTTAAACCATTAAGTACAACACAATGTACTTTAAACTGCCAATTTTTATGCGTCTGTTCATGAAATATGTAATGTAGAGCTTTATGCTGGCCACGCCTTTGCCCTTTACCAATAGTTACATATACGGAAGTGTATTTGAGATGCATAAATACGTTGTAAATTTAGTAAGTAATAAAATCTTCAGATAAACAAGCACAGTGTATGCAGGAAATAGTCTCAAAATTGCCACTTGTTACTTTATAGCGACAAGATAAGAACTTGAGCAAGTTTTTTCGAATGAGATTGTTAAAAACAAGGTTTATCGAGCATGGATTTATTGAAATTTCTCTGGTTTGAATTTATTTACTCTTAAATAGCATATTTTATTGGATTTTCGCTACATATTCATCACCGAATGAGTAAATTTAAGCTGTAAAAGCTCAATAGTTGAATTGAAAAATTGGGGGTTCTACTGAATTTTTTTTGTACCTATATCAATATCTGCACATTATCTACATTTCCACTGCTCTAATCGGTGAAGGAAAACGCATTTGGTCAAAATCGGGGATCATGGCCTAAGCTTAATCAAACAAATATGTTTTCTTTCTTTTCTTTCTTGTAAATCAAAAAGAGAAGATTTATTTCTATATTTTAATCTTTCATAGGATGCCTGTGTCCCTCCCTGTACAGAAAACAAAATATATAAATTGAGATTCAATGTTATATCCCCCATTTTTACACCTAAATACAATTAATTAATGCAGATTTTTAAAAATAGATTGTACTGCGTGCAAAAGAAAATTATTTTTTAATGGCATTCATGTAGGTATTTATACATGCGTAAACGTTTAATCAAGTGTACAGCTAAATATAACTTTGTCTTTATATTATGTTCATTTTCAAGAATAAATTGATTAAAAAGTTAAAAAATATAGTAATATTGCTATTGTTTAATTGCTCTCACCGGCTCTAAATATGTGTAACAACATGTACGAATAATGATCATCATTGCTTACCCATAGACGTTTTATACGACGACGACGATAATATTCTATGGACTATGACCTATATTTATTTTCTTACCCTCTAAACTAACTACCTACCTACTATAAGAATAACTACGTTAAAAATAACCGACTTCAAAAACGGAAAAGTTTAAAATAAAAATGATTTGATATTATTTATTAGTACATAATATTATTTAGATGTGCTATTAGTGCTTGGCACCGACTTCAAACCTATTTAATAAATAGCACATCTAAATAATATTATGTACCTAGTAATTATTAATATCAAATCATTTTTATTTTTTACTTTTCCGTTTTTAAAGTCGGTTATTTTTAACGTAGTTATTTTTATTTAATACTTTTTAGTGTATTTTTTTCAACACGAATCAAACGAGCCCAAAATCGATAAAGTTGAGTCAATTAATTACTGAGTTCCTATGGCCACCTTCCGATTCCATCATCAAATCTACTCTATGTCATGATAATTTTTCATCGCTATCCAATTTACATACGTATACAAAATTTCAGCTCAATCGGTAACTGGGAAGTGAATCAAAGTTACTTGCTAGATTTCAATTAAGTCATCGAGATCAGACAAAAATGATCATAAAATAAAAACTACTGGACCTACCCCAATCAAATTTTTATGGGACCAATTCGAAACTATTCCGCAACAAACAAAAAAAGAATCACGTAAATCGGTTCAGAAACCTCGGCGTAATCGGTAAAACATAAAAAAAAAACATACCGGCCGAATTGATAACCTCCTCCTTTTTTGAAGTCAGTTAATAAAATGTAAATAACAGAAGATTTATAACTATTTAAATGAACATAAAATATAATTGATTACCTGTTCAGAAATAATAAAATTAAAATCCCAATGATTTAAAACAAGTTCCAACCTCCACGACTAAATAACTTCCTTGTTGTTAATATAGGTACAGACTACAGACCTCACACATTAGTTGCACCGCTAGAATTATTTAAATGATCTGCATGTGATGATTATAATTTATCCTATAACATATTTATATTATACCTATATTTCAGCTTTTCAAAGTACATTTCCGTAGTTAACTTAACTGTAACTTGACTGAATTGTTCCTAGTTTACTTCTCAAGCTATATTATGATCTAACTACCTAATTTGTTAGTAACTTTTTTAATTATTGGAATTTGGAAATGTGAATTTATGTGAAAAAATGTATAGCCTATTTAAACTATGTATTTCAAGAAGTTATCTGCCTTAACATGAAGTTTACTTTAAAGTACAAACCAAAAAATATCTTCAATCAGATTAATTAAGATTAGTGACAACTGTCCATCAATTACATAATATTACCTATTAACCTTTGGAAGAAATTTATCTGCAAATAAATTCATAATAATGAAAAGTTTTTTTATGCGCTACCCTCAATTATTTCAAATACATATATTGACCATACAAAAGCACAGATGTTAGGTATAATATATGATTAGATCAAAATATTTGGGTACTTTCAACTATTATTAGAGTACAACCGCTCTCTCTAATTTATCACAAAATATATCTAAATTTTCTACCTTAATACAATATAATCATATAGGTATTTTATTCTGGGTATAATTAACTACGTTGTACGTTTTCAACGCGATCACAAGTAATACATATTACTTGTTTAAAAATACACATACTACATTATCTAAAGGTAGGATAATATAATATAATCGAAATTCAAAACTATACGTTAAATATTCCTTTAAAAATACTTGCGGCGTGATCTACAATAGATACCGAAGTCAAAAATGCAGTTTTTTTTTTAATTTTTGTCTGTTTGTCTGTAACTATGTATGTCCGAGCTAAACTCAAAAAGTACTGCATGGATTTACTTCAAATCTCTCACTATTAGAATATTTTTTGTCAATTTATCATATTACTATAGTATGATAAATTAAATTCAGTTAAATAAATTAAAATAATTAAAATGTTGATTGTTTATTCTATAAGGTTACATATATTTTGATGTTTTGTCTGTTTCTTAATAAGCTCGAAATTAATGGTTCCTAACATAATAGAAACTGCAAATGCCACTGATTTCATAACTTCCCAAGGGATCTATCGCCTTTGCGCCCCAAAAACTTTGCTGTTTAACCATTCTCCTCTTTATAACAAAGGCGTTAAGTGCAATATTCTATTCAAATGAGTACATTCAGTAGAAGTTTTAATAGACGTAGATGAGGTGTGTATATTGGATTCAATTTTCGGGGCGTGGCGAATCAAGCACCGTGACACGATGTATTCAAAAAGGCAATATTTGGCTGACAAAACAGCAGTATAAATTAAAAGACCTTTCTTTAAGCCCGCCACAACTAGTTATGCCGGGATTACGTTCGGTTGTTTTGAAGTGACTACAAGAAATATTGATTTGTCAATTAGATACGTGCGCCTATTGGAAAGTAGGAATCAAAGTATGTTCGTCAGGGGTAAATAATACATGAATCGCATAGCGTGATAGTTCAAAGCATGATACCCACAACTGGTCGTCCGACCGCTCAGTAACACTTGTGTCCAACCCTTCACAACAGTTATTCACTAATTTAATTTATTTGACTTTTCTACTCAAACGAACCATAAAATATAATTATACAATATTATTTTATACGCCAAAATAATTTCTGTGTTTCGACTATGTCATGAGAAAATGTTTTTTTGTTACAGGGTCGAGCGCAATAGAGTCGCGCTCGCCAAGCGCTTTCTCACCAAACTCATCCAGCATGCTACTGCTGCAGACACAAGTATGTATTTCATATAAATTTAATTATATATTATTCAAATATAGTAATTTTATTCAGAAATTGAATAAATTAGTTCATCAGTTATAACACCTGCAGACGGTTGCTTTGAGAAACGTCACAATAACATGTTTGAAAAGAACGTCATTGGCTTACCGTGACCGCCCATTTAAGTCCGCCTACCATAACATTAGTTACGCCTCTATTTATTGATTTTGTTTTCTTTTACAGAGCAACTACAGTTCGTCCTTCACTGATCTTCTGTCATCGCAGTATCAAGAAGACTCCTCAGAAATCTTAGACGAGAATTTAGATCCTTTTCCGGACGTAGAGTTTCATGCTCCGGTACCTCCTGAGATAAAATCTCAACGCACTACGCCACTGAGCGAAACACCGTCACCCACGCCAGGACCCGCGTTACCAAGCTTTGAGGAAACATATTCAGTACGGTATCCAAAACAAGAGATGGCAGAATTTGGAATAAAAATGGATGAAGATTGTTACAATATTGGCCCATATTCTCACCAAGGGCACGCACCCACTCAATTACTGTATCAATATCATCAACCTTCTTTACCCTATGTCCCTTCGCCTTATTACGCTCCGCCTCAACCTTGTAGTCCGACTTTCGATACAGGAAGCGTTACCCCTACACAGGATTCATATTCTTTACCCCCATTCCCAAGTACAGCAGATCTACATATAACAACAGATCAAAGTTCACGGCAAAGACGAGCTTCTTTACCCGTACAGAGATCAGAATCTAGCAGTTCGAACGAAAGCCCTAAATTACACGGTGGACGCGTGCACTGTATGCAAGCGTCAACTCCTAGTTCAGCAGCAAGTTCTCCAGGTGGTGCACCACAAGATAACGTAGGAGCAAGAGCTGCCCCGCAATCACCCAGTCAGTTATGTGCCGTTTGTGGAGATACTGCTGCTTGTCAGCATTATGGTGTTCGCACTTGCGAAGGATGCAAGGGATTCTTTAAAAGAACTGTACAAAAGGGATCTAAATATGTATGCTTAGCTGAAAAATCCTGTCCAGTAGATAAAAGAAGACGTAATAGATGTCAGTTCTGTCGTTTTCAAAAATGTCTTGCTGTAGGAATGGTGAAAGAAGTTGTGAGAACGGACTCATTAAAGGGAAGACGCGGAAGATTGCCTTCTAAACCTAAATGCCCGCAAGAATCACCTCCAAGCCCACCAATCTCTCTTATAACAGCTCTCGTTCGTGCACATGTTGATACTTCTCCTGATTTTTCTAATTTAGATTATTCTCAATATAGGGAACCTAATCCAATGGAACCACCAATGTCAGATGTGGAAGTAATTCAACAATTTTACTCACTGCTGACGACGTCCATCGATATGATTAAAGTGTTTGCAGAAAAAGTACCTGGCTATGGGGATTTATGTCCTGAGGACAGAGAACAGTTATTTGCATCCGCTCGTCTAGAATTATTCGTTCTTCGACTCGCTTACCGGACTCGTCCTGAAGACACCAAGCTCACATTTTGTAATGGACTCGTCCTTGACAAACGTCAATGCCAGCGTTCCTTTGGAGATTGGCTGCATGCAGTACTTGACTTCAGTAACACTTTACACTCAATGGACATAGATATATCTACGTTTGCCTGTCTTTGCGCCCTTACTTTAATAACAGGTACGTTTCATATTTATTAATTAAGTTATTTAATTTGTTATAAAAATAATTTGTTTATTCTTGATAAACACATGTTATTTGCACAAATTTGCATATCTTTACATACAAGAAGCTAATTATTGAATAATTAATTGAATTTAATTTCAACGCTAAAGAATGAAAAAATAAATGAAGAATGAATTCAATTAAAGTAAGTTATGTTTTTAGCATTAAGATAGGTATTACTTTGTAAAAATGAACAGCAATTAAATAATTGAAATATTTGTCATTTCTTCCAGAGAGGCATGGATTAAAAGAGCCTCACCGAGTGGAGCAATTGCAAATGAAGATAATTGGCTGCCTGCGAGCACATATGCCAGGAGGCGGAGGTGTTGGTGGAGCCGGAGCACCTCACTTCAGCCGAGTGCTCGGCGCCTTACCCGAGCTACGTTCCTTGTCAGTGCAGGGTCTTCAGCGTATTTTCTACTTAAAACTTGAAGATTTAGTACCAGCACCTCCACTTATCGAAAATATGTTCCGAGCAAGCCTACCTTTCTAGAAAGTTTGAACCTACTTCATGTAGTAATTGCGGATCTCCCCGCCCCGGAAACTCGTCCCTCACTTATCTAGAGCCGACTCCCTTATTTTTGTAATTATTTACTTAAATTAAAAATATTTTTCTATAGGCTAGTTTAATAACGTAGAGTTCGATCTCCAAGGAATCGGTTCATGCTTATAGTATGAATTTCATTATAATTAATTTAAATTGAAAATGTTACTTATTAAGTTGTAAAATTAACGTACGGTTAAGATTAATTTATTGTTATTATTGTATATTTGTGTGTGATTCAGTTATATCTTTTAAAATATCTACTTAGTAGTCTGCATTTGAGTTACCGCTCGTGATCAATGGCATCTCGTCGTACAAATATTCCTATGTTATTTACTTGTGTATTATTTTAATAAGAAAAATCTAGTCACAAGACTTATAAATGTAAAAATTTGGCTTATGGGTCACCGATTTTTTATAGTATTTTACAAATAATTAAAGCATTTGTTGATGTCAAAACTTGATTGTGATAAGCGGAGAGTAGGACGTCTTTTCGACCAGTGTTGCGTTTCTTCGTTTATCTGACACATAGCATTGAGTCGAAACGGAATCATTGATAGAAGTTACCTTTTAGGTTTACATAATTTTAACGCTTGGTCGTTTATTTTGTTATGATAAAATCTTGCGTCTAAGGTCAGGGAAAAAGTTCAGCATGATACAACTCCTTCAACTCCTACGTGTCTTATAAAGTACCTTCGTAGATAGGTAGCATAGAATATTCCTTAAAGTATAATATAATATTTTGAAATGTAGTTTTAAAACATATCAGTGTATTTTAACTATGATTAAAATGCACGCAGAAGTTAATTACTTGTGAGTACATAATATACTTAAAGTTATACCTAATTAATTAATATATTATGATATTCAAATTAATGTGGTAACCCATATGTACAATTTAGTACAATTAAATGGGTGATGATCCTTAATGGACCAAATAGTACCTATATATACAAACCTTAATATCAAAATTCGAGAACTTATAATTTTCAAAGACCGATACAAATATATTAGACTGATAGGTATTTATATATATTCGTCGCTCGAAAACGATTCTGTATATATTATAATACATTGAATTTAAACAAAAAAGACTTGAAAAAACATATATAAATTTATCAATTTTGTTTAACTTTTATATTACTTGAATCAAAATGTCCTTTACAAAATTCACTTAAAAGTGATATAAAATATTTGTTCTCTAGATTTAAAAAATGTTATAGATTATATTAAAGTGATAATTTTATACTAAATTGTATTATGATAGAAAATGCAAATGCGAAAATGCTGAACTTTTTGCTCGATACCAGAGCCCCTATAATGTACTAGTTAATAATTTATAGATATGTAAGTAAGTTATAGTTTATTTCTTAATACTTATTGTATGTTTCACGCATTTCTGTATAAACAATATCTAAGGTGTCTCCCTACTTTTTCCGTTTTCTAAGGTTTAAAGTGTAAATATTAAATACGAACTTAAATTAATAAGTGAAAAAATAAACTATCTGCCTGTGGATTATTAATTACATTTAGATATAATATTATATCTGTTTCGTTCAACTTGATCAACAATGTTCAAATGCACATAATATTAAAGTACGTTAAGTTCAACCCTGTTTCACATTGAAAATGTAGATCTTTATCAAAAACACATTCCACAAATACCTTATTTAAAAGCAAATTATACAACTACCTTCTTGCTTGTAATTAACGTGCACAAAAGTAGGTGAGCGCTGAAAATTATGAACTTGCCATAGATGAATAAGTATGTATTTAAACCTGCAGCATATTTCATAATAATTTACAGACTTTAATACCTCCATTTTGAATTTTCATAACTTTATTGCATTTCTTTTTTTAAATATAATATTTTATTGAAGTGCTTTTGTTACTTAATTATTATTATTCTTTTTCTTTGTAAATATTTTGTCACAATTATAATAACGCAAAAGCGTTAATTGAAATTTTCTGGTGTTTTTCTATCTACCTACATATTACTACGTTAGAGTAAGTCCACACGGCGCGTCGCGTCAGCGTTGCGTCGTCGCAACGCAAATATTTGACGCATAGCCGGCCACACGGGCGCTGCGCCATCGCAGCGTTACTACTACTACAACTGAGCGCTGCCGCTCCGACGTCGCAATGAGTATACCCCCTCCCGCTTCGTCTCGGGGGCTGCTGTCCGTCACGTGTGCGTTGCGCCGACGCAGCGCGCCGTGTGAACACCTTGGTTATTTGTATGTAAAACGACGCAGCGACAGCGCTACAACGACGCAACCACAGACATGTATTAAGTAGACAACGCAAGTACCGCGATCTGTGTGAAAACCAAGCGTGTCATATTTTTTGTACTGACCTTGACGCGTTATGACGTCACGAGCGCTTTTTAGTGATGGTAATTTCATTTTACGCTAAATCGATTAGGACGCCACTCGCGCGGCGATTCTAGTATCGTCCTATCCCATCGAAGTAAATCGAAAGAAATCAGATCAAACTAGATCTATGTCTAAGAGGTAGTCAAATAAATGAATCGTAATCGATTACTAAATCGATTCAAGACAGAAAAATGATAATTACCATAGACAGAGGAATGATAAAATAAAGTTATAAACCTTTTAATATTCTAACAAGTAAACTAATGTGTTTTAGCTTTTTCTTACATATGCCCATTGAGTTACCATGTACTACGTACTAGAGAGGCCATCGAAAGAAAGTAATGAAACTGTCAATCAATCAATCTTTATGTCCCGTTGCATCGATCCATTTTTCTTTTATGTTCGGGTTACTTGGAAAACTGAAAAAACAAACATAGTCTAAGCAATAAGGAGTTTTCTTAAAAAACTCCCAAGATGACACTTTAACTAATGGCGTCCATGTCATAATATTTATTTTTAGTACCTTTGTATTAAAATACTTAAAAGTTCTATGTCTAGTCGTATTAAATGACAAAAAAAATCTATGCCCTTTTTTCTGAAAAATTGCTCCTTCAAATTATCATTTTTCTGTTCGATTATAAATCGATTAGAATCGAGAACTGTTGCATCAAATGAACATCACTAACCACAAAATTGGACAGAAAAATGAGAACAGAAAAATGAGAAGACGCTATTCATTGCTTATTATCATACGACGCGATCTTTACCGTGCCAAGTAAAAGCCGCAATGTATTCCGAATCATTCCGTATGGTTTGGTATCCATGTTTGTCACGATCGTTTTCCACAGATATTCTTTATTTGATTTTAAAATAAATAGTGCATATTCTGATTAGAAAATTACTTACCGGTGGAAGGAAACATCTCCGATAACTCGGCCACTCACAGTTGTGGAGTTTCTACAGTTTATAACGGCGCAATTCGGCATTTTACTTTATTCAGCTTCACGTCTTTCCTTGGCGAACTGCAAGCGCGGACTGAGTGTAGGCCAGCGTCAAGTAAGTTTCATAAACTTAGTTTGGACACGGGAAGTACATACACTCGCTTAGTCTATCTTGATACATGTCTGTGGACGCAACGCTGACGCGACGCGCCGTGTGGACTTACTCTTACCTTATCCCGATTGAAATTGAATGTCATTGAAAACATTACAGGCCTACTTATACTTAACTAATTAGTAATTTTATTCTTAAAACCCTTCCAGACGACACAATTTTTCGTCCAATATGACTAGATTGGCAATCAAATTGGGTCGTCTAGACGGAAATATGAAATTCAAGGTCATTGGGTGGTCGGGATCGGCCGATTTGCGATTGCCTTGGGATTGCCCGATCAAATTGGGTGGTGTGGACGCTAATTGGCCAATTTTTACTTGTAATCTATTCCTGATGCTAGATATTTAAAACCCCTTCCAGACGACACAATTTTTCGTCCAATTTGACTAGATTGGCAATCAAATTGGGTCGTCTAGACGGAAATATGAAATTCAAGGTCATTGGGTGGTCGGGATCGGCCGATTTGCGATTGCCTTGGGATTGCCCGATCAAATTGGGTGGTGTGGACGCTAATTGGGCAATTTTTACTTGTAATCTATTCCTGATGCTAGATATTTAAGCGTTACTATTAATGTCTCCTCAGGACTAACGGCTTCTCTCATAACAGTGTCTTGTTCAGTAATGTATGGGCTTACTAGAGATAATAATTCATTAAAAGTTTCATTCCGCATAAAATTTGTGAAATCGACACTGTCCAGTTCTCTAACAATATTTATATGACTTAGGCGATTTCTTTTAAGCAACCATTCTTTGCTTCATATCCTTTTTCTTTTTCTTTCTTCTAAATTTGTAGTTACAGCCAAAATCAGCCCCAATTTTTGTTTTTTACTAAGAGGCATGTTGCAAAATAAAAGTCCAGTCAGTAACGGCAACGGAGTAGAACTAAAATTGGCGATTTAATTGTGTACGTGTGGATAGACGATCAAATTGGGCCCGATTCAATCGGCAATCAAATCGGCTGATTAAATTGTGTCGTCTGGAAGGGGTTTTAGGAAAAACCGACTAAATCACAATTCTAGCAATGCATTTATATTCTTATTAATATCAATTTAATTCAAACAGTTAAATAGAACATAGTATGTATAGCACTAAGGTACGGTAAGGCCATTCTCCCATTGCGATACGCACAGGCGATTCAAGTATCCTGCAAGTCTCGGAGACTATAGTCTGTCCACTATAAGAATTGCTTTTTGACAGCTCGACGGGTGATACCAGAAGTGATGTTCAAAAGATTATCGATTGTGATACCATTTAAATTATAAATTCAAAATATTATCATAAATCGAATCAGGTACGTAAATAATAATTACAACGTAAACGTACTAATAAGATATATAATAATAAGACCACATATCTATGCATTGTATGTTAAAACTAAACTAAACTAATATTTTATTATTTATTGGTTTCTATCTTACAATTTGGTTGTCTTTACGTTTAAATTATATAACATAATAGAAGAGTTTTTCTGTATCGGATATATTTTACAGAGTATTTCTATCGATTATTTTAATCTATCGACCCATCATTGAATAATTCTGTGTAGGCATCACTAAGTGGGCGAGACCTGTCCATGAAGTACGATAATTATTTGTATGACATTTTAACATAGACAATACAATCCTACATAGGCGTGCATCTGTCAAAAAGCAAATAATATAATGGACAGAGTATAGTCGCCGCGGAATATCTCACATACATTGTGCCGGTCGCGGTCGCGGTAGCGTAGTGTGCGAGCCTACATACAAATGTATGTGAGATACTCAGGTTCCCTCAATTCCTTCTCAACTTCATTGCTTCTACGTTGCTTCTACGCGTAAACATGTTACAAGGATCTTTTGGCACTTCGATGAGACTGACGGAAAGGCACGGGGGTGAAACAAAATTTGCCCATACAAAAAATCTCCAATATTTCAGGGAATTAAGCTCATCTTCTAAGTATCTGCCATCTAAATATTATAGTTAACAAGATGACGGTATTCGCTCCGAATATCGCTAATTGCAAAAAAATCTATTTAGCGAGTAGCAATTATGAGTGATTTATAAATTATAATGTACAAGGTGTGTACAAGCATGATGTCATGGCAGTAGACAGCATGTAGCCCAGGCATCACTACATAGTATAAAACAAAGTCGCTTTCTCTGTCCCTATGTCCCTTTGTACGCTTAAATCTTTGAAACTACGCAACGGTATTTGATGCGGTTTTTTTTAATAGATAGAGTGATTCAAGAGGAAGGTTTATATGTATAATAACATCCATTAAATAGTGGAGAAGCACTGTTATTTTTGAGGTTTCTAATGTGATGTCGTAAAAAATTACATTTTTTCCGCTTACATTGCAAACGCAGGCTGAACCCTACGAGTTTTATCAAATTAATGTACTAAGTATTATACACATTGAAAAGGTCTACAGAAAAGTCCGTGATGGTATATGTCTATCTCTTATGGATAACCCACAATAACTTTTTTTTGTCATTTACTTTTTACGACAAATAATGGCTAATTTTCGAAGCGATTTTAACCAATACAGCATTTATCCTTAACCAATTAAATACCTTGAATACATTGTTCATTTAATATAGATCTATATGACCCTTTACACCGTATGATTTATGTGAATATTTTCGAAGATATTACAGATTTAAAAATTGCGGGACGTAGCGTTTGCGGCGGTACCGGCCGGCCGCGCCGCCCGGCTATATATTTTATACCCGTGCGAAGCCGGAGCGGGCCGCTATGTTTTTATGTACAACGTTCACAGTTTTTCTATAGTGTATTTAGTATCAGCATTGCACCCGTGCGAAGCCGGGGCGGGTCGCTAGTGTAGTATATTACTTAATCTGTGGACTGTGGTAGACAGTTGACGTCAAGGTTGACGTAGAAGTGAATAGTCAAATGTCAATTGAATAGTGATTATTGAAATTTGGCGATTGTAAATAAAGAATTGAATTTTTAATAAATCATCGAATAATAATAGATAATATATGTAGTAAAATTTAGAGATGATTTTTAGTTGAATATTCTGGTATAGGTACTGATATATATAAAAGAATGGCTAAATCATCTGACATGTCGGAAATTCTTGATAAAAATCTGGAAGATATAGAAATCCAAGAAGTATTGAAAAATGGCACTGATCTTAGAGAGTATGCCCTGCAAATCGATAAAAGTATAAAGGAAGCCGAAAAGGCATCTGTAAGTGATTATTTAAAAGAAAGTGAAAATATTATTTCTTTGCATAATCAAATCGAAGAATGCGATGGAATCCTGGAAAGAATGGAGAATATGCTTCTTGTTTTTCAGGTAAGAGATGGGAAAAATATATTTTGAATGAGTTTGAAAATGTTTCTTGATCCTTTTTTCTTAGCTATATTCTTAACATTACTAAACTAATACTGTGACTTTTCAGAACGATTTAGGAAGCATCAGCAATGAAATTATAAGTTTACAGAAACGATCTGTAAACATGTCCATACAACTTTCTAACAGACAAGCGTTAAAAGGACCACTTTCAACATTCATAGAAGATATTGCTGTCTCTGAAACCCTCATATTGTGAGAAGAAGTTTTTCCATGTTATATTATACACTTACATTAATTATTATAAAAACTTTCAATAATTTCTTTTATTTTTTTCAGTGGTATCAATAATGTACCTGTTACTGATAAAGAATTCATGGTGCAACTGGCAATTTTAAACCAAAAATTAAATTTTGTTAAGGACCAGGATTTCAAAGAAACAAAGGCTTGTCATGATGTAAAAGATGTACTAGAGAAGTTGAAAATTAAGGCTTTATCCAAAATAAGAATATATATACTTGAACAGATTTATAAATTTCGAAAACCGATGGCAAATTATCAAATACCCCAAAATGCAATGTTAAAATATAAATTTTTCTTTGAATTTGTATTGGCCAATGAACGGAATGTTGCACAAGAAATATGCAATGAGTATATTGATACACTGAGCAAAGTCTATTATTCATATTTCAAATCATATGCATCAAGACTGGACAAATTAAAGTATGAAGAAGTTCCTACCAAGGATGATCTTATGGCAATTGAAGATGGATCAAAGGGAGGATTCTTCCAAAAATCTAATTTGAAAAATAAAAGTACTATTTTTACAATTGGCAACCGAGGAGATGTTTTAGCACAACAACTTGAAGCTCCTATTATTGTACCACATGTTCAACAAAAAACTAAAGTAATAGAGATTATTTTCATAGTTGGTAAAATATAATATTAGAATCGTAAATCATAATGTAATGTTGTATTTTGGTTCCAGTATTCGTATGAAGCATTGTTCCGTAGTCTTCAATATGCCCTTGTGGACAACAGTTGCAGAGAATATTTGTTCACAACTGAATTCTTTCATGTTAAAGGCACCCATGCTCAAGAATTGTTCGATAGAATACTCGGCAAAACACTGTCCTTATTAGTGGTGGGTAGAAATATAAAAATTAATCTGGTCTTTTATTCCTACACATTGACAAGTTTTTCGAATTTTTCAGAAAAATGTTGAGAACTATGTTTTAGAATGCTATGACTGCTTGGCTTTATTCCTTTGTATTCAATTAATAAACAGATACAGATGGATGTGCCACAAAAGAGCAGTAGCAGCTTTAGACAGGTAATTTTTCTAATAAATTAATAGTTTGATTAATTATTATTGGAACTGTATAAACAATTTATGAAAATCAGAGTTGATTAATAACCATTACCTAATGACTATTTGTCTTTTTTTCAGTTATTGGGATTCTTTATTAGGCAGTTTTTGGCCAAGACTTGAATATGTACTGAAGTTAAATATCCAAAGTGTACATGACTGTGACCCAGCCAAGCTAGCTAACAAGGAGCTGGGCCCTCATTATGTATGTAGGATGTTCTTAAAACTGATTTCCAAATCAAACTCTTAAGTATTAACATTGACTTTTCTTTATAGATAACTAGAAGATACGCCGAATTTTCAGCCGCAATGCTGAGTCTAAGCGAACAATTCCCCTCACAAGAGCTCAGCAATCTACTTCTTGTACTACAAGATGAAGTTCATTGCTTTCTTTTAAAGATGGCTGCTGAGTTTCCTCAAAGAATCCAACAATTGATATTTTTGATCAACAACTATGATATGGTATTGAGTATTTTAATGGAAAGGACAAGAGATAACACTAAGGAGGCAGAGAGTTTTCGAGAACAACTGCAGGCAAGAAGTTCGGAATATGTTGAAGAAATTTTAAGCCCTCACTTTGGTGGTATGATGCAATTTGTTAAAGAAGGGGAACTGCTACTGGAGAGCGATAAGAAAAATGAGTTAGCCAATTTAGAAAAAAAATCTTTAACTTTAGTTGCATCTTTCTCATCTAACTGGAAACAAAGTCTAGAGGAAATACACCGAGAAGTTCTAGTTTCATTTCCTAATTTGGTTACTGGCTCTGGTTTACTGCAAATGGCGTTGACAAACTTTGTCCAATATTATCATAAATTCAATAAGCTTTTGACCCCTAATGCTCGAACGCAACTTGTAAATATTCACGTTATTATGGTAGAAATAAAAAAATATAAGACAAACTTTTAATAATCTCAAATAAAATGTTATAATTTTTAGGTTGTTTGTATTATATTTGATAAAAACGAAGAAAACTATGTCAAAAGAGAAAAAGAACCTGATGAATGTTGAAAACTTTATTTGCGTAATCAATAACGTATTATATACAAAAATCACAGAGTGTGGAGACCATTTACAAAACGCACATTTCAAATAGTCACTTATTTAAATATGTACTAATCACTGCTTCCGAAGATGTTACCCAACACAACAAAATTATGTTGGAGTGATAAGCAAGAAAAGTATAAAAATTTCTTTTTCAGCTTTAGAGAATTCCTATAACTTCTTGATCTTTATTAATAAAATTAAAATTATACTAAACCACACAATAAATTTACAATAGAAGCCAATGCCACCATTATTTCCAATAACAAACACACAATTCACAGTTTAAAACGGAATATTTTACACATGAAAATAAAATTTTCGACATTTGAAATATCTATTTAAAAAATTACTTTAAAATTAAAGACAAACACTTAATCCATCATCTTATTGTAACGACTAGTTTGTGCAAGCTCCACTCGCTTGATACGACCATAAACAAAACACATCAAACTTTTAAACTAATTAAATTACAAGTACCATTTATTTTTACAGTTTCTTTTAAACTCGAGCATAGGGAACACATACAGGCATACAATTTTATACAAACATTTAAAATTATATTTACAAAATCCAAAATTGGATTAAATTAAATGATTCATGATGACACTGGTTTCAATTTTTTGTCAAGCCCTGTATTTATGGTTAGCATGTATTGCTGGCAACATTTCAGTTTCAGAGTTGTTAATGCATTTTAAAAAGTTCTCGCCTGGGATACTTCAACATTTAAAGATTCCAGCAACATTGTTGATCAACTATTGCTTAACAAATGTTTACCATAAATACGAGGCTTTACTTAAATTTTTAACATGAAGATATTCAATATATCAAACTTACATACTAATATGTGATAACTGATACTTAATTACCATAAAGTATATATCTTAAGATTAACTAAACAGTAAATTAGTAGTACAGTTAGTGGTAAATATTTTCGAAGATTTTAAGGCCTTTTACGATAAAGTACCAGATAGTCGTAATCTCAAAGAAAACCAAAACTAGTTTAGAAAAACAATGTTAGTTTAACATCGGAAACATATAACTGAATAATGCTAATTTTAACTGGTTCAGTTAAAATTAACTGTATATAATATATATACATACTACAAATGGATATTAAGAATTATTATTAAATTACTTTGCATGTTATTTACCATTAACTGTATAATTTATTCAGTTGTGAAACCATTTCATGATTGAATTACTTTTATATTTACCTACTTCTAAATTGTTACAATTAATACTTAAACACACATGTATGTAGTTGTCAATATATACATTAATACTTTTTCTAGAAGAGTTATGCATTTAAACTCATTTGCAGCCTGACTGACGAAACTTACTACGCTACGCAAATTATACCTACATATTACTATAGACGGTTACAAGGAACACAGTTCTATCAGATTGTATACTTACCAATTTTTATGTTGTTAGATAAAAAAAACTTTTACATACAAAGTATAAAATTATATGTATTGATACAAAATTATTAAGTTGTTTATTGTTACATTCTTTGGAAAGTTTAGATTCTTCTACTGAATTGTATTCCGTTTAATTTTACATGTGTATTCTAGATAAAATCGTTTTCCAAGCCTTTATTGGTTTCTCCCTTACATACGCCTTCAATAAAATTTCTAGTTCCGAAGATATCTTGTCAGGTTGCCATGACAACAGAGCTTTAGTTACACGCGGTGGGTTATGCTTGCTCATGTAAATCAAACTCGTGAAAATTGCTTCTTTAATACCATGCGACACTGAAATGAGAAAAAAAAACAATATTCAATTCAGAATAAAAAGATATATGGGGGCATAAATCAATATATTGAAAAAAAAAGTAAAACTTCCAGTTATAAGTAATACTACTCCATCCAAAAAAAAATTAAATTGTTTCCTTTGTTTCCTATATAAACTTGGACATGGTTATTTTTTAACAATTAAACAATAAATACTACTGTATTATCAACATGTAGCATTTAACTTATTATTTCTTTCAAATAAATCAAAATACTCACAGTCACCTTGATCCAACATATCTAACAGTTGATTAACAATAATTTCACAGTGTACTTTCATATCAGCTGGATATGGTTTGAGGAGTGGTCCCAACATTTCTATGCAGAATACCTTTACTTTTTCTGCAGTATTTTCAGCCTCTATCAGTGGTAAAAGCATATTGTTTATTACATTCTTTTGACACCATTTCGGTCCATGACGCTTTGCAAATATTAATAAAGCTATCCTTAACATGTTCCTATCCGATTGATCATCTGGAAAAAACAAATATACAATTAGTATTATGCCAGATATTCCAAGTCAACACTCATATTTCAATCATAAGAAAAATTACCTTTGACACTTTTAATTGCACTGTTAAACATTTCCAGAATTTTTGTTTCATTCCATTCACTAAATTTATACATATATTTCTTGTTCAGTATCCACCTTATATCTTGGACGCGGTTGAACTTATCCTCACACTTATAAAAGTGTAGCAAATAAACTATACAAGTGATCAATGGTGTTTTTGCTGAAAAATAATGACACAATTAAAACAAAACATGAAAGACAAGAACATTAAAATGTTGTTTAATTTGATTTTTTAAACAGTAATTTATATAGAGAAAAACATATTTTACCATATTTCATGTGTGCCATTGGCAAAATATGCATCCATGCAGTAAGACATTGCTTGATGAGAGCAACTGCCTTGTATTGAAGACAATACATAGCATCTAGAATGAATGTTTTCAACCGATATTTCATGTGGAACAATTTGCATGTCACTGCATAAAAATGGGAAAGACTCTCGACTGTGTCGAATTCTGGTGAATGGTTCAGCCGAAACAATGTATACTCGATGTTACTTAGCAAATTATTCACAATATTATATTCAGGTGTATTTAAATGTTGGAGAGCAGACAATATAATTTGTTCTCTCTTTGTCATAGCCAGGGGTCCATTAGAATTAACTTTATTATATAGCTCAAGCTTTCTTGCTGGATCTTGCAGATGTTTTATTAAGCCAGCCAATAAGCTCTTTTCATTCATTTTTCTTATATCTTCTACGAATAGAGTAATGGCCGATTGCATCTTGTCAGGTTGAACTTCTAAAATGTGCGATATTGAATTTTCGAGTTTCTTGCAAATTGTGTCCGCAATTGTATCTAAAAAATATATAATATTAATTAGCTTTAAATTGATAAATGAAATAATACTTGTTAAATCTAAAGCTCATATTTTATACTTTACCTGTTACTTTTGTAGATTTACTTTTGAATGCAGCTTTTCCATGTTTCATTATCATTTTACATAGAATACTATTACTGAGATTATTTATAGTACTGGATTCATTTGATTGCTGTATATGATTATCATTGTTACTTTTGGAAGCATTGAATGTTGGGTTAGTTACTTGTTTGTCTTTAACATTAACATTTTGTTCGTTTCTGCTTTTCGATATATCTACTTTAATGTTATTGTCTTTAACTGATTCCAAATTAGTGCTGCGTAACAATCTTTTATTAGTATTATCCGAATTTTGTGAACTGAGCCTTAATGACCTCCGTTTTGATATTGCTGAATTAATGCTAGTATTTTTATCAAGTCCATTTCTCTCATTAACACTTTCTTTCAAATTAATATTATCACAGTGCATATTCTCTTTTTCAACAAGCATTTCATTATTTGTTGAAAATAGATCTAAGTCAGAATAATCAATGTTTACTTGCTGACTTTCTGGTACGGTATGACTTATATTGTTGATTGGTTCTTTTCTTCCTGTTTTCTCTGAATTTGAACTTCGTAGCATCCTTTTACAACTAACATCTGAATTGCCAGAATCAATTCGTTTTCTCCGACGACTGGTCTTTTGCATATTCAGGTCAACTTGATTTTTATTATCACTTATAACAACGTCACTCTTTTCTTTATTTTCTGCTGTGTTGGCCAAAATTCTACTCCTGCTGCGTGTTGAAATAGTTTTAGTTTGATTTATACTATCAGGTTCAGACTCTTTAATATTACTCCAGGACTTGGAAGGCTCTTTTCCTCCATCAAATGAATTATTGTCAGAGGTGTTATCTGATGATAATCTTATTTTGTCTAGATCTTTTCCTGAGTTCCTTTTCTGTTGTTTTACCTGGTTTTCATTTTCTTGAGATTCGCAAGACTTTTCATTGTCATTTGTTATATTTTCTTTAGGTTTGTTGTCACTGGTCCTCATTAATTTGGAATTTGGCTTACAGAAATCTTTTTTCGGTGCAATATTACTTTTCGATTTTAATTCTGCCATTACTTTTAAGGCTTTATCATATGCCTCTTTGTTGTTCAAAATTTCCAAAGATTTTGTGAGTTTTTCCTTGTTTGCTATTGGAACTAACTTATTTCTTTTTCTTAATTTTTTCAAAATTGGACTATTGGAACCACTAATTTTACACCTAGGCATAATTTTCTTCTTAAACCTATCAAGTTTAGTTGGTTTGCGAGTTTTGTTTATTGTCCTACTATTATTAGAATCTATGGCATGACTTTCTTCAAGTTCTTGGCTTTCACAATCATTATTTGTAACTATTTCCGTATTACACACATCATTTTGAAATTTGAGTGTGCTACTGGTACAGGATTTTCTGTTGTTATCACATATATCCTGTAAGAAATCTGATTGACTATTGTCTTCATTGTCAGAATTGATTAATAATGTTTCAATCACCTCAATATGATCATGACTTGCTGTTTCATCAAAATTCAGACTGTTCCTTTCTGTGTTCTCACACACACTCTGTTGTGGTGGTGTTACATGTTCAAGGTTATCTGTGCAAATAGGATTTTGTTCAGCCAAATTTAAAGGAGGAGACAGGCGATTCATTTGGATGTCTTTATTTGTTTCTAAATTATTAGATGGTAATATACTTTCAATTCTAGAATCATCAGACACTGTAATATCATTAGTCAAAATTATGGTTTCTTGACTACACTCATCAAATAACTGACATGTTACTTTACTTAAAGTTGGCGCATTTTCCAAATTATCAGACATTTTTATTTTTAAAATATTTTTGATTTGCACAATTTCTTTACAAAGGTATGATATATTAGCCTGTAATGCTTTATTTTCTTCTCTTATTTTCAAAGCATCTGGACATCCAACATGGTCTTGAGTTTCACTTTGTGAAGAAAGTACATTTGATTCTTTTTGTAGCTGTTTGTGAGACATTGCAGGTGTTCTAGGAATAGGTGTTATTAATGGATGCTCCAAACGCATATTACGTAATATCATTTCCACTTCACAGTCATTATTTATTTCATCACATATTTTTTTACTGTTGTTTTCTTCCAAACAATTTAATGTTTCTGTAGATTTTTCCAGTTCTTTTTGACTAGATTGAGTATTAATGTTCTTTTGACAAACTCCAGAAACATTTTGTTTATGTAAGTCGTTAGAGATGTCTGCTTCTAATGTTGGTAAAATTTGAGTCTCTAGTTTTGAACTATCTGAAGAAACTTCAAAAGATATGGGACTTGTTGATGTATCAACTAGAGTGAAGAGATGAATAGGACTTGTTGATGTTTCAACTGGAGTGAAGCGGTGAATAGGACTTGTACCAACATCTACTAATTGTCTCTTTTCTTTTATAGTTACTATTTCTGTGCTTAAAGGAATGTCCGTTATGAAATATTCAGGACTTTTTCCTGTGTTCTTATCACTAAGTAAGGCTTCATCATCAAATATGTTAGGACTTGATCTAAAACCTTCTTCTACTCTAATAGGACTGGTGGCTGCATCAACATGGATAATGTTATCTTTATTGATCACATTGTGGTGTCTTTCTGTAGAAAATCCTAAGTCTGGACTATTTAAAAATTTATCTGCATCAGAAAATGCTAATGATGATCCCCGGCCAGTATCTTCACTGATCACTTCTTCATTACAACAATCATAATAGTTATCATTTAGTGATTCTGAAAATATTACATATTAATTACAATTTAAAAATATGATAAATTATGAAATTACCAATGAATTTCATGAACTGAAAAGGCTTACCTTTAATTTTATTAATTGGACCCGATTCAAAAATTGCTCCCTTAATGATTTTGTCACTAAAAGTCATGGGCTGTGGAAGAAAATACATAACATTAGAAACCTAAGTTATAGTATACAACTAATTAGATTCTCCATTAGGATTTATTGTACCAATAATTAAGAGTAGTTTACTTACCTCAACCTTATTTTGTAGCTGATTATGAAGAGGTGAACCCACAGGACTATCTTGAAGGAAACTTTCATCACAACTGTTGTCAGAATCTAAATTATTGTCTAATCCCTTAACATCCTTATATTTATTTATGATATCCTTACAAGATTTCGAATTTTCTGTAATTATATAATAATATTAAAAATATACAATTATTTAGCATGTCTGCCATAAACCAATAATACTTCTTAAAAAAATATTGTCATTCATCACTTCAATTAAAAAGGGAGATTTAATTTATAAATGTGCAGTCCTTGCTGAATATTCAACTTTACCTTTTTAATCTACAACATTTCTATTATAATCCCACAAAACTCAAATAAAAAAATAATTTCATTTATTATACTTGTATAATGAGAATAAATTAAAAAAAATCAACTTACTTTTACCCAATATAACATCTCTCATCCATGCAATATCTATTAAATATTGTTCTCTTTCTTTCTCGAGTGAGGCGAGTTTCTTCTGGTAATCTTTAACAGTACTTGTCTCCAATTGTTTCTCAATATTTAAAGCTTCTATTACAGACTCATGCTCTTTGACCAATAACTGCAATTATAATGAAAAATATAAAACTGTATACCTAGTACTTATTGCACACAAAACCTCTAGGAATCATAAGATTTAGAGAGAACAAACTTAAAACCAAATGAAATCAATTATGATAAGAAATTAATATTACAAGAGTAAATACAGAAATTGGTATATTTCTTAATCTTATACAAATATGACATTATCAGTTTACTATTTTTGGCAATAAGACATACATTTGATTTAAAATAGAAAATTAAAATCACAAACATGTAACTTACTTGTAATTGGTGTGCATGGGACCTCATTGCTTCACATTGGTTATCCAGATAATTTACCTTTTGTTCCAATTCTTGTTTACATTCATTTAATTTTACCACATCCTATAAAAAAATTAAAATCCTTATTAAATAAACAGAGTAATTACTTAATTAAACAATAGTTGAAAAAAATATTTTCTTCTATTATTCAATTTTATAAGAGAACATTGAATAAGTTAATAATTAAGATTATTGAATTTATTGTTTCCGTTTTGTACTTTAAAACAACCACACACAAAGAATCCACCAACCTTTTCCATTTGAATGCATTTTTCTAAAGTGACTTTGTAATCAATACATGCTTGTTTACACTCCTCCTTCGAAGCTAAAAGCAAGCTTTCAGTTTCATCGAGTTTGTCTTTTTGTAAGTAAAACTTTTGCAGAAGACAACTGAAATAAAACCGCAAATATTGTTATGATATAATTCAATATATATATAAAAATTAATAATTAAATTGGTTTATAATATATATTTTGGTACTCACTGGCTTGCTATGATTTTATTCTTGACATTTATGATAGACTGCCGTTGTTTTTCAATCCTTGCAATGTTCTGTAACAAAAAAATTGTTAAACCTACAACTATTTCTCTTAAAATTTTAAAAACTATTCAAGAAAAATGATGTTATTGATTTGTTGTCACAATATTTATTCTTACTTATTACTACGATCTCTGTTATTGTGTGGTAAATAATAATACTAAACAACATTGTTCGCTTTCACAAACTTCAATTAAACATTTAAATTGTGTAAATTTTTATAAAACAATAATCACAATACCGTCTTAAAAATAACCTTACCACATTCTGAATCGCAGGCTGTAGGAAATTTAAATCAAAGTCTGCAACTGTGTCCTCATATGAATTAGCCATGTTTGTTTATTATGTTGCTTTTAAGTTTAAAATATAACTACATCTTTACACATCAGTAAAATTTATTAAACACCGGGCGCGCTACAATTATTACAGCCGACATGTTTCCAATCAATGACAGTGACACATGACAGTGAAATTGAGGTGAAATTAGTGGGGCCATAAACAAAGAAGAAGAAGAAGTTTTTTTTATCTATTGGGCTATGGTGCATGGTAAAATCCTGCGGGAAAATTAATATTATTATAATATTATTATAAATTCAAATCATGTTTACATAAAAACATGATTTGAATTTATATACATAGTATAAAGATAACAAGTAGGCCGTCTCCCAGCGCTTAGGAACGCACGGTACCTAAACTCACGAGGCGCAGAGACGGGTAGTTTTCCAATTACAGAGCATAATGCGACTCAGTGGCGCACAATGCCGAATTATGCTGATGCTTAATAATTGGAACGTGAATTAGTTTTCAAATGCACCAAGTATATAATAAAATGCAAGTATATTCCTGTAAACAAATTTGTTTGTAGATTAGAATTCTAAAATGAAATTGTATTCACATTTTAAATGTGAAATATAAAAAAAAAGTCAATGTTTGTACCTTCATCCATACTTATATTAATTTTTTTAACACAATTTGAATTAACTTTGATTATTTCGAAAAAACTACAATGAAACGAAAGCTTTAAATTTTTTTCCAACAATTAATAATATTACTAACGTTATTATATACTTAAACAAAACATTTCGATCAATGGCATCGATTGCACGCATCAATTCACGCGCATTACTTTTAAGAGTGCTCGATTGTGCGAAGCAAGCATTATGCCGCATAATGCGCTCTAGTGCTGTAATTGGAAAACGGGGACGGTTTTCACTTGTCACATTAATATTTTAAAATATAATTGTATATGTACATACAAATACCGACCACTCACAGCAATGGCATGGCGCGGCCCTCACGGACGGTCTATGAGAAGGAACCAGAAGGAACCGAGGTCCGAGCGACACTGTGTGCGTGCGTATGTACAAGAACCGGAGGCGTGGCAAAGCGCTTGCGTACATAGGTTAGGTCAAGTTAGGTACCTTTGATTATATACTCCCTAGATAACGCCTCACGCAATGACCGATGCAACAAAAACTGGCCAGTATTTACAAGCGTGTGTGAGTGAGGCACGCACACACGCTTAGCGATTGCTATGTCTTACACCAGCGTCATTTGTATCAGGGAGTTACCAGCTAATGAATCTATCCCGATAAAATGGGGCAAAACCTGTAAAATTATGTCATGTTAATAAAATCATAAATAATAGTTTAATATTGTACTTTCAATTATGTTTAGTTGTCTCTTGAGTTAGAATATGATTTTTATAGAATAGAAAATACAATCAAATAAAAATCAATTAGCATTTACAAAATATGTTTCATTAATTAATGTAATAATATAGTGTCGACTTATAAAAATACTACAGGTTTGCCGGCAGCTTCGCCTGCATCATTTTTAAATTTAACCCAAATTCGGCGCCATTTTGAAATTCTTTGTTAATTGACCGATTTCGTTCAAAATCGATATCTGAGGATCCTTAGGATCACAAAACAGGAAACTGTTACCAAAATTGAAAAAAAGTCAACGCCATTTTGATATTTTTTGTTATTGTACCGATTTCGTTCCAAATCGATATCTGAGGATCTCTAGGATCGCAAAACAGGAAACTGTTACAAGAATTTGAAAAAGTCAACGCCATTTTGAAATTTTCTGTTATTGTACCGATTTTGTTCAAAATCGATATCTGAGGCTCCCTGGGATCGCAAAACAGGAAACTGGTACCAAAATTTTAAAAAGTCAGCGCCATTTTGAAATTCTTTGTTATTGTACCGATTTCGTTCAAAATCGATATCTGAGGCTCCCTGGGATCGCAAAACAGGAAACTGGTACCAAAATTTTAAAAAGTCAGCGCCATTTTGAAATTCTTTGTTATTGTACCGATTTCGTTCAAAATCGATATCTGAGGCTCCCTGGGATCACAAAACAGGAAAATGGTACCGAAATTTAAAAAATTCGGCGCCATTTTGAAATTCTTTGTTAATTGACAGATTCCTGTTTTGCGATCCCAGGGAGCCTCAGATATCGATTTTGAACGAAATCTGTCAATTAACAAAGAATTTCAAAATGGCGCCGAATTTTTTAAATTTCGGTACCATTTTCCTGTTTTGTGATCCCAGGGAGCCTCAGATATCGATTTTGAACGAAATCGGTACAATAACAAAGAATTTCAAAATGGCGCTGACTTTTTAAAATTTTGGTACCAGTTTCCTGTTTTGCGATCCCAGGGAGCCTCAGATATCGATTTTGAACGAAATCGGTACAATAACAAAGAATTTCAAAATGGCGCTGACTTTTAAAATTTTGGTACCAGTTTCCTGTTTTGCGATCCCAGGGAGCCTCAGATATCGATTTTGAACGAAATCGGTACAATAACAGAAAATTTCAAAATGACGTTGACTTTTTCAAATTTTTGTAACAGTTTCCAGTTTTGCGATCCTAGAGATCCTCAGATATCGATTTGGAACGAAATCGGTACAATAACAAAAAAATTCAAAATGGCGTTGACTTTTTTAAATTTTGGTAACAGTTTCCTGTTTTGTGATCCTAAGGATCCTGAGATATCGATTTTGTACGAAATCGGTACAATTTAAAAAAATTATACTGCGTCCATAGATATTCTTAAACAGGTATACCGACCTTTGAGACGTATAGATTTTTTTTCTGTTTTTAAGTAGCGGAAATTGTGTCAACAGACTATAGAGCGTTATTTCCATCCGAAAAATAATCTCATTTACTCTCAACCGCGCCTAAAGAAGTTTTACTTCAAAAATAAATATTAAAATATTTAAGACTAAAAAAAAACATCCGACTGCGCGGAAGCTTGCAAAACATAAACAATCGGTCCAACCATTAAGGCTGTAGGCTCAGCCAAACAGTTTTTAAAACACACCCACATACATTCATACATACATACACACACCTTCCCTGATGTATTTCCTCCTTCTGGTGCAGTCGGGTAAAAATGAACATACATCAGCTTTTAAGACAACTAACTCTATGGGGAAATTCGCAATCCAAGACTGGCAACACTAAAAAACGACGCGTTGATTTTGTGAAAATAATTATGAATTTGTTATTTTTGTTTCCGTAAATTACTATTAGTTTTGAGTTACTTACCGATGGTAGGAGATTTTTTTAGTTGTTCGTAAACGTCCTTTGTAATTTCTGCAGATTTTAATCGCGCAGCTTGTCATTTTCACCGAAATAATCAAACGCAAAAAATGAGCCGTGCGTGCGTATCTCTTGACGTTACAATTGACACTGAGGAGTGGTGAGCGCTTTGGAGGCTAACAGTTAGCTGACATTTTTATCGACGCTTTTGACGCGCCGATACTCTATCTAGGGAGTATATAATCAAAGTTAGGTACATAGAAACGGCACGTTGTAAATTTGCTCAAAGATAACTTACTTGTTCTCTTTATACTAAGTTATAATACTTCAATTATTATTCTTATAATTTTGAAATACTATTTATATAGTAGGAGATTAATCATTAGTTTGTATAAATATAATAATAACATAACATAAAAAAAAACGTTAGCTCCAATTTTACAAATAATTGGGAATGGTATTTTTCTGTATTTTTATCCGTTCTTAAAATATTCAGTCATTACTTTATTCTCAATAGAAATTCATTTATACTCTATAATCTATTCCAATTTCCCATGACATTCATCCGCATTCATCGGCTGTCAATCTCAATTCTCAATCTATTCTGTCCGACTTGTTTGCAAATAAAAAATATTTTGATCATTGAAAAACGTGCCGAGTGACTTGTTTGTGATACGTGCCTATTTGTGCTAATTACACTCAAGCTTTGTGTTACTCTATTGAATTTTTTAAGCATTATTATATAACATGAATTGACTTATTTCATCCTGCAAATAAAATATTTCTGAAATTTCTGTAAACTTGTTCCCTGGTCATTGCCAAGTTCAAGGCTGAGTGTGGAGTAAAACAGGTATAACCGTTATAAGTACATTGATCTCATTTTATAAGTGAATAAATTTAAATTTCTTTCAAACTAGTATTTAAGATAAAAAGAAAAAACAGTTACGTATCCAAAAATATTTACCTAAGAGGCCAGACATAATTCTATTTCAATAAAAATGGGCATCAGCCAAATAATATATTCATTAAACAAACAAAATCAGCTTGTCATTTTAGCTTTGGCAAAAACTGCCTTAAAAATTAGCAGCCAGTCAATATCTATTGCATTTCGAAAGCTGAGAAAGAATATAACTACAAAAAAGGTATATTTTATCTGTGTTTGTTTATTATCTCTCTAAAAAGTATTGTACAATATTTCTATACAAATTTAAAAACATAACTTTGAATTCAAAACTCAAACATTTATTTATTCAATAAGACTTCTTCTAGAAGCACTTTTGAAACATCATTACATATTTTTAACATTTACCACCGATTCGGAAAGCAGTATCTACGGAGTAGTTTCTATGGTACAGTATCTACGGTATAATTGAATTCTAATGTTAAAATATCATTATATTATACCATAAAAGATCCATAGAAGATCCTCATTTATTAAAAACATAATTAACTAAAATAATATTTTTATTTTTTCAGATGGGGTTTAAAATGAGTGACTTTAAAAATAATAGCCTGTATGATCGGATGAATAAATTACTTGTCTCTTATGATTGGAGCGACTGTAATTTTATTGTGTGTGGAAAAGAGTTTAAGGCACATAAATTAATTTTAGGCATAAGTAGCCCCGTGTTTGAGGCAATGTTTTACGGACCATTATCATCAAATGATAATATTGTGATCACTGACATAGACCCTACTATATTTCAACTTCTTCTACATTTTATTTATACTGATAAAGTGCACATCTTATCCATTGAACAAGCATATGATTTGTTATATGTGTCCAAGAAATATATGTTAGACTCTCTAACGGGAATATGCATAGAATATATTGAAGCCAATATGAGCATTGACAATGTCATAACAATCCTTAACTACCCAGATTATATGCAAGAAAATGAAATACTTACATCTGCATTGAATCTCTTCTGTCAGCATGCACAGTATTTATTACAAGAACACAAAACTGACATATCCATATCATGTTTAAGAAAAATATTAGAGTGCAATGATATAAATGTGAGTGAAAAAGATTTGATCAAGATAACATTTGAATGGACCTTCAATTATTGTGAACAAAATAACTTGAGTAAAGAAACAAATATGTGTAGAGATATCCTTATAAAGAGTGGATTATTTCCATTGTTAAGGTTTTCTACCTTGTCTGAAGATGAGCTTAAAGAAATAGCTCTTGATCAAACAAATCTCCTCCTTCCAACTGAAATTGAGAATGTGGAACAGATTGTTAAAAAAACAGTAAACACCCCTGACAATGGTATTAAGAAAGTGGATGACATAATGTGTATAATACCAGTTCCTCGAAATGTAATAAAGATCCAGTGGCACCTTTGCCATCGAGCTCTTATTCGATCTGAATCTCCAATATCAATAGATTCTCATAACAATTGTATATACACAAGACTGAAGGCTGACAAATCCTTTTTCATACATTCCCTCAAAATTCAGTCGAGGATGGCTCCTGTGGATAATTTCTGTAACTCAATAAATACCTATATGGAAGAGTTTTTAATCTCAATAATGTCAGAATCTGATAACAGTATTATTAGAAAACTTAATTTTAAGAAAGAGATTGAATATGATTCTAATATTGATATTGAATTTTCGGAACCATTATGTATTAGAAAGGACAAGTGGTATAGAATAGGATTTATATGGCCCAACCAAAGATTATTTGATACACATTTATATAGTGTGCAAAGCAGAGATTTGTGCTATATGCTATATTATAATAAGATTAAGTTTGAATTTCAAGACATCCTATCATTATCTGATAGTTGTGGAAGTTTTCTTAAGGGTCTAAAATTCTGTCTGTAATTTTAAGTCACTATTTAAGTATAAATTGCATGCCAAACTATTTTATTTATTTATACTTAGATTTAAGCAAACTTTTAACTGTTTGAGAATATCATGTATCATAAAGAAAAGTAATTGAAAATAGGCAAGTAGTTATTAATAAGGTCTATAATTAAGATTTGGTACTTACTTAAAAAAAAAAAATTAAAAAAAGAAACATTACTATACAGGATGTCCCACTATTGGTATACTAAGCGCGAAGGGACTTGTAGTTTTGCCATAGAAATCTAAACAACAAGACACTAGAAGTCGTAACCGCGCGTGACCTTGTCGCCACTCAGGGGACTTCCAAGTCGCTATTCAGTTGCTCTCGAGACGTGCGTGTGTAAACATAGTGTGTGTCATCATTTCCCATTGCGGAAATTCTTCCTGCTATACTAAAAAAGGAATAACATTTCAGCGGTAATTATTTATTTTTAGAAATAATGCCGTTTTTCCTTAAAATTAAAGAATATTTACAAGTAATACGAATGCCACCATAGAAATCTAAATAACAATGAATGACACAGTCGACCGTTCTTTTTATCACGTTTAACACAAATTTCAACCTTATTTCTATGTGTTTAGGTTCAAAGTTATATCTATTGAAAATTAACGCCCTCTGTTGTAGAAAAGCCGAATTTTTTCGTATTTGTATTTTTCTGAGCAAATGGAAACAAAACATCTCATGTACCTGGGGATGTTATTCGAAAATAAACCGTAAAACCGTGCGTTAGGGTACTTAATAAAATTCTGTATTTATTTTTTAGTTAGTTTTCACTAAAATGAAGCTGTCCAATAAAAGGCATAGTTTATTTATGTGAACTGTTTAGCTATCGGTTTAAATGTGTGGGTTTTGGTGACAGTGGTTTTCATACTAATTATGACATTATAGCACTTCTAGTGTCTTGTTACCAAGAAGCTTATATCTATAGTTCATTGAAAAGTTACATTTGGGGTTGCGTTTTTTAGAGGACGCAATTTTATTTTTTTGATGTGTAGGGGGGGTCAGTGTGAAGCTATCACCAAGTTTGTGAGGTCGCCACCCTTGTCCCACGGCCGCCATCTTGAAAATAGCGGTTGAAATTGTTTTTAAGATATATCTCTTAAACTATTTATCTGATAATAAAACAATGTTAACATTATTCGTTGCAAATTAAATTCTCTACAACTTAGGTTCAGTAACTTTTTGTCGTAGAACTATAAACAAAAAAGTTATAAGCGAAAATGTTCAGAAATTAGAGATGTTTATATTTTTCAATAAAACTTTTTTTTTATAAGTTTACGAAGAAATTATATCAGACCATTTTTGTAGATTGTTTTTCGAAGAAAAACTTTTATTTACAACATTTTTTCATTAAGTAAATAGCTAAGGTTTTACAGCCCTCCGAAGTGAGTACTATTTTAAGTACTCTTTACTATACAGAATACGATATATTATTTATTTATTTATTTATTTATTTAACACTTTATTGTGCAAAAAACAAAATATACATAAAGGTTACAAAAATAAGATTAGAAAGCACAAAGGGCGGCCTTATCACTATGCAGTGATCTCTGCCAGGCAACCACGGGGAGAAAGGCAAAGAAGCGCAAAAAGTTGTCGGACAAAATAAAAACATATTTTTAGAATAGGGTAGAAATAATAAGAGAATACAATAAAATATATACACATTTTATACAGTACATGATATAAATACGTAAAAATGAACAAAAATAAAAAAATATATAAATAATAATATTACTAATATTACCTAAATATAATGATTACCTAAATAAAAAAATATATTATGTGTGTACTAATAATAATTTGTCACCAGTAATTATTTTATTTTTGTTATTATAATATGTTTAATAATTAATTTTACAATATTATTAATAATTAATTATTGAACCTTTTCCCCACCACCCAGGAGGTAGAGTCTGGAAGTGCGTTTTTTTTTACGTCGAAAAGCAGGGCTGAAATGTTCTGCAGTGTGCTTCCATTGTTGTGGAGTCTGGGAAAAGAGCCAATAGCCAATATATTATGTATAGTTACTACTGAAAAATAGTACTCACTTCTGAGCGCTGTAAAACCTTAGCTATTGACGTAATGAAAAAATGTTGTATATAAAAGTTGTTCCTCGAAAAACAATCTACAAAAATAGTCTTATATCATTTCTTCGTAAAATGATAAAAAAAGTTTTATTGAAAAATATAAATAGCTCTAATTTCTGAACATTTTCGCTTATAACTTTTTTATTTATAGTTCTACGACGAAAAGTTACTGAATCAAAGTTGTAGAGAATTTAATTTGCAACAAATAATGTTAACATTGTTTTATTATCAGATAAATAGTTTAAGAGATATATCGTTAAAACCATTTCAACCGCTATTTTCAAGATGGTGGCCATGGGACAAGGGTGGCGACCCCACAAACTTGGTTTTAGCTTCACACAGACCCCCCCCTACACATCAAAAAAATAAAATTGCGTCCTCTAAAAAACGCAAGGTCAGGCCTAAAAAATGTAACATTTCAATGGACTACTAATACACTGGAGATTTCAGTATGAACATTAACTTGTAACAAGAAAATATGACGTTGAATGACGCCTGTATGTTTTTTTATCCCTTTCACACCTAGGTAGTTAGTTAGGTGTGAAAGGGATAAAAAAACATACAGGCGTCATTCAAGGTCATATTTTCTTGTTACAAGTTAATGTTCATACTGAAATCTCCAGTGTATTAGATATAAGCTTCTTGCTTATTACATATTTAGATATCTATGAGTTTTGCATGTACACTGATCACGTAAAAAATACTTAAACAACAAAATTACGCAAAAAATTATTTGCTAAATTTTTCCTTAAAATTCATGTTTTCTTCTCTAGCTTCGCGCAGCCGGCATATAACGCTTCGCTAATGTGAGCATTTTGTATATGAAAACATAATCTAAAACGATAGCTCACGTGCGGGTGGCAAAGTTGGGCGGGTTGCTTGTTAGGGGTGTAAACAAAGAGTTTTAAGAATTCATCTATTTGAAAAAAAAATGCGTCTGGAATTTTATAAGTATTTTTTACGTACTCAGCGTAAGTATGCAAAACTATAACCTCCATTGAGCTTAGAATACCGACGGTGGGACACCCTGTATAGACTAGAGCATCCATGTATTTTGAAACATTGATGAAGTCTGAATTTATTAGCTTCGTTGGAATTTTGTAATGTTTAAACTTTAAACCTAGTTTAAAAAAAAAACTATTCTTTTGTCGTATTTCACAATATACAACTATTAAAGTGACAGATCCCTGGTTTAAAGTAAACCAATAATATTTGAAGCCAGAAAAAAGCTTATATTCTAATCACTCTCCAGAAGTTTTGCTTCATGTAGTCAATGGTCATAATTTATGTATAGCTCTACAAAGAATAAAAATCACGTAAAAAATTGTAAACAAAAAAAAAACTCAGCTCCTATAAATAATGTATGTACTTACATGTTTTGTTATTTTCATATCATAAAGCAATGGTTCTGACAAAATAAAATAAAATAAACTAGTAACATCTAGTTAAGAAGCTCAATGCGGGTCCCACTGTAATTATTATGTACGTGCACTTCAAAGTCCTGGTATAAATAATTATTATCAGATAAAGATGTAGTTATGTTATTGATCATCAATAAATTTATGCCAAGTTGAAATATTTTTCCACAAAGATATTGTGCCAACTCCTAGATGTTTAATGCTAATGTTCATATATTATTATAAGTAAGTCTGTAAAAGTATTAACTATGGTATTATTGAAATAAATTACTAACAAAGGGTAAGATCTCTTGAATTTGCGTTTCAATACTTATTTTAATTAAGTTCTCAATTATTATTTGTAATGCAAAATATTACGGGTGCTTTTCCACCAGAGATGTGCTATGCAGCTATCCGATAATAATATGATCTCATATATAAGATAATCAACTATATAGCCTATAGAAAGAAAATACCTAAAGTAGGATAGAATATTTATTGCCATTCTCGAGAACAAGGCGAGCAAGGCGTAATATATAGCGTTCATTGAAGGTATAAATACAACATTTAGAAAATGTACCATATACATATAATGAGATCCTCCTCCTTTTTTTAAAGTCGGTTAAAAATTGTAATTCAATAAATTATGGTCAGTATCGAACGGCCGAGTTGCAGTGGTTTATTAAAATAAAAGAAAAGCATCACCACAACTACTTGTTTATTGTCACATTTACTTCTTTAGTAGTTACGTGCACATACATTTTTACAGCGAATTTTTTGAAGATTAGCGAGGAGGTCCTTCAAATTTCTTAGTTAATAGAACGATCCTTTCAGCTTCACGAATTCCACTGAGTCTGGCACCATGCACGGTGGCAAAATAACCCGGCACTGTAGCTTCTCCAGCAAATAGTATAATCGGTGGTTGAGAATCGCATGGGCCTGGCACAGGAGTTCCTAATTCGCATTGATGGCTTACAGTAGAACAGCAACCCATATAAGAATATGAACCACAAAAGTGCGCATCAGACGCCCACCGTGACCGTAACATCATTTGAGGATAAGGCAAACAGGGATTGCCCGTAAACCTACGTAATAACTGTGTTAGACCTTCAGCAACATCGTTATCTGCCATCGACTCCATCATAGCAGCTTCCTGTCCCGAAATCCAAGCGCATAAAACGTGCTTACTACCTGGCATTTCGTCTACGGCACACACACCCCGGCTCCAGTCGCTTCTACATTGAAGTTCTTCTGCCGACCAGGCCATTTTAAGATTACCTTCGTGACAGACCCAAAAAGGTTCCGCATATTCAAGAAATACCTTGTCACTTAAACCAAACCCTAAACTACAGATAGCTTGCAGTTTACATGTTGGAAGTGGTGGCGCGAATAATTTATCAGCCTGACATTTAAGACATCCCAAAGACATAGTAACAATCACATAATCAGCAGTTATTTCTTCGCCATCACAGCATTTAACTAATGTCCGACCATCACCCGCTTGTCCTTTGCCCCACCGAATTACGTTTACTGGCTTATTGTAGCGTATGCAATTGTCAGGTAGACCTCTAATTAAAGGAGCCAATACACCGACGTATCCCAACGGAACACGAACACTTCCACCCGGTAGCTCAATATAACTTCCATATTGATCTGCACTGATTAATGATAAATCATCGCCACAACGGTTTCGCAGAATATTTGTTAACCCAAACATTACTCTTGCGGCGTCATATCTTTGATCTTCGGGAAAATTATGCAATTCTTGTTGTATTCGTAAACCAAGAAAGTTGAGTAATGTTCCATGTGGTCTTTCCCCACCTAGCCGAAACAAGTTTGCTGCTTGTTGTTCGATTTGTCGAAATGTATGATACGCAGTAATAGTGACCGGTAAATCAACAGCTCGTCCCTCACTTGTACAGAATAATCCTCTCGAAGGGTCGAGCCTAGGCAATGGCGTTTGGAGCAGTCTATCTTGAGATGCTAAAGTGTAAACAGAGTTCGGTAGGCACGCCCCAAATATCCACTCCGCGCCCATTTCGATAATTGCATCTCCAAGCCAACACGAATGAATTCTTCCACCGGGTCTGTAACCATTTTGTATAAATTTCCAACTTAAACATTATTATCTACTTTATGATAATTATAAAATTATATGAATAATTAATTCGTGTAATACTTAAGTATATTAAAATGAAATAAATAAATAACCTTTCTTTAGCTTCCAAAACCACAAAATTTCTTATTCCACATTGGGTTAGGCGATGAGCAGCAGATAGGCCGGCCATTCCAGCCCCTACAATAATGACGCGTGGTTCTTTGCAGTTCGGACCTATACAACAAGAGTCCACGATACATTGCTCTTGTTCAGAGGCACTCAGAGCGCTACTCAAACTTCGACATTGATCAAATTTTATAAAGGGTTTATTTTCTTTAGCAATGAAACATTCAAATATACTGTTCCATTTAAACCACAAAGGTGATAAACGAAATAATTTCATCGTGCTCTTTCTTTTTATTTTAATCCAAACATTGGGAATTTATACTAGAAATTTTGCTGAAATAAAGGATTGTCAAGGTGACAACTACAATCAAGAAGATTTCATTGAAAAGAATAATCTTTTCTGAATGGCCTTTCCTCACTAGGTTTGTGGCTGTGGTTTGTGGTTTCTATTGGTTTCTAGCTCCCTAAAGACTTTTAAGGCTTGTTACACTACGCGGTATTCAGACAGTCTTACTAAGATTTAGCATAATGTAATAAGAGTTAGCAAGTTAGCCTGTCTAATTAGACCGACCGAATGGGTTCGACCATGCTTACTTGCTTGCTTGCTGAATACCGCGTAGTGTAATAAGACTTAGCACGCTTAGACCGTTCAGTCAGCGCGCGGCAGCCGCAGAGCAAAGTCGCTCGTATGTTTGTTTGCTGTGGCCGCGTGCACCATGGCTTGTTCGAAAGAGAAAGAAGTGCTTTTTAATGTACTCGATTTGTACCGAGACATGCCATATTTATGGCAGAAAAGTCATAAAGATTATTCTAATCAACCACTACGTACTGAAGGATTCCGGGTGTTGTTGGAAATTTATAAAAACTTTGATGAAAAAGCTACAGTCAAAACAATAAAAAAGAAGTTGATGAATATGCGCACCAATTACAATAAAGAATTGGCTAAGGTATGTACCTACTTAATTCCTTTGTTATGTCTTTTGTTCGTCCCAATAAATACGTAGGTACCTCCATATACCTACGACAAAGCGCACCTGCGGGGCTATTACACTATTTTGCCGAAATGAAATTTGACCGTTATTTCAAAAACTTTGACGTACATTGCCTAATTCGATTTTCTTTGTATGGCGTCATCTGTCAAACGAATTCGATTCACGCAATGTACATCGACTGTGTGTCCTGTCAAAATAGTGTAATAACCCCCCTTTATAACTTTTGATTTGAATTGAACTGGGCCTAAATCGTTTCAAGCTTCGAAATGCGGTGTTTTTACAGGTAAATGCTTCCAAACAAACTGGTGCAGGGACAGATGACGCGTATGTACCAACTTTATGGTATTACGACGCCTTAAACTTTCTTGGGTCAAGGAGTGAACCGTGTCGCATAACACCAGAGAGTATCGAAGATGAGGAGGTAAATTGTATTCAATTCATTATACCAACTTCGAAATCGCGAATAAAAAACAGGTTTCATAGAAATATTCAAAATTCAAGACCAATCACCCGATATGTATGGAACAGCTGTTTTTTTTCGTGATTTCGAAGTTGGATGGTAAAAGTTGTTCGTAGGTACATAAGTGCAGTACATTGACCCCTTTCATTTTTTAGGATATTATGAAACAACCTGTATTTTATTTTTTACTAAGCATTATTTAATCAGATAAAATGGTAGGTACAACAAATATTATGGTGGTACAACATCAATCATTCGGTCTTGGAAACTAACACGTCCAACAGAATTGAAATAGTCCATGAATTTATTGCGAACAATGTTGCCATCTTCATTACGCTGCCTATTTGATGAACGCTGTAATGAAACTAAGGGTGCAGAGGTTTGTCTCCAATCTCCTTCGCGAAACGTACCCAGTCTTATATTTTCTGAGTCAATATTAGAATGAGATATATAAGTTGGTACTCGTTTCCTCAGAAAGTTATGCAGAGCGCAACATGCCAACACTACAGCATCCACATTGTCCAGATCTAGATCAAGTGGTCTACGCAGTATTCTGAAACGGGAACTTAATATGCCAAAGGCATTTTCAACCACTCTTCTGGCTCGCGATAATCGATAATTAAAAATCCTTTGTGAACGATTAATATTTTTAAAAGGAAACGGTTTCATTAAATTTTTATTTAATGCGAATGCACTATCCCCCAGAAACACGTATGGTACAATTTCGTTTGTGCCTGGTAGTGGAGATGGAGATGGCAAATTTAAAGAATTGTTCATCATTTTCTTATAAAATTTTGTACATTTTAAAATTGCTCCATCTGCAACGGATCCATTGGTGCCTGTGTGTATATACATGAATTCGTAGTTAGCGTTTACAACAGCAAACAGCCCATACTGAAGAATCCCTTATAATTATAGAACAAAGAGCCACTTCCGGGGGGTTTTTCGATGGCGATATGCTTCCCATCACATGATCCAATACAGTGACTGAAATTCCATTTTGTTTCGAATTCCTCAGCAATTTCTGTCCATTCTGTCTCATTTTCAGGTATCTGGAACAAAAAAATTAATTTGATTGTATTTTTAGGGCTCAAACTCATCTGACGAAGACATTTCAAGCCAGCAAATTCAAGGATCAATTCCTTCAACGTCTAGAGGACATAGCGTTAAAAAAAAGAAAGAAACACTTCTACAAAAACAAGAAAAAATTATCAAATCTGCTGAAGTAATGTTATCAAATAAAGAAGAAGAAGACTGGGAAGTATTTGGAAAGTCTGTAGGCTTGCAGTTAAAGGATATAAATGGAACACAACTGATATTTACTCAAAAAATTATATCCGATGTTATTTATAATGCTAAACTTGGACGACTTTCTGAAGATTCTTGTCTACTCGTCACGCCATCGGAAATAAGACATACATTGAACAGATACAACTATCAGATACCCTTCATCCAATCACCAGCATCAAGTTATTCATCCCCGTCACCATACAACCGACAGTCCCCTAAGTTGCCTCACAAACGTCCATCATCACGCAATTATTTATCACCCACACCGAGTCCTCCATCGTCATCTACTACACAGTATCATCCGCCTCATCCAATTCAGTTTCCACAACAAGCATTCCAGTCGTCACAACAAGCAATCCAATCGCCACAACAGACAATTCAGTTACCAAAACACACAATCCAGTCGTCACAACACATAATTCAATCACCACAACCAGCAATCCAGTCACCACAACATTCATTTCCCTCGAGAATCACTGTCAACAATCCTGACGATTTTTCAGAATACATTGGAAATGAATCAGTGTCTACTATTTCCCCTAAGTTGCCACACAAACGTCCATCATCACGCAATTATTCAACACCCACACCGAGTCCTCCATCATCATCTACTACACAGTATCATCCGCCTCATCCAATTCAGTTTCCACAACCATTCCAGTCTTCACAGCAAGCAATCCAATCGCCACAACAAACAATTGTTTGTTGTGGTAACTGAATTCAGTTACCACAACACACAATCCAGTCGTCACAACACACAATCCAGTCGTCACAACACATAATTCAATCACCACAACCAGCAATCCAGTCACCACAACATTCATTTCCCTCGAGAATCACTGTCAACAATCCTGAAGATTTTTTAGAATACATTGAAAATGAATCAGGGTCAACTGTTTCCCCGTATATAGTAGAAGGGAGTGCCAATGTAATGAAAGATTTTTTGATTTTCAAGCCGAAAAAAGAATAATTTTCTGTTTAATTTACTGATTGTTTTTGTTATTGATTTGATTTGAAAAATAAATGTTAAATTGAACTTTGAATTTTGATTTGAAAAATAAATGTTAAATTGAAAAATAATATACAGTGGTTTTACTCACCTTGATCAAATGTTTTAAGCATTTGTAGATAGCCCGGCATGTTTCTGGTATAATTGACGATAAAAGAGGTTGCGATATCAAAGAGCTGAACCTTAGGTCTTGATAGGAGTTGCCCGTTGCCAGGAATCTTAAAGTAACTACCAATCTTTGTTTAGCACTGACACTTTGTCTAAGAATCGTATCTTCTTTTTGAATATACGGAGTAACTAATTTCAAAAGACATTCAAACTCGGCAACTCCTACTCTAAGGTAGTTTCTTAAGTCACATGGTTCCAGAACACTCAGTATTTGCATATTTGATAATTTTTCTCGTAAAAGTAAATACTCTTTCACCCATATTTTTCTTTTCTTTTTTGTATTTAAATTAATAGATGCGGCAAGAGCTATGGCGATTTTCTGGTGCTTTGAAAGTTTTCCCATCGCGCGACAACCGTCACCGACTACGTACGCCTTGCAAATGAGTTAGCATGCGATATTCAGCACAGTGTAATAGCGAGCTTGTCTAGTTAGATTTTAAGACAGTCTTAGTAAGACTGTCTGAATACCGCGTAGTGTAATAAGCCTTTTTGGAGAGCTGAGTGTGAAGTCAGGTATGTACATAGAAACTTCATATCTTCTTACAAATTTAGTTTACCTTTAAGTATGGACGTCATTTTTTCTTAACACTACTGCGGACGTGGAGTCTCACAGGCTCCTATATGTACATACTTTTTTTTTGAGAATTTGATATAAGGTTGCTTTAAAGCTGATTGGATATTGAATTTAAGAGATTTAGCAATAAAATAACGTGCTTATATAATCAACTTTTATTTAAAAAAATATAGAAATGTAAAAAATAAAAAATCGTGGCACTTTTAAGTCTAAATTTACTTAGGCTACATTTTTAGATATTAAAAACAGCCAAACTTATGACTATAACAAAATGAGTCTTTTTTTCTTAAAATATAATATATAAGGAACCAAAAACACAAAATACCTACTTCAGGTAACTAATACAAAAAATATTGACAACGGTCTAATAACGCTAATTTATTGGCAGTCAGTGCACAAAGGTCTAGAACATTGGAGACACACAGGTTTCTTGCACCCAACACAAACATAGGTAGTTATCCTATGTTTTTTCGCGGGACAGATTCTACATGCTCTTCTGGACCCTTGAATGGTTTCTTGATCCTGGACACCTTCTGTAACCATATCATTACCTAAAACGCGATTCATAGTCAACCTCAGTTCTCTTGGCAATCGTGTATTTATAACAAGTCTTTGCACATGAGGCACTACAAGCATGAGTGCTAGTTTTTTTTTTAAATCTCCTCTTTCCACAGCTTTTGGAACTATCCGATTCTTCTCCTAGGACCTGGTCCGGTTCCCGGTCCTGATCTTGGTCCTGATCTTGGTCCTGATCTTCATCACTGTCACTCTCATGATTTTGTATTAGTTCGGACTCCAATATAAAAAAAAACCTTCAATATTCTCTTCATTGTCAGACTAATCCGTAGCTAACAACTCACTCACTTTTTGTTCGAAAGTTGGATCAGCGACACGGAAATTTTTTGCGCAGGGCCTTGAACAGAACTCGTAGACGGTAGTTTTGATGAAAAATTACCGGCATTATTTATATTTGACATTTTGTACTACAAAATCTGAAACAAACATAATCGCCCTTATAAAATATATTATATGACAACAATGGACGTGTAGCCTGACAGGCTCCAGTCAATTTTTTGATGGTTATTACTCACGTAATATTCACCGGACGACACAACCTCCTCCCCCGTTGGTAGTTTGGCAACTAAAACAAAAGCTACTGAGCCGCTCAATCGCGGGGAGTGGGGGGAAATAGGCGAAACTATGAAAACGTAAACATTGAGTAGCCTGTGAGACTCCACGTCCATACTTAAAGGTTTAATATATTTTCTCCTGTTAGAATCGTACGTAGGTACACCTTATAGGACATTAAAATGGTTTAATGCTCCAAGTATTTTCTTAGGTACTTCACAGACCAATAGAAAATTAGTTATCTACTTTATGTAAAATTAAAAAGAAAAGTAGTAGGTATATGTAAATCATACGAAGTGTATCATATTACCTGTTACAGTTTGATTCAAACTGAAGGTAGAGCAAAACACATGCTATAACTTAATGCCTCCTCTACACTACTCGCGAAGTTCCTCGGCGAAGTACTCGGCCGAAGTCCGCGGTGCTACACTACACATTCGTTCAACTTCGCGAGGAGCGCATACGTTCATATTCAGAACGCACTTCGGGTAACTTCGTGCCCTTTGACTCGGGCGCAAAAACCGACAACAAACGGAAGTCGGCCGAGGCGAGGTATAGTTGGACCATAGAAATCTAAATAACAAGGCAATAGAAGTCGTAAGCGCGCGTGACATTGTCGCCGCTCAGGTGGTTACCATGCCACAAGTCTGTTCGTCGCTTGGTGGTCGCTTATTCAGTTGTTCCTGACACGTGCGTGAGTAAACATGGTGTGTTGCAGCATTTCCCAGTGCGGAAATTCTTCCATAAATTGTAATTATACTAATAAAGGAATAAAATTTCACCGGTAAGTATTTTTGTTTATGAATATTGCCGTTTTTCCTTAAAATTATAGAATATTTACAAGTATTACGAGTGTCGCCATAGTAATCGAAATAACAATGAATGACACAGTCGACCATTCTTATTATCACGTTTAACACAAATTTCAACCTTATTAATTTGAGTTTATGTTCAAAGTTAAATCTATTGAAAATTGACAACCTCTGTTGTAGAAAAGCCGAATTTTTTCGTATTGGAGCAAAAATAAACAAAACATCTCATATACTTAGGGATGTTATTCTAAAATAAACCGTAAATTCGTGCGTTAGGATACATATTAAAAAGCTTAATTTAATATTTAAGTTAGTTTTCACTAAAATCAAGCTGTCCAATAAAAGGCATAGTTTACTTGTGTGTACTGTTTAGCTATCGGTTTAAATGTGTTGATTTTGGCGACAGCGGTTTTCATACGAATTATGACATTATAGCACTTCTATGTGTCTTGTTATTTAGATTTCTATGAGTTGGACGAAGTAAGCCGAACTGCCTCTCTACATTATTCTATTCGTCTAACCTCGTTCAACTTCGCGAGTAGTGTAGAGGAGATGTAATGATTAAATGACATGGTCCTTATCACCTTAATTCGAGAATTGCATAAAGAAAACTGTTAGATTTGTTTTGGATATGAATAGACTGAAATCGATTGTATGCGCACCTCCATCGACTAAACAGTTTAGTCATGTGGAATTAAAAAGGAATACTCAACTCGACTCTTCAGTCGATACGAAAATTGTATGTATGCATGGTCCCTTAGCTGCCGACATTAAATTTGAATCGTAGTTACTGTACCTATTTACTACAGTCAGGTAGGTTACTCGTATTCTCTGAGTTTTGGATTTCCCTTAATCATTCCTAATTTTTCTATTCCTATAAATAGCTATAAATAAAGAAAATTTCAAAAAACTTAATACCTTATTATATATTTATTCAAAAGGTGCACATTAACTAGGTACTAACTAGGCGGAAGGTACCTAACTAAGTATGTGGTCAATAAAAATAAATTTGTTTTTCAACATTTATTTCACATCTTGAATTTGAACATATAAATTATTATTGTTCTACATTATTGAACATACTAATACATACTAATATGATAATTATATGCAATGCCATGCTTACACAAATAGCGCAGATATTCAATGCGAGAATGACATTTTTGTACTAATATTGGTTAATAGATACTTATAAGTAATTCACCTTTCTTAATGGTTATAATATTAGCAAGTAAGTAGGTGGTAGACACCCGTGAAAATAATAATTTCGCGTGTCACAAGGAGATTAGGTATTTAGATGCCATGTTCACAACGAAAACCTTCATCATCAGCCTAATATTATGATGAAGTTATTAATGTAACTACTTACACAAATAAGTAATTTGGTAGCTTATCAAAAATTGTGTAGTGTTGTGTATTTAAATGTACGCACTTAGTGATAACTTTACAAAAGAACACTATTGATATAAACAAAGGAACTTTGAACAATAGCTAATGTTTAAATTCCGAATTAATTGATAACAATGTAAAACTATACTTAGATATTATCTATTGGCAAGCTTATTACAAAAACCATGGTAAAAAAAATTTAAATAGCAAAGAAAATAAATAGGTTGGTATTTGTAGGTAGGTATATAGATAATTTGAAGATATAGGTACTATTAACTATAATATCACACTTACATTTATACAATACTAGCTTTCCGCCTCGGGCTTCGCCCGCCCAGTTAAAGAAAAACCCGCATAGTTCCCGTGGGATTTCCGGGATAAAACCTATCCTAAGTCCCGGGGTAAAAAGTAGCCTATGTCCTTTCTCGGGTATCAAAATATCTCCATACCGAATTTCATGCAAATTGGTTCAGTAGTTTAGGCGTGATTGAGTAACAGACAGACAGACAGAGTTACTTTCGCATTTATAATATTAGTATGGATGTACTTAACTCTTAGATCATTAAGTTAATGATCTAAGACTTAACTACTTAGATAAAATTTGCTAAATATTTTATTTTTTTATATTTTATAGTTAGCTGTACCGAAGTACTAAACTTAGTAGGTACCTAAGTAATACTTTGATAAAATTTTCTATTTATTGCAAAACTTCGTTAGCTGAAGCCTGGATCTCTTCCCAAGACTCACGAACGTCTTTCTCTTCAGTGAAACGTGAACATATAGCGAGCCTCAAGAAATAACAATCATCAATTTTAGATGGCACCATGTGAATCTTACCGCGGCCATTAATGCGCCGCAAAAGCGCTTCATTAATTTCATTATCACCTTTAAGTCTAAAACAAACTAGACCCATAATAACTTCTTCAACGACTTCGAAGCGCTCATCGGCTTTGCAAAGATCTTCAAAGTAATGCGCCAATGCAATATGTTTGCGAATTAATTTTTGGAGATTTTCAATACCGTAAAGTCGCAACACGAACCAGAGCTTGAGAGATCTAAAACGACGTCCAAGGGGAATTTGCCAATGACGATAATCGGGCGCTGAGCCTTGCTGATCGTGTTTTAAATATAACGGATCAACATTGAAAGCATCTACGATCCAGCGCGGCTGTTTCAACCACATAGCCGAACAATCAAAGTTGACAAACATCCATTTGTGAGGATTGAAATTGAAAGAATCAGCTTTTTCAATTCCCTTCATTAAGTATCTATATTCAGGACAAATGAATGCCGATCCAGCGTATGCAGCATCGACGTGTAGCCAAACACCGAGATCTTGACACACGTCACCCATTTCATCAAGATTATCAAAGGCACATGATGATGTCGTGCCCAGTGTAGCTACAACCTGAAAAACAAATTATAAATTATATTTTAGGGAGCCTGCCGAGTGCCGACTAATGAAACTTGTATTTAAAAAATACGTGTGGCACTCGAGGTCTGCCACGGTAAAGCTGCATAGCATCGCATCGCTGTGCCGGTTGGAGTGGGGGGTTTTAGGTTTTTTCGTTACGGAATTTTTACGATTTCGAATTCGATCGACGAATTCGATCGCCGCGCTCAAGGCCCGCGATAGAAGCTATGCAATAGCTTAATAATTATGTTTAGTTTTAGGTGCCTGTATTTCAAGGATAAGAAAATTTATCAAATTTCTTACATAGAATGGAATAAGGCCCTTTTCCATATCTTCCTTTATGGCTTCACGCAAGGTATCTCCTCTCAAACTCCTTTTGCTGTCCGGTGATAAAGTACGCAGTTTTACTCCCCCAAGAAGGCCTGCACGCTCGACGGAAGAATGAGCTTGTTCTGAAATAAATAGATTAACAATTATAACCCTTAATAATTATTTAAATAGCACATAATTGAAAGAAGTCCAATGTATAAATTCGTTATGAATATTTGGCTATTTTATAGGTGACAAATTCAAGCAACTTACTGTTGCAATATCCCACGAGCTTGGACAATATTTCTACGTCGGTCCACTCAGGATGTTCTTCTTTGACTCGTTGCATAGTCTTCGACTTGGCCCCGAGCAAAGCAACAAGAGTTGCCTCGCTGGCTGTGCCCTGGATAACGCCTCCACCTTCTCCACCAGAACGAGCTAAAAACTCATCAGGAAGTCCAAGCATCTGACCCAGCCAATCCAACATTACGACTTCAAGTTCCGTACAAGCGGGACTCGCAATCTGCGGGAAATTAGATTAAAAAATTAAAATCTTTAAATTTTTGATCAGAAAAATAACATTTTACATCACAGAACAGTAAAGTAGATAGAAGTGTGATGTGGGCGTGGCCCACGTGTCACTGGTAAGGTAAGATCACCTAACTTGCTCTCAGTTGTGCGCAGAAAAATATTCGAGTCGGTTGTCAGCTGTCAAACCTTTTTTCCATATTTATTCATTAATTAGGACGTGTTGTTCGCTATTAGAGTGCAAAAATGATAGCAGACGAAATAATATCAGCAATGGAGGCATTTCATACCATCGGTAAGTCTTATTTTTATTTATTTTAATTATATTTTATGTTATAACTTCGCTTGTCGTAATTTGTCAAAATTGTATACAAATATCTAGTCAAAATGAACCTTAATCCGTAAGAAATTAGTACTATTATAGATTGAACAGCAAACAAGACTTTCTGGAATATTATTGCAATAAACAAACGAATGTCGCTTTAGTGATGCTTGTAGCGCATATCGACAGTATCGATACTTTAGAAAAGGCAAACATTATAAATATTAAATTTTATTTTATTTTTCCTTAGCTTTCATTTGTCCAATTTATTTATAGATTTCCCAAAGAGGCTAATTTAAAAGAGAAATGGATAAATGCAACGTGACGAGTTAACTGGATGCCGAACAGCACTAAGCGGTCTAACAAAGGCCACCGATACAGCAAACCTACGGCAGTTCCAAGATTTAAAATAATCCATATTTTCTGTTTGTATTTTGTAAATATAGATTAATACTATTCTATTCCGTTTTTTATTTAATAATAATAATATAAAAAGACGTACTTAGTAGTAATAAACATACTCCAAAATGTGACACATTATACTATACTCATATACACAAAAAATATTTATTTGTGAATTATCGTTAACAAGGCTGACATCCCTCAGGGCATAGCATCAGATAAATATCAAGTTAATGTCATTAATGTTGAGTGACACAAATTTCAACCTTATATCTATGTGTTGAGGTTCAAAGTTATATTTATCAAAAACTAACGCCCTCTGTTGTGGAGTAGCTGAATGTTTTCGAATTTGGAATTTCTGTGCAATGAGAAACAAAACAGCTAATATACCTAGGGATGTTATACTAAAATAAACCGTAACATGGTGCGTTAGGGTACATATTGAAATGCTGAATTTATAACCTAAGTCAGTTTTTACTCAAATTAAGCTGTCCAATCAAACTTCAAAGGCATAGTTTACTTGTAGTGTACTGTATAACTATCGGTTTAAATGTGTGGGTTTGGCGACACTGGTTTTCATACTAATTATGACATTATAGCACTTCTATAATATGTTTTTACTGTTCTGTGTTTTACATACTTATAAATAAATTCCTGTCAAGGTCCTATCATGTTGAAACTTATTCTGCTTCTGTTTATCTTATTCCGGCTATTGTGTAATATCTATCTAATAATTAAAAGATTGCAAGAATCCTCGATTCATTCTAAAATATCTAATATATATTATAAAGGCGAAAGTTTGTAAGGATGTATGGATGTATGGATGTATGGATGTATGGATGTATGGATGTTTGTTACTCTTTCACGTAAAAACTACTGAACCGATTACAATGAAATTTAGCACACATATAGAGGGTAACTTGGATTAACACATAGGATAGGTTTTATCCCGGAAATCCCACGGGAACGGGAACTATGCGGGTTTTCCTTTGAAAACGCGGGCGAAGCCGCGGGCGGAAATCTAGTATTATTATAAATATCTCCTTATTTTATTTATAGTTAGGTATCTACTTATATTATGCAAATCCTTTTTAAACTTAGGTAGGTACCCACATACCTGCACGTATGTTCATTACATTAGGTACAGGCGTTTTATATGTATGTATACACTATACAGTATAATATGTAGGCAATATCCTGCAATAACTGGTTCTCCTTCAAAACGCAAGCATTGACATCGACATTGACTAAAATGTTATATAATTTAAATGACAAAATGTGATTACGATAATTTGACGATAATACCAAGAAGTTGAGCAACTAGATATGGGAATACTATTTTTTCACACAGCAAATTCAAATTATTAAAATATACATGAGATATGACTTTTGATTTAATGTAGGTACCTACTTATTTAATTTTATGTTTTATAAATTCACGTGGATCTAGATTCTACATGGATATACAGGGTGTCCCACTATCGGTATACTAAGCGCGAAGGGGCTTGTAGTCTTGCTTATAGCCTATAGGCATCTAGCAATGTCAAACACCCATCTAGGACCTAGCCATCCAACGAAAAGTTTGTAGGTATTTAATTCTGCACTTATTTGGATAAGTGGGAATCGAATAATATAAATCTTGTGAGCTTACCCAAGTAAATCCAATGCAAGCAATTGCTCCACTCAGCATATCTGCCACAATAGCGGGATAAGAGTTGGCAGTAGGGAAATAAGCGTGGAATCTTGGCGAATGCCAGTGCGTCACACCAGACATGATAACGCGCTCAATGTCCGCCATCACTGCGGTCCATGGCTCCGGCTTCTCGGGCGCTTGTTCCGGGACCAATGGACGCAAGTAACCGGGCTTCACTGATGGCACCACTTGCCTGGAGTGACAAATTTCGTGACGTCAAACAATACTTAATTAAGTGTAGGTACTAATTTAAGTATTTCTTCTTCTTTTTCTGTGATTCACGTGATTTTTGTATTACAAGAACCTTTAAGAAAAGTCTTTCAGCAAGATTATTTTTTACATATCAAAATTCCTTCGCACCCTTTGAGCGAAACTTTTAGATTTGATAAATTTGATAATACAGTTGTATTTTAACCCTGTGATTAAGCATAACTAGTTAGGTAGGTACTGTTATAATATACAATAAACATTACACAGTACCACAGACTAATAATAATATACTACGTATACAACAGACGGTGCACTCCATACAAAAAAAGTTGCACTATGAATTTACGCAATTAAAGCGCCAGTGGGGAAATAACGTACTACATGTTCGATTATATCTCTTAGTCTTTTGCTTTTAACACACTAGATGGCACGTTAAACACTGACTTGATGTTCTTTTCCTTCCAGAGCCACTAGATGGAACTAATGTAAATATATGTACACGTACCTTTTATTTTCAAGTCTTTGGCGTCAAGTGTCAACTGTCAACTGTCAACATAATATTTTGTACCTACTCGGATTTTTAATTAAACAAAGCTGACTCACAGAGTACCTACATTATTATGACTGGTATTTAGTTCAGTTTATTTACGAGATTCTGTCAAAACCAAAACGAGAAGCTTTGTTTGTTTTCGTTTTTAATTGTTGAAAAATAAGTGCTAAATATGATTGATGGACTGTGAGGTTATGTAGAATCTACAGGCAGAAAAACGGCAGAAAATAAGCTTTATATGGTAAACTGATATTTTCTCTGAACATAAATTTTTACAAACATGATTTTTAATGATTGGTTTATGGATTTGTAACCCAATATAAGATTGTTTTATTACAGACTTATTGCTTACGTTCGCAATAACAAATTTGTTCAAGAGAGGAGAAGAATTAATCCATCCCAAATGTAAATACGATTCTCCACAAAAACATTGTAGACACAAGAAAGGGATTTCTACATTTGCTACTAAGAAGGATATGGGATCATGAAGGATTTCATCTGTTTTAATACCAGTAAAATGGAATGAGCGCCGTGGCCGTGACTGTGTTTGGTACATAAAGAATGACAAACATTCAACTTAAAATTATTATGAGTGCATTACGGGCAAACACACAATAAGTTGTCCTTTGACTAAGATGTACTTAATTTTAAGGAACACTAAAATGGATGGCTAGAATAGGTATAATCGCATACATAGTATTTATTTCTAGTCTGTTGTATAAATAATCAAAGACTACAAAATATATAGTGAACTATGTCTTTAATATTAATTCTACAGTTTACAGTGTAGTGTGTAATCTATTGTATGTGTGCGTCTAGAATATATAGTCCTGTTGTTCTACAGTTTAAGCAGTTCAATACAAGCTTACAGTCGAGTCAAGTGTTTCATTAACCACCAACCATTGCATGGCAACCCTGCCAGTTTTGTAAATTGTAGTCTACCTAACCTGACTGTTGGTTTTGATTTGTATCACACAAAGAATACTTTACCAAATTTCAAGAAATAAGAATTAAATATTTGATTAACTTTTACTAATATACAGGAGCTTATATACATCAAACAAGACCAAAGCAGGGCTTTGGAGAAAGTGTGTATGGACAAAGACCACAATACATATGGTGCGGACAACTGCATGAAAAGCATGCAGTAAGGGACATTAAATAAATAAATAAATAAAACACATTTATTGTCAAGATCACAACACGAGATACATTTATAAACGAAGGAAAAACAAAAAGAAATAAAAAGAAAAATAATTAAATAAAAATAATCTTATTCCTAAGAACTGTAATGTGGCAGTGAGTGACCTGACAAATGGAGCCAACTCAGTATATGATGGCAAGGTGATTAATACCTCACCACCACTGATTTTCAGTGACCCCAAGTGACTATTGGAGTTTCAGTCTAGAATTGTATATAATGATAATTTAACATGAGTATAATATACTCATGTTAAATTATCATATTATTATGTGAAAGATATATTTCTATTAATATGATAAATACTAATAAATAAATACATCAGTTAAAACATGATATACATATATATACATATATATATGTATAGGTAGATATAATATCAGTATGTAATTATGTATATACTTAATGTAAATAAATAAAATGAAATTATGTATATGTTACCGGAAATGTATGAAATCAAGGAATTGTATACAAATCCTAGTGGTCTAAGATCCGAATATAAGTCGAAATGCAACGGCGTGATAATAGAATGAGACCAATTTTATAATAAATTAAGTGTATTAAAAATGGTTTGACTGGAAAAATCCTGGACAGGATATTTTTTATTAATTATTAAAAAAAAATTATTTTCATTTTTTATTAATTGCAGTTTCGAGATAATAAAACAAACGTTATTTGAAGACTTTTTAACGAATGGGTCTCAAACTAATAGGAAATGTGTACAATGCCGATGCCACTTAGGAAATGTATAAAATATTGTTTAATAAACTATTTAATGCATACATATCCTATAGGTAAATATAAAAATGAATCGCAAAATGTGTTGGTAAGCGCATAACTCGAGAACGGCTGAACCGATTTCGATGATTCTTTTTTTATTATATTCCTTGAAATACGAGGATGGTTCTTATGTAGAGAAAACGTAAACATGTACCACGGGCGAAGCCGGGGCGGACCGCTAGTATCCTAGTAAATGTATAATCTTCCTTGGAATTATATATAATTCCAATATCGTATTAGGAATTGTAAATAAAGTAAATGATTTCTGTAATAAAACACGTTGTTATTTTTTTTTATTATAGCACTTATTGAGACAATCGGGTAACAGTCTTACCGTAAAATAATAATAATATGTTCATATTATCTTACTAATTAACATTTCTTAAATCAACTTATATTCAATCAAATCAAATTTTCATTTATTTAAGGGTGCTATTACCGATTTTTAACAAAAAACGCTATTTTACGGTACCATTTTAACTCAAAGCAATTACACGTGAGAACAAAGTAATATCTTAATTTAAAGATAATATATTCAGATCTACGATCATCTTATAAAAATTGTACGACGTCATACAAAATTGTCGCTGAAATACGATTTTCCCAGCACAATGATCGCATAAAATGCAAAAAAATGGGGTCTAAAACGGTACAATTTTAAGAAAATTAAAAGCCTAATCTATCTTCCTCCTATAAATTATTGAGGGATGAGGAGGATGAGGGAGGGAGGGAAGTCCTTTATAGATTCTGATAATTTTTTTGTATCTAAATCAAAATTTTATTTCAATTATTAGCTAAATTAAAAATACTTGTTGATTTCTTCATACATTTTGCTCTCGCGGGTCGTCAGACCGCGCTCAGAAGCGCTCTTGGAAGGACGGGTGTATCGCTCCTTGTCCCAAAAATAAAACGAATTAGAAAAAGATTATTGTGCGTGCACTGTCGTTTTCGTGATTTGAAATATTTGATACTTTTCAGATGCTCTTTTTTATGGGTTGTTGAATAGATTGGTGGGGTAAAACAATTCAAGATGGCGTCGACGAAAATTTGACTTTTTTTCGTGATGGGTGTCATTTTCATAGTTTTTGGGGTAGCTATTAACGAATATGAGGTCAAAACTGAAATCCAAGATGGCGCCGACGAAAATTGTACATCTTTTCGTCATGGGTGTCATTTTCATGGTTTTTGGGGTAGCTATTGACCAATATGAGGTCAAAACTAAAATCCAAGATGGCGCCGACGAAAAATTTGACATATTTTCGTCATGGGTGTCATTTTCATAGTTTTTGGGGTAGCTTTAACGAATATGAGGTCAAAACTGAAATCCAAGATGGCGCCGACGAAAATTGTACATCTTTTCGTCATGGGTGTCATTTTCATTGTTTTTGGGGTAGCTATTAACCAATATGAGGTCAAAACTAAAATCCAAGATGGCGCCGACGAAAAATTTGACTTTTTTTCGTGATGGGTGTCATTTTCATGGTTTTTGGGGTAGCTATTTACGAATATGAGGTCAAAACTCTAATCCAAGATGGCGCCGACAAAACTTTTACATCTTTTCATCATGGGTGTCATTTTCATGGTTTTTGGGGTAGCTATTAACGAATATGAGGTCAAAACTATAATCCAAGATGGCGCTGACGAAAAATTTTACATCTTTTCATCATGGGTGTCATTTTCATGGTTTTTGGGGTAGCTATTAACGAATATGAGGTCAAAACTATAATCCAAGATGGCGCTGACGAAAATTTGACTTTTTTCGTGATGGGTGTCATTTTCATGGTTTTTGGGATAGCTATTAACGAATATGAGGTCAAAACTAAAATCCACGATGGTCGTCGAATTTCAAGATCGTGTCATGGTAATACTGTCGCGTTATGGAGCAAGGCGGCGATTTTGGTATCTATGAATCTGACACGTTTTCTCGGCACACACGTTCTTTTTTTTATTATCTTCGTTTAAATGTTTTAGATAAACTTTATTTTAAAAAAAGTTTAGCGAATATATTTAAAGTTAATAATATCTGTCAGAATATAAACACAGATGATGATTGCCACAGAGATGCGTTTTATATTACATTTCTAAATTCTAATATTTAGAATTTAGAAATGTAATATAAAACACAACACACAATTTTAAAGACTTTCTACAAAACTGTAGTTGTTAACGTTTTAGTTATTTTATTTAAGTTTACTTTAAAGGAGTAAGAAAAATATACCTAATTATCGACGGTTACATTGGGGATTTGGTAATACCTACATAGCTGTCTCAAAAACCTTGATAATGACACCCATGCCGAAAAGATGTAAGAGTTTCGTCGACACCATCTTGGATTTTAGCTTTGACCACATATTGGTAAATAGCTACCACAAAAACCATGAAAATGACACCCGTGATGAAAAGATGTAAAATTTTCGTCAGCGCCATCTTCGATTTTAGTTTTGACCTCATATTGATTAATAGCTACCCCAAAAACCATGAAAATGACACCCGTGTCGAAAAGATGTAAAATTTTCGTCGGCGCCATCTTGGATTTTAGTTTTGACCTCATATTGGTTAATAGATACCCCAATAACCATGAAAATGACACCCATGACGAAAATATGTAAAATTTTCGTCCGCGCCATCTTGGATTTTAGTTTTGACCTCATATTGGTTAATAGATACCCCAATAACCATGAAAATGACACCCATGACGAAAATATGTAAAATTTTTGTCCGCGCCATCTTGGATTTTAGTTTTGACCTCATATTGGTTAATAGCTACCCCAAAAACCATGAAAATGACACCCGTATCGAAAAGATGTAAAATTTTCGTCGGCGCCATCTTGGATTTTAGTTTTGACCTCATATTGGTTAATAGATACCCCAATTACCATGAAAATGACACCCATGACGAAAATATGTAAAATTTTCGTCCGCGCCATCTTGGATTTTAGTTTTGACCTCATATTGGTTAATAGATACCCCAATAACCATGAAAATGACACCCATGACGAAAATATGTAAAATTTTCGTCCGCGCCATCTTGGATTTTAGTTTTGACCTCATATTGGTTAAAAGCTACCCCAAAAACCATGAAAATGACACCCGTGTCGAAAAGATGTAAAATTTTCGTCGGCGCCATCTTGGATTTTAGTTTTGACCTCATATTGGTTAATAGATACCCCAATTACCATGAAAATGACACCCATGACGAAAATATGTAAAATTTTCGTCGGCGCCATCTTGGATTTTAGTTTTGACCTCATATTGGTTAATAGATACCCCAATAACCATGAAAATGACACCCATGACGAAAATATGTAAAATTTTCGTCCGCGCCATCTTGGATTTTAGTTTTGACCTCATAGTGGTTAATAGATACCCCAATAACCATGAAAATGACACCCATGACGAAAATATGTAAAATTTTCGTCCGCGCCATCTTGGATTTTAGTTTTGACCTCATATTGGTTAATAGCTACCCCAAAAACCATGAAAATGACACCCATGACGAAATGATGTCAAATTTTCGTCGGCGCCATTTTGGATTTGACCTCATATTGTTTAATAGCTACTCCAACTCCTTGAAAATGACACCCATGACGAAAAGATTTCAAATTTTCGTCGGCGCCATCTTGGATTTTAGTTTTGACCTCATATTGGTTAATAGCTACCCCAAAAACCACCCACATTTGCAAATGTGTTTGCTACTTAGGAAAAGTTCAGATTTAAAGATATAGATAATGTGACGAATTTAATTTATTTAATTCCGACTGTTTCTCGGAATAACATACCTACATTTACTAAGAATTGCATACAATGCCGGGTTTAATATATTGCCGGTAACATAATATTATGTATGATAATAATTCTTAAAAAAGTATTTTATACATTTCTTAAAAAGCTTCGATATTGTATACAATAATACAATTCATATTCAAATTGTTGTAAAATAGTCCCACTTTTTTAAGTTGGTTGAATACACTTAAATACTTATAAGGATCGTACCTACTAATAAAAGTAACAAAATGAATTTTTTAAAGTTCCCAGTAATCTTCTGGAATCAATTTCAATAAAAATATAAAAAAAAATATCAAGTATGAAGATGGTCTATAAAATGGATTGCGCTATGTTTACGTGAGCGTGATGTCCCGCGAACCACGTTGCGACGTTAAATATAGGTACCTAAATTTGAGTAACGCAGATTTGTGACAGCGTCCTTAAGGTAATCAGTCCCCTCGTCCTGCTGTCCCCGTGTACATGTCGCAGTTGGATTGTATAATCCGCCGTATTACAAACGGCCGGCATTTTGTAATATGCCGAAATTCGTCTTTTTCAAACATTCTACAAAAAGACGGTCGCGAGCCGACGGAGCCCCACTTCGTGGGGCTCCTATTTCTGTATAGTTCTAAAAAACACGAACCTAACCTAACCCACCCCCTTATCCAAACCAAAAAATTCTGATTACGAATTTTCGGCATATTACAAAATGCCGGCCGTTTGTAATTCGGCGGATTATACAATCCGATTGCGACATACATACCCCTCGTCCCGCGTACCTTCCAATATCTTAGATGTTTTACATTTCCGACTGTTAGTTAGGAAATGTATGGATTTCCTAGGAAATGTATGGATTTCCTAGGAAATGTGTACTATAAAATAATTTATTTCACACATTTCCATGCGATTTTAGGAATTACATACATTTCCTGGGAATTTCATACAATGACGGATTACATACATTTCCGTTAACATATACTTACAATGTTTATAATTATAATGATAAATAGGCAGAAAATAACGGTCTATATAATGTTATGTTATATTATAACCAGTAAATAAAATAAATATTTAATTAAAGTTTATGTGTAAACTGTAATTCGATACAAATGCAGGGTTAGAACAGGATTTTAAAATATGTCTCCGGTATTGGAAACGAAAATTATTAATATTTGTCAAACTGGTTAAATGGTGGTGGAATGTTGTTCCAACACTTATGGCTCTTTCAATTTATGCGTTTCGTATCGGACCGCTAGTCGCTACAGTGCCGAAGCTGTGCGTTTGTCGTACGGCGCACGGCCGGTCGTTTGTTTTCATACAAAATGCACGGTGCGGCAACAGCGCGGCGTCCGTACCGCGAACGCTCGACAGCAGGACGGCAATCTACAGATCACCCATATTTGGCAATCTCGCTTCACCTAATGGCCTTGTTTGTTCAAGCCGAAATGAATTAATTACCTACTGCAAAAATTAAATAATTTAGATTACCTGGAAAAGACAAGGAAAATAAACTTTAAACAAGTGTTCGACCGATTATTACCAAGTAGGTAAATAAATTAATGACAAGACAAGGTAATTAATGCTAATAATTTCCTAAAGAAAACATTTTTTTCAAAATTTTCACATAATAGGTACTAGTACCTAACTAGACTCAAAAGTTTATGATAAGTCAATGAATGATAAATAGAATATGTTTAAGTAAAATGAAGTAGTTTATTTTACAATAAATTAATCTTATAAATTACCAACTTTCATTCTACGGCTTCAACCGTGTGCCTTATTCAATCCCTGTTCCTACACCTTGAATCCTATTTATGCAACAAAATTGAGATGTCCTTTTTCAACGTAGGTATGTACCGTGTATGTATGTATATCGAAATTTCCGTCAAAATCGGTTCAGACGCGTGCGGGAATACCTATTTTCTCGTGGTCCCACTATTTTCTATTTTGTCCTACTATGACGGAGTAACTTTCGTATTTATCTACAAAACAGAAATGATTTGATTGTTTGTTTGTTTGTATTGGATAGGATCCGAAACTACTGGATTGATTTGAAAAATTATTTCACCATTCGAAGCAAAAATTATACCTACCTGATGAACATAGGCTACTTTTTATAACGGAAAAATACTTCATTCTTATGGGAATCGATGTCGAAATATTTAATTTTAGGCGCATAAAGAAAAAAAACGCAAAGGATCATTCAAAACCTTTTCTACGGTTTAAATCTCAAAACTTTTTGGTTCATACTTCATATAAAGGTAATCTGATAGGATTATTTAGAAAATAAAACAAGATGACGTAGGTAGGTATTTAACTTTAGTTTCGATTTATTATCATTATGATGATTTCTTGATATTCTTAACGACGCGGTTGGCGCAGAGGTAAAGTAACTGCCTACTGAGCTGACGGTCCCGGGTTCGATCCCCGGTCAGGGCAAATATTTGTGTGATGAACTTGATAATTTGTTTTTGGGTCTGGGTGTTATCTATATATGTATTTATAAAATATTAAATTATATTTATCATCGTCTAGTACCCACAACATAAGCCTTAATTGAGATTACTGTGGGACTAGGTCGATTTGTGTAATATTGTCCTTTAATATTTATTTATAATTTATATACTTATAATTAAATGTGACTAGAAATAATATACTTACTACGGTTTAAGTATAGGTTGTATTATTATTATTATTTTGTAATGAGATCTTGCAATCAAATATTCACACAATCTCGCAAGTTTTCCGACAATTCATTTTTCGTATGAAAACGATCAATACACTATACTCTGTCCATTATATTATTATTTGCTTTTTGACAGCTTCACGCCTATGTAGGATTGTATTGTCTATGTTAAAATGTCATACAAATAATTATCGTACTTCATGGACAGGTCCCGCCCACTTAGTGATGCCTACACAGAATTATTCAATAATGGGTCGATAGATTAGAATAATCGATACAAATACTCTGTAAAATATATCCGATACAGAAAAACTCTTCTATTATGTTATATAATTTAAACGTAAAGACAACCGAATTGTAAGATAGAAACCAATAAATAATAAAATATGTGGTTAGTTTAGTTTTAACATACAATGCATAGATATGTGGTCTTATTATTACATATCTTATTAGTACGTTTACGTTGTAATTATTATTTACGTACCTGATTCGATTTATGATAATATTTTAAATTTATAATTGAAATGGTATCACAATCGATAATCTTTTGAACATCACTTCTGGTATCACCCGTCGAGCTGTCAAAAAGCAATTCTTATAGTGGACAGACTATAGGTACCTACCTAATATAAGCCGCTACAGGAACGCAGTTAGTAATAATTAATAACGGCTTTAACCCATTTACAATATTTTTTATAGGTACTGCAAAGGCAATGAGGTTATGTATTAAAAACGTAGTACACATATATTATTATTAGTCTGTGGTCTGTGATATTATTATTAGTCTGTGTTAAAAACGTGAAAAGTAACGTAAAAACGTCTTAGTGCCATCTAGTATTCGTTTAGCATCGCCAAATCGGAGGAGAATAACTTGTTTATAGTAGTTTCATGAGATGGCGTTGTTTTGAATATAAACTTTTCTGTAAAATTAGTTAAAATCGAGTGAAAATTAAATTAAATAGGTAGGTTCCATTTACAAAAGTATGTAAAAAATTATAAAAAGCAATGAAATTGCAATTAAATCTAATTTTGTTTCTTGCTGGTTAAAATGATACACTTAGCGGCATCTATTGGTAGACGGATGGCATTAATCGTCTTTTGTATGTAGTGAACCAGACATGACAGTACCTAATGAGATAAGACCACCTTGATCCAATCCATAACATTATATTATGCATTATACATTACAAATTCCTACCTGATAGATTGTCATGGCTATAAATTTATAATAGTTACAATAATTAATATACATACTTAGTATATTTTTTCATAGTACGATACATATTTATCTTCTATATTCTGCGTGTAAATGGGAATTCGTCTGCTCTATTTGAGTTGGAAAAAAGAAGACAATCGGAACCTTAACAACATATCTATGTAACCACCAATTTTGATAAGTGTTATCAAAATTGGTTCAGCGGTTTATCTATGAAAGCGTAACAAAATTATTGTTGGTATGGATTTGTGTCCCTCATCCATGATAATAAGTTGTGTTTATATTTTTTATCTACGTTACCGATAAACCAATATTATTTAGATATAGGTATATGGAGAAGATACCAAGCTCTACAAATGCATGCAGTCATCCTTAGAAATTGTGTTAAAAAGGTATATAAAGGTCGCTATTTTTTTATTTTCCTTTTGGTTTAAAAATAAACATAATATATTATAGGTCTCGTTTAGATATTAAATTAAATCTTACCTGTCTCGGATATTTTCGAGATATTCTGCGATGTAGTTGGTCATCGCATTAGCGAATTCCTTAAATTCTTTAGCCTCCATTGAATCTGAAACCAAACACGAAACAATTTATTTATGTTACCTACTGCTTTGACACGCATTAAAATTCAATTTACAAATGAAATTTTACTTTGTTACGTTCTTCCGGTATAGGTACCTACAGGTAAATTATCTTGGAGAAATTTTTGCGTTTGTAGTAGTGTATGGTCAGCAAATAAAAAAAAACAACATTTTATTTTTAGTTTTTATTATATATATATATATATATATATATATATATATATATATATATATATATATATATTTGGGATTTTAAATTAAACTATATGTGTTTCTCCTCTGAAAAAGATGAGACTTTATTTTAATATTTGCACATTTAACATACGTATAACTTTTACATTAACAATGTTACTAAAATGAAAAATTTACTAACCTGAAAAAGAAACGACATTTAAAGTTTAATTTACTAACTTTAGTACACAATTTAAACAGTTCCAAGATTCTCTTTTTAATTTTAATTCAAAACTCAAAAATCAAACATTTATTTATTCAATTAGACTTCTTCTAGAAGCACTTTTGAAACGTCATTAGGTACATATTTTTAACATTTACCACCGATTCGGAAAGCAGTATCTACGGAGAAGAACCGGCAAGAAACTCCATAGTTGCTCTTTTTAATCATGTCAGTTTTAATTTTACAAAACATATATGTAACATCATATTATATTATAGTAATATGCCAAAGAACTGTCCTGTGGTTTTTACGCGACAACCCTCCATGGGTTTTTATCGTCCATATATTCCTTAATACTGTAATAGGCTCTCTGAACTAATTTTTTATATAAGTTTTAAATTTAGAACTACTAAACTCTTTAATATTATGAGGAATTCTGTTGTAAAAAGCGTATACCTTGGCCCATAAATGAATTTTTAACTTTAGCTCGCCGGAAAAATGGCATTTCATTTTATTCTAATAATTCATCAACCCCAGGCATATCACAATCATCCCCATCCTCGCTTTCATCAGATGAATTATTTAAATTAATTATAATTCGTTCTGATATTGCGTCTCGATAACTTGCTGATCAAAGTTATCGATTACTATTGTAGGTTTACGATTCGGTTTCTTTTTAGGAGATTTAAATGTTACTTCCTGATCTGAAGGACAACATTTGCTTTCTGATACTACCTTTCTGACGGATGCTATTGAAATTCCTGTTGATTTAGCAACTAATTGAGTGGGGGTCATAATACTGCTCGGGTTGTTATTACACTCATTTTCGAAATATTTGTACAAACAGTACAAAACTTCTTTAGTTTGAGAAGTCAAAGGCTTGCCTCGACCATGTTTTGACACTGGAGCCATTTTGAATTAACATGTAGAGAACTGTAGAGGGGTTGTAAACTCAAAGACGATTCGGATTGTAATGATTTTATTTGCACACAGTTCCCGTATTTATACAAAAAATCGACCAAAAACAAAACCAATCAGAATTCTAATTTTGAAATTGAAATTTAGAATGCGCTCTGATTAAGAAAAAGAATGCGCCGGCTTGTACACAATATGATAATATATATATACTCTATGCATGTCTCCCATAAACAATATAAAGTTACAACACTTACACACAAATTAAACCCTTCAACAAATATTATAACAATAATAACAAATAATAACAACAATCAACAAATACAAAATTTAACAATTAAACTACGTAATAATTATAATTTTTGAATTAAATGTGTGCTTTATGTTCTAACGGTACCAAACGACTGCACGTGGCACCTGCGGACAGCGTAAACTGGTTTATTCTGGTTTTGTGCGTGTTTCCACTTTCCACTATCAAGTGACGATTTATTTATTTGTTTTGTTTCGTAATTATTATGGTCAAATATTAATTATGAAACAAATTATTATGGACACGATATTTTATTGTTTCACGGTAGTCGCCTTGTCGTTTGCTCAAGTACGTGAAATTGAATGATATATTTTTTTTTATAAAGTCAAAACCATTTTCTTTCAAATAAAAACTTGTTTTTATTGAAAACAAAAGTGTTGCTAGGAATAAGTATAAAATTAAATAGTAATGTTAGGATATCGAAACATTTTTGTATAGGCCAGAACGATATAGTGGAAACGCGCTCTAAGATCTGAGTAATATACACACCACTACATATGCAAAAATTTCTCCAAGCTAATTTACCTGTACAGATATAATACCTACCTATAGTCAGTTTTAAACGCAGTAAAAGCGCAGAATTGCAGTTATTACTAAACTAGCCATACAAAATTGCGTAGTTATATGAATATTTTAGGCACAGTGGTAGGTACCTATTATTGTAATGTGATAAATGCTAGATAATATCTAATTGTGTCATATTGTTTTTTTTTTTTTTTGTGTGTGGTGTTTGAGTTTCTCAATGTTAGCCAGAAGGGCTTCTACATTTTAACGCGGACGCGGGGGTGAACTGAAGGTTCACCCTGGTAGCGACATGCACAAGGGCGTCCCCCCTTGACGGGGATCTCGAACCTCGGCTTGGGCTGTCGCTTGAGTGGAGGAGGCCGGAAGGGCCCTAGTCGGACGGGGGTCATATTGTGTGAACTGTGAACTATAGGATAGGTATTCGAAGGACTACGAATTGGCTTATTGCTTTATGTGTTAGAATTACTGTGGAGATAATAGATATTAGGTTCAACCTGAATAAAATTATTCTTTCATTTTTGTTGGTTTAATGCTCTAAGATTTTAGCTGTTTAGGTAACTCAGGACGTAAAAAAACTGATTTTTTTTACCTAGGAAGTTTGTATTAACCGTCTGACGTGTTTCTAAATGCCTAATATCACTAGATTTTAATTTAGTTACTAAATTAAATTACTTTGTCTTGTCATTATTTAATATTAAAAAAAGAATAAGTTTCAATGTCGAGAGAGTGGCTTTGCGTTGCACAAGCGTCGGCGAGCAAATGGTGCGAGGTTATTATTGGACCTCGGCACCACGATGTATAATGACTAAAACACTGTTAAACGCCGTAAAGAATTGTAATCAAACGACTCCCGCCAAGATCAACCATTGGAAGTGAATTGAAATTGAAAATATTACAAGTTATATAAATAAAAGCGCCTATTTGAGATGCCCGAGTATAAATCAATCGTTCTAATTCATCTGTAATACAGATTCTGTATTGATATGACCTTATTATAAATACAATAATTGATTACAATAAAGTTATACAATGCAAAATGAAAAAATATTTACCTAGCGCTCCAATCTAGGCTAATTTTACACGCAATGCAATTCGTGTTAAAAATGATCTGCCCTAGTGATATTTATAAATAAATTATAATTTCTAATTATTATCTGAATGTTCAGACATAATTTACGCACCAAGAGACTATTGTTACAATCTTAGGTTACAATACAAACTGTGTCACTAATTAAACTATTAATAATTGGTTTCTCGTTACAAAAACATAATTACTGTTTGGGATTTAAGTAATGATATCTATTTTTTTTATTATTTTATGTAAATATGTACATAACTAGTAGATCATAGTATGTATTACTTGTATACGTAGTATATTATTATTAGTCTGTAGCGACGACAAGCCAAGTTACGAGTTATCGAATTTCAAGTGTAGTACCTACTAAGAAAGTTCACACCACAGGTTCACACGGTAACTCGTATATAAACAGTTTGTGCGCTATGCATGGACAGTCACGGGCTTGTCGGGACGCGGGTGGGTCGCATTAGGTCGAATATTAATTACATACGAATATATTTATGTAGTTAACGAAATATAACCTTTGCGTAGTTATTCATCTTTTATTACACCCGCACATAACAAGCCCCTACATTGGTGACTCCCGACGATTAGTAGTGAACATAATAGTGAATTGCATAGATATCGTTTGTTTACAATTAAAAATGATTCCGGCAGTTCCAGTTAGAGCAGTTTCGTCGGTACCGTTAAACCTCGAGCAGTTAGCACAACTAAAGCAGCGGATAAACCTGCTGGAATGTGCAGGCTCGAGAGGCAAATCGTTTTGCGGTTGAAGGTATGGAAATAGCACGCATCATTCCGCATCGCAAAGTCGCAATCGTGCAGGAAGCTCAAAACAGAGAAAACCAAATTGGTTATGTTTTTTCATTACTGCTTTAAGCATAACGCCAGATTGTACTATCTTCAACCTTGTGCGTGGCAGAAGCAGCAGGAGAGCCGACTAAAAAATGTTTTAATTTTACTAGTGTCGAAAAATAACCGATCCGCGAGTGAGTGTACTGTGTAGTGATTATAAACCTTACGCGGCAAACGGTAGTGTAATTAAGACATTTGGTACTAAGTTAATGACTTTAGATTTTAGTTTACGGCGACCGTATAAATGGTCATTTATCGCCGAGGTAACTCAAACTATGTTTTGGTTTATAAGGTGCAGATTTTTTAGCACCCTAGGGCCGATGCATCGCTCGCACTTATGACGGACGCATCGGATACTCATGTAGGTTATTTTTCTAAGAATCCATCTAAGATTGAACGCAAGTATAGTACGTACGATAGGGAGTTATTAGCAATTTACTTAGCTATTCGTCATTTTCGGAATATGGTCGAAGGACGACAGTTAACGGTGTAGGTACACGGATCACAAACTGTTAATTTACGCGTTTTCTAAAGTAAATAGCGAGAAAGAGTTACCCAGACGTACACGACACTTGATATTCATTATGAGTTCACAACGTCGCGTGGGCAAGATAATGTCGTTGCAGATTCGTCATCACGAGTCGCAACAATAAGTTGTCCCACTGTAATAGATTACGCGGAACTTGCTAAGGAACAACAACAAGATTCTTATATGTTACAATTATCTAATTCGAAAGACGCTAATAATAGGTCAAAGAAAATAATTTTACCTGAAAGCGGTACATTTATTTATTGTAATATTTTAGATAATGATAAAATTAGACCCTATTTGACTGATTAAATTCGACGTATTGCTTTTGATAGTGTACATAATTTATGTCATCCCGAAATAAGGACTACACGCAAATTGATTCAAAATCGTTTTTATTGGCCAAATATGAATCGTCACGTTGGCCAATGGGCTAAAACATGCATTGAATGTCAACGATCGAAGGTTAATCGACATACAGTGTCAGGTTTAGGATCGTTTCTGCAGTGCGATAGGTTTGAACATATTCATGTTGATTTAATTGGACCTTTACCCACTTCACCCGAAGGTTTTAGGACGTATTGCCTAACCATAGTGATAGGGGGACGCGATGGCCAGGATGTTTTCCTACGAAAGATATAACTGCTGAAACGATTTCGCGTGTAATATATGAAGGATGGATCTCTCGTTTTGGTTGTCCGAAAAAGCTAACAAGCGATCAAGGACGCCAATTCGAAAGTCAATTATTTGCTACACTAATGAAGTTATTAGGTATTAATAAGTTACGTACGACACCTTACCACCCACAGAGTAATGGGGCGGTAGAGCGTTGGCATAGGTCGCTTAAAGCGGCATTAACGGCTCGTTTATGCAATATATCATCATCTTGGGTTACGGAATTACCAACTGTGTTGCTAGGACTTAGAACAGCAGTAAGAAGTGATACCGGCATAAGCGCAGCAGAAATAACGTACGGAACAACTTTACGATTACCAGGTGATTATTACGATAAAAAATCGAGTTTAGAAATAGATAGCAGTCTTGAGTATGTAAGTAAATTACGAGACTTTATTAGGAAATATCAGTCAGTAGCTATTAGGCAGAATGAAAGACGGAACATATTTATTCACCCCGATTTAGAAAAGTGCGATTATGTTTTTGTAAGAAACGACGCAGTACGTAAGCCTTTATAACCAACATACGACGGTCCTTATCGTGTGTTGAGTCGAGAGGAAAAGGTATTTTACATTCAAATGACTGGCAGGAAAGTTAGAATATCTGTAGACCGTCTAAAACCTGCATATTATTTGAATGATGATAGTGATACGATATCTGGGGCAGATACTAAGGTTCCGTTACAAATTCCAAGTAGCGAATTGCCTAATACACATACCACGCGTAGTGGAAGAGCTATACGATTACCGGTACGATTTAGGTAATAGTACTATTGTATTTGTAATTGTTTCAACTATTTTATATTTATTAGAATTACGATGATTATAAGTATGCATAAGACTTCATAGAAATGTATAATAAATACTTAGTAATCAACACATCATATTTAATAAATAATAGAACTTAAGTAATTTTGAAACGAGTTCATTGTTTAACGTTTTAAGTATGGTATTTCAAATTTATGTTTGTGTTGAGTTTTGATTGAAATGTTTACTACTTAGAAATTTAAGTACTTTTGATTTATGGCTTATGAGTGTACAGTAATAGCCTTTGTAATATTAAACGATACAAGTGTAAAGAACGTATTGAGATTTGTTACTAAGTGTTAGATGACGTGTAACAATTATCGCACGCCACTTAGAAGAACCATCAACCAACCGAGTTTTTGTAATAACATAAATAGTTAACGAAATTAGGTGTTAACTGTTAACCACTTGTATACGATACGTATTGATTGATTTATATTGTGAACATTTTTTATACTTTATATTGTAAACATTTTGTAACCTTATACAGCGACATTTTATATACACCCATCTGTTTATTGTTTAATTTTATTGTAAGATTTTTTTACTTGTATACCCTTTTTATTTTAAGGGGGGAATGATGTAGCGACGACAAGCCAATTTACGAGTTATCGAATTTCAAGTGTAGTACCTACTAAGAAAGTTCACACCACAGGTTCACACGGTAACTCGTATATAAACAGTTTGTGCGCTATGCATGGACAGTCACGGGCTTGTCGGGACGCGGGTGGGTCGCATTAGGTCGAATATGAATTACATACGGATAAATATGTGTAGTTAACGAAATATAACCTTTGCGTAGTTATTCATCTTTTATTACACCCGCACATAACAAGACCCTACATTGGTGACTCCAACAAGTCTGTGGTATTACCATCTTTAAGAAAAATAATTAAGGTACCAATTAACGCACGAGAACTCATAAGCGTTCATCAAATTATTTTCCTTATGAAATAAAAGAATGACATGATAATAAATATTGTCAACAACTCAAACCTCGTTAATACGAAAGACCCGTTTCTTGGTATTCGGTACATATATAACAGGGGGCTTTCCCTCGCTGCAAAACGTGGGTAATTCCTTTACATATATCAGTAAATACCCGGAACATAATAAAAAATATAATGACATCAACTAAGTAAAACGAAAAAACATGAAAGGAAATCGTAATTGCTAGGTACCTACAGTTAGCCAAAAACCGGAAAATTTGTAAGTTACTTTGGGTTTAGTGCGGATGGTGGGGAACTGGGATTTCCAATATTTAGTATAAAATTATTGATACGTAGCCAACGTAAATTGAGATTGGAAGTTGGAACCACAATATTAAATGAAAAACAAGTATTGAAGAAATTACCTACTCTACATTCATAATAACGCTATACCTAACTGCCTACCCAGAACAGGCAATATGAAAATATATAATATTATAAGTGCAACAGTTAGTAAATAAAATATATAAACAGGAGTATGTGGTTGTATCAACCATTTCTACAATTTGTTTTAACTATATTGACTTATAGCGGTTACGTTTCCGTTACTTTAATATCTAAATAGTAGGTGATAAAAATTAAAATCAAGCATGTGTATTGGAATTTCATGGCTAAAATAATTAATATCGTAGAAAAAAAAATCTATGTTGCTATTTTTGTTTCATTAATTTGTCATAGACCACAGATAAAATATCTCATCAAGGTCAAGGTTTTTCGATTAAGATTGAAAGTCAACATCTAACTGCCCTGGTTACTTTTAATAATTTAACTTTTATTCTAACTAAGGGACATGTTTAGTTGGCACACATTTTGCAAGGCTAACTTGTATGTACAATAATAACATCTTTCGAATTTATATATCTAAGTAGTACCTTAGTACCTAATAAAAGCAATAAGATTTTTATTAAGAAAATTAATTAATAAACTGAAGGTATCATAAATCGCTTCAAAATGGTATCTCAATTAATTCATAATTTTTGTTTACAATAATATTTTGATAATCTCTTTCATAATAAACTACATGACATTGATGCTCAAATGACATAATGAACAGCTAAAATATTAAGTTTTATAACTGCACTTTGCATGTGATAATTTAAAGCACTTACCGCCTTTATTGGCCCCTGGGATATAAGCACAAAGAACTATAAATAAATTACTAAGATACAGGATACGATGTTTATAGCAGGATAATGTATTATTCAGGAGGTCCGATAGCAGTAAATCACGGTGCGCTCTACCAAGCACTTCTCGCGCACTACGCCCGCGGCCGCCTCACTCGCCACTTTATATACGCAGGCTATTATGTGAAGGATCAAGCGCTATATAACTGAACTATAGACTCCACTTAGGAGATTAGGATCGGCGCATGCTATACTTGCAAATATTAATGCAATTGGGTGAAATGGTTTTGGGGTTGGTTTAAATTGTAAAGCCGATATTAAGGTCGCTAGAGTTTCATCATTTCGTATGGATGATGAAACAAGTATTAAGTAAATATATTTTTGGATTTTATTACGAAAACTTACATTTTTACTTTAATTAAAATAAAAATACGGTATAAGTAAAAATACGGCTCTATAAACCTTCTACCTAACAAGTTTTATAGAGCCGTATTTTTTTATTAGGCAATCTAACTTTATTCAGGTACTAAATTCAAAAATAATTAGTTAAGTATAGGTAGGTAATATATAGGTAATAAAATCTTCACTTCGAAATTTTTAAAACAAATATAGTTAAGTTCGTCTTCATATTTAATAAAAAAAAAATTGCAACCTACCCATTGTTTCAAAACCGATGTCTCAAAGTCACTTAAATACCGTGAACTGATTCTAAAAAAGCGTGATAAAACGCTTATCAAATCTTAGAAAGTGCTCTAATAGTTTCTCACCCATATTTGACGGGAAGAAATAAAAGCAGTACTATTTATACTCTCTGGACTGTGAGTGTGTGCGCTCCGTTAGTAGGATCACCTATTAATATTAAATAGATTCATAAATTATTAGGAGTTTGTAACTTTTACTCAGTAATCTTATATTTTCTAAACCTTAATGAACTAGAATCATAAAATTTCTATATTAAGGTATATCATTCATAAATCATTAATAAGCGCTTAGAAAAAAAACTTACCAGTTAAAGGCTTGTCTTATTACCTAGTTACCTAGTTGATATATATGTTTTTCAAGAACCAAACGAGAATCTTAATCAAAATTTCTTTATTGGCAATTTATAAAAATAAACCTATTGTTGTTATCTTATTAACCTGTAAAGCTGTTGGATTACCAAAAAAAATAAATAAAAGAAACGATTTTGTCATATACTTAGATATGACATAAAAATTTGTCCTTTATAGTATGTTAATATATTGCACAATAATTAACACTGAACGAAGTGTTGTGTGTGTCCGGTCGGCTGGTAGCCAAATAATGGATAGCCCTAGGCTAGGCTAGGCTATAACTGAATTATGCATAATATTGAATTTGTTTAAAAATTATTAGAAAATATCAGGTGGACATTCCTCGGTGTCGTACTCTTTCTACGTGACATTCAGGGATGAGGCAGCCTCCATTACACCCTCGGGTGGAACAAGGAGAATTGAATCAATTCCCTTTAGTGAGGACGACTTGTGAAAATCAGAAGGATTTTTCTTTAGCAATAAAGTTAACAATCCCTGAATCGATGTTTTATTCATCGAATATTATTATATATATATCTTGGTATCGTTTTACATGTTAAGTGACTTTAGTTATTTAATCTATTAATTTATGTATAGCATTTTATTGTACAGACATAGGTTAAAAAATTAATTACAGTGTTACAATTATTGGTAAATGAATAATTACTGTAACAGAATTAGGCAGGTAGGTAAGAAATTTGCACAAAAGGGAGATCTCACAGATAATCAATCTATATTTGCCAGGAAAACTGCGACATGAATATCTACCTAAATATACATATGCCATGTTACCCAGCGATATAATAATCTTATTCTTTTCATAGTTCTATTGCAATCATGCAATTATTCGTTTGTTGTTCATTTATTGTTCGACTTGACAAAACCTTCAAAACTTTCGCATTTATAATACCTATATAATAAGGATTATTCAAATTTAAATAAAAGGAAAACGTGTCATTTTGTCAGAGACTACCTACGTAGGAAAAAGTGCTGGAGTAAACCTGTGAGGAAAATAGAGCGATTAAAAACGTATTGATCATATTCTATTAGAACAACAAATATGCACTTATTGCAAAATAAAATGCACTAAATTAATGTAATAAATTTATTTTAGTTTTGCTGGCAGAGTTAGGCACCTAACTTAAAGCGTCAGTGAATTTTAATTATATTGTCTGTCTTTTCAGTGTCTCACATTCTACCAAACCTGCTCCGGTGGCTATGTTACTTTCATGTAATTTAATTTTAATATAGAGTAAATAAAACAGAAAGGATAGAATTGCTTTACCTGCATCGTTTGGTCTGCAAATGCAAAATCCATGCAGACCAAACGACGCCAAGTGATTTTTTAAATGATAATCGAAATAAAATATAATGTTATAAATGTCAGGATTAATTATTGGAATATCCTCTTGCTATTGGTGTCCCTTTTTATTATTATTCTATACTAGCGGTCCGCCCCGGCTTCGCCCGTGGTACATATTTACGTTTTCTCTACATAAGAACCATCCTCGTACTTCAATGAATATAATAGAAAAGAATTATCGAAATCGATTCAGCCGTTCACACGTGATGCCGTGACAACGCGAAACGGGTGCAGACCCGCCGCCTTTTTATAGCTCCCGCCGCGAAGCGCGTCGAACGCGGCAACTGATACACAAAAATAATCCTTATGGCATGATTCTGTATTCACGCGCGATGACTTATAGCGTATTTCATGTATAACTTTGGTGTTTCTACACCGATTTACATGATTCTTTTACTATAACCTGCCCAGGAGTATGAAGAATAATTGTGCCAAATTTGGTTAAAATCCGTCGTGTAGTTTTTGTTTCTATAACGAATATACAGACAGACAGACAGACAGACAGACAGACAGACAGACAGACAGACAAAAATTTTACTGATTGCATTTTTGGCATCAGTAGCGATCCCTTATCACCCCTTCATAGTTTTTTTTTAAATATATTTCATGTACAGAATTGGCCTCTCTACAGATTTATTATAAGTATAGATCTCTACATAAGAACCATCCTCGTACTTCAATGAATATAATAGAAAAGAATTATCGAAATCGATTCAGCCGTTCACACGTGATGCCGTGACAACGCGAAACGGGTGCAGACCCGCCGCCTTTTTATAGCTCCCGCCGCGAAGCGCGTCGAACGCGGCAACTGATACACAAAAATAATCCTTATGGCATGATTCTGTATTCACGCGCGATGACTTATAGCGTATTTCATGTATAACTTTGGTGTTTCTACACCGATTTACATGATTCTTTTACTATAACCTGCCCAGGAGTATGAAGAATAATTGTGCCAAATTTGGTTAAAATCCGTCGTGTAGTTTTTGTTTCTATAACGAATATACAGACAGACAGACAGACAGACAGACAGACAGACAGACAAAAATTTTACTGATTGCATTTTTGGCATCAGTAGCGATCCCTTATCACCCCTTCATAGTTTCTTTTTAAATATATTTCATGTACAGAATTGGCCTCTCTACAGATTTATTATAAGTATAGATTAGTACCGTCGAATTCGCCAACATTGCCCACTTTTTATGAATAATTTCAATTTCCTCAAAAAAATTCTATGGCAACGTTAGTATTTTCTGTTAGCATATGTTTTTCTTAAATCGTGTGCATATATTGCTGTAGAAAATTTCCTTATTCTTCAACATTTTATTCATTTTTTGTCTGTTTTTGAGGGCGGGTAAAGTTATCTGCACTTGTTGCCAACATTGCCCACGTCGATTTTTGACGTAAATATGACCTCTAGCCAGATTATATTAAAGTCCAATTCAAAAATGTTGGTAAAGATGTCGTTTACTTTAAAATCAAAGCAGTATCATTAAAGGTTCCCGACTTAAGTGGCTGGGCAAAGTAAACCAGGTATTTTTTCTATTTTTCATACAAATCGCATTTCGCTTTTCCAAAAAGTCTGGGGTTGGTACATCTCAGTAAAATCAGCATGACTTCCGATTTCTTTTACTGCAAATATTTCGTAGTAGTTAGGATTATGTTGTAGGCAATAAAAATATAAGCAAAACAGAATATTGTTCAGTGACTATTTAATAAAAATAAACATATTTTTACATTTAAGTTGTGCTTAAAATTCAGCGATTTAACTTTATTTATCATGGTTCTTTCCCGGATACCAAATTAAGCTTATTTTTCCGAAATTAACCGAATAGAATTAATATTATTAACTATCTTAGAATAGAATAGAATAGAATTAATATTATTAACTATCAAATAATGTGATAATACTTAGAATAGAATTAATATTATTAACTATCAAATAATGTGGTAATATGAAATGTGCCAACCCTAAGCTTTTTTTGATAATGGGCAATGTTGTCAAATAAAGATCGCTACATTATTGGGTCATTTTGCCCACCATTGTAACTTTTGTTTAAAACAACCTTCAGTGGTAATAATACCATTAAAATACTCTTCAAACGTTATTTTAACATATTATGAGTAAAAATACACTGTGTTTTCGCCATCACGCACAAACTATCACTTGAATTTTCATCTTTTTTTGCCCGTGAAATCACACATGATATTCGACGAGTTACAACTGTAAGTTACAACAAGTTGCTGCTTTATGTTAGCGACACACACAATAGGCAGTGTTGTCATACATATAACCTATTTTACACCAAATACTATTAATTTTGCCAAAGTATAAAGGTATTTTTGCAATTTAAAAATTTTCTTATGATTTGATCTTCGGGCAAAGATGTTGTGGGCAATGTTGGCGAATTTGACGGTATATAGATCGTGATTTTTTTTATTTGGTGACAATATAGCACTACAGCTCCGAGGTGTGCAATACATTATACATTATTATCTACTGTGGCGGCACGCGGTCTCGAGCCTTGGTATTGGTATAATTGCGATTCATTGTATTCCAGTGAGCTGCAGACTGCAATATATTTTATTCTATGTTATTAACCTACATGTGCATCTTACTACATACTTTATTTTTCTTATAATACGTTGTCATTTTTGTAGCTAGTTAACTAGTTTCTAACAACATTTTTCAACAGACATCCAAACTCCCAGACCAAGCATCTTATAAATACTGAACCCTTAAAACGATTACTCAAACATCGCATCGCAGAGATACAAAAGCCGTATCAATTTTCGCTCTATACATAATCCACTTGTTGCAACTGCTAACTTTGGGGTGGCGAGGTAACCATGACAACGGTGCGGCCGCACTACCTCCACACTCCCCTCTCAACAAGTCAAGAGCAGAGTGGGACCTGCGTCACCGCGTAATTACTCTTCTAAAGCTTTTGATGAAGTGGAGCTTATATGGGGTGAATTCAAAAGCAATGACCCATATCGGGCTCATGTGGAACTTTGATAAAATATTCGCTTATATCATGTTTATGATTATTATCAGTCATAAATCATAATAAACAGAGAATTGAACTATCTATAGAAGAATTGATAGTAAAAGAATAAATATAATTATAAACAGTTTTTCCTTATTTTTTGCTCGTTTATCGTTATCAAATTTACGATGTTAGATGGGTACTCAATCATTTTATCACTATTGTAGCATCAGAAACATTAAATATATCGTTTTATCATATTATTTGTATCATCAATTGTCAGTATTATTACAATAATTTATCACATTTGCAAAATCTAGTTACAGATAGGTACTTATCTACCCTTTAATGTAAATATTTTTAACATAAAGCCATGGACGTATAAAAAAAGACGGACACCGTTTTACGAACAAACAACGTGAAGCCACCGTAGTAAGCTAGCGATCGTGTAAAACACGCACACACTCTCACCATAGTAAGCTAGTCGGCCGCCATTACGTCGTGAACTACCGACTGATTAACTGCGTCACTGTTTCACAAAAAAAAAATTAAAATGCCGTCTTGCGTGGTTAAATGGTGTCGCAACAGTACAATTTTAAATAACAAAACACAGGGGATTACATTCCACAGGGAAGCAAGTTATTTCTTTTATGTTTTAATGACAAAATTATTTTTTTTATAGAAAAAAATAAAGCCGCCATTGTCATCAGGACAGCTGTTGCCATAGTGTTGCCATTATTTCAGAATTTCATTCTCCCAAAAGTCGGGGAGTTGATGTAAAGTTAATTAATTTTAAAATTACGATGAAATAATTTCATACAAAATGCAAATTTGTTTTTGCATTTTCTTCTCACAACAACATGTATACTATGCTAACCCTTATATAACAACCATATTTAAAAAAAAATATCACAGCCAATTCGACATCTGATAAAAGACAGTTAATTTGAAAATTTCAAGTGTATGTATGTCGTGGCCATATCGTAGATTTGCTCATTTCATGATATGATCGATCATTTCACGAAATGGTCGCATTTCATGAAATGGCCAACATAGTTTGATCAGATCGTTAAATCGTCAACGTTTCACGATTTGGCCATCCACATTTGGCCAGATCGTATAAAATATAAAGAGTCCATAAAATATTAAAAAAATTCAGAATATTCTAAAAACTTGTTTAATGTCATTTAAGTTAGTGCCGCGGCAGCGGCCGGCGAATGCCAGAAGCGAATCGTTTTTGCAATAAAAAACAGTTAGGTTAGGTTAGGTTAGACTTTGATAAACAACGCACGAGCCGAGCGAGCAAAGCGAGCGTGCCGTGGCAGCGGCCGGCGAGTGCCAGAAGCGGATCGCTTTTTAAAAAACAAACAATTATAATACTATAGTAGGATATATAAATATACATATGTATATCCTAAAAGAAAAAATGCGTCTTAAATTATTAAATTTAAGACGCATTTTTTCTTCAATACATATAAGATATCCATATTTTCCATAGTACTCGAACCGTCGTAAATTCTTTGCTATGACTTTCATCATATTGTTATTAAACGAATTATGAAGTTTTTAACTGCGAATAATTAAATTTTCGCCAGCGGCCGCCATCTTATCACATAAACACAGAGCTTGCAGCGCCTCTACCAATGATTAATGTAACTATTTTACGATATGATCAAATAATTTTGATCATTTCATGAAAAAACCGCGCGTTTAGTTGGCCATATCGTGAAACGATTTCTTATCATTGATCTGCTCAAGCCACATCATGATGTGGCCAAACTAAATTGGCCATTTCACGAAATGCGACCATTTCGTGAAATGGCCAATCATTTCATGAAATGAGCAAATTTACGATATGGCCACGACATGTATATACTGAAATCGTATAAAGCATGTTTCCTATTTGTTTGGTTATAAACTGACATTTTATTTATTTTAATAATAATCAAGGAGACATTACCTCTCCTCCCCCCAATATTGGTTGCACAAGTGTTCATACATTTTCCTTTGGTTTCGCGTCCAGTGGTTGATTCGTCAAAGCTAAATAGTAATTGTATTTATGCATAGGTTCTAATAGTTAGAGTGTTCTCTATATAAAAAAAGACGGACGGAGTATCGCCTAAACATTGAGTGAAGCCTAGTAATGGCGGCGACACATCCATGTGTGTGTGCCAGCTTGATTGCCAGATGCAATAAAATTACCCCACACTTTAGTATTTTTATTTTTCAATTTGTTATACTTTTTATGTGTACTCTAACTATTAGAACCTATGCATAAATACAATTACTATGTAGCTTTGACGAATCAACCACTGGACGCGAAACCAAAGGAAAATGTATGAAAACTTGTTCAACCAATATTGGGGGGGAGGAGAGGTAATGTCTCCTTAATTATTATTAAAATAAATAAAATAAAATAAATAAAATGTCAGTTTATAACCAAACAAATAGGAAACATGCTTCATACGATTTCAGTATACATACACTTAAAATTTTCAAATTAACTGTCTTATAACAGTTGTCGTAGACAGTATTAATTGGCTGTGATATTTTTTTTAAATATGGTTGTTATATAAGGGTTAGCATAGTATACATGTTTTTGTGAGAAGAAAATGCAAAAACAAATTTGCATTGTGTATGAAATTATTTTATCGTAATTTTAAAATTAATTAACTTTACATCAACTCCCCGACTTTTGGGAGAATGAAATTTTGAAATAATGGCAACACTATGACAACAGCTGTCCTGATGACAATGGCGGCTGTATTTTTTTCTATAAATTTTGCCGTAATAATTTTGTCATTAAAACATAAAAGAAATAACTTGATTCCTTGTGGAATGTAATCCCCTGTGTTTTGTTATTTAAAATTGTACTGTTGCCACACCATTTAACCACGCAAGACGGCATTTTAAATATTTTTTGTGAAACAGTGACGCAGTTAATCAGTCGGTAGTTCACGACGTAATGGCGGCCGACTAGCTTACTATGGTGAGAGTGTGTGCGTGTTCATTGTCTTTACACGATCGCTAGCTTACTACGGTGGCTTCACGTTGTTTGTTCGTAAAACGGCGTCCGTCTTTTTTTATACGTCCATGCATAAAATACTTAATAAGATTCAGCACTATGCCGTCACCTGTAAGCTGTCCAATTGAGTGCAGTCGAGAATTATAAAGTGCAGGAGTGCATTTTGGTCATTTATACGGCATTGTTATCATCGATAGAACCATGAAAAATAATAAGAAAGCGCGTAGTGCCATCATTACATCATTAGAAAATAACATACAGCAGTTAAATCTCGCTTTGTAAGCATTTAGTTTGGTATAAATAACGATCGATTATTGTTATATCTAGTTACATAAGTATATAACATATATTGATATATCGTTATATATAAATAATCTGTCTAATTCGTAAATGATACGCTATTTTTTAAAGATAACGAGCAAATCGATGTTGATAAAATATGTGATTCAAACCACGTCCAAACTTTAATCTACCGTCTACTAGTATCGTAATCGTATCGCATGTAGACTCATGTAGACAACATTACCTTACTTTGATATTAATAAAATTTATGTATACAATTTGGCCAGCATAGGCTTCGAGTAGACAATGTCAGATTATTGAAGTGAAACTTCTTTATCGGGGTTGTACTCCAGTCAGTCAAGACATTCAATTCACAATAATTCCAAAAGTTTTCAAACTTGGGTCAAGTGAATGGTACATTGGGACGACAATAAATCTCATTTTGCAACCTTGTCCGCAGTCCGGAACTGCAATTAAATTATTTTTTGCTGTATGGTCGTGAAAAAAATTCCAAAAGTTCTGCAAACTTGGGGAAGTTTTCGATATAATATTTCATATCACGTATTAAATTTGCAACCAATCTTGTAACATTTTTTCGTTAGAGTCTGTCAAGCGAGTCGAGTCCACAACCCTTTTACTGATTTCTTATAATGGCAATACTATGATCTGTCAAACAGATTGTCACAAATTCTGTTGTAACCTCGTAATAATCCGGTTTTTGTTGAGTTTTTTAATGTTATAATGCCGAAACCTATTAAAAGTAGTGTCAGGAGCTTGTTGTTTACAATGATTAATAAATATAATCATGTACAGAGTGAATCTGACGACGTGTTATCGCAAAAACGACGACTTTTGGATGAAATCGTTTCAACATCAGGTAGGTTGGCAACAACGTGTTGATACTTTTAGCACAATAATTGTCTAACTTTTTTTATTTTACTGTGATGTGATCACGATTTCCGTTTTGGTTTAGATCCAGACGTCGTGTTCATGACCTTGAAACTTACTAGGGCATCTTTAAGTGAAAACTACTATAAAAAAATTTGTGTTTTTTTTCAGCCACCTTGGATGATGAATTAATAAAAAGCACAATTCATAATTTAGTTAAGCAAGTCATAGCCATAGAAGACAATAAAAAAATGAAGTCTGAAACAGACTATCTGACAAAAAATTTTGAAACTTCCACCATATCATTGTGACCAGAACGCTATTGAACTCATATGGAGTTTGGCTAAAAGAAAAATAGCCAGCAAAAATTTAGGGATTCCAGGTAATGAAATGGAGAACCTTTTAGAAGAATGTTTTAATAGCCAATGATTGGAAAAAATGCACAGATCACACTATTAGTGTCGAAAACAACTATAAAGTAAGAGACAGGATATCCGAAACTGAGTTGGAACCTTTCATCATTTCTGTGCGTAATGATGATACTGAATTTTTCATATGAAGGCATTGAATTTCTTGATTCTGATTTTAGTTCTGATTGTGACAAATAAATACTTACATTGAAATGCTTTTTTTAACGTGATAACGTTTTTAAAATCGTTTTAGTCGGGTGACATGTTCAGAAACTTGTGTCACACCAAAACCTCACGAGCGCGATCGCAGGTATAACGAGAGAGAGACGGACCGATCTCCCGTCTAATCTCGAGCGCTGCCACCAATAAGACGTTATCACGTAAACATCTCGATCGTAAACCTACTTTACAAACAACCAATTTTTTTTATTTATTTCAAATATGTTTTTTTTTTATCAAAAATTCAAGTATCAATAAGTTTTCAGCGTGCTATATCAGTGTTGACACCTAAAAGATTTTTGAATTTGCCGCCTTTTTCATGGGACTAGACTCGCTTGACAGACTCTACGCGTGACATTTTTCCGTTACGCGCCATCTTTTTCTTAACCCTACCACGCGTGATTCGACGACGTATTTCTGTAAAGTTGCATATACTTAGTAATATATTTTTTGAAAAATAAGGTCAAAAAGAAGTTTCACTTCTTACGTGTGTACACTAGTACACGCACACATTTTTTGAAGTGAAACTTCTTTATCGGGGTTGGAAAAAAATTTAGTGTAACATTTTTTCGTTACGCGTGACATTTTTGCGTTACGCGCCATCTTGTTTTTATCCCTACCACGCGTGATTGACGTATTTCTGTAAAGTTGCATATAGTAAATTATTTTTTGAAAAATAAGCTCGTAAAGAAGTTTCACTTCTTACGTGTGTACACTAGTACACGCACACATTTTTTTTGTATTATATGAGTATTTATTTATATCCATTAATATAACTTTAGAAAATGTAAAAAATAGCCATATCAAGTGGGATGAATTTTGAATAGTCCATTGAAATTATACATTTTGATATAATATGTATTTGGTTTTATGACATTCAAATGCTTTATAAATATAAATTTCCGCCTCGTGATCGAATTTTTTTCTATTCTTCATAAATTTATATGTTACATTTTATTAGTTAGCAGACTCTCAGAGGACGCAATTTTATTTGATAGTTAAATAATATGACAATCGTTGAGAAAAGCCGAATGTACTCAATACTTCAATGGAAAAGACACCTGATTACATAATTAAGCTTTCCGTCAGTCAGAGTCCCGTCAAAATCAGACCAGCCTTTCACAGAGATTCGCCGATATAAACAGACAGACAGACAAAAAGAGTAAAAAATGCTATTTTTGTACCTACGTACTGTGTATACCTACACCATATTTATTTAGTAAAATGCGGTTTTTAACCGACTTCAAAAAAAAGGAGGAGGTTATCAATTCGGCCGGTATAATTTTTTTTTTATGTATGTACACCGATTACTCCGAGGTTTCTGAACCGATTTACATGATTCTTTTTTTGTTTGATGCGGAATGGTGTCGAATTGGTCCCATAAAAATTTTATTCGGATAGGCCCTGTAGTTTTTATTTTATGAGCATTTTTGTCTGATCTCGATGACTTAAATGTAGCAAGTAACTTTGATTCACTTCCCGGTAACCGATTGAGCTGAAATTTTGTATACGTATATAAATTGAATAGCAATGAAACATTATCATGACTTAGGAGGCGCTGTCGGCGCCTTAACAGTGTTGCCAATATTATTGAATTAAAATACCCCTACATTTAGGGAAAAATAGATGTGAAAAGATTCATATAAAACGCCACTTCATTGTTTGTGTGGTTGTTTAACTATTTATTATACGCTAGTGTATCGAGAACATAGAGAATAATTAAACCATTACTATAATATTATGTATAACAAATTTCTATCAGTTATTTAGCACCCGTAGTTTAGATGGTAATGGTTTGTGCGAAGTGTAATTTATTTGCACATATTTATTTAAGTTTTTCAATAAAATCCTTCGTTTCATCAGATCCCACATTTTCTATATGGTTCAAGCAAGATGTAAGCTTCTTGGGTTCAAGTAACAGTTTGTTGTTTCTAAAATATGGCGGACCCACGGCGGACCAGTCAAATATTTTCAATTCACATTACCGTGGGACTTTTTTCGTGGCAAATTCTCTTGATCAAATTTTTTCATTAGGCAACTTTTATTAAAGGCACTTCCCTCGGCCTTCCTCGGCACTTCCCATTTCCCAATGACAGTTGACACTTGACTGTCAAATGGTTTCTCTGTCTACGTATTATTCTGTCAAAATTAGATTTCCTCTCCTCGCGCTTCCTCTGCCCTCTCGGCTCTCCCCCTATTAAGAAAGTTTAGGTTCAAAGTCTGGGTCCAAATTATCAAGTTATTATTTAAATGCAATTAGTGTTTTAATTCTTCTGTTTATTTAATAGTTTTACAAAATGTCGAACAGTAAAATGTTTAATGCACTAAAAATCCTGAAACATCGCAACAATGTTAAACTTTTTAATGGTAAGTATTTTGTAACTTTTTAACTTTATGCAAACTATATCTATGAAACATATATCGGTATAAGAAAACATTAGAAATATGAGGTTTTCTTTTAATTATGTTACTGTAATCATTTCTGTATTGCTTCAGAACTGCATAGCAAGACCTTCGCGGCTGCCGCAACTTCAAACGTCCACACCAAGTGCAAATTAGTTAACGGGGTTTATGTCGTAACTATAGACTCACCCAATGTTAAGGTGCATCCAGAACCTACCTATTTAAACTGCAATTTAATATGCTTTGCTTTTATAGATTAAGACATATCACATCACTAATTCATTTTTAACTGCATGTAAAAGCTAATTTATATTCATAGCTTTTTTAGATTACCTATTTGAGCATTTAAAACATACTTTTTTTTCTGTAATGATCATGATATTTACTAAGCTTATTTCATCAGCCATCAGACCGAATACATCCATAACTAATAATTATATGTAATTTAGGTAAATTCATTAAATACAGCTGTAATGGATGAAGTCAAGAACATTGTAAATGAAATAGAATCAAATCCAGCAATTGAGGCAGCTGTATTAATATCGGGTAAACCGGGATGCTTCATAGCAGGCGCTGACATTGGAATGATTGAAAACTGCACAACAAAAGATGAAGTTGTAGCTTTAGCCAAGAGTGGTGAGTTGTTTGTTAGTTACATTAAACACTTATAATATAAAGGTTAAAATATATTAAATGTACTAGTAATCCATAATCATTGAAATTGTCAGAACAATACTCTTGAACACCTTTTTCTAAAATAAAGTTTATCAAGTAGTTACCCACATAATGCACAAAATAATTGATCATAGCCATAAACTCTACACATTTAATCTTTTAAATAGCACTAGCCACTAACAACACAATTGAAAAACAACCTTAGATGTATCAATCCTATAAATATCATGTGAAAGTTTCTGAGAATGTTTAACATAAATACAATAAAGTATTTGCCGATTCATAAAAATGAAGTTTTCTCATAGGCCTAGTGTGCAGGCTCTACCCTTATAGAAAATTAGGGTTGGGTTATCATGGTATTACTTCTTAAACTACTATTACTTAAAAACTTTGTTTATTTAGGTCATTCAATTTTCCATCAAATGGAAAAGTCCCGAAAACCTTACATAGCTGCTATACAAGGAAGCTGCCTTGGAGGTGGTTTAGAAACAGCACTTGCCTGTCATTACCGCATTGCAGTTAAAGATTCGAAAACTGGTTTTGCCCTACCTGAAGTCATGTTGGGTTTACTGCCTGGTGGTGGTGGAACTCAGAGGTAAAATACAATTGTTTACAGGTAACATATTTGAAGGCTATTTCCTCCTAGCTAGTACATATATTATTTGTATATTTTTAAGAGAATTGAATTTGTCATAAAACAAAGGCGAAAGAATTTAAAAAATCATTCTTAATTTCTTGTATTTTTAGGATGCCAAAATTAACTTCAATTCCTACCACTTTGGACCTCGCTTTAACAGGAAAAACAGTAAAGGCTGATAAAGCTAAGAAATTGGGAATTGTAGACTTGCTTGTTTCACCCCTGGGACCTGGTAAGATACCTTAAAAATCATTCCTATAAATCTATGCTTTAATAATACAATATTTTATATGGCTATTCCTTTATCAATCAGGTCTTGGACAGCCACAAGAAAATACAATGCAATATTTAGAAAAAGTTGCAATCCAAGTGGCTAAAGATATTGCTTCTGGAAAAATGAAGATTGAAAAGAAAAAGGGTCTGATGGACAAAGTAACTGGTACCGTAATGCAGTGGGACTTTGTGAAGAACATTATTTTCAATAAGGCCAAAGAACAAGTCATGAAGGCTTCTCGGGGTCTCTACCCGGCACCTTTGAAAGTAAGTTTGTACTAAAAATTATATAATTTGTACTAAAATACTGTGATAGACTTAAATGAATATGTGTCTCTGGCTAAAATTTCATAATACAGAATATGTTACTCAGTCAGAGTATAAATGGTTAGTAGATTATGTGTTAAATTATAACAAAAAATCCATATAAGCATAATTTTTTTTTTTTGAAAAATATTCTCACATCCAGTCCATCTCTTGCTATTTGTCTATTTACAGATTTTGGAAGTAGTCAGGGTAGGAGTAGACAAAGGCCCCGTTGCGGGTTTTGAAGCTGAAGCACAGGGTTTTGGTGAATTGGCCATGACTCCACAAAGCAAGGGCTTGATCGGCCTCTTCCGTGGACAGACTGAGTGTAAGAAAAATAGATTTGGAAAGTCACAAGTTGATGTCAAGACAGTAAGTTGATTTTCAAAGTCGTCATAAGTTGCTTTTTGGTTAAAAAATGTTATATAGCCCAGAATCTCCAATTTAGACGCATTATGTGGAGAAAATGGACAAGAATATAGAATAACCCATGTTTTTCATGATTTTTTGTTAATTCTTTGTATTGATATCTGAATACATCCCTTGAATTCATCAAGCTTTTTGCTGTCTAAAAAAAAATCCATGATACAATCAGGTATAAATGAAAACTTACACATTCTAGATTGGTGTTCTGGGAGCTGGTTTGATGGGCGCTGGTATAGTCCAAGTGTCAATTGACAAAGGATACAATGTAGTGATGAAGGACGCTACTAACGCTGGCCTTTATCGCGGCGTGGGACAAATACAGACTGGCCTTACCAATGCTGTTAAACGCAAAAGGATTAGCGCGTGAGTATTTTAAATCATTTTTTTATCCTTTTTATATATTTGTGTTGCAAAAAAATTTTTGAAAAACATTTTTTTTTAAGTTCGGACTGTCCATTGATAGTTTTCTTAAAAATCTTGGACAAACTTTTTATTATTGAATGTTTTTTTGTTTTTAGTCTGCAGAAGGACAAATACATCTCCAATCTATTACCCACATTGGATTACTCCAAGTTTAAGAATGCGGATTGCGTGATTGAAGCTGTGTTTGAAGACATTAATATCAAACACAAAGTTATTAAGGAGATTGAGGCGGTTGTGCCGAAACATTGCATTGTGGCTACCAATACTAGTGCTATTCCGATCACGAAAATCGCAGCTGGTAGCAGCCGTCCTGAGAAAGTTATTGGTAATTTTTTTTATGTGATTGAATCTTCAACTTGAAAATGGTTTGAAACTGTTATATTTTTCCTGTTTTCAAATTTTTTACGTGTGTTTTTTGCAAAGTTTAATTTAAGAAATATGTAATTGTACCAATAACAATTATGTTGCAGCTCTTTTACATAGAAGTGGAGTCAAAATTGAACTACCATTTGGTTCTTGGAATTGATATATTTCACTATAATATATACAAAAACAGGTATGCACTACTTCTCGCCTGTGGACAAGATGCAATTGCTCGAGATCATCCGTCACCCGGGCACCAGTGATGATACAGCAGCCTCCGCAGTCGCAGTGGGGCTGCGCCAGGGCAAGGTGGTGATCACCGTGGGAGATGGACCCGGCTTTTATACCACCAGGATCCTGTCCACCATGCTTAGCGAGGCTATAAGGTGAGATTCTATGACCATTAGATATCTTTTATAGCATTTATTTTGTACTATGAGCTACTGTACTATTCTACTCTCCTGCGTGGTCCACGGAAATTCCCAACATTGGTGGCCTAAATTATTCGTCATCTGTACACAAGGCTGTGCAGTGGATTCATGAGCATTTTTTTGCAAACTATAAATTACTAGCTGTTCCCTGCGGCCCCATCTGTGTGGTAAACCTAAAAACCAAAAAAATCCTAAAAAGAAAGAGATGATAAGATCAGATTCCTTTCTTTCAAATGCTTTATCAACTCGTACTATTTATTTACACAGGCTATTGCAAGAGGGTGTCGACCCGAAAGCTCTGGACAACATGACCAAGGAGTTCGGTTTCCCAGTGGGTGCCGCTACTTTGGCTGACGAAGTTGGAATCGATGTTGGCGCTCACATCGCTGTTGATTTGGCCAAGGTACAAAATAAATACTTATCCAAGTCCTTTTTTGTGCCAATTTCTTTGAAACTATTTGTAATTATTTTGTTGATAAATCAAAGAAAATTCTTTTTATTTAATAGAAATTAATTTTATTGATTAATTTATATCAGAAACATGTAACTTGACTTTTTTTTTTAATGCACCGAAACTTAATGAGCTAGCTGATAATGAGCATATAAGTTCGGGTGAATTCCTCAGTATATTATGTCCTATTAAATAAATTTTTAAATTTTTAAAAATTAATAGACATGTTTTTTGTATCTAGAATTATGTACGTGTAATGTATATTTTAAAGGCGTTCGGCGACAGAATCAGCGGAGGTGACTTGAACATCATGCAAGACTTGGTGAAATCCGGCTTCATGGGCAGGAAGTCGGGCAAAGGTTTTTACATTTACGAGAAGGGCAGCAAGAGCAAAGACGTGAACCAGGATGCTGTGCAGCTTTTGAAAGAAAAGTATTCGCTCGAGCCACGCGGTGCTGCTACCGTCGAAGACCAGCAGCTGAGAATGGTTTCTAGGTGAGGAAATTATGCCTTTTTTTTCATAAAAAAAAAGAAATTATTTTGGATTTCTGTTGCAATCTATTCATTTTTTGTTGATAATTTCTTTTTTTTTATGAATTTTGCATTACATTACGCAAAAATCGATTGCGAAGTTTTATTATCATTGTTTTTTAACATGCCTAATTTTAAATTATACTTTTAACAGGTTTGTCAATGAAGCGGTACTGTCGCTAGAGGAGAAAATCTTACACAGCCCGCTCGAGGGTGATGTCGGTGCTGTTTTCGGTCTTGGGTTCCCGCCTTTCACTGGAGGACCTTTCAGGTATATCAATAATTTTATAATACTTTTAATTATACGCTAAAAATATTTCTTTTATATAATTTCCATTTTGATATTATTTTAAATAATAATAGTTTAAAAAAACTAAAAAACACGCTTTTTATAGAAAACCGCGAACTAAAAAATAGAAAATTTTATCAAATTAGTGTATTGTCATCGGTCTTCAATAAATGTTTGAACGAAACAACAAAGTTTGAACGAAATCTGGCCGTTTAAAGTGGGTCAAAATCGCGCCCAAAGAAGTCGGTTACAAACAAACATACAGGTGAAGCTAATATAAAGCGTGTAAAAAGGATAATTACATAAAAATTCCGGCCGACCATAAAATGCGTTCACATATCAGGGTCGCAAAAAGAGAAGGAGGGGGTCAAATATTAAAATTTTGGTAACATATTTATGAGCGACTCTTTATCAATGATATTATTGCAGTGCTTCAGTGGCTTCAACATGTATAAAAAATATATTTGTTTTAGATGGGTGGACCAGTTTGGCGCGGACAAATTAGTTAGGAAGATGGAAGAGTATCAAGGCCTATACGGCGCTCCCTTCAAACCCGCCCAGACTCTCGTCGACATGGCAAAAGATACCAGCAAGAAATTCTACAAGCGTTGAATCTAAATTAGTGACGCTTTTAGCGTTTTATACTGCCCTCCTCTATTGTTCTTATTTTTGCATGTTCACAAATACGAAGTTACTAAATGTTTATATAACACGTGAATCGTGATATTTATTAGATTGGCGGTGTTGCTGTTAAGAATAATGTAACGTTATATACATAGAAATATTTTTGAAGATTTTATAATTAAGTGTAAGAGAATCTTAGGATATTTTTATGTAATTTTCTATTATTTATTTTGCTATTGTCTTCTGAAAAAGTCTCAATCCGCTAAAATTGTGTTGATTACAATTTTTTTAGTTGAATAAAAACTTAAAATTCTATATTTTTTGTTTTATGTATTGTTGTCCATCCGATTTCTAGTTATGCCTACGATGTTCCTACGATAATATATAAATATAAGAAAGTCTGAATTAATTTTAATGATTTTTGCCTATTTGAATTTGTCTTGATTTGCCTGGATTAGCGAGATGATTAAAGAGATCTATATTTATTAAAATTTGCAGTGTATGTGTATGTTTTTGTAGTCATTACACCTGAACCGTTTTTAAATGGAATTTTATAATTATTAAATGTGGAGGGGATTACTGCTCATAGGTACCTACAGTCGCGGCCGCAATACTTTCTGCTTTTTTACATTGAGATATACATATGGAGACGACACCGCCTACATCACTTATGTTCCGCTCAACATACGCCATATGGCGTAACTGCACGCTCATTTTTTATTTGTTTTAAAGTGAAACGCATCAAATATGCCTTCGTGTGTGTTACGATATTGCACAAAAAATACAAATAATACGGAAAAGTGCAAAGGAATAACTTTCATCGGTAAGTACCTAACTAGATAATAATTTTTAAAACTTAGAGCAAAAAAATGGCGCACAGATTTTGTTCGTGGTGTCTCCTCCATACGTAGTAATATTATCTCAATGCTTTTTTACCATTTTTTATGTGTATTTTAATTTTCTTTAGCACAGGTCCGGGCCAGCGCTAAAGAAATTTTGCAACTATGAATAACAGAAAAGAACAGAAAGATATCGCATAATATCCCTTGAATAAAAAAATTGCAAAATTTTTGTAAATCTGAAACTTATGAAAATCTAAAAGTTGAAAATCCAAGGTAAACTCAATTTCATTAACTGCCACTGCATAGGAAGGTAGAGAGTGGTAGAGATCACGTAGAGATAAAATTGCTTGTGCTATCACGTGCCTTTTATTTCCCCTGAAAAAATTAACTGACTTTGTTTTCTGAAATGTCAATTATTGTTATCTGTCAGTTGTCAATTTACTTCGTGAAGGAAAGTCATTAGGTACCTATAGTACCTATTCAAAATATCGTAATTGAAATATAGGTTTTCTAAATAATACTTAAAATTTCTCAAGCTACTACACTACAGTAGTTTAAAACTACGTAAGAGGTAATATATACAGTAATTTTTATGTCAATAAAACATTTTTTTCTGACACAATTAAATTTGTTCACACAATTTTAGAAAGTTTCTAACAATTCATTAATTTAAAATATTATAAAACATATCCATAACCATATTGATGATTATGATAACAACTTTATAGAAACAATACATCTATACAAAAATGAATTAATAAACAATAAATTATAAATGTTATGTACTTCTTTCAGAGAGTTAGAACTGTAGCTGTGGTTAGAACTAGGCGTGGAATTGAGATATTTTCGAGAAAATCATAAGGTACAAAAGTTGAAGAAACTTTTAACAACAACAAAAATGCTTTTAAAGTTAACATTTATCAAAAATAAACAGCTGAAGCGACTTCTTGAACATGGTACATATCTGACAATAATATTTGTGTTAGTGCCAGCGTTTTTATATTTTGAACTATGTGTAGTGTTACCGACCGTGGTACAGGAGTGGACTATACCTTACTATTTACATAACACATGTGCAACATTTTTATTAATGAATATTTTAGGAAATATGATTTTTGGTATGTTCACTGATACTAGTATAAGAGGTAAACATTTGGACTCTGAAAACAAAGATGATTGGACCATGTGTGCTGTGTGTGAGTGCTTAAGGCCACCTCGAGCTTGGCACTGTGATACTTGTGATATTTGTATCTTAAAAAGAGATCATCATTGTACATTCTTCGCCTGTTGCGTTGGTTATTATAACCATAGATACTTTATGTGCTTTACTTTCTATATTTTTGTTGCAATGTTTTATTCTTTTTACTATAACATATTTTTCTTAAGCAAATTTTTAAAATGGAATCAAGGCCTTATTATAGGAAAGTTTGTGTTCCCACTAGCAACCTTTGTCATAGATTTTGGGGAAGAGAGTATTTATGTATTTTTAGTTGAAATAAATTTTATTGTAGGTGTATTCACTGGTTTCCTGTTTTTTTACCATTTTAACAATTTAATCAAAGGCAAGGTGACACCTGAAAGAAAATCAAGTTCTAAGGAAATTTCATATAATAAGGGCTTAAAATTGAACCTTATTGAAGTGTTTGGATCTAAATGGTACCTTACATGGATCTCCCCATTTATAAATAGTCCACTGCCAGGCAATGGCATTGAATGGGCTGTTGAAAATAAGTGTCAATAACATAAATATTCTGAGCATAAAATGGCTTGTTTGTTGAAAGGTTTAAGTCTTTCTAACTTATTTCTAGTCTGATGTAAGTAGTGATTTTTGACAGCTAGTTAATCAAAACTTTTTCTAAGGGTCCAAAGTAAAAGTAGAAAATAATATTGTTAATTAGTATAGGAAAAGTCCATATTTATTAATAACTAGCGGTCCGCCCCGGCTTCGCCCGTGGTACATATTTACGTTTTCTCTACATAAGAACCATCCTCGTACTTCAAGGAATATAATAAAAAAAGAACTATCGAAATCGGTCCACCCGTTCACGCGTGATGCCGTGACAATGGAAAACGGGTTTCATTTTTATATTTATATGTCGTGGCCATATCGTAGATTTGCTCATTTCATGAAATGATTGATCATTTCACGAAATGGTCGCATTTCATGAAATCAGCAAATCTACGATATGGCCACGACATATAGATTATTATTAATATTATGTAACCATTTACTGATGAACATACATATATGTGTTAAGTTTTTTATTGATTTAATATTCATAATTTTTTAATAAGGACAAAGTTAAATTTTATGATGTTTCATATCAAGCATTTAATCAGAAGGAATAAAAATGAATAGGTACTGCCTAGTGCCTTATTTACTGCCTGTCTGCTCTTTGCATTATATATATGTATAAATGTACTTAATGAACATGTATTTTTAAACTTATTTTTTCATGTTTTTTAAATAAAAAATATATTATGAACTATGTTTGTGCCAAGTATTGGTGCTAGTTTACAAAAATATTGTATTGATTATGTAGTATGTGGTACATTTAAAATTATTAAAAACAATAATAAAAAACCTATGTACTACTCTGATACATATTAAGCTACATCACTGCCAAAATTCGTTCTCAGTGGTTTTTGTGTGAAAGAGCTACTAACATACATACATTCTCAAACTATCAAGTTTTAATGTTAGTAAATTAGGAAAAAGACATCTTATGTATGTGGATTGAAAATGGCACGAAAAATTTAAAAAAATACTGCTTTACTAATAGCACAAATTTACATATAGAACTGCACAAAATATGTAAATAAATCTATTATTCAAATAGATTTAATGCATATAATATTCATTCCATATATGGGCTACATACTACAGATTCAGGTCTTTAGGAATGCTCTTTATATATACCTAATTATGTTGTTTATTTTATTTGCCTTGATAGAGAAAATAATTATGTTTAATGTCCGTCCATTAAAAAAGCTATAAAGTTTTCAACGTGTTTTTATTTTTCATGATTTGTGTTTTATATTTTTTTTACATAAAATTAGAACTTATCGGTAGTTAGGCTTTGCATACCAAACATAATACCATTACCATAACTAATTATTGATTAATTAAATTAAAAACTACCATAACAATAAATAGTTAATCTAAAGGTAATAAATTTGATAATATTGTACAACCAGCGTCTATGTTTTTTTTATTACGTAAAGATAACAACGGTAAAGGTACTTAGTCAGGATAGCTTTCAGAAATTCCACTAAACTAAAGATTATTTCGACTTGAAAGGTACTTGTATTATTTATTAACTGCACTCTGCAGGCGCTTTATAGTGGACTAAAAGCAATGTATTGTAATGAAGTCAATAGAGTGTGATTAGTAGAGAATACAGAAGTGAGTGTATTGTGAAGCGTGTGGATTGCGCAGTGCGCTGGGCGGGCGGGGCGAGGCGCGGGCGGGCGCTGCTCAGCGGCGGCAGTACTCCTCGCGCAGGACCGCCGTGGTGTTCACTCGGCGGCGCGCCACGGCGCGACATGCCCAGCTGATGTTTATTTATACCGCGAGCTCGGCGGAGGGCGCGCGCGGGAGGCCCTCCCCTCCGCGCCACCACGGTTTCGCGTGATGCAGCCGAGCGAGCTAGCCGACACCGCGCACGCCGCTAGCGGAAACCCCCCGCAGCGTGGCCTCAACGGTGGCCGATTCGACTTCGACGATGGTGGCACGTATTGTGGTGGTTGGGAAGACGGCAAGGCTCACGGCCACGGTGTGTGTACTGGACCAAAAGGACAAGGAGCGTATGCCGGCTCCTGGCATTTCGGATTCGAAGTATCCGGCGTCTACACCTGGCCCAGGTGAGATAGTGTCTCAGCCCGGGACTCGCACATGCCCGAAATCCGCGTCCGAAGCCGCTCCAAAAATAGTCCGCTATTAATAATTGAGTTCGGTGTTTCGCTAGAAAACGCGTGTAACAGCGGTGAAAGTGCCTAATGCTTCAGTCAGTTGAGAAACTATATCTATCTACATATCGATCAGTAGCGCTTGATAATGATAAGATACTGATAACACTATCCGTAGGCACAAAATTGTCCGGGACCTCGTATCAATTTTATTGACCTATTATAATAGTAAACAGATCTATTAGATGCCAATGTTGTATGAGAGGAAGCAAAACGCGATTTTATAAAATGTAATTGGGGCTAATGTAGTGCAGATGTTCAATTTGTCAGTCACGGGGACTGACATATGTCTTTAAAATAAGAAAACTCTAGCTCCCTGATTAAAGACAATATGTAGTGCATTTATTCTTTCCAATAACCGATGTAACAAACTAATCATAACATTTTATTTATAAAGTCAGATCTCTATGTTACACTAAACGTTTATACGCCCCACAACATCCGAACCATAAATCATTGAAACGGGGCTACTCATCAATACCTAATGTGTGCTTTTATCTGAGTTTCAATAAATGATTGTCTGTATTATATTATGAGATGAGATATACACACATCAAACAGTATGTGGCTCTGGCAGAATGCGTTGCTGTGCCAGGCTTTCATATTAATCTCGGCGGACGGCTGCTCCCGTATAACCCACATTCGCCGGGTCGTTGCTCCATCAAAATAGAGAACCCGCGACATTGTGTGCTTTCCCTTACTTATAGCACAGTATTACAATCTTATAGTATAGTATCGTTCGATAATAAATCAATTCATTTTTTACATAAAATCAATCAACAAAAAATTATGCCCTATTAGGGCTTTATCGAAAAAAATAGATAACATTGCCTACCTACATATACGCTTTTTATTTAGGTAAATTGAATAGTACCGAAATTGCAACGACCGTCATTGACCGGTGGGCTCTATCCACAAAAATTGCTTGAAAATTATAGAAAAAATATAGGTAGGTATAATACATTTGCTCTTCGGAATTTCAGTGACATTGTTTATTTGTACCTACTATACGTTAAACCACAACTGTTATAATAATTTTAACCACACTAGATACATCAATTACCTATTTATTTGTTTTTATTCATTTACTCTTGTCTCAATTATTTACTTATGGATAATTTTAATATAATTAATTATTTGATACTAATTAATTTGGATTCTGATAAATATAAATTATAATATATTATCTCTTAGAGCTCTCTTTAATTTCTAAAGCACTAATATATCTACGTACGTATGCAAATGCCTCGGCCTGTATTTTGTTTTGCTGGAACATCGTGATCATATTCACTACCAATTTTGTGTTTTGAGTCTTCAAGAGTACCATATATTCAAATGTAATGAAGTCTAACCCAATACCTACTATATATATTGAGGCAAACATAAGATTCTAACTGCTTATCAAATAACAACCACTATAATGCCTAACACAGGACGTGTGGTTGTTATGTGATAAGCTGTATTGACTATTGTATGCCTCTATATGAATAACATTTTTATACGGTATATATACCCTCCACTTACAATCATCTTATCAGTTATGAGTTACCTGTTTTTTTTTATTTTATTTTTTTTAATCGCGTATGTCGCGCCCTTAAAATTTATAGGAAGAACAAAATTATAGAACATACACAGGTACATTTTAATATTAAAACATTGAACATATAGCGTAAGTTACCATACTCTCAAAGGTTATATCTAAATTAATTAATTATTTAGCCTTATTTTCTACTTTTTTCCTAAAATAATATTCAATTCAAATAAAGGAATCACTAGCTGACAGGCGTCACCACGGTCGCGGTACGCCGAAAACAGGCGGGTTAGAATGGCGCCTCTTCTTTTCTATTACTTTTGTATTGCATTATCTAAAATAAGAGAGGGACTGTGAACAAATAACTTAGATAGTTTAAGTATTATATATTTAATTTGCAGCAAAAGCTCCTTTATTTGCGTTATATATTCTGTAATATTTTACTCAACGATCATTTTAATTATATGTATATTTACATAGGTAGGTACTTTGTTTCATTAATTTGCTGACCTTTACCTATGCTCCCCTGACCCCGATGGTCCACTAAGTGCAATTGCTTCTGGCAAGTTTATTGATTCTTTTTTTGTTTGTAAAGTAGGTATTCATTAGATTCAAATCGGTATTTGATCAAAGATAGTTGATAGGTATCTATTCATTAACAACAGTAGCTATTCAATTATTATTAAAAATAAAATATACTTAATGGATTCGACATTTAAAGTGTCGCTTTTTTTAGGATAGAACTAGAATTGGCTGGATTGATAAATCTTTATGTTATCTATTTATTAATAGAGAGTTCAAGTTTGTTTGTATGAACTTGAAAGTTTGTCGTTTGTCCCTGAGTATTTTTTATGTTTTAAACCCGGATCAATTAAGGTTTAACAAGAGCTGCAAATGTCTAAAACGATGAAATATTGCGTATAGCTATTTGTTGATATTAATTTTATACTGAAACAATGACAAAATACATAAATAACTCATAACTCATGCTCGCTAAGATAATAAGAAATTAAGACAGCACATGCTCTACATAGAGTTTTACTGAAATGTAGTTACAACTACAGAAGTTCCTCCATATTCTCCCGAAGGCCGAAATTATTTTGCTGTTAAGTCCCTTGACAGTTACTTAATATCCTAAGGCCCCTATCTGGGGCAAAGGGCGTCAACAGTACTCCGCCATGCGTGTCGATTTTGGGCAGCTCGTTTTATCTCGCTTCAGCACCTTCCGATTGACTTGGCCTCTGCGATAACAGTACGACGCCAAGTGAGCTTTGGACGGCCACGTTTCCGTTTTCCCTGGGGGTTCCAATCCAAAGATTGCTTTGGTATGTGTTCCGGGTCTCTACGTAGCGTGTGGCCAATCCAGCCCCACTTACGACGTTTAATCTGATGGGCGATCGGTGTCTCATCGCAGCATTTCCAAAGGTCGTCGTTGGAGATTTCTGGCCAGTAAATTCCGATGATTCGGCGGAGACAGCGGTTAACAAATACCTGCAGCTGGCGCGTGATGTCCTTTGTGACCTTCCATGTTTCACACCCGTATAGCAATACAGTTTTTACGTTGGACTGGAAAATTTTGAGCTTAAGCCTCCGCGTCAATTTACTCGATTGCCACACGGGTCGCAGCCGAGCGAAAGTTGTCCTGGCTTTGGCTATCCTTGAAACGATGTCTTCCGTACCACCGTTCTCTGTCACAACGCTTCAAAGGTAGGTGAATTGGTTCACGCGCTCTACACACTCGGAATCAATACGCAGCGGCGGCTCATCTCTTGCGTCTTGCGAGTGTTTACCTTCATGCCCCTCTTTGTAGCTTCTCGCTGTAGGACATTAAGCTTGGCTTGCATATCCTCACGGGTGTGACTGAACAGACAGAGATCGTCCCTTGACAGTTGGGCCCTTACATATTATGTAATAATAACAGTTGAGCGAAATTAGATTCCTCGTTAAATTGTTATTTAAATCCGTCACTTATTATTTTTTTTTTCTATAAAACCACGTACCACGCAGTTCCTTATATTGAATGCGGTCTTTCGGTCGGTCCCTTAGCTTAGGCCTTAGAGCATTAAACCAAGTCGGTCCGAACTCCCAGGGTATAATCAATAAAAAACCGTAACTAATATGACAAAAAATATGTTCTTATCAGTTACAGACTTTGATTTATTGACATAAAAAATAAAAGGGGAGTAAAAATCAGGTCAAAAGTTATACATAGGTCCCAACCGTCGCCTAAGTAACTACTACACATCGTCACAATGACTTCTAGTTAGTAAACCAAGCTCCAAGAGTAATGGATGCCTCTTACATGCCATCTTGACCTATTTGGTTGCATCTGCAAGCCTTTAGGTAAGTTTAGCTACTTGACAATTGCTGGCCTGTTGAAAAATAAACTTTTGTTCCTGTATCAGGTAAAATATGCAACTGGTATCTATGCTTCTTTTTGAAGTTGTTTTTTTTTTAACTTTGTAGGTGCCTAAGTATATAGACTTTCAGTGTGCTTGTAGTTAAATAGACGTTGTATGTGCCGTGTTTGTTTGAAAAAAGCTCGCGTCTTCTTTTGTGTGAGGAGATCTCTTTACGGATGTTTACTTCTATTCTTTTTAGGTATTTACGGGCGTATATAATGTTTTTTTAATAAATACGAAATAAAATGAATGAGTTTGAAATCCTTTCATAAATTTATAACATGAAATTTCGTATTTGTACAAACATTAATGTTGTATTAACTATTATGCAGACGCAATTCATACATCACGTTGAGTCATTTATTTAGGGAAGTTCTCCGCAAAGATTAAACAACTTTATCGGCTAATATTAGGAGTAATATAATTTATAATAATAACACAAATTTGATGTCTTAGAGTTAGTTAATCAACGTGCGTGCTATTTGCGCGAAATAGAGCAACCTTTGGGTACCGGCTACTTACTTGATATTAATTGAGATTTAGAAGTATGACTATATTATAGATTCAAAAGTTATTATTTAAAAGCTAGGTAATCATACTAGTTTCATAGCTAAATCAACTTGCATAGGTATTGACCAGTCATCACTTTTATAGCGAATTTATTTTTTGTATATGTTCAAGTTGACTATCTGATCAATGACAACTATGGAGACAAAATATACGTAGGTATACGATATACCCATATACTTTTACGTAATATGTCGTTGAATAGACCAATGTAGACAGATTCAGAAGCAGATAATTTATCAGAACAACAATGAATTTTATAGGAGGCGGCATCATAAATTTAATAAGTTACTTTTATGTTGATAAAACGACAATTGGCCCATTTTTATTTTATGAATCTCGGTTAACCTACAAACTAAAACCGTTTATATCACAGTCTATTTTTCTTTAATACTTTTTAACATTTTCTTAGCCAGTAACCAGCACAAGTGCCAAATATTGTCTAGGTGCATTGGCAGGGCAACTGAGTTGTAATTAGTTGTGACTCACAATATTCTTTCTGATTTTACAAGATTGAAATGTGATTATCAGGAAAAATTAATTAATGTCTTTGACTTTGATATTAATAAAATAAAGATGCAGGTTTATGATAACAAAAGCAATCTGTAATCACCTCATATATAATAAATCAATCATATACTTATATTGGATTAATTCATTCATTCACTACGACTTCTACGCAATCGTCCTAAAATACCAAGCTGACTGGAATTCCGCGAACGATCCGAACAGTTATTTGAAACAATTATGAGTAACGCCTGTTTTGATACTCTATCAAAACTACGGGAAACTTCCTACGGCAGAACTTAGCCTCCATTAGCTATATTAAATAGGAAGTAGCTGTTTATTAATTCAACATTTTTAATAGCTTCAATTAATTGTTATCGAGGTGACATAAAATATTGTGTATGTATGTAGATACCTATATGATTTTTGTTACGTAAAACGTCGAATAAGCTTGTTTATTCATTATCACACATTAGTATCGTGGCGATAAGTGAATATAAAGTGTTTGGAATCACGATAATGTCACGAAAATACTTCTGAATCTACCCATAGCTAAACTCATTGTCATTTTCGTGACAAGCGTTGGTGCGTCATAGGCGTGGGCGGTCGACGCTGCTCTGTAGCATTCTGTAATGAGTTGTAGAATGTAGTATTGTTGAAAATAATAAGTACAACTTTGTTATCTTACCTATATGACAATTAAATATAAGTGAATGTTTCTAACGCTTCCAACGGATAAAATATACGTGTTTCATATGTTCACATACATTTTTAAATTCCGCCCTACGTAGCGCCCTTTAACATTAAAGGAACGGGTTTTATAGATTACTCTATATAGTTTTAACAAATGATATTTTATATAAACTAGAGATTTTTTCATCCATTTATAGTAAATATTCATAATATGATAACTTCAAATTATAAAGATTAAAAGATATAGCAAAAAAACTAAAATAAAAACATGATTCCTTGATAATTATGAGAATTACACCTACAAGTTTTAGTCGACTACCACTTTAAAACATTTATTCATGTTTTTTTTGAGGGCAGCTTGTTTATGACGTCGATAGTGAGGAGGCATACATTAACATAGTAAACAAGGGTGAATAATTAAGGAAGGGGTGACACCGCCCTAGTTTACGTTCAAGGTCATTGTTTATTAGAGCTTTGTCGGTTAAACTTGCAATATTACGTTACGGAGCGCTGATGTACCTACAACTCGCGTGATATAAATAGAGGTTAAGCTTGGGTTGTTCATATTCGCGTATGGAACAGATCAATCCATTATCTTACCGTAACTAATAAAATCTGAAAGGAATTTTAGTATTGCTCGCTATAGGCGTACATCTGACGTTGTTTGAATTTATCGAATCTTTCACCTTCTTCGTTTCTAGTATAGGTATGTATTACACAAGTACCTCTCAATAATACATAGTTATATTTCATAATCCCGTATGACGTTGGAAAACAGTTTTGACTCAATATATCAATATATGTTGTGCTACATGACACCGCATCTTGCCAAATCATATTACACTAGGTCAACGGGAGAAGTATCATAATATAGTTGTCGTGGCCATATCGTAGATTTGCTCATTTCATGAAATGGCCAATTTAGTTTGGCCAGATCGTTAAATCGTCAACGTTTCACGATTTGGTCATCCACATTTGGCCAACGTGGATGGCCATTTCACGAAATGCGACCATTTTTGTTTCTTTTTTAAAAAGCGATTCGCTTCTGGCACTCGCCGGCCGCTGCCGCGGCACGCTCGCTTTGCTCGCTCGGCTCGTGCGTTGTTTATTAAAGTCTAACCTAACCTAACCTAACTGTTTTCTATTGAAAAAACCATTCGCTTCTGGTATTCGCCGGCGCTACCGCGGCACTAACTTAAATGACAATAAACAAGTTTTTAAAATATTCTGAATTTTTTAATGTTTTATGGACTCTCTAAGATATTTTATACGATCTGGCCAAATGTCGACGACCAAATCGTGAAACGTTGACGATTTAACGATCTGATCAAACTATGTTGGCCATTTCATGAAATGAGCAAATCTACGATATGGCCACGACCACGCCACGACATAGTGATTCCGAGTGTGAATGACATGCAGCCGTAAACGGTTAACGGCCGTTTCAATTGGTTAAGTTGACTTTAGAAGTATTGTATTTGAAATGCTCCAAGGAATTGTAGATTTTACTAGTTACCTGTGTCTTTATATTAACTTCATGGTTTTCAACATTTATCTATCATATTAATCACTGAAAAACATTTAGAAGGTAGATGTTTCAAATAAATACCTAAAAATCTTTAACATCCGTCCAGTAACATTTCTAAATGTTAAGTACTTAATTATGGTCTACATGAGACTTCGTGGAATAAAATTTCAATTTCATATTAATTATGAAAGGTTACACGTAGACGGCTACGTGTCTTTATACTACTCGCAAATATTATGTAGAGCTGCTTAGTGCTATACAATTTACATTATAAAAGTAATTAATTATATAAAACCCACATTTTGAAATACATAATTTTTATTTATTCACTATATGTAAGAAAGTAGATTCTTATCAAGAGGCTAAAATTCAAAGTATCATAAATTGATCCGTAGGCAAACGGTTTTATATATGTAATTCATTTTCCAACTTATAGACTAAAAACTCAAACGAATTATTATTTATTTCATTCAAATACTAGTCAAGAAATTATAGGTTAAGTATAATTAACCCATATAAAATAATTGCATACGGCTTGAGAGTCGTTTAAAAATGCAGTAGGTATGTAGTTATATAAATGTATTTTAACCTTAATACATGTCTGTGATTTTAACTGAATGTTCCGCCGCGTAGACTTCCGACGTAGGCGTTCACATAGGTTATACGAGTACATATATACCCGTAGTGGAGCGAAGCGCTCTTTAGCCGTTGGAAACTAATGCTGATAAATAAGATAAATGCGAATGTTTCCTGTAGATTTTTGTTTTTGTTTTTATATATATTCTTCGTTTGTGCTGTTGGTAAAATCTCAACTGGCCAAATCGTGAAATGAGCCTGAAGTAAAATATACATGATCATAACGAGTATTGCAATAAATGTTGCCTATGTATTTCATATGAATTTTGAAAATAAAATTTGGTAAAGGAATTATGGCAAAGACTTCTGTACCTTAGGACTTTATGAGTCCACTTGCCTTCGTCTCGTAGACGAAATATTACCTCTGTATAATTTGTTAGTTGTGGCTTTAAAATTGTTTGCCTATGTTAATTTTATGTTTCATATGTTTCGGTTTTTGGTTTAATGGTAGCATTTGCAAAACTATTTACTACACGTGGAGTGATCACACTCCATTTTTTTTTTCAGGTAGTATTTACTATTTTTAACCGACTTTATGATTAAAGTCTGTCAGTAGGTATTTTGAGAAATTTCTTGTGTTTTTGAAATGAAAACTTCGTTAGCCAGGTTGAGCAATTTTTAGATAGAGAAAAGCTTATGGGTTCGTTAAACCGACAAGCTGTTGTTATGAAATTTCCAAGTTGAATACCTACGTACTAAAATTTCAAGTTATAAGTTTTCATTTCAAGAGACATTAGTCAGTACCTACTTTTTTACCTAATTCCTGTGGCTCCTGCAAGCTATAGACGTAATTATTTTTTTCATGTTTTTAACTCGGCATTTCTAACTATGATGAATATCGTAGGTAGGTACGTTACTAGCGCATTACATAATGGCTTTCATTGAGTGAGTTTTTAATTTCAAACTGCTGACATATATATTTTCTTACGAATAAATGGTATTATGTTTAGTGGAAACCTCACAACAACAGGTATTGATTCGTATATCTATTGTTATCGGCGAAGATGGCATGATAGAGTACACCTCCGAGCTATAGTCACAGTATTTCCTACATAGTTCCATGCAGCTTGTTGTAATACAGATTTTATGGATGTTAAATTTTTGTAGTGACACTAATGTCTAATAGCTGTGGTATAAGCACATGAGCATAAGTGTGTTAATTTTTCTAATAAGTTTTTAAAAATTTCCACACTTAAAAGTAAGTCTAGAAATTATTTTGCTTTTTGGAAGCATAGCCTCTATACTAAGGGATCTTATGTAAGGCGTACCTACCTCGATAATTTGTTTCTAAATAAACACAATGGGTAAAACATCTTATGTAAGATAATGTATTCTGCCAGTTGAATTAATTTCATGTAGTTAGTGTAGGTACATATTTTTTTTGACGTGACAACGTCTTAAATTAGGTTGCGACTGGGAGTCACTTATGAAAAAGTGTAACGCTCGGTAACGTTACGATGAGTCACCGAACGAGAGAGAGGCCCGCGGTCTGCCGCGCGCGCAGCACATAAATATTCTACCGAGAAAAAGACGTTGTCACGTAAAATCTTCGCCCGTAAAACCGACTTTACAGGCAACCATTTTTTTTTTTTTTTTTTTACGTTGGGAAATGCCTTTACGCATCCCCCTCGCCAGTTTTACTGTCCAAGGGGGTATGTGGGACTCGCACGAAACCATACCCACTAAAACCCAACGGTTTCCGTCTATCGTCTTGAACGGCGGGGGTTAACAGCCAGGCCTTGTACCCCCGCCGTCTGTGGCGACTGCCGCTTCTTGGCGGCCCTTCGAGATCCGGGAGTGCCAATGGGCGACGATATTAAAATAATATCGTCGTTCCATTTCCGGACCTAACCACCTTACGCCGCGGGGGGCTCCGGTTTCCTTGCCGCGAGCATAACTATAATATGCGCGTATCTACGGAAGCCTCCCCCCGCGCTTTTCCTCTAAGGTAGTTTACGGCTGGCGCTGGTCATAAAGACGCCTACGCCTGCCGGGTCTGCGCCGACGCAGAGGATCCGCCGCTGGGTCGTTCTCTCGGGCCCTCTCGGCGTCCTCTTTTCTTTTCATAACCGTCGCACAGAAAGTGACGACGGTCTTCCATGCACGGTCAGTGTCGCCAGTGACCATAGTCTCTACAAGGGCCCGCAAGGTCAGCTGGGTGTCTGTTCCTAGCAGGTTCTCGAGAGACCTACGCTCCTCTGTCCATGCTGGGCATTCCGCAAGCGTGTGCAAAGCCGTATCTTGAGGGCTGCTACAATGATGGCAGGCGGGAGCCGGTTCACGACCGATTCTGTGCAGGTAACTGCCAAAGCAACCGTGCCCAGACAGAACCTGCACAAGCCGGTAACTGACCGACCCCCACCGCCTATCCACCCATTCCTTGAGCATCGGGCTGATTGCGTTCAAGGTCCAGGCCCCCACGCAGGACGAGTCTAGTTCTCGACGCCATCGGCGAAACACCGCGTCACGAGCTTCCTGTTTCCATCCTTGGAGCATTTCAGAGGGCAGGTTCTCGTCCCTCTCTCTTGCCTCAGTTCTGCGCCAATAAACTTGTGCCAGGGCAGCGGCTTCAAGATGCCAGGGAGCAGTCCCGGCAATGACACAAACCGCATCATAGGAGACGGTGCGATACGCCCTAGCAACTCTTATGGCTACTACTCGTTGGCACCGCCTCAGCACGATTGTGTTACGCGTCAACAGTTTGTCCGCCCATATCGGACACCCATACAGCGCTTGTGATCTTACCACACCAGCGAACAGTCGGCGACACCCCCAGCTCGGCCCTCCAATATTTGGCATAATGCGGCAAAGAGCCGCTGCCGTGGTGCTGAGCTTGGTGGCTAGTGCCGAAAAGTGGCCCTGGAATGTCCATCGCGGATCGAGCACCAAACCGAGATAATTCAGTCTGGGCCCGATTCGGATGGGCACCCCGCTCACTACGATCTCTTCCCCGGATGGTGGAGCTCTCCGGTGGCCGTGGAAGCATATAGCCTCAGATTTATCAAGGGCTACTTTTAGCCCGAGGCTTTTGATTCGACCAACTACTTGTGCCACTCCTGCTGTAGCTCGAAGTCGCGCCTCCCTGAAATCCCGGCCCGTGGACACCACTAGGGTGTCATCAGCGTAGCAGATGGCGCTAACTCCTTGCGGCAGCCCTCCTCGTAGCACGTGGTTGTACCCGATGTTCCACAGAAGAGGCCCCAGTACGGAGCTCTGTGGAACACCGCGTGCAACGCTATGGCTACCCCAACCATTTTGCCTTGGGAAGGCAATTTTGCGCCTGCAGAGATATGAGTGGACGATACGGCGGAGATACAACGGTAGCTGGTGTCGGGCGAGGCCATCTAATATTTTATCCCAAGGCAGGGTATTAAATGCATTGGAAATATCTAAGGATACTGCCAGTGCAACCCCGCCTTGGGAGACGCATCCTTCGCAGATGTCACGAAGGCGGGCTATGGCATCCACTGTGGAGCGTCCCCGCCTAAAACCAAATTGCGCGTCCTGAAGGTCTGGTCCTATTCCTGTCAGGTGGGTCTGAATGCGGCTCGAGATAATGCGCTCGAAGAGCTTACCCGCTTCGTCGAGGAGGACGATCGGCCTATATGCTGATGGTGAGTCTGCCGGTTTGCCGCTCTTTTTTAGCAGAACTAGGCGCCCCATCTTCCAACGCTCCGGAAACCTCCCGCTCTTAAGGCATTCTGTTAATAAATTACAGAAACGCTGTTCCAGTCCATACGACAGGGCGAGGGACAACACTTTACCGTGCACTCCATCTGGGCCCGGTGTGGTAGTCTTCCTTTTCAGACGGTCTACTGCGGCCTTCAGTTCGGCTAGGGACACGTCCGAAAAGGGTTCATCGCAGGTCAACTCTTCCTGTTCGATGCTTCCAACTCGACTCGCAAGATCGGTCGCATTCAGACTACAACCTGGAAATAGGGTGGTCACTACCCTTTGGAGCAGCGATGGCTCCAATGTAGCTGTTAACGGTGGTGCCCAAGGACGCAGCTTATTCATTACTAGCCTGTAGGGGCGTCCCCAGGGATCCAGGTCCAGCGTGTCTAGCAGTTCAGCCCAGGCTCTTTCCTTCGCAACTGCGATGGCATCTCTGAGAGCCTTTTTGGCGTTCTGATAATTTCTGTATCGTTCGGCCTCCTCCGCAGTAGAATAGTCAACGCGTCTCCTCCTTCGCCTATATTTGGTGTATCGGCGTCTGGCGGTCACACAAGCAGATCGGAGCCACGCATGTTCCATCGACCACCAGTAGACTTTGTTTTGTGGGAGAAATTTTCTCAGTCTTGACATCGCGGCATCCGAGATTTGCGTCAGTGTAGGTACATATAATATTTATAAATCTTTACACAATTCATCTAATTAAAATAGGCTAGCTAAAAGTATGAAGTTTTGTACTTAAATACAACACAAACAAAACTAATCCTACTTCATTGTTCTTGTTTTTAACTTAAATATCGATTTATCGGTTCTTCTTCATTTGTTATTTTCCTAACGGAAGTTTCCTAAGGTACTTATCTAATAATTGTCATATTTAGGCTTTGATGTTTTTAAAAGAGCTTCAGTTGAACCAATAAACAAAACTAAAGATTAATCAATTAAGCTTATTACATTGGGCCAGGATTTTGTCCTATTTTAGTCTCATATTAGGAAATTTCAAAAAGTACAGAAATACATAGTAAAGAAAGCATCAATAAGTTATAAGATAATAAGAATTTGGTTGTGATAGTGAAGCCATGTTCTCTAGATGTGTAGAGTATATTAACGGAGTCGGATCTGTGATCTCTATTCGACAGCGTTAAATTTCACTCCAGGGAGCACTGGATGATTAAATGATAGCAATTTGCATAAAACTCCCTGCTCGGGAAAGTTTAATATCTCTATGCATTGTTGGCATGCCAGTCGGGAGTCTATTATTTTAGTCAAGTGCTTGTTGACAGACACTGACAGTGGGTTAATTAACTAACCTAGGTAATTGAAGTCTAGTTTCTCTTAAGTATTAGAAAACCTAAATAGTACTTTTGTAGAGCTATAAATAGAACAGTTTTTTTTTGTCTAATTTGTAGAAATGGATAAAAATGGCGGTAAAAATAACATTACATAATAATGTGCCTAGAGGAGATAAATTCAAATAAAAATTAAAAATTATCACGTTCGACGCGGACGAATTAAAATATGACTTTGGTAAAAACCAACTAAACCGTATTTCAAATACACGCAACAAGGATAAAATCTGTTTTTATTTTTTTACAATGAAATTTGGCTACGCTGTACTAAATGTTGTCCTCGTTTTTCAGCGGGAGCTCGTTCGAGGGACAATGGCAGAACGGCAAGCGACACGGACTGGGCGTGGAAACACGTGACCGCTGGCTGTACCGCGGCGAGTGGACGCAGGGCTACAAGGGCCGCTACGGGGTCCGCCAGAGCACCACCAGCAATGCCAAGTACGAGGGCACCTGGGCCAACGGACTGCAAGACGGATACGGCTCAGAGACGTACGCCGATGGCGGTCAGTACACAATCTCATTGCCATATCATTTGAATGCCGACAAAAATACCTCAGTTTACATGACCGTGACGTACTTGTGTTGTGTAATCTTTGGATTTTTAATCATAACAATTAAAAACGGATTGGCAACGAATTAGCGATACAAAAGATCAGCTAGAAACACAAACTCTATTGTTAAAGTATACCTACAATGTATTACTTTATTATAACAAATGTACCAAATTATCTCTACTATATTTGTTGTGATTAAAAATAATTTTGACTCATCTTTTGACACGTTTGTGTCTGTAAGCAGTTATTGAAAAAATGTAGCTTACGTTTTATGCCGGACATGTTTTCATAAATTAGTCATCGTTTGGAACGATTCATAAAAGCTCGGTCTACCGGTCGTTATCTTGTTTTATAGCGGCAAACTAATTTCCCCATACATGCCTTAAATCCGCCTGGTACGCTTCTCTCGACAGCTTAATAATAGCACACACATGAATATCACCCAATGACCTACATAATGAGTATGTGAACTAAAAAGAAAACCCCAAACGCTTATACAATGCAAGCCCACACATTCCTATGAGTAAAATAATAAAATTTTTTATAGGTACGTTCACGTTTATACTTACATTATAAAAATAAGAATAAAATAGGTTGTTAAAATCGCAAATATATGGTATGGGAGAGTTTTAAAAACGGTGTAAGTATTTATATTAAAAACAACAGGTGGATTCTTGTATAAAAACAGCATTAAAACAAATTGTTTAAGTTTCATTATATAGATCTATTCTAGATTATTTACGAATTTAGTAATTTTGTAAGTTGGTAAGTATATAAATTTTGGATAGGTACGATACACTACGATAACGTCACATAATTTTCGACGCCTGCCGTTGAGTCACGACCACATTAAGATTCGTCATTCATAAATTCACGAATACGATTTAAATAAGCTAATTATAAAGCCAAAATTAATCATGTGGGAAGTATTTTCAGAAGTAACGTTAATAATCCAAATTCTTTTGCTGAATATGATAGCCGATTTTAAAACGTTAGTCTGAAACGGCGGATTATTAGGAGGGGAATGGTCTTGATTTATGGATACAAGTGTTGAGCAACAGCTGTATGTTAAAAAGCTACTGATGGGGAAATTCAATAAGCATTTTTCAGCTGTTTTGTACACGTAAATGGCTTCAGTGAGTTGGCCCTGCACGCCCCGCCATCTGCGGCCCTCATCGGTTAAAATTAGCATGGACACGCCTGCTTTGCGCGCCGCAACGGTACATACATAAGCTTATCGACGGCTTGTTTCATGCTATAACAAAAGATCAAGAAATCCGTTTAATCTTTCCCGCTAAATGTAAGCATGCAAAACAAACAAAATGTATAGACAAAATTGTATATGCCTATAGTGCGTAGTTGCTACTCTATGCTCATTTGTACTTCTAGATTCTTTAAAGGTTTTTAGGGTCTATTAAAAGCATTCGGAGAGACTTTATTTATTCCGGAATTAAGGCAATATGCACGGTTTATATAACTTTCAAATTTAATTCGCTATAATATGCTCTGTTGCAATTTTTTTATCAGAAACCATAGATATCACTTGCATAATTAATTTTACCTAATGTAATCAAATTAAATAAATAAACATGAAGAAAAAACGGATCGTATTCGTATCTTAATTTGATTTACAATGAAATTTCTTACAATTTAATTTAACAATAATAAAGGTGATACGTTGCACGTTAAATAAAAGCTTGTAACAAAAATGAGTTGACGCGTTGCAGCTTACAAAGCTTTTCAGGTTCGAATTTTTATCATTGCCTTTTTTATATTGCTTCAGCTGAAAAAATTCCGCAGTTAATAAAATAGAAATCGCTCCTATGAATAGTACATAATATATACATAATACAGGTTGAATAATAGTTAATATTGAAACGACCTCGATAGCCTAGCCTTGAATTTATCATCCCGTCGATTGGAATAATGATCTCGCTGAGGGATAATTTATATACCTAAGATAGTTTTACTGTGACAGTAACAAGCTTTACACTATTCAAGTTATATCTCTTATTTCTTTACAACTGACAATATCAAAGTGATTTTTATGCATGATCAATCTTTTTTATCGTCAAAGCCTATTTCATCTGGATATAATAGAGAATTAAACACATAGGTATAGGTAAACCATGATATGAAAATAAACATAACACTGATTGTAACCTTCATAAGCCATGCGTAAAGTAATTGGATTGGAGTGGATAAGTTTTCCTAATGTTCAAATCCAGATCATAAACCATTAACCACGTGTACAAAAACAGTACACATTGCTAATGTGCATGAACGATATTACATTATTTTCAACCAACTTCCCAAAGGAAGGTTCTGCGTTTTTATGTCATTTTCTAATACAATATATAACGCAGGAACATATCAAGGACAATGGATGCGAGGCCTCCGGCACGGGTACGGCGTCAGGACGTCCGCGCCGTTCGGCCTCGCGTCGCACTACCGCGGCGGCGCGCGCGAGCACCGCGGCTCCATGTCGTCCTTGGCGGACGCGACCGGCATCCCCGACCCGTCCGACAGGCGGAACAACCGCATGGACGAAGCGCGGGGCGGCTTCGTACTTAGAACCAATTCCGACGAGCCGTCGAGAAGAAGGGGCTCGTTGGGTGAAAAAACGAAAAAAGGACTATTCAATGTAAGAGCCACAAATTAGCTGCATTGTATATAGCTTAAATAAATACAAGCATACTTGAGAAAATAAGCTAGAATATTTTGATTCCTTGTTCATAAAAAATAGTGAATTTTCAAACACAAAGAGCATAATACATAATATACAAAGATAGAACACGTTACTAACTTCTAAGCGACCGATAAAAAAGTATGCTATAAACGCTAAGATATCATAAAAACAAGTAACCATATTTACCGTTGATATTATGAACTAATACACATAAATATTACTTCGTTGTCCAGAGGTTTCGCAGAGAACGCAGCACTGGCGACCTGGACCCGCGGGGCACAGCTTCGGTGCGGTCTGGAGGCTCGGGGGGCTCGGCCTCATCCTGGGTGTCGTCAGTCGAGAGCACGCATTCAGCCACCACTCGCGTCTCTATGCATACCAACTCCAATACTAGCTTCATAGTCGAGGTTTGTCAAAAATCGTTTTAAGCTTAAGAAAATGCAATATATGTGTGATACAGTATATAATCATAATACCAATAAACAAGTTTCCTAAAATTCTTTTGAATGATCGAAACTTCTCATGTTAAATTTCAATAATAGCTCTGTATGCTCAAGCTTTATGTGTATTAAAGTAAGGTAATAGTTATCAAATATGTTTTCTATTAATAAAATATTTTTCAGGATGAACACATAGATGCCGGTGTAACGGAAACATATATGGGGGAATGGAAAAATGATAAACGCACTGGTTTTGGCATAAGTGAACGCAGTGATGGTCTTCGATACGAGGGTGAATGGTTTTCGAATAGAAAGTATGGTTATGGTGTAACAACATTCAGAGATGGGACAAGGGAAGAGGGAAAATATAAAAATAATGTCCTCATAACCAGCCAGAAACGCAAACATATGTTCCTCATGCGTTCAGCTAAATTTCGAGAACGAATTGACTCAGCAGTAAATGCAGCGCAGCGGGCATCTAAAATTGCATTGCAAAAAGCTGATATCGCTATTTCCAGGTAACATGCACATTGAATTATATAAACCACTTTGGTTCTAAATAAATAAATAAACTGGAAGTCCCAAAAATGTTTAATTTTATAAAACTCTATTCAATAAATTTTTATTAATTTTTTTAAATAATGATCATTAGCAACTAGAGGCATATATTAATTATATGAACTATGAACCAATAAATCATTTTTTTAACTATTTTTGTTATGATTTTTCCTAGATTTTTGATGTATTTTTTTATTTTAGAACAGCAACAGCCCGGGGGAAAGCCGAGCAAGCCGATGAAGCGGCAGACCAAGCCAAAGAAGACTGTGATATAGCACAAGCTACTGCTAAGCAGTTTGCTCCTGATTTCAAGCATCCTGGATTTGACAGAATAGGTTTAAGAGAAAGATATAGGCAAAAGCCATATGAGTCACATGTAACGGCACCCCCAGTACAAGAATCTGAAAAGATCTTGGACGGAAAGAGCATTCCAAATCACATCCCTCCGACACATACACAACTTCCTCAAATGAATAAAATTCCAAACGCGATTTCCTCTAGAAGACCGTCTACGCAATACACGAAACCGGGGCAATCAGTCGATCCAAGACTTGCAAACAATACCGCTTATAACCCAGATGAGAGAAATATAGGAACTAGTTATGACTCCTACTATAACCCCTCACAAGACACGTGGGCCACGTCTAGTAATGTACAAAATACAGGAATAGATAGTCAAAAACAATATACAGGCGAGCCGACAAGTATGTATAGTTCATCTCCACTTACCCAAGCTGCTACCTATCGTTTACAACAGCAACAAAACATCGATCAAAGCAATCAACAATACATTAACCAAGACAGACGTTTGTCTTCAGCGACTCGGCCATCAGGTAACCAACGAATTCCTCCACAAGAATGGAATACTGGGCCAGGAATACCACGTCGCCAAAGTATTCTAGCTCAACCGAGACATGATCCTCAAGGAAATGCGTACGTGGACGGCGGTACAGCGGCGTATGGCAGAAATGAGTTGCGAACAGGTACCATTCATTCAGAAGGACCGTTATCGGACAGGCAAATGCAAAACACAGATCAACATGGTTATAGACAGCAAGATTCCCAAATGTACAGGCAACCGATTGACCAACAAGGTTATAGACAGGGACCAGATCAACAAAACTATAGGCAAGCTCCTGACCAACAATTATATCGCCAACAAAATATAGACCAACAACAATATCGACAGGCTCCTACCGAACAAGATGTAATGAATGGTGAAGGAGTTGCTAGGCAAAACACAAGTCGACCATCTATTGATTATTTTGATCACTATAAAAGACCGCCAAGTAGAGATTCAAGTGTAGACAGGTACGGAAGACGTTCTAGACAACCGTCTGTAGAGGCTGCAATTCCAAGTAGTGGTTCAAGATCTGGCTCAATAGCACCACAACCGACGTCATCATCACGCCCTCCTTCCCGTGCGGCGACCCCAGCAGGCAATGGACATTTAGCCTCTGGCCGGGGATCCATCTCCCGCGCGCCATCTCGAGAAAGCCAGCCCTTTGATGATAATTTATTGAGGAAGCGAACACTCGGACAAGAAATTTCACCCTCTCCATATCAACCAAAACGTACGGAGAGCTTGTATGTTACTCAAAGCCCAACACCTCCACCGCCAGCACCAATGGGAGGAGGAGGCGGCGGCGGTGGCGGTGGCGGAGGTCGTAAGGTGAGAGATATTTTTTATTATTTATGTTTTAAATTATTTTTCTTAGTACTAAATCGTCATACAGTGAAGCCATTTATATTAATTACTAGCGGTCCGCCCCAGCTTCGCCCGTGGTACATATTTATGTTTTCTCTACATAAGAACCGGCCACCCTCGTACTTCAAGGAATATAATAAAAAAAGAATTATCGAAATCGGTCCACCCGTTCACTCGTGATGCCGTGACAACGCGAAACGGGTTTCATTATTAATTGTACAATGTCTCATGTTATAATTTTTAGTTTTTAGATTTTTACTTCTTACACGTATTCTGAAATATTTCTAAATTGAGGATTATTACTCTATTTCAGAGTATTGATGATTAAGATGAAAGATTTAAAGATTTATATCAGAAAAATAATGATAGGTATATCTATTAATTTATGAAATACTATAGATTGTTTTTTTTAACTATTGTGTAATTTGTACATATTACTCATGCATCCTGTCTATTGATAAAAACAAAGACTAACAAAATGTTCATTAGAATTAGTCTAATTCTGGCCTGAAACTAAATGTGACAAATTTAATTTCATCTAATGTAATAGCCGCACTAACTAAAAGCATTTGGCATTTGTACAAAAGGTTAAAAAACACCATTAAAAATATCGTACTGAAGTAATATCACGACGACATTTAATACATGTTATTAGCATTGAAATGATGTAATTTAATAAGTATCATTTAAATGAATATCGTACTACAAACACTGAGTATAATGCAAGTCGTGAAAGTGATGAATAGGAACATTTAATGCATGTATGATGTACCTACGTTACGTTTGGCTCAGTAGGCGGTGGGCGGCGGGAGCTCGCCAGCCCGTTCTATTTCTAATTTGAGACAGTCATTCGTTGCCGCTTTCCGCGCATCACCTCCTTGCTAGATATAAATAGGAAATTCCGAATATTTGATAAAATAAACAAAAACCATTAAGTGTTTGTTATTAGGGTCATAAAATTAAGGTTATCGACAATATGGTTCAATTAAAAATCAACAATATAATAGTCGCGCAAATTTAATAAACTTTTCGCCCATTATACAATTAGAATAAAATCTAATCAAGTGACAGTGGAGGTCGATTAAAACATGTGGTACGTGGAGGAAGAAGAAGATGAAGATCTCATGTGCTCGCCGGCGATTCTCGCCCGGCGTGCCAGTGAGAGCTGGATTAACGTTCCTCCCGTTGAGGTATCAAAATTAAACGACTCAATCCAATCAATCACTATACATTATCATGCCGCTGAGGCTTAATTAATTTCTGAATCACTATCCTCAATCGGTCGATATAAGATTCTGTAAAAGGGCACTTAGGCATTTTTTGCTTGATATTATCTGAATTGCTTTCAGATGCTTAGCACGCCACAAACGCTGCAGCGTAAGAAGTCTCTGCCCGACGTAGCAGGGATGCCGCGAATGCCCGACGGCGGCGGCATGTCGCGGGAGGAGGTCTCTGCGCTGGGGTCCGCGCGACGCGAGGAGGTGCGCCGAATGCACGAGGAATCCGAAAAACTGAGGGCTAACCCTCTTCTGTATTTAGTCAGTCCACAAGTCAAGGTAATGTTGAATTGGAACTTACTTGATTTGTATATTTTCATCTTTTTCTTGAAGTTTATTGCCCTTAACTTTAATTCTTGTAAAAATCTAATAAGTTGTTTACAGACTCTGACTTCTTTTGTAACTTTTTTGTAATCTTGAAAATTATTTGTATTTATTTAGCTGACACCTGTTATTAAAATAATTATTTCTTACTTTCAGGACTGGTTCTCGCGGCAGCAATTAGTGATCTTAGTGCTATTTATTAACATCTCATTAGGGATAATGTTCTTCAAGCTGCTCACGTAGCGTCGGCGAGTGGCGCACCCGCGCCTTTATACATCACAATAATGCCACTCAATTATACCTTCTTGTACTATATTTCAATCAAATAACATTTAATGCGATCCTTGTATAAAACATTTTTATACAAACATATAATGTAAGAAACGCAAAGAAAACTATTCCTTTAATAATTAAGGAACTTCGGTTTGCAAGTGTTAATTGAAAATGTGTTTATGTGTGTTATGTACGACAAAATTCTATATCGAAGTGCAAATAAGCCCCCCCACCTTTTAGATCGCAACAAGCAACCACGTGTGAGTGAAATGTTGGTGTCCCGTCGGTAGGATTTAAGGATAACAGATCGCTTTGATTAGCCTGCATATTGTAGGCGTTTGCTGTTTCGTTTAAACTGGGGAAAGTATATTACAAAATATTAAATAAACGTTTTCGATATATTTGTAAACGATAACGCACATTAAAGTTACCCAAAAGAAAATTATTTATATGTATATATGTATTTACATTATATATTTGTAAATAATTATAAAATCAGATTGTTTAGCCTTCATAAGAATTCACAAAGTTTATTTATTGTTTTGTTTAAATTGTTTACGCAAGTGTTACTATTTTCTTCTCTTTAAAGAGAAAGTGAAATCTCTTTTATTCTTAAATATATTTTTAAAGTAAACATAAATTAATATAAATGAGATGTTGTATAATTATGTACTTAACTTTTACAAAAAGTTTCGGACGTCTAAGCCCGACTTATTGGTGCGCCACGTTTTCAAAAATTTATAATATATTGTAAACAACGTCAATTTATTGTTATTAAAGTTTATATATCGATCAATTAAAATTATTTTTTATGTTTAATTAATAAATAAAATTAACATGAAGTGTGTGAATGAGACTGTTGATGTAAGTACTGGTACTGGTACAACGAAAGTTGTGGGGAGACACGTGCAAACGTTAAATTACTAATTTAATGCAAGACAATTTTCGCAGTTTCATTATGTAAAAAATATAAGTTACCCGTAAGAGTTTTAATTACTTGTATCGATTTTATCTACGTTTCACAAATAAAGTATTTTAACAAAAGTAAATGCAATGTTTTTCTTATCTAGCCCCCATTGCTCCCATTTAAGTACGAATCATAATGAAATTAAGAGTAGCAACAAACGCTATTTTTGTAAACAATGATTAAGGTAAACACATAAATTGCCAATTTAGAAATATAAACAAACGCTCAGAATAAGATAAAAATTGGGCTTATGCCCAAATTTTTATTCAAAAAAGAAAGAAGAAATTCAGGAATATTATTTCAACACCTAGAAAAAATAAACAATTTTTATTTAACCAAGGACTTCTGCAGTCAATGTAACAAAATAGTTATTATTAATCAAGCCTACTCGACCGTAATAATATGTTCTACCTATCTTTAAATACGTAATCCGCAAAAAGATGATTATTTTTGCGGACTATTTAAAGACGACCAAGTTGAAGGTTGTGTACACTAACAAAAATGTTACAGAAATCACAAGAATGACATTGGTAATAGATAGTAATAGATTTTATTGGCGGGAGTCGTAAAAGTAATTAAAATAATAACCGTAAAATTTTCAACACATAATAAATAGCAACGATGACTGACTGGTTTGGCCCATCCGATTAAAGGTTTTAAACTTATAATATATTATGCTCCGCCACTAAAACTGGAATCATTTCAAAAACATTATAATTAGGTAGGTACTAAGAAACAATACAAGAAAACTATAATGCATTCCCAGAAAAACAAACGATAAAATATCGTTTATTTCTACGGAGAATTTAAATAACAATAGTTTAGCTCTTATAACACACTAACACGTATTTTAATTGGAGCAATGTCATTTATAATACGGAAACATTTTGTTAAGCTCTGTGTGTCATGTATCCATCTTTCTTTAATCAATTAGATTAATACTGTATGGCTTCGGCCAATACCAAGGTAGCTAAGCTAGAAGTCATGAATATACGTCAGTTGCCCTTATCCGATTCAAATAATAGTTAACGCGCGTAAATAAAGCGTACATAATGACGGAGCGAATATTAGATTCGGAAAGCTACAATGCACAAAATATCCCGGTATTGTTTATTTTTAATATGTTTGAAAATTTTACGTGGTTTACTGAAATAATAAATGAGTTTAAACGTTATTGAATCATTGTGCAACATATATTGTAAATATTTTCAAATCCTGTGTTTTATTATTTAAAAGAGCAATATTTAATTGGGTGTTTTAATTAAAAATAAACTATTTAAAGGCAAAAGAAATGCATGATGATGGAATTGACTTAGACGATTTGCTGCCAAAAATAGGAGAATTTGGGATTTACCAAAAGTGTTTACTATGGTTCGTATGCTTACCAGCGTGCCTTCCCTGTGGTTTCTGTGCATTCAATCAGCTTTTTATGACAGACACTCCAGATCATTGGTGTCTCGTACCAGAATTAAAAAATTTCTCACAAGAGGAAAGAAAATTGATGTCTATCCCAAAAAAGGTAAACAATTCAAATAAATACTTAATCTACACTTATAAACGGTAATAATGATACAACCTATCTACGCCCAGTCTAAGCCAATAATGATTTCTATCATTATGGTCTAAGATCCGAATATAGGTCGACCCGCACCGGCGTGATAATAGAATGAGACCAATTTTATAATAAATGTAGTCTATTAAAAATCTATTAAAGATGGGTTGACTGGAAAAATCCTGGACAGGACATTTTAATTAATTTTTAAAAAATATTTTTTTAAATTAATTGCAGTACTTATCAAGATAATAAAAAAAAATATAATAGACTTGAAGTATGAAACCTACAGAATGTGCAGTAATAGGGTTTTCTAATATTTACCTGGACAAACTGCTAGGTTGGCAGGTATAAACAGGCATGTCCGTACCAGTTACTTTCACTTGATGGGATGATAGAAAAAAAAATATATCAGCATGAGCGCTGTTTTATAACAAAATTGTTTATTGTCTCAACACTGCATAAAAAAAATAAAAAGATTTTTTTAATAATTAACTAAAAATATCCTGTCCAGGATCTTTTCAGTCAACCCATCTTTAATAGATTTTTTAATAGACTACATTTATTATAAAATTGGTCTCATTCTATTATTACGCCGGTGCAGGTCGACCTATATTCGGATCTCGGTTAATAAAGGATATTGTGTGTATACTGCTTATATTTAATTTTTCAACAAGTTTTATTGAAACAATATTTAAAGGGGTAAAATAGTTGATGAAATTTTGTATGAAATACTATAATTTTCTTTTTTTTATTTCATCCTATGTATATGTAGTTTAAGATATGTAGGTTTTACCTATTTACAGATGTTGAATTTTGTTGAAAAATAATTTGTTAATATTATTTTTTTTTTTTTTTATAAGCTACTAAGTTTGAAGCTTTGTTTAAAGACAGTGTTTCACAACTTATTAGCATAACAATATTTAACAACGAATCTGCGATGGAATCCTGAATCGAACTACGCGAGCGAATCCGAAGGAAAGCCTATTAAACATTAATTGAATTAAAATTAATGAGCCGATAAATGTTTCAGGTTGACGGCAACAATACTTTTGAAAATTGCTTTCGTTACGCCGTCAATTGGACCGATATTTTGGAAAAGAATGGACCAATTCAAATAAATGAGAGTTGGCCTGTGGAGCCATGTTTCGATGGTTATGAATATGATACTTCAGAAATAATTTCCTCTGTGGTCATTGACGTAAGTTTAAAATTTTTTCTTCTCAAGTCTTAATAATATATACAGGGTGTCCCACTGTTGGTATACTTTTTTTTTATAGTGGAGAATGCATTTAGGCATACCCAGGGCACTCGGGGGAAGAGCCCTGGGTTATGTCGGACTCACCCTGCTGAGTGCAGGGTCCTACCGACTAAACTCCACTGTGTTCCGCCGTGCCGCTTTATTGACGGGGCCGCGGGTATTCGGTAGAACCGCGTCCGCAGACTGTTGGTATACTAAGCTCAAAGGAGGTTATAGTTTTGCATACGCTGAGTTCGTAAAAAGTACTTATAAAATTCCAGACGCATTTCTTTTTCAAATAGATGAATTCTTAGAACTCTATGTTTACACCCATAACAAGCAACCCGCCCAACTTTGCCACCAGCACGTGATCTATCCTTTAAGATTATGTTTTCATAGACAAAATGCTCATATTAGCGAAGCGGTATATGTCGGCTGCGCGAAGCTAGAGAAGAAAACTAGCAAACAAATTTTGACGTAATTTTGTTGTTTAAGTATTTTTTTTTTTTCGTGATCAGTGTATGCAAAACTACAATTTCTTTCGCGCTTAGTATACCAATAGTGGGACATCCTGTATATGTATGTGTTTAAAATATTAGATTTTCTAGTGTTATCTACCAATTTGCATTCTAATTAAAGTGTCCCCATAAATTATTTCCAAGTATAAAAACACCAATTAAAACTATAATTAAATAATGGTTTGCTGTAATACTACAAAATAAACTAATAATAATAAGTACCTAATTTTTTGAGATCATAATCGATACAATGATACATACATACATACACATTCGAAGGACGGGAATTCTTTGAACAAACCGTTCGTTTTTTGGACAAATATTTATTTGAATATTTTAAAATCTGGACATAGCACAACAAAGATTTGGTTTGTTAAACGTTTTTGCCAATCGTCATGTCGACATTTCCTTTCACAGCTACTTTTCCCTGTTAGCTACGACAATCGATAATTTTTTGTAGGAGAATAAGTAGTACGTGTCGACAAAAGGCAGCTACTTACATAAAATTAGCTTGATAGTCTTAAAAAATGTAAGAAAATTCAGGCGTCTCATGAAAGAGAAGCTAAAAATTATAAAAATGATCGATTGATCCTGGTCTATACATGTTATTTTATTTGCTTATATATTTTTTTTAAATATGATTTTTTTACCATTGTGTTTTCATTTATTTTTCAGTTTGATTTAGTTTGTGAATATGACGTTTACCCAACCTTAGGTTTAGTTGCTTTAAATGTCGGAGGACCTATTGGTGTGTATTCTTTTGGGATTTTAAATGATCGAATCGGACGAAAGAAGTCATTTTTTGCATGTCTATCTACTCTGCTACTGGGTAGTTTAATGACCGCTTATGCGCACGAATATTGGTTTTGGGTCTTAGCAAGAGTTATAGTGGGATTGACAATCCCTGCTGTATATCAAATACCATTTATTATATGTAAGTATATATAAAAGAAAGCATTTACATAAATAAAACCTTTTCCTTCTTTGTTAATAGATTCACATTTTCAGCTTTAGAATTAGCTGGACCAAACTACAGGTCATTTGTAACAGTAATGACTTGTATATTTTACACGCTGGGCCTAATATTACTATCTGGGGTAACATACGTATTGCGTGATTGGAGGTCACTCGCTTTAGCAACATCTGTACCGTTCTTTTTTTATTACTTATATTGGTTTGTTTTACCGGAATCCCCAAGATGGTTATTAATGAGGGAAAGACTGGAAGAAGCTAACAACATACTTAAAACGATTGCAAGAGTGAATGGTAAACAATTACCAGAAGAGTATACGGCAAAATTACAAAAACAAGTTATGGAGCAAAAAGAAAATGGGATTAAAGAAACAAAATCAGCCAGTGCTTTTGCTTTGTGTAAAACTCCGAATATGAGATTAAAGACATTTTTGATAACTTTGAACTGGTGTGCTTCCGAGATGGTATATGTTGGTCTCAGTTATTATGGGCCAGCAATCGGAAGCAATCAGTACATGAGTTTCTTCTTATCATCTGCTGTGGAAATCCCTAGTTATATCGTGTGTTGGATACTTATGGATAAAGTGGGACGTCGCTGGCCTTTGTGCTTATCAATGGTCATAAGTGGCATATTCTGCATAGTTACTGTACTTTTGCCCAATGGTAAGAATTGATAATTAACCCATTGAGCCCCGAACGGCCCGATCGGGCCACGACACAATAGATTTTCTATTGTGTCTGTGATTCCGGGGCCTGAGTTATTAAATACATATTTTATCTTTAAAATTTGTTTGTTTCTTAATTTTAATATATTTTTGTAGATGCAGAGAATGAAACACTAATCCTGTATTTAATATCTAAGTGTTTTATATCAGCTTCATTTTTAATTATATATCCTTATGCCGGCGAACTCTATCCAACAGAATTAAGAGGTGTCGGAATTGGAACATCAGCGTATATTGGAGGATTGGGTTTGATAATAATACCTTTTATTAACTATTTGGTAAGTTGCATTATTTTCAATGTCATATAGATTAGCAAGAAAATTTCACCATCATATTTTTGAAACTAGGGAACTAGTAACTTAGTGCTACCATTGGTATTAATGGGCGGAGTGGCCGTTATTGGAGGTTTAACAGCACTTCGCTTGCCAGAGACCCTTCATACTTCTTTACCACAAACTGCAGAAGAAGGCGAAGAATTTGGCAAAGATTGGACATATAAAGATTGCTGGAGTTGTGGAGGACCCAGGTAATTCTGCAGTTTTTGTATTCTCGTAAATTGATACTAAATTATTTATGGAGTATTTCATTTATAATTAATTGCAATGAATTTCCTGAGTAGATAATTTTTTTCATCACTTACGTAAATAAGTTATCATTGAAAAGGCCTTGTTTCGGAAGAAAAATAAGACCTTATCGCTCATTATGTTTATACATTGCATGTAACTATGAATAATCGTGAAACTTGTTCCCAGAAGAGTTGCATCTGAAGGTGATTCATATGAAAACTTAGACCAACTGGAATTGACGCAAGCTCCAATTATAGAAGATGAAGTATCGGACCTGAGGCCGATACGACGTAACTCTATGAAGAAATTAGTTCGACAAGCGAGCATTCTAGAGACACAGCGAGATGTGGACGGAAATTTAAAAATGACGTATTGGTTTTAGTGTCCCACGAATTATAGTGACTGTTCTAAGTGCATTATATGTCATTTTTTATCTGATTATCACGTGATTCGTGATTCGAACTGTTTTTATTTAATAATTATTTTAGCAAAGTACTTAATACTTGAAAATATTAAGAAGAAAAATAAATGAACTTAATTTATATATATCGGGATCGTGCAATGATGTAATTAGGAGATAGAAACAATGCTAATTTAGTGTAATCGATTTGAATTTAAATAAGTTATTTTATCTAAGAAATAATTACTTTATATTTGTGATACTTATAAATGTTAAAATAAATATAAGATATATTTGCATCGTTTCATTTATTTAAAATTGTATAATAATATTTTTTAACAATAATAATTACGTCTAAATAGTATGCATTTTATCTAATAATATCATAGTCATAATAAATATTTACATCCATTTGCATTATCTTACCTACTGTCTATCAGGAATGTTAGTATTTGGCAATATTTGTGCTATATATCTACTTCTAATTCTGTCAGACTGACTCAAGTCATCTCGGGGTAAATTTTCATCTTGAGAATCGATCCTCGCGTCAACTTCTTCTTGGTCCGAGCTATCGACGTGGTCCAAGAGATTTGCTCTTTCGTCAGAACGTATATGTAACGGACTGAAACATTATATGGAATATAAGATTATGCTTTTTTCTTAATCTCTATATACATATTATAATCTAGTTAATGACTATTAGAACTTTATTTAGTTATACAGGGTGTTCCAAGAAGTATGGATATACTGAAGCCAGGAGGTAGAGGACCTATAGGGTTATTCGAATCACCCCCATGTATGTTATGAGATTTTTCGTATGTTCGGAGTTACGACTTTTTTTTTTAATTTTCACCTGGAAATTGAGAGTAGCAGAAGAAACCATTAAAAATAATAGAAAAGCCTTCAGACGTTTAAAAAAAAACTTTATCCGGTGATGTCGCACTTGCATTAAGCAACAGTGGGGGGGGGCATTTTAAATATTTCTTGTAATTTAGTATAGTTCAGTATATCCATACTTTTTGGGACACCCTGTATATTTAATATGAATTAATTTTTGTTGATGTGCTTTACCTACTTGTAAAACAAAAATGTATTTTATTATCTCAAGATACCAGGGTTTTCTAGTTTAAGAGATAGTATAGATAATTATGTAAGGTAAATAATAATAAATTGGTACTGAATTACAGAACAGTGAACATTTTATTGATAATTGAAAAACGTAGTCTTTTGTATGACAACATATAAAAAAGACTTACCTTTTTAATGCTTCTCTTTCATGTGTGGACAAATTAAGTACACCACAGTTTGCCGAGTCCACAATATAAATAAGTACGGCAGCGATCAAAGCAACTGTAAAATTAATAGATATATTTTATTTTGTGAACAATAAAGAGTATGAATTTCTCCACTCATGATATTTTTGTAACAATTAAAATTAATTTTTGAAATGTTTTACGGCTTTTAAGAAATCTTTTATGTACCTGCTTTGCATTTGTTATTTCAGATTCAATTATTCCTACCATTATTTAAAATATATCTTTATATATCTAAATTTTTAATGAACAGAAAAATTCAATCAAGAATTTTTTCACATCTTTAAAAAAATATTTTTATAAAGCACTAGCTGCGCTCCGCGGTTTCACCCGTGTGGCTCCGCTCTTGTTGGTCTCAGCGTGATGATATATAGCCTATAGCCTGCCTCGATGAATGGGCTATCTAACACCGAAAGAATTTTTCAAATCGGACGTAACGTAATCGTAGTAGTTTCTGAAATTAGCGCGTTCAAACAAACAAAGTAACTCTTCATCTTTATAATATTAGTATATATGTATTTGAATGCTATTACTCTTTAAATATAAAATATGAAATTCATGATTACATCTAAGATATATTTACCAAAGAGACATCCCAAGAAGAACATCTCCAACATTAAATAACCATATTTGTCCACAATCATGCCTGCAAATATGATCACAGTGGCAAGCCCAAGGTTTTGCACTGCTTGACATCTGTAAATTACGATTAATTCATTCAATTCTAGATATTTTCTTGGTTACTATATATTAATTAATAATGCACTGTATTTAATTCCAAACCACCCTTTTTCGTATGTTATGGTTGTATGCATACGAAAAAAAACTATGTTTAATTTTTATAGGGATGATATTCATATCAAAATTTGACCTTAAAATGAAATGAAATGCATGCAAAACAATTTAACAAGATTATATTAATATGGATACACATGAGTGATAAAGATGATGCTTTACAAGATATATCCTTATAATTACACACAATATTTCAATATTTTTTAAGATCAAATGTCACAAAATATTTTTCCTATATTCTGAAATAATATAATAAATTAAAAATACTCACATTCCATAGGCTGTACCCAATTGTGTTTCTGGCACAATCATAGCGACTAGCGGCCACAGACCACTAGCTAGGAGGGAGTACGACACTCCCAGTGAGATCTGAAAATAATGCATGGATTCATTTATTAAACAATTCTTAAATCATAAACATAGGCCTTGATTTTAGTGTAAATACCTATTTACAATATGCTATACCTACCTATTTACAATATGCTATAGCCTATAAAGCTGTTATATGTAGTGGAGCTAATTTAATAGGCAACATCTTGTCTTTGTAAAAAATTTAACTGTATTATCATGTCTGTACTTACATATTTGTATTTTACTATGTATGTATGGATAATACACTATGTGTGTGTGTGTGTGCCAAAGGAGAATGGCGAAACTGGGCCTAACTGTTACAGAAATCATAATATATTTAAAATTCATTATGTTAATTTTAATAATTATTTGTAAAATATTGACTTCTGATTCTATGGGAAAACAAATCTTTGAAAAAAAAGATAATTCGTTCACTACCGGTCTTATCAAGCAGAGATGTCAGTGTTGTCAGGAGTAAAATAGTCAAATATATAGATTAATACGAATGAATGTTTATTTTTCATTTTTAGTTTTATTGAATTCAAATGCTATAAAAATCAGAAGCAAAACTTAACCTATTTTTAACACACATCTTAATTTATTAAGGTCATTCTTTAAAATAAAAACATATTTTACTTAATAGCCGCGTCCAGACCGGCTGAGCGCGGCTCGCGAGTCCCGCTCGCGAGCCAATAGTTCGGCCGGTGTGGACGGCGCTCGGGCTTCCTCGGGCACACGTTGGCTCGGCCGAGCGCCGCTCGGCCCCGAGCCATGCGTTGTCGGTTTTTGGCGATGCTCAAAGGCGGCTCAGTCTGAGCTGCTCGCCCGGTGTGGACGGACGGAACGACACTCGCGAGCCAGAATCAAAAATGGATAAATTATTCGCTTAATACAACTTTACGGAAGCTTCAAAATGTTATGGGATTCGAAAGATCCAGATCATTTAAATAAAAACAAGCGAGAAGAAATATTCAATGTCTCCCGCAGACATGCGTGTAAAATTTGAGACTGAATGGTCGATTGTTAGTTCCTTTAACAAACTGTTACCGTATTGGTTTCGGTTTTGGTACAATTTTTTAATCCAGAGTTTTCGTTTCTTTTTTCTTTTCTTTATGATATATCCAGACAACACAAGCGCCGCAGCAGCTAATAATACGTGGTTTTCCATCGTTATACGGAGAGAAACTGAATGCTCAAACCGGCTCACCTTGGCTCGCGAGCGCGGCTCGGAACTTTTCACAATTAGCTCGGGTGGCTCGGCTCGCGAGCAGGAAGTCTGAGCGCGGCTCCCGAGCCGCGCTCAGCCGGTCTGGACGCGGCTATTCAATAATAATTATAACATTTTTATTTAGGTAGCTGGCAATTGAAAATGTCATATTATTAATTATTGTGTCAGTGATGAGTGATTTGTTATGTTTGTTGTTTGACTTTTGAGTGAAGTTTTAGTAACGTTATATTCAAAATTGCCTTAATCGTCTATTTTTAGAATTTTCTAAAGATATTATTTGAATTGATTAGTCTTATTATGAAAGCGAATCCTGATTCATCCATTTATAAAGATATAAGAAATGTACCTACCTAGTGATTGTTGATGTTTTGGTAAGTTAAAATGTGTGTTGAATAATATGTGTTGGATCCAATATTTCTATTACCTGACTGTTCTGCTGTTACACTATTAGCTAGACAATGTAGATAGATAATAAACTTACCTGGACCTAGAAAAAGGCAATGCTATTCATTTAACTCAAGCAAACTAACTTTTATTTTTGTTACTTTACACCTCAATATCTCTGCTATCCCATAGAACAGATCTATAATTATTAAATTTATAGAATCTGTATATTTTTATCCAGGCCAGGCCCAGAGTCCTATGGGAGTTTGCCATTCTCCTTTCAAGAAAATCGGTTTAGCTTTTTATTTCATGAAGGAGTAACAAACAAACAAACTTTCACATTTATAATATTAGTAGGATGACACATGAACCATGCTTGTGATAAATATTCTCCAAATATATATAATACAAATACAGGTAAAAATAAAATATGTTACATCAATTTCAACTTACCACTCCTACATAAGGATTTACGAATGTGAATGCAAGTAAGAAATGAGAACCAATAGTTGTTATTATACTTAAAATAACCCACGTCACATTTCGACCTGTCTTATCAATTAGTATTCCAAAAAATGGACTTAAAGCAGCTGATAGGAAATAAACCATTGAGTTAACAGTATTTGCATCTTGGGGACTGAAATCGAACTTCCTTTCGAAAAACAACCTAAAAATGTGCATTGGTAAATTAGATTATTTTGAAAACTAAGATATACAAATAAAAATTAGTACAAATTATTTAATAAATGAGTGTTATTACTTTATTATCAGTAAAAACATTAGTCAAAAATAAAATGATTGCTACTACTCACTTTCCCAAAGCAATAAATGGAAATATAGCCAGATAATATGCCACACAGATGACAGAGACAAGCCAGAACACAGTTTTGAAATTCAATACATCCAATAATCGGAATGGAGGTTCATTAGCATGTTCTTCACTTCTCTCCAAAATCTTTTCAGCTCGGTAATCCATCCATCCAAGTATCAACCCACATATAAGAGAACCTAAGCATGTAAGGGACGCTGAAAAGAAATGTATTGTAAATTAGTTATATTTTTTACTTTAATAAATTTCACACTCTTTCTAGACCATAGCATGTAAAAGAACTCGTATTTTCCTTTTTTGAGAAACAAGCAGATAGCTGATGTAATACGGAGTCACTTATGCTATTTTATAATCCAAGTCAAACAAAGTCAAAGACACAGCCAGTACATTATTTTATTTATATATAAATCAAGAATATGAATATGCTTAAACTTACCCAAAAATAAAGTAACACCCAATCTCTCATAGCCTCCATAGTAATGTGCTACCCATCTATATATAGGTTCCATCACCCAAAAGTTCACTGTGCTACCAAATCGAGAGAAGGACAGTTGCAATCCAAAAACCATGTTAAGTTCCTTTCCTTTGAACCATAGAACAACATAGTTATTAACTGCAACTTGCAGTGACTCTCCACCAATGCTACAACACAATTCCTTGTTAAAAGAGCTTTTTTTTACAGAATGGCGTAAAAAATGGCGTTAATTATTAACTTAATATTGAGTGAATTTTTATTGATGATAATCAATACTAAGTTCAATCAAAAGTAAAAGGAGAGTTTAAATAAGTAATGCTTACCCAAATATGAATCTTCCAAGTATCATTAGCCAAAATTTGTTGATGTAAACACCAAATGCAAACACAACAGCCCCAACAAATAGAATGGACATGTAAATAATTGTGCCCAATCTAACACCAAAATACCTGAAATTTTGAATATGAATTTATAATAATTATGTGAGTACTAATTATTTAAATACTTATTTTATAACTGTCCATGATCAAGCATGTCTTACACAATGTTCAAATCTTGATACAATTTAAATCAGAAAAAATATTTTTTTTCGCTTACAACCCTTCAGAGTGAGAGCTCTCTAAGTTTGCAGGCTAGCTTTTGTAAGCTACATAAACTTTTACAGAAAACTGGCAACCCAGTAAAGTAATATTTAGTAAAATCCATTCTTTCCACATCATCCAAAGTTATATAATGCAATTAAATGCAAGCTTTATCTATCAGATATTATATTATTATAAATGCAAACCTATTCACTGTATAATATTATCAAGTAATAATAAGTATTCATATTATGGCCTATGAGTCATACATGGACATGTTGATAGCAATAAACACACATACCTATCAATGAGATAACCGCCAATGAAACACAACACCACATTTGGCCACGAGTATATGGAATAAAGCAACGCAAACTGGGATGTATTCAATGAAGAGTCACTCTTAAAGTTATCTGCTAGGGCTCCAGGTGTGTCGTAGCAAAAATAAGAACCTATAAGAATATTATGAACATTTCTTATCATGCAATAAATAAAGTACCTAGGATATATGTAATTGCTAAACAAAGGGAACATGTACATATGAAAGTATTTACATGTTTTACGCTTAGCAACACATTTGTGATTCATATTTTTTTACATTGATATTGATAGACTTGTTTAACTGTGATCTGTTATATTCTTGCTATTGTACAATATAGAAAACTTTGTTTTAAATATATGTATATCCTTTGATGCTTATAATAGATCAGCATTAAATTCAAGAAAAGCACAGTTTTCAGAAATCAAACGTAAAAGATAGACAAGAAGTAAAGACTCAAAAGAGAAAAGTAAAAATTTTCATATATACCTAATATGATGAATGAATCTGAATAGTGACACACTTTTCTATCAAACACCTAGGTCCCAGATACACAGGGATCTGGATCCCTGTGTATTATATTACTCAACTTATTTATTAGTATAAATTATTAATACACACATATTGATCATATTATTATGATTTATGACTTAAATGTAGAACAGGTTAATAAATTAAACTTTGCTCCACATCATTTATAATCACTTGACTGTTTATTCAAGATGTTTATAATCATTTATATGCTAATGTTATTTTAGATATCATGCAACAAAGTATTAGGAAGCTTCTTTGTGGGTAGTTGGCAGTTGCCCATAACAATTTTAATGACTACCTAAAAAATCATAAAACTTTAATGCATAATAGAAAAAATTACATTAGACACAATCAAAAATCAATTTAAACATTTCTGAATGCTTCCAAAGGGAGAACGAAACTTATTCCAACTTACCAAAACAAAGAAAGCACATCAGTATGAGAGCCACAAACCTATGCACTCTGTGGGCTGGATGACACCAGGAATTTGGAGGCTCCATCGCTGAGCGCGAAATTGTATTGCTTTCAGGAATATCCATTGCCCTTAAATAATTAAATTAATAAACTTAACGACGTACAAATTACAATAAACATTGGCACCATTTTTGTAGCCTTCGATAGTAATTCTTAATATTTATAAAAAACAAAATATGGTAATTAGCATTGTCATCATACCTTTTTACCTTTGAGAAAATAAGAAAAGAATAACAGCAATTATAAATGCTGTAACAGCATTGTTCACTAGGACATTTAATTACTCTTAACCAGGACATTTAAAAAAAGATTCATCAAAAATGCATTTAATTTCGTAATTATTTGCGTAGAAATTAAATGATTCTTCTGGTTTTATTTCAGTGAAGATAATACATAAATCTATACAATAACAACAAACATTTACAGGAGAAACACTTCACAGTTCACTCATCAGCCGTATTATTATAGTACTCTTTGCTCATCAGTCATCACTGACCACAGATGACAGAGCAAGACGCAAGTAATTCCAAGTTCCACAGAGTAGGAAAAAAGAGAGCAGGTTTTAGGTAAATATTGATTATAGAGTGCACGCCAGTGCAATTTAGTTATAATAATTGTAGTAACGACTGTTAGGTTTCACAAGTCGATTCACGAGGCCGACAGGAAACACAATTTTTTTAATGCATCAGATTTCATTTATCTACAGATCGATTCAAATTTAATGGCGATTCGAAAGTTAGCTGCAAAACAAATACGCGCAGGTACCCGTCTCTCAACGTCCTACTATTATATTTTAAAATGGTTTTCTGCGCATCGGATCGTACGATGTTCTGAGCCGCCAATAAGTTTGAATCGTACTGTACCTGTACTATTAAAGTTACCTGAAAAGCAACATAATATAATAATAATATTCATATTATAGTGTCTGCCAAAGGTCTGCCACGACGCTCTAGTTATTCAAGGTCAAAAATAAAAATTAAGATACAATTTTTCGACAGTTCCCACAACAGTTCCTTTATGCTAGGCGTCCACTAGGCGGATCGGGCCGGGCCGCATCGCAACGCAAAAATACGCCGGCCTATGTTTTGTATGAAACATCGTCCATTAGCGACGGATCGGGTCGGGGCGGGCCGCAACGCATTGGCGGATATCGCTTCGCAGGCGGATTTTCGCCGGCGGGCCCGCCCCGACCCGTCTAGTGGACGCAGGCAGGCGGATTTGTGCGGCGAGCGTCTGTTAGATAAAATCCGCCTAGGCGGTCCGCCGCGCCCCGTACAGGTGGACGCAGGAGCAAACAGCGCGTCCATTAGAGACGGCCCGTTGCGATGCGACCCGCCCCGATCCGTCTCTAATGGACGCCTAGCATTACAATAACGCGGCATAGATTATCTATGAGATGTAATCTATGCCTATTAGAATATATATATTTCCATGGCCTTCTATTATTTTTATGACAGGTGTCAGGTGCCGCTGTACATAAAACGTCAAAACCGATACCGTAATCAAACTTTTACTTTCTTCAGTCAATATTTTAATGTTTCTATCATGTTTAAATTAAATAAATTACCAGTTTTACTATGCGTTGTGTTAACGTGTATATTAGTCTCGGTCCTGGGGCACTCACACGCTCATTCACATGAACCACCATCATTTAAATATAGTAAAAATGCAAACGAAAAAGATATACCAGGAGAAGCTGTATCGAACTATGATTTGTATGTAAAAGCACTGGGTTCAACTGTTTTTATAAGTATAGTACCATTCTTTATTTTATTCTTTATTCCTATTGATGGTACTGTCGAAAAACAACCATTATTGAAAATACTGTTATCATTTGCATCTGGTGGGCTTTTGGGGGACGCATTTCTTCATTTGATACCTCATGCGCTTATCTCTAGTAATGGTGACGTTGGCCACAGTCATAGTCACTCACATGATAATCACGAACCCCATGACCTCACAGTAGGACTGGGTGTTTTAGGTGGAATTATTGCATTCCTTGTAGTTGAAAAGTCTGTACGACTATTTAGTGGCGGACATGGTCATTCCCATGGTACTGATAAGAAGAAAGATGATAAGAACAAGAAAAATAAAGCCAAGAAGGAAGAAATAAAAATTGCTGGATATTTGAACTTGGCTGCTGATTTTGCCCATAATTTTACTGATGGACTTGCTATTGGTGCATCATACATAGCAGGACAAAATATTGGATTTATCACAACTGTGACAATTTTGTTGCATGAAATTCCACACGAAATTGGAGATTTTGCTATTCTAGTGCAATCTGGATGTTCCCGTAGAAAGGCTATGTTTTTGCAGTTACTTACTGCATTTGGTGCCATATCAGGAACATTTTTGTCAATATACCTTCAAAGCTCTAGTGAAGGACTTGTCTCCTCCTTAATATTACCATTTACAGCTGGAGGTTTTATATACATAGCAACAGTTTCAGTTATTCCTGAATTGTTGGAAGGATCAAATAAATTTTCTCAATCGATCAAAGAAATATTAGCATTATTAGCAGGTGTATACATGATGGTGATCATAGCACAATATGAATAGTAGTGTTTAATTTTTAAAATAATTTTGTGCTTAATAAACAGTTATAAAATTACTTTATTTTTTATTTATCCTTCACCTACAAATCTACCTTGATGTCATTTTTGTGATAAAATCATATCTTACGATCTGTTCTTATAATGTCACTAACTTATTTTTTTGTTTATTTGGTAACACCAATATCAAATAGAAAGAAGGAAATAAAATGAATATGTGGCAAAAGTGTAAAAAAAATCCTTATTCTGCACAGTTACATAGCCAGCTAGTAACTACATTTTGTTACAAAGGTAATATTATGTACTTGGCCCTTAGTTATATAGATGAGATTATCCAGATCCCACTTCAAGTGGAATCTATTGAACTAAATGAATAAAATTATATTACCTACTTGATTACCAAGGATTTTTAATTACAATAAAAAAGGTATTCAATTAAATTTGAAACCTAAAATACTGATACATATGTACATTAGATGAAAAAAATATGAATTAATAAACCAATTAATGAAATCTCATAATGATTCTTTGATATTGTTATTTAATTTTTGATAATTTTCATTATTAAGTACTATGCTGACTAGGCTGTACAGTATGTTTTCAGAAATAAGCAACACATTGTAATTACAGAAATTATTTTATTGATGTTTACTTCTTCTTAGATACACCCACAGTTCTTCCTCGTCTGCCAGTTGTCTTGGTGTGCTGACCACGTACACGCAGACCCCAGTAGTGACGCATGCCTCTGTGAGCACGGATCTTCTTTAGTCTCTCCAAATCTTCACGGAGTTTTGAGTCCAAGTTGGATGAAGTGAGCTGGCTGTATTTACCATCAACAATGTCTTTTTGTCTATTTAAGAACCAGTCAGGGATTTTGTACTGCCTGGGGTTTGACATAATGGTGATGATTTTTTCAACCTGAAAGACGAAATGCATCATTTAACCTCAACAGATTAATACGGTTTACGGTTAAGATTTACTTGTTGATAGGTTACGGTGTCCAGCATTATTTTGGACATTTAAATATTAACAAATTAGAATTTACTACTTGTTACCTAATTAAGGAATACCAAACTAATTATGTTTACATACCTCTTCTTCTGTGCATTCTCCAGCACGCTTGTCGAGGTCGATATCAGCTTTTTTCAATACAATGTTTGAATATCTGCGGCCGACTCCCTTGATAGCGGTCATGGCAAACATAACTTTACGTTTGCCATCGATGTTCGTATTCATAATACGAAGAATATGTTGAAACTTATCAGGGATGACGAGCGACTGGAAAGAAAAACATCATTTGATTTTTTCTTAAAAATAAACACTTCACCGTCTTTATTACTCAATATATCACCCATATTTCATTTAAGAATTAATTTTCACTTGATGATTCTAAAATATAAAATAGATTTAATACCATTTTCGTTTATTTTTGTCGGCTCGCGTATTTTAAAGTTCACCTGTCAACATAAAAAGACGTGAGAGAAGCGACGCGAGAATCGCCAAATGTCAACTAAAGTGTCATTTACACAGAGTCTCTAAAATCAAAGACGATAACCTACTGCAATTCGATTCAAATTTACCGTGTTTTCCAATTACAGCACTAGAGCGCATTATGCGGCATAATGCTTAACGTTGAATGTTCCAACTACAGCAACGCTTCGCACAATCGAGCACTCTTAAAAGTAATGCGCGTGAATTGATGCGTGCAATCGATTTATCGTTAGTAATTATCACAGAACAGTAAAGTAGATAGAAGTGTGATGTGGGCGTGGCCCACGTGTCACTGGTAAGGTAAGATCACCTAACTTGCTCTCAGATAAGCGCAGAAAAATATTCGAGTCGGTTGTCAGCTGCCAAACCTTTTTTCCATATTTATTCATTAATTAGGACGTGTTGTTCGGTATTAGAGTGCAAAAATGATAGCAGACGAAATAATATCAGCAATGAAGGCATTTCATACCATCGGTAAGTCTTATTTTTATTTATTTTAATTATATTTTATGTTATAACTTCGCTTGTCGTAATTTGTCAAAATTGTATACAAATATCTAGTCAAAATGAACCTTAATCCGTAAGAAATTAGTACTATTATAGATTGAACAGCAAACAAGACTTTCTGGAATATTATTGCAATAAACAAACGAATGTCGCTTTAGTGATGCTTGTGGCGCATATCGACAGTATCGATACTTTAGAAAAGACAAACATTAAAAATATTAAATATTTTTATTTTATTTTTCCTTAGCTTTCATTTGTCCAATTTATTTATAGATTTCCCAAAGAGGCTAATTTAAAAGAGAAATGGATAAATGCAACGTGACGAGTTAACTGGATGCCGAACAGCACTAAGCGGTCTAACAAAGGCCACCGATACAGCAAACCTACGGCAGTTCCAAGATTTAAAATAATGCATATTTTCTGTTTGTATTTTGTAAATATATATAGATAAATACTATTCTATTCCGTTTTTTATTTAATAATAATAATATAAAAAGACGTACTTAGTAGTAATAAACATACTCCAAAATGTGACACATTATACTATACTGATATAAAAGAAAGAAAAAAAAATACACAAAAAATATTTATTTGTGAATTATCGATAACAAGGCTGACATCCCTCAGGGCATAGCATCAGATAAATATCAAGTTAATGTCATTAATGTTGAGTGACACAAATTTCAACCTTATCTCTATGTGTTGCGTTTCAAATTTATATGTATCGAAAACTAACGCCCTCTGTTGTGGAGTAGCTGAATGTTTTCGAATTTGGAATTTCTGTGCAATGAGAAACCACAGAACAGTAAAGTAGATAGAAGTGTGATGTGGGCGTGGCCCACGTGTCACTGGTAAGGTAAGATCACCTAACTTGCTCTCAGTTGTGCGCAGAAAAATATTCGAGTCGGTTGTCAGCTGTCAAACCTTTTTTCCATATTTATTCATTAATTAGGACGTGTTGTTCGGTATTAGAGTGCAAAAATGATAGCAGACGAAATAATATCAGCAATGGAGGCATTTCATACCATCGGTAAGTCTTATTTTTATTTATTTTAATTATATTTTATGTTATAACTTCGCTTGTCGTAATTTGTCAAAATTGTATACAAATATCTAGTCAAAATGAACCTTAATCCGTAAGAAATTAGTACTATTATAGATTGAACAGCAAACAAGACTTTCTGGAATATTATTGCAATAAACAAACGAATGTCGCTTTAGTGATGCTTGTGGCGCATATCGACAGTATCGATACTTTAGAAAAGACAAACAATATAAATATTAAATTTTATTTTATTTTTCCTTAGCTTTCATTTGTCCAATTTATTTATAGATTTCCCAAAGAGGCTAATTTAAAAGAGAAATGGATAAATGCAACATGACGAGTTAACTGGATGCCGAACAGCACTAAGCGGTCTAACAAAGGCCACCGATACAGCAAACCTACGGCAGTTCCAAGATTTAAAATAATGCATATTTTCTGTTTGTATTTTGTAAATATAGATTAATACTATTCTATTCCGTTTTTTATTTAATAATAATAACATAAAAAGACCTACTTAGTAGTAATAAACATACTCCAAAATGTGACACATTATACTATACTCATATAAAAGAAAGAAAAAAAAAATACACAAAAAATATTTATTTGTGAATTATCGATAACAAGGCTGACATCCCTCAGAGCATAGCATCAGATAAAAATCAAGTTAATGTCATTAATGTTGAGTGACACAAATTTCAACCTTATCTCTATGTGTTGCGTTTCAAATTTATATCTATCGAAAACTAACGCCCTCTGTTGTGGAGTAGCTGAATGTTTTCGAATTTGGAATTTCTGTGCAATGAGAAACAAAACAGCTAATATACCTAGGGATGTTATACTAAAATAAACCGTAACATGGTGCGTTAGGGTACATATTGAAATGCTGAATTTATAACCTAAGTCAGTTTTTACTCAAATTAAGCTGTCCAATCAAAGGCATAGTTTACTTGTAGTGTACTGTATAACTATCGGTTTAAATGTGTGGGTTTGGCGACACAGGTTTTCATACTAATTATGACATTATCGCACTTCTATATGTTTTTACTGTTCTGTGTGAGAAACAAAACAGCTAATATACCTAGGGATGTTATACTAAAATAAACCGTAACATGGTGCGTTAGGGTACATATTGACATGCTGAATTTATAACCTAAGTCAGTTTTTACTCAAATTAAGCTGTCCAATCAAAGGCATAGTTTACTTGTAGTGTACTGTATAACTATCGGTTTAAATGTGTGGGTTTGGCGACACTGGTTTTCATACTAATTATGACATTATAGCACTTCTATATGTTTTTACTGTTCTGTGGTAATTATTAATTGTTGGAAAAAATTTTAAAGCTTTCGTTTCATTGTAGTTTTTTCGAAATAATCAAAGTTAATTCAAATTGTGTTAAAAAAATAAATATAAGTATGGATGAAGGTACAAACATTGAAAAAAATTTTAATGAAATAATCATAATCCAAATTACTTAAAATAACCGTAAATATTTTTCAACCAATTATTATGTATACCACTTTATTTACACATTAATGAGGTTATTGCTAACTCTATGAATATATGTATTTTTTTTCAACACTGAACTTAGCGCAACCTGCTGGTGCGTTTCACGTTCCAATTAAGCATCAGCATAATTCGGCATTGTGCGCCACTGAGTCGCATTATGCTCTGTAATTGGAAAACAGCCTATGTCTCTAAATTTAGAAATTGGAAGCTTCTTCTGTCCTTAATTTAGTTTAATCAGGTAATGGCTGTGGGTAATGGAGATTATGCGTCTTTTAGAAGCAATGGATGTAGAAATTAACTACGAAATAAGTCAAGATTTTTTTACATATTATCATAATACATATTATAATCTCATGACATCGTTAATTCAAAAGCATACGAAGAAGTATTAGTACTCAAAGAAAGATAGGTCATAAATTATGACTCATAATGTGTGGTAATCACAGGTGGTAATAGAAAATGTCCTACTCCTTCTGACAATATCGCTATCCCTAAATAATCGTCTATTTTTTTATATATTTGAAAAAGTTAAGCTTTTATTTACAAAATGCTTTTACTTAATTTTTGTGGGTAGGGGTTGGATTCTAAAACGAGTGATAGACGTAGGAACTTTAAAATCGCGGTTTTAAAGTTCGCGTACTTACTCGGCTCGACGTCGGTGACACACGTAGTGACGTAGAGCTTGTTCAGTAGCTTCTCACGTGTCACCGATATCGGACGTTACTTTGTCATCAACGGAGGGAATTTTGTGTTATTCAGGAATTATATTATATTATATCCATAAAACTAAAAGCAGAAGACGAAAGCGGCAAAAGTGGGTGAAAAACTGGCTTTCAAAAAAGAGCGTTTATCTCACGTAAATTTGGTGAAGTAGCTAATACGTGAAGAGAAGGAAGACTTGCATAATTGTTTGAGGATGCCTGAGCCGTTATATGATGAACTTTTGCACTTAGTAACACCTATTATAGCTAAACAGGCTAGGCTCGCGGCTCCCGGCGGTGACAGACGTGCGAGTGAAGGCGGGCTGAGCAAAATTTCAAACATGTTGGATCGTCAACGAACTTACTCGACGGCTTTTAAGTACGCATACTTGGGGTGATACACGAGCGAAAAAGGTCGTCGAGCCACAAGTTCGCGTACTTACTCGTACGTGTATCAGCCCTTTAAGGAACTAAACTAAGGGCGTATTCAGAAAGAAAGCTTGAAACTTATAAGCGCTTATAAGCGCTTATCGGCGCTTGTCAGCGCTGGTAACACGCGCAGGAAAATATATGAACACGCGCCGATAAGCGCTGATAGGCGCCGATAAGTGCTGATCGGCGCCGACAAGTTCCGACAAGCTTCAACAAGCGCTGGTCAGCGCTGGGCGCTGCCATTTAAAATTAATAAACAACTAATACTCTCCGAAATGTTTCCTTTCTCTATTAATGGGATGTATAGCTCCTTTTCGCATTTTTAAATAGACATTTTCTAACAAACCCAAATCATCGTCCGATGAGTCCGACATTTTGCTTGATCTGCTTCAACCTGCTTCCTTTGTGTAGAACGAACCAGCGCTGACAAGCGCCGATAAGCGCTTATAATTTTCAAGCTTTCTTTCTGAATACACCCTTAGAGTATATAATATATTACAGTAGTATAGAGCGCGGTTATTGCACAAATTGCATAAATGCGAATCGTAGGCAGGTGAGCTATGGATACTATATAGATGTGTGTGTGACAAATAGAGATGGGTATCAATTGCGTGCCGAACTATCGATAAGTTATGTAAATACAACAATCGACTTACCGATGAAATGTGATACTGGATTTCAATTTTGTATTTTTTTTAGTATCGTTCTTGCAAGATCGAACTGCACATTTCACCATGTTTATTCGTAAATATGAAAAATATCCCTAGAGAAACGCACTACGATAGCACTCAACCACGACTAAACGCGCTCGCGGCGAGAACGTCGTGTTGTTCCCACCTGTGCCTACTTTTCCCACTTCGTTGTTCGCATTCTATGGGTATGGTATAACTAAATGACATAACCAAATGTGAATTTTCTAGTATCACACATTAGGGCGTATTCAGAAAGAAAGCTTGAAACTTATAAGCGCTTATAAGCGCTTATCGGCGCTGGTAACCCGCGCAGGAAAATATATGAACATGCGCCGATAAGCGCTGATCGGCGCCGACAAGTTTGTTGAAACTTGTTGGAACTTGTCGGCGCCGATCAGCGCTTATCGGCGCATGTTCATATATTTTCCTGCGCGGGTTACCAGCGCTGATAAGCGCCGATAAGCGCTTATAAGCGCTTATAAGTTTCAAGCTTTCTTTCTGAATACGCCCTTAGGAACTATCTTGTTTTTAAATTAACAATGTCAAAATTAGTTATTATATATTTATACGTATATTTTTTCTGCACCCTCTGGTTCTGAAACACTCATAACCTTGAACCTTCAGTGTAATCAGAAGCTGTTTTGCACTAATTTTTCTTTTAAATTTAAATTACTTAATTTCTTTGGTGGCTAAATTTAGGTAAGTGTAATAAGCGCATCAGATAAATTTTTATTTCTATTATTTGGATTTTAGAATTTTTTTAATAATAAATTATCATAATATAATCGCTATATTAATAATTAAATACATATTTTATTACTAGATATGACTATTTATCAATCTTAAGTTTGCTTAAAATTCAGTTACATTCAAAATTGAACCTTGTTATTTTATATGGCAATTTGACTCCATGTACAAAGGAAATTGTTTATGGCAAGAAATTTGTTAATTTTGTGAACTGAGAGAGTTCGTTCGTCGTGTGCCGGTTAAAATTTTTTTCATCTTTCGTTAGATTAATCTAGTAGTTATAAGTTGATTTAGAGAACAGTGATACAAAATGCATACGGGATCGACTATATCACTTATTCAAGTATTAGAAAAGACTATATCCCCTGGTAAGTAACGTTAATTCTACGAGCATGGCGCTTCTTTATTGTCAAATGACTTATTGCACGTAGCATGTAAGAGTAGAATAGCTATGTAATATTTCAATATGACTAGTAATTTATTTTCCAGAATGCGTTACATATATTTAACAATAAAAGAGTCATAGTAGGAGTAGCTTATAAAATAATAATAAGCGTGACATGTCCTAGTTGACAGTAACGAAGTTTCTAGTTCGTAGTATTAGCTTTTTCGGGAAATAACAATCTTGAAATATCTACCTAGTCTTATGAGCCAAAGCTTGTTTATATTTCTTTTATAAACTGGTAATATAAACGATCAGACTCAGTCGAATCTAACCTCTACTCTTCTGTCTTAGCCTTACTTTCTAATTACATTTCATTGTTTAAGTGTTATTACCACAATGTTATTTGACCGTTTACAGATCGAAATGAATTGGAAGCTGCTGAGAAATACCTCGAACATGCAGCCGTCACGAACTTCACAACTTTCATCAAAATGCTATCTGATGTCCTGGTGCAAGGCGGAAATAGTCAGGTGGCGCGAATGGCTGCGGGGTTACAGCTAAAAAACCACCTCACATCAAAGGACCCCACATTCAAACAACAGTATCAAGAAAGATGGTTAGCCTTACCTGAAGATGTTAGGCTTTACATAAAGAAAAATGTAAGAAAAACACAAATATATCTTATGCTTTGTAAGATTCTAATTGTAGTATCTCAAGGTCTTATAGGAAATCAATTTGAAACATAATGTTTTTCATTGTTAATACCAAAGAAAATGTTTTTTTTTTTTTATTTTAGATCTTAGCTGCAATAGGAACAGAGAACAGTAGGCCCAGTTCTGCTGCGCAGTGTGTGGCTTATGTAGCAGTTGCAGAACTTCCAGTGGGACAGTGGAATGATCTTATACCAATTCTTGTAGAAAATGTAGTGAATGCTCAATCAACTGAACTTAAAAAAGAAGCTACATTAGAAGCTATTGGTAAGTATATTTGGTTAAACCTATGGACAAATTTAATGAATCTACAATTTACCCCATGGAAGGTAATATTTGTCATGTTACATGCTGTGTTTTTTTTTGTAATATGTTAATTTTCTATTATTGTGACACAGCAAAATAGAGAGAAGCATTTTCATTATATGAAAATAGAAGTCATATTGAGGTTCCTGATCTGAAAATATCAATTTATCCTTAAAAAATTCTCCTATATTATTAGTAATAAGAACTTTTCAGTATCTCATAGTACTTCATTATTTTGTCAGGTTATATTTGTCAAGAAATCGATGCTGAGGTTTTAACTGAACAGAGTAATCCTATTTTAACTGCCATTATCCATGGCATGAGGTCAACTGAGCCCAGTAATCATGTCCGTCTTGCCGCAACACAAGCCCTTCTGAACTCTTTAGAATTTACTAAAGCAAATTTCGATAAAGAGAATGAACGCAACTTTATCATGGAGGTAGTTTGTGAAGCAACTCAATCACCCGATATGAGGATAAATGTTGCAGCTCTTCAATGCTTAGTAAGTAATAAATTAATATATATTATACAAAGATATTTTATGTGATGTTTATTACTTGTTCTATACCTTTTTCACCATTTTGAATTTTAACATTAACTTATAGTAGGGGAGCCCAAGAGGGGATTTTGGGATTTACTCGAGCGCGTCAGATTACTATAAGGGACGGTACCTTAGCTATTCATTAGTATCTCTAGTCAATATGAGGAGTTATGGTTGGTGGGTGCGCTCAGGGGCCCCGCTGGAAAATTTGAATAATCCATAATTCCCTAAGGTTGAGCTCGAATCGTCAGATTAGCGAAATGGGGACTTCTTATATTGTAATTAACCCCCCCCATATATTAATCTGACGCGCTCGAATAATATTACTTTAATTTTTTACCCTTTCTTCATAGCGATTAAATCGCCACTTAAATCGTCAGATTAACGTATACTTTTTTTCAGTGACGTCCTGGAGCATGCAAAATATCAATATCTAACGCGCTTGAGTATTTCCAAGCCAATTATTTTCTTTTTTAATTTAAAAAAAATCAAAAAACCCTTCCCCACCGCTAAAAGTGAAAACATTATAGGACCTTTTTTTCTCGCTATGGTCTAATCTACCAATTCTAATAGGTTCCCGTGACGCTCGAGTAAATCCACATTTAGCATCCTGGGCTCCCCTACTATTATGTATTATGTTACAAACAAAACAGATTTCATATAAATTTATTAATGGTAATATTCCTTTCATTATAGGTGAAGATATTATCTTTATATTACCAATATATGGAACCTTATATGGGTCAAGCTCTATTTCCAATTACATTAGAAGCTATGAAATCAGATGTAGATGAAATATCATTGCAAGGTATTGAGTTTTGGTCAAACGTAAGCGATGAAGAGATTGATTTGGCTATTGAAGAAGCAGAAGCTGCTGAAGTTGGTTAGTATTATACTGTGTATATTGTTGTTACTAGATTTTTCCAACTTTAATCTTGATTGTAAGTGTTTGTTTTTGATTTGATAGGTCGACCACCAGCTAGAACATCAAGGTTTTATGCAAGAGGAGCACTTCAATATATTGCACCAGTTCTCATGCAAAAACTTACCAAGCAAGATGATTCTGAAGATGAACTAGAGTGGAATCCATCCAAAGCTGCATCTGTATGTTTGATGCTCCTTTCAAACTGCTGTGAAGATGAAATTGTCCCACATGTTTTACCTTTCATCAATGCTAACATTAAAAGTGAAAATTGGCGATACAGAGAAGCAGCACTCATGGCTTTTGGTTCCATTTTGGGAGGACTCGAAGCAAATACTCTAAAACCCCTAGTAGAAAATGCTATGTCTACTTTAATTGAAGCCATGTATGACTCCAGTGTGGCAGTGAGAGATACTGCTGCATGGACATTTGGAAGGATTTGTGAAATAGTTCCTGAGGCTGCTATCAATGAAACTTATCTGAAACCTTTACTTGAAAGTCTTGTCAATGGTCTCAAAGCAGAACCAAGAGTTGCTGCTAATGTTTGTTGGGCATTCACAGGATTAGCTGAAGCGGCCTACGACGCGGCGGATTGTGGAGATGATAGCAAACCAAAAACATACTGTATGTCAACATATTTTGATTTTATTATCCAGCGATTACTCGAGACTACTGATCGCCAAGATGCCGCACAACATAGTTTACGATCAGCTGCATATGAAGCTCTCATGGAAATGGTCAAAAATTCGCCAACTGATTGTTATGTGACTGTTCAAAAAACAACAATGGTCATTTTGGAGCGACTACAACAAGTCTTACAAATGGAGAACCACATATCTAGTCAAGCAGATCGTTCCCAGTTCAATGATCTTCAGAGTCTCTTGTGTGCGACTTTACAATCCGTCCTCCGTAAAATGACACCAGAAGATGCGCCACAAATATCGGACGCCATAATGACTGCTCTCTTAACGATGTTCGCCGGTAATGCCGGTAAAGCTGGTGGCGTACAAGAAGACGCCCTGATGGCGGTATCGACGCTCGTAGAAGTTTTGGGTGAAGGGTTCCTAAAATATATGAATGCTTTTAAGCAATATCTGTATGTTGGTTTAAAGAATCATCAAGAATATCAAGTATGCATAGCAGCTGTGGGGCTAACTGGCGACATTTGCCGTGCACTAAAGAGCAAGGTATATAATTGCAAATTATATCAAAATAAACACTAGAATTTTTTTTTTTTATTAATATTTATATTTAATACTTTGATAATATTCCAGGTGCTTCCGTATTGTGATGAAATTATTTGTTTGCTGTTGCAAAATTTAAGTGATCCCACCATCCATCGTTCAGTGAAGCCACAAATTTTGTCTGTGTTTGGTGATATTGCTTTGAGTATTGGACCAGACTTCAAGAAATATTTCGATGTTGTTATGCAAATGCTGCTGCAGGTAAACTTAAACTTAAAAATTATTTGTATCATTTTTCCATATACAGAGAAATCCATAAAAATATGATACAATCTATACAATATTAATTTCAGGCCAGCACCATTCAAGTAGATCGCAACGATTATGACATGGTTGAATATCTTGGAGAGCTCAGAGAAAGTATCTTAGAAGCTTACACAGGAATCATTCAGGGATTAAAAGGTGTAGATGGAGAGGTATGAATTATACTTGTTATATTTTATTTTCTAGGCAAGTGAACTTAATGTAACTGTGTGGTTATCAAATGGTACACACAATTGTTACAAGTATTTTCGGTAGTAATTATTTAGTAATCTTTGGTATCAGTAATTTTAATCTTGGCACTGACCACCTACTACGCACAATCTACTAATAAACATTTTATGTTGGTGAATAAATGTTTATCTATGTCCATGTCATTATTCTGTTCTACTAATATAACAAATGTAAATTTTGTGATGATGATTATGGTTTTTTTATGCAAAAACAAGTAACATTGGATGTACTATTTGTTGTTCCTGCTATTGTCTATGCCTATATATGCCGATATAAATGAACACGGGTGCCCCCAGGTGCGGTCGGACGTGGCGCTGGTGGAGCCGCACGTGCCGGCGATCGTGAACTTCATGGTGCAGGTGGCGTCGGAGCCGGAGCGCACGGACGGGCACATGTCGGTGATCGCGGGGCTCACGGGCGACCTGTGCACGGTGTTCGGCGGCCGCGTGATCCCGCTGCTCGAGACCAAGCCGCTGCTGGACCTGCTGCAGGCCGCGCGCAAGTCGCGCACGCAGCGCACCAAGACGCTCGCCAACTGGGCCGCCAAGGAGATCCGCAAGCTCAAGCAGCAGGCGCCGCTCACGAGCTGGTGAGTCACAACTTCTATTTACATTACATTATTTACATTAGTTTTTGTTTCACTTCAATACGTGCAGTATTTCCGAAGTTATGACGACGAGAATTGAATAGAAATGGAAAAATCTTTAATTTATTCAATAATTTGCTTTCCGCCCGCAGCTTTGCCCGCCTTGTCCAAAACCTCATAAATTATATAAGTAGTAAAATTTTCCTTGAAAACCACTGTCTATTAAAAAAAAAGTGTGTGTGCCAAGCGCACGTGTCAGAAGTGAAACTTCTTTGGAAAGATTCAAAGTTATCAAAATCGTCGCCCTACTTAACGTGATGGTTTTGCCATGACGCAACCTTGAAATTTTACTCTCAACGCGCCTAAAGAAGTTTCACAGTTTTCACACGCGCAAAGCTCGAGAAACGCTGAACCGATTTCGTTTATTCTTTTTTTATAATATTCCTTGAAATACAAGGATAATTCTTAAGGAGAGAAAACATAAATATGTACCATGGGCGAAGCCGGGGCGGACTGCTAGTCGCTTATAGAAGAGCTTTTGTAACGTCAATATACATATCAATTTTGTTGTAGTAGTTAGTATACTCACTTTGATGCATTAAGTACTATAGGTCCACTATCTATTTTTAGTAGTAGTGTATTACTATTATCATTTCATCAGTATTTTTGCGATAAAAAATTGAAGAATTGGTTTTGTTTTTGCATACTATGATTAGAGGTGGATCGAAAAATATACAATAGACAAAGATTAATGCCTCTTGTATGTGGGATATACATTATTAATTTCCGGCTATTATTTACACTATCCTTAATTCTTACATAAAAATATAAAGGCGAAATTGTGTTTGCGAGGTTTTTTTTTACTTCACAGTAAATTTATGGTATAATTGTTGTGTCTGGAGATAGGATAGAGAGTGATATAGGCTACTTAATACTTTTACCGCGTTAAAACACTGACGAGGTGAGAATGGTCGACGCTCTGTTCGACTGCTCGCAGCGATTGTGCATTTTCTTATAAAATTGTCTTATACCTTGTGTAAAGTTTAAGTTTGAACCTACTTAGGTTTCAACCTTTTGTAATGAAAGAAAATGTCGTTATGTCAGTTTGTGCCTTTTTGAAAATTTTCAAAAATTGTTCGTTGGTTCGAAGTTTGAACATCGAGCGTCGTGTCGAAGAGCGGTTCCATAAAAAAAAGGGGATTGCTCGATGTTTTACCCTAAGGACCGGCCGCGGTAATAAATACGGTGGATTTTATTTTAGTACGAACTAGTCACTTCATCCAGCTCTGCTTGAACAAAAACATTAAATATAGCCTATGTCACTCAGGAATAATGTACCGTTCTGCTAGTGTAAGAATTTTTGGAATCGGTTCCGTAAATATTAAGTTATTACTTATTTCATTAGAAACAATCATTCAAATCTTTTCTCATTATACTATCAATAAAGATGACCTTTGGATTGGATTTTATAACCCTATTTTGAATAGATTATTTACCTTTTACTATATAATATAAATTTTGATCAAAAAGAAATAATACTATCGAACATTTAATAGTTTCGCTGATGACGATTTCCTTCTGGTAAGTAATTATGCCATACTTGTATTACTATATCTAGACTATATGATGTACCTAACCTAAAATATTCGCGCCAATTCACCACGCTTGGTGAATTATCTGAGTATCTTCATCAAATTCAAATTATGTACATTAATCTGAGTATCTTCATCAAATTCAAATTATAAGTACTTATGTACAACTTTTCCCCTAATCTACTTATCGTCCTGAGGGTTTTGTTTTAAAATTAATTATTTTACCTGAACCTATAATATACCTATAACGCTTTCGCAAAAACAATGTTATGGATAATGTTAACGAAGATAAATAAGCTAAATGAAACAAATTCATAAGTTCAAAATCGGCCACGACTGTATTTTATTTTTATAATAAAATCGCTATGATTGCGTAATATTATAAAAATATGTAACTGTAATTAATAATCAGTAAGAATGCGCTAATAAAAAATAATAATTGTATCATTATCATGCAGATAATAATTACCGTAAACATGCATTGATACATTTTGTAAAAAGAAAAATAACAGATGAATAGTTGATTATATATTGATGATGATGGGAAATTTTTTTTTTTGTTTGTTATCAATAAATGTTTTATTTATTAAAAATAAACTATCTAACAATATAAAAGTCGATTAATAAATATTTAACAAAAAAATAATGACGAAAATTAGCTTGGTTTATAATAATATCTTATAGATAAAAAATTATCAAATTGATTTTAAATGTTATTGACTTAATCACAACTCTGCATCGATAAGCATAAGCAGGACAAATAACGGGACCATATTTATATTGTTATCAACATTAAGTCTGAATTATTGGTGTAGTACATATTGTAAACATTATTGAGTTATTCAACATAAGTCGTAATCGTGTTCGTGAACAAAGTTATGATAACGCAATATCATTAATTTATCATATACATAATAGACATTTTTGCGAATGCTTGTTATTGAATGCCAGCTCCGCCATGAAGTCTCTCAGGATTGTTATTTCAAGTAAATTACAAATTCATTCTACTTAAGTATATACCTAAATTCTAAATGCGAAAGTGTTTGTTTGTTTGTTACTCCGTCACGCGAAAACTGCTGAACCGATTATCATGAAATTTGGCACACATACCGAGGGTAACTTCTATTAACACATAGGATAGTTTTTGTTCCAGAAATCCCGCAGGAACGTGAACTATGCGGGTTTTTCTTTGAAAACGCGGGTGAAGTTAGTACAATATATAATTTTATATAGATGTAACTTTTAAATCTGTACAATAATAAATTAACGATTATTGTGGTACTCGTATTATTAATAAACTTAAATTCATTTGGTATTTAGGAAAAGAGATATTGCTGAGTGTGGAAACTCATAAAAATCTCTTTAATGTTAGTTTAAAATACTTTTAAATTGAATTTATTATCTTGTTTCAGATTTGAGACATCGAGGAGCAATAGTGATGTAACCAAGTTACAACCAAGCTACCCCAGGATAAAAGTATAATTATTATTAATTGGGAGGTCATATCATGTCATTTATTGTAAGTCGATAGGTGCATTCATAAGACATTAATGTGTTAATTTATTTTGGCCTTACTGCTGATATGATATTTACTTATACTTCATTTTTATTTGCATTCTGTTTGTTTCTCTATTGTAATTATTTATTACGTTAAACTTTTTTAAAAACCGTATTGCGACAAAGTTTTTTTTTTCTTATGTAGGCATGTATGATTGGTAATTCAGACAAAGCTAATGCACCTAGCGCTGCATTCTTGATGTAATTATTATGTATGCCTCACCATAATCTTTCCATATTAATCTACAATATGTAAAATTAATATCAAAGCATTTTCCTATTTGGTATTATAGATACAGACAGTGGCTGTGGTATCTTTACTTACGTGACACGAAAGTGAGATTGTATGAAAGTCGACGTATGTTATTATAGGCATGCACACGTGCAAGGGATTGTGAATTTTATAAATTATTTTTATTTTTTGTAAGGAGAACAAAAGGAGACGTATGATCGGTAGTATATGTGGTGATGTATGTAAATGAATATCAAAGATATTTTGTAAACATGGGCGCGAATTAACTAAACAATGGTTGGTGTTGATCCCCTTAACGCGATAGAGGTCTAAGGACGCCATATTGGTGCTAACTGCTTTTTATTCGTCACGATTGAAAATCCAGACAAAAATTAATATTACAATGATTTCGTTTCCAACTGAGACATTTTAATATTTTATAAACAAACTCAGTAGACATGGTGCAATTTTTCTATAAGTTCTATTTGTTACCTTAATGGTAATTCTTTATAAACATATTGAACAAAGCGTATGAAACTGTTGTAATAAAAATTAACTTGTGATTAATAATTGAAACATTTTTTTACAATCATTAGCGTTTCGATTTTTCTTTGTGGTGAATAAAAAGATGCATTGCCTTCGGATCTCAAGCTTACATTCTTGTACATATGTAATTAAAGGCTCTTTTCCATTTACTTTAATTATAGTAAAATGCAGTTCCATCAAATGCGACAATATGAAATGAGATAAGCAGTTGTTCACTTTTTTGTGCATAAATTATTTTGATAATTTGGAATCTCAGATTGCTGGCGATTTTATCCAATTATCTCTGGTAGGAATCAGATAACAACTTTTTTACTTGATGGTATAATAAACTTCTGTAAATTTTATAACGATTGAGGACTTTGTCTATTTACAATAATGAAACTGCCAGCACAACATTGACTTATATCATTTTTCTAAAAAGACTTCAGTGCCTTTATGTGTAAAATGTTTTATCGGATTTATAACTATTTTATTGGCGTCAATGTAAAACATTACGCGCTTATTTCCTCCAATAAATAAAGCACAGTCGGCGATGTTGAAATTGGCAATAACTTTTTATTTCGAAAGTCTAAAAGAGCTTTATTAATTAAATCATTATGTGACAAATAAATAAATGATTTTCTAGAGTGTCTGCTAGTCTGTGAGCATCACTGATAGGGATGGTGATTGCGCGATTTATGCAAGAAATGTGTGATGTCACTAAGGGTATTTAACAACACCGGCCTGGGGGTGATTTTTCACCGTTGCCTTATGTTACCGGTTAGGTTGTTTTTCTAAGTTTAACGTTTTATACAGTGTTAACCAGTCCGATGTTGTTATAATGTCCAAATTGTGTTACGACTGTTATGAATATAGATGTACATATTTGATCTGTAATTTTTTACGATTCTTCAGTGTCATATGTGTACTTATATTGAGGATGATAGGAGTATGTATGAGGACTAGTGCCATGCCATGAAAGGTTCTTAATTAGAATCATAGGCATTCGAGTCTTTAAATACCACCCACTTTTCTTATGCAAATCAAATACTGAAATTATTTTGTTACATCTTTTATTTCTCTTATTGTTTGCAACTATTATCCTGTAAAATGTTCTACTCTAATTAAAGCAATTTTAAAGTTAATTGTGTTTTATTGTTACAGCTACCCTATTATAACGGTTTTGGGGGCAAAAAAAAAAGGTCGTCCAATCCTGAAGTATTGAAATCAAAGATTTTATTCTGCTATTTTTTACTAAGCAAAAAATAAACAATAAAGTATAAACACATGTAATAGACCGGACTCTCAGTGGAGTTTCGTTTGCAAAAATAGCGGACCTAAATCTGACTTCTGATATATATTGTATAGATCCCAGACATCCTATAGACAGATGTTGCCAACCAGTTTTGTGGTCCCCCTCTCCCCACCCCGGTAATTAAATATGGCATACAAAGAAAAAAATAAAAATTTCCAAAACATGCCGTGTGGGGTATCAAATGAAAGAGCTTATTGAGTAGATCACGAATATATAGCATACTATAACATTTCTTACACTTTCTCTAAGATTTTTTAGAAAATTTACGAAAATGCTCCATTTTTGAGTTAACTTTAAACCACTATAGATTAAAAACTCATGAATATATTTTTTAAATTATTATTTTAAATAATTAACAATAGTCCATTGTTTACGATTCAATAGTTCGTACAGTGAAATAGTTGCATGGGGGAGTGGGGGGAGCATTCAAAGATGGCGAGTATATTTTCAAGTTTATGCCAGAAATAAAGGCCTAATACAAAAATATCGGTGTCAGGGTTTAGAATAATTATCTCTGCAATATGGCAGAACATTCTTGAATCAGCCTCTGTGTGATTAGATTTCAAATCGGTAACTTCAGTGAAAGTTGCGCCTTGCAATTTAAAACATTTAGTGGGGTCATCAAGTCCACCACATACATATAGCTCACTTATATTATATTACGAACTATTGAATCATAAACAATGGACTATTGTTAATTATTTAAAATAATAATTTAAAAAATATATTCATGGGTTTTCAATCTATAGTGGTTTAAAGTTAACTCAAAAATGGAGCATTTTCGTAAATTTTCTAAAAAATCTTAGAGAAAGTGTAAGAAATGTTATAGTACCTATGCTATATATTCGTGATCTACTCAATAAGCTCTTTCATTTGATACCCCACACGGCATGTTTTGGAAATTTTTATTTTTTTCTTTGTATGCCATATTTAATTACCGGGGTGGGGGGAGGGGGACCACAAAACTGGTTGGCAACATCTGTCTATAGGATGTCTGGTATCTATACAATATATATCAGAAGTCAGATTTAGGTCCGCTATTTTTGCAAACGAACATCTCCTTGGAGCCTGCTCTATAAGGTGCTTATAAAAATATCCTGTATTGCCTGTGATTGCCATCGGTATAATATTCCAACAAAATATTCTACAACATGGAACATATACATTTTTATCTTAACACGCGTGAAGCTTGACTAAAATAGCATCTGATTTAAATCTGAATTTTAAGTGGAAGCATATTACATATTATTTTACATTTTATTATTATAATAGATTTCCGCCCGCGGCTTTGTCTGCGTTGTCTATAACTTACGAACACAACGTTATCCATCGGAGCAAACCGAATTTAATTTATAATATTTAGTTATTCTTAGCCAGAAAAAAAATCCTGCCTTGAAATAATAATAAAAGGAATGTTTATGTATAAAGCAAATAAGGCTGCACGGATTATCATGATCCTTAGCTGTACCTATAGAGATAAGAAGTTGTATAAAGATATGAACTTCTGTATTTGTATCTCAAAGGAATGTCTTGCTATAAGAATCGTTTTTTATCAAAACTAGAAATAAGTATTCACCAGCATCTTCTACGAGAAATTTCAAGATACCTATAGACAGACAAGGGCACTTAAAGTTTATTCCAATGTTGCGAGTTCAAACTCGTCCATTCCTCATTCTATTGAATCAATAGAATGAGGAATGGACGAGTATGTATCAATAGTATTGATACATATATACAGTACTCCCAAACTGATAATGCGCATTCCCCGAGCCTCCAAAGACAATATGTATATAGAGTGGTTAAATGTATTTTTTTCATGCATAGTTTATTAGAATTATGAGTTTTATTGTGATTAAAAAAACTAAAAGAGAAAAGTATCGAAATTTGTTTCGATAATTCAATGTAAGTTAATAGCGAGGATAAGCCACACGATTGCGAATATATATTTATTGTATTTGATTTACTTGGAAAATTCTATACTTAGACCTATTAAAGTGTCTTACTGAAGCTGGCGTGATGATGGATGTATGGAAGGTTAAAATAAGACAAAGTTTATATTTTAAAAAAATATTTTCAAACACTGGTTTACATTTAAATTGTAGAAATCTAATCATTAAAATCTCAGTCCAAAGGATTTACAGAATCAGGGATTATCTCTATTTCTGATATCGTAGAATGATCAGAACTTTCATTATGCTCTATTAACTTTCACTTTCCCCACTGCTATCTGCTACCTGTGTAAATAATCATTTTATCGGAAAATTCAACTTTGAAACAAAACTAAGAAGGGTATGTAACAGCAGCTCTATATAATTCCATACAGAGATAATACGTGCGGTCACCACCAATATATAAAGATGACTGACGGATTTTTGAATTTTTTGACTGACAGGCTACCGTCACCTACCGCCCGAATTGTTTTCGAATGTGTATGACTCTGAATTGACTCCTATTTCTTTCGAACAAGGTGCTAGATGCAAGTGCATTGTTACATAGGGCACTTACGATTCAATGATTCGGGGTGATTCGGGTGTTTTTTGGAAATACGATAATTAGCGAAGATCTGCATGCGCATTATTAATTTTGGAGTACTGTACAACAAATTTAACGACGTTTCCATATTTTGTATACAGAAAGATCGAGGTTTTGACATGTCTCAAAACTTAAACCCTTCACCATCATACCCTTTAAAAAATTTTTATCTGCATTCCTATTTCTCAATTATTATTAAAAACGTTTGAAAGAATTATTCCCGATTTATGGTACCATAACTATGAGGTATAAAAGTAAATCTAAATTATGAATCTCTCGTCAATTTAAATTATAAAGTAGCGAGATCAACGTGTTAAAGTGAAAGATAAAAGATGAACTACGCCATTCATTATAAGGCAGTGTATTTGATCGAACGTGTAAGATAATAAAATTTAATCATTTCTATTGTAAATTGTAAGTATAAATTTCCTCATAAATCATTTATTATATAGGCTTTTGTTAAATTGAGTAGGTAGTTACGGAGCCAATTATTTCATAACTAGCGACCCGCCCCGGCTTCGCAAGGGTGCAATGGCGGCCGGCCGGTACCGCCGCAAACGCTACGTCCCGCAATTTTTAAATCTGTAATATCTTCGAAAATATTCACTTAAATCATACGGTGTAAAGGGCCATATAGATCTATATTAAATGAACAATGTATTCAAGGTATTTAATTGGTTAAGGATTAATGCTGTATTGGTTAAAATCGCTTTGAAAATTAGCCATTATTTGTCGTAAAAAGTAAATGACAAAAAAAAGTTATTGTGGGTTATCCATAAGAGATAGACATATACCATCGCGGACTTTTCTGTAGACCTTTTCAATGTGTACAATACTTAGTACATTATTTTGATAAAACTCGTAGGGTTCAGCCAGCGTTTGCAATGTAAGCGGAAAAAATGTAATAATTTACGACATCACATTAGAAACCTCAAAAATAACAGTACTTCTCCACTATTTAATGGATGTTATTATACATATAAACCTTCCTCTTGAATCACTCTATCTATTAAAAAAAACCGCATCAAAATCCGTTGCGTAGTTTCAAAGATTTAAATATTTAAAGGGACATAGGGACAGAGAAAGCGACTTTGTTTTATACTATGTAGTGATGAATAGATAGGTAATTATAATAAATAAGAGAATCGATTTCAATACTAAATTATTAAACTTCTTAAAATAAAAATAGATTATTAGTAAACCCTTAATGTTTATTTACAGAGCCCCAACTACATAGAGTTTTTTTGTTGTTTTGGCTTTTATAATTTAGCTACTAGAATATTAATCATTCGTGTGACCTTGTGATGCAATTTGAGAATGATAATTAATATAATATGTGTAGGTATTGTGTTTACACTTTACAAAAATGAACTACCTTTAATATAAACAAGTAAGGTTTGATCACAGATAAACGATTTTTATTAGCAGTTTAAGTCATTAAATGAATAATAATTATAATACATGAAGTAAGATATTCCCTTTTTTTGAAATTAAAAATCATTTTTAAACTTTGTTACTCTTCGGCTTAGTGCAAAAAGAGCGTAACTAGGTGCCGGGCACACGTGTCAGAAGTGAAACGCTTTGGCAAGATTCAAAGACACCAAAATCGTCGCCTTACTCCATGACGTGACGGTATTGCCACGACGACTTCAAATTTTGCTCTCAACGGGCAAAGAAGTTTACTTCCAAAAGTTAAAAAATGGAACTTCGTTAATTTGATACAATTATGATCTTGTAAAAAAAATAGTTTCCTTGTTGTTCAATGTATGTTTAAAATGACGTAAATAGGTCAAAGATGCTGTGATATCCACAATCTTAATAATCTGTGCTCTGCTAATGATTTTTACATGTGGTCAGTGGTTCTGAATTGTCAACTCAAACTGTCATTTCAATCTTCTCTTTCACCCTCGCCGCGCACACAACCGGTCACTAAAACTTTAATTAAAACTAAGGTGAATATTATTAAGTTAAAATATTTATTTAGCATAACATTCTTATAATATTTGGTTTTATAAATCGTGTTTTTTCTTTTAGTTTATCTACTATAAATACATCACACAATGAAGCCACCATACAAAATCGGTAAGTTTTTTTTTACTTTTCAATGCAATATCATCAATTGAACGTAAGCATTGTACCTATTTTAAATTTTTAAACAATATTAATTGTTATCAATCTTACTAAATTTAATTAAATCAAATATTTTTGCTATTTGAACGGAGGTAGTGGTTGTATAGGTTAAACTAAACTCGGATGTTCCTTTACTATACCAACATCTTGCATATAGGTATTTTTTTTTAAGATTTTCTGCTTTAATTCTACTCATTTATACCTATCAATAATGTTGTGTCATAAATCACGAATTGAGTATCAATTCTATCTATTTATAACATTTTCCCATACAGATAATTATAGATACCTTAGGCATTATCGATTTTATCATCATTATACTTGATGGACAGAATTAACATTATCAATCAAAACATAAACGTGATAACAAATTAAATAATATTATAGTCTGATTTTATTTCATATTCTATGGCTGATTGCATCATGTTTCTTAACAGCGGACGAGAAATTGGCAGAATTAGGCCGCAATGAAATTATGCTGGCTGAAAAAGAAATGCCAGGGTTAATGGCTTGCCGACGTAAATACGCGCCTGGGAAAATTTTGAAGGGTGCCAGAATAGCTGGCAGTCTTCATATGACTGTACAAACAGCAGTGCTTATAGAGACTCTCATTGAATTGGGAGCTGAAGTAAGTAATACGGCGAAGCAAATGCTAGAATCTTATTGATAAGATTTCAAGGAATATGATAGCATTATATCTATCAGACATTATCTTTATATCAGATATGTTTCATATCTTTTACTAGGATTTAATAGATATATTTATTTTCAAAATGTTGCTAGTGAATCAGATTAACATACAATATGTATATCCTTATACACTACTAATGCTGTGTTGTTCTGTGTGGAGCTTTGTACCTTTATCTATTTATAGTACCTATATCTTGTTTATATTGCTATATTGAAATATCTAGGGCCAGTTTCTCAGTGTGCTGATAAAGTTACCGATAGTCTCTAAAACACTTGACATTATTAAATATCATTTTAACTAGAATTGTTAAGTAAGAAAGTTACTGTTATTTTTATATAAATTAAGATGCTTTTTGCCTAAACAAGAAAGTCAATTTTGGTTGTTTTTATTTTTAGAGCCATACATTTATTTTTCTATGATATTGATGTTATGATAATCCATGTGACCTCCTTTATCTCATGTAATAACAGTATAATCCTCACCCTTGACCTATTATGAAATACAAATATTTTCAAAGCAATCAGCCCTAGTTAAATTATTATCTATCAACATAATAATATGTATGCAAAACCTCATTGTTATAATGAAGGCTTTTATTGATAAATAATAAATGTTTCATATTTTAACAGACACAATCTTGCAAATTATAGAAATAACTAACTAGTCTGAAGGTAAAACAATTTATTACTTAATTGGGTTATATTATTATTTATTTATTATTTGAATGTTTACCCAGGTCCAATGGTCCAGCAGCAATATATACAGCACACAAGATGAAGCCGCAGCTGCTTTAGTCGCGAGAGGTATTCCCATTTATGCTTGGAAAGGAGAAACAGAAGAAGAGTATGTCTGGTGTATTGAACAGACACTCATTTTCGCAGATGGAAAGGTATATTAGTAATTCTATATTTTATCCAATTTTTTTTTTCAGTGTGAAGAAACTAGTTACGTTATTACTTACCTACTTTATATTTTATTCATTAACATTAAAATAAGCTTTGTATAAAGAATTATTTGTTAACATTATTATAACCTTTAAAAATTATAAATAGGTAGTATACTGTGTGTAGTAAAGTAAACCATTTATGTTTCAGCCATTGAATATGATTCTGGATGATGGTGGTGATTTGACAAACTTGGTACACACAAAATACCCTCACCTCTTGGAAGGTGTCAAAGGCATAAGTGAAGAAACAACAACAGGTGTCCACAACTTGTACAAAATGTTCCGTGAAGGTCTGTTAAAGGTCCCAGCTATAAATGTCAATGATTCTGTTACTAAAAGTAAATTTGACAATTTATATGGATGCAGAGAGTCATTGCTTGATGGAATTAAAAGAGCCACAGACATTATGATAGCTGGCAAAGTTTGTGTTGTGGCCGGTTATGGAGATGTGGGCAAAGGATGTGCTCAAGCATTCAAGGGCTTTGGAGGCAGAGTTGTAGTTACTGAAATTGACCCTATTAATGCCCTACAAGCGGCTATGGAAGGTTTCCAAGTAACAACTATGGATGAGGCTTCCGAAATTGGTCAGATATTTGTGACCACCACTGGAAACATTGATATCATTACAAAGGACCACTTCTTAAAAATGAAAGATGATGTTATTGTATGTAACATTGGCCACTTTGACTGTGAAATTGATGTGGCTTGGTTAGAGAAAAATGCAAAGAAAGTCAATATTAAACAGCATGTTGATCGTTATGAGCTTGATAATGGCAATCACATAATTGTACTGGCTTCTGGAAGGCTCGTTAACTTGGGCTGTGCTACGGGTCATTCATCTTTTGTCATGTCCAACTCATTCACAAATCAAGTTTTGGCCCAAATTGAGTTATGGACAAAACACAATTTATACCCTATCGGTGTACACACATTGCCAAAGAAGTTAGATGAGGAAGTTGCTGCCCTTCATCTTGACCATCTTGGAGTTAAACTTACAAAGTTAAGTTCCAAACAAGCCAAGTATATTGGTGTACCAGTCGAAGGCCCTTACAAACCAGACCACTACAGATATTAAATTTTTAAGATGCACTTTTACATATATAAACATGTATAAAAATAACAAAATGCAGTGTTTGAAACAAATTTAACTTGTGTTTGATAATGGTGTACTGGTAAAAAATAAAATAACATTTTCTTCGTGTTTTATGGATTTTATTTCCAAGAACTATTTTTAGTCTTCTATTTTTATATCTATTTAACACTAATCTTAATAATAATTGTTATAATACAAATAAAAATGAGTGTTGGTATTATACAAAATATCTATGATAACAAAGTTCAATATGAATATGTTCTGTATCCCATATTGGGAATGAGGCAGATTCATTCCATATCAAATTGTTTATATTATGCCTTGAAACAGAATGCAAGTTTTTTGTTTCTACATGCCCTAATACATCGCCTTGATTGCCTCCATTCCCATTCAAGCAGAATTACATATAACTACTGGAACCATTTCTATAACAAAACTTTTGAACTGCCCTAGTTTATGATTTATCATTCTGGGTTTTAAATTTCTCAAGACAGTAATAGATAAAACATCATTTCTGTGTTAACCATTACATATACATACATCTAATAATGAAGGTTAGAAAACATTTCTTTGAATAAAAAAAATTATCTGCTATAGTTATACCACACTGTACCATTCAAGCGAACTTATCATCTTTGATGTTAAAGCAAAGTCCTTCCCACATAATTTAAGATGCATAAAAGCGTTGTAATTCAGCATCATTAGGTTTCAAAATACATTGATCCTTTAAATTGACAACCCAACCTGGTTCAAGACCATAAAAAATTTGTCTTGGGTCCTTTTTTTCCACTAACATATCATACTGTGGGTCAGTCTCCAACTGCTTTACTTCATATCCATATTTCTGAGCTAATCTTAACCTTTCTTGTGATACTTTTTCTGGATCAGCTAAATATCCTCTAGTCTCTGCACTTGTGTAAAATTCTATAGCATCTGGTGGAGGAATCATTCTCCTTGGAATAGCTTGTCCACTTTCAAAAAACTTTTTAGGGTTTTTCAAGAGAAATAGGCTGTGTGGATCATAATAAGCAGTTGTTATAACACCTCCATTTTTTTCAATAGCTGCTATTACTTGTTCACTGGCCCATTGAACTTCAATATTCACTTTGGCTGCAAAAATATCAGCACCCTCATCTGTTAGATTGACTCCAAAATGTTTCTGATCTGGGAAGAAATTGTAATGACCAGACTTAACAAGGGTTGCCAAATCTATAGGTTTAGTAATATCCAAGCAATCTCTGTCAATTAATTTTTGTACATCTAGTAGTGATAAGGGTGGGTACTGTCTGCGGAGACTGAAAATATATTAAAATAAAATGAATTATCACATTATTTTTATTTACTTTCATATAATAGATCATTTCATTACTTACTGGTGTCCTCTGTAATAGTATTCCTGTGGCATTCTTAAATAAAAAGGATTATTTCCAGTTTCATAGCCCAACCTCATATAATTTTGTCTTTGACCTGAACCTTTATTTCCCGCGCCATGTTTATCACCACCATGTTGCCCCCGCCCTCGTTTTGTCTAAGAAAATATAGAAAAACAATTAATTCAATATTTATTTGTAGAAGAATTCATAAAACATTACACTATAACCTCCAAGAGAACATACAGCTTTCATACTTCCGGGATTATCTCGTATGTTTCCTAAAGACACCCTTGGTAATGATCTTAGCATAGCTAAAGACTTTTCTGTTATTTGTCTTGAACCCATGGTGACTTAATTTTTTATAAATATTTCTAAAATTTACAATGTTAAATAAAATTGGCAGCGCTTCGTTCCATTAGTCTCGCTGTCAGTGTCAAAACTCAAATAAGAAATAACAAATGTCATTTGTCAACTCATATTACCACAGACACTGACCACCGGTACCTTAGTGAAACAGATGTTTAATGCATCTGCCCCTTACCCCACTAGGGAATATGGGACTTCTCACTTCACTTTATGCCGGTACCTTTTTTGACTATGTCGTGTGTGAAATTGAATTCGTAATCCCAAAATGCGTAGTGTTAACAACTAGGTATTTGTGTGCGTTGCCTCGTCCCCTGCGCAGAAATCCCATAGGAACGCCAAACTGGAACTATGCGGGTTTTTCTTTGAAAACGCGGGCGGAAATCTAGTAATTTATTAACAAATATGCCTATGATCACTTGCCTATGCTTGTGGTCAAGGCTTACTTATATAAATTTAATTAACTTTTATAGATTTTCTTTCATCACTTTCATTCATTTGATAACCAAACCAAAATTTATTTCAGCTCATAGTTTTTAATACATAGAATATGCCTTAGAGATCTGCCTATACGTATATAGACTTCCCTACTTATTCATTTTTGTGTATGGTTATGGTTACAGGTGAGTCTCAGAATACCACCGACCTGCTGACAAGTGAAAATTGATCATATTAGAAGACAAAAAATTGCGTGAGCATTTTTTGATAGGCAAGTTATCATCGGGCATGTATTTGTGTTTTTGGTGTTTTTATATTAGGTATAATTTATAAAAAATACGTCTTATCTGGTTATTCGGATCTTAGACTATAATTAGAGATAACTATTAATAAATATTGTAAAGGATGGAAAAGTACTTAATACTCATTAATACTGGAGAATTTTCGGTTAAAAGAAACATTCCTTTTTTTTAAGAAATAGAGTCCTGTTTTTTTTTAAATTTTCCTACATTGAAACACGGAATCTTAGCACGAAATAAAGACCGTGAAATTAAAAAAATAATTTGTTATTTCATTCTGCAATTCGATACAAATTATGTGAGAATGCTCACAAATCTTTAATTGTGTAGTAAATGTAGTTCTATTTTTTTTAATCAGAAATGTTTCCTTTCATCAAATTTTGCTATCTCCAGTACCTATTTCAAGTTGGTACTTCCCCTCTAGCGCCCATTCAAACTTCCGAGCCTGTATAAACGGATTGTAAGACGTCATAGTTCACATTCGCCCTTGTAGCGTTCGAATTAGGTACATAAGATTTCAAATTCCAAGACTGAAATAAAAATGATTTGGAAAAATACTATCGGGCACTGGATATAGAAGCATCACTACATAGTATTTAAACAAAGTCGCTTTCTATATGTCCCTATGTATGCTTTAATTTTTAAAACGACACAACGGTTTTTGATACGGTTTTTTTTAATAGATAGAGCTATTCAAGAGGAAGGTTTAAGTATATAATTTAATAGGTATTAGATAAAGCGGGCGAAGCCGCGGGCGGAAAGCTAGTACATATAATAAAAACGAATCGCCGCAAAACTCGAGAACGGATGAACCGATTTCGTTAATAATTCTTTTTTTATAATATTCCTAGAAGTACGGTTCTTATGAAGATAAAACGTAAACATGTATCACGGGCGAAGCCGGGGAGGACCGCTAGTTTATTAAAAAATATTAGAGCTTATTAAAATTTATAGAAGTTTGAAATCATAACAATTAAATTTTTTTGATTAATATAAATAATAATTAAAAGCATTTAATCATTGCACATCATAATTTATTATGTTCATAATTTTACATTAACAATTTCTTAACTTCACTAGGTGATCTACGCACTATTACTTGTGGATCTACATAACCATTATTGGGATCATTAATTGCAGTATATAATTGGTCATAAATTGCAAAAATAACTTCAAATGCTCTCTTCTTGACCAAGGATTTATGCGTATGACTAAGCAATAAGTTCAATTGTGGGAGTATATATACATCAGGAGTTACTAAAAACATATCAAATTTATTAAGAAACACCTTCAGTGAAGCTGTATCCATGCCAGGTATAGCAGAGAGAGGTCCATTTATTTTCTCTTGTAAGATTGTATATATCGGTCCCATATTTAAATTTGCTACAAGAAAACTAGCTTGCTCTGATGTTAATGTATCAATTTGGGCTTCTGATTGTGCTTGCAATCTTTCATTGTATTCATCCAGTATAGTATACAAAGACAATGTGCACTGTATGTGATATATACAGTTCAACATATATACAGACATGTCTGTGGAACTGAGATGACAAGCTGTTTCATTTATAGCATGCAAAAGTGGGTCTAAAATATGGGTTATTATCACTCTCTTATCTGAGTTGTTTAAATTGTTAGATATATTCATTAAACTTCTCAAAAATCCAACCAAATCTGTTACAACAATGGAGGGATTCAAATCTAAGGGTGGTGCTTTCACTCCATGACTTAATTCTTTTTGCACTTTACTATCTAGAGTCATGAGGAAATTATCTTCACATTTCCTCAAAAGCTCATCAAAAGTATCAATCAAATGTCCTTTTGCGAAAATATTTTGTATTGTATTCTTGTAGAATGTGATCAAGTTACTTATAGACCATAGCATTAATGGATCTTTATCGGGTTTTAATATAAGTTCAGCTCTAACCTTAAGCAGAGGGCATAAAGAATCCATTATCCTTATAAGCCCATCAATGATATTTTCATCCTTATCTGGCATTGTACAAAATTTAAATAATGTTATCAAATATTCTTTTTCTATTGGTATGACTTGGTAAACCCAAGCCAACATATCTCCAATGTATCTCTTGGGATCATTGGCATAAAATTCAATTGGATGTGAACCATTTTCACCTCCCTTGGTCAGCACATCAATAAATAACTGCACAACCACGCCCTTTCTTGCATTGCAATATTCATCAATTATATTGGCAAACAAAACTTGTCTATTTTCAAATTTTGCCAAAGCTTTAGGAATTAGGGCATTATTAGGAGAATCAACAACAAGGCATGCTCCAATAGTCCAATGATATAATCTCTCAATAGCTGCTTCTTGTTGAAGTCCAATTAATTCTAAAATATCAAACGCTGGGGTTTGATACCAACACTGAACAAGGGTCTTACAATTATCTTGCAATTTCTCAATTTGGGACAGTGAATTAAAGAAGTTTAATGACATAGTTGAAGTATTGTATAGATGCTGATTGAGCTCTGGTGATATTTGAAAATTATTAACAAAGGCATTAACCCAGGTAAGCTTCTTATTTGTTTTCTTTCTCTCTTCATTGAGTTTGGTTGTTTGTGCAATAATATGGTGAGTTTTTGTTTTAGACTCATTTAATCTATTCGACATATCTTTAACAGCTACATCTAAGGTTCGTAAAGATTCCAATAAAACATTCAGTTTGTCTTTTACCTTACTGTATTCTGTCAAAATAGCTTTATTTACCAACAAGTCTTTTTTCTCAATTTCGTTGATCAGAGTTCTTCTCATATAAGCAGAATCTGAGGAGCATAATCCAGAAATAGTGTGTAAAGCTTCGCTATTATCGGCTATTACGTGGCAATCAAATATTTTATTTATTCTCATTCGTATAGGATTGTTATACACATTCTCCATTGTTGATTAAATTGAAGATAGCGTTTTCAAATCGTATCTAATTGATTATATTTTCATCAATACTCTTTAAAATAAATAATAACACAAATTAGAACCTAGGGAATAGAAATGGGCCACAGAAATGGGCAGACCGCAGAAATGGGTTTATTTATCAAATGTACATGAAGTTAAGTGACACTAGGCATGGGCGTTGAATCAACGGACTAGTTAAATTAACCGTCTATGTACACTCAACGATTCGACTAGTCCATCGTTCATCAACGGACTAGTTGAATTCAACGACTAAACAAAAGAGTCGAAACGCTCGTCAACGCGTCCGCGACGGTTAACGCTTCGACGTGGCCGTATAATAGTCCACCGTAGACGGCTAAACGACTCGTCGTAGACGGCTCGTCAGTCGACACGTTTGTATCAACTACCAACTTGCGACGCGACGCGTCGCGAGTTGATAGTTCAATATTTTTACCGTTAATTCCGTTTGACTTTTAATGAGATTACTATGATCAATGCTCGAAATATTGAAAAAAAAAGGAGATTAATTTGTATTAATTTGATATTATTGAATTGTCTTAAAAATCTAAGATATTTTTTTTATTTAGTTAATTTATTACATATCATAAGGATTACCTACCTATAATAATATATTGAATAATGTTAAAATATCGACTATAACTAACGACTTAAAACGACAAGTTAAAACATAAACAAAAACTTGGTACCTAATAGATAGGTGATAAATATATAATTGTTAAAAAACAGCTCTGACTTTTTCTTTACTAGAGACAACCCTGACATTGAATTCTTTGAAAATCTATAATTCGTAATAACTTCGTGGTATAAATGTGGAATTTTACATGTAGAGTGTAGACCTCAGTTCAAGGTAACGAACGTTCGATTACCAATACCGTCGCGCGTCGGTCCACCGTGTCAATTCGTTTCAGTTTACACATCGACTAGTCGAAGATTTTAACTAGTTGATCGACTAGTTGATGAACGACATTTAACGGTCTAGTCTCGTTGATGAAAAATGCGTCGACGACCCATTCCTAAGTGACACTAATGACATTTGCGAATTCACTGTGTACCACAGAGCAAGTAATGTGTACATGTGTAGTGTGTACATTGCATTGGTGGTACTTGTTATAATGGTCACATTTCTGTGGATTTAGTAAATGGCTGTTTTCCAATTACAGAGCATAATGCGACTCAGTGGCGCACAATGCCGAATTATGCTGATGCTTAATTGGAACGTGAAACGCACCAGCAGGTTGCGCTAAGTTCAGTGTTGAAAAAAAAATATTCATAGAGTTAGCAATAACCTCATTAATGTGTAAATAAAGTGGTATACATAATAATTGGTTGAAAAATATTTACGGTTATTTGAAGTAATTTGGATTTTGATTATTTCATTAAAAATTTTTTCAATGTTTGTACCTTAGAGTCTCAGAGTATATATACTATCTATAGAGTGCGAACAACCAAGTGGGAACAGTAGGCACAGGTGGGAACAACACGACGTTCCCGCCGCGAGCGCTCGTAGTCGTGGTTGAGTGCTGTCGAAGTGCGTTGCTCTGGAATTTTTTTCTTATTTACGAATAAACATGGTAAAATGTGCAGTTCTATCTTGCAAAAACGATGCTATTAAATACACAAAAATGAAATCCAGTATCACATTTCATCAGTAAGTCGATTGTTATACTTATTTTTATGAAAATAAATCTAGCATCGCGGGGGTGAAGGTGAGGTGGGAGGCGGACACGCGCAGGCTCGCTCGCGCGCCTCACTGCCACCACGTGATCGTAGTGATGTGACCTGACCAACGCTGTACTCGATATAAAGTTTACTAGAATAACTATATTTTAACAAATTATTTATTTAACTTTAAAATTAAAACTCTTTTAAAAAATTGGTTGTTTGTAAAGTAGGTTTACGATCGAGATGTTTACGTGATAACGTCTTATTGGTGGCAGCGCTCGAGATGAGACGGGAGATCGGTCCGTCTCTCTCTCGTTATACCTGCGATCGCGCTCGTGAGGTTTTGGTGTGACACAAGTTTCTGAACATGTCACCCGACTAAAATGATTTTAAAAACGTTATCACGTTAAAATGTATTATAAATTAATTTGTGGTGTGTTTTGTATGATACACTTTCTAATATTATGAATGCGAATGTATTTATAGTGTGAATGTAAAAGTATGTAATGTTACGATATATTTTCTGAACCGCTAAATTGATTTTGAAGATAGTAGAATGGATAAAATTAAATAAAAAAATTATTAATATTATTTATTATATTATCATTTTAAATTATTAATTATTTCTTATTTTTATGTAACATTTTTAAAACATTATTATTATGGTTTGATTTATTATTAAACAAATAGCACTAAACCCGATCTTTTATTTTATTAACTTTATTATTAAAGTGAAACTTTTATTACATCGTCTCAAACTTTTTGGTCTGTGTAGCGCATGTCGCGTGACGGTCGGCTGCCGAGTAGGTATAAAGCAGTGTTCGGAAAGTTTCACTTTTACCGTGGTTTCATAAAACCACACAACATTTTTTAAAAAGTACTCACGTTTTTCTGATATTCCAATTAAACATATTTTTTTAAATTAGTTAAGTATAATTAATACAAGAAATATTCAAATGGAATAAACAAACTTTATTCAGTTGGTAAACAAATTTAAAATTACATATTTATACTTTATTCATATATTTTTCCCTTTAATAACTTATTGAACATAAAATTTACTTAAGATACATATTTATTTACATAACTTATCGATAGTTCAACACGCAATTGATACCTACCCATCCCTATTTGTCACACACACATCTATATAGTATCTATAGCTCATCTGCCTACGAGGCGCACTATGCAATTTGTGCAATACACGCGCTCTATACTATTGTAATATATACTCTAAGCTTAGAGTATATAACAGTAGTATAGAGCGAGTGTATTGCACAAATTGCTCAGTGCGCATCGTAGGCAGATGAGCTATAGATACTATATAGATGTGTGTGTGACAAATAGGGATGGGTAGGTATCAATTGCGTGTTGAACTATCGATAAGTTATGTAAATAAATATGTATCATAAGTAAATTTTATGTTCAATAAGTTATTAAAGGAAAAATATATGAATAAAGTATAAATATGTAATTTTAAATTTGTTTACCAACTGAATAAAGTTTGTTTATTCCATTTGAATATTTCTTGTATTAATTTTAAGTACTTAAAAAAAATATGTTTATGAATATCAGAAAAACGTGAGTAATTTTTAAATAATAAAGTTAATAAAATAAAAGATCGGGTTTAGTGCTATTTCTTTAATAATAAATCAAAAAATAATAATAATGTTTTAAAAATGTTAAATAAAAATAAGAAATAATTAATAGTTTAAAATGATAATATAATAAATAATATTAATAATTTTTTTATTTAATTTTATCCATTCTACAATCAAAATCTTCAAAATCAATTTAGCGGTTCAGAAAATATATCGTAACATTACATACTTTACATTTACACTATAAGTAATACATTCGCATTCATAATATTAGAAAGTGTATCATACAAAACACATCACAAATTTATTTATAATACATTTTTAAAAGAGTTTTAATTTAAAAGTTAAATAAATAATTTGTTAAAAAGTTCTTCTAGTAAACTTTATATCGAGTACAGCGTTGGTCAGGTCACATCACTACGATTACGTGGCGGGAGTGAGGCGCGCGAGCGAGCCTGCGCGTGTCCGCTTCCCACCTCCCCTTCACCCCCGCGATGCTAAATTTATTTTCATAAAAATAAGTATAACAATCGACTTACCGATGAAATGTGATACTGGATTTCAATTTTGTGTATTTTCTAGTATCGTTTTTGCAAGATAGAACTGCACATTTCACCATGTTTATTCGTAAATATGAAAAAAATTCCAGAGCAACGCACTACGACAGCACTCAACCACGACTACGAGCGCTCACGGCGGGAACGTCGTGTTGTTCCCACCTGTGCCTACTGTTCCCACTTGGTTATTCGCACTCTATAGATAGTATATATACTCTAAGGTTTGTACCTTCATCCATACTTATATTCCCCGTTTTCCAATTACAGCACTAGAGCGCATTATGCGGCATAATGCTTAACGTTGAATGTTACAACTACAGCAACGCTTCGCACAATCGAGCACTAGAAAAAGTAATGCGCGTGAATTGATGCGTGCAATCGATTTATCGTTAGTAATTAATAATTATTAATTGTTGGAAAAAATTTTAAAGCTTTCGTTTCATTGTAGTTTTTTCGAAACAATCAAAGTTAATTCAAATTGTGTTAAAAAAATAAATATAAGTATGGATGAAGGTACAAACATTGAAAAAAATGTTAATGAAATAATCAAAATCCAAATTAATTAAAATAACCGTAAATATTTTTCAACCAATTATTATGTATACCACTTTATTTACACATTAATGAGGTTATTGCTAACTCTATGAATATTTTTTTTTTCAACACTGAACTTAGCGCAACCTGCTGGTGTGTTTCACGTTCCAATTAAGCATCAGCATAATTCGGCATTGTGCGGCACTGAGTCGCATTATGCTCTGTAATTGGAAAACAGCCATTTATTTTTTTAAAACAATTTGAATTAACTTTGATTATTTTGAAAAAACTACAATGAAACGAAAGCTTTAAAATTTTTTCCAACAATTAATAATTACTAACGATAAATCGATTGCACGCATCAATTCACGCGCATTACTTTTAAGAGTGCTCGATTGTGCGAAGCGTTGCTGTAGTTGGAACATTCAACGCTAAGCATTATGCCGCATAATGCGCTCTAGTCGTAGACAGAGAAACCAATAGACACCGGCAATGCGTGTCGCAGAAAGAGATAAAAAAGAATACGTCACAATATTTAGGGTTACCGTGTGAGGGAAAATTTACCCCACAATTTGTAAGATACAAATGTCTCAATATCATTATTCACATTGACATAACATAAGTGGATAATAATGAGATATCCACATTATGTAGGTACATACTTACATATCTATACTAATATTATAAAGAGGAAAGGTTTGTAATTATGTATGTATTTCACGATTATTTGTAATTATGTATTTTCAGGTTTTCACGCATAAACTACTGGACCGATTTCAAAAATTCTTTCACCATTAGAAAGCTGCATCTTCACTGAGCAACATATAGGCTATATTGCATTTTCAAAAAAATTAGAGATCCTTACCAAAAATGCAATAATGTATCCTTAATAAAAATTCTGTCATCGCGTGCGCTGCGGAATCTATTGAAAATAGAACAAAAAATGTTCTACGGTATTATAGAATGGGATCAATATCTACAAGAAAGCCGCGATATTCCATTCAAAAGATATAACGAATTTTTAAAAGTGTCAATTTACAGAAAATAGTAGGTATACTGTTTAATACAATGGAGAGGCGTAGTGCGGGACGGGGTGAAGGTGAGGAGGGAAGGGATATTCGCAGGAACTACTTTGATTCCGATTTGAAAAATTATTTCAGTGTTAGATAGCCCATTGATCGAGGAAGGCTATAGTAGGCTATATTGTACCATAACACTTAGACCAACAGGAGTGGAGCCACGCGGGTGAAACCGCGGAGCGCAGCTAGTATATAATAAACATATTACTTTTAGATGGGTAATACATATTATGTATATACACATACCTATATGTTATATAATATGTATATATCATTATCATAATCCCATATGAAAATGTGTATGTCAGTATGTAATGATAATGTACATAGATGAAAACTCGATTGTTTATTATTTTTTATAAAATAAAATAAAAAAATAAATAAAATAATGTTTATTTTCGTAAGTATTAACAGATACACACGTCAATTATATTGACCGACCCGCGAAGGCGCAAAAAAAAACCGAAATTTACTTAATAATAATTTATTGTAATAAAAAAATTACATTTAAATTATCTCTAACTTAATTAACTACGTCCCTCCGGTTCAATGTTGGAACCAAGAGTGTCCATTATCTTCGGCGGGGCAGCGTCGCGGTGGTGGTGATTGCCGTAATACTTTCTAACCTTCGGTTTTGGTTTCCAATCTGTTCGTCCTGTAGCTACAATCCAAAATTTGTCGTAAATTATCCGGTTCAGGAAAACTGGAACAAGCCATTGAATATTTCAGATATTTAATTAAATACACACTGCAGAATATATATTATTATTTCCCATAATAGTGGGTAACAATTTGTAGAAAAGTTGGCAACACAAAATTTTTTAGGTTAAAATTTATAATTTTTATTTTTGTGGTTTTTAAACAATGTATTCAAGTCAACAGCACGTGATACACAATATATTAACACGCTAAAATATCATGAAGGCCTATAAACTGATAAAGAGTTGTATACTTACGAGTGAAAAGACAATCCAGGCATTTTCGTTCCACTATCACTTTTACACCCTTTAACGCTACACCGCACCATGGTATTATTTTATACGGTATTAACAGTAAGTCTAAATCATTCAAAACCAAACATACCATGAATTACGTAACTTAGAGCATGTAAAAACTATATTTTTATGGAAGCAAAGAATACTTATACTCTAAAAAAGAGTATGGAAGACGATAGCTAGCTGTCAAACTTTGACTTTTTTTATCAAACTAGGTTGCTATTCTTGAAAAAAGTGGCACGCTGCGTGAAACAAAAAATTTTATCGTTCTCTCTCATTTCTTTACACAACACCGGCATAAGTTGCTCTTTTTCTTGTGTGAATGCGACATAAGATATCAGTTTGTCTATTGGTTTCTCTGTCTACGGCTGTCTACGGCTGCTGTAATTGGAAAACACGGTAAATCATTGATAAATGTTTTTAACTTGACACTGCCAAAAAGCCTTCGCTCATTGCCATAATCAAAAGAAAAAAAACAACTTTTATGTCAATCTGACACTGTGATAGGGTGCTTTTATAATTTACCGTGGCACGGCACGGTACGGCACGTTTTTATCGTCACGGTAAATTAGGAAAGCAAAATGTATGCATTTGTATGCAAACGCTTTTAATTTACCGTCCACGGCAACGGCACGCCGTGAACGGCAACGATCTACCGTGCCGTTGCCGTAGCATACTGGGCTCCCTATCAAATCGTCACGGTATTGTTGAGAGTGTAGTGTGTGCGTACAAGAAATTTGTATGTGTGCGTGCGTAGCCAAGAGGCGCAGGCGGCAGGTGGCAGGGCAGCGCCGGTGGCGGCCGCTTCATTTTTGCACAAATAGTACAAGCAAAATGGCGTTATTTATATATGATATTGTGGTGACTTTATTGGAACTTGTTGAATCAAGACCGCCTATGTGATAAAACGTTAGAAGACATCCGAAAATAATTGAAAAACTTATTTGGGTCTTCCTTGAGCTTATCAAATATTATTATTGTGTAGTATGACCCTTCTAAATATTTTACTTTTAAAAGCGGATGTTGCCAATACTTTCTCGTAATATGTCTTTTTTACGTCTTAAATATAACAAATAGAGTATAAGTATAGTCGCTGTCTCTTCGAGAACATGTCTGCACTTTGAAGACGCGCAAAGCGTAATAATTTCACGGCGAATTATAAAATCACCCTACGGCACGGCATGCCGTCCACTGCCACAAAACTTCAATCTCGTCCACGGTAATATCGTGCCGTGCCGTGAAACGGCAAATTATAAAAGCACCCATAGGCGTTTGAAAATTCAAAAATCAAAATTGAAAATTGAAAAGTTTTGTCAATTTTAAACCCACGGCCACGTCGTGTGCACAGTGCACAGTGCTGAGTGCACCACACTCGGACACCACAGAGCATTGAGCAAGTAATATGGTCGGACACTCCACCATAGAGTTAATCTCACTGTCTGTGCTCACTGTCTCACGCTGTTGCCTTGTTTTGTGATTCTTATTAAAAATATTGGTTTGACAAATTCACTTGACTTTCTTATAGTACCTATTTAAAGTTGAATGAAAGCTAGAAGTTTGAAATACATATACATTTAAAAAGTACTAATTTTTTGGGAAATTATTTAATAAACTTAGATTTTTATATAAGAAGTTTCATGCTTACTAAAAAAATAACAAGTGTTGTCAATAGGTGTATGAAATATTCCTTTCATAATATATTTGTAACAAAAATGGCAAAAAGTTCTTTTGAATATGTGAAAAATTTTGAACAAGATGATGCATTATTACCAAATACTTGGATTGTGGTTAGACTAGATGGTAAATGTTTTCATAAGTTTTCAGATGACCATAATTTTGAAAAACCGAATGATATCAGAGCATTGCGATTAATGAATTATGCAGCATTTAGTGTATTGAAAGATTTCAATGAAATTTGCATAGCCTTTGGACAAAGTGATGAGTATTCATTTATATTTAAAAAAAACACTACACTGTATAAAAGGCGTGCAGCAAAACTATTAACAACTATAAACAGTAAATTCTCATCATCATATGTTTTTTACTGGACTAAATTTTTTGGTGAAGAACCACTTAAATATCCTCCTGCGTTTGATGGCCGCATTGTTTTATATCCATCCAATGAGAATCTTATTGATTACTTGAAGTGGAGACAAGCCGATGTACATATCAATAATTTATATAATACTACATTTTGGACACTAATACTGAGAGGTAAACTTAGTCCAGTTCAGGCTGAAAAGAGACTGTGTGGAACTGTTTCATCTGATAAAAATGAAATTCTATTCAAAGAGTTCAACATAAATTATAACAAAGAACAAGAGATTTTCAAAAGAGGAACAATACTGTTGAGGCAAATTGTCAGCGAAGATACATCTGATAAAAAAGTGACAGCTATTGTTGATATTCATGATGATATGTTAAAAGAAAAGTTTTGGCAGAAACATTGTGATTTACTGGAACCTAGATCAAAAAAAATATTATCATATGATGGTCCAATAACCAATATAATTAGAGAACAGATTCAGAGTAGAGAAAATATAATTTTGTAAATAAAACAATGTATACAGTATTATATATTTTTATTGAGTCACAAACTAGTTCATTTTAAACATTCTATAATTTAATATTAATATATTTCAATAATAATACCTTTTTCAACAGAAAAATAGACAACAATTTTAAAAAGAAAGTTAGAGAGATGTCTTGCAATCCTATATAGATTTTCAAACATTAAACATGTATGGGAAAATAAAAGAATTCTTCAAAGTTTTCTGGTTACAATTATAAATATATCTTTCCCCCCAAGTTAATCATTTTTATACTTTTGAATATTAATACTTTCAAATTAAAGATGAAAAAGTTTCCACCACTGATAGGTTTATTTTAAACTGTCTGGGTTTTAAATTTAATATTATTTGAATAAATACTTGATTCTTGGCAAATATATTGGAATGGTTATACATAGCAACTAATAGCTATATTTAAGCTAATAAATATCTGGGATACTCATCCTTTTACTATATATATACTTGCCAAGCATTTAGTGATAATAATGGTTGCAACATCACAACTATATGTAGTTGTGATGTTGCAGTGGCAATCACAATAATTCAATAACATTCATTTGATAAATAGATTGAAAATAAATCATATTACAAGTATGTACATAGACAGAAATATTTCAAGTATTTCAATCAATAGCCAATTTAGAATATGGGAATGTAGTTATCGATTTTGGCCCGGTGTTTTTGTGCAACACATTCACTGATCCATACAATGTTCCTGCACTCCTGTTCCTTCAACTTTAGGTACGAGTAAAATACTCCAAAGTGGAATTGTTGTAAAAAGGCCATAACATTCAGGCTCACCTAAAATAAAATAGTCACAATTAATGATTTGAATAATAATCAGGCTCACCTAAAATAAAATAGTCACAATTAATGATTTGAATAATAATGTTTTCTAATGGTCTAAGATCCAAATATAGGTCGACCTTCACCGGCATGATAATAGATTGAGACCAATCCATACTTAATATTATAAATGCGAAAGTAACTCTGTCTGTCTGTCTGTTACTCAATCACGCCTTAACTACTGAACCAATTTGCATGAAATTTGGTATAGAGATATTTTGATACCCGAGAAAGGACATAGGATAGGTTTTATCCCGGAAATCCTACGGGAACGGGTTTTTCTTTGAAAACGCGGGCGAAGCCGCGGGCGGAAAGCTAGTTTTATAATAAACTAGCGGTCCGCCCCGGCTTCGCCCGTGGTACATATGAAAAATAGATGTTGGCCGATTCTCAGACTTACCCGATATGCACAGAAAATTTCATGAGAATCGGTCCACCCGTTTCGGAGGAGTATGCAGACTAACATTGTGACACGAGAATTTTATATATAAGAGATGTAGTCTATTAAAAATCTATTAAAGATGGGTTGACTGAAAAAATCCTGGACAGGACATTTTAATTAATTTTTAAAAAATATATTTTTTTAATTAATTGCAGTACTTATCAAGATAATAAAAAAAATTATAATAGACTTGAAGTATGAAACCTACAGAATGTGCAGTCATAGGGTTTTCTAATATTTACCTGGACAAACTGCTAGGTTGGCAGGTATAAACAGGCATGTCCGTACTAGTTACTTTCACTTGATGGGATGATAGAAAAAAAATATATATCAGCATGAGCGCTGTTTTATAACAAAATTGTTTATTGTCTCAACACTGCATAATTAAAAAAATAAAAAGATTTTTTTAATAATTAACTAAAAATATCCTGTCCAGGATTTTTTCAGTAAACCCATTTTTAATAGATTACATTTATTATAAAATTGGTCTCATTCTATTATCACGCCAGTACAGGTCGACCTATATTCGGATCTTAGACCATAATAGATTCTCCAAAAAATACAAGTGTTTTTACTCACTTCATGTTCAAAGAATTTATCTTCCAGAGTTTTGTCACCAACATTATTTCCTGCGCCTTCAAAGAGTGCTGAATATTCAGCATAATACTCGGCAACAGCTTTCACTTGCTCGTAGTCATCAGCACGGGCTAAAGCAGCCAATCCATCGGGGTTCAGCTTACCACAGCGTGGATATAGCTTAGCACGATCATCTTTTGACAGTTCAGTGCCAAATGAATTGATAGTGATGATGATAGCACGACGGTCAGCTTCAAACTAAAAACATAACAAGTCATTTATATCTGATAAGCATACATTTTAAGTTAAAATGCTTAATCTGCATATAGCTACTTACAGCTAAAATCTCACACATGACATCAGCAGTAGTTCCTCCAATCTGCTTGCAGAATTCATAGAAGGCTTCCAAATATGCCTTGTATAGAGTATTACGGATGATTTCAATGTTCATCTCATCCAAATCCTGTTCACTGATGCAGTCCACAAAGAATGGTGCAAGTGGAGTGTCCACCAACACAGCATTGTACAGCTCAGCTGGTGTGGCAGCAACATGAATAGCTTCCATCTGTTCAAATGATCCAAGTGGGTGACACTTCGGAATAAGCTCAGAGATCGGTCTCTGGTGCAAAGTTCCAGTAATCAATAAAATAATGTTATCGATCATGTAGCTGTAAGTGATGAAATCCAAGAATGTTGACATTGGTTCAACTGAATGATTGCGGAGATGTTGGAACTCAATAACGAGTTTTTCACGTAGTTTATCGTCAATAGTGGAAACAGCGAGAGGGCTGGGCTCGTTTGCCAAGAACGTTCCATAATCAGTCCCTTGAAGGTGGAGTTTCAAATCTGCAAAATATTTTACAGTTAACAATATTTGAAGCCATAATCTTATGTTGAATTATTAGTTATGTATCTGTATTGTTTAAAAATATAAAATTACATACCTTCGAGGGTCTCGCACTGCACCAAGTTCAGATAATCTGATTGCTTTAGGATGCCACACTTGAAACCACGGCACAAGCCCTCCAAATATCCTGCATCGATGTTAAAAATGCACCCCTTCATTTTGGTATCACCTCTCTCCGTATATATTAAATTCGGATCTCAAATACTACAATCTAAAGATTGAGGGAGGAAACTGCAATGATACAATAGGTACCCAAACCATCGATTGATCATATGATAATTCCATAGACAATAGATGTCAGACAGCAGATTTGCAAAAAATCGTCTTTGAAAATAATGTCCGCTACTTATTCGAAATAAAAAAGACAATTGTTGATACATTAATTTTAGACCTTAGACCATACCCAAGAAGCTTATATCTAATACACTGGAGATTGCACTATGACCATTAACTTGTCACAAGAAAATATAACCTTGAATGACGTCAGTGTTGTTTTTTGTCTCTTTCTGTGGGTGACCACACTGGTTTGTATATTCAGGATTTTTCGAAATAAAAAAAAACTAAAAATCATGGTCTATAAATAATAACGACATATATTTTTAACAGTATTTATATTATAATATTACTGGTCAACTTACATGAATAATTATCATCTTTATAGGTACATACCATTTTAATTGGTAGAGAATGATAGTTTTAAATAACGCTTGATAACTTTTGATCTCATACTACGATTTTTTAATTAAAATGAGTGCTACATACATTAAAACATCATTTTGGTTACTCAAGCTTCAGTCTAAAACTTTTCAATATTCCAAAGGGAGAGTTGCATCGCTAGTGTTGATGTGTGGTAACGATATTACAGTTCTCAGAAATTCGTATGTCTTTCAGGAGCTGTACTTACGGTTACTAATGGTTTCATGGTGGTTAATTATAATATAATTAAAATTACTTTATCCACAGTTGAGACGCAGTAACAAGAATGTGGTAAATAAAAAGGTATAGCACTTTTCAAAAGGTATTTTTTTTCTGGACCGTAATCCTCAGGCTTAAAATGCAAACTGCATATTCTGGCATGTTGATAAATTTTACCCTTGATAGGCACTATAGACAGCCATTTATTTCTTTTTATTTCATTTTTGGAAAGCTGAAATAAGTAAAACAAAAAAAAAATTGGTAAGTTAAAAGAACTATTAATTTCTATGTTAAAGTCAAGAACAAACATAAAACCACATGTGAGTGCAATATCGATGTCGTGCGTTGTTTCATTACTAGTATAAAAATCTTTGAAATGGTGTTCTAAATGTTCATCATAATTTTGTTAACTATTACAATATTTTCTCTTCGCTATCCGTAAAAACTCGTCATCATGGTTACCTTACTTGTTAAATTGGTTTATTGAAAAATGATGAAATTATTAGGAAAAGAAGATAGATAGAAGATATTTAGCATGATTGATTACTAAAATGATGATAAAATTGACGATTTTTGCCATGAAAATGATTCTAAACAGGTAAATGCATGAGTATTGAGGAATATTGTAAATAGCGTAAATATACACTTGCCTGTGAAATTTTATGCCAGAATTTGGTGTCCCAAAACTTCTGCAATTTTTCACAATGCAATACATTATTTATATTCGGAAAATATTTATTAAATACGCAACAATATTAATTTAAATATTCGAAGCGACGCAATTTTTTTGACACTTATGCCATATTGTCAAAGTGAGAGTTGCTACAATTTTATTATGGTAACTACCCATAATCAGGGAGTATCGCTTTTTAATAATTGGTTCAGATACTTATTTTATTTAGCATAAATAATAATTGTCTCATCCAACAATGCTTCTGAATGACGTTGTTGGCAATTTATCAACAAACTCATGTACAAAAACTAACCTTTTGCACAGAATATTACAGCATACATAGTAGCCTTGGGAAAACTTCGTATTAACAGTGGTAATACCAAGTTAGGTGTGAAAGTGATAAAACACAACAATTTTCTTGTTACACGTCAAATGTTCATACCCACTTCATACCGAAATCTCCAGTGTATAAGATATAAGCTTCTTGACCATAGGGCGTATTCAGAAAGAAAGCTTGAAACTTATAAGCGCTTATAAGCGCTTATCGGCGCTTATAAGCGCTGGTAACCCGCGCAGGAAAATATATGAACATGCGCTTATAAGCGCTGATCGGCGCCGACAAGTTTGTTGAAACTTGTTGGAACTTGTCGGCGCTTATCAGCGCTTATAAGCGCATGTTCATATATTTTCCTGCGCGGGTAACCAGCGCTTATAAGCGCCGATAAGCGCTTATAAGCGCTTATAAGTTTCAAGCTTTCTTTTTGAATACGCCCATACCCAATATTAATATAACAACGAAAATCCAAGAATTTGGAAATTCAAATGATTTGAGAATTGGAATTATTGTCAAATTCAACTTGCTTATCTATGCTTGTCAGTTGTCACAATTCGGTTCTCACCTGTGGTTCTCACTTCACGTTCACAATAGTCAATAATTCATATTTGTTTTTAAATTTTAACTATTGCGATTTGATCTGTACTTGGATTATTGAACAGTATTTTAATAAGTGGAGCATAGAAAAATTGGGCTTTTGCTTAGATAAAAATAAATTAAAATCATAAAATGATAAAGATGCATTTAGTTACTTCATTATTTTTTCCTAAAAGCAATATACCAAGTAAGTCTTCCTAAATTGCGTTTAAATAATTGAATTCCTGATATGTACATAATCTGATAATTTTTATTTCTTTGTAGGAATATTGAGCAACTTTTCACTAGCTAAATATTCACAAAAGCCAACTTCTCCTGAAACCGAGGAAAATGTGACAAAAGCAGAATCGAAAAAGTTGGCGGAATTTCGAAAAAAATTGAGAGAGACTACTCCTATAAAAGATTTGGGAGAGCAAGCGGACTTGTCTCCACCAAAAGAAGATGCTTTGCCTGCTTGGCCTAATGACACGAATCCCCATACGGGAGAGATAGGTGGGCCAAGAGGACCAGAACCAACTAGATTTGGTGACTGGGAGAGGAAAGGAAGAGTATCAGATTTTTAGTTTAAATGTAAAATCTAGTTATAGTTCACAAATTGTTATATTTTTTTGTTAATACATATTTATTACAAATAATCCCTTTTCAAGGGAAGATAAAGTATTATATAATAGAAAGGTATAAAGAAAATTAAATGAGTTTAATTCTTTCATATGTATTTTATTGTTTAGTGGCAGATTTTCCAACAGTTTTTGGCATTTTCTTGTTTGTTGAATCTTCTAATTCTCTAGCTTTATAGTAATGAGGTGCAACTTCTAAGAGCCATTTACTTTCGATTTCTGTAACTTGTCTCATAAATTCTTTAGATGTAAATACTAGTTCATGGTATATGACCCATCTTGGCAGTTCTTCAAATAAGGCACTGTTTGGATGAATCATTACAGTCTGAAAAAAAAAAACATTAAAAATATGATAAATAAAAAATTTCCAATTCATCTACATAATTATTAATAATGTTAAATTTTCTAATACATATTCAAAACTTACTTGGTTATGTTTAACAGTTTTATAGTGGCCACCTTTGGAAAATTTAGCTATATGATAAAAGTATCCTGCAGTGATGGCCTTACGAATATTAGCATCCTCCGCTAAACTAGATACCATTTCTATCTCAACTCGATCCATTAGTCCAGCAAGTTGGTCTCGCACATCACGTGCACGCTTCATTGACCTATATTGAATAAAATTTTCATAACACCATTGCACAGAATATTCAGATTCAACCCATTGGTTATACACATTCATCAGTGTTAAATGATCCCCACTGCTATGGAAAAAGTTTTTCCTAGCTGTATCTGCATGGATTATTTTATCTTTTGGTCTATAAAACACTGAACTATTTACTGACAGCATGGCTGCTATAGTTACAATTTCTTCTGAACATTTATACCTGAAAAGAAGTATTTAATCAATTTAAGTTATAAGTTATGATATAAATTAAGTAATAATTCACAACATAATTAATCAATAAATACTCTTTACTCACTTTTCACTAGCTAACAGCATTTTCGCAAGCATGGGGTCTGTTGGAAACTCGGCCATTCGTCTTCCTGCTTTAGTTAACTCTCCATGATGATTCAAAGCACCAAGAGCATACAGCTGTTCCAAAGCTAACACTAAGGTCTCATGAGGAGGAGGATCAAGGAAGTCAAAATGTATTAAGTCATTGATTCCCAAAGCTTTCAATGTAAGCACTGCATTTCCTAAATTTATTCTCTGTATTTCTGGTACAGTGTTATCTTCAAGTTCATACTTGTATGCCCAAGCAGTATACAGTCTGAAACATTTTCCTGGAGCTACTCTGCCCGCTCTGCCAGCTCTCTGATTAGCTGAAGCTTTAGAAATAGGTACAACCATTAAACTTTCCATACCAGTTTTAGAATTGAAATTATTTTGCTTAGCAAATCCAGGGTCAATAACATAAATAATATTGTCAATAGTAAGTGATGTCTCCGCTATATTAGTAGCAAGTACCACTTTTCGTGCACCTTCAGGAGTTGGTTCAAATATCTTTGCTTGCATGTCACTAGGTAGATTTGCATAAACAGGTAGTATTACAAGTTCTTTTAGCTTTTTACCCAACCTTTTTGTTCTCTCTTGTAACATCTCAACACACGTCTCAATTTCTTCTTGCCCAGTAAGGAATACTAAAATATCTCCTAATGGTTGTGTTGCATGTATTTGTAAAACTGAGACTACACAGGCATCAATGTAATCTGCTTCAGGTGCTTTTGTATAATAGATATCAACAGGGAATCTCCTGCCTGGGATTCTAAATATAGGTGCTTCGTCAAAAAAGGACGAAAATTTCTCAGCATCTAATGTAGCACTGGATATGAGAAGTTTTAAATCTGGTCTGAACCTTGTTATATCTTTAACCAAACCAAATAAAATATCAGTATGTAGGGTACGTTCATGCGCTTCATCAATGATCATGACACTGTAGGATGCAAGATCAGGTTCAGACAAAAATTCTCTGTGTAATGTACCATCTGTCATGTATTTGATGACAGTTCTGTCTGAAGTACAATCTTCAAAACGAATACTATAACCTACTTCATTTCCAAGTTTGACATTCATCTCCTGGGCAACTCTAGCAGCAACGGACATAGCTGCAACCCTCCTTGGCTGTGTACATCCAATTTTTTTACCTTCTTCAGTAAAGCCAGCTTCATGAAGGTATTGAGGGATTTGTGTTGTTTTGCCAGATCCTGTTTCACCTTCAACAATTAAGATTTGGTAATTCTTTATTGCTTCTATGAGAGAATCTCTAAAAGGATAAACTGGAAGTGATTTTTTTGTTTCCTCTATAGTCATTCTCATTTTTTGAAACTCAGAAACTTCTTTTTCTTCTTTCTTTTCTTTGTTACCTTCAAGTTGAAGTGCTTGTATAAAGTCAATTTGTTCATCCAGAAGTAATTCATATTCATCTTGAGCTTTTGCATCTTTTGCACCAAATTTAAAGAATGCAGACTTAATTTGTTCTTGCTCCCACTTTCTTTGCTCTGAATGAGGCAACTTTTCATTTTCATCAACTTCAATGTATTCACCTAGAAAAATATGTATTGTTTTAAATTAAACTTTAGTTCACTTGGTAAACCAATTAGGAATATTTTTTTTTGTTAGTTTTATTTTGTTAGTAGTATATTTTTATTGAATAAATATATTATAAGACTTTATCACATACACTGAGACAGGAAAAAGTTAATAGAATTAGTAAATTAATTGATTTTTAGAATTCTTAAAATTTTACCTTTTTCCCCTTTGCCAAGATCTTGTGGCATATGATACCTTTGTATATTTTCAAGCTCTCTTGCCTTCTCATGTTCCTTAGCTAATTTCAATATTGTTTTCTTGTGCTCTCTATCTTTCTTCTCTCTTTCTGTAAGTCTAAATAAATAAATTTAATTAATGCTGGGACACATACTTTAAAACATATTAAAGGTTATTTTTATGGTAAAGGTTATATTTACACGCTTTCATCAAAAAGGTATTCATCATCAGCAATATCATCTTCAAGTTCAACAACTTTATCGTCTTTTCTTTTTTGTAAATATTTTCTTCGCGATTGAATCCGAAGTTTTGGTAAAATTTTGTCTCTATCTTCTGCTTCTAATTTGAGCCGCTTTGCTGCTTCTTCATACGATCTCTTACTGGTAACTTCAGTTACTTTCTTGACCTTTTCTTCATCACGTTTTCGTAATCTTTTGGTAAACTCATCTCGTTCTTTCAAGTCCTTAAGGCGACTTTCTTCAACACTATCAGAATCAGACGACGAATGGTGTCTTTTGCCCCGCTTATCCATCGTAATATACGTTTATTATTAATGTTTTTTCACTCTATCATAAATTCATAAACTCTAAACTTAAGTAACTCTAATCTTTATAATTTGTATTAAAATAGATGTGGTGAAATAATGTTAAAACATTACAGTAGATAGTAGTGTTAATATGGTACATAAATATTAAGCTAATGCTTTTAAACTTTTACAAAATACCTATGTAATATTATTTTGATTTATGCTATGCTTTGACAACACAATACACATTAGCACAATAATAAATATGATTTTTTTTGACATTTGTCAATGTCATGATTGAAGATAATAAATGCTGCACTATGGCGCTGGGTGGTAGACACAGTGGTAGATTTGTAATAATTTTGTTATTTATCTGTGGAGAGTTTTTCCTAAAACCGCAATCATATCTCCGTATTAATATGTCTTTTTGAATACAGAGGCTCTCAATTTTGAACAAAAGAACAAGGCCGAGCGCCGCCGAGCGCACTACAAGAACGCGTCCGCGCTAAAATGTAGAAGCCCTTCTGGCTAACATTGAGAAACATGTGGTGAAACACCACAAAAAAAAAAAGAATTACAAGAAACATACGCATAGCGCTCTCTACCTACTATTGGTGCCTGGACTATGGCTTACGGACGTCTGTTGGGCAATAGGCAACAAGAACTCGAAATCCTAATAATATATTATATTTAAGTAACTAAATATTAATATAATGAAAGAGATTGTTTTTTCTGTAAAACGGCATGGTTACGGTTACGCCTTTAAGTCATCGCTTCCCTCGCCGCCAGTGCGTGTGCGTCGTATATTCAAATCACATTCCGTGATTTCAATTTAACGACTTTTCTGTTATTAATAAAAAAAAATGTATTCTATTCTATTCTACGATGCAGCATAATTAATTTCAATCAAGCGATTAGATTACGTCATCTGCCCAGAGCAGTCGCTCCACCCGCTTTGAACCATAGCCGGCACTGCCACTCCCCTTGTTATTTATTTAGATTTCTATGGCCACTCCTCATAACTTTTACTATTGAATGATAAAATATAACTAATTTAAGAACTAAGGAAGAAACCTTTGCTAAAGAGGGTATTAAAGGTGGACCTCGGCACGGACTTGCTGGGTAGGATACCTACGCGGAGGATCGACATATTATCACCTTACCCACGGCAACTTCAATTAAATATGTTTATTTTCTTTATGTTATTTAGTGTAAAACCTCATTGATTTAACTTTTTTATGTCACCTGACTGCCATATTAAAATAATTTATATTTGAGTTGCAACGGAGAGTAATCTTCGTATAATTTAATTATCAAGAAAATGTTTTCTAAGTGCATATTTAGGTACAGTATGCTCCATATTTAATAACCTAATAAAATGTATCATTTGAATTAATTATATGTAACTAAATGTATTTTCCCATCTTATAGAAAATACTCGACAGCTTTTAAAGCTAATAAAGTTTATAATTTAGTCAAGGAAACTAAAATTCGAGAATGGATTAAAACCCCATTCAAAAACTTAGAGTTTGTAAGGATACATGGCCCTACAGCAGAGGAGGTACATTTTTTATAACATTTTCTGATATTTATTAACTTAATACGTCTACATACTCTACCTGTACAGATATAATATAGGTACTTCTTCCATTCCGTAACTCCAACTAATAGAACGATAAAATGTTTGCACAGCATTTGTTTCGTGCTATCTACTCAATTTCATATACTTTTGACCTATTTCAGATCGTTAAAGATGCAGACCTAGAAGATAAAACATGTTTAATTACGGGAGCTAATAGTGGTCTCGGTTTAGAGATTGCCCGTTGTTTAAATGCAATTAATTGCAACGTAATAATGGGTTGTCGTAACGTATATGAAGCAAATATTGTTGCTAAAAACGTTTGCGAAAAGTATGAGAATATTAAGCTTTTCGAATTGAATCTCGCTTCTTTATCTTCAGTAAAGAAGTGTTCGGAAAAGATTCTCAGCCAAGAAAAGTAATTAAATTAACATCGTAGTTATCTAACTCAATATTTACATTAAAAATATTATTCGGGTTAAATTATAAATATTGCAGGAAAATTGATATAGTTATATTGAATGCAGCTACGTTTGGTCTGCCGTGGACACTAACAGAAGATGGTTTGGAAACAACATTTCAAGTTAACTATTTGAGCCAATACTTTTTATTATTATCCCTCGAAGAAATTCTTGCTCCAGATGCAAGAGTGGTATTTACATCTTCGGAATCGCATAGGTTTGGTTTTGTTATCAAAAGTCGCGAACTACTTTCAAGTTTCATATTTATAAATCAATAGTGTATATGAGCTTAGTAACGGTCTATTGACAATAATTACTTTAACTGGAATTATAAATTATTTGTTCCCTCCTTAATTTCTTTCAGAAATATAAAATGGTCTAATGAAAAAATGTTATCACCGACACTTGACGATATATCCCTTCCTAGAGAAGAATATACTTCAATCAGAGCTTACAACATATCAAAGCTATGCGGGCTCCTCGCTATGCATTATTTGAGCTATCGCTGGGTGAACACTAACATAGGTGTATTTTGCGCACACCCTGGCTCGTTTATAAAAACTGGACTGCCACGTAACTGGTGGGTTTACGAAGCTCTGTATGATTCTATGAGACCGTTTTCAAAATCTGTGGTGAGTTCATAATCCAATGAAGGTAGTTAAATGTACAAATAGTATAAATTAACTAATATTATTACTAAATTTGTACATTTCTTCCATTCAGGGATAATTCATAATTTTACGGGTAGTCAAAATTAGACAATTTAACTAAGTACAGATTAATGAAATATAACGCGTTAAGGTACAGTTCACAATTATTCGACCGTTTAAAATATTGCCAAATATTGTAAACTAACGGTAAAAGGTATTTAAAACTGTAACATATATCCCCCTCGCCTAGAAAACTTTATCCCAAAAGACTCGCGATCTACGCCATTATTAAATTGATTGTTTATATTATATGTATGTAATATAAACAATCACGTTAATGTACTTCGTAGTCAACGAACAGCATAGCATATAACTATTTAACTTTTCTAGATAGTAGGTAATTCAAACGTTTTGTATATTTTAGAAACAAGGTGCGGGCATAGTCCTGTTCTGTGCAATAACTCCAGAGCTTGATGGTTTATCCGCCCTTTATATCAAAGATTACCAACGCTGCAGTGAGAGTGCACTGGCCAGAGACACGCATCTCTCGTTCAAGTTGCAAGATGTAACAAGAGATATACTTCGTCAAAGAATTTCTGGTTTCGACTACAATATTATCAGACCAGAAATTATGAACAAGGACATGGGAAAAGATACCATGGACGATACCTTGGTATCAAATTATTCGGGTTAATTGTTACGTATCGTTATGAATGTCGGTTTATTTTAGTTTATTTTCACAAGTGACATTTTAATTTATTTGCATGGATTTGAGAAACAATAAAAAATATTTCAAGATTAAATAGCACTTTATTAAGTACGATACAGTAAAAATCTTAAACATGTGAGATAACTTGAGAATATAATATTGTATAGTATTGTTAAAAATGCAAGACCCACTTTAACTAGGTATAAGATAAATGCATATCGCGCCTGATACATAAGTATTTAGAAGTACACAATTTTCTAGCCCTAACATTCTAATATCTAATTCATTTAATCACGTTTGCTTTGCTACATCTATACGCCCAGTATCGTATTTTATTAATGTAATTTAAAAAACCTCATTTTAAATATCATCATCATCAGCCCATATACGTTCCCACTGCTGGGACACGGGCCTCCTATCGTCCGAAATTTAATATTAAGTATTAAAATAATTAAACATGAAAATATTAAACAATATCTGAACAAGGCGTAGACAAGCTAAACTGAGTTAGCTAAGTCTGAACTCTGAAGCAATTCAATACGAATGCGAGCGTATAAAATTTGCTTTGATAAATAACATTTAACATTTATGCCTTAAATAAAATGACATTAAATATTGATTAATTAATGAAAATGGAAGCAATTCACTAATTAACCAAAATTACAGTGCTATAAAGATTATAATATAACAAAAGCAAAAGATTCAATTGTAACATTGTTATCACTCACATGAGTTTAATTTATATATTTATAGATGTAATATTTACTAAAATTTAATGAAAGTATAAATGAGCTATGTCTTTCTGACTGTTTATAAATTATGAAATTATGAAAATAAACAATTACATTCATTGGTATACCTATAGTTCAAGTTCTTAGTCGTGGCAGTTATCTCCATATGAATGCATTAGTACTTATTACATCTATGTTTAAGGCAACCAGTATTACAATATTATTATATTAAACTAGGATTCCGCCCGCGGCTTCGCCCGCGCAGTCAAAGAAAAACCCGCATAGTTCCCGTTCCCGTGGGATTTCCGGGATTGCGTCATTTTCCCGGGATAAAAAGTAGCCTATGTCCTTTCTCGGGTATCAAAATATCTCCATACCAAATTTCATGAAAATTGGTTCAGTAGTTTAGGCGTGATTGAGTAACAGACAGACAGACAGAGTTACTTTCGCATTTATAATATTAGTATGGATTAAAAACTTGTGTAGAATTCTTTACTCAATATTGTTCCCTACGTTGTAAGCCCATTTACTATCTAAAATAAGTTCGCAGTAACATCTAATAAACATACTTGTAACAATAATAATTATCAACCATAACATTTACTTCATTCAAGTTTAAAATTAATTATTCTAAATTAAAGCAGTGTAAATATTCATACATGACGAAAGGCTTAAATAACATATTAAGATTTAATTCAGAAATCAACAAAATAGTAACAGTTAATATTTGGAAAACTATATAATTAAAGTTAATGCATTTAAATATTTACGTATGTAAATAAATATTGTTGTTAACTTTTAAATATATAAGTTCATTTTAGTCCATATGGACATTTCGTAACTTTAATAACCTTCATTCGAAAATAACCAAAATGAAAAAGCGAATGTATGTAGCGAATGAATCAGTACGACAAAAATAATTCTCATAATACCTAGTTGTAAGTATCAATAAATAATAAAATTAAAATTAGTTGAGTACATATAACTCGTATGAGAGTTCAATACAATCATTTTATAGAGTTCAACCATTCATTTATTCATATTTATAATTTGAAATTATTTATGCAATTTGCTCCTTGTAGGATTTAAATCTTTTCAACGTAATTTTAAACTAATTTACAGCTCTTTGTTAAAATATAAATTGGAAACACATAGAATAATAAGAAAAATTTTACCTGAATTGCCAAATATAATGTACATAAAGTATCCCTAAATTATGCATTGTTGAATTAACTTGAAAATTATTTTTAATAACATACATTCCATGGTATATTTGGATACTTTTTAAATCTAATCGAAGGCATTAAAACTTAAAAGCCCTGTCAATGTTTCAACATCATCACGTTTACAATAGTATAACATACAGCTTATAATAATTTATGCGAATTACACAGATCAAACAACTTTTGTATTCTAATACAGTAGGATGCGTTTTTCGACCAATTTTCGGCAAATCGGACACACGGTGATGCAGTCCCCGCACATCTGGCACATGCCGTGCCCGCACAGGAATATCATGTTCTTGAGACGGTCGAGGCATATGGGACACATTGTCTGGGAACAAACAAATTAAGGATAGTAATACCACATGAGTAGAAAAACGGAACAGAGGCAAAGATTCAAACAACCGCGCGAATCGATTGCACTACTACAAATACGCGGGGTATGTGTGTGTGACCACTGGCCGCTTGTCGCGTACGCAGCGATTCTGGAAAAAACCGGTTTGCGCTTGCACAGGCAGTTGACAGTCTGACAGTCAGTATGGTCTGTGCGACGCACGTTGTTTGTTTTGTTAGTTGCAAGTTTGAATATTTTAATATAAAACGTAATATTTACATGGTAACGTAGTACAATTGGGTTTTTTAATTATACCTCCTGATAACTTTATTGCATTTGTTGAATTGCTCGAGCAAAAGTTTCGCGAATATTTCGATCTTGAAATAATTATTGTCAATGTTGGTAACGAAATACTTAAATGTATTGAAGATTGTAAATTTGATATACCATGTGAGTGTTTCCCGTTACATTTTTGAAAAAAAAACTATATGTTCGATTCAGAATTTACCACACTATTAAAAGAAACAACAAATTATTAAAAAACAAAAATTATAAAAAGAAAATTATTGGAGTAAGTAATTTGTAAAATATTCTATTATACTGAATAATAAAACTATTTAACAAATGTTTTGTTTAATTTGCCTTAACCTATTGTGACAACCCTACCAAAATAGGTAACAATTTTGCACGTTCTTAAGAAGCTTAGTCTCTGTTCCGTTTATCTACTCATGTGGTAATACATACCTACTACTATTATCACAGAACAGTAAAGTAGATAGAAGTGTGATGTGGGCGTGGCCCACGTGTCACTTGTAAGGTAAGATCACCTAACTTGCTCTCAGTTGTGCGCAGAAAAATATTCGAGTCGGTTGTCAGCTGTCAAACCTTTTTTCCATATTTATTAATTAATTAGGACGTGTTGTTCGGTATTAGAGTGCAAAAATGATAGCAGACGAAATAATATCAGCAATGGAGGCATTTCATACCATCGGTAAGTCTTATTTTTATTTATTTTACATATAATATTTTATGTTATAACTTCGCTTGTAATTTGTCAAAATTGTATACAAATATCTAGACAAAATGAACCTTAATCTGTAAGAAATTAGTACTATTATAGATTGAACAGCAAACAAGACTTTCTGGAATATTATTGCAATAAACAAACGAATGTCGCTTTAGTGATGCTTGTGGCGCATATCGACAGTATCGATACTTTAGAAAAGACAAACATTATAAATATTAAATTTTATTTTATTTTTCCTTAGCTTTCATTTGTCCAATTTATTTATAGATTTCCCAAAGAGGCAAATTTAAAAGAGAAATGGATAAATGCAACGTGACGAGTTAACTGGATGCCGAACAGCACTAAGCGGTCTAACAAAGGCCACCGATACAGCAAACCTACGGCAGTCCCAAGATTTAAAATAATGCATATTTTCTTTTTGTATTTTGTAAATATAGATTAATACTATTCTATTCCGTTTTTTATTTAATAATAATAATATAAAAAGACGTACTTAGTAGTAATAAACATACTCCAAAATGTGACACATTATACTATACTCATATAATAGAAAGAAAAAAAAAAATACACAAAAAATATTTATTTGTGAATTATCGATAACAAGGCTGACATCCCTCAGGGCATAGCATCAGATAAATATCAAGTTAATGTCATTAATGTTGAGTGACACAAATTTCAACCTTATCTCTATGAGTTGAGGTTCAAAGTTATATCTATCGAAAACTAACGCCCTCTGTTGTGGAGTAGCTGGATGTTTTCGAATTTGGAATTTCTGTGGAATGAGAAACAAAACAGCTAATATACCTAGGGATGTTATACTAAAATAAACCGTAACATGGTGCGTTAGGGTACATATTGAAATGCTGAATTTATAACCTAAGTCAGTTTTTACTCAAATTAAGCTGTCCAATCAAAGGCATAGATTACTTGTAGTGTACTGTATAACTATCGATTTAAATGTGTGGGTTTGGCGACACTGGTTTTCATAGTAATTATGACATTATAGCACTTCTATTTGTTTTTAATGTTCTGTGACTATTATAAATACGAATGTTTGTATGTAGATACTGCTTTCCGAATCGATGGTTATTAAAAAATGTTATGACGATAACATTTTTTAATAACCATCATTCTCATTTATAAGAAATTTAATTGAATATTTAAATGCTTAGGCGCTGACTCCACGAGCGAGAGAATCGCGGCGATATTATCGTCGTGCCACGTATTTCTATACACTCTCTATGGAACCGTCTCCACACGGCGATATTATCGCCGCGATAGGACGAGTGGCAATGAGCGCGCGAAACGTCATTACATCGTCGCTAGCCCGCCGCGACTAGCAGCGGGCTAGCGACGAGCGCGCGGCGGGCCCGCTGTCAAACGCAGCGTCATTTCAGCGTTGCCTCTGGTCTTCTCGTAGTTCTCTTCAAGGAAACGTGACGATACCGTTACGAGTCGCCGCGGAAACGCTGCGATTCCGTTACGACTCGTGACGATACGCGGCGGAATTATCGCTCGTTCGTGGAGATTATCCGACGATATAAGGGCGGACTCGTCGCGATTCTCTCGCTCGTGGAGTCAGCGCCTTAGAGTTTAGAGTTTGTTATTCCTTCATGAAATTTCAAATATAAGTAGGACTTTACTACGTTTTTGGTATTTTGAATAACTACACTTTGTGTGTGAATATGTATCAATCTATTTGCATGAATATTTATGCACCCTTGAATTAATTTATTGGTTGTTTAAATGAGAAGCCACAGCTCATGATTGAGAATAGCACAATATTCCACCAGATAGCTGTTTATCGGTTTTTGTTAAATGTTTGGTTACTACCAAGAGTTCAGTGTAATAGTTCATTGGTCTTTCTAAATACAATGACAGTGAAAATGAGTTCTTTATAATTTCCAAAATTCTTGCCTTCTAATCGAACAGGATAATTAAATCGGGATAATCAAAAACTAAAATTTCTAAAACCGATATTTTTTATTCATTAATCGAAATCCAATATATCTTCATCTAAGTATTATATTATTACCTGTTCCTTTATATCCTGCAACTGCTGCTGTAGTTTCTGTACCTCCGCCGTAGAGGGCGCAGCGGGCGAAGTTGAGGACGCAGTATGGCCAGCCGGAGACACAGCATGACTCGCTTGCGGCACAGCATGGTTAGCTTGCGGCACAGCTGCGGGTGGCTGAGCTGTGTGGCCGGCTTGTGAGTTGTTGTTGCTAGTCTGTGCTGCGGTTCGACTGCCGTTGTTCATGTGGTGCGGCGCCGCTTGTGCGGGTGCCGGTTGCCCTTTGTTCACTTGCACTGACGCTAGGTTGCTCGTGCTCTCTTTTTCCACTGTAACATGCGATTTATGTGTTGGTGAATATTGAAATGCTTCATGCTTTAATGTCAGTTAAAGAAGTAAACGGTGATTTTTCTATGAACTTTAAAATTAAGTTTCACATTACAAGTTCAATATAACAAACAAGCGATAAAGTGTTTGCAAATTATTCTGCATTTGTTGTAAAATGTAGATAAAAGCCAGTAGGTCCCAGCTTGGTATATTTTGATAGTACTGGCTTAGTATCTTTTGATAGTGCTGAATTTATTTTAAATTCTTCACATCGTTGACCACCTTCTGATCTATGTTACCTCCTCATCTCATGTCAACTAGTCTACATCGGCTACATCTAATTTACATTCCACCATGTACCATACACCAGTACGAACTCACAATCAATGTTGAGCCCGTGGTGCAGCGGCGTCCTGCACGTGACGCACTTGCGCATGAGCGGCGCGCAGCTGCGGCAGGCGCGCACGTGGCCGCACGGCTGGAACACCACGCTGGCGGGCGCCTCCGAGCACACCACGCACTCGCCCACGCGCGAACGGGACGACACGCTCGCGCGGCACTCCAGGCATTTCTTCACCTTTCACATGACAAATAGATGACATGACATACATATGTAATGTAATATTCAAGAAGCTTATATCTAATACACTGGAGATTGCACTATGACCATTGTAACAAGAAAATACGACCTTGAATGACGCCTGTATGTTTTTTTATCCCTTTCACACCAACTTGCCAAGTTAGGTGTGAAAGGGATAAAAAAACATACAGGCGTCATTCAACGTCATATTTTCTTGTTACAAGTTAATGTTCATACTGAAATCTCCAGTGTATTAGATATAAGCTTCTTGGTAATATTGTAATATTGACATGATTTTAAAAGACCAACTATGGAGTTTCTTGCCGATTCTTCTCCATAGATACTGCTTTCCGAATCGGTGGTAAATGTTAAAAATACTTATGTAATGACGATTCGAAAGTGCTACTAAATAGTAGTCTAATTGAATAAATGAATGTGTGAGTTTGAGTTGTTGTATGTGTAGTTGTTTTGCATGAATAAACGTGTTAAAAAGTCTAATTTGGCATTTTTTTTGGAAATTATCGCCCTATCAAAAATCATATTTAATAGATCAGGATCAGTCCGCTTCATCACTTTCAGTTTAAAGAGTAGGTATACAGGGTGGAAATTGATGTGCTTGAAAGTTAAAATACTGGAAATAGTAAATTATGCAGAAGGGAAAAATTCCTTTATTTTTAATAAGAAATAAAACTGCATTAAAATTTGAAAGATTTTTGAAAATTCCCTTACCATGCCCGGGAATCGGCATGGCAAGCCAATAGAAAATTTCCAGCTTGTATAATACTCGTTTGAAATGTTACCCTTGAATAGTGTTGGATTTAAAATTACTATCACCCCCAAAAAATTGCGATAGATTATAAAGTAAATAAAAGTTTAAATTATTCGCTATATTTTGACCTTTCCATAATTTATAATCAAAGAGAATCGAATCTAACAAGTTTTTGAATGCATATTGCCTACTATGCCGTTTAAGGCCGATAGATAAATCCGTCACTATCCTGTGCTTTTCATTTGATACGGATATCAAGAGAGTTATAAAATATATGGACGATAGGTAACGTCGCTTATCTAAGCATACATTATCATATTTACTAATAAGGTAGGCATACAATAGTAGGAGCCCAAGATTTTGGGATTTACTCGAGCGCGTCAGATTACTATAAGGGAAGGTACCTTAGCTATTCATTAGAACATCTAGTCAATATGAGCCGTTATGGTTGGTGGGTGCGCTCAGGGGCCCCGCTGGAAAATTTGAAAAAATCTATAATTCCCTAAGGTTGAGCTGCAATCGTCAGATTAGCGAAATGGGGACTTCTTGTATTGTAATTAGCCCCCCCATATATTAATCTGACTAGCTCGAATAATATTACTTTAATTTTTTACCCTTTCTTCATAGCGATTAAATCGCCACTTAAATATTCAGATTAACGTATATTTTATTTCAGTGATGTCCTGGAGCATGTAAAATATCAATATCTAACGCGCGTGAGTATTTCCAAGCCAATTTTTTTCTTTTTTAAATTAAAAAAAATCAAAAAACCCTTCCCCACCGCTAAAAGTGAAAACATTATAGGACCTTTTTTTCTCGCTATGGTCTAATCTACCAATTCTAATAGGTTCCCGTGACGCTCGAGTAAATCCACATTTAGCATCATGGGCTCCCCTACTACAATATTTCAGTATAAGAAGTTATAGTAAGTATAAGTTTTCAAGTATAAGAAAGATTTGAATTACGCAAATATTACGAAATTAGTTCCTTTTTTATTGTAGGATAGAGAAAAATTGTAAAACGATTTTAGCAAAATTCAGTAGTTAAAAACGTTTTTTTCCAGGAACCATCCTTATTTACTTCTGGTAATCTATGGGTTGGAGAAACTCTGACTCATCAAAGTAAGACAAACAAGATTATGTTTAGGTCATATATTTAGCTGTTCACGGCAAAGAGTAATTTAGTTACTTTTCTTAACGTTCAGCAAAACAAGTAAATCATGCATTATTACCAAAAACTCTATGGGTTTTGTTTGCATAATTTATGTGTATATAGTTGAAGCATAGTTTGTCGAAAATTATATCCACGAGTGTCTTTGCGTGCCTAAAATGGGTCGTTTGGCTCTTTGCCACCCCTTTCTGGTATAAAATCAATCAAACGATAGCAATGTCACTGGCATTATCGCATCCAAAATTCTATTGTGGGTGTTTTTTTATTTATTTAATAGGGTGATAGTCAAGCTAAAATGATAAACTACAATTTTGCACAAAAAGTCAAATATAAGTATAAAATATATTCCAATTTCATATACGCGACTTTTTTATGAAATAAAAATGATTTAGGTGAAATTTTGGCAACTGCTATACTAATCTACAATGTGCTCTATGAGTTCGAATATTTTAGTGAGCTAAAATCGAACAACAACATCTGTTGAGTGATTCAATATATTATTAGTGTGATGGTTTTAGTAGTGCATGTTTTATTTAAGTATTTTTTCATAGACGTCAGCATTCGATTTTAATAAATTTCCGATGCTCTGTAAACGTTCATAACCTCATTTATAGTTATTTTTATGTACATTGTTATGTTTGTTCTAATTATATACCTACCTAAATAGTAGATATTTCCTACGTAGTTTTGGCTTTGTACAATAAAATTGCGCATATTAAGAAAAGTTAGATTGGATTGGGGCCAAGAAAATTAGGTACGATTTTAATACATTCTCCACACATATCAGGTTTGGTTTTAGTTTGGCCACGGGAATAATTTTAATTAAATTTGTGTATCATCATATAAGATTCGATCCAAAGTATGGGACTTTTGTAACGTTATTTGTCATTTATGTATGCTTAGTTATAAGTTTGCTAACTATGTAGTTTCTACACACAGGTTTTACCACTAACTCACTAAGGTATTTTCGTCGCAGTTTGAATTTGCCGCAGTACAGACTGTAGCCAGACATCCCCTTAAAGTTATATCGCTATAACTATAAACTGTCTGTAATGCTCGCCGTAATTTTAGAGGTAGCAAAAGAAGATTATAGAATTTTATGAGAAAAGAACAAAAAATAGAGGAAATCCTTTTACCAAAATAAATATTTAATCCAATCACGTCCGGCCATGATGAAAAAAGACACATTTAAAATCACACGAAAACCCGTATAAAGCTAAGTTAAATAAAACGTAATTCAATCGCGTTCATAAATAAGCAAATTAATGGGTTGTGAATCGTGTTAAGTGGTGTAATGTCGGGCGATTCTCACCCTTGCGGCGCAGACGTTACAGCAGCAAATGTGTCCGCAGGGTCTGAACAGCGTGTCCCGCTTGGCGTCCGAGCACACGAGGCACTCGTCGCTGGCGGCGTCTTGTTTGGGCGCGTCAGCGGCTGGTGGCACTTGCGGCACTTGAGGCACTTGCGGCGCGTGCGGCACTAGCGTCGCGTGCGGCACTTGCGGCGTGTGCGGCACTTGCGGCGTTTGTGGCGTTTGGGATATTTGCGGCGTGTGCGATGCTATAGATGTGCTTGCGACGGGAGCACTCAAAGAGCTCTCGCTCTCGGGTGTACCATCGCTGGTGGTGCCGGCTTCCTTGCGGTATGACGTCAGCGTCTTACATAGATTCGGATCGGGACACAGGTCCAACGGTGTCTGACCTGGAAGTTTCAATGTGGTTTTTTGCAGACCAATCCATATTGATATTATTTAATTTATCTAGATTTTAGAAAAAATACAAGTTTTTATTAATAAGAATACCTATGCACATAAATAATATACTGAATATTCTTTTTATTTTTCTGCAGCACGTTACAATTTTTCACTCACAACAACCCACATCAATTCTTAACCCAGCTAAATAGCGAAAATAAAAATTCAACTACAAATAATAATTAATTATTTGGTTTCTTAAAATAGAGCTTAACTCAATTTTTAATTTACCAAGAACTCTATTACTTAACAGAAACAAGAAATATCCTTAATTAAGTGGTTGTTAATTTATTAAACGATCCGTGCCATAAAATCTTGTGAGTACGGCATAAAATAAATTTATTGTTAATCATAGAAGTACGGGATCATTGAGTCAAATGCACTACACGATACGTCTAAGTAATTTGGCGCCGATGCAAGTTGAGCAATCAACTAAATGAGTAACGCATTTCCCTTTTAGATTCAAAGGTTATAAATATTATATTTCATCATATTATTTAAATAAATTTTCTCTGTACCTACCTTTTTTATTTTTGATGGTTAAATCAGCGCCATGAGCAGCAAGGAAGCATGCGATGGAGGCGGATGACTTTTTGTCGTGTGCGTTAGCAATCCCGCCGAGTGTTGGGAAATCTGTGACGTCCTGCAACCGCCTCAACTGCTGCAACGTGTGATGTCTTAGGGCCTCGTGAAGAGGCGTATCACCGTCCTATTGAAAACAAATTATATCCTTGAAAATAAAAGAATTCAACATTTGGTTGTTGTGTCGGTGAAATACAGATTCCAAATGTGGACATCAAAGCATAAACATTATTTTCAAAACTGATTTAAATTTGTAATCTATCCACACCAATTACATATATATTAAAAAAGTTATAGCTACATGTAAAACGACATTAAAATACGCTCGCTACTCAATTAAAACGTTCACACTACGTTCCGCTAACGTTCAACGTTCAGCTAACCTTGTCACAAATGTTGAGGTTAGCACCGTTCGCAATGAGCAAGCGAACGATTTGCGTGTGCTGTCTCTCCACTGCGAGATGGAGGGCTGTTTGCAGGTTCGCGTTCTGCAGGTCTGGCCTTGCGCCCCCACGGACCAGCAGTTCAGCTATCTCCGCGTGGTTGTTTAGCGCCGCCAAGTGGAGAGCCGTGTAGCCGTCGTCCTTCGCGTCGTCCACTATCCATGGACGAGGTAATTTGGCCAGCATTATCTTCATGGCACTGTAACAATGTCAGTTCGGTTATTATTTTTGTAGCAGTTAACTAATTATTAAAGAGGATGATAAGCTCTATAAATTGATATAGTATAAATTTTCAAATCTATTGTGTAATTTTTATGTTATGAGCTTTTCCTTAAAAAAATACTCGTAACATCTTTGACGATTACAATCAACATCGAAAGCAGTTTTCATGTTCTTATAAATGTTTTATATGTAAATGACTAATAGAATATATTTGCGTTTTGTAAATTGAATACTACTATCGATACAGATCACGTCTATGTACAGAGTTGCAGATAGTTGGTAATTTCTGTTTTTCTTTGAGTATCACTGATTTCGTAACTGCGTTATCTCGTTTGTTATGCAAATGACATTTAAAGAGTTTTATTTAACTTTATAAAGAAACTTCGAGCCAGCGCCATACGAGAGTCAAAGCCACTGCGTAGACGTATTTTTAACTTTCTTCTGTTTTAACGACTTTAACAAGGAATGTTGATGTTATGTGATGTTATTTCGAAAATTCGAATGAAATTTAACAGAATCGTATCATTATATTATGCAGAGTTTAATATCATTAAATTTTGTTCTGAAAATGTTGATGTGTGAAATCATTCTGTTACAGAGAGCATATTTTATAAAAAATATAAATTACTATTTACATGTGAAATATAGTTTAAAAAAATTACCGTATTTAAGAAGAAGTGGAAATTATCTAGCTATTTATCTTGTCTGAATTATCTGAATAAATATGTATATTTTAAAAGATTCTGTTGAAATCATATCATAATTTAAATTTTCATTAAAAGAAAACAACGTTGTAGAGTTGTTGCATACATCATTTAAAATATCATAATTCAATTGTAAATTATAGTTTCAGGAAAAGACGTGTAGGTAGTTTAGATAGCAAAAATTCGTGCTCGTGCCGAGGTGGTTGAACTCCGAACAGAAATAGACCACAGGATCGCGTCTGTAGTTGTAAGGTGTAAAAGTTAATTTAAAGACACGCGAGAGCAAGAAAATATTTTTCTTTAAGGAAACCACTTCTTAAATACAACACTGAAAATTAAAAACTACGTAATGCGTGCTCTTAAACTCGTCGTTTTGCGTACATGTGAAATTAACAGTAGCAATAGTGTAGATGGCAACAATAAATTAGGTGGTACACATTTTAATATGCTGCGTTACGTTCAAAGAGTAAAAACGAACAAACTAATTAAATAAGGTCAAACGTCGTGGTCATCGGGCGGCGCTCGCGCTTGTCCTACGAACACCAACAGTTGGAATCCGTGCGTCGCGCGTCGCGTCGCGCCCGCTCGCGCGCACCCTTCCTCAACTCTCACAATCCTATCACTCATTATTGCTTCCTCTCAATATTCAGTGAACTATGAAGTGATATTTAATTAATGAAGCTTGAAAGTCAATTACGCCCCACCTCAGTTATTTTTCTACACAATTTTGAAAGTCTGGAATAACCGAGTGAAAATCTTTCAAGTATTTTGCTATGTCATTTTAGAATACATTTTAATACAACAGTACACTCAGGATATCGTAAGTTATGAAGGCAAGAATAAACGAGGAACACTAGTATTATAAAAATCATCAGTCCACTTTAGTATTTTCACATTATCATGGATTTAATAAATAAACCTTAAACAATGTGGTGTAACTGTAATATAATGTGATACTAAAATGAAGCAGGAATATCACGCGCAGCGTCATGTTGGATGACGCCATTGTAAATGCGTTTTTTTAATTAAACGTTCAATGTACGCTAAATTATAGCGTAACACAACAGTAGCTTATTTGTTATAATTACACATAGCGATCGTATTTTCTTAATTGACACTATAGTGAATTATTTAGCCCTATTTAGATAGCACATAGTATAAAATTCCTTTACGAGTTTAATTTCTTTACTTTTGTAAGGGTTATTTTAAAATTACATTCTTAAGATATGAAAGAATTAAGGCATTTTATGTTTTAAATTAAAGGTTCTTTAAGGGACTGACATTATACGATTTCTTGAGTTAAAATATTTCAATTAATTTTATTATCGTCGACAGTTATTAAAATAGCAACATGATTTTACAGAAATTCTTCCCATATTTTCTTCATAATAAGACCATTACTTATCTTGTCATTTTGGTTAAAATTAATGATACTATTACTGTTTGATTTAGTATTATGTAATTTATATATTTTGAAAATCATTAATAACTAAATGTAGAGTTAAAGCATCTCCGAAGGTCAATCAATAATATCTTGTATTTAATAAATAATTATTTAATTTCACATAAACTGTTACAATTGTTGTATGCACATCAACTTACCATGAAAAAACAAATTCTGCTCTTTAACCTATGCTTCCTCCAAAAGTATACGATATACTTTTTAATGGTTATACCTAAAGTACCTATTCGATACTAAACATACAACAAGACCAACAAATACAGACGAGTGTGCATTGTGCACTTCAAACTTTATTTGCCCGCATACGATGGGTTCTTGTTCTAAGACAGAATGGTGTAAGACGAAAAGGAAAAGCTAGATTACAGTAGTTATTAGCAGTACTCAGGGCGTACTGCAGATGAACTGAAACTTGTAAAGTTGCTAACTGAGTTGCAGCTAGTTTAAAACCGCACCGTTTTACAAGTGAGAGCGCTAATTTGTAGTGCGGCTTAACATAAAGCGCTCGTTATAGACAAGCCTCGAAAATGGCAGCTATTTTGTATCACTCTTTAGTTTTGTATTGCACACCTCGAAAGGTATATAAATTCTTTGTTATAAAAATGGTGTACATTTTATACAATAATTTTTACGAGTTATAAATCATCTAATATTATGATATATATATTAACTAGCTTTCCACTCGCAGCTTCGCCCGCGCAGTCAAAGCCAGTCAAAACCCACATAGGTCCCGTTCCCGTGGGATTTCCGGGATAAAACCTATCCTTTTTTCCCGGGGTAAAAAGTAGCCTATGTCCTTTCTCGGGTATCAAAATATCTCTATACCAAATTTTATGCAAATTGGTTCAGTAGTTAAGGCGTGATTGAGTAACAGACAGACAGACAGAGTTACTTTCGCATTTATAATATTAGTATGGATTTCCACTAAAAGGTAGAGCGAAAAAAATTTACTTTACTAAATAAGCTTGGAATGATAATGAATCAAAAACTAAGGATTCTTTATTTACAGTACGAGGGTTTTAACATTTATAAAAAGTTATGTTAATGAATGATTTTTAGTTAGGTACTTCAGTAATACCAAACCGTGCAAACTTTATTCATTAAATTACATTATAATAATTGATCATGTAGGTTTTAACTGTATTAAATGTGTACCTATAAAAAGCTTATTAAAATACACAAAAGGTTTGTTATTGATGACATTTATTTAGGTTTAGGATTGTCTTCGTCGCAAAAGAACCTAGACTATGGAGACGATTTTAGACATTCTCTTCAAACTTTTTCTACATTCAAACTTAAAGCGAATCTCTAATAAAAGCTCGGAAATAAATTTTAGCCAGCACATCAGGCATTCTGGCTATTAATATGAATATTACATTCTATTACATTAACTTTAATTTTTTAAATTCTATTACCTCTTGGACAACGGTTTTTTTATCCATCTTATCGATGTTTTTTCTTAAATATTAATGTAAACATTTACCCTCACCCAGTGTATTCATTAAATATATAAATCCTCAACATAAAGACAATGATTTTAAAGAATAATACCGATTCCCTGTTTTTGAGAACTATGAGATCACACTTTAGAACATGTGGTGCATTATTTGTCTTATTTACGCTTTCTTGGGCCTAAACCGGATCATAAAAAATTGCTTTGAAATGAACCACACTCAGTTTCTTTCTTAGTATTGAGTTTAACGGTGTGTTGGGATGCGTTTATCGGAAACGGCCGTATGTAATAAACATTATTTAGCATACGATTCTTTTGTATAAAATATATTGGAATATTTTAATGTACACGATATATATTCCATCGTTGATTTTATAATGTTACTGTTCGATCCATTTTATCCGTATTAATAAGTGCAAGACACGATGCAATTATGACTCATTAAACAGCATGGCGGTGCATACCGCAATAAAATATTGAAGCATTACTCAGTTAAGAGGCTAAAGCGACGGATAGGTTAGTGTGAAACCGTGACAAACAGATTTGAGAGGCGTGATATGAGTGGATATCCCGAGCGATCATATCCTACAAAAGCGAGCTGATTCCCCGCAGATCCCGAATAGTAAGTTATGGAAATGTGCGATTGGGGCAGCAGCGGGCAACTGTGGCCAATAACAATGTCACATTAATATTCAACAGGCGCTCTTTGGACGTTCATACTGCGGCCAGCATCGCAATTCTTTACCCACTAGCGCATCTTAGCTGATCAAGTAAAATGTTGTTAAATTCAAAGGAAAGTATTCCCTTTTGTACTACAATACGTGAAGGAAATAATATTATCCGATTACGGCTCCGCGAGTTACATAAATATCCGACATTTGATACTGAATTTTTATCAAAACTTGATCTGCCTTAAATAAGGATTCGGAATATTTATCTGGACCCGACCGTAAGAAAATTTTCACATAGTGTAAATGTTTCCTGTTTATTAGTTTGACACATGGCAGTATAAAAATGCTAACAAAACTATGTTGCTTTCAAGCAGACAAAAGATGAGTTGGCTGTCGTCCCACTTGTTTGTCTACGAAAGTTTGCCAAATTCTTTTATTGACTGAAAGAACGTACAGGCAAGCTTTATGGTCAGCAATGTGAATTTTAGGCATTTAAAATTTCAATATTTCAAAACTATATCCAAATTTAAGTGTTGCTGTTTTGCATTAAATTTGTTTGAATGTTTAATTCACACTTCTTTATAAAATATAAATTTATCCGTAAGTACGCATAATTCGTATTATATAGGAATTAAATATATAATTAACAATTTTTCAGGGGGTCAGTGAACGCAAAAGATTGCCAGATCTCAAGACGTGTACTATGTATAGCCCGACTACCCTGCGGGAGGTGACAGTGGTAGATGGTGTTCGACTAATAATAACCTCCCCTCCAGCGAGCGATCATCGCAGCGCTGACGGGAGCGCGCACATGTGGCGCCCGTCGCCGGCGTCGCCTCTGCGTGAACGTTTATTTTCGATACGGTCGTCACGCGGCGCGGTTTACAGCGCGCCTTACATAAGAGCCCATGGTGCGCCGCCGCGGGCCGGCGCACCGTGCGCTCCAGCCCGCAAGCTGCAGATCGGTGCACGTTCGAGTAACCGATCCGATGGGCGTCCGCCGTCCGCTCTATTTTGGGAAAATACAAATTTGGAATGGATGGTACTCGCGAGTCGTAAGCGAACTCCGCCGGTTGAGTCCATTTTTAGAGCTGGTCTGCGCTTGCGCATGGCGTGCGCTGCCAGTGCTCGTCGAGCTGCCATCACGCTGTGTCGTTTGACACCACCGCGTTTATATCGGCAAATGACATAAGTGACCAATATTGTAGCCACCTAGATGGCGTCGTGCTCGGAACGTTAGGTGCTAATGGTGATGAGGCATTAGCGATAGAATGTGCTAAAGTGAATCAAGAAAGAAGAGCAAGAAACATGGCCATGCGCTAGTTCCGTGCTTCCTTACTTCCCATAGTGCTTATATTCATATGGAATGTAAAGAAGTATGGAGCTGCGCCGGCATATCAACGGGGTTTTTCTATGAATTGCTGAAGAAATTTTGTGTTAGACTATGATATGTATATAAAATTATTATGTGTTTTGAGAAGTGTGACTGAATAATTAATTTAAATAACTGATGTGATATGGACCGATATACTTCATCCCTTGACGATAGTATCGTAAGATAATTTTTTTAGCATGCTATAAATTTAATTAATTACTTGTCATATATAACATTCACATGTAGGGTGTAGAAAAGTAATTATTATATTATTCATTTGCTGAAATATAACATCTGGCATGTAGTAGGTAACGGTTCTGGCTATGACTACATAAATAAACTTGAGCCGACGACGGCCACGGCTTTCAAATCTTCTCGCAAACACGATTATATTTAGCAGCTCGCCAAACAAAATCATTATACTGTATATTCGATGCTTTACTTTTTCTTATTGTTGGTATTTTTGTATCCTTTGTACTCTTGAATAAATTATCCGCCATAACAGTGTGTGTTACCGATAAATTATCTAATAAGATTTTTGTATGATATTTTTACATAGAGATATAAATACGAACACGTGTATGTTAGTTATAATACATTAATGGTTTATTAATATTGCGTAGTTAGCCGGGTGACATTGTTGGTATTTAGTATGTATGGTGGCAAAAAAAGGTTTTTGTACAAAAAACATTAGTGTGGGCGGGTGCGCCACATCTGGAGGAACACTGCATCTCATTATGCGCATCGGTCGCGGCTGACTGGCGGTGCCGTAGCGCTGCCCATGCCGAGCCGCAGACAATGTCTTTCACATTACCTATACCCGAACCCCGCCTTCGACTTGCCTCTATTGTTTTTACACCAGTGAGCCGTAACATTTTATTGCTCTAAATTGTCTTGCTGCATTATTATAAGTTTATAATGGATATTGTTGCAATGTTTACTATTGATGTGTCTGTTAAGTTACGATATGATTCTAAATAAATCCCTTGTTTGTTATGTAAAATGTAGAGTTTAGAATGTAAAATTAAAATTTAAGAACGATTATTTTTATAGGGTTCATAAAAAGGTAGAGTTTTTTTTATTACCTAAATATATTATTGTCGATGGTTACTACGTACATGAACTAAATTTGATTGAGAAACGAAATATTAATCCTTATAGATTTAATAAGGATTAATATTTCGTTTTGCAATTATAGAAGTATAAAATAATATTGTTTTAATTAAGTAATAATATGTTTACGTCGCTTAAAATGTAACCTGGGTCAATAACAGTATTTTGTTACCCGCGATATTTAATTGTGTTAAAAAGATAAGTAGTATGACGCGGCATAATGAAAAGCAGCCCCTCATTGTAAGGTCCCCAAAACAAAGCGCGAAGGCGGCTGGCAGCGTGGAGATTGATTCCCGCGCTTTCGCCGATCATCGCCGCTCCCGACGAGACCCAAAACAGGAGCGGAACACGGCGAGTGCATATTTTACCTTAACCGAGCACCGACACGACCCGCGCCCTTTAATAGAACACGCTTTTTACTATAACACAAAAGCGTTTTCTATGAGAAAGGGATCTTGACCTACCAGTTCGCTCGGAACGTTCGACTCTCAAAAATCACTATGAAAAACAATTTATTCATGCATCCATGCAACGACAATCGCTGACAAAGGAATGTAAAACTAGACAGGGGCATAATGAATGCTAGTCAAAGACCACTTTAATAGAGTTACTTACGTGCTATTCGGTTTAGTATTATTTCTCGACAATGAATGGGTGAATGCTCTTGTGATCCAAGGGGTAAAACCGAGTAATCCTAGTTATGTTTTATATTGTCGAATAAGCAATGCAATATTAAATAAATAGAATAGTAATAAAATTCCGATGAAAAGATGTGTTTCATTTTCCTTGTATTTATCTCAACATTTAATATCTGATGAAATTGAAATATGAGAGGTAAATAAAGTAGGAGTATTTATGGACATAACAAGCTATGAAATATGATCAATCAATCATGATCAAATCAAATATGATCAAATATGATCATTAATTTTATTAAATAGGTTATTGACAGAGTTATAATGTCGATAGCAATATTATATTTTCCATTTATTTCCTTTATTGTGTTCTCATTAATAGAAGCGCACTTTGTATAAGTAGCTATAGGTCAAGCCGATGTCATGGCATTCGTATGGATGACGCGAAAATAGCCATGAGACGATTCCTTGGCAGCGCTCCAGAGGCCCGTGAAACTTTCTGACGGACTGCTGCTTAGTCATGTAGATATTACTTATCTTCTTGAATGGAATTTATGACTTTTGGAGCACATAAAACGTACAAATAACACAGCTATTTTTACTGAACATAAAATATAATACATAACACGATGAAACGTGTTAATGTACTGTTTCTTTAAACATATTTCGATATAAATTCTGTTCAAGAATATCGCCCAGATTCCCTTGATGCTAGTCATACTAATGCTATGAAACCACAAACTTTGCCACGAATTTGTTTAAAGGCATTATTATGCATAGAGTTTAATAATAAACACATTAAAGATTAAAATTTTATATGGACTGTTTATGGCATGAAAATATAAAAAAGTAAATATATTAGTATTTTTATAGCGAACTACTTTGATATTTCTACTTGCATATTACTTTATCGCTAAACCACCATATTACGCTTGATTAACAATAAATAAATAAATAAATAAATAATAAATAATAATAATAATAATAAATAAATATTATAGGACATTATTACACAAATCGACCTAGTCCCACAGTAAGCTCAATTAAGGCTTGTGTTGTGGGTACTAGGCGACGATAAATATAATATTTAATAAATACATATATAGATAATAACACCCAGACCCAAGAACAAATAATTGAGTTCATCACACAAATATTTGCCCTGACCGGGGATCGAACCCGGGACCGTCGGCTCAGTAGGCAGTTACTTTACCACTGCGCCAACCGCGTCGTCAACATATTTCAAAGCTAAAATAAAACCAATAATACATTTTAGTGCCTACGATATACGTGGGTCAAGACAATATATTCGTCTTTCGTTTAGTATTGTAATTATATGCACTTTTTATTTTTTATCTCGTGTAATACTAGGACTTTATAGACTAGACGGTAAATATTTATGAGAATCCAAGCCGTCTGAAGCTGCGGAAAGGAGCTAATAAATAATAAATAACTTACTTATGACAAAGACCTCGTGCAGCTGACTCCTGAACATAAAAGATTGATGTAGAGGAAGAAATAACGCGACATGACTTTTTGATGGAGGATGTCATTCAAAGGGACCGGCGTGGAAGCGTCAAAGCATTTAGGTCGAGCACAAGTGGTTACTCTATCAATTTTCCTTCATATAGAATTTAATTTAACATATTCTAGCCGGTTGAACTAACCACTAGACATATTTTTTATCAAAAGAAATTTTTAATATGCAGTTTATATTACCTATTAGTTATTACGTAGTTAAATATATAGCTAATATGTAGCTGGATTTCCTCATTGGAAAATGGGGCATTTTTCAAATGGGGAAGCAACAGATTTTTAAATTTAATATAAACAAATGAATGCAGTAGATATGTATAAACGATATGTTATATTTTTCTAAATAAAAAATACGAAATGAAAATTTGCTTCTCTATTTTTCGTAATTGTTGATAATATACAGTTGAATTTGATATTTTTGTTTTTATGGCATTCAAATGCTTTTTTAAATTTATACATAATATTATAAATTTAATGTAGAGTTGTATGCGTAGCGACATTCAATATTACGTCAAATATCTAAACTACAGTCATATAGAGAGTACAAATAATTTACGGAGTCGTTCGATAGATGGCGTTATCTCATTTTATTTCTACGAAAAATAAAGCCAAGAATTTTTCTATTTCATCGAGGTTAAGGAATTGAATAAGCAGTTTAACATTCGTGTTTGGCATGTTTACGAAATAGGAATACATATATTTTTATTTAGGTTAAGTATTGTTACTATATTATAAATACAAGAGCGATTGAACGTATGATAGAGCTTGATGTAGAATTGTAGAGTATAAGAAATTGAAGTGAATTCCAAACACTATTAATGAATCAGTAATTAGAGTCAGCAGTTCGTATCAATGGAATGAATGTGCAAACATTGGCGTAACTTTGCGAGCGCGTTCTATGTGTTCGACGGGATTATCGCGAAAACTGAAACGCAAAGCAAGATAAATAAACACGCATAAACTGAACATACAGAATGTACGGTAATTTATTGTGTGTCAGATTGATGAGCTCAAATTCACCGCCCATGCACATGCAGTCAATTGCGCGCGTGCTTCGAGTAGCTTGGCACGATATTTACTTTGTTTTATCGAGCACATAATACATACATACTCGTATACACCGCTTAAGCTTTGGTCTGGTGATCATGACGCACAACGCTGAGGTATGCGGTTTGCGATGCCGGACACTCAATCATATGAAAAACGTCGACAATGTTCTCTTGTTCAGTCGCAGTATGCGTCAGCGGCGAAGGGCAAGCGCGGTGAGTTGGGAGGTATACTCCCGCACAGCGCGGCGTCATTCTCGATTCAACGCTGCGGTGTGCGGGTATGTGTCACGGCATATATGAATGCGACAATATGAATTTTTTCGAAGACAATTTAATAGAATTAGTTCGCAGCTATCCTTCTTTATATAAAAATAAAGACAAAAAACATAAAAGTTTGATAATTAAAGAAAATTGCTGGAGAGAGATAGCTGAGAAGCACAAATTACAGCAAAATTGTTCATGTTCACGTCTACCTTGGTAGCTGCGGCAAAATCAACTGACCACCTCTCCGCAGGGACGGTAAATGCTGCGTCGTGACGCTGCGTTGGGGCGCATACCTCAGCGTTGTGCGTCATGATCACCAGACCAAAGCTTTACGCTCCGCCACCTACCACGTCATCGAGTGTTTTACGATGCTCCATTTCTATAAACATTTTTACTCACCAAAAAATTAAGCTGAATCGATTTTCTGATATATATTTTTTTTAAGGATATGTACATTGCACTATAAGAAGCCATTTCAAACTACATATTAATATTAAAAATCGATGGTTGATAAATGAGTCATTAAAATTTAATGTATTGAAAAGATAGGCCTTACATTTTTAGGCGAATGTGGGGTTATATCAAGTGGATAATTTCTTATCAGGCAATTAATTTTATGATATTGTTACAAGAAATTTCATTGCAAAAGACACCTAAAATAAATTTATATTTATAAATTTATATAAAATAAATTATTTATTCCAATACACGCAATTTGTTTTGCTATTTCGGAACTCGAAAAGTGATCATTATTAATATTTTGGTGACGTGTTTTCTTTTCTATGATTATTAGGATTATAAATATAGGTACATATATTATTTCTAAACGATAGAGGGAGCTAATCGATAAGGGTAATAAAATTAAAGAGCATTATTTATAACACATTTCTATTTTCAGTGTATATGTAATCGCTATAAGCGAAACCAATATTGGTAATATGATGTTTTCCCGCTAGGATTATCTGGCAGAGTCCCGTAACCCGTATTTTTCTTGCATGGAAAATAGCACGAGTTTGATTCTGAGGAAAATACTTGTGTGAAGTTCATGTAAAATAGAAATAAAAAAAACGTAGATAGTTTTACATTAACTTTTCATATTCATTTATTGTTAATTGTATTGACTCAAAAATAATTTAAATTTGAAACAATCACAAAAACATTTGCTTAAGGTATAAATAATCTCCGTAGAAAACTAAGGTTCTAAAGCTAATTCTGTATTGTAACGCGAATATTTAAGTAATTAGTAGCAGGCGACTGCGGTCCGGGCTTCATCAGTAACAGCCGCGCCAACACTGCTACTGTATTTAATGATGATTATTATATAATAACTAATATAAAAGATTAACCTCAATTTTTAAATAAAAAGTGATATATTTTTGCCCTGGTTGCCTGAAAGAGATCACTAAGTTAAGTGATAAGGCCGCCAAATACACTAAACTGTTTCTTGCCCTTATTTTGCATATTTAAGTAACCAAGTCCATTTAGTTTTATTAAAGAGTAATAAATAAAAACATTTTTTTTTCCTATTGACTTTATTTAACTGTGTATAATTAATTATAAAAATATATTAAGCGTGGGTGAACAGACAGATTAGGGACTCAATTTTGCACCGTTGATTTAATATATTCATTAAATTGTGCTCTACATTATTTTAATAACTTAAATATTAACGTTATCTGACTGAAAGGCCTTTCATTTACGATTTTAGAAATATTATTATTTATTAATTATTAATAATCCAATATCTATATTAACTCGCTTAATTTAAATTCAAGAAATGATCGTTATATGGTATCATGTGTATATAACAAGTATAACTCGAAGATTTTCCCAATCTTCATGATTTATTTACACTTTATCTAAATAGGTGTTAAAAAAAAATTGATAAAAAAATGAAAAAGTGAAGTAGATCACTTTTTCATTTTTTTATCAATTGTTATAACCTATAAATAAAGAAAACACCACATGTTTTATGATAAATAAGAAGTTTTAAATTTAAGGCTTCGTGACGTTTCACGTAGTTCGGTATATGTTGAAGACTTTAATGTTCAGGATTTTCTCTTTATAACAGTAAACATGAACCATTAAAAGTCGTTTATTTCATAAATTGTAAACTTTACCCACTATTGGTATGAACAGTCTCTATCCGACTGCGACGAGGCACAAGAGGAGTATTATTTTAAAAGCTTAAACGCTAACTTGACAACCGCAAAGCATAAAGTACCTTAAATTGCACCATTTCCTCGATGCTGCAATTCAAAAATATCCTCGTTGGAAGGATTTTGTTTAATGTATTGAATGTAAGTGAAAAGATTTTGAGTGAAGTTTGAATTATTGTAAGGCTATTTAGAAATAGTGTCTAATTTAATTACTATTCAATATTTAGATCAATCAACATATTTATGACACAAGTGCTACGGTATCGATTACATTTGTAAAGCGATCTTTAACTGTAGGCCAACGAGCAAGAACAAAACATAACCACTATATTATGCGAGCATATTGATCACGCGTTGCGAACGCGTTGTTTTAATTTAAAATATTCAAAGTTTCATATGTAAAGCGGAATCCGCAATAATTTCCGTGATAATTAATCTCATGTCGCTTAAACAAGATACATAGGCACTCGTGTTCAGTACGTGTTACCTAACTAACCATAAATTATCGTGTCAAGTCACGGCAACTCTGCGATACGGTTAAATATACACCTATGTACATTTCTGTTGAAACCGTCGCGTCGTCTCGGCGCTCCCCGAGCGACGCGAAGCGAATGAACTAAAGCGAGCCAATGCATATGAAGTGACACTCAAAAATGGTTAGCTCGAGACGGATAGATAAATCGAAACAGAAATAAGTGAATGTATTCTATCGTAGAAATAATCCCGAAAGCGACCGACACAATTCTTCATTTCATTCACGTTCCCTCGCGATGAAACTTTTTCTCTGCAATTTTTCTGTGGAGGGCGGGGTGTTATCAGGTGGGGCACTTTGCCAGTCGGCGCACGTAGCTCCTTCGAGCTCCGCCGCCCGGCGCCCGAGCCCGCCCGCTGAATACAAACTTCATTAGCCGTTTGATAATTAGCCCGTTAAACGCCCCTCACTCAACCGAATACTATCCTCCTAAGCCAAATCCTATCTAACCTCGGTGACTTCAGCCATAGAAGTGCCAGTTTTTTGGGTTAACTTCATTACAATCACAAAATTAACTTGAAAAATGTTATTTAAAATTAATTGGCAATCGAAAACCTTCTAATTTGAATTCTATTTATATAAACATATAAAAAAATGCTTTTAACATTTTAACGTTTGAAGTCCAACTCAATTTCATGTAGGTAATTCTTTAATAGGTTAGTGATAGTCTGATAGGTTAACAATTATTAATTTTAATTCTACAAGTAGAATATAAATCAAGTTGTGGGTTAGGATTTAATATTATTTTTAAACGCTGTGATTTAAAATATGCATTGTTTATCTATTTGGTAAATAAAAATAGACAAATGTTTTTGTTTTGAATAAACTTAAAGACTTTTGTTTGTGAATAAAGTATTAGGTTGTAAGCAAAAATATCGTGCATGTTAAAATTAGACATTAGTTACCGTAGTTTGTACAATGAATACTTAGGTCTATATATGGTAGCGGCTCGACGGAACACAGTGGGGTTTTAGTCGGTAAGAATCCGACATAACCCACGGCTCCTTCGCCGGGGGCCGTGGGTATCTTTGGAAGATTTCCCCACTATAAAAAAAAAAAAAAAAAAAAAGGTCTATATATGGTATAAACTGTTACAAAATAGTGATCTAATTTACTAGTTAATTAAGGATATTCCTCTGACAATCGAAAGATTCGATTTTATTTACCACTAAAATTAAAAACTATAACGAATTCAAGTGCTGTTTAATTATTGTTCGCACGCCGTGATTACATTCGCTACATTCGAAACGATGCGATCGGATTAAACAAAATAGGAATGGAGTGTTTTAAATCTGAAAGCCTTAAATTATGAATAAGAGTATTTTGCATTTCAAATTCAGTGTTTAACATGTGAATGTACCACGTATGAATATGTATGGTAACAAATTGCACAATAATATCGAGCCTATACAATTTTTCCAGTTAGACGGATCAGTCAAAGCATCACTAACATATAGTATGAAATGTAATTGGTAAAGTGAATCGATTAGTCGGCTCGTTGTTGCGTAACACAATAGCTGTTATCATTGCATACGTTGCTGCAATTTGCAACACAATTTGAGAGGCTTTGAGTGTCGTAGTTAGCGCCGACTACCACCAAAAAGTAAAATATTTTTTGCGTTCATTACTATTTTGAACAACGATTTTTTAGGACGATTGATTTTCGAACGGATTCATTATAGCTAGTGTACGCCTGTAAATATTGACTGGTATACAGGCGTTTATGTTAGCTCGGTTTAACAAGCTAAGGTATAAGCAATTTCTACTTTTGCTATTTACCTAATCATGTGCAAATAGTGAATAATGATGATATAGCAATGATTAATAGTGATGCTGATTGAATATTGTTACCTTAATATGTACCTACTATAAGTAATCCATATTTAGGGAACGAAATGGTAGGAAATTAATTTCAGTTATTACAATTTATTATTTAATTTTGTACCAAATAAGTACACAATACACATACGCCAATGAAAATCTTTTTGTGTATAAAAATTGATATTGTAAAATGTTTCAATATAATACGCGCAGGGACTCAAAACATGGGACATGTCCATTATATTTGTGCGAGTATGAGGATTGGATCAGATTAACCGGATGAAATATAAAAACTAAAAATCCTCTTAAACCCATCTTACGTTCGAGATAGATTTACCCTTTATGAGCTAGTTCAATCACGCTGCAGCGAGGTTCGTGTAACAAACGAAAAGTACTACAAAATAAAGTTGAAATGGTTGATAGTATACTCTACGTAGGTACGTAAGTATAGTACAGGCTGGCAGCCAGGAGGAGGATAATAATAAAAGCGACAATTTAACCGTAACGTCGTTCGGAAGGAAGCTTCAAGCAATGGAACAAAAGATACGCTGGCTGGCGTACACGCCGCGCCAGGAACAAGTTAGAAAAATTAGGAAACAATAAAACAGGAAATGTGTTTTCTTTAAAGCGACTGCAATTGTTTCAACGACGCTAATTTTTTACCGTTTTAATGAATTACATTTTCAATTATTTAGAAGTTAATAACAATATACAACAAGTAAGTATATTAATTCCGTTTAGAATTCAATCTGAGAAATGTGATAAAGCTATATTAATTGAATGCGGCATCATTATTTTATGAGAACTAAAGCTAAGGAAAAACGTAGGCCCTTTTTAATAAGCTCGGCTTTTCCGTTCGTTGAAAAAAGGTGATTATTTGGCGGTGATCACTAAATTAAATATCGATTAAATTAATAAAGGACGCATCTTTTTAAACATTTTTCATCTGATCAACTTATAATTTTTAATTATAGTTTTTAAATAATACACGTATATCATAGAATGTCATGTATGTATGAACTACGTAGCTATGTGGTATATCAAGACATTCATTATAAGATACTTCATATTTACTAGATTTTTATACCTTAATTAATATTCCAATACGAAAATAAAACTAGGAAAGGTCGTTTTTCTTAGATAAAACACGACGTTGTTATTGAATAATTATCTGTGACAAACACTCAATTAGCTCAATTATTTTTACGTGTATTGTTTAGTCTTTTTATTTGTAGTCTTTTTCTGCTCTTTTCGTCTTACCATAGTATTGACATAGTCTTATATACTTATACAATATATTAACACTATTTACAATCAAAACGGATGTTGTATTTTTAATTAGATCAACTAGTACAGGTAATATAAACATTAACCTGTATTCATTAAAATACTACTAAACATACTATCCGACTTTAACTTGCTAATAAAAAGACTACCTAGTATAGATTTATGAAATAATTATCGACGCTGTTTAATAAAGTAACAAATGATTCTCTATTTTAATTTGTTCAATTAAGAAAACTTCTTTTTAATTAAAATTTGTTGTTAACAGGTGAGAAAGAATGGAATTTTTAATATCACACGATTTATTCGTCTTTTTTACGATCAGCTAGACTCTAGAGAACTATTTAAATAAACGTTAACTACATTACTCGAGAAATTTATGTGAATTAAAGAAGAGAATCAGTACATCTTGTACAATGGAGGAAGGGATCATCCTTTTAAGCTTTTGCTAATAATTTTAAGTTCTAGATAAAATTAACATTAAAAGCACTATATTTTTCTCAACTAGTTGTTATTTCGCTATTTTCAGTCAATCACAATTTACATTAAGATCAACTTTAAATTTATAAATCATTTGAATGCCTTAAAATAAAAAATATCAAATTCAACATCAACTTTAATAAAAGGAACTCTCTTTTAAAGTACGAGTTATTGAACTACAACATAGTATGCCCAATTTCGTCATTTAGGTGTTCATATATACATTATTTAATATTCATTGTTTCATGAAACATATTTTACCAGTGGCTATTAGGAGATCATAAGAGGTAGATAGTTACCCGCTGGTAACTAAAAAAAAAAAATCCTAAATTACATAATTAATTTCCAAAACCTAAATTAAGAATGTTGAGAACTTTTTTTAAATCTCTTCTAGCACAGTCATAAAGGATACATAAAATGTTGTGTATTTATTTCAATTAAAACACTTGATGAATTGTAGTAATCCGATTAAAAGATTTGGAAAATACAAGTGCAATCATATGAGTATAATATTTTATTTATGTTTGAAAGCCGTAATGGATTAATATATATCAAAATAGTCGAGTTTCAATTACAATACAAAAGAAAAAATCAATATTACATACAATATATTATATACTATGAAGCCGTGAAAAATAGACGAAGATTGTATTAAGCATCTAATAATCACTAACTGTTTCATATCAGCGTAAAAGCTGTTTATTAAACACAGTACAAATAAAACACAAGTAAGAAATATGAAAATAGAGAGACAAATCAGGATTTTCTAAATGACGCTATTCACTTCAAACAAAAGGGTTGGAATGTTATCTGACGTTGACTGAATCGATCGTAATTTGTGAAAGCCATTTGAACACATTTCTCTTTTTATTTGTATTCAGAATTCAATAACGGAACCATTAATTTATACGATATCGGTTCCACTAATTCCACTGAGAATAATTGTTCTACAGTATTAGTGATTTTTTTCCGAGTAACTTTTTTATTCGTGCCAATGAACCATACTATACACGTATTTATAGCTTTATGATAATGATCACAAATATGATTACTACTGGCACAGAGATAAGGCTGTAGTACATCAACCAAGAAACCTTTCGCATGTAAAAAAAAGGCCGCAAGTATTATGTTAGTTAGTGTACTACACTACACTGTACGTTAATAACTTGCAGGCATTAAAGCCTACACAAATAGGTAAGCATTTTAAATTTTGTTAAATTAAGTAATATGGAAGTATTTTTAAAATCCACCAAAATATAAATAATATATAAAGAATTCATAAATGAGCTATTTAGTTATCAGGAATAGACCAATAAAAAAATTTAATTGAATACATAATGTAGAGTTAAACTGCGTACGACATTTTAATACAAGTAATAAGTATAATGTATTATACTAAATTTTAACCAGTAGATAACTTGAACTTTTGCTAATAGGTACCTATAATACAATACGAAAACACAGAACAGAACAATTACCAATTTATATCGTCGTACCAAAGGGTCCTTAAGCGACTTAAATATTGTACCATATTTAACGATAAAAATTACTGAACATTTCGCATATAATTTTCTTTTTAATCAATTGTGTACAATAAATGTATCGAAATAAATATTTACAAACGTAAATACAGCTGTGAAATAAAATACACAAATCGGAGGTGCTTCAGTAAAATATTTTGTAATTTACTCTCTTATCACTGAGGTAACATTAAAGTTATTAAAGCTCAGCTTTTTGATTTCAAAGTAAAATTGGTTTGTTTTTCTTTCAATCATAAATGGGTTTGCAATTTGCAATAAAAGTGGAGGTAGAAGGGAGGGGAGGGGCAGGGTGCGGTCGCGGGCAGCGCGGCGTTATTTCGACGTAATTAAAACAAACAGGAGGAGGCTCGCCGCTCCTCTCTAATTGCGTTCGTGTTGAAATAATCACGGGTACTGTCACAGAATATCGATGCCTACAGTCCAACTATTCAAAGCGCCCGCCACCATTTAGCGACCGAATTGACAATCATCAAAGCACGGTTTCATCACAGCGTTTTTACTCATTATTTCCATTAATGGAATTTCATATGTCCCGGTCAGAAAGCGGGCTTTATGGCAACGTATTGCGTCTTAACTTTCTTGGAAACCATTGTTTATAGGGTTTTGTGTGTTTTCTACATCTTTATTTTAAAAGATTTCTTTAATCAGATTATTTTTATTTCTATCTTCTTTAGAAGATTTGTTTCGATTCAATAATTGTACATATGTGTGATTTAACAATTGTGATTGATGTATTGTAAGAAAATAAATATTGTTAAACAATAACAAATTGCTTGTTTTTATAAGTTTACACAGAGAAAATATAGAAGCACCGGAGTTCTTGCAAATTGATCATAATAAGCTTCACGAGTGTGGTGCGGTAGATAGTCTTACCCCAAAAGGTATTATCATTTATTCAGCTTATAACCCCGAAACCCGTTTCTAAGACATTGTCAAGTTTATTCAAGAATAAATCATCTTCTTTTTCAGTAGCATTTTGTGTATATAATATTAACTGTATATTGTGTAGAATATCATTATAGTTTTCCGTTAAGCTGCCGATTAAGTTGTGCATCTGTTTGAAAGATAAAGTATATGTTTACATTACAGTTTGAAGAACAATGATTCACATAAAAATTTATAGATAGGTATTTTGAAAAGATGTGTAACAAAACCCGTAACAAAACGTAATCGAATAAAAAATGAAATAATTCATAAGCTATAGAATATCTTGATAGCTGGAAAAAATAAAATTCAAATTGTCATATAAAATTCGGAGTCAAAAATGCGTGAGGATAATCGTTTAGTAATTTTATGTGCCATTCATAACCGGCGTGTCGTGTATGTGGGAGTAGAGTTTGGGAGCTCTGAGTGGTGGCGCGGTGGCGCGGTGGCGCTGGGTGGTGGCGCGAGGCTGCAGCGCGGCAGACAGTGCGGCGGTGCGGCCCGGCGGGGCGCGGGGCGGGCGCACGGCGCGCCGCCGCGATGCTGCGCGCCTCTCAGTCGAGACGCGAGGCCCGCCCGCCCTAGCCGCCCGTGCTGCCGCCCGCCCGCCCCGCGCTCGCCGATACGCGCCCTCATCTACATATTGCTCGAAACCGACATACATTACTAAAAAATCTTCCTAAATCGTATACTATTCATATGTCCGGCCTCGCATCGAATTATTCTCCCGGCGGCTCCCTTTATCGAGTCTACGCGCGATACGTTAAGTATTTTCGAAGCTTTCGGATGGACCGGAAGAGGGGGTGAGGGGTCGCCGGATTCGGAGGGTCGCGGGGCGCAGGTCCCCTTGCGGCGCGGGGTTAGTAGGTTCGCGATGTCGCGTCGCCGTCGGTCGGAATGCATTCGCGGACGTTAAGAGCGACCTGAGGTGTCGTCGTGTCCTCTACCTGGGGTCGGTCACCTCTTATCTCATAGAAAGTCTAGCTGGGGAAAATGGTTCTGAAATTAATATTTCGCGTTTTAAAATTTAAAAATCTCCAAAGACATATTCTTTAAAATTATTTTTATTTGGGTCAAATGAAGATGCAAGGTCACATTAGCTAGATGTCAACGAACCCCTCGTCTGGGCTCGCGGCAGGTTGATGACGTCGGGGTCATCGGGTTAGACTCTCGGGCTAGAGCTACCAAATAGGGGATGTCGGGGAGAAGATAGTGATTGTGTAGCACCGCGTAGATCGCGTAAAATAAACGTACGATCGAATAAAGCAACTTGTAATATTTGAGTGACAACGTGAATAACCAAGACGGAAGTGTTCAGCCGCCGACGGCGATCGGGGAGGCCGCGGCGTTAACCCTGCCCGAATTAGTGCAGCGGCCGGGACCAAAATAGCGAGGCGGCGTGTACGGTTACATGCGGCGCGTCAATGTCGGCGCGCCGGCACGCGCGTGCTCGCGCCTCGCGCTGGTAAGCTTACACTGCGTGTGCCCGCGCCGCGCGCGCTCAGCCCTATATGTGGCGCCGCCACCGCGCCGCTTCACCGTCGCCCTCGCTTCACCTCGCACCTCTCGCGCCACGCGCGTCACTATTCTTGAACTCATTAAACACACAAAATCTTACACGTTCTAAATATAACAAACCCGACTTCATCCCATTACGCCTACGAAGTTTCACGAATTTCGGCTTCACAACAAAACTTGTACTGACATATTGTGTGCTTTATGTTTTTGCGAGAAGAGAGGAATCGTTGGTAAAGTACTCCTACGAAGATAAATGAAGATATGTACGGAAGTGTTAGCGTTGTTCACTTTAGCTGGTTGACTTCGGGTCAAATTGTACCTTACTATCATTTGGTCCCCTTCAACCAGCTGTAGTTGGCATCTGCTTCACTTTCGTATACAAAGTTTTAAGAAGACGCTGTTATCTGAAGAAAACAAAACTAAAGTGATGTGATTTACTTAACATAGATAAAATATTGCACGTGTATTGTAACTAAATAAGTAATTGAATTGTATACAATCATCATAACACATTATGATCCATCTGATATAATGTAGAAATATTTTGATTCTTGATATATTATTCTATTTACAATATAATCATATAATCGAATAATGAAATGATATATATGTAATACCTATCTTAATTCAATATGTATAAATAAGTAAATATTTATGATGAATTAAAAACGATGATCTTTATAATATTGTCATTAAGTGTATTATTTAAATATTTAATTAACGATTACAGTATATTGTTTAATTGCATTGTATATTGCTATTATACTTGTATCGAATTATTAATTTGCTTCGTTTTAAATTTTACTGCACATTCTCTTTTATATCATATTCATACATATTTAAAGCCTTAAAATTAGAACTTTTAAAATAAACATTTCTCCTGAATGTGTAAGATAGATCATCACAACTGTAACAATAAGGTTATCAATATTATACCGATTTCCACTTAATTGTACTTAATTGTCGCTTCCAATTAACTGACGAGTAAACAAGCTATATAATACTGATTGTAAACTAAACTCACCATTCATTCAGAGATTACGAAAATTATGGACATAATCTTACTTCTCTATAAATCAAATGTTAAAAATTAGCTTTTAACTTATTAAAATCATGAATAATCTGTTCCTAAAAAGCATTAAATGATTATGTGACAATTTATTTTTAGAATGCCTTCTATTCTTTTATTTTATTGAAGCATTTTCTTACAATAAAGTAAACTTTACAACGCTTAGTAAAATTTACTTTAAATTATGTAAACGTTAAACGAAACATACCTCGTTTCGTATAGCAAAGACAAATATGTACACAGCTAATGGATAAATCTTGCGAGAGCTTGAGATCAAAGTAATTAATTTTAAGCATCCTTTGAAGTTCGAAAGTTGAACAAAATGTGACAAATAATTCAGTCTCGTTATTGGAATGTAGTTAACTTTAAAGTTGATTTTATATTGTATTTTTTATTTTTCTCTTAAAAATGTTCACAAGAAGTAAAATATAATAAAAAAGCTGTGAAATCATTAGCTGTAATTATGTACTCTATTAAAACTCAACTTTTTTTGTACTAAAATACCAATGATAATTATTTACCACAATTCATAAAATATTCATTCGTATAAAGATACGAGCTGCAAATAATAATTTCATGCATAATACTAGAATTATTTTTTGTTTTTCTACACCAGTAAATATTTGATATTACGGTCATATATTAAAATTAAATAAATATTAAATACTGAATTCGATTTATAATATTACACATTCTAATACATATATTTTATTCCTATCTCCAGCTTTTAAAGCCTTTTTGAAACATCAAGTTCATTTACGAAGTTAACTAATTAGTGACTTAGTAATGCAATTGCATTACTATGAAATTTTTAAAGTATGGAACACTTAAAATATTTAAAAGCTATAAAAAATAACATAAAATTATTTTGAAATTAAAAATACATTTTTATGAGTTTTAAATGAAATGTTGTAGTTATCTATTTCAGTAAGTCATCGTATTTAATACGTACTTACTTTCCTAAATCCATACGATTGATTAATTGAACGATTTAATTTTAACTACATTAACATAAAAAATGTATATATGAATATAATGAATTTAATTCTCAATCGATTTATTACGTAAAAAAAAATAAGTATATGACGATATATTTTCAGCTGAAAAATGATTGGCTGAAAGTATTTTACAGCTAATACAGATTTCATATTTTATGACAGCGTTTGTGAGTAGCGAGGGGGAGGGTTGCAAAAACGCCGAAGGCAGTGGCGGCGACGCGACGGGTCGTGGTGAGACTTTGTACCATAAATCAAAGACCCCCGGGACTGCTCTGATCAAACGTTCTAACTATGAAATACTGAAATATTTTGCTACAATAAATTACCGAAGGTACGTCTTATCTGCGATCTTGCACGGTTGTAACAGAGCAATCATAGAGTCGCGTGTACGTTTATGAAGCGAATTACCTTTTTCGTGTAACGCGTGTCGTGTATAAGTTTAACATTTGGGGTTGTTACAGTGACATTGGCGTGTCGGGGCGGTGGCGCCTTACTCGAAATACGGCTTAGAAGGAAATCACCTGGCAGGCCATTAACCTAATTCACGGACCCAAAGACAGGGCGGAGACGCGGGTGGTGCTATAGCGCCCGCTTTAATATCGCTTTGCTGCCTGTAATAAGATGGAAATAAGCCTGTGGTGAAGAAATCAGGCCAATCATCGTCCTCCATCCTAACGTAGGCGAGATCAGGTCTGCCTTAAAATTTCCAGCTTCATATAATAATCTTCAATTTGAGTTTAAATTTTTATCGGAAAAGGATAGAGCATAAAGACATTACCTAATAAAAATAATCAAGTGTCAAATTCTACAACAAGTCATTGTTTATTAAGTATCTTAACAAAAACCTCTTCAGTTTTACGCAATCCAACCCATACTAAAATATTTAAAACAGCTACACTGTAAGGTCTTACGAAACGAGAAATATGCTTATACATAAGTGAAATGTCCCGAGAATTCATTTCCGGTGCATTACGGTACAATGGTTGGTTGGAATTAAATATTTGAGGTGGCGCGGCGGCCGCGAGTTAGAGCGCAGGTTGATGAAACGACACACTCCACACTCGGCGTCGAGGGAAAATTTAATTATTGTTTCACTGGCACACTGCACAGTTCAACACACATCTAAAAGCTTGAGTACATTTATGTAACATTAAATTAAATGGATTCTCATGTTGAGTTTTTATAATAATGGTCGGAACTCGGGCCGTCCGTGTCCGGTCACGATTTAAGTATTTCGCAAACATGCACGCTCTTATTTTACCTCGTTTTTGCGACTGTTTCTTCGGGTGGAAATGTGCTATCAGTTTCAAGTTATCTTCCTTGTACGAAAGGAGCTTAATTTTAAGCAAAATTTAAGATTGCTCGCGAGTCTTGTATAATTTTCTGTATTAAATAAAAATTCAAAAGTAAATTAGACACAACGTAATAAAAATTTTTAGTAAGTTATTTAAATTGGTGATGATCGACAAACATTTCAATTGTAGTTTTATAAATATAATGGTTAATAAAATTTGTTCACCGACGACAAATTAAAATAACAAATTTCGGATTGGCAGAACACACAGAACTACTTTTAATATTATTAGGTTACATTGGAACATTAAAGGAATAAAATTAATGAAGAAAATAAAATGTCTTTTTTTATTTTATAAAAGATGCAAGAAGAAGCGGAAATGGAAGGAGAACGAGGGATTGAAAAGAAAGCCAAGAGCCTATTCTCGCTATCGCTTATTCATTTCAAATCTTAATAAAGTCCTTCTCAAAAATAAATCGATTAATAAATGCGTTTTTTCAAAAAATCCACTCTTAAAAATAATCCAAAACGGACAAAAAAAAATGGCCAAGTGTGCACCATACGCCGAAAAGCTTTAGAGGTTGAATTTGACGCTGAGTGTTTTGATTTAAAGTTAATGGAAATTTTCAATTAAAATAATATTTGATAATATGTATAATAAGCATTCAGTCTAGAAAGCAGTTCCTAATAAATAACTTAAATAATATACTATACAATATAAATAAAACATCTTATTTAAGTTGTCTGTTTGATAATTTTGTATGCATGTAGATTAATTTATGTGATTGGGAATTGTGAGGAGAAATAAATAAATGATTGGATTTGGTCTAATTTAAGTATTTTACAATTAATTCTTCTTCTATTAAAAACGAAGTTTTTATTTTTTATTTTTTCGTTCAATTTATTTCCTTGATTAGGAAATTTGTATTTTTTTAACCATACAAAAAGGCAAGCACGAGCACTGAGGTATAGCTAAAAATTTAAAATTTATGATAACACCCCAGGAAAATATTTAAATGCAATTATTACAACAGGGATCCGTCGTGTTTCCTGCGATACCGGAAATTTTCTGTAATACGTTTTTAAATTTATTGGAAAATCAGATATTGAGGTATTTTTAGAATTTCTACTATTGAGTTTGTAAAGACTTTAAAATGTGTAAACCTACATTGAGTGCAGTCCGACAGCACTTGGCCATTTTTTCTTAATATTTAATGAATGCAAACACTTTTTTATTTAAATGAAAACAAGTTAATAGGCCGCAATATTCCCATAAGCTCTCTATAACTCTCAATTAGAGTAATACGATTTCACACCCGCCGTAACAATAACTCTGCAAAACAGAAATCCAATACTAATAGTGCAACGTAGCTTTGGCCGAATAATTGTTAATCCGGGCATTTGCAAGGTTTAGCTGTATGCGCCTACACGCTCGCATATTGACTCGTATGAATTTACACCGGCCATAAATAACACTGCAAATGCGAGCAAACCGTAGCATTAATGTATGCATAAGTAAAAGAGCCTATGAATCGATCAGCTAATGGGATATGAATGAAGCGTAGAGGCTGTTGTACACAAGTTGGAATCTAATGGAATTCGCTTGTATGCAAACAAGCCGCAGCGCGCCTCCGCCCTACCTGTGCCCCCGCTGCGTAGCTCCGGCCGCGGCGGTCGGCTACGGCGGCAGGCTACGCCGGAACGTACTATAGAAACCCTCTCGATATTATTTAAAATTTATAATTCTCTAAATTATTTTTTTTGTCTAAAAGGCGGGTTCAATTATTTTAAATTAATGTACATTCATACTTATTTGCTGACTACACACTTTGAAAACATAGGATTCTTAATTTTTTAATTTGGCAAAGAAAATTTATTGCAAAAGAATAAATATTATACAGGCTACTAAAGTTGAGCTTAATTTGCTGAATTTCTTAAACAGACAAAGCCATTTATAAACCTCCATGTAATTACAGGAATAGCTGGCCAGCAAAATATTCCTTTGAAATTTGGCTTTGACTGCGTTTTTTGTTTATTTTTCGAAATGCATAATAAAAAACGAGGTCGAATGTTAAAGAAAAATAAATCGTAGACTTATTCATCATTACGGAAACTACAACTTTTACGGGTCAAATTTTTCATAGCAAGTGTATGGTTAAAAGTCTGGCATTTCTATTTGTGTTCATCTCGTGCTTAAACGTTCTGTCTAACTTATTGTATTTGTTACTGATACTCATTTTACGTCAAAAATATATAATACCCCAACATAATTGCTTATCGAAAAAAGAATATCACATAATTAACTTGATGCCATTATCAATTTTGATATAGGGTTGACAAATCTCCGAGCCGGAATTCGGGTAACAATCCCCGCCGCAAACCAGATTGAACTGCGTAGAATTCCTTACATAAGTGCTTCGCTATAATATCGGAAAAGAGATCAGAAGTTAATCTATTGGCAACATTCCTTGCGTTTCGCCGGAAAGCACCGTACCAAGGCTTGCCGTCCGCTCGCTATGGCCCTCCCACACGCGACCACTATTTCCTATATTTATTCATCGTGCTTTATATATCTGACTGGGTAACTTGAATCTTTAATTGGTAGGAATCATATTAATGCAGTTTTAAGATAACTGATCAACTAATAGTTTTATGAAAGTCAGGGAAAACTGTAGCAATATTGCATTTCAAAGTTTTAACGTATCGTGATTATGCATAGATACATAGTAAAAAAGCTAAAGCACAAAGAAATAGAAACATTGTTTCATAATAAAATAAAACTTGCGTTTAATTTTTAATATACTTCCACAGGAATTTCCCCATTATCATTACGCTACCCGAGTAATTTTTGCGTTATATCCGAAGGCTTCATTAGAGGGATAATATTAAATTTTAATTTGCGTATGAGATCAAAATAAACGGATGCGAATACAAAATCCCAAATTATACTTATTTTTTATAAGTATTATGACTGGCGATATGAATTTTTTTCGAATCTGACTTTTGTTTCAATTAGGTTTTTATAAATATAATATTATGAAGTCGCCTCTACGACATAGGTTTTGTGCTTTTGGTTCACAGCAGGGAATAGATTCCTTTAGTCACATTTATGGCTAATATATTCATGAAAGTTTCACAAAAATATCTGTGAGAGCGCTCGCTTCTGCTTTGTTATGAAGGCAACACATATAGCTGTACACACACGTCTATAATATTTCTATTGTGACACGCTCGTTGCTGATGTCTTTGTAAACAAATTTGTTCCGAAAACAGTCTCGCTATCCCTCTCAAGTGAATAAAATATTGATAATTTGTAATATTATATCAAATGCAATTACACTCTTTCTATAATAATAATTACCCCACGGTACCTTTATTATAACACAGAACGTGTCTATAAGTGATCACTTGTTTTTGTCACAATTTTCCTTCTCGCTTCAAGAAATGTCCATGCATTATAACGGAATACGTAATTTAATGGAGCTTTTATTGCTACGTAAAAGTAATTTTATTCAACATCTAATTGCAAATTCTTCTGGGAAAATTGCTGGAGGATTTTGTTAATTAATATAAGTGTTCCAAGCTTTTATTAATTTGAAATATTTTCTGAGAAATGGAAAAGTAAATTCGAGAATGAGACGACGCGAATGTGGCGTAGTGAAGGCTGCAGGGTTGCACCAAGAAGCGGCGTGAAATAAAATATGTTTGGAACAGAGTGCACGTCACGGCCACGCTTCGGGTGGCGCACGCGATGCGCCGCGCAATTTCCGCTTCCTTATCAGATGCGACGCTCGCGCCACCACACCGCGCCGCACAGCCGCACGCCGCATCGCCGCACGCCGCTCCGCGCCAGCAACTCGACCGAAAATTAAACACGTAACACCGCTACACTTTAAATCGAAAAAAGACGCAGAATTGTATCCTAGCTGATTCAACTGCGAGATAGGATTTAGATAACGCTCGGATATATATTTTCTGAGCTCAATCAGTTGTTTGTGTACCTATATACTGATTAGAATTCAGTGTAGAAAACGATGCCATTATCTGATAAAACGGAACTCGTATACTCAGTTAATAGAACAGAAAAGTGAGAAGCGTATAAAGGCATTATTTATATATCTTATATAAAAATTGTAATAAGATTTTTTTTATCAATATTAACTATACTTACATAATGCAAAATTTTGTCATGTGGAGCTCACTCATCTTCTCAAAGTTTAACTTATGCTGTTTCAATGAATGTGCAAATTACAAAAATAATAATTATGGAGTTAAGGAAGGCGTTGTGTAGTATTTAGGTAAAGGTAGGGGACCTGGAGGTCGCGATTAAATCGCTGGTGTTTCGGCATGTAACGAGAAGTGGGTCAAGCGGTACCGCCCGGGCTATTTATTGCGTTTTCCATTAAATCGCAACAGCGATCTAAGACCTATCAGAGCTGATGCACCGTATAATAAGAAAATCTTTAAAGATAGCGTCAGAGACTATTTTTATAGGTACGTGTGTATTATTGTGTATAATGTATGTGTCCTTTAATTTCATTTTAGTTTATAAATTGGTCGAGCTCGTTATCTTTTTCAAGGAAGTTCAATTCAAAGCTTATTCGAAAGACCGCTTATGCTATTTAATAGACCATGAGCATTGCGTAAGCTAAAAGACTGTGCAGTGAACCGTCCGCAAAAGGAATATCGACGGTCGGCAAAGCCAGTGGTTCTATTAAAAGTTCTTTTAGTTATAGCGCCTGCTGTAGGCAAGTCTTAGTCGCTCAGCAATTACAGACAAGTGCTTTTAAATGAACCAAGCTCTCGAGCACGGTGCATCCCTTCGCACCCGAATGCACCCTTCGCGTCGCATTGCCATTTCTGCTTTGCCTTAATTCGATTTCAAACGATTACTTCATTTCTGTGAGCACATTAAAATTCTACATAATAAAATTATAAGTTCAGGGCACTCGGCTTATATCACCAAAGTTATAGCTCCTTCTCTTTCCTATATTGTACTTCACATAAAAAATATTTACCTACTGCAAATTCCACTCAAAGAAAGAGACGTCGACGAGAAAAAGATTTATTTTCATGTATTATTCATTCATGTGTCCTCGAACGTTTTCATTTCCACGTGATATTTCGGCACAGCGATAATGATATTTGTCGTAAAAGCCGTTATGGTGTCTACTTACAATGTGAAAAGTTGGATAAAGGCGGAAGCGGAATATATTAAAGTTTGTAGGAATATATCAATTTAGATCACGATCCATAGCAACCGAGTTATGAAGTAACGAGATACATAGAGTTCAAAAATGAAACATAAAGCCTCGTTTTCAAATACTCAAGACTCGAGTTGAGTTGGCTCTCCAAATAAGCTCCACGCCGCGCCGGCCATTCCCTGGGAAGGATTTCACTTGAATGATCGTCTAAAATGTGTACAATTTTAATGTTATTACGTTACCAGATTGCTATTTTATACACATATGTTTTCTTAAAATTATTCACGCATTACATAAACCCGATATTTACAAATAATGAGAGGGGTCTTATGATGTTGGTGTTAACCTATCTCACCTATCACATTCTATTCTCCTGCATTCCTTCAAATTTGTTTTTTTTATTATATACAAAGATGCTAATTTAATTAATTATTATTAATAATGAATTCATGTTAATATTCATAGCGTTAGTATTATTCGACTATGAAAATATTTTAATTTTACATTAGCATACACTACTGCATGTTTTTACATTACAAAAACATGTATAATGTACGTAACTGTTGTATTTAAACGTTAAAATGCATCTTGATAAACAATTGTATTCTACGATTTGCAGTTGTATCGTATAAGTAAGTTACCTAGAATCCTTATCTGAGCCGAACGTTGCTGTTCCACTAAGATTAGTGCAAAATGTGCGACGGCCTATTCGAAGATATTCGAAGCCCGGGATATTCGAAGATATTGATTTTGGAATGTGGCCAAAAAAACTCCTAGTAAAGGCACGCGTCAACTGCCGCGCTGCCCGCTCCCGACGTCAACCCTTTTACGAATATTAAATTCTGTTTTGCCACTTCGCAACTCTTCTATCTTCTTTGAAAAAATATGATCAGTTTTTAAACTTGTGTATCAACCTTTTTGCTAGGCCCGCGTGGAGATTTCTTATTATAAATAGTTTTTACATATTATGAATAACAAGTTTTCGATGTATTGTTTTATAATTACGGTTCCCTCTATAAATGGATAGAAAACAAAATGAAGAAAAGATACTTATACGTCTAAAATGTACATTTCAGAATCCTTTTTAACACTGCTTAAATTCGTTAGCGATACATGTAGCACGTAAAAATAGTTAAAAACTGTCTGCCCGCAAAGTTTTCCGTAGCACTAGCGTCCCTACTTTTCTCTATGAGCGAGTCTGTTTCCGTTTATCTTTGGTTGTTTTGTTTTGTATCGTTACTTATTTTCTTATACTTCGTCGTCGCATTTGCCGCTTCAAAGAGAAAATGTAATAACAACATAAACCTTTTCATTGCGGACTTCATTTATTCGTAATATATTGAACCTGTTATGTGTTTTGAGGATCAAAATTAAAATACGTAATGTTTTGGTTAATACAATTATGCAATGCTTCAGTTAAAATTTAATTAAAAACGTACATCGACTAGGAAAAAAAACAACGACGGAATTTGCATTTTGTTCTACGATCAAGTATCTTTCACAGCATTAATTGACGCTTCGCTGAGCTCGGTCTTAAATTGGTGTAAATCCTCAAGGCACAGATCATACCAACCGAGCGCCGGCTCTCGACGTGCCTCCTCCAATTACTTTAATTAAAACAATACCACCAGTGTTTCGTCGACTCGTTGCGTCTGTTTCCCATTTGCCTATTTAAATACGAAAACGAGCTAGCTGCTCGCGCTTAGCATGCAAGATGTTACTATTCATCCTACTATGCAAACTGACACCTGTGTGGTGTACGCTACGAACGGAACATGTGAATCTAATCCTTCTATCGGCAGGGTTGAATTTAGATGTTTGAGATGCGAATGTTATTCAATTACATGTACTAGATATATAGATGTATACAAAATTTAGGAATTTGTCTCCATAGAGCTTTTGCATCGTACAATATACATACAGATAATGTACACGGATTACACACATGATATTACACGGGCTATGTCTCCATTCTGTAGTGGTTTAAAAATTGATCTGGAATTCGGGTTGATTCAGCGACTTCAAAGCTAGTAATTTACTCTCGAGTTAGCTGAAGGCGACACCTGTCGAGCGAAGTGACGGCTGATAATGCGACGCGAGCGCTATTCAAGCGCAGTCGAGTGAACCTCGCGAATCCTCGACTTACACCTTACTTGTAACAAAAATACACTGATCAAATCTTTCAATCCACTACATTTACTTGCACAAAAGGAAGGAAGAAGATTGAAAAATATTAGAGTTGAGTACTAATTTTTTTCATAATTGACCCTATGTCAAAGGTATTCTTGAAGCTTATGAATTAACTACAAAATGATAATAAATCATCACTTTGTAGTTATTGCATTGAATTTATCTAGAACTATTGCAAGTCACTTTATATTAGTGTTCGTCTTAAAACTATTGAATGTATGTACAGTATTGTAGAACATAATTGTGAGTTTGGCGCCGCACACGTCGGCCATAGTTAAGGCAACGTTTATCAGACAAGTCCTGGCACAAGTTATAATATAAAGCTGCTAAAGCCGGGTATCATCAGCGGATTACAGTTTACATGAGGTCGACAACGTCGCCCAGCGTCACGACGTAGCGCAATGAAGGGAGGACAAGTTAAGCAACTTTCTTAAGGGTGGTTTTCTAACTTTGCTGTCAACGCATCTTGAACTCGGGGCTTTTATATTTTATTTCCTAAGCCCGTGATAAATTACCTCAATGGAAAATTTTGATCAATGGAGATTATTGTATGTTAAATTAATCTAAATATTGCGAAATATTGAATGACCTTTTTATTTTTAAGATGTTTACTTAACTTTTAAGCCATTAGTGCCTTCTTAAATAAATGGATTACGCAAGTCTGCACAAAACCCCTCTAAATATCTATAGTCATAATAGTATTTCCGGGTAGATACAGCGAATTGACGATGCCGTATTCCATGAAATGGAAGTGTTTTCAATTTCCTCTAAATCGGCCTTAAATTCGAGCGAGATCATGCCATATATCAGTCTAAATATCGGATATAAAATTTTGTCTATTAAGGTATCTAGTATCGGTAAAATCGAGGGACGAATGTGGCGGTATTAACACGTTGCAGGTAATATTTGCAGTCATCTTAATCTTGGTTACGAGAGCACTCGACTGTGTTATTAAAAGGCGGCGTTGGTGCCGACGACGTAGAAAACAGGGCAAGCGGATCAAAGGGGTAAAACTCGTCTGACATAAACTTTTTACTTCATAGCAACTTACAGTTACCCTTATTAGGAAAATTACAATTACATCTTTATTTAATTAAGGGCCGATTTTTTTAATGCTTGGATAAAACTTATCCGTCCAATAAAGTATTACACGATAATATTAAAATGTCACGTAAACTGTCAAATACGGGCAATTAGAATACGTTTTTAAAATGGTAGTTTTATATATTATTCGACGAATAAGTTTTAACCAAGGATTGAAAAATCAGCCCTAAATGGTATAAAGTTGACATATTCACAATAACAGTCCGTTAGAATCATACAAAAAAAGTAATTTTGTATATTAGGATTACTATCGTATTGTTTTGTATAATTATCATCATTTAAAAATTATGACAAAAACATAACATTCATGCTCGTTGAAACTTAAACCAATATTGTTTTTAATACTTTAGAGTTTAGACCAATAGATGTTCCACAATGATGTACATCATTTTCTTGTAACTTGGGCCACATATTTTGTAAATCATAGGCGACAGTTGGAATATATCTTTATTCATTAACTATACGTTTGATTCTGTTGCGTTTATACATTTTTTAAGTCTACATCTTCAAATCTGTATCCGTTCAAAAATGAAACCAAAGAAAAAATGAATAATACTTACTTCAAAGAAAATAAATTGATAATTAGCCAAGTTCGAACATTATTAACAACAAACTTGCAATATTTTTTTCTACATGACTAATAAACGTTCCAACATTCGATATTTCTCAAATCGTCGCATTTATAATATCGGTTCGATTTGATTGTAAAATACCGACACTAGTATTAAAATTCCGCCGAGGAAATAATATATCAGCGTTCAATTTTAAAGCATAATATCCATCCGCGAGATTCTACCGTTCCTCCCGAGATGAAAAATGTTTCCTGGCTAACTGTCGTCGAATATTCATGCATCGACAGAACGCTCGTAAATTATTTACGTTTTCGATGCTACGTAGAAGACAAATCATTCATGCAGATGTTAAGCCATTTTTGATTTATCTATCGGACGGCACGATAAAAGCTTTATTTTGTATTCATAAATTAATAGACTCATATATTTCGGTTTTACATGTTGGCAAATATTATCAGGTTGTGGAAGAAAAACTGTCGTAGAGATAAGTATAATTGATCGTTGATAATTTTTGGCGCATCTGTTGTGCGCTTTAAAGGAAAATTCATAACTCTCGTGCAAACAACCTAATAAGCTAATCAGTAAAGAGGAGACTTTGTACTCGTGCACACTAGTCACCGGCAATGAGATGCAAAGGGGCGGCCGGCAGGGTGTTAGCGCATGCATGTTATATGAGCCGCTGCCGTTCGGTACGGTACAGGTGTCGCACGCCTTATTTTTAATGCACTACGCATACACTGCAATTCACTGAAAATGTAAGATTTACGCTGAATGTACTCTTAGTTTTAATGTTTATTAACTGGCGGGCTTCAAAGCGTAGCGTGTGATATGTTGTTGTCGTAGTGAATGCGTAGCAAAGCGCTACGAGTTCTGTTTAGATATTTCAAATGAACAAAATAAAAATAAAGTGTATGAATTAATATTCATTAGGGTTAATAACGTATATAGTCGTCCTATTTTAGGCGTTTGATAAATTATAGTTGTCGTTTCAGCTTTTGGATACTGGAGTTTAATGATCAAAAAAATTATGAGTATAGAAATAAATATATCCGAAATTATATCCGTATACAATAAGAACTTCACTTAAAGACGAGAATAAAGGAATTTAAATCGAGGAAATAAAAAGTTCGTTCCTTAGCAGTAGAAAACTATTGACTTTCTGAGATTTTTTTCTACCAAAAAAGAAGGATCATTTCTAGCGGAAGATTCGTTTAGAACAAGGATAGAGCACAAATTAAAAGAACGTTGGAACGCTAATTCCATTACGATTCGATGGACGGCAAAAGTCGCCTCCGTTAGAGTCAAAGCCGGTAAAACGTAATTGCGACTTCACTAAGCTGGGCTCCGCGCGGTCTGATATGGGCTAAAGGGGACCTCTCTGTAACGGCCGATATAAAAGCGGCTATAAATTTAGCAGGATAAATGCACTACTTACACAAAACGCGGATGCGATCTGGTAATACCAACAAAAACCGTTATATTCTAAATTATTTTAATCGGTAAACGACACTTGAGAGTGTTATATGACAATCTCGAAGTAACGATTCGATAAACATTGTATTGTTACTAGATAGGCATATTCTCCGCGTTTTAAACTGAGTGTTGCAACTAAATATTTTAAAAATAATGTGATGAAAAAACTAATACATATATCTTTTTGTTTTAATTAGGTATGCTTCGGCACATGTTTATTGTTAAAATATGCAATAGATCAAAAAACAATCTTATTTATCCAAGTATGTTTTATTTGCCATTACCGCATTTATTTAAATAAAAATGCCTTACTTTAGCATCTAGTTGTACCTACGTTGTATATCTAAATTATAGCTTCTGTGAACTCGAGGCACAGGCCTTTAGTACTTGTTAAATGTGTAGAGCAGGTACAGCATGCACAACTATATAGTAGTCAGCTTTAATCTATTCGTTAATTACAGCTAAGGCTCTAGTAAAAACAATGGTCGGAAATCCTAAAGGTATTATTGTTCAAATCCCATTTATGTTGAATAAATTGGTTGGAATACGGCTGTGCTATCAGATAAGGTTTTGTTAGCTTGCCTAAAACGATCGTGGAGTAGTTTGGATTTTCAAATAGCAGTTATCCTTAACCGTGTTGAGGAACCGATAATGTGATATCTTTTTTTTTATAAATATGTAAAATGAACAAAAACATGCACGAGCAGCATATTTTCTTTCCAGGATATGAAACAAATTGACGTGACAACGTCTTATAATTCGATAAAGCCGGCTGTACGCACGAAAAAACATGACTCATGCGGCGTTACCTCGCTCTGAGGCGTTCCATGTAAGGCTTGAAGTGCAAGCGAGAGCGTGGAACGAGCGACAAAGAAGCACAATCGGACGTTGTCACGTTCAACTATCGTCAGTAAACCGACTTTACAGACAATTAATTTTTTTTGTATAATATATGTTGTTTTAAAATAAAATTTAAGCGGTTAAGTGGAATTCCAAGTTTCCGACTAAGCTCAGGAAACTAAATAGAAATAGTTTGTAAATTCCCAACGAAACAGCCAAACAACTAAAAGAAAACAGTGAGCAACACGAAACAAAAGAGGCGAAGAAAATTGTTAATGTTGTTATTTTGGATACACATGTTTATTGCTATGAAACATGGCAGCCTCATAACAATCCCTTTCACTCTCCACAAATTGGAAGGAGCGTGTAAAGAAAAACATGGCTATAAATAAAACCGACAGATCAACTAGATAGACGGCCATTACCAGAGATAAGAGCGAGTTATATACGTATGGTCGCTTCGGCGGATTAACGGAATGGAGCTGCGTTTGTTTGTAGATATCGATGCGGAGGCATTCGGCGAGTCACAGTTGAGAAATTTATTGTAATGTCGGTGAAGATATCTTCTTGCAGTCTCATTAAAAAGGAGACACGTCGTACATAAATCAGGAGCGGGCGGCAGCGCGGTGGCGGCGCGGAGCGGGCCAGGCCGCGCGCCCTTATCGGCTCGGAGCCCGGCAATAGGCGCTATCCGGTTCCGTCGTCGTGCCGCACTTCCATTGTGCCCCAGCGCCTCGCTGCCTCTCGCTGCCTCTCGCGACCGAACGCCCAACTCTTAGCTTCATTGCATTATCCTGTTCCCGATTCCATTCTTCCTATGGATTTCATCACTTAGGTACATGTCGATGCTCTCAACTTTTATGACCACTATTACCAATAGCGCACATTACTAAATTGAATTTTAAAAGTTTAAATCGAAAAAAATACCTTCCAAATTCTGGGATCCAATTACTTTATACTTTTTCGGAAACATTTCTATTTTTAAAAAGAATTTCTCTAACGTTAGCACGAATAATTTCAAACAGTATAAGCATCCGCTCCCTTTAAAATATTGAACATTTATACATTACCGTGCGTGGGACTTTTCTTAATGTGTTTGTACATCGAGATGAGAATGCTGTGACATATTTTTCCATTTTTAGTATAACGAATGATAGATTTCCACATAATTTATGTGAAAATTATGTGAAAATCTATCATTCGTTATACTAAAAATGGAGCTGTAACAGCTTTAAGCTGGAAATGAATATAAAAATAATTAATAAATGATAGATATGTATATAAGAGCGTACATTTTGCAGGTTTACCTTAAATGGTTCATTGAGTTATTGCAAAAAATTATTGTGTCGAGTTCGCTGCCTCGATGGGATCATGCCACAATTGCTGCTTCGGTTATAATGATATCAACCATTCACTGGAAATGTCTCTGGCAGTTGGCTCACCAACAGTTTACGACACCGACGACGACCAATAAATGCAAATTTTATTGTTTATAGCAGATTTAACGGTACTGAACTCTTTTACCGAAGCAGTAAAGCAATTCTTAGTAGTCATTTTCGACTGAAATTATGTCTAGATAAAATTGAATAAATGACTGGACTTTGAAAAAAAAAAAACATGTTGCAAGATATATCTTTATATAGCCTTTATACAATGTATACACGTTTCTTTGAAATGGACGAGAGGTAAAAAGTGCGGTCTGTCCGAGTCTGATAAGGCTATTAAAAGTTACGCTCTCAACCTTCCGTTTGGATTCACAGACACATCTAATACATTGCAAAAGAGAGTCGAAAGAATCAAACCTTCTACAAATAACAATATAAGATCATTTCACAAACATAAATAATAGGTAGTTTAAAAAAACTAAAAAACACGCTTTTTATAGAAAACCGAACTAAAAAATAGAAAATTTTATCAAATTAGTGTATTGTCATCGGTCCTCAATAAATCTACAAAGTTTGAACGAAATCTGGCCGTTTAAAGTGGGTCAAAATCGCGCCCAAAGAAGTCGGTTACAAACAAACATACAGGTGAAGCTAATGATTAAAAAACATGATTAATGTTTGACGGTATATGTTCGTTTTATGGCAAAGATTGGTTTGGTTGAGTATGATAAGATAAAAAAATATATATTAATATACGAGTATCACTTTCTGTTGAAACTTATGATTCTATTGTACAACGTTGTTACATATTTTATACTAGGTTATTTCTCATGGTGATTAGCTACCACACCTTTTGATTTTTTTAATACGATTAAGAAGCGATTAAAATTATATCCCGATGATTCGAACACTTTCTAGCGAAGCGGGCAGACTCGTGGTCAGTTTAAAATCTGTTGTAAAGATAAAAATTTTTAAAATCATATCACGAGAAAATACTATAAACCATATTATGATCAAGCAAACATACTTCATCATATATATATAATTGTCTCCACAAAACATCTGGATTCCACTTTTTATTAAGTAAATTCGTATATAGGTATGCCAAAAGTAAGCGTTAAACCATAAACGACCAAAGGGTTAAATTTACATAACTAATTTATTCCGGGCATTTTCAGCATTTATAATTACAGTACCAAGCACTACTGTCAGAATTTCGATTGCTCATACGACTTGGAAATTTAAAACGGCATAGTAACCGCTGAAACAAAGTTATAAATTTCAGGTGAACGTAAAGCCCGGAGTGTGTATTTAGACAAAAGATAGCCGGTATGAAATTTTGTTCAAAGCAATTATTGTGAATAGTGTTCACTTCAGCGATGGTAGAAATTCACGTATAAATCGCGTCACAGACCACAAACAAAAACGTGCATGTGGACCGGCGGCCATTATTCTCGACTGCATAATCGTTTCGTCCGACGCCCGCATCGCTTCCCGTACTATTTTATTTCCTCCCGGCATAGTTGTGTTTCAACTAGGTGGAGCTTTTTCACCGACACTTCGGTAGGAAAATTAAACCATGTTTAATTCTGTTTAAGGTCCGGTTCCGGTTAGTAGATCTAGGCAACCGATGAGAACGGCGACAGACCAAAGCCACCACGCTACAATTCTGGCACAATGTGTGTCCGTTTTAATAGGATTAAACTCATTGTTACATACTATCTGAAAGGATTGTGATCCGAATTAAATTGTATCTGACCAAATCAAAGACAGAATATTGCTCACGTCCGGGTATTCTATCAAAATTTCGACAAATTACTGCGTAACTATTTTATTTTACATGAAAATTGATTTAAATCGATTGAGTAATTCGCCATGATTAGTCTGTTTTAGGGTGTAAGCACTTTCGCGAACTAAGTTGCTGAGTAGAATATTAATCAAGTGTCTGCTAGCTTAGATTCCTTCCTACTAACTTTGGATTCAGAATAATTGCCCACTTAACGTCATTCGTAATGAAGTAAAGGCAGCGGCGTGACCGTTCATCCGGACGTTTCAGTTGAAGGTTGTTAGCCGAGTAACAGAAATTGAATTACATCGAGCAGGCCGTGTTGATAGTTGGCTCTCACCAAGCATACGCCTACGTGTTATTTTTCATTATTGAACCTCAAGAATGTTATTGAATAGGAACATTTTATTGTTAAGTACATGTTTAATATTTGCGAAAATAAAGCCGTGGTTATTAAATAAATTATATTATAACTACAACATACAATGTTTCATCAATTCGCTAACTGTAAAGATCAAAGCAGAATAAGACAAAACATAGCCACAGTATCACACCGCTATATTAATATTTACATATTACATTACCTGTGGATATATTAAGTATGACAGCACTATTAAGTTCTAACATCTGCGTACCTTGTTTCGGTGTGGAAACTTTCAGTTTTCTGGGTTAATAGCGAAAAGGGGTTCTGAATATGCCTCTAGAGAGCAAGAAACACACATTGTACACAATAGTAAATGGCATTTATTTAGCACATTTGGGAAAATGAAACACAGAGGTGATAACGCACACAAATAAGTGTATGGGGAGACTAGTGTTTGTATTTAAATATCTCATAACAAAATATATTGTATGTTTTTGTCCTTAGAAAAGTAAACGAATCAACATTATAACACAGTAACGTAATAAGGCTAAACAAATTCCTGACTTCACATCGATGTTCAGGAATATTTAGTATGACGGCAAGTATCGATCTGCTCTTTTAATTATCGAATCTTACAGATACTGCGTCCAATTTTCCTTGTATCGATTATAAAAGGACAAAAAGCTAACGTAGTCGGGCAAAAGTACCACGGAAGCAGAACGGCGCAATCAGGATGAGAATACTTTGACACAGCAATTCGGGGTGCGCATCGCCGATGTGTTATTTTGATTGTGTCGCTTTTGTGCACCGGCATTTTGTTAGCTTGCTTCTTTCCAAATTGTTATATCATAGTCTGTATTGTGGTTCCATAAAATACTATTGTACCTAAACTTTCACGATTTTACAAAGACAATCGTATTTGCTACAAAAGATAGCGTACCTTTTATGGTTTTCTCGCTTTTAAGTTTTAAAATGCAAAATACTTTCATTCAGTTTAATACCAAGAATAAAAAGTAGGCGTTATTGACATCCAGCTTTATGTTTGTAAAAGATAACATTTTAATTCAAGAAAATATCTTAAAGAGAAATTAGTGTGGCTATTGAAACAGGCTACTGGGCACGTTTTATGAAGTGAACCTTACACCGGAAATTAAAGCCTGCATGCTCGGGATAAATAGCGACTGTCTTGCCATAGCTTTGCAATGAGAACATATAGATGAATATTTGTGTTTTTCTTTTTATATCGTGAAGTATTTATTCAATTACCTACTCTTAGGGAATAAGTTGACAAAGTAGAGAGAAACGCTCTACAGTTTAGTTGCGGATTTGGTTTTAATATGTCTTGAACAGCTGTTATTTATAATATATCAGCTCTTTCTACATATAAGGAAAATACGCAGCACCAAAGCTTTTACTACATATTATGAATTACTAAAAGACTGTTTAAAGTAGAAACAAACGTATTTAATTCAATTAGTTTTGTTAGTAACGAGTTGAGCACAATCCGTTTTGTAGATTTTATATGACAATTCCATTATTTGCAGTATTGATTGCTTCGCATCAATCGCGATATGCAAATATTAGCTTCGCTCGCTGACCGGCAGCTCAGTGAATTACGTGTCGCGACGTTCGGTTACAAAATTACGATTGCTTATTAAAAATTAACTGCCTTCCCCATTCTCATAATTGATATGATATCAAACAAAGCCCTTTTCATCACGCGCGAGTTAAAAGAACTTTGAATTTTAAATCGTATAAAAGGGATTTAAGTCATAAGTAGCATCTGAGAAACGCGATGCTCGTAGATGGTGTTAGTGGAGGTGGCGGGGGCGGGAGACTAAATCAGAGCGCAGCGGGAGCCCCCGTGTGTGCGACACGACGCCGTTATGCTGCATAAGCTATCTTTATGTATTTCATTCACAAATTGGTAAAGCATCATCAGATATATTCAAGTTTGCTTTAAATGATTTACGATACAGCTGCCGTTAAGCGATGTTTTCCCATACGGCCGTAGTATGAAAAACATTATAAAGCCGCAAGCTGCGCGGGGCGTAATGGCGAATATAATGTATGCTAATGAGGGCAGGCGGGACCGCCGGACGTGACGTCACGCGTCGGACCGCAAGCGCCATCGTCCAAACCTAACGAGCGGGTGTGCATTTTCAATACACAGCTTGTCCTAGCTCAGAATCGGCGCAATATTAACTTAACTTTACCGACGATTGTAACAACTACAGTAACGGTTCACGTTTATTTTCTTTGTTGGTTTTTGCTATTTCACTAATCGGCAATGTATATAACTAGTAAATATTATGTATGTTCACTTCACGTTGAAAATATTGAATCGAGTAACAAATAGCCTTATAAAAATATATAAAGCAAGCAAAACAAGTTAGCAACGTTTTGCCATAACGGAGCAACCATCGTTTCGACTCAAGTCCTCACTCATCACGAGCGCTGTTTACTATTACTCCCGAGAGAACATTATTTCTTTTTTTGTGTGCTTTTAGTTTTTAGGTCTTAATGTGCCACTTTTAATTGTTTATGTAACGCGCTGTTTTGTTTCCTACGTTAAAATTGTTATTTAATTATGAATGAAAGCAAGACTTAACACCTCAAAACAAGATTTATTCATTATTTATTTTCCCGACGTTTCGAACACTTTACAGCGAGCGTGGTCACGGGGAGACTGAGATGTTGTACGTCTTGACGGTCATTCAAAAATTGCTATTTGTAAACTACCTCCACCTATTCCTCCGTAGTTGGCCAAAGAAAAAGAAGCATTGCTGACCGACTGAAGGAGCACATTGCGGATATCAAGCATCGGCGTCACAAGAAGTCTGCGGTATGTGAACACACACTGGACAACAACCACTTCATAAGATTTGACCAACCACAAATCCTTGCCAGAGAAAATAAATTTTTTCCAAGACTTGTGCGCGAGGCTATTGAAATTAAAAAACATCCAAATTTCAATAGAGAGGATGGTTTGAAACTTTCTAACACCTGGGATCCTGTTATTAAGAATTTAAAATCCCACGTCAAACGTACCAAAAGACTAGAAGACACGATCAGCCAATACTGCCAACATCCGGAAAAATACTCCACATACCAACTACGGAGGAATAGGTGGAGGTAGTTTACAAATAGCAATTTTTGAATGACCGTCAAGACGTACAACATCTCAGTCTCCCCGTGACCACGCTCGCTGTAAAGTGTTCGAAACGTCGGGAAACTAATATAATGAATAAATCGCGTTTAAAATCCGTTAAAAAGTCTTTAATTTCTAAATATATAATACTCGCGTAAAATCAAACACTAGAAAATACCTCAAAACAATGCAATAATTAAGGTTAAAAGCGAGCATATAATAAGTCTCTTAAGAAAAAGGGATACATTTCTGATCACTTTATAAAGATAATTTAGTTTTACCAAGGAACATGTAAAAAAATAATGAAAAAAAAAGAACAGAAAAATAAGCGTATTTAGTTGAGGCAGTAAAGATAGCAAAGCATAAAATCATATCATAGTCACACTAGATTATTCTGTTTTTGTCGGGGCTACATCATCCATCACGTGGTGTCGACTGATTTATGGCAATTCCGTAGCGAAACGACATGAGCCTAGCCTACTCGCGATGACGACGCGATTAGATCCTCCAGCAGACGGGTGGGGCGAAAGCGACGCGATTGTGACATGCAACGACACACCGACACTGACTTACATTAACATCTTTACGCTGAACAATTTCACCCTTCTGCCGGCCGGCGGCGCTTCAAAAATACGCAACATTAAGCTGTAAAAATAATCTACATATCGGTTGAATTGCGACCGTACAGTACAACCGTATACTTTGCATATGCAAACCAAATAAAGTGCGATAAAGTCGTAGCGCTATCAACTCCGCTACCCCCACGAGAAAATTGCGAGTATTCATCATAAATGCGTGACGTTTAAAATTTCCAACCACGCGGCCGGCAGCGGCGTATTATAAATCAAAGCAAACAGTAGTTTGTGCGGCGAGGTTCGTACTTTAATGTACATTGAGGCCGAACATTCCGTAAGATAAATGTATCTGTTTACCTAATTTGTTTTTTAAAACCTCTCCCATTTGTTAACTTTACAAATATCAAAGGATAAGGGTAAAATTATAAATGCAAATAATATTAAACCACAATGGTAACTCTCATGCGCCCAATAATTTTGGTACTATTTGTATGCCGATATTTATTACTCGGTTAACATGATTCGGGTTTAATACACGCGTGTAGCTTAATTATATTTACTATTAATATTATTTACTCACATATTTACATTGTACGTCGTTCTGTGGAGTTTCATTACATTCGGCTGGCCATTAATGGTATTTCTTGTTATTGACTGCATACACAAACAAATAAAGTGGATTTTGGCGTGCATCATTCGCTATTTGTATGTTTAAGCATAGCATCGGGTACGTATTGCAGAGCTTATATGCAAGCAAATTAACATAGAGCCCATATTTGAAAGTCGGCCGGGATTTGAGAGGTGCGCCGAGCGGGTCGTGCGGGTCGTGCCGCCCGCACAAAAGTCCTAACGAGCACGTACCGCAGTCGTGCAAAGCTCGGAGCGCGCTTCTTGCTCCTCTTACTCACTCGCGAACCACCCTATTGCATTTATTCATGTCGTTACCGCTAACGATAATTTTATCGTGTGCTCATTTGCCGGCGCCAGACTAGCGACCATCCGTCAGCCGGTGCGAATCAACAATTTGTACGCAACACTAAAAATTGTATCGTTACTTAATTGACCCCAACGCGGTGGCTATGAATTTTGAGGATTTATTTTGCCCGATATAAATTAATAGCTAAACATATTTTTGTGTAAATATATAGGTTGAGCTATTTACATTCATAATAATACTTTGCTACAATGTAGAATACTTGGAAATTGGAATTGTTTCATAACACAAAGTCAATAAAAGAAGCGTTTTAGCAACTATGTTATAACAGATTATTCTTTCAAAGTTCTCCACTAGTTTTACAAGAGCTATTTTAAATAAGGTTTTATGTATAATGAGAGCATCTTGACATTTATTATATATGACGACGCGGTTGGCGCAGTGGTAAAGTAACTGCCTACTGAGCCGACGGTCCCGGGTTCGATCCCCGGTCAGGGCAAATATTTGTGTGATGAACTCAATTATTTGTTCTTGGGTCTGGGTGTTATTATCTATATATGTATTTATTAAATTAAATATTATATTTATCGTCGCCTAGTACTCACACCACAAGCCTTAATTGAGCTTACTGTGGGACTAGGTCGATTTGTGTAATAATGTCCTATAATATTTATTTATTTATTTATTTATTTATTATTTTCTGTCGAAAGTCGGAACGTTATGAGGTAATTGAATAGCGCAGCAGGCAGGGCACTCTGTAGTTAAGGACGGCCGGCTACCGCACGACGCACGGATGGCGCGTCGGCGAGGGCATAATTGCAGAAACTTTCATGTGCTTCGCATACATTTTCATAATTAAAGGGGCAGTTCTCACCAACTGGCGTATCTACTAAGCATTATTTACTTTATGGTTACTTCAATAACTTTCAATGTACTTTATGTATCAATTCACTAGAGATTATATCAGTCTCAATACAAAATAGAATGTTGGTAGGGAATACAGATGATTATAACCACCCCGTGGTTCAATGGTCAGCTTTTTAAGTATAGTAATGAAAAACTAAAATATGTTTTAACGGTAATCAATAATGTTCTTTTGTAACGGTCTTGTTTGTGGATTAGTAAATATACATTAAGCTAAGGATAACAGTTAAAGAAGGTAATAAAGCGAACAGAAATTTAAGTAAAAGTAAATTGCATAATTTGGGCACAAATCGTAGGATAACAAGGAAAACGTGAAAGGAAGGTCGTCGTACAGAACCGAAGTAAATATCCCACTTTTCCATTAAGGGCATAAAAGCCATTCCGCGAGAACCGAATAATAACGAGGGGCAGCGCTGTCCGGCCGCGACTTTCTTCAAATTTATTTGCATCGCAGCGTTTGTCGTGGTAGCGCAGGGCGTCCCGATTGCCCCAGTAATCGCTATTGTGCGGTGCCACCGGGGGCCGCGAGGGGTTGCGGCCACTGTACTTATCATGCTAGCCTCTGCAATCGTTTGCATATATACACGGACCTCTACTTGAATATCTTGTTCATCTTTCTACATTGAAACGTAGAAAGATGAACAAGATATTCGAGACTACGTTGAAACATTGTGCAATGGTGTAGGGAAATTAAGGGAAATTTTCGTCATGTTAGAAACGCATGAAATCCGCTTTAACTTTTCCGCCAAAAATATTCACTATTCAACTGACAAAGAGTATGAAATACGATATTTTATAAATACAATACCTCACGAACAGATGGAAAAGAGCGAGTGTTAGTATATTGTAAATAATTTAAATGTAATATTATATCACGTTATCATAACAACAAATTATAACAAATATTTTAAATTCCTTAAAATAAAGAAAACATCACTTTGTTCATTATTTAAATGCAATACTTTTTAAAGCAAGCTTCTTTCCAAAAAGAGTAAAAAATATACGCATATACGTGCCTAAACAAAGCGCTGGGCGCTCATAAAGGCTAATGTATGGATCTGCTAGTGTCTTTATCTGCTTACGGGAACGTTAGCTTCAAGAGCTTTGTTTAATTATTTTTAAAATACAAACGCTGATAAATATTTACAATTGTATAAATGTTTACGCTTTAGATTTAATATAAATCGTGGATTTTCGGATTTTGTGAACTAGATACCATACTTAAAATTTATACCTAGTGATAAGATCATTTTAGGGCAAGCTTATAAATAAAAGGGATATGGTGCATCAAACACATAAATATACTTGTGTTCTGGTAGCTACCGTACTTCGTCAATAAGTTTCAGTTTACTTAACAGTATTAAATCTATTGTCATAATATATTACAACGATTATACTGCCTCTACGCTGTTTTTCGAAGATTTGTAATTTTATCAAAACAAAGCAAACTAGAGGTTATCATATGAATTTCGTACGTATATATCGAACTACACTTGTGCAGACATTGTTTATAACGCATAAACTCAGCCGTGTGAATCTTTCAGCGGTTCGTTCACACTTAATTTTGCTGGAACAGTGGCGGTAAGAAATAAAGTTAAAATTAAGACGCGAGTTTATGGGGCGTTACGGGGTGTGCAGGGGGGAGGCGGGGGTTCACAAGGTGGGCTGCCGGGAGCGGCCGAGCCCCGCGCGGTGTGAGAGGCCATTCGAATTCACCGCGCGAGCTACGCCGTAGATAGCGGCAGGCGGAACACGTACTTCACTTCCACTAACTCCAACTATTGACAATATTAATGCACGCTTAGCAGGGCCAAGCGACATCGTGCACGGCCTACCAAATATACTGCAAAAATATATAAAGACCTCTCGAGAGGACCGCATACGTTAGTGGAGCCGTTCGAACTTTCCACGTTTCCGCATCGCATTTTTATCAAGATAGCGCTCGGCGACCGATCCATCTGCACTAATTTATTCCATATCTATTGCAGTCTCCGGAAGTAATGCAAATATTAGATGAGCCACGAATGACGGCAACCAATAATTCTGGAATTGAAATCACGAATTGCGACGGCAGCGGCGCTGGCGAATTTACATTTAAGAACTTAAATCAAGTTCTCAGTTACGATTCAGTTGCGATATTATTTTATTAAAATATGTAAATGACGCCGTTCCAGCTCGTAGATACAACGGTAAGGGCCTTAACATTGCGACGGAGGGTAACACTAACGACGCAATATTTTCATTAGCACTGCTCTTACCAATATAAAGACAATATTAAACAATTTCTTAATCATGGAGATAAAACGAAGAGAAAATTTAGTCTTTTATTTAATTAAACTGAAACAATAGCTTTAATATACAGTGCCTTCTGTCGTGATTTATGAAATTTAATATAGCATTTATTCTCGGAATTCATTTTCTTGAATAGCATAAAGATCCTCATAGGCAAATATTCTCTTTCTAATAATAATAAAAAAATTATGCGTTGTGCCAGCTTAAAAGTTTAGGGGAAGACCGTTCAGCTACAAATGATTCAAAGCACAAAGCAGTTTTCAATTTATCGGGAATAAATGCTTCGGTTGGCAGCTCAGACACCCAATTACCGCGCACAAAAGCTGATTACCGCGCGAGTGCGGGCGCGCTTCTGCCGCTCCAGCCCGCCCGTGGAATATTTGAACGACTTGCGAGAAAGTCTTCATTTACTCTTTTTACTAGAAGCCGATGCCGAACCGTTGCCTGTGATTGAATCCACGTCGCAATATGCGTTCGTGATGAATGAAAATCTATATCGAACATTAATGTGTTCAATCTTCTATTAGACTCTATTCGAATATCGAAGTCATATATTTTCATCGATTCGATTAAATATAATGTCGAAAGTTCTACTTATACATGTTAGAGACATCCTTCGTTAGCTGTGTAAACTTGCCCTGGTTGAATTATTGTACACCACCGTAAGCTTAAGACGTATGTAAACAAGATTTATGTAATTAATTTCGGAGATAAGACCAAGAGTTAAGACAAATAATACGCAAGCCAAACAAGATAATGCATGAATGTCAAATTGAGTAATACATATTATGTTTTTATATATACAAGTATATCATGAAATGATACCCACGACCTCTATTAAAAATATATTTTCACAATGTTTGCTTATTTAGAATATTAAATAAGTAAACGTTGTAAAAATATGTTTTAATGTTAATAAGCCTATCGGTCGAGATCATTATTTTACATGGTCTTAGCTACAATTTATTTCCACAATAAAGTGAGCACAGGAAAAATTGATTTATGCGAAAATCATAAAGATACAAAAAGAAATAAACGCCAGGGAAGATAGGATGTTGTTAGGCTGGGGGTTTCATGGTTTAAGGCGAGTTCGGTCGAGCAGCCGACAGCTACGCCCAGAGATATTTACGTTTATCTTCGGTTAACGGCTTCATCGCAAGCTTTATTACGACATCCACTCACGTAATCCTCCGCCGCCGTCATAACTCCTCGTTTGTGCCCCGTTACAATGTACTACAACGCTTTTCCACTGCGCGCTGCCGTAGCGACTGGCGATGCGCCTCGTCCTAACTAGAATGCAAACTAAACCGCAATTTATTCTATGTTTTTACCGCAAATTACAAAATGAAAAGAATTCTTAAGTAATTTCTAAGAGAAGTGTATTTAAAAGAAAAATGTAATATAAAAAATATGTGTCCAATTCTCTGCTCCATGCACTACTGGTTCGAAGACTATATTTTATGGCGTAAATGTAAATGATCCTCTTCAAGTTTTTCATACGATCGACCTTGTCGGTATGGTAAAATCGGGTCGACCTAAGCTATAAATGAATATGGAATCCATAAATACTCAATCTAAATTTCTGCCGTGGTTCGTAAAAATTGAGGAGGTAATCTAAAATCGGCTTATAGCACAGGTGGGTAATATGGGGATGTTATATTTTTAGCTCGGTGGTACTTTTAAAGACGATACATATTTTTTGTGATTAACTAATTAAACAAGCTTTCATACGAACACTATTTCCATAAGTAAATCTTTTATAAAACTGAATACATTACATATGGTTAGTTATAGTAAATGTAGCAGAGCTGGATTTCAAAATAGAAAGGCCGAAATTGAGCGAGTGGATTGGAACACGGCAGCTTAGTGCAGTCGCCGGAAGTAGGCCTCTAACGGCCACCGTATAATGGCTTCTAAATTGACCCCTTCTACTTTGCTATCCATTCATTCAAGTATGTACCTCTATAGTCATGCCACTGTCAGTACTATTAAGAATGGGTATAAAGTCAAATCACCAATCAACTTTTAGTTGATACGTGTAATATTCAAGACCAAATATAAAAAATAAAATATATGTAAAACTTGATGATATTTTCGATTATATTGTCAGATCAAAAACATAAAATATTGAAATTGACTCGATAGAAAAAATTCACGAAGTTACCTCTAAATTTCACACTTTTACGTTTTTTACTTGACATGGTAATGCCTATTATGTTCTTTTTTTCATAAACAATTATATTGAAACATTTGTGAGAACTTTGTAAGACCACTTTTTTGTAATTACTTTTAGTTTTGGTTTAATCACGATAAAACACTTTTGGCGCTTACTATGTTTTTAATTACGCAAGAAATCATCTTCCATCGCACGTTCCGGGAGCTAAAAACATAATTCTATTTCATACATCAGACGCTATCGCTCCGTTGAGACGAGTAGACCGTGCCATTGCTGCGCCGAATTTTAATAATTTTGTTTTAATATTGTATTGTTTTTTTAGAAAATGGTAAACAACAAAATAACATTAAAACTTAAGAAACGAGAACTGAAAGAGATTCCTATTTAAATGATATCTAATTTTCGAAGATAATTTAATATAGTATAGGTAGTATATTAATAAATTATTATTATTTATTAATATATGTATTAATTATAATATAAAAAATAAGACTTGATTCATTTCAGAAACTTTATGCAGGTGAGTTTAGATATCTATTATTTTCGTAAATTCGTTTCCGCGGGCTGAGTATTGACGCGACGATCTTAGGTATACATATTATATGGATATAAATATTTCATTCATAGTTTTACATCAATAAAATCAAGAAAGATTTATAGTATATTTTTTATGAATTATAATATTATTAGCTAATGCTAAGACATACATACAGACAAACAAACATACAAAAATTCGAAAAGCTATATTTATGTACTTATAGATATGTAATATTATTATGTAATACAGATTGTGAATATATTATATAGGTACATATATACTATTCACCACCTATTTACGTTATTTACTGGAACAACCATAAGAATCTACAAATAGGTAGTAATCTACCTATTTGTAGATATGATATTATGTTTCCGCGGGCTTAGTATTGACGCGACGCGGACGATCTTAGGTAGGTATACATATTATATGGATATAAATATTATGTATTTCATTCATAGTTTTACATCAATAAAATCAAGAAAGATTTATAGTATATTTTTTATGAATTATAATATTATTAGCATTACTACCTATTTGTAGATTCCTATGGTTGTTCCAGTAAATAACGTAAACAGGTTGTGAATAGTATATACCTATCATTTTTTTTTTTCAAGTGGGGAAATCTTGCCTAAGATACCCACGGCTCCCGGGGAAGGAGCCGTGGGTTATGTCGGAAGTATATACCTATCTATACTATCTATACTAATATTATAAAGAGGAAAGGTTTGTAATTATGTATGTATGTTAGTATGTATGTATGTATGGTTTTCACGCATAAACTACTGGACCGATTTCAAAAATTCTTTCACCATTAGAAAGCTGCATCTTTACTGAGCAACATAGGCTATATTGCATTTTCAAAAAAATTTGAGATCCTTACCAAAAATGCAATAATGTAACCCAAGGTGTAAAAAATTCCTCAATAAAACTTCTGTCATCGCGTGCGCTGCGGAATCTATTGAAGATAGAACAAAAAAATGTTCTAAGGTATTATAGAATGGATCAATATCTACAAGAAAGTCCGCGATACCATAATATGTCCATCTTCAGTAGTTATGTTACTACAACAACTTTTTTACGTTTTCAAAGTAAATAGAAGTGCCGACAGTAATCAAACCATGTTATCCATACATATAATATGTTAATCCTTATCCAAAATGATGTTTTATTATAGATTGTTTCAATACCAGCAAAATACTTTTTAAATATAAAAAATTGGATATTCCATTCAAAAGATATAACGAATTTTTAAAAGTGTACAATGAGCAGACGTAGTGCGGGACGGGGTAAAGGTGATTTTCATGTGATTAAAAATTAAACCTATAGTAGACTTTTCACTGTCACGATATCGCTATCTATGCGGGTGAAACCGCAGGGCATTGCTAGTATAATATATTCACAATCTATATTACATAATAATATTACATATCTATAAGTACATAAATATAGCTTTTCGAATTTTTGTATGTTTGTCTGTCTGTATGTATGTCTGTGCTAAATTCAAACTTTGGGTTGGGATGTACGAAAGAGGGTCCCGAACTTAGAAAAATTTTCGTGATTTTTTTATTTTGTCCCCATAACCCCCCCCCCCCCCCCTTTTTTTAACGGGAATGACTAGAGGGGCGCCAGATGAGTAAATAATGTCCCATAGTTCGATGTCGTCAGACACTCCGTTATCGAGATATAGGAAGACGTCGTACTAACCTATCAGGGTACTCCAGTACCCCTGGGTACTACGAACGTAAGTTATTTCAAGGTGCATTTATTTTTGTTTTTCACTCTTTGGTCCTTTATTTTATAATATTAATTATTTATAAATTTGATTTACAATTATAAGTTTACTTTACTTTCATGTTATTTACATACTGTTACTGTTAAATAGTGTAGGAATTTTTATTGTCAATAAATTTATGATTTGTATAGCTGAGTTATACATTTTCTTTTTAATTTTCGTTTCCGTGGGATTTCCGGGATAAAACCTATCCAATGTCCTTCCTCACGTTTCTAGCTATATCTGTATCAAATTTTAAGTGAATCCATACAGTATTTTTTGAGTTTGGCCCGGACATACATAATGATATGATTTGTATAGCTGAGTTATACATTTTCTTTTTAATTTTCGTTTCCGTGGGATTTCCGGGATAAAACCTATCCAATGTCCTTCCTCACGTCTCTAGCTATATCTGTATCAAATTTTAAGTGAATCCATACAGTATTTTTTGAGTTTGGCCCGGACATACATAATGATATGATTTGTATAGCTGAGTTATACATTTTCTTTTTAATTTTCGTTTCCGTGGGATTTCCGGGATAAAACCTATCCAATGTCCTTCCTCACGTCTCTAGCTATATCTGTATAAAATTTTAAGTGAATCCATACAGTATTTTTTGAGTTTGGCCCGGACATACATAATGATATGATTTGTATAGCTGAGTTTTACATTTTCGTAATGCGTAAATAAAAAAAAATCACGAAAAAATTTCTAAGTCCGGGACCCTCTTTCGTACACCCCAACCCAAAGTTTGAATTTAGCACAGATATACATACAGACAGACAAACATACAAAAATTCGAAAAACTATATTTATGTACTTATAGATATGTAATATTATTATGTAATACAGATTGTGAATATATTATATAGGTATATACTATTCACAACCTGTTTACGTTTTTTACTGGAACAACCATAGGAATCTACAAATAGGTAGTAATGCTAATCCATACTAATATTATAAATGCGAAAGTAACTCTGTCTGTCTGTCTGTCTGTTACTAAATCACGCCTAAAATACTGAACCAATTTTCATGAAATTTGGTATGGAGATATTTTGATACCCGAGAAAGGACATAGGCTACTTTTTATCTCGGGAAAATGACGCAATCCCGGAAATCCCACGGGAACGGGAACTATGTGGGTTTTTCTTTGACTGCGCGGGAGAAGCCGCGGGCGGAAACCTAGTAATATTATAATTCATAAAAAATCTTTTTTATCTTCTTCTTATATATAAAAATGAATCGCAAAATGTGTTGGTAAGCGCATAACTCGAGAACGGCTGAACCGAATTCGATAACTCTTTTTTTATTATATTCCTTGAAGTACGAGGATGGTTCTTATGTAGAGAAAACGTAAACATGTACCACGGGCGAAGCCGGGGCGGACCGCTAGTATACTATAAATCTTTCTTGATGTTATTGATGTAAAACTATTAATGAAATATTTATATCAATATAATATGTATACCTAATATCGTCACGTCAATACTCAGCCCGCGGAAACGAATTTACGAAAATAATATATATCTAAACTGGATGGTGGATATTTGTAGTCTGTATAGCGGAGGTAAGTCCCACGAAAATCGTTATTTGACGACTTTGTTACAAATGGGTCTCACACTATAATATCTACCTACACAACAAAAAAACATTTATTCAAATCCGTACAGCATATTATTCAAATCCGTATAGCATAGTTCCTGAGATAAGCGTGTACAAACAAACAGACAGACTTTTTTTACGGATTCGAGCATTATACTGTTTCCCTATTATTTTTTTTTAATATGTTTTATAATATGTATAGATTATCATTAATAATTATAATTAAATAATAATAATAAAAGACATATTACATAATTTGTGATGATTTCAACTTCACTGTTTTATATATGTAATTATTTTAGACTAGCGGTCCGCCCCGGCTTCGCCCGTGGTACATATTTCGCAATAAAAGTTAGCCTATGTTCTTTCTCAGGGTCTAAAGATTATCTCTGCCAAATTTCATCAAAATCGGTCCAGTAGTTTATGCGTGAAAACCATACATACATACATACATACATACATACATACATACATACATACAAACCTTTCCTCTTTATAATATTAGTATAGATAACATACCTACTAACTACCGAAAATACGCGTTGAACGAGCGAAGAATATTTGTGTTTAATTTAGCGAGCGATGAACTTTACGTACGTTGGATGAGCCGGGTGTATGAGGGGATTTTGAGGGCGCGCGGCATGGCGCGTAATGGCCCGCGGGCCCCGCCCATGGATCGTAGAAATTCTCTGGCTTTATACGCAGCCTTAACGTACGTTTAATGTTTATTAAACAAAATATATGAGAATACAATTATATTGTATAGAGTAGAGACCGTAACTAACTCTTAAAACTAACCCTTCACTTACAAGGTCGCAATTACGGCGCTCATAGTATTTCGTCCGACAACAAAATTAATTTCATACAAAGGCATTAACACGAAATCAGTGCGGAAGTTTCGGAAGTGTTATTTCCTTTTATAGCAAGGCGAACGTCGACAGGCCGACGGGACCGGGTATGAGGATAGTCGAGTACATAAAAGGGACAACTGGCGCGAAATACTGGTGTTGTAGCGTTGTTGAATCCTGAGCCCTGTTTAGATTAGATCAAACCTTCGAAATAACAGAGAATGAGGACGTGGATTAACTACGGTCCGGGGTATTTCGGCCCGTGAGCCTAATGGGGTACAGTTAGGGTAATGAGGGGAGCGGAGAGAGGATACACCCACCCTATTCTACTTTAAAGTTATCGTCCGAAACGTACTATTGAACTCTAACGTTGCGATTAATTGTCCTTTCATTAAATCTATAACATCGTATTAACGGCTTAAAGTAATTACTTTAGCAAAACATTTATAAGGTGTTTATGTTTGTTATTTAAGGTTTTGTGAGTGCTTTTATAATGTCGTATGTGTATATTGTTCTGTTCATATAAAATAAAGGTGGAGCTCATGGTTGGTGTATGTAAATGAGTCGGTAAGGGCGGAATCGTCCCGCTGACCGCGGATCGATGTAGGTCTAGTGTGGTGCGTTACAGATGTCCCCGCGATAGAAGTAAGGGTCGAAATCATTTCTCAATGTCAAAGAAGAAAATTCATTAGAACTCTGAAATTACTAATGACTAAACGGACGGAGTTAAATTCGCTCTTAATTTGTACCAAAAACTTTTTTCGCGAAATTTAAGAAAGTTTGCCAAACGACTTTTGAAGTGAGAAAGATGGGAGAAGTGCTAATGATTATTGTTTTGTTTTCGCTTTTCAGGTTCCGAGGAGGGATGAATCATTATAGGCCCCTCTTTTAACATGGTTATTTTGTAACTCGAACTATTGATATTCATAAAGTACGCTTGCGCTTGTACGTAACATTTTGAAATTGGTATATTAAAATCTTTGATAAATTTAATGCAACCAAAATTGTATCGATTAGCGAATACAACGTATGAAATGAATTGAGAAACAGTTTTCATTTCGTCGAAATAAAGTAACGGTGACATTTATAGGCGGCGGATGGAGTGCTCATATTAAAGTAATAAATCTGTAGCGAGTATGACGTCCCGGTGGCGCGCTACCAAAGCGCTACCAGCGACCACCGGCGACGTTCCGAACCAGCCGATATTAGTTTACTTTTCCTCTCCAACTTACTTTATTACTTATCCACCCGCGAGAGCTGCCGTTGATAGTTTTCAAGTTATTGAGAAGCTAAGAACGCGGAGAAAGCGACTCTGGCAAACATGCTTATTTTTATTACTAGCCGAGATAAATGTTCGTTGATGCTGCAAAAATATTTATATTAAAGCGCAGTTCGTTTATTTCAGAAATCATAAGAAGCGAAAGCATTCCAATTAGTATTTATTCTCGTTGCAAGTTACGAATGAAGTGAACACCTGTAAATTTACCACACTCTGTAAATTTAATAACTATTTGAAGAATATTCGGAGTATAAAGACTTCTTCTTATCTTCATTTATGGCAAGTATAAGGACATAATAATTATAATTCGTGATTTAAAGCAAACTGCAAAATTATATGTCTCAAACAGACAATACATATTAATTCATCATTTGGGTTGCCTGGTAGAGATCGCTACCTAGCGATAAGGCCGCCCTTTTCCGCCTTTTTCTATAGTCTTGTCTTTGTTATATGTATTTTCAATGCAATAAAGTATTGTTCATTTCATTCAAATGAATGAAATTTCAACAAATTCTGTTGTTGTACGTAATGAGACACTAAAACTTTAATAGACGTTTATATTACGTTTTTAATTGAATTGAAACTGCAACAGCTAGATTAAAACTATAAATTGAACAGACTAAAACTGTATTATTTTGAAAGTCAATATTGTTAGCAGCGATCGTGAATGTTTGATATATTTGGTTGGCGTGATAGTGTTATCCGTGACAAACAAAAAATAGGTTGGACGGCTTATCGTTGACAACAACAGCATTGTTAGAGATTTTATTGGCATAAATATTGTCCAAGTCAAACTGCGGCGAAATCCCGGTGATTTACTGAACTGTTTACGAGAACCTTCCCATCTCTAATCCTTGTCATTTTATCGTTATTTTTATGAATTGCCGCACACATGATAAGGACAGTTCGGTTGATGTGTATTTGCTTACCGATATTGGAAAAACTTATTTGTACGTTTTATTTTCTTAATGTTTTATAAGGCAATTTGATTTGTTTAATTTATTAAAAACATATATGTAAATATCCAAGTCATTTACGGTGTGAGTAATTATTTTTAATAATAAAATTTGGGTTTTTTCAATCAGAATAATATCTACTTACATTAAATCTATTGGCACCAATAAATTATTGATGGATACATTTTGGCCAGTGCGAATCGAAGTCTTTGGCAATTTCGAGCACCTATATTTCCGGTCATGAATATAAAATGTTTCCATTCCATGAAGAAAATTTATTTTAATATCTTAAATGCTTTTGCGTTTGAATTGCTTTTGTATAAATTATTAGTATGTTTTACGATTCCTTCTTTAATATTTTGTTGTAAAAGGTAATTTTAGGTTTTTAGGTTTGTTTTTTTTTATGTTTTGTTAACAATGTACGGAAAAATACAAAGTCTGCAACATTTTCATGTAATCAAATGGTAACAGAATAAGCGGAGGTACACAACTTATTAAATTCTTGTCCACCCAGTCAGGGCCGCCGTGCAAATACTGAGAGACCGGACACAACGTGTTCTTATAAAATTACAGACTCATGCCTTGTTTACGTACTTGATTTTGTGAAGAACTTAATTTACCCTCTTTTCACCGTCGCTCCGTTGTTTAATTAACGAAACACTCGTATCGCCAAAAGCTAAGCCTTATCTCGTTGGTCAGACGCTGATGAAATTGCCCGGAGAAATGTCTCAACTTTATTATTAGATTTATATATATTTAAAGTCTTTAATTCATTTAAAACACACCGAGAACTCTTGGAAATGTTCAACGTTTAAAATTTAATTTATAATATACATATTTTATAAGTCGCATAATTCAAACGAATAGGAAAGCGATTGTTCGCATGGCTGACGTTATTGGAAAAGTGGAAAGTTTTAAATCTGAAATAAGCTTCGTCTTAATCACGCAACGATAAGAAAGGTACATTAAAAAGGTCTGGCGTGACAACAAATCTAAAGGAAAAATCTCCGCTTCTGAGAGCCCAACGGTGATAAACGAGAAAAACTTTGGAACTAAATGGAGCATTCGAGACGGCGAAGCAGCGCTCTTCTTGTAGAATAATACTTCTCCCAAAGAAATAACACTTATAGTCCGCGAGGCTTAAAATCAAATGTCTCCGTTCGCTCCCAAGTTTGAGCCGAGGCTTTCCCCGTGTCGTGTACACCGATGGCGGCGAAAGCGACGGACAAATTTTATCTTCTATTTTTATTAGTTTTGGCAATAAATATACCGTGGAAGCTGTTCTTTGATTGCTGTGTAAACGATACTTTTATATACATACTTACTAGTTTTCATGTACGCTGCATCGCATCAGACATACCTGAAATAGTAATAACATTAAAATATAGTAAATTTTATAAAAGTTTAAACTTAATAAATATTTAACCTAATGAATATTTTTCTAGTACACTCTTCCGGTGTAACAAACAAACAAAAATTCTTTATTGTTACACCACACAAAATTACGAAAGAGGTATAAATTATACTATTAAAGTTATCAAACATGATAACTTTCTTATACTTTTTCTACTAAGTATACACTTATTTTTGATTTGGAATTCAATCATTTATCATTTAATTCAAAGCTTAAAAAAAATCTTATTAGTACATTAATTAATGAAAAATCTAGTGTCATTTCAAATTGCAATGAAATAAAATATACATAATACAGAAGCAGGAGTGACGAAGCTACATTGGAACAAGTTCGATTTGCCTTGTCCCGGCTGCGAGATCGGACAACGCTCGGACTACATGACGAGTCCCTCGAGGCCTTACGTGTCGCAACGCTCGGCTTATATTATATGGAAATAATTACTGTGTTGCGTTTAACCCGCACACATGGACGTATAAAAAAAGACGGACGCCGTTTTACGAACAAACAACGTGAAGCCACCGTAGTAAGCTAGCGATCGTGTAAAGACAATGAACACGCATACATTCTCACCATAGTAAGCTAGTCGGCCGCCATTACGTCGTGAACTACCGACTGATTAACTGCGTCACTGTTTCACAAAAAATATTTAAAATGCCGTCTTGCGTGGTTAAATGGTATCGCAACAGTACAATTTTAAATAACAAAACACGGCATGACATTCCACAGGGAAGCAAGTTATTTCTTATATGTTTTAATGGCAAAATTAATACGGCAAAATTTATAGAAAAAAATACAGCCGCCATTGTCATCAGGACAGCTGTTGCCATAGTGTTGCCATTATTTCAAAATTTCATTCTCCCAAAAGTCGGGGAGTTGATGTTAAGTTAATTAATTTGAAAATTACGATAAAATAATTTCATACAAAATGCAAAGTTGTTTTTGCATTTTCTTCTCACAAAAACATGTATACTATGCTAACCCATAAATAACAACCATATTTAAAAAAAAATATCACAGCCAATTAATACTGTCTACGACAGCTGTTATAAGACAGTTAATTTGAAAATTTCAAGTGTATGTATACTGAAATCGTATGAAGCATGTTTCCTATTTGTTTGGTTATAAACTGACATTTTATTTTATTTATTTTAATAATAATTAAGGAGACATTACCTCTCCTCCCCCCAATATTGCTTGAACAAGTTTTCATACATTTTCCTTTGGTTTCGCGTCCAGTGGTTGATTCGTCAAAGCTAAATAGTAATTGTATTTATGCATAGGTTCTAATAGTTAGAGTACACATAAAAAGTATAACAAATTGAAAAATAAAAATACTAAAGTGTGGGGTAATTTTATTGCATCTGGCAATCAACCTGGCACACACACATGGATGTGTCGCCGCCATTACTAGGCTTCACTCAATGTTTAGGCGATACTCCGTTCGTCTTTTTTTATACGTCCATGCCCGCACACATACCGTGCAATATAAAACGGGATCGTGCAATTTTATACCTCATTGTATTCGGGACATTAATTTCCTGAATTTGAATATAAACATGTGAGCGCCGAGACGATGAGTTTTTAAAAGCGATTCGAATGCGAAATTAAAGCACCGCCAATAAAGGCCGGAGAAACAATTTGCCTTTTAATGCAAGATCGTAAGTCAGATCGGAGTAATGTGTATGTGCCAAGTACAGAGTGGGCGATGCTATCGTGGCGAAGTGGCGCCGATCGGCACGCGCGCTCCGTCGAGTGCGCCGCCGAGCTTCTGTGTCAGCGGCCGTACGTACACGTCAAAGAGCTACATCGTCAATTACGTGATTGACAACTTAACCGACCGTGCACCGGACACTGCATTGTGATGCGTTGACAACGCAATAAAATTGATATCGTACGTCACCGTTCATTGTAAACTTCTGTTTGACATTCATACGCGTCATCGTTTCTGTTTAACTCTGAGGTCCATTAATTTAACGCTGCGCAAACAATGGAAAATTGGAAATCGCTAACAATGAATCGAAAATAATGTTAATACATTTAATATGCACACAAAGAGGAACACTGGATGCATGATCTTATATAAGCATTTAAACAATACGTAAATTCCCTTAATTATAGAACGTGGAACGGATAAAACGTTTGAATATCAATATATGTGATAACAAATTTTACTTAGATGGCAATTACGTAATGGACCAACTTTATTTCAAATATGAGTACTGGATTCGTGCAATGCCTTTCTGCTAACCGCTACTTTTCCATTACATGAGTGTTGTGGTTCAGAGAATTAAATATTTCTTTAATCCATTTGCACCAAAAGCTACGAACATTCTTTTTTTATGTATTATAAAAACAGATGGTACTCGCTAAATTACATTACGAAATGATTCACTTCTGTTTGATGTCGATAAAGGATCGAAACAGCTATCTCGGACTCGGAAGTCATTAAAATTTAAACTCGAGCGTAATGGGCATTAGGTAAGCGAAACTCAATTTGTTTCTTTTAGTAGTTCCCATCCCGAAAGACACGATTCACAATTGGGTGAGTCGGCAGAAAGTAAAACAGAGAAATGTTGTGGAGACCGTAGAAGTGATTTCATTTGAACAAAGTTTCTCTCTATCAACGAAATTCAGTGTAATTTGTGAGCAAGGAAAAGTTCACCTTATCATAGGATTCCACGTGGAGTATTTTGTTGAAAATACTCATTTCTTTCATTTCACATCACATTTTCTTATGTTTGCTGTTGTTCGATAATAAAGAGTTTATGTTACCGTTATAGCTGTTTTCAATGATTAATTAGGAAGAAGTCAGGTGTGTTTTAATTAATCATAGGTGATATTCAAAGCAAAAAGTTTAATAAATGAATTAAGATTACTTCATTAAAATTTACAAAACTTTCTTTAAAATATTAACTTTTATCAATATTAATGTTTATTTCTTGTACAAAAAAGGAGTAGACCTGTATTATATCTCATCCACCTATTTATATTAATAATAAAAAACGATGATTATTATATTATAATGATGAAATATAAAAGTTTGACAAATATAGCCATAAAGGTACTGGTACAGATCTCCATCACTGTAGAAACTTGAACAACGTCCAACGTAAATACAATTGTTTCAACGGATCTAAATGTAATAACAAGAAAGGAAAATATCAGTGATAACGAATGAAATGAAATGAGAAAAGAGCTTCCATGCGTTTAAGGATTACATCTGCGACACAAATATAAGAATCACGAGTTAGAACACAATTTTGTGAAATAGATGTGAAAATCCTGATTGCTGCTTGAAGTTCATATTTTATTATCGCAGCTAAAGGCACGGTCGTCGCAGATGTTAGTGGCATGTCACGTAACGACGGGAGCGCCGCGTGACTCCGACCGCGGCGTCTCCGTAGCCCTCTGCCTTCACTACTGCACCCGTAATTGGGCGCTACGTTGCTACGAGACTGCGATTACTAAACGCCCTATCATTAACGTCACTCAAAACATTTTGCTGATTTATCTCTCTTCAGACGGTTGAAGCTTTCGAGCTACGAGAATTACTCTATAATAAAATAGAGCAATAAGGACTGCTTTAAATGATGAAATAGATATGGACTTTTTACGCACGGTGTTAAAATATTTTAAGATAATTTGGAGTCTGGCAAAAATAATTTTGCATAATTAAGCGTCAGGGTCGCGGCAGTTTATGTGACGATTAGTGACGGAGTGCGCAGAAGGCTCGGCCGTTCAATTTGCCGCTTCACTTGACACAATTCGACGCCTGACTCGGGGACAATCGCACTCGAGCCCCGTCGACCTCCTTATCTCCCGCCGAGGTAATCTTTCCTTCCCTCGGCGGCAATAACTCCAAGTGGGCAGGATTACCTGCAAAGGGGCTTCGTAAGGCAACCTCTACAAAGGTTATCGATTTAAACATTGTGTGCACGCGTTGAATCCATTCTTTTTATAGCTGCTTGTCTGCGGTACGTTCAAACGGAATCTTAATTTACATTTCTAATGTTTGGTTTATAAACCAAGCGGATATTTAATATTCTTACTTAGTATAATAAGCTTTTCTATTAAAACATTTGCAGTTGGAACGGAGCTAATGTTATCTCTTATTATAATGAGATATCGATACTTATATTATTTTAGCAATGATAAGTTCTTTATTTTAAATTTAATACAGGCCTAGGGCTAGATATAAATAACCCGAAGATAAACTTGATTTTCATTAATAACTTTGTCTTCACAATTACTAGATAAATAATAACTGAAAAACACCAAGCGAATATTCACGTAACAGCGTAAGTATTCCGAAATATGTACGGTAGTAAAGTTCGAGTACCGTTTGAAAATTATTTCTCTGGCATGTAAATCTGCGCACGTAAATTCCAACATTGTCTGCGCACGGAAATTGAATCGTTCGCGAACCATAACAATACATAATATTCGCGAAATATGGCACAAACGCTTCGATACCCCCGAATAGCTTCAAGTGCTACGGAGACGTATTTTTTCCTACCATAATTAATTTCACAGTCGAAATACAATCTGAATCATAATGATATTAGAATGTTGATTGTGTTCTTTACTATTAAAGTAGTTTGTAATTATAAAAATAACAATGGGTGGTAGATTAGAGTCGCACATAGCACATACGTCGGCGGCACATGTCTGATTGCTTATATATGAAGTGGAGGGGTGCTGGTGTGAGTGCAAGCACAAGTCAGGGTGGCGGGATATTTCAATTTGGTCGGAGACGTGACCCGAGAGGCCGCGCGGTCGCCGCACGGCTCGCTGAACCGTAAGACCGTTGCGGGCTTCGCCAAAGAGCAAACAGCGCCTCCGCAATCTTGTGCCACGTGGACCATGCCGAACACTCGACCACGCCAATCTACTACCGCTATTACCCACACAATACTATACAATATTCGATTTACTTTCCACGGAAATTTTAAACGTGTGCTATTAACGAAAAGTATCAAATTTTAGTATACATACTTTAAAGTATTTTTTTCTTTTTGCATCATACCTTCACCATACTGAATATTATCTTTTAAAATCTGTCATATAAAAAAAAAATAATAATTAAGTAATTTATAATATTTCTTTTTTGATATTTTAGTGCAATAGGTGGAATACGTGAACGAATAGAGGAATAAAATACATTTAATTTAAAAACTCTTAAAATTTACTTTGGTGGAAGATTACGCAAATTTAAATCCATTTGTCACAGCTCAGGTAGGTGCTTTATGACTTTCGCAAACAATTGCTTTTCAAATCTTTTCATAAATTACTTTTATGCCTTTTCTCTACATTGTATTAAATTTTTTTAATATTTTATAACAATTTGTGAAGTTTATATGTACCTAGTATACTTAGTATTCATTTGTCGCTTATTGTGGTAAATAAGTAAGACTATTCAGAGGTGGAAGGTTTTAATGGAATATTTATTTCTGTCCGATTTATGTCTTCACTCATACATTTGGAAGGTGTTTAAACGAATCCACTTAGTGAGAATAAGGAGTAATTAATGTTTATTCCCTCTGCTACTGCCGCTCGTTACTAGAACGAGCGGACGAAAGGTGGGACGATAGACTCCGGCTATGAGGGTTTAGTTCTTTAAGCCTTTAAATTATAGCAACCATCCTCCAGTCCGTAAGTACTAAGTAGCTATAATAAAAGAATATATTTAAGGATCTGTAATATTTAAACAAATTTATATTATTACAAATTTGGTATCTAGTTAATTTTATTTTTTGATACATAAGTATTTGATTTTTCAGAAAATTTTGATGACGTTCAAATATCGAATATATTGGCTATGAACGAATAAGATAAAGCAATCATTTTTTTTTTCTAACGATTCCTAAAAGATATATGCACTGTACAATTATAAGTTTTTCAATCTTATGCAATACTACAAAATGTGTTTCTAATAACATTTTATGATGATCTAGATTTCGTTTCGATCTAAATTTTGTACAATACAAATAAAGCGTCACTAACAAGCCTTTCGAGTAGATAAGAGTCTTACATCATGCTTATTGGCTGTGAATAACAATGAATTTACGGAGACCATAAATCGAACAGGTGTGTCTGTAGTTGAATGGCGCTGGATATTAATCGCAGTCATAGTAGTACGAATGTCTTGAACGTATAAATTACTGTCTCTGAATCAATTGAAAACAATGGGTAATTAATATCGACGTTCGTCATGTTTGGCTTTCTATGTGCTCTGATTCTATGGAACTGTTATTAATATTTCTCGAACTAATGAATACACAGATAAAGGAGATATACGAAAATGTTTTTCTTCTAATAAGGATTATATTAATATTTATTCTACTAAAGTATTTCCTAAATTAATATAATGAAGGTAATGTACCCTTAATGACAACATTCTCTTTATGATTACATTCCCTTTTAATCCTATTAATCCTCTTTTGATCAAAGATTATAAGAAATATGTAACGGATTTCAAGATACATTTCTGAAATTTTCGTTATCAGCAATTCCTCAAGTTACAAGAATTTCATTCAAAGTAAGGTAATTTCTGAAACTATTCCTATAAAAACGAAGAGGGGAAATATATTTTCATGAAATTTTCTACTGCTACAAGTGAATGAATAAATTACAGGCCTGATTCGATTATAAATTTGCGCTGTTTCACACAGTATTCGAGAGACCTTTGGCATATTTCATATTAAAATAGATATTTATAAATTACAGTACATTGTTAATTTCATTTTTAGAAAAAAAATAATTTATTTGCATTTTTTAAAGCTTAATGGGTGACTCATTTCGTGCGGGTAAAGTATGAAATAAAATATGTACCGAATTAACTCGAAATTAATGTTTTAAAAGAATTGTAATGCATAAGAGTCAAGTGAGTCATCAATACACGTCTTATACTTGCACGAGTCTATTTATTTTAATGGATGGGGAGTATTGATCAGCTGTTGCTTAAAGGCTTATATTTTTTACTAGATTTCCGCCCGCGGCTTCGCCCGCGTTTTCAAAGGAAAACCCGCATAGTTCCCGTTCCCGTGGGATTTCCGGGATAAAACCTATCCTATGTGTTAATCCAAGTTACCCTCTATATGTGTGCTAAATTTCATTGTAATCGGTTCAGTAGTTTTTACGTGAAAGAGTAACAAACATCCATACATCCATACATCCATACATCCATACTTACAAACTTTCGCCTTTATAATAGTATTAAGATTAAGATTATTGAAGTTTATTGTGTGAGGACTCTGACGAGTCTAAGAGATATCGATTAGTCACGTAAGGTAAAAATTTCAGTTACCAAATTGAAACAAACAGCCAAAATAGATGTTGCATCATCTTTATAATTGTTGCCCTGTGTAACAATTCTATCTATACCTGCAATACTACGGACATTAAAGGACAAATAAGCCTCCATAAAGTATGTAACAACGTTCGCGCATTATAAGTTATCATAATTGCTATAGGAACCGATATACGTGCGTTCATAAAAATACAATAAATCCCCCTGTAATATAAACGCGCTGTCGACATCAGCGGACGGGAGGGCGTGCGAGGGCGGCGTGCGGCAATTTTTCTCTTCGCTGACAACATGATGTAACGCCAATATCGCGCCCTGAACGATTAAGCCGCGCACGCCGATAATTCAGACTTGTCGCTACTAACTGTCAAAGTGTCTATGGAAGTCAAAGCGGAGAGAAGCCCGCAGAGCAGCTAAAATTATTAATTTTTTGAAGTTACAAAACTAAACGATTCACGAGCGTGAAAGTAGTTTTTATAGGCAACTTTTTTGACATACCACAAAAATGGCTGATTATTACATCATGAACATATTTGGGTGACCATTTAAGATTTATAAATTAACTAGCGGTCCGCCCGGCTTCGCCCGTGGTACATATTTCGCAATAAAAGGTAGCCTATGTTCTTTCTCAGGGTCTAAAGATTGTCTGTGCCAAATTTCATCAAAATCGGTCCAGTAGTTTATGCGTGAAAACCGTACATACATACATACAAACCTTTCCTCTTTATAATATTAGTATAGATAAGGGTCAGGTGACCATAAATTTATATGTGGAAGTCAATATATAATATTACTTAGACCTTGTAATTGGCAAGCGATTAACCTGTGGTCCAACCCTTCCGGCACTAGGAATAGAAAAACTAGGTCGATTTTGTAGAATATTTAGCCAGTCTACGTAGATAGTAATTGTACCTACACACATATTAATTTGTTCAGTGCTTTTTCTATTATACGTGCTCTGTGCAATGATCTCGTAACGGCAGCAGTACCGTCGATTCGACATAAATTTCGCACGGAATTACGTCTCGTACCGAGTCTACCTTTCTTGTAATCATGCGACTGACTATAAAAAGGAAATAAAAGAAGCTAATCTCCGAGCGGTACGTTCGTATCGCTTCAAAAAGATAGTTGGCAAGTCGAATCACGCAGGCGGGCAATCACTCGATAATAAACGTGGAGCGAGTACGGAGTGCGGCGCCATGTCGCACGTGCTGCTGACGACGGCTTTTGGTGCAACGCAAGTACCAGCCGCCAGCCGCCAGCCGCCAGAGCCATACTCAACGACATTAGCCCCACATTATCCTGCTAATAAACTAAGGATTTAGACATCGCTAGTGTTACTAAGTACTTTCTAATTATTATTATTATACGAAAACGTTAAATATAAACATAACAACAAACTCATTGTGTTATTTGCAATGTAAGCAGACAAAAAGATTAGTCACGATTAATTAATTAACTCTAGTAGACTTAATAAAGTGAAGGAAAACTCATCTCAATTTTGAGTACCGAAAGTTTGGATCGACGGCAAGTTTTAGCGAAAATCGAATAAAGGAATGGATGACGATGAAATATTCTTAATATTTGTTAGGGTATTACCGTCTTTAAGTTAAGATGAATGTTTCTCAGATATTCTATATTATAGAATATCTGAGAAATATTATAAGTATAAATATTAATATTATAGATGATAACACCGTGGTACGATATTTCTATAGCCTATAAATAGAGCTTTCTATACCAATCTATTTTTAATCGGCGTTTACATTATACTCAACGTTTTTATTGTTAGTTGAACGTAGATATACGTATAGAACGGTATAGTTTTTCATATGAAATCGAGTTTCATTAATAATGCACCGCCTCAATATGAGTGACTCTACTTTTTCTTGCAACATATTCATTATAAGTAAGGGCTTGGACACGGCGGAGTCGATGATAAACGACGAGCTGGCGCCCAAGCGTCGGACGCTACATAGTCGCGAAAAATACAACTGTCATCTTGACTGATAGTAAAATAATGCCCGAGTCATGCTCCATTCTGCATGCCAAGAGCTATTGTAATTCGTTGTGGCTTGACGCTTATTACGTGGGTTATACAAAAGCTCCCCGCTTGAGGTAAGGGCACTGAATAATAAGTATTGAGAGATATTTCTTAGAACGATCTCGATAGAAAAGCATTGTTGGAAATGTTAAAAAGTTGTATCATGTTTTTAATATAAATGATTTGTTTACTTTTCTAATAAATGTAGCAATTTTTTATTTTTAGATCTCGACGTAATTATGACGAAGTGTTCAAGTTCAAAGGGCAGTATTTAAAAATGTATTATGAAATAGGTAGTTTTGCTTGCTTTTATAAACTGAAAATGATATAATTGTATGAACTAAACAATTTCTTAAAACTGTAAATCCAATATTTTGCTTCGTCTTTCATACTTATTTTTGCGAACAAAGTAACTATTAACAATGTCCGACGAGCACTACCAATATAAAGCTTTACCGTCCCGCGTCCGCATAGACCAAGTTTAAAACAAAGACTGGAGGAAACTATATAAAAGTTAGTTATCCCTCAGATTGCATTAAGATATTCTATTATGATACTTAAAAGTGCCTTTTAATTTTCCGCCTTGAAAGTGTCCATTCGTATATGTCAAGTATAATGCGAAACATTGCGCTTGAAAACTCCCGAGTCAACTATACCGAGAATATCACTGGAAACTTCAACATTCAATTTCATTTACACTGTTTAATTTTGTCTACCATATAATGGAACGAGATAAGTTAATTAGTCTACAATATAACGAGTAAATTAAAACGCAGAATCAGTGTTGTGGCGAAACAGAAATTATATTAAATAATAAAACATAATGCTATTGATTGTTAATATTGCCATCACGTCTTTCAGTTACTGTTTTCACGTCTATCGTAATAACGAAACTAACAAAGTTATGGAATGAACGTGACCTCGATACACCTACTTTTTCTTCGATGACACTGATCCGCTTGCTTCGATTCATCTCTCGAATAGAATGGCTTATTCGTCTACCCTTTGATCTAAAAATGTATACGGTACGTCATGTATAATCTAATAATTGAAAATTGCATGCTACTATGATAATTGTGATTGTGGTTTTAGATAGCCATGTTCGATAATTAACTGTGATATATATTTGGACAATTAGTCGTCTGTATATTGATACACGCATATAACACATTGCAGAAAAGAGCTAAGAAAGTGTTGACGAGAACTATTAGTAAAGTAATCTTCGCGCCAATCAAGACAAATGGCGCAAAAGAAAGAGCGCTCCTAAGTCTACGTCTTGCAGACGCGAGCCATGAGTGATTGGCAATATCGCGTGTAACATTGTTGAGCGACGTTCTCCTTCGTGAAAAGTATCGAAACTCGTGCCTTGCATAGGGGATGTGCAAATACAAACCCTACACACTACTTCTACCTAGGGTAAACTCAGACTGCACGGTGTAAAGTTTCCGCATCTCAAGGCTTTGAAACGCTTCTTGAGACTAGATACACATCTAGCTTTATATACGTTCGCGACAACACTATTGCACCTTGTAACAACATTATGTATTCATATTCGTAGACATAACAATGAGATTGTACGGGAGCAGAATACCTATCGTATATTATGTGCCGATTTAACATGGCACTTTGTATAACTAAGCCTTCTTCTTCTTCTTTTTTCAAATGGTAACTCCCGATCCCAGTGAGGACGGATTCTGCCAATGTCAAGTTTTGAACGGATGGTCAGTTTAAGTTAATGCTCATGTTAAGCGTGCTCTGTGCTGAGGAAAAATCACGGTTGAGATGATTTACTTTTTATTTACTTAAAGACTTCTTACATGGAGCTGTATAACCTGACAAAGAACAAATATTAGTTATAGACAACACAACACATCACAAAAGCATAACATAAATTAGGTATAGGTAGTCAGAGGGAGTTCAAAATTTTAGATTGTTAAAATTGATAAATTTTGATAGGATATTCACAAATGAGGTAGGGACAAGGCAAAGTAAACACTTAAAATTAGTAGGGAGGGGAACATCTGGGGGAAGGATATCCAGAAGTGAGATACGGAGCTTAGGGCAAACAAAGAATAAATGGTCATAACTTCCTTCGTCTATACCACACTCACAGAGAGAATGGTCACGAACATGAATTTTAAATAAATGATTAGGAGTGGTATTGTGACCTAAACGGAGGCGGCAAATGGTGGAAACAGTAGGCTTGTCTATATTAGGGAAACGGAAGAACCAGGGCTTACGTGGAATTGAGGGTTGGATATCTCTATAAAATTTCCCTTTGGTTGAATTTTTCCACTGACTGTTCCATGTATGATCCAAGCGATCCTTAGAAAGAGAAGAGAGATCGTGGGCATAATTAGAGTAATGCTCCAGAGTACCATGCTGAATGGCAGATTTAGCCAGAACGTCAGCTTTCTCATTGCCTACAATACCAGAATGGCTTGGAATATGTACTAAATCTACCTGAAGCCCCTTTCTGAAGCAGTTGTAAAGTGCGGATTTTATTAGAAAGATGATAGGAAATTTAGACTTTGAGCGGAAAGGGTTAGAAGTAATAGTCTGAAGACAGCTGAGGGAGTCTGAAAAAATAACTGAATTTTGGAGATTATGAGAGTCGATAAAATTGAGAGCTTCCAAGATAGCTGTGGCTTCACCAGTAAAAACAGAAGAGAGAGGGGGACATTTAAATTGTAAAATAGTGTTAGAGTTATGGTGCCATACAGCAACCCCTACAGCAAGATGTTTTGACATTTTTGAGGCATCCGTAAAAAAAAGATTATAACCACGCCAGTAGGAAGAAACCAGACAGTTAAAAGCAACATTAGAATCTGGAGCATATTTTTGAATACCAGAACTCATATTAATGTTGGGGTTAAAAACTAGTGCATGAAACGGAGTTGAATATAAAGGATGGATACTAAATTGGGATGTTGGATCCGGAAGGCGGTTAAATTTGATGAGACTTTTAAGTAGGCAAGGAAGATCAGATGGACGACGGAGGTTATTTAGAGTAAGTATTTGAAGTAGATTTCGAATTTTAGGAAGAAGGGGATGGGAGGATAATTGTATAAGCCGAAAGAAATACTTGTCTGACAGATATTGACGGCGGAGATATAAAGGAGGGTCTACACATTCTACCTGAAGGGCATTGACTGGTGTAGACTTCATGGCACCTATAATGAGTCGAAGACACTTGTATTGTATTCTGTCCAATTTTATTAAAGCTGTTTTATTGCAAGGTTCTAAGATGAACGACGCATAATCCAAATGGCTACGGATTATAGCATTATAAACTAGTTTTTGACAATATGGATGTGATCCCCACCAAACACCAGCTAGGGAGCGTAAAACATTAATACCCTTTTCGCACTTCTGAGAGATGTAGTTAGTGTGAGCCATACCATTCAGCTTTTGGTCAAGCACCACCCCTAGAAATTTAATCTTGTTGACTACAGGGATTGAGGAGTTTTCTAGTAATATTACCGGCTGTGGGATCAAGCGTTTTTTCGTGAACACAACTACATTGCTTTTGCTGGGCGATAGTGACAAGCCATGATCGTTCATCCAATTTTCCAAATAAGATAAGGCGCTGTTAAGTCGAAAGGTAATCACATCCATATTCTCTGACGAAGTATACAATGCTATATCGTCCGCATACTGCAGAACGCTACAATACGATGGAATGGCTTTATCCAAATCCCAGGTGTATATAGAATACAATAATGGACTCAAAACGGAACCTTGAGGGAGGCCTTTAAATACATGTCTAGTAGGTGTATCTTTAGAACAGCGTACTTGTATCGTCCTCAACATTAATAAGTTGAAGATGAAATGTATCATCCTCTCAGGCAAACTCAGCTGTAACATTTTCTGTCTGAGCACTGGAAGAAGAACATTATCGTACGCTGAAACTACATCCAAAAATACGCCGACCAAATACTGTTTATTGTGAAAAGAGGAACGAATGTCAGTTGTTAAAATACTAAGACTGTCTAATACACTCAAACCTTTCCTAAAGCCAAATTGGGAACTAGCTAGGAGGCCTCTGTTCTCGACCAGCCATTCTAGACGATTTTTAATAAGGTGTTCGGTGATTTTGGCTAAGGTAGAAGACAGGGCGATTGGTCTATAGGAATTGGGGTTAAGGGGATCCTTGCCCGGTTTGGGGATAGGAATAATAAGCTGGGATTTCCAAGAGTCCGGAATAATTGCATGTAAAAAGAAAATGTTAATTAAATTTAGAAAAAAAGATTTTGTTTGATCGCCTGACTTGCAAAGAAAAGAATATGGTACACCATCAACCCCAGGGGATGAGTCTTTTAAGCCATCAAGAACCGTAACAAGTTCTTGCAAGGTGAATGGGCAATCCATACTGTCGTATGATACTAAATTATGGGGAGGACAAGGAAAATGATCAGAAGAGGGGACAAATGGAGGGGATAGTTTGTCAATGAAATCATCAAGCCAAACGTCTGAGTTGTTGGATACTCTATTTTTATCACATAGAGCTCCACGGAAACGGCGAATACTATTCCACATTAATGATGGCGGGGTTTTTGGAGATAAGCTCTCACAGAAACGGATCCAACCCTGTTTCTTTTTTTTTGATAGCACCCGTTTAGTGCGTGCTGCAATTTTCTTATAATTAATAAAGTTCTCATAAGACATACTGGAATCATATCTTAACTCGGCTTCTTTACGGTCCTTAACTATGGCAGTACACTCATGGTCCCACCAGGGAGGGGACAGCTTCTTAACAGACAGAGTTGAATAAGTTTTCAATGGGAAAGATTCGGTAGCAGTAGTCTCGAGACAGTTAACAAAAAGAGAATAAGATTCCAAACAATTCTCAGGAGAAGCATTTGGGAGATTACTTATTTTGGCATCAAGGGAGTTGGCAAATTTCTCCCAGTCGGCATTGCCTAACTTAAATTTGAGCAAAGGTGGGAAAGCTCTAGTGGGAACATGGACTGTGCGTGAGCAGGAGATGAGGATTGGAAAGTGGTCGCTCCCATGAGTAGTGGAAAGCGTAGAACAAGAAAAGGAAGGAGCTAAGACAGAAGAGCAAATTGTTAAGTCCACTACAGTATTAGGATTTTGTAATGGGGAGACTCTACGGGTAGGAAGGCAATCGTTAATAATACACATATTCAGATCTTCAAAGAGGTCAACCAAAAGATATCCAAAGGAGTCGCAAATGTACGAGCCCCAAGAAGTATGGTGGCCATTAAAGTCACCCATAATAATAACAGGGGGAGGAAGAGAGGAGATGATTAAGGAAAGCTCTGGAATAAAACTAGAATGGGGATGAGGAACATAAACGGATAAGACTGATATATTAGCAGCTCTAGCTGCAACTGCATTAAAGTTACAGCCATGGTGGGGAAGTGAAATTTGTGAAAAGGGAATACTGTTATTCAAGAGCAGAGCACAGCCAGCATAACCATCAGCTCTGTCGTCTCTAAGACAGGAATAGCCCGGAACCCTAAACCGAGAACCGGGCATTAACCATGTCTCTGAGATAGCAAGAACCAAAGGTTTATGATTGGTTATTAATTCAAAAATCTCGTGCTTCTTGGGACGGATACTCTGAGCGTTCCATTGCAGAAACACTAGATCCATAATTGAGGATTGATGAGAAACGGGATAATCTTTCGGCAACGTTGGACGGTAACTGGTGGGGATAAGAAAGTAAAGTCTCTATAAAAGATAAACACATATTAAGTAGATGTTCATCAAAAGGAAGTGAAGAGCCTGTATTAGGGAGAGCACAACCATTAGAAAGGGAGGAGGGAGGTTCACGAATGATAGAATGATGTGCATCCTTATCATAAGACTTACCCAGAGGAGCTCGGGAACGGGGGGTCTTAGTGACTGTTTTTCTGTATGAAACATTAGGTGTTGATTGGATAGGAGGATTAAATTGGGAAGACGGGAGGCTTTGGGAATGTATAGATAAAGGATTCTGTATCTGAATATTCTCAGCATAGGATCTACGAGTTGACGGGATGACTCTAGAAGCCTCCTCAAAAGATATCCCTTCAGATGCCATTAACTGCTTAATGGCCTTTTGCCTAGCTTGTTCGGGGCATTTCCTATCAGTGGCATAGTGCTTACCAGTACAATGGAGGCATGTTGCATCAGACTCTAAAATTGGACAAGAGTCGCCCAAATGGGCCTGTGAGCATTTGAAACAACGTTCCTTAGAGCGACATTGGTCGCGTACATGTCCAAACCGACAGCATTTATAACATTGAATTGTGGGGTATTGGTACACTTCTACTGGCATGGAGTTGTAAAGGCAGTATATTCTTTCTGGACGAACTTGGCCTTGAAAGGTCAAAACAACAGTTTGAGATGGTGACCATGAAGTAACACCATCTATTCTAATTTTTTTATTAAGCCGTCTGGCTTTCAATATTTTGCCTCTTCCACCTGGGAAATCCACATGGCTGATAAATTCTTCCATAGACCACTCCGTAGGGACACCTTTGACAATGCCCATACGAGTGATGTGAAAAGTTGGAATGGAGGCTTGGTAATTTGAATCTTTAAGAGGGGGGAAATTTATAAAATTATTTGCGTCACAAGCGGTATTGAATTGTACAGAAATTTTATTACGCCCAATAGCTTTAACTCCATCCTTAGCTATGTTAGCTACACGATTATTGTATAGGAAAGATCCAAATTTAATCGGCCTGATGGTTAAACCCGCCGCAGGATCGGCCTCTGTACGGGACACATAAACAATAAAGGGACCACTGTCATTGTCGGAATATGTAATGGGATTAGATAAAATGGGATCCACATATGAACTTTGAGAGGATGCGATCGCGTAGTTATTAACTGTAACATGTCTTTTAGACGGGATAATATCTGTATCAGCAACGGATGGCTCTGACCGTTGTCTCTTATTACTTATGTGCTCCGCTTCCATCACCTCACCCTGGATGTCAGGAGGTTTACCAGGGTCGGGAGGATCAGGATTCATGATGGGTGAGGAAAGTTAGTAAATAAACGCTTACCCCAATATATATATATATAGACAATCACAAATTTGGTTATCACTACCAGTTTACACTAAAAAAGAGTGTTCTCAACAAGTTAATTAACAAAAATCTCAATGGCACGTGTTTTCTCCGACACAACAAAGAAACTTCCGCTCATAACTAAGCCTTATAATGACATTGTGTTTTGTCAAAGTCTAAAACGGCTTACTAATATTTCGCAAAAAATAATCTAAACGGAATTATTTGATATTTTAAGTATTTTTGTAAGTTTTTCTTATCATTTATGTGAAACTACATTATTACTATATGTGTAGGTTATATAATGCAAGTAACCGAAGCGACATATGGAAACATTAGGACTAACATACAGACCTCTAGAGATTATACTATTGTCTTTCATTTCCTGTGGGTAACTAAATGAATCTGATTTAAATATGAAGCAGAGGAATATTATACATTTTCAGTTATGTTGTAAATGTAAATTAAATAAGAATATTTGAAGTATACAATTAAAATAGTCAATTTTAAGTTCGAATACTAAAGATGTTGAGTATCGTTATTACCTAGTGCTCATAGAAAGTAAATTAAAAACAGACCATTGCGTCCCCTTTTTCGAAGTAAGCGTTCACCAAGTAAGTGGTCAGCGCAAGAGAATTCACCTGTGATTGATGGCGGTGTAAGTTTCACTCGCGCCGCGAATTTTTCATTAAGCGAGGCTCGCCAAGCCGGGCCATGCATCATAGGCTACGTTCGGAGAGCCGCGCCGACATTCTGATCCACTCAGCTTAATACAGAAATTAATACGCAAACAGCCGTGACGTGTGGCTTTGTGACAACCACCGTGGACAAAAAACATTTGACGCAGGACCGACGGAAATTGTTTTGTTATTTAAATCGAATTGTTTTCGTGTTACGGTAATAAAATGTGTTCAGCGCGGCTATAATTCACTGGATATAGAATATTTGCATGTTGTTTTCAAAATTAATCTTTAGGGATGATTTCGCCGCTCACTGATAATGTCCCTGATAGCCTATTTGACACTTTTGACGCACATTCTCATACATTAAATGTCGTTTTAACTGATAGATAAACTGAAGGAATATATTTAGAAGCTATGAAACCGTTTTTTAATTTATCTTAAATTATCCACGTGACAATGAACATTATTTTATCGTGCGGACAAGAAATCTCTTGATAGAGAAATAAAGTGATAATTTTGAAATAAGCATCAAATTAAAGGGATATGAATGTTTGAATAACATCTAGAAGGTTGGTCTAATTCAAATTAATTTTAATCTGAGATTTTCTACTTTGGTAATTACCAATATTATACAGAATGAAATTAGGTTGTTAGTAGTACTATTCAGTATGGGGTATGACTAGGTTTATCAGTCTTTGAAAGTAACTATGATCAACGTTATTAAAGCTGCTTTATCGAGATTCCTTTGAGACACGATGAATAAATAAATTAAGAGGATTTGCAAAATGTCTTCCAAATACTGTTCGATATACAATTTATAACTCCTTAATTAAATCCCACTTAGATTATCTAATACCGATATGGGGAACATCCGCTAAAACTAACATGAACATAGTACAAATAGCCCAAAATAGATTAATAAAAACCCTTTTTTGCTATAATTATCTCACTCCAACAAAGAAAATATATAAAGACACTAAAATAATGGATATTTTGCAAATTTACGTCTATAATACTTGTATTCTGATACGAAAATTGTTTAATAAGGAAATTCATACAGATATCACTTTAACTAAGAGGAAGCGAAATTTTAATCTACGACAAAATATATGTACTGACCACCTACATATCCATCCAGCCCGTACCTACTATGGCTCAAAAAATTTACTTCATGACGGAGTTAAAATATACAATAGCCTACCTACAGATATAAAACAAGTAAAATCATTAGGATTATTCAAAAAGAAATTAAAACTTCATATACTACAAAATGAAAATATGCCCTGAAATAACTATCGTGTAAACAACTTAAAAATATAAGTGAATAAAATAAAATCAGCAATATAAATAAAAATAACAACGATCACATACTTACTTACCTAGTTTAAAAAAAAATCAAAAGTAAAATTACTTCAAAAAATAAATTAATATAATATAAAGTGTTAAATATAACATAAAAAGTATATCTATATTTTAAAATAATCAAGAGTAAAAATCATTACAACATATTATGAATTATTATACTTATACATATTATAAAAAAAAATTGGTTGTTTGTAAAGTAGGTTTACGATCGAGATGTTTATGTGATAACGTCTTATTGGTGGCAGCGCTCGAGATGAGACGGGAGATCGGTCCGTCTCTCTCTCGTTATACCTGCGATCGCGCTCGTGAGGTTTTGGTGTGACACAAGTTTCTGAACATGTCACCCGACTAAAACGATTTTAAAAACGTTATCACGTTAAAAAACAAGATTGTATTAATTAAATTACTATAAATAGTTAAGTCAACACTAAATTACTACTTACACAAATTTTTAAATAAACTTACAATTAATATTTATTTTAGTTCATGCAATCGATGTCACATTTAGTTGCTTTATATCCGTGTAAACATTCCTCACGAACACAGCCATACCGTCATAAGACGATATTATTGCACAAAATAATCTCCACTCACCCGCAAATTTTTTAATTTATTTTGTCAAGGTGTACAACTTTATAAAATATTGTGAAACGTTAGAATAAGTGAATTGTAAAATTCTTTGAAAATAAATGTCTCTAAACCTAAATGTTTGAGAGGCGTTAGACGAAGTTAAAATATATATTAAAATACACAACACGCTATAATCGTGGTTCTATGAATTCGATTAATGGTGTGTAATACAAAACCAATATCCAATAAAGCATTTTATATTATCAATTAAACGCTCTTTTCATTGTTAAATTTATTAATAGCTATTTTCATAGTCAAGTATTGTTCAACAATTCAAATAAAATGCATTAAATATTATTATCTGGTTTACATAATTTATTACCAATTTATTTGTACACAATCTATCGGATTGTTAATTATGCGCGCCGCATCTGTAATGCATGCAAACTATTTCAATAATTGATTACTATTATTATAACTCATTATATGACTGTAGCTTTTTGTTTGATAATTATGCTAATCATAAAAACACAATTGCCTTATTATAATAATAAATATGTAAATAGTTAAGAACTTTAAATTCATTAAAAAACTTTTCATTATTTATTTGGAAACTTTATGTTATTAAGAGCGCTTATTCAATTTAACGCAAGTCAAAATCTCCGCGATCTATTACGATAGATCGCGGCTTGAGCTATCCTTTTACTATGAACAGCATAGGTCCACAGGAGAGCGCCGAGCAACATGTCCTCTCTCTGGAAAGGCTCGCTGCCGACTGATTTGAATCTGGTCGCGCGCACTGTTTTATAGTACTTTAAAAAAAATTGTAGAAAAATAATAGAGGTACCTTAGTTGATTTTTTAAATTTTATCTTATAAGTAAGACATTTTTTTATTGCAATATGTATAAATTATATTCAATTAAATCAAATATCTTGGTGAAAATAATCATTTTGTCGACTATAATTTCTAAAAAAATTCACATTGTTCGGATTTTAATTTCGTAAGTTAGGAGTCCAAAATAAAAAAATCTTTTAACTAACTATTTTAATAAGGATTTTTGCAGTTAGTTAAAAAAAATTATGTGTTAGATCTGTCAGCAATTTCAGATATTTTTAGCTTCGAAATTGACACTAAAAGTGAAATCAAGTAATCATCGGCTCAGTTATCTTGATGGTATTCAAAAATACTGTATTAATTGAAAAAAACTCTTAACTAACTACATAGACAATAAAATTTCCTAAAATTATTAGTAATTCATATGTTTGTAAGATAAGTGGTTGATGGACAATCTGGTTTGAAAAATCACATATTTGAGCCAAACAGCGCATGGACCGCGTGCACGGCCTTAAGAAATTATTTATTAAACGCCTAGAAAAATAAAGCAGTTTAATGCGTAAAATAAGACATACGAAATGTTTCCACATGATAAGTCAGAAACAGAATCTTAATAATACAACAAATCCGATAAACGAGAGAAATGACATCGCAAACAATTACTAGGAAAATACATAAAGTGTTACAGTACATTTCACTTGAAATTAATTTACTAAATCCCTCGGTACTATCTCAAAGGAAACTCGTGCACTTCAAAATTCTTTAAAGCACCAAAGAAATAAGTATCGTCTCAGAGGAAAGCAAGCGATGTCTGAGATGAAAAGTTAGGTTTGTACGTTAGGCATGAGGAATGGGGGGAGCGGGCCCGGGCACGCGGGGGCCGCTCACGTACAGAACTCATACAGGCAAATCCGAGCGCAGTCTCCTCGCTACGAGTTTATTACCCTACTCATATTTACACAATTCGAGTGGGTGTTAGCGGTCTAGGCGCGACCGCCGGCGACATATTCCCAATGGTCCATATTTTCCGAGTTGGAATCCTTTTACGTTTCTTCTTATTCTATTTACTTGCATTGGTTCTGTAATATATCAAAGGATTCTTCCCACTATTGAACAGAAAGGCCTCGTTTGCACTTTTAAATCGTGGGATCCGTCTTTGAATGCACGATTTAGCAAGGTATAAAGAGTAAGAATAGTTGCTGCGATAGGAATAAAATGAACTTATTTATTTAAATAATTTATTGTGAGGGGATTATAAGTGGATTTGATTAATTTATAAACTCTTTGTGAATCTTTGGCTCGTAAAGAGTATCATTAAATTAATGTTTAAGTAAATTCTAATTTAGCGATAAACTAGAAGGTTAATTAAAAAGATACTCAAGCCGTAGCTTACATTAAGCGCTTTGCTCAATCAATTTGCGAATTTATTTAAATCTATATTTTATTCTCGTAATGAACGAAGACAACAACCGCTATAAAGAACACGAGGCCAACCCGAGTGATTAAGTGTCTCATTTAAATGCAGTCTCCCGATGCGGACGTCTCAAACGAAAAGGGAACGGTACCCGCGGAAAACGGAAGACGGGCACTCTTCGCAAAAGGAACAAGAGGTATTTAAATTAGCGTAGTCGCTGAAAAAGTGCACTAACAACATTAACAAATGGAACAATGGTAAAGTACACAAAGAAGCGGAACAGCCAGGCAAGCCCATACACGTATACGCTGCGTTATACTTACTAGTTACTCATCGCTAAGTTGTTTCTGTGTTATTTATGTGTATCTACTGCTCTGGAAAATACCTTCACCACGATACCCGCATCTGAGCGCATTCGACTGCACACGCACAAATGAACTGCTTAGGAACTACAAATTTGTTATGAATGAATCGAAAAGGTCGATATAATGATTTTGAAATTTCTAGAGGACGAAATTTTTTTTACTAAAAGAAATAGAAGCCGTGACCCAAAATAACAAATGCCAGCTAACACGTGTGGTCTTTTGGCCTATTAAGTTTCATTCATTAAGTAATTTTTCATAATTTCAAATTATTTTCAGTATAACCGAGATAAACGCACCATAGAAAGTAATATTATTTTTATATTTCTATAGAAATAAGCGTAGACATTGTACCTAGTTGACATACTTTCATATGGATTAATAAGAACTGTTTAACAAAAGTGCAATAGAAGTTTCAATAAATTGTATTAAAAAACAATTCGAAGTAAAATCACAATGTTGCAGTATCTTTAGATATTTTTCTCTTCTTATTATTAGATTTGTAAGAGTAAAGACTATATAAATGAAAGGCGCTAAATGATTAACAGCTGCCGTAAACAGATATAAGATATCCAAATTGCATTCAGCAAGTCAAAATATCCAATCTCAACGAGGCGCTTTGTACCGTTCATAAATTGTAGTCTCACTCAACTCAGTATGTATTTTATGGGTGTTGATGATAACTTACGGCTCCATTTAATCCAGTTTAAGACCGTTGAGTTCTGGAGGCTACGGCACTCTGTAAAATTACTCTCGTTTAAATCGCGTTTTAGAAACTCGCAATAATAACACGAATCTAGACAGGACGGACTAACTTTTGGTTTATTATTCCCAGTTCAGACTTATTCAGCAATACAAAGGAACGTGAATGTAATAAACATTAACTTGGAATGGCATCAAATCTAATATAATTTACGTATATTGCTGCTTGATATTGATTTGATATAAATTTGATTACATCCATACAATATGGGTTTAAAATAAAATATAATTAATTTTGATAATTGTTCTTAAGTGAAACTGAACATTGAACAATGGCAATCATGGTCTTTAATACTAATCAAAAATTGCAGTGGTAAATCACATTTTGTCAGTAATTCTAAATTAATTATTACAATTTGTATGTGTACATTTAAGCCTATTAAAATAATGGCAAAACACTTTTAATCGAATATGACAAATATAATCTTATAAAGCCTTAAAGCGCGTATTGAAAGAAAGAAAGAAAGAAAGAAAATAAATTTATTGCAAAAAACACAGCCAACAGCATAACAAAATTTAACTTAAGATTAGCAAACGGATACAGCCTCAGCAAAATGCTGCACAAAAACAGCGCTGATTTTCAGGCTGCACCGGCGGTTGAGGTCCGTCTTAATATTAAAAAAAAAAAAAAAAATTAAGCGTATCTACTTAAAATAAATACATAATGAAGTATATTAATATTAATAATAAATAAATATAATAAATAGATGCATATATAATTTATGTTAGGGCAGAATATATATGTCATAAATATATATATATATATATATATATATATATATATATATATATATATATATATATATATATATATTATATACATATACAATAATACATATACATCGCAGGAAAGTCAAAACAGTACATTGAATACCGTTCTCATAGGCCATAGGTATATCATCACCCCAAGATCAATAGAAAGGAAGCTATTGGGTTACGGCGCGCCAGTCTTCGATTTGCTTTTGTAACAGAATGTCTTTTAATTTTCTTTTGAATGTCAAGAAGGATATATCCTGTTTCAATTTTAGAGGTGGCGGTAAGTAAGGCGGTAAGTATTGCACATATCAGAACTAAAACACAACAGACAATAAAAAACCTAACTCATAACATACAATATCTGCTATCAGCACAATCTGTTCCAGCGTCTGAAATATTAGCCTTAGACTTTATCCGTTTGCTAATGAATGCCAATAACCACTCCTTGTAATTAATATCCAACAAAAGTATTTGAACACATTTGATCTACGAGCTTCCAAATAATCCGTTGCAATCTAAGTTAATTGAATAGTACTCTGTTGTAAGTTGTGGAATCAATTTCAAAGTAGACGTTAGTTAGAACGCCTCACTGAATTAGATCCCGTTAATAGTGGATTTTCTTATCGTACGCCCTGAACCACTGCGCCAATTTATTACGTTCGTTTTTTACTTTTCTTATGTAATGTAAGGGGAGGCAAAAAGAAAGAGATTTATCTTTAAAGTAGCTTTTTTGCACGGCGCAAAGTAGAATGCAAGATCTTAATCAAAAGTTTTATAGTGGTTTCAAACATTTTTATGTCGCTTGAAACACCTTCAGTCTTAAAATTGTAACGACAATATTCAGCAGTTATAATTCAGAACATTGTACAGTTTATTTCGTCAAGTACTTTTTTTGCTTAGTATACAAAACTTACAGTATTCCCGTGTCGTTTAATTAATTAATATCTCCAACTATTATAATTTAATACCTACCTCATAGTTATAACAAAACATATAAAACAAAAGAGGGTTCTGTGTAAATCATACATCATTTAGAAACTTTATGTATTTTTGGTAATTCTCTAAGGAGGTCAAATATTATAATATGGGGCAACGGGGGGCGAAGGGACCATTGTAGGAATATAAAGTCGAGGGCAGCACCGTTAATCCGGCACCGCCCAAACAAATTAGGAACAACATTAATATATCCTCTGTATCCTGCAACTTCTCCGCAATAAGCAGAATGTATTAGTGTTATTTATCTTAGCTCGAGCGCCAACAAAGTTTTAATTGCAAGCGCCAATACAATTTGCGTACAAATGAATTTATTCGCTGAATTCGTAGTGCATTCGTGTGCGAAGCGCTGGTGGCAATAGTGTTAGGACGGCGACTGGCGAGCGGCGCCGGATTATCCGCGTGTGCTGCCGCTAATTGCGGCCGGCGGACAGCAACACTGACAACGCTTTACATTTTTCATTTACTATAGCTACAACAAATTGTCTGAAACACATCACATAATTGAAGGTATGATTTTTTAATTAATGATAGCGAATTTTATTGTTGTTATTCTTTCCATGACCCATACGAGAAGTGCACATCCATATTTTTATTTGAGTAAAATTAGCATTACTTCATGAAGATACATAAATCCAGTACCAGATCATCATAGTAAAAGCAAAAAATAATAATCCAATGAGTTCTGTTACACGATATTACTTAAAAACAATAAATGCTTACCCTGAAGCTTTCAAGCGTAATAACTTGCGTAATAAATAGTCCACATTGACGTTTAATGTTACAAATGGAATATCTATAAGGTCGGCATGGTTGGCAATGCAGTCTGGGGATTACAATTCTCGTTCAGATAGTCGGATACCATCGCACTTTGCTCCATTCGCTGCAATTAACGCCGCACAATGACCACATAAATCTCCCCTGAATGCTGCGCTCATTCTATTCTCGACTGTACAGAGATCGAAGGTTTGTTTAGCGCCGTACGTGTGGTCAATGCAGATAGCGGCCGTAGAAGGAAACAATCGATTATACCCTCGAAAGAAAATAGACATAGATAGGCTATTAACGGCAAACAATAAACACGGCGTTGATGGAATGAATTATATGGGCCCACTAAACTGGCTGCGTAGATAGAGGGCGCCCGTTCTTGCCTGTACGTCTCGAGCCGAAGAACAAACAAACCACGAGCGGAGATTACGCTCCGAATAAATCAATGTTACGACGCGTTAAAATATTTAAGCTCACGATTAATGCTGAGCGCGAATATTCGTCTTATCGAAACGAACCGCGCTCGTCGCAGCTGTTCAGGCTTCCAATGATTGTCGGATTGTAAAACATATTAATCACTGCAATCTGTGAAACACTATTTTATGCTTCGAAATAATAAAGGTTTCCATGTTAAACAATTTGTTTTATTTTTTGGAGTTCTGCTGTAAAAGGCAAAATGTATCTGTATTCTGATTGAAGCGGTTTGTCAATGGTATTTTTAAGCAATAAAAAATATAAGAATAGAGTACAATAGAAGATTATTGAACATACAATCCAAATATCACTTAGGTATTTGTTTAATTGAAACTCACTTTTATTTTGGTAACTAGAAAATAGTAACAACAAGGAAATAAAGAATCTGATACATAAAATATATCAGATTCACAGTGACATATTCCAAAATGAACACGACAGAGAATTAACTGAAAACGTTGCAATGTAGGTATATTACGTCCCATTCCAATAAAATATAAAATTAATTAATTGTAATTAAGCAATCGAGCATTAAAATGATAATATCTTCGGAAAACTCTTATTTATCTTAATAAATTGTACAGGATTTTTATTAAAAGTTTCCGTAGTGAGAAGCACAATATCGATATAGCGCTATACTGGCGGAAGTAATAAAATAAAACGATTTTACATCTCGGGAGGGAAACGAACGTTTTTGTAGAATGGGAAAAGTCGCGAGCGACTTCTCATTTCGCGATAAAATCGGGGACGTTTTACGACAATCTCCTATTCGATTCCCATTAAGCAACAATCTTAAAAAACTTCGGTGATCTATACTGTTTACCTGCGTTCTATTAGTAGAATCAAATGTTTCCGAGTCGTATATGTCAAGATATTTTATTGTCATATACGAATATATTGTAAAAGCTCTCTTTGGCTTCAATCATGAGAAATTAATATGAATTGAAATTAATAAAAGATCGAAATATACCCATGGCCTGTATAAAATAAGCCACGCGTGTCCGTTCCATAAATAGCAAATATATTCACCTACGTAAAAATAAAATCATATCTAGTTCAATGCGCAAGACGCCCAAATATGGAAATGTTAAGGAGACATTCGTTCACGTTCCCAGAATTCTTGCAAACCATTATTACTTTTATTATAAAAGGTGTACTAAATTGGATATTGATAAGTAAGAGGGAGGCATAATTCAAAGTTGGGATATTTTCATAGCGGGTATGAAAAAGGGATACGTTCAGATTGGAAGAGACCGCGAGTGCGTGCCATGTTTCAATGTAATGAACTGGTCACGTAGCTCATTTTGTATTATTTCCCTAGGACGCGTCCCGTGACTGGAATATTATAGCGTTCGGTCGCAAGCTCCTCGGATCCAGCGCTGCCTCGGACCCTCAACAAATAAACCGCTTCACGCACGATTCTCCAGCGGTGATTCATTATTCTGCGTTACTTTTGCTTACTGATTCATAAAATACGCTTGCCCAGCTTTGTATTGCAATAATATCAAAAGATCGATTTTACTGGACAGTCATTTATTACGATTACTCAGTTTTTCTTTTGAGACTACGGAGTTCATCAATACTGTCTATTTAATGAGAAAACAAACATAATTGATTGATGTCTTTTGTTTTGTTATATCGAAATTAATTAAGTTTACATGAATAAACAGTTTTTAGCTTGAGTGTAAGTCGAAGAAACAATTGAGTGGATGTAAACGTGGTATAAGGGAACACTGAACAACTAGTTTTAAAATTGATATAGAAATGTAAAGATTTCGTAGCATGCCTACGTATAACAACATAAAGATGGCTAAATTACAGATTGGTGGGAATACCTTCGTAACACATACAATAATAACAATCATAAACGGATTAGAATCGCATATATGTATTAGCAGTGCAAAATCATATAAATACATGAATAATGTAGATATGGCCGCAATAAAGAGGCCTCGGACAGCAACCGTTGTGCGCGTACGAGTTTATGGTCGGGCTAGCTCGGTCATAACCACCCGTTCCCGCGATAAATTCCTACATAGATCCGCAGATCCCTTCAAATTATTTAAATTTATTTAACGATATACGAATCCAGATTTCGACTTTTTGCCTTCGTATTTTATTACAAGCAACGAATAAAACCTAAAAGTATCAACCGAGCAATGGTTAATAGAAACGACGAAGAGACTGGTATTTCTTGGGTTCGTACCAAGAAATGTGGCTTAATGTATTCCATGCAAACTGTCGAGTAAATCATTATACTTAATTTAAAATGGATAATATTGTAGAAGTAATGCAAATGTGAAATTGTTAACGGCGAGATTAAGCATACACTGTAAAATATCGATATTAATGTTTCCATACATGTCATAGAAAGTCTTGGAAATTCACATCTTGATCCTTTTTTCTTTACTAATATTTCGAATTCTTATTGATGGTAAAAGTTAGTTGCTAAAGAAAAACATTTTGTATCTTGAAGTGTGTTTAAATTAGAATAAATCCTTTAGTGTACTATATGAATACCTTACATACTGCGTTAAATCATTCCGCAATAATTATCTGAAATAAAAATATCACATTAAATATGTTCTCTATATTGTTAACATTATATTACCTTGGATTTCCCCGAAGTGCGGCATGATGCAGAGCGTTGAAGCCGTTACTGTTAGTGAGTGTCATGTCTGCTCCGTGGTCCAACAGCAAAGTCAATATGTCGTCCCGTTTCTTTGAAATTGCATCGTGCAATGGTGTATCGCCATCGGAATCCTGAATGGAATAAAAAATCAATTGAAAATTGACGATTTAAAATACAAAAATACATGTAGCTACATTAATTTTTATTTTAACTTAAACATAATTTTATACGACAAAGAAAATGAAAGTTTCGTAGCAAATGTGTTGAAAACATAAGGCTACTAAATTATACAACGACATTCGTCTGCAATATCGCGACAATTTTCTAAAACATCAAACCGCTCGAGTGAATAATTGAGGTAACGGAGAAGGCGTTTAGGGCGTGGATTATGTAGAGTTGCATAATTTAAAAGCATTTCCATTTTCTGAAATGGGCAGCGTCAGAATCGTAAGAAACCCAACAAAATCAGGAATAGTGTCGAATTCAATGTTGTAAGACGAGCAACACAAAAAGCGCGGCTACCGCGTCATTATCATAATCACCGTCGCTACGTGGCGCTATGGCGCCGCCCGAGCCGTTTCGCTTTGTGAGCGAACATTAAGAGAACTGAGCCGTGCTGCTCTGTCATTTTACAATTAATTTGGGAGCCACGAGATAACTGATTTTCATTAGCCAATAACAGTTCATTTTATTGATTCATAATTTATTGGAATCTTTATTTAAAACATCAATAAAATTTAAGAACGTCAGTCTGCAGAAGTAGCGAACGTTATTGCTGCATCTGTTCAATTTATTTTGCTGATAAAACTATAAATTCAATTTGATGCCAACGAGAAACTGAAATTTAACGAACTTTATGCAATTTAGCTTAAACTAGACAGAATGTGGTATCGACAACTCGACACTGAGTCCAGCTATTAGGCAGTAATTCAGTGGAAGCTCAACCACAGCGTCAGAGTAATTCCGTACAGAATAGCAGCATTAAATATTAATCCCCTTGGCGTATAGATGACCATTACAGCATGTAATTCATGTCGTCCGAGCCATATAATTATATGCTTAACAAGCACATAGTAATTATTTAAATGCTTATATAAATTAGTTTCCTAATGAGGTTATCAGTACGATAATAATCGATTCACCACTGATTACAATGATGTTTATTATCAGATACGCACATACAGTAGCTATTACGTGCAAATGCGGTCAGTTCAATAAGGTTTTAAGGTTCAAATTTAGTTTTCAACCATTTCTTCTCCCAAATAAATTGTTAGTATCCTTATATTTTATTTAATCATTGTATTGTATAGGTATATATATTATGTATTGTATGTATTGTATATTATGTGTATATTAATATGTATATAATGTATAAGTAGGTATTCTTAAATTATATTTATTACATATTATTATGTATTTATAATATAAGTAGTTATATGGTTTAAATATACTGTAATTCATTTTCATTGCTGCACCACCTATTGTTTTCACCTCTTTCTTATCATTAAAAATCCTACCCATAGGTTGCCTGGTAGAAATCGCTTAGTAGCGATAAGGCCGCCTTTTTAGCTTTATAACATATTTGTCTGTTTCTTTTTTTACGTGTATTTACTTGGTGCTGAATAAAGTGTATTTATTTATTTATTTATTATTATTTTATGTAGTTTTATTTCATAGAAATGTTGATATTAAAAGTTTTACATTTGCGGTTTTGATAGACGGGTTAATCGAATAGCAGAAGAAATATGTGTCAGAAAAGAAATGTGATTTACGCGGCAATATCCGCAGGTGCACGTGAGTTGCAACCTACTAGCGTTGGCGACATATTTTACCTACATACGCGAATTTCACAATATAGTACCCGTCGTTAATTACATTTTTAAAGATTTTTTTTTAATAATAGTATGTGGTTCACAGAAAAAAGATAAGTATAATCAAAGAAAATGCGCATAGTCCACCTATATTTTTACACAATAAAAGCAAGTCGTTATTTTACACCGGTAGTAATTTAGTTTAATCTCCATAAAATAAGCCACGAGTGAGACAAAAACGTAACTAAAACAAACAAAGATAAGAACAATGGGTTGGAAAGGCAACCCCAAATCTTGAAAAGAAATCCGGAAGGTTAGTGATCATATCGCGTAGATGGCTTGCGAGATTCCGTAGCTGCGGACCCACCTCTTAGGTAACTCTAATTAAAACATTGCATTAATAAAGCTCTCTGAATTAAAATTTTATCTCATACCAGGCTGTTTATTAACTAAACATTGATAAAATACTGATATTAAATACCATCATGCAGCACTTCATTTACAATAATTTTCATAACGTAAATACCTCTGAGGCTCTCCCGCCATTTTGAATATTTTCTATGGATTTTTATATATGGGTTTAAAATATTGACGCTTCATCAGAAAAATAGTTCAAACAGATTATTATTACTTTACAAAAACGGCTTCATTGGCCCGTATTTTTATTTAATAAAAAATATTTACATAGGCCATTATTGGTAATTCTAACGTGAATATATACATTTTTAGGTACTCATACTCCGCTATGAAACATGATTCAACCAAAAGTTACATGTAATTTGTATTAATTTTCAATAAACGGGCGTTATTTCAATACGGCATTGTCCTCTAAACCAAAAGCAACCGCTCCCAGTACAATAATCGGTATCAAATAAATAGCACGCCCGATCGCAGTAGGGCAGAGCTCCATCACTGACGAGGCAGAAAGAAAACAACTAATTGTTTAATTCCAAGCCATTTAGTCTAGTATTACGGGAGGATTATTCACGGACCATATAGCCCGGCATCAGAGCGTTGCCGCACCATCACGGATCGCGCTGACTTACGATGAAGGCCATAAGACCATTTCGTGATATTTATGCGATATTTATACAAATATCTGATTATAATGATGTGGTTTTTCATATTTACAGCTATGTTTATTAAAAAATCAAAACTATTTAACATAACATAGTATTATAGTAATAACTACCCTACGCTATGCTATAAATTAGGATATAATTTATAGCATAGCTTAGGGTAGTTATAAACAAAGCGATTAACACATCTCTGAAAATACATCTTTACAAAATATTTTTTGTAAATTACGGAACCAAATTAGTACCGTCGAACCTACATGACGTGATTTTGCGACCAAAACGAAGATTAAGAAAACAATAGCATAACGCAAAAATAAATTCAAACCGGCATAACATGGACGCTTGCCAAATAGGGTCGGTCCGGGGTATTTTAAAATTTATGGAAATTCAACAAGAGATAAAATATTTATTTACCGTTCGGGTCCAGCGTGCGAGTAATTAACTAACCGAATTAATTTGCCAATCCATATCGATAGCGCGTATCGATTGGCACAACGAGTTAAGTAGTGCGGCCGGTGTACTAACAGCGTGCACCCTCATCAGCCGCCTTGATTGATTGTGCGGAATTAAGCCCCCACGCTCCGCATCTCTATACATTCCACTATATCTTGAGTATTTACTAACAACATTCAATAATTTTAATCATACTAAAATTATTAGTACAAAGCCAAACAAGTTCATTCAGTCATATATTTTTGTACGGCATTCTTAACCACCGATAGATCCATTAAAAATAATAAAAAAACGCTCAGTGCCGTACAAAAATGGTGGTCCACAAAGTCGGAATTTTTATTTAATTTCCGAGAGTTACCGCGGTAAATTTGGTCATTTGACCATGTACGGCATCTGTGTCATACTATGCCTATACTGCTTTTAATCCATTATTCCGCAACGCCGTACAAAAATCATGGGGACAAGGGGAAAAAATCGAGAGTTGCAATCCCCTCTCTTTCCCCACTCCAGGGGGTCATTTGACTAAGTACGGCTTCGGTTCCAAAACATTATCTAGCACTCAAAAGTACTATTAAAAGCAATGCCGTCAAAAAATAATTGTTCTTTTAAATGTATACCAATAATCATCTTAATTTCATCGTATTCTTGATATAAAGAGCTGTAAGGTCATTTGACCCTGTACGGGAACTTTTTTTTTAACATGATATTGTAAAATTCAATTGTTGTATAGTATTGCCGTTCAAAAGAAACCGTTCTAAAAAAAGTTATAGAGAAATGCAAAAACTGAAATTTTGTAAAAGTTTAAACATCGTAGATTAATGAAATATAATAGTTTTCTACACTTTATTCATTGTTTTAAATAGTATTAACATAGATAAATTAGGAAAAAACGATGCCGTACATTTATGTGCAGACCACATCTTTTAGGCTGATGAAAGCGACGAAAGCTACAATTTTAAGGGTGCTTTATGGCCATCTGATACAGTACGGCATTAACATATTTTTACCCGACTACGGCAAAGCAAAAGGAGGGTTATGATTTTGACAGGCCATGTATGTATGTTCATCTATTCCCTCGTAACTTCTAAACTACTTATGAGAATTCGACAAATGACATATCATTAGAAGCGTCTGAATTGTTCACTGGATAACCAGCGAGCGACCAGCTAGCTAAAGGCTATATGGGGTTTCACAAAATCTAATGTGGCGCCCTCTAGCGGACAAAACATACAGAGTAAAAAAACTAAGTTAAGATAAATATGCCGTGTTTGGTATCATTTGAAAGCGCTTTACTTGTACATTTTGAATATGTATATATTACTAGCATTTGCTTGTGACTTTACCTGTATTCATGGGCTGATTGCATATAATTCACATCTTTTCGTTCATAGCTTCTTTATTAGTTCATCAATTTAACGGAGTCCATTCCACCTGACTCCGACTTTCCAAGGTGATAATTAACCACCTCGAGCTTCTTAATATTAATGTATATTTATATTTTATTATCAAAATATAAAGGAAACATTTCGTTATATGGTTTTTTTTCTTTTTCAGTTTTTTCCTCTTTGAACCAACGAAAATGTACGGCATATGAAAAAAAATTATCTATGCATAAAATACTTTAAAAATAAATTTATTTCGTGTTGTGTCAAATGACCCCCTGGAGTGGGGAAAGAGAGGGGATTGCAACTCTCGATTTTTTCCCCTTGTCCCCATGATTTTTGTACGGCGTTGCGGAATAATGGATTAAAAGCAGTATTGAAATAGTATGACACAGATGCCGTACATGGTCAAATGACCAAATTTACCGCGGTAACTCTCGGAAATTAAATAAAAATTCCGACTTTGTGGACCACCATTTTTGTACGGCACTGAGCGTTTTCTTATTATTTTTAATGGATCTATCGGTGGTTAAGAATGCCGTACAAAAATATATGACTAAAATTTACCGAGTCTACCTGTACTTTCGAATTCTCATCTGCACTCAGGACAGCTTACAAGTGACGGCATAGTGCTGAATCTTATTATTTTATGCTCTTCTATCGTTCTAGATAGGTCACCTGGTGGTTCAAATGACCCATATTTTTTCCTATACCGGCTTGTAGTCTATATGTGAGATTTAACACTGAATGTCGCCCCAGCTCTGTGGTCCGCATTGTCTCTGTGTTTTATACGTATTTAAATGAATTTGTCTTTAAGCCCGATAGTATTTCTACAAGGCATTATGGAGATAGAATACATAGTAATAAAAAAGTATGCATGAAGCAATGCTAAAAAACTAACCGTTTTTATTTCAAAGTAACTGTTCGTCTGGGATAAAACAAAAAAAAATAGCCTAGAATTTCACTCAGAAGCAATTTGATAAAGATTTTTAATGGTGATAGAGTTTAGTATTAGTAATTGATTTTTCCCATTAATATCTAATATTAACGACGTTTATTTTGAAAGACAGGTTATTGTACCTTCTTTCTTCTATAATTAACTTCGTATAAAATCGTATACACATAATCATTTGCAATTAAATTCGCAGACTGCAAATCGAATGCTTAAATCAAAAAATCCAGTCCAAGTTTTCAAAGTTGGAATTAAAGAAGATTCAAACTTCAACTGCAGACACGCTAATTCATAATAGGAAACTTGGGAACTATAATTTCCAAGCTAAATACCAACGAGACATCGTCTAGCTGCAATGGATATCGGTAATTATATATATATAGTCTCCAGTAATCCATGGTCTAAAGCATGTTGTTTAGCGGTGCTGTGAGCGGCGGGTATTTGTTATCGTTAGCGCTAATCCAATCACTTGTTTTGATTAGCGTTATACATCGCGCGGCTTATAATGTAATGAAAAGGAGACGTGTCACTTGCCAGTCTTATGTAAGGTTTATAGTTTACTAGCGACCCGCCCCGGCTTCGCACGGGTGCAATGCTGATACTAAATACACTACAGAAAAACTGTGAACATTGTATATAAAAGCATAGCGGCCCACTCCGGCTCCGCACGGGTATAAAAATATATAGCCGGGTGGCCGGCCGGTACCGCCGTAAACGCTACGTCCCGCAATTTTTAAATCTGTAATATCTTCGAAAATATTCACTTAAATCATATGGTGTAAAGGGCCATATAGATCTATATTAAATGAACAATGTATTCCAGGTATTTAATTGGTTAAGGATTAATGCTGTATTGGTTAAAATCGCTTCGAAAATTAGCCATTATTTGTCGTAAAAAGTAAATGACAAAAAAAGTTATTGTGGGTTATCCATAAGAGATAGACATATACCATCGCGGACTTTTCTGTAGACCTTTTCAATGTGTATAATACTTAGTACATTATTTTGATAAAACTCGTAGGGTTCAGCCTGCGTTTGCAATGTAAGCGGAAAAAATGTAATTTTTTACGACATCACATTAGAAACCTCAAAAATAACAGTACTTCTCCGCTATTTAATGGATGTTATTATACATATAAACCTTCCTCTTGAATCTCTCTATCTATTAAAAAAAACCGCATCAAAATCCGTTGCGTAGTTTCAAAGATTTAAGCGTACAAAGGGACATAGGGACATAGGGACATAAGGACATAGGGACAGAGAAAGCGACTTTGTTTTATACTATGTAGTGATACGCTATTCGTCATCTTATTTAGTAACGAGCTGAAGAAATTATAGTGTTAAAAACAGTTAAACCTTTTTATTGTTGTAGAGAAGTGCTTTTAAAACAAAGCACTACTCACTGTATTAGTCGCACAATGTTCTATAGCTATATGAACATTAATTAAATTGTAAAATGTAAATCTAAAAATAGGTCTTTTATATTTGCAGTAATTTATCTAAATAATAATATTGTATTAACAACCTTTACTTTAACAACTTTACTGTACTGCACTCATGACAAATAATATTGTATTCTATTCACAATCAAAACGTATTTCAACAAATTATCAATTACCATGCAACGTTATCTATTGTAGTCGTTTAACCGAAAATAGACAGCTGAAAACACATGCCAAATGCAATAACCGGGCACCTAATATATTTGGGTCCTCTATTCCAATAACAATCCGCGAAGTTTGGAAATGTTCGGAAATGGAAGTATTTATTAGGTGAATATAGCATTGTGAGTTTGCTGAGATTACGTACAAACGTAGGGACTTTTACAACTGTTACCGAAGCCTACCCCACCGACCGGTGTAAATAATGAATTTGTTACAATAGCCACTACATATGTCATATATGGATACATTTTTCGAACATATCGGATTCAATCATTTCACATTTTCTTTTTGTTGTTATATTAATGTTCCATATTCTCGAATTGAGTAGAGTTTGTAATAAAAGTAAATTATTTGTATAGACTGTAAGGAAAAATCATCAAATATCGTTTTATTTATTTATTTCATATGATTCATCCATATTATTGTTAGTAGGTAATAAAATGACCTTAAAAATATGTTCGTATAAAAAAAGACGGGTTGCACTCCGGGAGTGCCGGCAGAAGTGAAAACTTGATTATTAACGTTCAGCATGTTTGATATTTTGGAATGGTATCCGTCTTACGCATGGAATATAAGGGCTAAAAAAAAAAAGTCCGTCTTACGCTTTTTCGATCAGGCCACGTGTCCTGACGCGAGTTTAAGATTTTATACCCAACGCCGCTAAAGAAGTTTTCACTTCAAAAATTATACAATTAATAAACATTATAAAATCAATTCAATTATAAGATTAATTCAGAATATCGATTATTATTTTTATTTACAATCTGCTTGAGTTATAATTTTTTTTTAGATTATACAATCAAATTGTATATGGATACATACGAGTAAGGATTTCTGGAAATTGCTTAGATGACAGCTATCGTTCCACCTTAGCAAAAGGCCTGGGTAATAAAATATAAGAGGCGAGTGGCGATGAAAGGAAACATAAAATTCCAGGTGACGTCGGCCTTTCCATAAATTTATCGACAGGTCGTGGTAACAGGCTATAAGAAAATATTTATGATGTGAAACAGAGCGGCAAACTTTCATTAGTTAATTGTACTAATCTTGGCAGCTGTGTTGTGTAATTTCGATAAAATGAACGAAAAAATTTTGTCAGTAATACAATAAATCAGTAGCAGTAATTTTTCAATCAACACAAATGAAATCTGAACGGAAGCACGAATGATTTAGTTTTTCAATTTGGATACGAAATCGATTTTTAGCCGGCTGTGATAAAAAAATCAAAAGGCCTTTTATTGGAGCCATAATAGTTTTTTCATATGTCTTCGACACAAGTGAAAAGCTCGTTGTTCGGTGTGACGGTCTCCTCAATGGCAGTGCGCCGTTCCATTGATCAAAGCGAGCGAGCCTTGACGGATATTGGCGGAAATGGAAAAACAAAAGATTTCGCTGACGACGATGCGATGGAGAGCGTTCCCTATACAAACGACCAAATCGAACGAACGTAAAATCATTACATGTGAATGTTTTAACGCTGCTGTTGCGGGTGACTGTGAACGTGGAATACCACAGACATGTATATTAAGTAGACAACGCAAGTACCGCAATCTGTATGAAAACCAAGCGTGTCATATTTTTTGTACTGACCTTGACGCGTTATGACGTCACGAGTGCTTTTTAGTGATGGTAATTTCATTTTACGCTAAATCGATTAGGACGCCACTCTCGCGGCGATTCTAGTATCGTCCTATCCCATCGAAGTAAATCGAAAGAAATCAGATCAAACTAGATCTATGTCTAACAGGTAGTTAAATAAATGAATCGTAATCGATTACTAAATCGATTCAAGACAGAAAAATGATAATTACCATAGACAGAGGAATGATAAAATAAAGTTATAAACCTTTTAATATTCTAACAAGTAAACTAATGTGTTTTAGCTTTTTCTTACATATGCCCATTGAGTTACCATGTACTACGTACTAGAGAGGCCATCGGAAGAAAGTAATGAAACTGTCAATCTATCAATCTTTATGTCCCGTTGCATCGATCCATTTTTCTTTTATGTTCGGGTTACTTGGAAAACTGAAAAAACAAACATAGTCTAAGCAATAAGGAGTTTTCTTAAAAAACTCCCAAGATGACACTTTAACTAATGGCGTCCATGTCATAATATTTATTTTTACTACCTTTGTATTAAAATACTTAAAAGTTCTAGGTCAAGTCGTATTAAATGACAAAAAAAATCTATGCCTTTTTTTCTGAAAAATTGCTCCTTCAAATTATCATTTTTCTGTTCGATTATAAAATCGATTAGAATCGAGAACTGTTGCATCAAATGAACATCACTAACCACAAAATTGGACAGAAAAATGACAACAGAAAAATGAGAAGACGCTATTCATTGCTTGTTATCATACGACGCGATCTTTACCGTGCCAAGTAAAAGCCGCAATGTATTCCGAATCATTTCGTATGATTTGGTATCCATGTTTGTCACGATCGTTTTCCACAGATATTCTTTATTTGATTTTAAAATAAATAGTGCATATTCTGATTAGAAAATTACTTACCGGTGGAAGGAAACATCTCTGCTAACTCGGCCACTCACAGCTGTGGAGTTTCTACAGTTTATAACGACGCAATTCGGCATTTTACTTTATTCAGCTTCACGTCTTTCCTTGGCGAACTGCAAGCGCGGACTGAGTGTAGGCCAGCGTCAAGTAAGTTTCATAAACTTAGTTTGGACACGGGAAGTACATACACTCGCTTAGTCTATCTTGATACATGTCTGTGTGGAATACTATCTGTGTTATTCCATTTTTAGGTAATTACAAGGGACGTACGTTTTAAATATATTTAAAAGTATCATGAGCTTTAGAAAGCTTTTCTATTTTACAAAATATTATATATTACTTTTGTCTATATTAAGCTTATATAATTTTATTTTTGGTATAGTCAAGGTCATCTATACCAAGAATACAATTTATCAAGCACACTTAGGTTATAATAGAGAACCCTTTCCTATGAAAACATTTTTATTATTTATAGATTCCGCAATAAACAAATTAAAGAAAATAAATGGGATTTCAAATACAAAAAAGTACCTAATAAATTTATTTTCAGAGAGACAAATCAGGATTTGTTATATGGCGAATCGGAACTGTGGCAAGCGGGGATTAATTCATTAATTTATAGTTCAAACTTATATGTGCGCGCAGTGCGATCAATATAGTCATTAACATGGATGATTGAATATTGTTATCTTCTTTAAATTACATAATCAAAGAAATAATTAATCCTTAAGAATTAGGTTAAGTATACGGCTATATATATGACAGTTTCAATATGTGTATATGCTTTGATGTATAGATGGTTTAATTTGCAGTAAACATTGAGAATGAAATGAGGCTGAGCGTCAGACTAGTATCCTATGCGTAGTGTTTAACAGAGCTATCTCCGACCGAATTGGCACGTTTAATTGAACGCCTGTTTCAGCCATTAGTGTACGGGACAACAGTTATTAGGTGGATCGTACGCTTGCACAAATCGCGTCTAGTTTACGTTCTGAAACACCGATTAACATTATCGTGCTTATTTACTTTGATAATATAAAAGCGAGTAGAAAAGATGCCCGAGAAGTATAATGAAGTTTGTCAGTTGTACCTTTGCAAGAACGAAAAATTTTATTTCCCCAAAAAATATAAAATAAAAATTCTTTCTCTGTGTGACACGGCTAATAAATCGCATAATGGTATCGTAAAATTTCGGTTGTATTATCTTGGGAAAAGCTGGCTATTTTACATTCACCTGCGAGGTATCTCAAGCATCCAATTTATGTTAGTGGGTACAAAACGAAAGCTGACAAATGTGAAAATAAAATGAAACGTTTTATCTACACGGCTGAGGAGTCAGTATCCAAGCTGGCAGAGCGAGAGAACGTTTAAGAGTCGTAACACGGACGCCCCGGAGACGAATAATCTGCTTGACCGTAAACGAAAAAAATATATAAAACAACTTTTTTCCTGTTGCTGCTGTTACATAAATAAACATAAGGTGTAGAAATTGGGATTTCGTTACATAAAGAACAATTGCTACCGATATTGAATATGTGTTACAAAAGTAGATTGTATATTACTTTATACTTTTCAACTACATAAACCAGCTAACATATCTGGTTTATCTCCAAAACACACACACGTGTGCAATACGAAATACACTAATGTGTAACAATTTGTAACAGAAAGGTCTTTAAAACGTCTTGGACCTTTCAAGCACCCGCAATGTTCTTACTTAGATACGGTACCGGCACCGTAGCGGACAAACTAAGTGGAACTTTCCCTGAGCCGCCGTGTACAAAAAGAATTTTTAAAGGGTTCTTCACGGTGCAATTCAACAAATACTTAGGATACTCTCTATAAATCTCGAACGTTTCCTTTTAATCCCGCGAATTTCCGAATAAATTCCAAACTTTGCAATAAAGAACAATAATGTTGTAATTAATAAAACTTATTTAATTACAACGTACACAACTTTGAGCAACGCGGTAATAATAAACTTAAAATTAACAAGGGTTGTGTAATGAGAAGTAATGAGCGGCATTAAATACAGGTGTGCGAACGAACACATAGCACATACGTAAAATATTACTCCACCAAGTCCTGATAACCACGCAAGCCGCATATCGTAAAACTGCCTCTGTATTTATCTCTGCCTCCAATTTATCTTTTACAAAGTTTCAAACGTTAGATAACGTGTTTCTGAACTCCCCCACGAACTCAGCATAATACTTACGTTAATATCTAGTATGATATCATAGAGCCGCTAGCTACAAACATAATTTTTTAGGACTGTTTGAAAATTACTTTAAGAAGCGATAAAACTAAACGCGGTGAACATTTATCTTATGGCTTATGATTAACAATAAACCGCCGAATATTTCCTGAATAACAATTAAAAGATAAGAAGATATTTGATTGTGAAACGTTCCAATAAATGCGCACTTAAGGAAAGACGGCAGCAAATCTAGAGATCTGATCGTATATTCAAAAAATTCTAGAACAATCCTCTGTTAACAAGGCTCCGATCTTAATTTGCATATTCTGAGAATAAAGTCGTCTTTTTTATCTGCATTAATTTACTGTAATAATACAAAAGTGCTTTAGCGCCCGGTGAGCTATTTCCCATGGTCCCAGAGTAATTACACGGGGCGGCTCACAAAGGCTGAAGAGCGGGCGTCGGGAGCGCGAGCGTCAGAGCCGCGTGACCGCCAGTAATGCATTACAAGCTCTTACTCTCTACATAATATATTATACCTCCTATTATGAATAAACATCGACTCTTAGTACGAACCATTTATGTACAAGTCAAATACCGTATAAGATTAAGGAGATACATAATACTGAGACACCAAGATGTGGCATCATATTGTGAATAATAAGGATATAATATGTACTTAATCGATCGATAATATTTTGTGTACAATGCATGTTATGACTGTTTTAAGTATTTTAAATACTTTTACCCCTTTGTATTGACAATATCCGTACTAACGATAGGTATGTGGTATAGAGAGGAGGTGCACATAAGAATCTTATGTAGAGAACAACCGGCGGTGTAGTCTAATGAAGCCGTAACGAAACTGTATAGGCAAACTGACAGTGGCGCAGCTGTTTCTGTTATTATCATGATCAGCATACGGGACATTACAGAACACATTCCTTTAAATTACACAGACGCTCTATTAAGAAATTTTAGTCTTAACCCTTGCTAGTGTTTATCCTTAAATTTAACTGAATATAATGCAAATTTAATTACACTAAAATTTACATTGTATAAATTACTTGTATTGCTTTTTTGTAACTCATGACTAGAATTAAAAAAAAATGCAAAAAAATAAAATGCAAGCTTTAAATCTTGTAGAGAATATATCATAACGTATTCGAAATATTGTATGTAGAAATTTATGATCAACACGACATATTGACTATTTAATTTTGGTTTAACATTACAATATTGTACATAATACAAGTTTTAACGCTCGCGCTATTCACTAAAATATTATCGGATGTTCGTAATTATAGTGTTGGAAGCGGGATTATGATGCAATTGGGAGTTACTATAAAGCAAATTCAGATCACGGCGTCGCGTCGCCGGCGGTGTTAAGCAGCGAACGAGTTCGGTATCTGGTTGATAGCACCCGCGCCGCTCGCCGCTCTGTACTTATAATCTAATATTTGCAATTTACGAGGATCGCGCGAGGTGTCCGCTGGGAACCATTGCGCTGTCATCGACTGAACGTACCTTACTGGCTGCACTTATCCCGCCGATGAAAGCGAGTCTATCGTAGAGCTTTTTACGCCCCTTATGAACGCGTTAGTGTTCTGCTGGGAATATGGTTTATTTGGGATAATGGGTCAATGATCTGGGAAAGAAACCTGAAGGCTTTGGCGAATTTTGAAAGTGACAAGTAAATTATTTAGGTCATTGTAAAATGAAATAGTTGCGCTTCAATAACTGTCAAATCATGAAATGATGTTAAACAAGATAATATAGGTATATAGAGCGAAAAAGCTTTAGCACAAGTTTTCTGCGGATCTCGTCATAGTTAGGTAAATCTCCAATATCCGCAACGATCGGCTTCCGAAACGCCCCATAAATACAGCTCAACAAAAGACATGAATAATAGCACTATATGGATGGCTCGCGAACTAGCGACGTATTTTTTTATTTTCCCCTTTTTTGATTTTGTAGATATAATGCCAATATTAACGGAATTACTCTACTAGGAAACGTAAAAATAATAATACATTTTGAATGTATTATGTACTCCAAATATAATAAAGTAAAATTTATGGTCGATATTACAGCAATAAAATACAACAATATGGATGAAGATAGCATAATTAAAAAAAAATCCTTAACGAATTTAAAAGTTAATCCTATTCGTAATATGTTTTTGTATTTTAAACAGGCTTCGACTTCGTCTAACAAAAAGCGACATTAAAATGATATGTTACATGACGTTTGAGTTCGGCCATTAAAGTTGGCAATCTTTTCACATTACGGACGTTTAATAACATTCAGCCAGGGCTTGGACTCCATTTTGGCAGAAAAGCGTCTCGTATCGTTACTTTGAGCCCGGGGCGGGGAAACAACTATAAATTACTGAAACGACAACTCGCTCCACGCCAGATAAAGCTACGCCGCAAAACAATACTCCGGGAGACTTTAGGACGAATGTCTCAGTCGTTACGAGGAAGAATCGTACATCTTTATAGACTGTTTACTTGGAGACGATGCGAATCCTCTTTCTTTGTGATATTAATTTAAGGAATTTTACAGCTTTATCTCGAAATATTGTCAAGATAAAAAGTTAGCACATTTAAATGCACAATAAAGATATGAGTTTAATGTGTATTACAATATTATTTATTTTAACTATGACTTTCAACTTTGATTCTTTATTAAGTACAGGTCTTTGAAATATCTTACAACATTTTATTATCTGAAATATTTGTTAATATAATTCAAGACAAGAGAAACCTGCACGATGAATTGCGATGGAAGACTGCTTCTATTAATAATCATTATAAGGACTAAATGTTTGTCGTTAATAAAAATATTACAAAAATACAATATTTCATTTTAATAAAATAAATAAGACTCAATTGTAACTTATGGCTATCTATAATTCAATTCGTTTTCAAAGGCGAATGTTTCTGAACTCCCAATAATTTAATAAAGAAAGTTTATCAAAGTTGGAGGAGCGTGCGTGGCTGGCACGCTTGCCGCAAAAAGCCGAAAACTTCGATTCAATTAAACTGAAAGTTATACGAAGAAGTTTCGAATGCGGCTAGAAGAGTTGATTGAGGTTGTACGCAGAAAGCAGAGCGCCAGCAACGCTGAAGTGCCTGGTGGCTGTGTTTGAACGATCAAAGCTGCTTGTAGTGCACCAGTCTTAAGATTTATCCGAGTAGGGCACACACTTCTATGATCTTATTTTTTTTTAATTATCATAGCAAGGTGCTTTTTTCTTTTTTCATTAGGTTTGAAACATTCCTTTTTACAATCATCATGCATTGGCAAATGCGTTCTCTACATGTAAATTTATGAATCAATACATTGGCTAACCTCCAGCCATTCATCTTCAGTTATTTTTAATTATACGCATGAATTTATAAATGTTAATAGACAGTTCAAACGGACAGATTTTCATGAACAAAAAAGGTGTAGAGTCCGGTGGGACTGCGCTGCGCTGCCTGCGAAAGCCGCTGGTGGGGTGTAAGGGGTGACAAGCATTGTTATGTAAATTGAGGTCGTTATTTCGCTACGAGTGAGGAAAGAGCGCGACAGCAGCCGCCCCACAGAGCCCGCGAGCTTTGCCACCCGTGCACCACAACGCGAAAGACGCTTTGCATAATTGGCAATAGAAGTACCTATATCAGTACAATGAACAGATCCTTGTGAAAAGTATTCGTTGTCAACGTAGCCATCTGTGCTACGCTGATACGGATTTCACAAAAAGGAACTTATTACTGAGCCTACTTTTAAAGCTCAATGTATATTCTAAATAAGTACTAGCCGTGTTTAATTAACTTTACTAATTAATATAATGAATGCGTTCGAGAGGTAATTTTAGGGACATAATTTTTAAATAAGACAAAATTTTTTTTTTAAAGAGGTAAAACTCGAAAGTTTCTACCGTCATATTCATATTCCTGGCCAAATTATCCAATATAATAAGTTTCAAAAGAGTAGAGACGACTTTTAAAAGGAAAAGTTCTGCAAAAGCACGTAATGGCTCATCCCGCTCACGATTCCTGCCCCTGAGGCGGAACAGGCGGACCGGCAGCGTCAAATAAGTTTCTAATTGCTTATATTACTAAGTTATATTCGCTCTTGAAAGTAATTAAGTCTCAAAGTTAAAACTACAGCCACGTACTTTATGGTTTCCCGTGATTTTCACTTTTCTAAATGTGCAATTCGTACCGCAAATTACTTGCCACTAAAATAACTCTCGATATATTCAGTCATTCGTTTTTATTATTTTATCAAATCGAGTAGGTATAAACCGAGCGCCGCGCAAGCAAATAATTTTGGCAGAAGCATTATGAAACGGAATAAAATACTAAGACAGGCAGACGCTTAAATTCAGGAGATATGAAGGAACTGTGTATGGCATTCTTGTTTTCAAGACGGCAATAATGCGGTGGATATGGAGCGTGTTTCTGGCGCTACAGTGGCAGTAAATTAAGTAGCACGGCGAAACAGCTACTTTGGCGAAAATGTTTGATCATTTTGTGGAACGTATCATCGTTTGAAATTGGTGTAGTAGTAAAAAATAAAAAGCAAACTAATATAAAAACAGAACATTACAGCCACTTTATGCTTAAAACTTGAAAACACTCGTAAAAATGAGAAGTATAAAAATTCCAGTAAACCATGGATAATTCCGAAAAAGCATTTCTCGAGGGAAAATAAAGAAGGCCACCTTAAATTTAGTATATCGGTCTGCGAGTGTTTACGAGCCAGGCCCCTGAAATAAACAAACCGAAGGCTTTGGTGGAGCACAAAGGCCAGGTTCCGGAAAATGGGCGCCTATTCTCATTCTACGTTTCGTCATGACTTGAAATTAAATGAAAACCACTTTAGCACGCCGTAAGGAAAAGCTTTACGAAACAAATCAACATATTCATTCTACTTAGATTATTAAATGTAAACTATTATTTTTGAATTCGAAGAATTTATATTAGTCGATATCAAAGCATCTTCACTGTTATTTTAATTATAGGTAATTTGTGTTGTATTGCTACATTCTTAACAAAAAAATGTAGACATTATGAAAAAATCACTGTGTGATACAGTATAACGATTATGAAATGTTTCACTGAAAGATAATGAAAAACAATGGGCTTGCCTAATTATAGAATTCAATAAAATAAAAAGAATGAATAATATTATTGTAATATATATTCAAATCAAAGAGAAAGGGATTATGTGGTGGTTACTACAGATAAATGGACGCGTAGGGATAAAACAAGCAAAAGGGCGGACATGAATTAAAACATTAACAATAGGTAATTTTCGTTCGGTTAACGAGCGGCGAGCGCCATTGTCACACTCCTACCAAAGTCGATTATAATATTGTATAATACCCTCCAGCATATATGACCCAATATAATATATGTAATATTTTATATTTGTTCTAAATACAGAGTAGGAAAATTGTGTTTGTACAATAATAGTGTCTTGATCTTATATTTCAATGATTAATAGTATGAATTGCTTTAATTAATAAACCTGAATCGCGGCATAAACGAAGTGCTTATAAGGCGATATCATTTTATTTCAGGGTGATTAATTCAGTCTTCTCAATAATACTCACAGAAATCAGTAGACAAAGAACATATTCATGAAAGACGTATACCCCGGAGACGCTAATGAGAGAGCATAAAGCGTGACGTCGTAAAAGCATCGCATTAAGCGCTCTCTGCCAGAAGCTGCCCGTAATCTATTCGGAGCTATTTTAATTAGCATCGTAGTATAATAAAGCGAGGGTGAAGTTTTTGTGGCGTCTCGGACGATGTTTCCCGAGTCGCGCAGCCCGGCTGACGCCAAGCAGGCCCGCCAGGGAACTCCAGCCTGGGAATACTTATAACAACTTCTCGCTCTGTAAACTTATCGAGTTCCCTGCTCAAACTCGTGCTAATAATAAATGTTGCCCGATGAGTCGGATATTTGCTGGCGGTACATACACGAGCTCAACTTTATATCAAACTATTGAACGTGGGTTATTCTTCAAGTTTTAACGTAATAACAAATTTAGGATGAATTATTATGTACAATACACGCTTTTAAGAGAGGCAATATCAGATATTTTATTTTATAAGTAACAACATAAAGCTTCATTTCAAAGCATTTAAGCAAGTTACAAAAACAAATAATTGCTTTATTCAGAGGTGGCGTACAGCAGAATATTTTTCCGTAGCGCCGTGTGGTTAGGCTAGTAGTAAAATAGGAGCTATCTCGGTACACTAAATCTGCCTGAACGTGATAGCCCCACAATCGTTTTCGCGGCGGCTCTTGTTTCACGCACCGCCTACGCCTGAAGCACCACAACAATATTCCCCTCATTCGAAATATTTTAAAAATTGTTCTACGTTTTTATTAGCCTCTACCGAATTTTTTTGTGTCTTTACTCTTTAGTCAAAATATATAATGCACTGTATGTTTATTTTATACTATAGTAAAATCATTTCCACAATATTAATTTCTATACCAAAAAATAAAGAATTTTCAGTGGAAATGTAATATCGCTAGAAAGTCGTTTGTATAGATCTAAAATCGACTAGTCTCATTCCGGGTCGAAGGGACAGTTCAGTCGTCGTGACATTTGATATTAAAAAAGTTTTTTTCTTAAGTAGGTACACGCAACGTGCTGTGATTTCGCCGCAATAAAATGAAATACTTTTGCCATTTTTTTTTAGAAGTTTACTGATCGAAATTATTGGACATTCCTTCTTCACTTTTAATCAAAATGCAATATATATTTAAATAATGTTACAAGCAGTATTTAGATGACATTATCTTTATTTTCTTTACGCTCTGGGAACATTGATGTTAAGTACCCAATATAAATCTGAACAAAGCGACATTTGTCCAGTATAAGGCCCGTACAGGTCAGGTGGCACACGGTAAAAGCGTTGAAAGCATACATAAATTTACACGGTGCGAACTCTATATGAGACGCAGGTGTCGTTAAGTACAAAAGCGTAGGCTAAGCCTATAACTAAAGCATATAAGAGTAAAAGTTAACAACGTTTAGACTTCAGTTTACTTGAAATATATTTCCTGCAATTTATAAATTATTTCATGAAATAAACGAGCTTATCGTTTTCCATACTACGTCTTAAAGATTTTGCCTTTCAGATAGCGATATAACCATTATATTTGTTCAATACGATTTACGATATTTTACCCTTACGGAAGCAATAACGATAATCATAACCATTACTAAGGATACTGGAGATAATTTTCTTAATACACAGAAACTGCTTTTTCCTCTTTGCTTATTCTCCTTTTTTATTTAAACGGAGAAAATTTTAACGTTGGATATTTAATTGTAAAAAAGGTACAACTAGTGAAACGAGTTCGAAAATTGTAATGAATATTTAATAAGAAAAAATATATTTTATAACTTATTGAATTCTTAAATAACTTTTTAAATTAGTTGAGAGACCTTATATACTTACCTTATATATTTTATAACTTATTGAATTCTTAAATAACTTTTTAAATTAGTTGAGAGACCTTATTTTATTTTTTATTTTATTTTATTTATACGAGTGTATAAAAATATAAATTTATAGATGCAAATTAAACTAAATGGATTCAGTCCAAATTGCAATCACATAAAATAGTGTTAATCATTTAAAACCATTTTGTGAGATGAAGAAAATCTTGTGCGCAAAATTTAAAACGAACATGTCCGACAATAATTAAATCAAATATCAAGGGAGCAGCGTGTGTACTGGCGAAGACAGACCTCGCTAACGAAGTAAACAATAAACGGCGACATTTCGCGTGCAACAGAGTCGGGATAACACCGGGACAAAGACAAAGGGCCGATGAATCTGATTATTTCGTTCCAATGTTTCCTCAATCCCGTATGAAATCTAAACAAACCCCGCGAACCAAAGTTCCTTTGTTAGGACTGGACATATCTGTTAACATTCAGCACTTATTTTATTTCAATATTATTTTCTACTGTATTTTCTAATGTATTTTACAACGAGTATCGAGTAAATGAAAAGAGTTAGATAGACTAAACTCGTGATAGTGATTCAATGCACTTTGCATAAAGCAATTAAACAAGCCGTTTTTCATGAAACGCGTAAAAACAATAAACTACGTCACTACATGTTAGGTATTTCATTTACAGTGGTAAACGGTACGGAACATAAATTATTTGTACGATGTGAGTGTAACCGTAGAGCTTAGACTATTCCGAATTCCGTACGTACGCTCGCAGCTTGCGGCAATGGTTGCCGGTTGCCGCCTAGCTCTCCAACCGACAACGACACACGACACCGAATAGCGCGCCGCTTGAATTCCATTCCTTGAAGCTGTATTTTATGTTGTCACATCGAATTTTAATATGCTTTATTGTGTTCCTCAACTATCACGAAAATAATGTATGTGGCATGTGTAACACATCAAAATGTGTATTATATTATTTCGAAACTTTATCCATTTGTACCTGTGCTTTCGTTTATTTTTGTGAGAGATATATTCTAAACAATATTCTCATCGTCTCCATATAATTTAAGTACAAACTGGTGTGAAAACAGCTTCACTTCAAAATTGCAAAATACAAATCCGAGTTAAGAAATAATCATAACGCATCTCGCGACCCGCTTGTAAGCAACTTCCTGTTTCTCGGCGCATACAGAACTAAGTCTTGGAGGAGAAACTTTTGATATACGTTAATGTTACCTTCAGTTGTGAAGGATTGCTCTAAAGCGTAGGAGGAAGCAGGCGTGCACTGCGCGTTATTTACGACTGGCGATTCCGGCACCATTGCTTTTAAGGAACTTTGTTCAGCAGCAAATACAAGCGATACTTTGCGAAATCCTTTTACGTTATAATCCGCGTACTGGGTAGTGTATATTAAATATTTTTTTCTTAGAGTTTTATTAAATCCTCGATACCTTCGAGCTTTAATCTTGCACACCTTTTTTGTTATGATATATTTTTGTAGGAAGATTTAGCGCGTTTCATTTTACCTTAACTGCAACATCAGAGATACATTTTTATCTGGGGAGCAAACTTGCAGGCGTTTCAGGGACATAAAACCTTACTTAGCGAGCCACAAATCCTCGTAACGTTAAGCCGAGATAAAACACTAAGCTCGCACCACAACGCGATGGAGCTCAAATTTTTCACCTGCGAGCCGACCGGCAAAATGTGGGCCACACGCGATATTACTTACACAAGAAATATGACGCTCCATAATGAAACTCCGGCTACCGTTAATCACGTATTATTATTCAAATTTATATCTTCTTGTCTAAAAGGAGTGGATTTTATGGCCTTACCAGACCGCTCCACATGTTACGTGTGGAATTTGTAAATCGTCGATTTTAACTGTTTATGAATTAAACTATAAAGGTCTGATATAATATTCGTCACATTGAGTACAAAAAGTAATGATTTGTTATGAATGTACATATGTTTTAATTATTTAGACACGCCCTTAAACTTTAAGCCGTATTTAGTAGACCACATATCTGAAATTGTAAGACGGGAGGATTAATAAAGCCATTAATTACGCTTTACGCGCAAACAGTATAAATCAGGATGTAACGTAACATGCCTCTAAGACATTGGTGTAACGCAACAAAGCCACAATGAAATTTAAATCGCTTTTAAGTATTTAATACAAGGAACAAAACGCATACTTTAATGTAGAGCTTTTTGTGATCGCATTGCTAAAGTTTATCTATTTTAGTCCGGCTATACGGTGTATGCAGAAGTTATTTTAAATGTTCAATTAATTAGTAATGTAATTCTGATTTAACTGATGTCTGTAAAAAAATAATTCATACATTCAATTTAAAAAGAAATACAACAAAATGTTTATTTACATCAGTTCTGTATTAGAAATAAATTAGATGATTATAATCCCATAGGCAATAAGAATATGACTCTTGATACAAAGCAATAAGTATGAAAAGATAAATAACGTTAAAATTATTGAAGCGTACGTAAACGTTTTTAGGCCCTACTTATAGATAAATTATCCGGCCGCGTCCCAATAGCCTTAGAGAAAATGCCGATATTTCTCAAAAGGGTAAGGGGTATGAAACAAAAAAGCTATTTTTATTTAAACCCTACGGAAAAGCTTTGCCATTATAAAATAAATGTTTGATACCGAATTATATTTGTAAATATTAAAAAAATTAATAAGTTTCGGAAGCTCCATTTAGTAATTTTTTTACGAACGAGACTTACCTCATAAATTTTAATTAAAATTACTTATAGGAAATATGAGTTAACCGTTTCAACAAAAAAATAAATAACTGGAAAGCTTTCGCCCGAGCTGTGTTAGCATCTAGGGTCATGGGATTAACGAAAATTAGATTTCAATAAGACGCTTGTGTCGAGGCAAGGAACAAATCTGAGGCAGAGCCCAGTAATGCCGAGACGGTCACGCTCCTCCTTTTAATGCACCGTCAGCATCCTAACCTCGTCCCAGTATTGCTCGAACCAGTGTATAATACGCGAACCCCTCGTAGACTACCCTTTTGACTATTTCTAAAGCAGTTAATAGAGAAACATTCGGTAAACTATTCAAGTTGAAATTTTAAAACGATAGCAAAATTAATTTTGTTTAAAACGACGTCTCCAAAACAACCAAGTTCAAATCTCTAAAACAACAACAATACTCCTTCATAAGCATATCTCTATCATTAGATGATTATATTACACCTTCTCGTTTACCCTATACAGAATTGCAGGGTTAATAAATGTGATAACCCGTTCATTACAGTGTCGCGCACCTAGATGCGTGTTGAGATACGTGATATTAATATGAATAAGAGACTCGGGAGGAATATCCAAGTACGAAATAAATTGCAAAATGTTATAGCTGTGAAAATCTCACTTCTTCGAATACCGTAACATAACCTCGTTTGTCTTACACATATACGTCATCGTTTGCAGAAGCGAAGGTGTCTGTGTTTTACGACCATTGTGGTATGTCCGCACTTTAAGCGGATATAGCAAATAAAAACAAGAAAAACGACATAAAACACGATAGCAATACAGAGCCTTTCCGAATAAAAAGGTCGCATCCAAAATAAATTATTTCCCGATTCGGCCGTTACGATTCGAATTGAAAAGAACGTCGTAGTATAGAGATTTTTCTAGCCACGAAGGGAGTGAATACAAATAGGCATATAAACGCAAATGAAATGGCATCATGAATCGTATGAACGACTCGAATCAAGCAATAACTTATCAATGTTGTATATCAGCGAGAAACAATTTCCACTGACAATGAAATTGTTTCTCGATATTCCTTATAAAGCATCGCGATAAGTCTATCATGTTCATGCAAGCGAATCTTGAATTATTTATTCATTACATACCCGTACGCGGCGCACGTTCTCAAAAGATAACTCGTATAATTCGTGCAAGGACGCTACGCAACCCAACGAAACAATAGCAGATTATCAAACAAAACGACGTAAACAGTCCTCGAATAGGAGAAACGGGTTAAGGGCTCGCAGGATGTCCGCATCGCGTCTTGAATACTAGATGAGACATTTCAGACATCGACGCTAATCGAGCCCAACATTACCTATAAGTGCTGATTTACATAGGGTCAGTAACTGTCTACAAATTCGAGGCAAGTCAGTGCTGACCCGAAAAAAACCCTGTGTAAACTGATTTGAAGTCAGTACAGTGGCTTGAAGTCAGCGCTGAGTTGAATATTCGGACACGAATATTTTAAAGTCAGTTGGCGCCCCCCGCCACCCGCGCACCCCCGCGTCAGCCAAATAAACCCCGTGTAAACAGACAAGTCAGTGCGTGGTTAGTCACTGCCGCTGCGTTGTAGAGTGACCATGTTTTTTTCGCTGGCGATAAAAATGACCCGTAAGCTTAGCGAAGACGAAACCTTAAATTGGTGCAATTATATGGCAAAAACGAGTGCCTTTGGGATATTAAATCCCTAAATCCATTTTCTTACCCATTGTCGTTTATTTTTAGTTATCTCAACAGCAAAATTGATAAATTTTTCAACAAATAATTAAATCGTCGTTTCAGTTGTTTTTGCGAATTAATTTTTCCCACTGACTTCACACACGTGTGGTCACCGTGAGAAATGCACCACTACTACTTACTTCATGTAAACAGTCAAAGTCAGTCGCGGCGCCGACATTGGCGCTGCGACTGACTTGTCTACTGACCCTGTGTAAATCAGCACTAACACTCAAACTGTCATAAACGAAACTACGACACAGCAAATAAAGGTTCAAATTAAATTACTTTCAAAATAATTATTATGAAAAGTCACTTGAAAATAAACAAAAAAAAATAATTTTATTTGCAATGTTCTCGTATGTAGTGTACATTACGCTGCTGTATATCTATATGAAATAAAATAAAATTACATATATTATTTATATACGTAATCACATAATAACTTAACTTTAGTGAAGTAGAGATTTACAAAGGTATCTCTACAGTGACAATTCGTAGCCTTTCCGCCGTAGAAGGGTTTTGCTACAAACCGACTACGTAACCTCTTAAGCCCGGGTCACTTAAAGAAAGTCTCGCTTGGATACTTCTAAACGACGACGAGTATATTTTTGATTCAACAATATAAATACGTACATTGAAAATTAATTTCAATAGTTTCAGTTCCACTATCATCCATCGTAAGAATTATTATTCAATCGAAATTCGAAATCGAATTCTTATGTGTACACGAAAATCATACATAATTAGAAACGTTGATACATAATAGTTGTGAACTATTTAAAAATAATATACAATATAGACAATAAAAGCTAATTGCTAATGCCTAAACCAAAATCTACTTTTGGTATTACGCGCCGAGGAGTAAACAGTGCGACACAGTTTGTAATGAAAAAAATAAAGGCTCGACGACGCCCGAATATATGAGAACGGCGATAAACAGGAGGATTCGTTCCAAGCGGAGGGTCGATACCGAAATACATTATTCCCCGATCCGAGTGTTCCGATTCAAATTGAAAGAGCACCTCCAACATGAGATTTCTCAGGCGGCGAGTGGGTGCAGAATATAAATCGCCATATAACCAGAAACGGTAACACTGAATTTACTTTTGTGGTAAGCCCTCTTGTTTTAGTAGTTCTTTATTGCTAATGACAAGCCTTCGTAGATTAGTATGATTGTACACGTACATCGTTAACCGTTTGCTAAACTTCAATTATAAACAAAAAACTCCATGCTACGAACTCCGATCGCTACTAAGCCACTCAACGTAAGCCAAATTCGCCTACTTATGCAGTAAAAATGGGACATACGCCTCCCCTCATCGGGTATTCTGTTCAATTCACAACACACCCAGCCGATATTTACGTAACAAACGTATTTGCTGACTGCTGACATTGTTTTCTTTTATTTAACTGGCATTTATTTAATGGCATAATGTGTTAACTGTCAACACTTCCGCAGCATAAATATATAGATAAGATTATGTACTTTACATTTTTAACCAAATTCTTTCTTCCGTTCAGTTATGAATTAATTAACTGGTATGCCTGAAGCAGCATTAGATGGAATATCAGTCCACAGCCTCCCCGACATTCTAACTTTATTAAGGCGACGCTGGCGCTGTCGCTGAATCAAGGTGACGCGCTTTCACGATGCTCTATTCAGATTTAAATAGCTTTACGCCCAATTGCGCCTCAATATGGCGCTAGCTCTCAGATAGTTGTTTCATTAAACAAAGATTTGAGAGATAATTTTACTGCATGGAAGAGAACCGCCTGAGGTATTCAATTTTAGGGGACTTTGTTAGGGAATTACGTTCCTTGGATGAATTGTTTTTGGTGTTATATGTATGTCATATGATAAAGGGAATATATTACTTGTGTATAATTAAGTACTAGCTTCGCCTTTTTAGAAGAATGGCCGTAAATGTAACTGTAAGTACATGGTAAGACGGAAATTTCTCGAGATGTCAAGGCGGTGAGGAGTTGGGACAACCTAACTTTGGCAATTACGGCGGCCACATGTCGAAGAGCGTTGCTACATTTGTTACCTACTAGCGCAATATACTTCCGAGTTTTTGAGAATAAACTTTTGATTACATGTGTAAACAATAACACTATAGTCGTCTTATAATAATTATTCTCATGTGCTTCTAAAAGTTTCAAAATTATAGATTTCGAAAGGTGCTCACTCAGTACCACATAAATAGATGAGTTAAACTAAGTTTATCAGCAAAGGATGTAGAAATAACCGAAGTTTTGCTATTACCCAAATGTGATTGCAAGCAATTGGAAACTACATACACAGCAGATATGACGGTGGCTTCGTATGAAATGGTTGCATCGTAAGTTTATTACTCGAAGTAGGTATTCTAGCTTCAAGCGCTTTGAAACTTTGTCGTGATAAATTGCTATGTCATGTGACTACATCCAGTCTCTCCATGTTATCTTTATCCATATGAAGTAGATTATACCGACATTTTTGTTTTCAGTATACAACAGCAGCATTTTTATGAGCTTATAAATATAATGCTCATATATGTATTTCGACTAGTTTGTCGGTCTAGACTCTAGCGATTATGATGTTCGTGAAGTCCCCAAGTTCGAAATCTAAGTTGAATGAAATATTATTGAAATTACAAAAATAAAATAGGGGCCATCCATAAATTACGTCACACGTTAATAGGGGGGGAGGGTATCATCTTTATGTGACATAATGTGACAAGGGGCAGGGGGGGATCAAAAGCTTTGTGACGTGACATAATAAAACGAAACGAAATTTGTACGTGAGCAAAAAACTTTGAACAGAAAATTTTTAATCTACCTACCTATATGTATTTATTAATAATTTCGCACTCTCGCTATAAGATTATCTCTTACGCAACAATATTTAATTCCTAGAGTCATGTTGTAATGCAAGTGGGCACTAAAATTTACGATTTTTAAAATTTTCGATATTTAAGATTATTTAATAAGTAAAAATAAGTAAAAAAATGAAAATAACTGTTTTCTTTTAAATATTTTTAGATAAGTTTGAAAAATGTGTGACGTCACATTAGGGGGGACGGGGTACTACAAATGTGACAACGTGTGACAAGGTGTGGGGGAGGGGTTGAAAAGTTCTAAAATTCGCGTGACGTAATTTATGGATGGCCCCATAACAGCTCCAAGCCAGACACAGCCAGAGTGTTTAATTTTGTCACAGTCTCAATAAGCTACTTTTATTATCATATCAATTTCGTATAGTCCCTACAACAGCGTCTCCCATTTCAGAATGGTATGATGTATGATGTATCGCGAGCGGGAGTAAAATTGGAAACGCTCACATAACTTGACTTGTTTTCTCTTTGAGAAAAGAGTTATAAATGGCGACGATCGATATACGACATCTACTACTTGGCCATGAATTTAATTGGTTAATTTTATAGAAATAACATTTTTATTTGTTGATTGATTGTAAATGGATACGGAACAATGTCTTCGCTAAGCAACAAAGTCCCTTGAAAAAAAAAACATTTTTATATGAAAATTTGTATACCTTTCATTTAATCGTAACATACAAACCCATATCAATCAGCAACAAAAAGTTATAAGTACAAACGAACCTTTTCATTTTTGTAATGAGAAACACGTCACGGGACGTTAATGAGTAATTTGTGTTGACTTTTATAGCAGGTACACTCATATAAAACAGGTGATTTAAAACTTTCCATCATAATAACAATCGCAATAAATAAAAACTTGATGAATGTTTTTTTTTTTTATTATACATTTATTTACGTACAAAAATGTTATAAATCCATACTAATATTATAAATGCGAAAGTAACTCTGTCTGTCTGTCTGTTACTCAATCACGCCTAAACTACTGAACCAATTTTCATGAAATTTGGTATGGAGATATTTTAATACCCGAGAAAGGACATAGGCTACTTTTTATCCCGTGAAAATGACGCAATCCCGGAAATCCCACGGGAACGGGAACTATGCGGGTTTTTCTTTGACTGCGCGGTCGAAAAGCTAGTATTTTTATAAAGTCCACGTTTTTTACATGCAAAATTTTGTAAAGGTTTTTTTTATGTTTACGCCTGATGGCAAGCGCTTGAGTTTAATTACCTACGGTCTGTAATATTATATTATGAAAATTGAAATATCATCAGTTTATCTCTTTGTTAGTTATCTCGAAAATAAGGATACGTTTTTATGTATGCAAAAAAAAATACGGAATTCTTACTAACTATTTACGAAAATTTGATTCTCGAATTTAGATCGCAAAAGCAAACCGATGCCCATTCAGTTCTAATTTTAAAGGACGTGCCCTAAAACGACAGAGGCGCAATTCGTAGGGTATTTTTTTTATGTTATTTGTACCTAAAACATAGAAGCCAGCTGTCGCAGCGATGAACTACGAGGTCTGCTGGCGTCGGTTATGCGTGAAAAGCCACAGAGTTTTTAAAACTTTCAGTAAAATGATTCGCGGGATTTTAAGCTCCTCTTTTTATACTTTCAAATATCTATTTTTTAATGACATAATTCACACATTATTACAGTACTTTTACGTGGAACGGGTTCATACGCTTGCTTTTATATCCACAAAGGCTAACTAACCAGATCATAACTTATGCAGCAAATATACAGGCTAAAATGAATAGTTAATTGAAGCGAACTGCGCGAAACTACCAATTTTGAAATTTTGCATCACATTAAAATTTGACAGAAAACAATATAAAAACACCTTGTTGCATATCAAGTTGGATCAGACGGAATATAAATGCTACGCTCCAAGAAGAAAATGCTCATTGAGCAAAAGAATAGCTAACTAACAACGCTTTATGATCACAGAAAAATAAGCCATAACATGAAGTTCGTATTGTGGTTCTAAGGAAGACGCTCTCAACGCGTTTTCGGCAATGAAGAATTAATTAATTTATTTATTATGAATAATCAGGACGCGTTCTGACTTTTAGTTGGTATACCACATAACAATGGACGGGCCTTTATTATCTACTTGAAACAATTTAAAATTGTCGAAACAAAAAGCTTTACTTCCCTTTTTATTTTAGGTACATTACTTAAATGCAATTTACAAATGACAAATAATTTGTGTTCAATATTTTATTACTAAATACTTGTTTTCTTTTTGGTTTCAAGTGGGCCGACAGAACATAATATAGCGTGTTAGGTTAACTTCGAACTACCGCACAAACCGAGCGAGCGTGCCATGTCAGCGGCCGGCGAATGTTTGAATCGACTTTTTGTAAGCATTTAAAATTGTTTCAAGTAGCCTATCTAGTATGTATCAGGATAGATTACGAAGGGCCGCTTTCATCCCCACCACTTGCTAATAGGTTATGACAAACCATTTGACACGTTTTGTCGCATATTTTCATAAATTGTAACTTTAAGCGTAACAGAATACATACGGAGTTTTCGAAACTGTCGGTATCATTCACCACTCCGATGGTCTGACCAATATTGTTCATTAAGTCCTATACAGGGTTAATGAAAATTAGCGCATCATCCTTGAAAGCAGCTTTACTACATCAATCCAAACAACATTAATATTCACGACTTTTTTAATTAACAGTTTTAAAAATTTAAGGTTTTCATTATTAAATTTTTTTATTGCCTTTGAACTCGCATTACTCTATGCTGCACACTTTGCGTAGGCAAAATATTTGCGTAGAAAAAATACAGAGCAATAAATAATAATCGAGGCAGCAAATATTTTTTTTTTTATCTTTTTTTTGTGTTTATTACCAAGATGTAAAAAGATGTAGAACAAATGTTGGTGGGAATGATGTAGTTAAGGGGCCTGCAAAGGATGATGTGCTAACTTTAACCGTGTATACAGGGTGTCCCATCGTCAGTATACTTAGCTTAAAGGATGTTATAGTTTTGCATACGCTGATTACGTAAAAAATACTTATAAAAATCCAGACGCATTTTTTTCTCAAACAGATGAATTCTTAAATCTATGTGTACACCCCTAACCAGCAACCCGCCCAACTTTACCATCCGCACGTGAGCTATCGTTAATATTGTTTTCATAGACAAAATGCTCACATTAGCGAAGCGGTATATGCCTGCTGCGCGAAGCTAGAGAAGAAAACATGGATTTTAAGGAAAAATTTAGCAAAAAAATTTTGCCGTAATTTTGTTGTTTAAGTATTTTTAATGTGATCAGTATATGCAAAACTACAAGTACCTTCGCGCCTAGTAAACCGATAGTGGGACACCCTGTATATGTACTGACCTGCAGGCTGGGATGCACGGCCAGCTGCAGCAGCGTGCGCACGACGCCCAGGTGCCCCTTGTTGCTGTGTACTGACCTGCAGGCTGGGATGCACGGCCAGCTGCAGCAGCGTGCGCACGACGCCCAGGTGCCCCTTGTTGCTGTGTACTGACCTGCAGGCTGGGATGCACGGCCAGCTGCAGCAGCGTGCGCACGACGCCCAGGTGCCCCTTGTTGCTGTGTACTGACCTGCAGGCTGGGATGCACGGCCAGCTGCAGCAGCGTGCGCACGACGCCCAGGTGCCCCTTGTTGCTGTGTACTGACCTGCAGGCTGGGATGCACGGCCAGCTGCAGCAGCGTGCGCACGACGCCCAGGTGCCCCTTGTTGCTGTGTACTGACCTGCAGGCTGGGATGCACGGCCAGCTGCAGCAGCGTGCGCACGACGCCCAGGTGCCCCTTGTTGCTGTGTACTGACCTGCAGGCTGGGATGCACGGCCAGCTGCAGCAGCGTGCGCACGACGCCCAGGTGCCCCTTGTTGCTGTGTACTGACCTGCAGGCTGGGATGCACGGCCAGCTGCAGCAGCGTGCGCACGACGCCCAGGTGCCCCTTGTTGCTGTGTACTGACCTGCAGGCTGGGATGCACGGCCAGCTGCAGCAGCGTGCGCACGACGCCCAGGTGCCCCTTGTTGCTGTGTACTGACCTGCAGGCTGGGATGCACGGCCAGCTGCAGCAGCGTGCGCACGACGCCCAGGTGCCCCTTGTTGCTGTGTACTGACCTGCAGGCTGGGATGCACGGCCAGCTGCAGCAGCGTGCGCACGACGCCCAGGTGCCCCTTGTTGCTGTGTACTGACCTGCAGGCTGGGATGCACGGCCAGCTGCAGCAGCGTGCGCACGACGCCCAGGTGCCCCTTGTTGCTGTGTACTGACCTGCAGGCTGGGATGCACGGCCAGCTGCAGCAGCGTGCGCACGACGCCCAGGTGCCCCTTGTTGCTGTGTACTGACCTGCAGGCTGGGATGCACGGCCAGCTGCAGCAGCGTGCGCACGACGCCCAGGTGCCCCTTGTTGCTGTGTACTGACCTGCAGGCTGGGATGCACGGCCAGCTGCAGCAGCGTGCGCACGACGCCCAGGTGCCCCTTGTTGCTGTGTACTGACCTGCAGGCTGGGATGCACGGCCAGCTGCAGCAGCGTGCGCACGACGCCCAGGTGCCCCTTGTTGCTGTGTACTGACCTGCAGGCTGGGATGCACGGCCAGCTGCAGCAGCGTGCGCACGACGCCCAGGTGCCCCTTGTTGCTGTGTACTGACCTGCAGGCTGGGATGCACGGCCAGCTGCAGCAGCGTGCGCACGACGCCCAGGTGCCCCTTGTTGCTGTGTACTGACCTGCAGGCTGGGATGCACGGCCAGCTGCAGCAGCGTGCGCACGACGCCCAGGTGCCCCTTGTTGCTGTGTACTGACCTGCAGGCTGGGATGCACGGCCAGCTGCAGCAGCGTGCGCACGACGCCCAGGTGCCCCTTGTTGCTGTGTACTGACCTGCAGGCTGGGATGCACGGCCAGCTGCAGCAGCGTGCGCACGACGCCCAGGTGCCCCTTGTTGCTGTGTACTGACCTGCAGGCTGGGATGCACGGCCAGCTGCAGCAGCGTGCGCACGACGCCCAGGTGCCCCTTGTTGCTGTGTACTGACCTGCAGGCTGGGATGCACGGCCAGCTGCAGCAGCGTGCGCACGACGCCCAGGTGCCCCTTGTTGCTGTGTACTGACCTGCAGGCTGGGATGCACGGCCAGCTGCAGCAGCGTGCGCACGACGCCCAGGTGCCCCTTGTTGCTGTGTACTGACCTGCAGGCTGGGATGCACGGCCAGCTGCAGCAGCGTGCGCACGACGCCCAGGTGCCCCTTGTTGCTGTGTACTGACCTGCAGGCTGGGATGCACGGCCAGCTGCAGCAGCGTGCGCACGACGCCCAGGTGCCCCTTGTTGCTGTGTACTGACCTGCAGGCTGGGATGCACGGCCAGCTGCAGCAGCGTGCGCACGACGCCCAGGTGCCCCTTGTTGCTGTGTACTGACCTGCAGGCTGGGATGCACGGCCAGCTGCAGCAGCGTGCGCACGACGCCCAGGTGCCCCTTGTTGCTGTGTACTGACCTGCAGGCTGGGATGCACGGCCAGCTGCAGCAGCGTGCGCACGACGCCCAGGTGCCCCTTGTTGCTGTGTACTGACCTGCAGGCTGGGATGCACGGCCAGCTGCAGCAGCGTGCGCACGACGCCCAGGTGCCCCTTGTTGCTGTGTACTGACCTGCAGGCTGGGATGCACGGCCAGCTGCAGCAGCGTGCGCACGACGCCCAGGTGCCCCTTGTTGCTGTGTACTGACCTGCAGGCTGGGATGCACGGCCAGCTGCAGCAGCGTGCGCACGACGCCCAGGTGCCCCTTGTTGCTGTGTACTGACCTGCAGGCTGGGATGCACGGCCAGCTGCAGCAGCGTGCGCACGACGCCCAGGTGCCCCTTGTTGCTGTGTACTGACCTGCAGGCTGGGATGCACGGCCAGCTGCAGCAGCGTGCGCACGACGCCCAGGTGCCCCTTGTTGCTGTGTACTGACCTGCAGGCTGGGATGCACGGCCAGCTGCAGCAGCGTGCGCACGACGCCCAGGTGCCCCTTGTTGCTGTGTACTGACCTGCAGGCTGGGATGCACGGCCAGCTGCAGCAGCGTGCGCACGACGCCCAGGTGCCCCTTGTTGCTGTGTACTGACCTGCAGGCTGGGATGCACGGCCAGCTGCAGCAGCGTGCGCACGACGCCCAGGTGCCCCTTGTTGCTGTGTACTGACCTGCAGGCTGGGATGCACGGCCAGCTGCAGCAGCGTGCGCACGACGCCCAGGTGCCCCTTGTTGCTGTGTACTGACCTGCAGGCTGGGATGCACGGCCAGCTGCAGCAGCGTGCGCACGACGCCCAGGTGCCCCTTGTTGCTGTGTACTGACCTGCAGGCTGGGATGCACGGCCAGCTGCAGCAGCGTGCGCACGACGCCCAGGTGCCCCTTGTTGCTGTGTACTGACCTGCAGGCTGGGATGCACGGCCAGCTGCAGCAGCGTGCGCACGACGCCCAGGTGCCCCTTGTTGCTGTGTACTGACCTGCAGGCTGGGATGCACGGCCAGCTGCAGCAGCGTGCGCACGACGCCCAGGTGCCCCTTGTTGCTGTGTACTGACCTGCAGGCTGGGATGCACGGCCAGCTGCAGCAGCGTGCGCACGACGCCCAGGTGCCCCTTGTTGCTGTGTACTGACCTGCAGGCTGGGATGCACGGCCAGCTGCAGCAGCGTGCGCACGACGCCCAGGTGCCCCTTGTTGCTGTGTACTGACCTGCAGGCTGGGATGCACGGCCAGCTGCAGCAGCGTGCGCACGACGCCCAGGTGCCCCTTGTTGCTGTGTACTGACCTGCAGGCTGGGATGCACGGCCAGCTGCAGCAGCGTGCGCACGACGCCCAGGTGCCCCTTGTTGCTGTGTACTGACCTGCAGGCTGGGATGCACGGCCAGCTGCAGCAGCGTGCGCACGACGCCCAGGTGCCCCTTGTTGCTGTGTACTGACCTGCAGGCTGGGATGCACGGCCAGCTGCAGCAGCGTGCGCACGACGCCCAGGTGCCCCTTGTTGCTGTGTACTGACCTGCAGGCTGGGATGCACGGCCAGCTGCAGCAGCGTGCGCACGACGCCCAGGTGCCCCTTGTTGCTGTGTACTGACCTGCAGGCTGGGATGCACGGCCAGCTGCAGCAGCGTGCGCACGACGCCCAGGTGCCCCTTGTTGCTGTGTACTGACCTGCAGGCTGGGATGCACGGCCAGCTGCAGCAGCGTGCGCACGACGCCCAGGTGCCCCTTGTTGCTGTGTACTGACCTGCAGGCTGGGATGCACGGCCAGCTGCAGCAGCGTGCGCACGACGCCCAGGTGCCCCTTGTTGCTGTGTACTGACCTGCAGGCTGGGATGCACGGCCAGCTGCAGCAGCGTGCGCACGACGCCCAGGTGCCCCTTGTTGCTGTGTACTGACCTGCAGGCTGGGATGCACGGCCAGCTGCAGCAGCGTGCGCACGACGCCCAGGTGCCCCTTGTTGCTGTGTACTGACCTGCAGGCTGGGATGCACGGCCAGCTGCAGCAGCGTGCGCACGACGCCCAGGTGCCCCTTGTTGCTGTGTACTGACCTGCAGGCTGGGATGCACGGCCAGCTGCAGCAGCGTGCGCACGACGCCCAGGTGCCCCTTGTTGCTGTGTACTGACCTGCAGGCTGGGATGCACGGCCAGCTGCAGCAGCGTGCGCACGACGCCCAGGTGCCCCTTGTTGCTGTGTACTGACCTGCAGGCTGGGATGCACGGCCAGCTGCAGCAGCGTGCGCACGACGCCCAGGTGCCCCTTGTTGCTGTGTACTGACCTGCAGGCTGGGATGCACGGCCAGCTGCAGCAGCGTGCGCACGACGCCCAGGTGCCCCTTGTTGCTGTGTACTGACCTGCAGGCTGGGATGCACGGCCAGCTGCAGCAGCGTGCGCACGACGCCCAGGTGCCCCTTGTTGCTGTGTACTGACCTGCAGGCTGGGATGCACGGCCAGCTGCAGCAGCGTGCGCACGACGCCCAGGTGCCCCTTGTTGCTGTGTACTGACCTGCAGGCTGGGATGCACGGCCAGCTGCAGCAGCGTGCGCACGACGCCCAGGTGCCCCTTGTTGCTGTGTACTGACCTGCAGGCTGGGATGCACGGCCAGCTGCAGCAGCGTGCGCACGACGCCCAGGTGCCCCTTGTTGCTGTGTACTGACCTGCAGGCTGGGATGCACGGCCAGCTGCAGCAGCGTGCGCACGACGCCCAGGTGCCCCTTGTTGCTGTGTACTGACCTGCAGGCTGGGATGCACGGCCAGCTGCAGCAGCGTGCGCACGACGCCCAGGTGCCCCTTGTTGCTGTGTACTGACCTGCAGGCTGGGATGCACGGCCAGCTGCAGCAGCGTGCGCACGACGCCCAGGTGCCCCTTGTTGCTGTGTACTGACCTGCAGGCTGGGATGCACGGCCAGCTGCAGCAGCGTGCGCACGACGCCCAGGTGCCCCTTGTTGACGGCGATGTGCAGCGGCGTCTGGCGGCGGCGGTTGCGCGCGTTGAGGTCTGCGCCGGCGGCGGCCAGCGCGCGCAGGGCGGCGGGCTCGTCGCCGAACGCCGCGTGGTGCACGGCGCGGTCCCCGTCGCGGTCCTCCGCGTCCGCCTCCGCGCCCGCCTCCACCAGCCGCTGGATCACGTCCACGTGCCCGTTCTGCGCGGCCGCCTGCCCACAAACATGCACTAATATTATGATACGACACTATTGCATTTGTTTAGTTTTTAACTGACTTGAAAAACAAATGTTCTGATTTTGACTGCATTTTTGGGTATTTTTTGCAACTTGCAACTTTCAATTATTTTTTATTTGAAAGGCCTGCGTGTCCCATTTAAATTTGATCAAGTCGACAATTTTTTCAATAACATTCAGGTATCGGTTTTTGTCTTTACACGTCGCATCAGGATGGTTTTATTAAATATAAAGTTGAAAATAAGTACAAGTGATTTTAATTACGATGGAAATTTGCCTTTAACCACGTATGAGTTATCCAGCCATTCTAACTTATAATACTGATGACACTAGTGTACCTGCAGCGCGGTGTGTCCCGCGTACACGCCGTTGACGTCGGCCTGCGCGTCGGCCCGCGCCAGTATGTCCGCGCAGCGCGCCGCGTCGCCGTTGGCCGCCGCCTTCACAAGCTCCTCGTTCGCGCTGCCGTGCGACTCGAACAGCCGTTTCAACAGCACGGATAGACGCTCACCTGTTAATAAACACGATGGATTTATTATATAATATTATAATAATGCGATATAACTCAAAAAATTGATCGATAAAAAAAAGAAAGCAACTTTTTTATCACTGGTCAATCTGGAACAAGCATCGGTCTAATCCTACTATTATTAATTCGAAAGTATGTAAGAATGGATGTATAATGTAACTCTTTCACTAAAAAACTACTGTACGGGTTTGGGTGGAACTTTACATTAATATCACATAATACATCAGAATAAATATGTGCTATAGAAAAACTTGATTTTGCTGGTCGGTCACAAATAGTATTATTATACTTATAAAATAATATGTAAAACATTGTTTTTTCTCACCACTGAACTCACCAGGGGAGTAATACGGAAGGCTGCCATCAGATGAAACAAGCTTAGTAACTGCATTCGGATTATATGTCCAGGTCATATTACAGACTTCCACTTTAAGGTCGTTGTCGTGATATATCTGTTGCACGCGACCTATTTTACCAAGGGTCTGTAAAGAATAGTTGACATTAAGGTATAATTCGATAATTTTAGTTCAAAATATACATTTTTCTATTTGTTACATGAATAGAACAAATTCGATCATGAGGCAAGAATCGAACCTGTCTTTATTTGCCATACCGGGAAATCACCTAGCCTCTCAACCACCCGTGATTTTATTTCGAAACTTTAAAACTTTCTCATTCCAAAACGTTGTTCTATTCCTACTATAAAAACTTAATATTAAATTCAACAAAGGTCGCGTTCCATCGATAAAATATTGTAAGGTATAAAAAGACGCGCGTCCATTTTTTCTACCATTTGATTAAAACCAAAATATTCCCTAAACAAATTTCTTATTCCCTAAGTGTACGAGCAAGCACGTCCAAAGTGCAATAAGGCGCTTGATCGTGGCCGGATGATCGCTAGAAGAGGCTTACCGGGTAATACATACAGTGATCAAGGAAAAAAATTCATTGGAGCAAATAATGTGTTACAGCAACAGCTGACCGAGCTCCAAGAAAGTCAAGAATTTAAGTCAGAGATCGTAGAAATGGGAATAGAATGGCACCTCAATTGTCCGTCTTGGCCATCCGCCGGTGGGCTGTGGGAGGCTGCAGTTAAATCTCTGAAACATCATCTAAAAAGAGTTGTTGGCGAACAAAATCTCACGTTTGAAGAGTTCACTACACTTCTCACTCAATTAGAGGGATGTTTGAACTCGCGCCCGCTCTGTCCCTTAACCGAGGACCCCAACGACTTGAACTTTTTAACTCCATCTCACTTTTTAAGTAGTGGCCCTATTCTAACTTTATATGACACCGAAACAGACCTTAGAACTAGGTGGCATCTCAATCAAAAAATATTTAATGATATATGGAATAGGTGGCGTGAGGAATATTTAACTTTATTAACAGCTCGTAGTAAATGGAGGGAGCCTAAGTCGAATATTAAACTGGGAGATATTGTCATCATTAAGGATGACAATCTCCCGCCGGGGAAGTGGGCCTTAGGTCGCGTAGTAGAGCTGCACCCCGGCAGCGACGGCCATGTAAGAGTCGTGACGCTTAAAACTAAAAATGGTTTCATGAAACGGCCCGTTATTAAGTTATGTAGGTTACCCGTGAATGAAAACCTAAATCAAATCCCTAGTACGGATATAAACAAGTAACAAAATTATTAATTAAACCCGTGCGAAAATATAAAACGTTTAGTTTTGCATCCGTTGCAATTTCTTTATCATTATTTTGTATTATGATAGCTGTAGGTCATGGTTTTATAACATAAGTAAATTACCTTAACTTAGTAACAATAGTATTTATTTTGATCGCATTAAATACATGCAAATAATTAGAGACGATTGGTGGTTAGTTGGATATTACAATACTCAACCCTAATCAGAAGGCAATAAGGCCATGGAAAAATATATGAAGTACCCAGATAAGATTTGTGGAAGAATACAATCGCGATCATATTGCGACGGAGTCATGTTGCACGGCACGAGGCAAGCGAATAATAGCCTGTTAATGACTCAATGTAAACATTAAACATACACAATAAAACATATACAGCCTCTACAAATGATACATCTCGTAAGCATAACATCAAGATTAAGATTAAGATCATCATCAAAGAAATATTCAATACGTGAAAATACCGAACCAATAGCTGATCCAATCAAGTAATACTACGCTGCGATACATATATTATTTCCTATCCTGGACTCGGCGGATAATGTTTGCAAGCGGTTAGCGGTTCCAGTGCAGCAGCAGGCGCGCGGCCATAGCGCGGCCGGCTCCGGTGAGCCTGGCCCTCCAGTCCACAGTGAAAGTGCAGTGTAGTTTAAACAAATCGAATGTTCTAGTGTTATAGTGTGTACCTAATGGTGAAACAGACACCTAGGTTTAGTGTTCCCGTAGAATATTTGATCTGTATAAGTTATCTACTAATCATGGGGTTCACTATAATTAAGAAAAAATTGTTATCACCTTGTATCATGGGGTCACCTCATCTCATACCCCTCATCCCTCATCTTTCCCGCCCGGGAATATGTACGAGCAAGCACGTCCAAAGTGCAATAAGGCGCTTTGCTTGCATATTGCGTAACTCAAATTGTTTCCAATATTTTAAACTTTATATTATATTCAAATCAGTTCATCGTCGACGGTAATTTAGAGTACCTCGCGTGACTCATCCATTTTATTACAAGTTTCCGTTTAATACAAGTTTCAATAGTTTAATAATTCTTTTATTTCTTATTATATCAATTAATTATATACAAGTACGGGATAGGCCCGTACACTAAGAAAAATGTCAACTCACAGGCGCCATAGTCTCCGCCCATTCCCCATGCCCCCGTTGCAATGCTTTCACTCGTTCTTTATCAGAACAGACTTGAACAATATCGCCAACTGCAAACACACTACTGCCAGAAGTAGCGCTGCCAGACGTCGAAGCGCTCATATTTGCACTGCACACCTGTGAACATTTTTTATTTATAGGAGTCGTGATGTTAAAGTAAATTAACAGTAATTGTCATATTTGTAACATTTTTAATATTTGGGCTAGTGAAATATTACAGTAACACATTATTGAAAAAAAAAAGATTAAAATATGTATACCAAATTCGTCGCTTTAGCTTTACATTGAGCGATTCATTTTCATTATATAGAAATTTAAGTAAGACATCTTCAAAAATTTAATGAATATAATTTTTTATGACATTCAATCTACTGTGTCATCTACAGTGATTTGTTGTTTGTGCAATTTGTTCATTTAATTCATTTCAAAACATATTTCGGGACTAACCACTGTGCATCATCAATTTACAAGCATGTTAATTATCTGACTTATTAATATACAAAAATTACGGAAAATGTTAAATTACCTTTGTCAACACAGCAGGATTGAACGTCCACCGATGGCCACTTGGATAAGTAACCACAATATCATGATCCTCATCGATACCCACAACAGTCCCAGTTGTACTCAGACATTCGAACATTGCATCTATCCACCCTCCATGGCCAAGCTGTAGTGACTGTACTATCTCCAAGTCGAGGTTTATGTTGACCTTTAATGAGAGAAATTATTGTTTAATTATTTGATTTGATACATACATTGTATGTTAAATTATTATGAAGTATTGTCAGTGTAAATGCCATTATTTAATTGTTTTTTTTTTTAGCTTTAATAAGCTTTCACTACCCATATAATGGCCATTAGTGAAGTCTATTTATTGGGTAGAGTGATTAATTAAGAGAAGAAGGAGCTTCCTATCATTAAGTTTTTATATAAAAAAAATACATAGTTAAAAGTTCTATAGATATTTTTATTAATATAGCAATGGAAAAGGAATTGACATTTGCCTTGAATTACTTTAGTAAAGGTTAATGTAATAACTTACCTGATCTCCTATTTGCAATCCATGAGGCCCTGTGCTACCAGGTCCAAGCTCCCCCAGAAGAGGCAGATGCTCTTTGTAAACATTTTGACCTTTAACATCATTTACTACCTATAAAAGAAAACACCAAGTGTTAAATAATCTTAATTAAAAAATTTAGTATTGAATTTAATTAACTTTACTTCAACTTTCTATGTTAGATTTCTAAAGAAAATTATGTGTATCTTTTATTCAAAACAATAAAGAATATCAGATAATATTATGTGAAACATAAAAGGTTTGCAAAATAAAAAACAACAAAATATTAACAACATGCCTGTATACTATAAACTATAAAGTATAATATAATTATTGTACATACTTTTAAATCTGCCATCCCCTCAAATCCAACTCTATAAAGATTCTTAGCTCCATTATCCCATATTACATAAGCAGCTGAGCGAGGGCTGGCTGCAGACCAGTCCTGTACTTCATTCACTTTTCCACGCCTGCCATTTCCACCATCCTGGTCTTCCCATTGCCAATCAACCTTATACAAAAAATTTACTTATTAATATCTGGTACTTCACTCTTAAAAGTTAAAAGTGAAGAGAATATTGATTGTGGACCATTGTTTATAATATAAGCAAACAAATATGTTACTAATAATTATTCAATATATCCTTGCCATTAAAATTTAAGCACACACTTGCTAGGCATATCAATTATAAAGATGAAAAATCTCACCCCTCTAACAACTCTAGCTCCAGGAAATATTCCTCTAACAGCTTGCTTTTTACTTTTTCTCCTTGGTTCAACAAGACATCTCTCTGTTCCTGGTGCACTTATTCTATAGAATCTATGCCTCAAATTGTGCTTATCTCCATGGTAACAGACTGAGCATAGATCATAATTACTACACTCTGCACATTTCCAGCGAATACCTATAAAATTCAAATTAAATTAATTAAAAAAAACATAATATATTTATCATGTAATTGTTACTGTAATGTAGTATGTTTTAAAGGAAACATTTTAAATTAACTTTAAAATACAAATTATAATACAACAATAAATATCCTACTATTGGAGAAAATCTTATTTGAAATAAAATAACATTCACCAAATATAGGTTGTTGGCGGCATGTATCACACATGGTACCGTCGTGTTTTACCCCTGTGGGTGCACTGTCCAGAATACGCAGGTCGTATGCTCCTGAACATCGATAGTTTGCAGCTGTTCCATTGTCCCACACTACTACCACTTCTTCCGGAGATTCAAAATTGCGTACCGTGCCTACGTGTCCTTCACCTCCGTCCTAAAAATAGCGAAATTTTAGAGGAAATATTAAGGATCTAAATTTTCATTGCATGCTTTAAAAATATAATAATAAAATATCATAGAAATAACTAAAAAATATACTCTACCTGTTTGCCCCATTTCCAATCAGGTCCTCGTATTACACGAGCTCCTACCCCTTCCATCATAAATCTAGTCGCTCTTGACGATGTTGTAGCTCCTGCCACATTTGATTCCATTTTCAGGAAATGATTAATATAATAATATTTAGGCAAACGACTTATAAGCAAACTTTAATCGTACCTATACACAATATTGAGAATTAGCATTGGCATTTGTAAACTAAAAGTGACGTTTCAATTTGACATTACAATTGTTTGACAGATGACATTTCAATTTCATAGATAACGTTTTTTTTATTTTTACATAATATATACCACAGAGGGAGAATGTTTAGAGCACAGAACAGTAAAAACATATAGAAGTGCGATAATGTCATAATTAGTATGAAAACCAGTGTCGCCAAACCCACACATTTAAACCGATAGTTATACAGTACACTACAAGTAAACTATGCCTTTGATTGGACAGCTTAATTTGAGTAAAAACTGACTTAGGTTATAAATTCAGCATTTCAATATGTACCCTAACGCACCATGTTACGGTTTATTTTAGTATAACATCCCTAAGTATATTAGCTGTTTTGTTTCTCATTGCACAGAAATTCCAAATTCGAAAACATTCAGCTACTCCACAACAGAGGGCGTTAGTTTTCGATAAATATAACTTTGAACCTCAACACATAGAGATAAGGTTGAAATTTGTGTCACTCAACATTAATGACATTAACTTGATATTTATCTGATGCTATGCCCTGAGGGATGTCAGCCTTGTTATCGATAATTCACAAATAAATATTTTTTGTGTATTTTTTTTTTTCTTTCTTTTATATGAGTATAGTATAATGTGTCACATTTTGGAGTATGTTTATTACTACTAAGTACGTCTTTTTATATTATTATTATCAAATAAAACACGGAATAGAATAGTATTAATCTATATTTACAAAATACAAACAGAAAATATGCATTATTTTAAATCTTGGAACTGCCGTAGGTTTGCTGTATCGGTGGCCTTTGTTAGACCGCTTAGTGCTGTTCGGCATCCAGTTTACTCGTCACGTTGCATTTATCCATTTCTCTTTTAAATTAGCCTCTTTGGGAAATCTATAAATAAATTGGACAAATGAAAGCTAAGGAAAAATAAAATAAAATTTAATATTTATAATGTTTGTCTTTTCTAAAGTATCGATACTGTCGATATGCGCCACAAGTATCACTAAAGCGACATTCGTTTGTTTATTGCAATAATATTCCAGAAAGTCTTGTTTGCTGTTCAATCTATAATAGTACTAATTTCTTACGGATTAAGGTTCATTTTGACTAGATATTTGTATACAATTCTGACAAATTACGACAAGCGAAGTTATAACATAAAATATAATTAAAATAAATAAAAATAAGACTTACCGATGGTATGAAATGCCTCCATTGCTGATATAATTTCGTCTGCTATCATTTTTGCACTCTAATACCGAACAACACGTCCTAATTAATGAATAAATATGGAAAAAAGGTTTGACAGCTGACAACCGACTCGAATATTTTTCTGCGCACAACTGAGAGCAAGTTAGGTGATCTTACCTTACCAGTGACACGTGGGCCACGCCCACATCACACTTCTATCTACTTTACTGTTCTGTGGTTTAGAGCAATTATAGCAGTCCTTCCATAAAAGCGTAGAACCAATTTATAATAAAGTCCTAGTAAATTTAGGTATAAAGTCTAAGACTGTAGTAGTGAATAAAGCTAATAATAGTAAAAAATGTTTAGCTGCAGTAATATTTATAATATTTACTTCGATATTACATAGTTCCCTGACTCTTCCACACACACTGGATATTAACGGAGATCCTCTGCTGGGTGTAGCCATTAACAAAGACAAGAAGAAGAATATAATAATTATGCTGTTTAGATATAGTCATATTGTGGTACTTTAAATAAATTAAGAATAAGTACGATGATGAATTAGTTGCTGGAAATATACCGATATATTCCATTCATCTTACAGTCTAACGTGCATCCCACAGTTTCATCCGCGTAAACGTTTTTCCTTTTAATCATGTTCATAATCCTTTTGAAAAATCAGAATAATAGGTAGCCTTAGTTACTCCTTATATGTCAGGGAAAGTCCCGTCAAAGTCGTTCAAGCCGTTCCAGAGATAAGCCGGAACAAATAGTTTATTATTATATCCTTTTAGTACAAAACGGTTAATATTACATTTTTTTAAAGTAGTTAGTTAATATTACAAACAGACAATCCAATTTTATGATTTGTATATAGGTATTAAACTTATAGTATATATACTATCTATAGAGTGCGAACAACGAAGTGGGAACAGTAGGCACAGGTGGGAACAACACGACGTTCCCGCCGCGAGCGCTCGTAGTCGTGGTTGAGTACTATCGAAGTGCGTTTCTCTAGGGATTTTTTTCATATTTACGAATAAACATGGTGAAATGTGCAGTTCGATCTTGCAAGAACGATACTAGAAAAAACACAAAATTGAAATCCAGTATCACATTTCATCGGTAAATCGATTGTTGTATTTATTTTTATGAAAATAAATCTAGCATCGCGGGGGTGAAGGGGAAGTGGAAGGCGGACACGCGCAGGCTCGCTCGCGCACCCTTCGCGCGCCTCACTGCCGCCACGTGATCGTAGTGATGTGACTTGACCAACGCTGTACTCGATAGTTTACAAGAAGAACTATATTTTAACATATTATTTATTTAACTTTAAAATTAAAACTCTTTTAAAAATGTATTTTTAATTTTGTGGTGTGTTTTGTATCTTACACTTTCTAATATTATGAATGCGAATGTATTATAGATATTATATTTTAACCGCTAAATTGATTTTTGAAGATTTTGGTAGGTATAGAATTGATAAAATTGAATAAAAAAATTATTAATGTTGTTTATTATTTCATTTTAAATTATTAATTATTTCTTATTTTTATTTAACATTTTTTAAATACTATTATTATTTGATTTATTATTAAAAAATTAGTACTAAACCCGATCTTTTATTTTATTAACTTTAATATTTAAGAAGTCCACACGTTTTTCAGATATTCCAATTAAACATTATTTTTTAAACTACTTATAATTAATACAAGACATATTTAAATGGAATAAACACACTTTATTCACTTGGCAAACAAATTTAAAATTACATATTTATACTTTATTCATACATTTCTCCTTTAATAACATATTGAACATAAAATTTACTTATGATACATATTTATTTACATAACTTATCGATAGCTCAACACGCAATTGATACCTACCCATCCCTATTTGTCACACACACATCTATATAGTATCTATAGCTCATCTGCCTACGATGCGCACTAGGCAATTTGTGCAATACACGCGCTCTATACTATTGTAATATATACTCTAAGGTATTAGGTCTTTCCTTGGTCTTTCCACAGGTCTTCCATTATTAGGTATTCTGTGAATTAATCTACATAACATTTTTGTAGGGCTGTGGTATTTTGAAGTATATTGACATTAGACATCTGATTTTGACGTTCCAATATTCATTTTGATTTTTTGTTGCGACCTTCAAGTTTTTGTAATCAGTTCATAATTCTATGATTGTTACATTTTTTCGCAATGATTAATTGAAAATAGTTTATCCTATAATTTAAGTTTGTTCAAATAAACATAAAAGCTGAATTAAAAAATGTCTCATAACAGAAATAAGTACGAAAAAGCTAGAAGACGATTAGCTGCTGTTACTTTTCTTTCTAACATTTCCCTCGATGGCTCATTTAAGGATACTGAGCTCTGCCAGATTTTAGACAAGTCGTCTAAAACTGATAAATGTGATTCTGCTTCTAAGGTAAAGAATGTTGCGAATCATAATGAAAAAGATGTTACGCGCCACAAAATCCGCAGTGGGACCAAAATGCCGCAATGCAGCCCTTCGCATAGAATGGGAAGTGACAACCATTCATTGAATTCAGATTCAGAGTTTGCACACATGACTCCCGTAAAGAATGCTTGTAATAATTCGTTTAGAGAAAGGTACGTAATGTTAATGAGTGGATAGGCCTTAATTATCGTAACATAGATAACAATGGTTTATTTATAGGTGTTCTTCTGGAAACGCTGAGTTGTATAAGGATAGGCGCCCATCACTTCGTATCCGGAAAACCTGCACACAAGAAGAGAAAAGTAGTGCAGAGAGTTTGAATTTTGGTAACATTTTTATACAGTGTAAATATATGTTTTATTAATCATTCAAAAATTTTACTGCAAATCAAAATAATTTACAATAATATTCTTTTATTATTGTTTATTATTTTAGGTCGTCTTAGAACCAGTAGCACTTGTATTCCAGAAAACCAAACTTATACCAAGGAGTTCAAGCTGTTTCGTGGGTCTAAGGGAGTATCATTTAAAGACGAAAGACTTGCATTTACACCTTCACAAGGAGTTCCATGTGCTATATTCAGCACAATACCTTATTCAAAGACTACTAGATGTGCAAGGTATTTTTTTTAATTATTTATATTAACTTCTCAGCCATTTAATGTGTGTAATGCAATTTTAACAATTATTTTTATCACAGATCTGACTTGAAGAAAGATGTAATCAGACGAAGAAATACATCTGGCCCAAGACCACTTTCTGCTATAACTGATAATGGTGTGGATCCATTTGACTTACTAGGATTGGAACGTGAGGAACATGGACAAGATATATCATATTCCAAACTCTTGGTACCTTCAAGAATATGCACAAGGGAACAGTATAGGAAAATGTATGAAGCCGATTTTACTGATAAGGCCTCATGGAAAGTACTCAATCGGCACCCTCATGTAATAGCTAGGTAAAACTGAATTTATTTGCCAGATCATTAGGCATGCTATAACATCAATGTTTACATGTTATCCTGGTATATCTTTTCATATTCATGCATATTGTATTCATTTTCATGTTCTCATATACATGTGGTTGAATATAAAATTCATTTTACTGTCTTAGATTATTGATGTTTGGTATATAATTTCTAAAATATAATTTTCACTAAACAAAAATGAGGTAAATATTTTACAAACACAACACATATATTTAAGATAGTATAATGCATTGGTGTATTCTTAAGTTTTGGAACATATTGATGTGAAATGCATTTTTTGTTATATTCTTTACTATGTTGTGATAATAGTAAATCATTAATCTTAAAATGTGAGTGCATATTAATAAATATCACTCAGTAGAGAGTATAGCAATCTTCTCTTCATATTTTGTATGTTTTACTTTTGAACATCTGATTTGTTTGTTGATTGTCTTGACGCTGTCACATTCCATCTCATATCATTTCTATCATATTTAAATTTCAGGACTAAGTTATTGACGAGGCACAAGGATAAAAAATGGTAAAAACAAATAAATTATGCTAATATCCACACTTTTCATTTTAATATGGGTTAGTTAGGGTAAATAATAAGTAGGATTATTGTATCATAAATCATAGCATAATGTAAATAGTTTAATATGTTTTATTATTTGATTAACAATTAAGATAAGATTCTCATTTGCTGTTGACCAATATGATTATTCAACAATCTTTGTTTGGGCTTTGTTACAAAAATCGATTTTTAGCTCATCATTGAGTGTAATAAAAAAATTAAAGTCAGGAACACAGTTATCATTATTCCTAATTTTTTTTTTTTGCTAATGAGTAATGAATAATTTTATATTTATGTACAAATTTTTGATTTAGATTTTACTGCTCTCTTTCTGGTTTAACACTTTTATTTAGAACTAGACTAGATTACCCTTAACGATGTATAGTTTTATTTATTTTCATTACAAGTAACCAATGAAACAAAAATCAACTAAAATATCACAGTTATCATATGGGTATTCTCATTTTATTCTTAGTCAAATCCAAATGACTTGTTAGATTTGATGAAGGTATTTTTATTTCCCTATTTACTTTTTACAATTCATTTTATTATGACGCACTGCGCAAGCTACGCACATTAGAAAAAATTAAAAAAAATCTCAATTCAACTTTTTTACAATACTGAGGGAAGGTTATAAAAATTAAAAACATATAACAAATGAGCAACATTTCAATTTCTTCACTTAACTATTTTATCTGGCTCTTGGTGGCATGGCTGTTTTGCATGCACTTTTAAATGGTCATTTTTTCACCCCTTTCTGCGGTTTAGTAATTTTTAAGTAGCTTATTGCATGCACTTTAAGTATTGATTAGAAATAGTGCCACGCTTGTCAGTGAGGGAATACTGCAAATTTTTTTGGCAATATTCTTTTAATTACATCTTATTTTTTTTTGTAATTAAATTTATTTTTTATGATTTTAGGTGTTTCTCATATGAATCGGCTCAAAGAAGCACAATAGCGTCATCTCCTCCACATTCGTCGATTGAAAACAAAACCTTCGATTGGGATGAAGAGGCCCTTTTAGCACAAAAATATGGAAGTGCAAAGGTAGGTAAAAAGTAAAAGAAAAAGTATTTTTTTATTCTTTTTATCTCCTTATTTCCAGATAAACCTATTCTATATATAGATATATATAGATTCTATTCAAAATAAATAATTAAATTCTGCGAAATACTTTTTCGTTAATTTCCCCATATTTCGCTTGTATTGAAAGCGTAGACAAATTAAAAAAGACTTCAGAGAATCAAGACTTTTATAAATGTTGATTTTACAGGCTGTGCATTACTGTCCGAATGTACTTGACGATCCTGAATTAATAGCGGGGAAGCACAGAACTCTGCTCACCTTCACATCATATATGACTTCAATAATCGATTACGTCAGACCTCAGGACTTGAAGAAAGAACTAAATGACAAATTCCGGGAAAAATTCCCGCACATCAAGTTGACTCTTAGCAAATTGAGGAGGTAGTTATATTTTTTTTTATAGAGAATAACAAATATATTGCTAGAAATAATAGTAACATTGAACAATTCATTTTGAGCATGAAGAATTTTGTGAGGGTATCTCACATTTTTTTCACCTACCTTTAGTTTCTGCAATATATATATTTACTCTTAGCAATATATACATTATAAAATGTGTCATTTAATTTTATTCTAGTGGGTTTGTACAGTAGGAAACTATATTATTTTTACTTTATGTTAACTGTTTTTTTATTTCGCAGCATTAAGAAAGAGATGAGAAAGATAGCGAAACATGACAGTGGTGGAATCGATTTGCTTTCCGTCGCCCAAGCATACGTTTATTTCGAAAAGTTGATATTAGCAAATCTTATAAATAAGGACAATAGGAAATTGTGCGCTGGTGCCTGTTTATTATTGTCGGCCAAACTTAATGACGTTAAGGGTGAAATGCTTAAAGCACTTATAGAGGTAAGTTTATGGTAATTATATAGTTTCTTTATTATATTTATATATATTTATATAATATGTCCTGTATATTCATCTTTGGCATTAATTTAGATTTAAATTATCACTCCTTAATCAACTCTTTGTTCATAAATGAGTGTCCTTTTATGTTATAGGTAAAATGTACTTACACATTAAAATCAATTGGCATCAGGCATTTACAAAAAAAAAAAAAAACCAACATCAGTCAACATTATTTATTCCAGCGAATCGAAACAACGTTCAGAGTGAACAGAAAAGACCTAATGAAGTTCGAGTTTGCGGTGCTAGTGGCGCTCGAGTTCGGTCTCCACGTGCCCCCATACGAGGTGTTCCCGCACTACCAGCGGCTGTTGCACGACTCGTGACCTTGGCGCCGGCTGGCCTGCGAGCCCTGTCTGCGCACGTACCACCGCAGGCGAGCCAGTATTGTAGACAACTTGCGGGCTAATGCTTGGATATAGATGTTATAACTTATATAAGAGAAAAAGGTGGATGAAGAAATCTCCAGAAACAACCAATCAGAGATATGTGACAGATTGATACGTCTCCCTAATTATATTATAAGTGGAAACGTGTGATACGTGCCCCTAACCATAGAAAGGTGTATATATAGGCTAAAAGCGCTCCAGGCAATCCTAATTGCCTAGAACATAACATGCTGAGATAACATATTGTGACATCAGTTGTCTCTTTTTCGCTCACGATAGTTGTATCATGCCATCTTACTTTGACGTCTTATCGTGTGCCGTTTTTGAAGATCGAATGTTGTTTTGGTAGCCTACCTATCTACACTTTTTTACAATTAATGGTAATGACGTCACGATATCTCGAAAGCGGAAATATGTATGATTTTTAATTAATATAATAGAGAAGTAGTTACTAATAGATGTTTTCTTCTTTAGATTGAACATGTTAAACATGTAATTTTTAAGATAGTGTCATTGTGTAGCCAGTTACAGATATAGCAGGTCATCTATAGTAAAATATATTTAGTTTACTTCTATTGGAAATTGTCTCAAAGTTTTCAACGAAATCTTAAGTAGGTACCATATTACGTATATATACCATGTTGAATTCACATGACTTTAATGTCGTAATGGAGATTATTCAGTATTCTATTATGTCGAACTAGAAATACGCGTATCCCATCGCCCATCGTCTAATATTCACAAATATTTCTGATGACTTTACAGGGAAATAGTAAGTCGCTAGTACATCTCGAGGTGCGTTTATAGACCTAATTAGTAATTATGAAATACTTTTCTAAGATATCTAGTATCTTGCTCAGCTAAAAACGAGGCCAAAGAAAATTAACGTATTAAATAATTGTACTTTATTGATTAGATTATATTGTCCTATTAAATTAATTGATTATCGTTTGATTAATTGCTTTGCTTTTACCTCTAATCTTAATTGTTTTGATGCAACGAGTATGATTTATGTTTGTATCTTAAATATTGTGTGATTTTATTTATGTTATTTACGTGGTATTTTATTAACATGTAATTTGTGCTATTGTTAAGAATAAGAAATGAAAATATAGATAAATCATTCATGTAGTGAATAAGTGTACAGAGTTAAATGCACAATGATGTATAGACGTATTTTTAGGAAAAGTATGATCATATGCACAATTTATGTAAATTTATAATCGTAATTATTGTATAATACCCCAGCCACACGACTCGACGAGTGGTATGGGAAGTGACGAGGGAAGTAGGCAGGGACGTAGTGTGGCCACGTTACTCGTCATGCCACTCGTCGTGCTCATCGTCCTGCTCACTGCTCCCTATTTTGTCGGCTTTTGTGCGCGAGTCAAAGGGCCGGCAATACGAGTGCGAATTAGGGATGGACGTCATGGAATCAACGGACTAGTTAAATTAACCGTCTATATGTACCTATGAACTTAAAAGTTATTATTGCTTTTCTTAAGACTTACTTAAATTAATAGAATAATTATAATCAATAGCCTCTCTAAACTTTGATTTAAAGTCTTTTAAAAGTAATCAACTTCTATAAAATAATAATGATTTCTAGTGACATAGTGAACAGAAAAAATTAAAAATGCCTTTAACCCCACAGGTTTCGTGAGCCCAATTTGTGCAAATTTTGCAAAGAAACCAATCTTCAGTGCTCTCTGAATATTTTTTTTTACAAACATTACATTGGTCGTCACCTCCTGTTTTATCTTTTGTACTGCTGCGATTCCTCCGCCTTGGGATGACTTCTTCAGTTTCAGAAATTTCAAGTACAGAGTCAGATTCATCATCTACATTTGACAATGTATCATTGCTGCTGCTACTGCTCGCTACTTTTCGAGCAGCCTTCTTCTGCTTCTGACCAGCTTTAATACTTTTCTTAAATTCTGCTTTCTTTTTACCCTTTCCTTTATTTTTAGTTTTAGTTGTTTCCTGATCTATTAAATTGCGTTTAAAAATTTGTTTCACGTGTTTTAAGTTTTGTTTCTCAGTCTTGGGTGTTTTCTTTTTTAAAATATCCATCATGTTTTCTAAAAGCAATCTATCTTTTTCAGGTGTTTCAGTTATAATGGTGGTTTTACCTTTACGTTGCTTTCCTGTAGATTTTCGAGGTGGAGCTTTAGGAAATGGTCGAACGAGTTCCGGAGTTATTGGAGGGTCAGCAAAATTTGAAACTCCAACGTGCAAAATTTCAGTGTTAGAACATACAACTTGAGTCTCATTTAAAGAAGAGGGTCGTGACTCATTTGAAGGTCCAGCTTGTGGTTCACCTAAAATGGAAGGTGAAACGATTCGTGCATTTGTATCAGGTTCAGGGTCAATAAGGTTAGAAGGTCTATGCGGCAGTTCTTCTTTATTTGAGGAAGATTCCTCAGAGTTATCAGCAGAATCAGTATCAGCAGACTGTGGTCGGTCTGTCACAAAAGCAGGTAAAAAATCCTCTTCTGTAAAAATATTTTTATTAATTGGCCATATCCCGGTGTTCTTGAAACCAGATGTTATATTATTCATATTAAAAGTAGCGTAGAAAGCATCTTTAGCAAATTGAGCCACATTATAAATAGTAACAGTTTTGCCAGGATTCGAAGTCATCCAATCATTCATGCTAGCTCTATACCGAGCTTTGAAGGGTCCGAATACTGTGACATCGAGGGGTTGTAAGCGATGACTGCAGTGAGGTGGAAAGGTTAGTATCATTATGTTATTTGCTCGGGCATACAGCACTACGTTAATAGTTATATGAGTCTTATGGTTGTCGAGGACTATTAAAGCCGGTGATTCAGCACTAGGCTTGACGATGTGAACGAAATGTTTTAAAGCTTTTAAAAAGCAATCTTCAGTTATCCACCCAGACACATTTGCGAGGCCTAAAGCACCAGTAGGACCATTTTCAAGCATATGTTCTTTAAAGTGAACACGTGGAAATATAAAAGCAGGAGGAATAATTCCGCCAGAGGCATTTGCGAAAGCAAGCATAGTTACAAGTGATCCACGTTCTGTTGAGCTGATTTGACCAACTCTCTTAACACCTGCTTGGGCAACTATCTTGGGTGCATTAGTGACTGTTGTGCATCCAGTTTCATCTAAATTCCAAACCATGTTTGGGGAGAAATTATGCTTCAGGTAACATTTCTCCAGGTTTTCGAAAAAGTTTTGAACATTATGTTAATTGAAGCTCGTAGTTCTTGCTAGTGATGTATTCTCCGGTTTTCTAACGCTCAGTGAATCATGTCTTCTTAAAAAACCCTTTAGCCAATCTAGACTAGCTGTATTATTTTCTCTCCATGAAGATGGTATAGTGAGATTCAAACGAACAGCGTACTCATATGCTAGTTCTCTGACTTGTTTAGTTGTCAAATCATGACACATTTTTGCAGAAATCTTCAAATACTCTGCCAGAGAACCTTCTTGGTCTACCGTGAAAACTTTTTTATTGCCAATGTTCGGTTTATAGACAAACGACGTACATTCAGAAGCTTTAGCTTTTGCGACCAATCTATGCAAATGAGATTTGCTTACATTAAATGTCTTCGCAGCTGATCTCACAGAAATGCCTTTCTGTAACACTTCATTCACTGCATCGACCACACAACCACTAGACGCCTAATGTTAGCTTGTATGTACTGTCAACAACTTGAGGTATGGTGAAGCGGGGCGCTGCATTCTCATTGGCTAATTCAAGGTCACCAAATGTCCTAGAGATGAGACAGTAAATTTGTATACTTTATCGATATATATTGTATTCACATACTTTATCGATATAGGTATTTTGTATACACATACTTTATCATTGGAAATTGAATACGATGTTAATACATATTAATAAAAACCAGTCCAGCGTGAGTCGGACTCGCGACACTGAGGGTTCCGTACGAACAGGCTAAAGAACAACAAATCTGCAAAAAATCGGTCACCCATCTAAATTATGACCCTTGCTTAACCTCGATTTTCATTTTTAATGTAATAGTATTCATATTATTTTATTACAAATACTTAACAGTTTATATTATAATATAACTATGTTATGTAACGTCATTCATGTCATTAATTTTGAAAACAACTAGTATAAAATCGCGAATCTAAATAGTTTTCGATAATTATTATCGATACAATTCACAATCACAACTGGTATGTCACTAGTTACACGTGCCACACCATAGAAGAAAAGGGATGCGTAATCAGGTGCATACGAAAGAAAGAGATGCAAATATAATCGACGCGCTTTGTCAATTGACCAGTACCAGCGTAAATAGAACTCCGATAAAATATTGTTCGTAATAATATTTAAATTATACGCAAACAAACTACTTAAATATGAAAAGTAATCCCGTCCTTCTGCAAACTTGAGGTTTTACTCGTTTTACCACACCATTTAATACTACAAGGAGCCATTGTTTCTTTTTTTTTAAGGTTTTTTTTCGGACGTGTTAACAGATCACGGAACTGGCCGAAACTGATAGTTGCGTTCAAGAAGCTTATATCTAATACACTGGAGATTGCACTATGAACGTTTACTTGTCACGGGAAGGTATGACCTTGAATGACGCCTGGTTGTTCCTTCATCCCTTTCACACCAACTTGCCAAGTTAGGTGTGAAAGGGACAAAAAACAACCAGGCGTCATTCAAGGTCATACTTTCCCGTGACAAGTAAACGTTCATAGTGCAATCTCCAGTGTACTAGATATAAGCTTCTTGGTTGCGTTTCGTATGGCAGCGGTTATAAGTCCTATTAGACACATGCGTTGACAGAAACAGTTCGTCTATTATTAGGCGTCTAGTGGTTGTGTGGTCGATGATTCACTACCTCTTCAATTTTGTGAGCATCGACACGCGTTCTCTTCTTTGGTGGCATTTTTAATCTGAAAAAAATAAGATAAATTTATTAGATACAAAGTGAAAAAAAACAGTCATGAAAGGGACGTCCCATTCATAACCCTTTGTTGTGTCCCTTTCATAAATATCATACTAAAATTAAAAACATAACCACAAAATCTACAATAGGCATGACGAAAGATTTTCAAAACCTCTTCCATAATGTGTGTATACGTTTATTAAACAAGAAAAACCCTATATTTCGCTAATATACTTAAATTTAACGAAGATAAAAGCCATTTTTCAAAAAATATTTATTAACTGTGCTAAAACAGCTCACAGGTGTCATGGCGTAGGCGTGACGTCACTCTTACGTAAATACGTAATTATCTGTATGCATAGCGAAGTAAAATTAAACAAATATTTAATTATAAAGTGTTATAGAATCTAATTTCAGTTTATAAGTGGTGTGCAGTATTGCAATGTGAATCTACATAAAAATAATACCCAAAAAAAGTGTTAGTAATTGTTTAAAGTGAGAAAATAATATGAAATGATTGTATAAATTTGACGCAGAGAAACCCGAACCACATATTCGTGAATTCGCAATTATATTTCTGTTCTGAGTCGATAAAGCATACGTGAAAAAATAGAAAATAAATAAAAATGCGTATTCTCAGCATATTCATAACAACAAAATACACCTGCCGCGAAGTTGTTGTGAGTTGTTTACGTAGACGTGACGTCACGCGTGTTTCAGTCAAAATGGCCGACTGCAGAATTTCAACGTTTTATTTTATTGATAATCTCATTAATCTTAATGTTTTTAATATTTCTAAGTCACTATTTTTAATTTATATATTATACATTTTCCCTTAAAAACACTAATTCGAACATTTATGGATACTGTCGTCATGCCTATTACAAATGCAAGTTCACTGACCTTATGTTCTCGTATCTGTGTATCTCCAACCTATCATAAACAGTGATTCACTTATAAATAATTAACTCGCAGCACTCTATAAAACGTTTCACAATTATAACAAAAAAATACTTTTCAATCCCTTTAACAACACTGGCATGATTCCGCCATCTTTGAAATGACAGGAGTGTGAAGTTAGCCGCGAACGAACTTGTATCGAGGTTGCCATACGACAAAAATAGTGATGTTTCGAAATGTTTTTTATTTTACCGGTTATTTGGATTGTCCCTTTCAATACGTGTCCCTTTCATGCCACCCCTCCCCTACACTCAACGATTCGACTAGTCCATCGCTCACCAATGCACTAGTTGAATTCAACGGCTAAACAGTCTTATTGATAAGAATAAATTCTTTTCTTTGAAGTTTTTAAAAAAAAAATATTTTTGGTTTACAAGACCAATGTTTTGAATTTAAACTATAAAAACAAACGATAATAAGTTTTTTAGTAATACTTCTTTTAGGGAGTATAATTTTTGTAAGAAAGCATAAACATTTATTAATTGTTTTATTGAGATTAGAATTTATTGTTTTAAGAATTTATTTAATAATAGTTATTTATTTTACACATGGACTAGTCGAAGATTTTAACTAGTTGAACGACTAGTTGATGAACGACATTTAACGATCTAGTCTCGTTGATGAAAAATACGTCGACGACCCATCCCTAGTGAAGAGCGTCGCGATTAATCGCGCGAGTAGAGCAGTGTGTGGCCAGATGGCAATATCGAGGCGAGCGGCAGCGCGATGAGCAGGACGAGGAGCAGGACGAGTAGCATAGTGTGGCTGGGATATTATAATTTATAGTCCATACGTTACAAACTACGAATTATTATACCGCCGCCATACAACTAAAACCAATTAAATCATAAAAAGTGAAAACGGAGATATCGCGATTACAAAGTTTATGGGGTTGAAAATACCCTTTGTAGTATTATATTGTTATTATTACTTCATAGCATCAGTACATTGATAAATGTTCTATTTAAACATGTGTATTGAGGTTTAAAAAAATTATTGCTTTATAATAAAATTTTCAACAATTGTCACAAAGTCAACCATTTAATTGGTTTTCTCTGAGAACTGATAAATGTCTATAAATAATAAGGTAATAGGAATACAGCAAATCCCGAGAAATTAGTTTTTACTTTTAGTTAATTAAGACTAACCATGATAAAAAAAATCCTATACAGCTGTCCCTTGTGAAGTTACAAGTGAAAATGTATCAAGATAATTGGTTTTCCCTGCAGAAAATTAAAGAGTTTAAAAAGTTAAGCAAGTAATTTAAAAGAATTTCAGTACGTTCATTTGTTATCAAATTTATAATTCGAATTAATGAATTAAGTACAATTTAGCTTAATTAGCTCAAATAACAATAAAATTGCGCTTCAAATGTCAGTAATAGGTGCCAAAAAAATTATATAAATAAAGGAAAAACTGACTTATATTGAGTGACCAATGACCAACCAACCGACTTACTGACATACCAAAGCAAAGCCAATATTATTGAGCTAGATGTCTAAAATTTTACATTTTACATAAATGTACCTTTGATAAGCCTGCTTGGAAAAAAGAAATCACGAAATTCCCATGGGAAAATGATTTTTGGGAAAAAATAAAATATGCAAAGTCGCAATCACATTCAAATTCGAAATAAAATATTTTATTACTTTAATGTTTATAGTTACACGTAGTATATTATTATTAGTCTGTGGTTACATTAAGCACTTTCATATTCTGGGTAGCGAGAATAGGTAAGTAATTGAAATAATAATCATAATCAAATTAGAAACTCAAACAAGGGTTTTTTTACTTTGATAAGCTTAAATTCTAAACACAATTATGTCATTTGTTTATGACTAAGCATTTTCATCTTCTAATTAGGTAAAACCTGTATGTCATTACAATTATAATCAAAATTAAATTAAGATAATTAAGACAGTAAAAATAAAATACCTTAGGATAGGAACAAAAATAAACTATTTTGAATTGGGTTGTTGTTAGTCATCATCCGAAGATATCGTAGGTTCGTCATCAGAGACTGTGCAATCAGGTACCCTGTCTTTACAAACAACATCGCTATTCAAATTGTTGAACCAGGGATGGTACTCCTCTGGTATGACATCTTTGCTGCATAATTGCAGCAAATCTTACCATCTTTCGGACTTCCTGCGAGGTTATGCGATTGGGTTGCCAGCTTCCTGGAAGAGAGGAGCATTAAGGTTCTTGCTCTAAGCCTCTGCATGTGAATGCTGGTGTCCCACAAGGCTGCGTGCTATCTCCTACACTGTTTCTTCTGCATATCAATGATCTGTTACAAATCAGTAACATTCATTGCTATGCAGACGACAGTACGGGGGATGCTTTTTATCCCGGCCGTGCAAACACCTCAAAGGAAAGCCTCAATGAGAGTCGAAACAAACTTGTGTCTGAAGTCGAGTCTTCTCTCCAAGAAGTCTCGGATTGGGGCGAACTTAATCTTGTCGAGTTCAATCCCTTAAAGACACAGATTTGCGCGTTCACCGCTAAAAGGACCCCATTTGTCGTAGAACCTCGGTTTAAGAGTGCTCCCCTTAGTATATCGCCGAAAATCGGAATCCTCGGAGTTGAAATCTCGAGTGACGTTCAATTCCGCAGTCATTTGGAAGCGAAGGCTAAATTAGCCTCGAAAAAACTTGGTGTGCTCAGTAGATCGAGACAGTACTTCAAGCCGGCCCACCGACTTCAGCTGTACAAGGCTCAGGTGCGACCGCATATGGAGTACTGTTCTCATCTCTGGGCCGGAGCCCCACAGTATCAACTCCTTCCTCTTGACCGCATCCAACGTCGAGCAGCTCGAATTGTCGATGACCGTAGGCTTTCCGATAGGCTCGATCCACTGTCAGTGCGAAGAGACGTTGCGTCTCTCTGTATACTGTACAGAATCTACTATGGGGAGTGCTCTGAGGAATTGTTCCACCTCTTACCAGCCGCACAGTTCCACCACCGGACCACACGCCGTAAAAACCAGTTCCATCCGCACCATCTGGATGGTTGGCGCTCCACCACTGTCCGCTTCACCCGCAACTTCCTTCCGCGTACGGTGAAACTGTGGAACGATTTACCACCTGCGGTGTTCCCGAACAACTATGACATTGGGGCATTCAAGAAAAGAGTTTATTTGTCCATAAAAGGCCGGCAAAGCACCTGTAACACTTAGAAGTGTTACAGGTGTTTATGGGCGGTGGTGACCACTTAACATCAGGTGGCCCACCTGCTCCTTTGCTTGCTCTGACTTGTCTTTCTTATATACTTTTTTTGATCTTGCTTTCTTAAATACATTTATCCAATCTGGCATAGAATAGATATCTGTATATTTTTGTTCCGTCTCGATGGCGCTATGCATAGAGTCTGCCTCCATGTGTGAATGTCCACTTTCAAGGAATTTTTGTTCAATGATTTGCAAGTTTTCTATTTTTTGAACTGCCCAGAGTAGAATTGCCGCTACATTCTTACTGCGATTCTGCCCGCCACAGGTATCAGAAAATAGGCTTACTTCAGTCACAGAATTTGGAATGCAATTCGACAAGTAGTGGTATAAAATAGTACCTATTTCCGCGCTACCTTTTTTTCCATTTACTTCTGACTAAGTGAAACAATATGCATTGTTTGGAAGAGCACTCTCGTATACTGTCAAATTATATACAGTTAATTTACGCATGTAATATATATATAATATTGTGGAATTCGTCAGATAAAACAAATTAATCAGGTTTAATCGTTTTTCGCTGTAGAGATTAGGTTGCATCCGTGAATAAGTATCATCAGAGAAAAACCATTATTTGGATATACATTATTTTCTTAGACGATTAGATTGTATTGTTAAAATGGAATTCGTCAGGTATAATCAATTAAACTGTTTTAATAGCTTTTATTTGACCATTTTAATCTAGTATGGAGATTTAAATCTTAGTAAATGGTTGTTACTGAGTGAAAAATAGAGTATTTCATAAGCTCTCCCTGAAGAAAAACAACTTTATCAGATTAACTGATAATCATTGGAGACAAATATGTCGGCAGTCAAGTTACATCTGCTTAATGTTTTGTATTTGAAAACAATCGTTTGAAATGCTTCAAATAATTGGTTTTCTTAATAGCTAGCAGCGAAACTATAAGACTTAGCGATTAATGTGTTTGTAAAAACACAAAATTTTAAGTACTTTGGCATTCATAAGTAATTTTTGACAAAATTTCGATTTAATTGGTTTTCGTTGTAAGGCGGCGATACATAAAATTATCTATAGTATGATATATACTTACATATTTTAATGTTGGTCTGTGATGAGTCAGCTTTGGTAAATAGGTATAAAGTCGAGAATATAATATTGTTGTCTCTTAATGAACAAATGATGATTATTTTTTTGTTTTCATGGGATAACTTTATTCAGGCGACAGAGTAAGTAACATTCCCATCAGCATAAGTAACATTTAAGTATTTTCTCCTTTTTTCAACTGAATTTAAACTTATCCAACTCAAACTGCATTTCCTACCATAAATTATCATAAGTAATTGTTATGCTTTAATGTCGAATTGTTAACATTGTTGTAAGGGTTTTAAAATATAGGTGTGTTTTAGGTGTACCTATCTATGGACAAGGGTTCTAAGAAATGGTACTTGTGTATAATATTCTAACTGTAACTTTTAACTCTCATTGAGATGGTTCTTTCTTTGTTTGAGTTTATTAAAACCAACTAGGATACGAGTAAGAAGAAGATATTGTTTTTTTTTATTATTTATTTATACAATCCTATTGTTATTTATTTTTGAAGTGAAAACTTCTTTAGCGGCGTTGGGTATAAAATCTTAAACTCGCGTCAGGACACGTGACCTGATCGAAAAAGCGTAAGACGGATGGATATCAAACATGCTCAACGTTAATAATCAAGTTTTCACTTCTGCCGGCACTCCCGGAGTGCAACCCGTCTTTTTTTTAAGTTTCTTGCCATTATTTGTTCTTTTTATTACTTAGCAGTTGATATGTTAAATACGATCCAAGATCCAAGTATTATTACATTATGTACCTCTGTAACACACCCTACTCCACGTTTATATAAATTGTAGACACTAAGACAGAATTTATTATGTATTTTCTCTGCATTAGGTATCTAAAGTTCATTGGGATAATTATTATTATTGAAGTCTGTGATCCGTGATAAGCGGGACAAAAGAAGAGTTCCTTGGAATCAAAATATTGATAGAGTAATTAGAAAAGATATTATTTTTCATTCTTATTAATTATGACTATGAAATTACGTCTTTCTTATTAACAGTGTATTCTTGTTAACTTCCAAAAAACATTTACGAGAATCCTTACACGCAATCACGGGTCACCTCTAACTAAAATAAAAAAATATTGTTTCATGTTAAATAATAATAATTTGTGTTGTGATAGTGTTGTTTTTTTTAATTTTTTATCCCAATGTTAAACTTAAGAAATTATTCATCCATATTGTATTATACTGTAACATAGAAAACAAATGTTCTCTTGTTATTAATCCAAAGTTTAACCTTCCGCAGGCAACACTTTTTATACATACACTAGCTGTCCCGGCGAACTTTGTACCGCCCTGTCAATGAATGTTGTGTTATTTATTTATTTATTTATTCTTTATTGTACATAATATACCAAACATAAATAAGCTATACTATAATTAAATACAATGAAAACACACGGCACATACGTACTAAAAGGCGGCCTTATTGCTCAAAAGCAATCTCTTCCAGGCAACCCTGATTGGTAAGGAATGTATGCTAGAACGCGACTTGGCGCCAATTCAATAAATAAATTAAGCAAAAGGTACAATACAAATAATAAAAATAATATATACAATAATAATAATAACATATTAAGGCGTAGGGATGTGACGACCCCATCGCCCACGGTTGGGATATCTATTGTTTACGTGACAATAGATATTCCACCCGTGCAATCAGTCAACCCGCAGGACACCTTGTGGCGGGGTGTCGGGGAGTAGCGACCCCGCGGGAACCGAGTGCTCCCGGGGGAGGCCCCTGTCTTCATCTCCGGCTTGCCTTCACCGGCTGGTCGGAGTGAAGCCTGACGAGGACAGGACCCCCACCTCTGGCTTGCCTTAACCGGCCGGCCAGAGTGGAGTCGCGAGAGCTTTTAGCTCGAAGGGTGGATGCGAAGCGTAAGTGGCGAGTGGGCACGTGATGCTGGACCCTCAGGGAGCGCGTGATCGTCGTTTAAAGTCCAGGGACGCCTCTCCACCCTTAGCTGCTCACGACATGTTGCCCTCTTGTTGCTAAGTTACAGCGACTTTTTAGAGGGCCCATCTGTGAGAGGGCGAGTCACCGTCTGCCAATATATTTTTACAAACTTTGTTGTAGAAAGGCAGACGCCATAGTTCCTATAGACCCAGTAACCTGTCCACATAGCACCCCTTTCCATAGTCCAGTTATTTATTTCCATTTTCTGTAATAGTCCTACATCGGCCGCGGACTGCCCAGGGCTGTATCTCTATATAGTGCAGTCATGGGCAGGCTGCGGCTGGTGTCCCATAACACATTAAAACTCTCAAAAGGGCCTCTGCGTGTTGGATCCGTGTCCCCACGTAAGCCTTCCAAAAGACCGGGTACCGTCCTTCTGGTGGTACCCGAGTATTATGGAGAAGAGAAACATAATAACATATATATAAAGGCGTAGGGATGTGACGACCCCATCGCCCACGGTTGGAATATCTATTGTCTACGTGACAACAGATATTCCACCCGTGCAATCAGTCAACCCGCAGGACACCTTGTGGCGTGGTGTCGGGGAGTAGCGACCCCGCGGGAACCGAGTGCTCCCGGGGGAGGCCCCTGTCTTCATCTCCGTCTTGCCTTCACCGGCCGGTCGGAGTGAAGCCTGACGAGGACAGGACCCCCACCTCTGGCTTGCCTTAACCGGCCGGCCAGAGTGGAGTCGCGAGAGCTTTTAGCTCGAAGGGTGGATGCGAATCATAAGTGGCGAGTGGGCACGTGATGCTGGACCCTCAGGGAGCGCGTGATCGTCGTTTAAAGTCCAGGGACGCCTCTCCACCCTTAGCTGCTCACAATATGTTGCCCCCTTGTCGCACTATTGCAGCGACTTATTTCGGGGGCCCATACAGTGAGAGGGCGAGTCACCACCTGCCAACATATTTTTACTTTCTTTTAGTAGAAAGGCAGGTGCCATAGTTTCCCATAGTCCCCAATACCAGTCCATTTAGCATCCCAATCCATAGCCCAGTTATTAAATTTCCATACCCTGCAATAGTCCTACATCGGCCGCGGACTGCCTAGGACTGTATCTCTATATAGTGCAGTCATGGGCAGGCTGCGGCTGGTGTCCCACAACACATTAAAATTCTCGAAAGGGCCTCTGCGTGTTGGATCCGTGTCCCCACGTAAGCCTTCCAAAGATCCGGGTACCGTCCTTCTGGTGGTACCCGAGTATTATGGAAATGAGATACATAATAACATATATATAATAAATACTTATAAATAAATATAAATATAATATAATACTTACATATTTTATAAATATACATACACATAATAGTACATAACCTACTAAATACACTACAAAAATACAGTACAAACTATTATATATAATATAAAATAAATATAAGCAACACATTATAAAGACAGGAAATGATTTTTGACAAGAGCTTTAAAAGTTTTGACATTTTGCGCCTGCCTAATAGATTCAGGCAGAGCGTTCCAAAGTTGAATAGCGCGAGCAGTAAATGAAGATCCATAGAAATTAGTGCGGCGAACCGGTACAGAAAGAAGCAGAAGATTAGAAGAGCGAAGAGAGAGTGAATTATTTGAACTAAGGTAATTAAATTGAGTTTTAAGATACCCTGGCGTTTTAGGATCAAACAGAACACAGTACAGAAGGTTAAGTATGTGGGCATCCCGGCGAAGACGGATGGGAAGCCAATTAAGTTTTTTGCGAAATTCGGTGACATGATCAAATTTACGTAAGCCAAAAATAAATCTGATGCAGAAATTTTGCACCCTCTCAAGGATGTCTAGCTGATACTCAAAAAGATCGGGAAATGAGGAATCGGCATAGTCAAGGAAAGGAAGTAGAAGGGATTGGGCTAACGCAATTTTGGTGGAAATCGGTAGAAAGTTTCGCAAACGGCGCAAACAGGATGCAGTAGCAAACACTTTTTTCCGAATTTGCTTGATGTGTTCCGTCCAGGATAAGTGCTGGTCGAGGTGCAATCCAAGACTTTTAACGGTTTTGCAGATGGGGATGCGGGTACCATCGACCACTACATCCGGCAAACAATCCCAATTAACTTTGCTCATTAGCGGCTTGCTACCAATTATAATGATTTTAGTTTTTGACGGGTTTACCTTTAAACCATGTTCCTTGCTCCAATTGACGATGGCTGCGAGATCAGTGTTTGTACTAAAAATCGCTTCAGAAAGTTCAGGTAGGGCCACGTGCGAATATAGTTGGAAATCGTCTGCATACATATGATAAGGAGAAGTAATGTTATTGGAGATAGAGTTAATAAAGATTGAGAATAAGAGAGGAGACAACACGCCACCTTGCGGAACCCCGGCATGAACATTGCTCCAGGAAGAGGTTAGGTTCTCCACTAGAACACGCTGCCGACGTCCCTGCAAGTAACTTTGAAACCAGTCAATAGCCGTTGGAGATATGTTAATAGAGCGTAGCATGGCCAACAATACCTCATGGTCGACGGTGTTAAAAGCATTGCTAAAGTCAAGCAATGAAAGGATTGTTAACTGCTTATTGTCAAAACCCAGGCGTATGTCATCAGTGATTTTAATAAGTGCAGTGGTCGTGCTATGACCTGGGCGGAATCCAGATTGATAGGGGTTAAGGAGATTATGGGAATTAAGGAAGCGGCTTAACTGATCCTGCACCAGCCGTTCTAACACTTTCGACAGGAAAGGAAGAATAGCAATGGGGCGGAAGTCAGAAGCAGAGACAGGATTCAAGGTTTTAGGAAGAGGTAAGATATGAGCATCTTTCCAAATAACAGGAAATGTACTCGAGGAAATAGAAAAGTTTAGGATATGTGTGATGACAGGATTAACGATGGATAAAATAGGAATAATCATGCTACCTTTTAGCTGAACTAATTTAGGCTTTGATGAACGTAATACAATGATACAAAATAAATATTTAAATGGATTGATATGTAATAGTATTTTAATTTATTACTTCAAACACGTCTCAGAGAAAAATGATTGAATTTTAATAAGTTGTGCAGCATGGATTAACTCTTTTCGTTCTTTAACTGTTATCGACCAGGCCATCTTTTCGTTTCACTTTAGTTGTGATAATAATTCTACCATTATCATTGGGCGATCGACGCTGATACAGTGGGTAACCATCGTTGCCTGTGATGGTCTCTGCCATCAATTTTCGTGGATACCTTTTGGTACACTCGCTGTCAACCATGCATGGTGTTTGTTGGTTGATGGTTTCACACGGTCCATGAATCATATTCGTGATAACAACGTCATGTCGGTCTGGATCGGTTTCAGGATTAGCAATCCCCGCACACTCATATATTTTATTCTTTCGACTAACCAAATTAAAATGTGTGCATGCTGCAAGCAAGATTTTCGTCATTCGATTGAATACACCCATCATTGAATAATCCCAAAGATGTGTTCCTTTAATGTAACTCATCAGTGATCGGATTTTTTGCTTGAAAACACGTGTGGTGATGTCGTGCCGATCACTTGATCCGTCCGTCCGGGAAGCAACAGTTGAATAATTTCCATCCATTTCGGATTACATATAAATGTAATGAATAGATCTGGCCGACCATAATGACGAACATATTATTATGTCATTGCATCTTGCACATAATATTCACTTGGACTACCTGTGTATGTCGCCGGTAAAATAATCAATAGCCCAACATTTTCTGCATCTTCTTCTCTGTGCTAATTGCATCGCGTAAATGGATGTAATCTTCAAAACGCAACTTAGCTTGGTTCAACCGAATGAGTCAGGGCCTCCGTTTCAATTTTAACGTTATAATATTATTTCAACGCAATATTGTTGAAGCAGTCGATGAAATCGCGACAAAAATTGTCAGAATTTTTACATTTTTATAGATTTTTAAAAAAATAATTAATCGAACTATCCTTCTTGGTTAGTTTCCTCTCCGAAAATACCTTATCAATTTCTGAAAGCACGCGTAAACACAAATATTTGAGGAATTTTTATGTATCTTTGTATAATTGCACTTTTCAATAATTGATTTAAAAAAAATACAGACAATAGTTTATTCACCCTTTTTACTTTTTAATTATTTTACACAAAAAACATTTTTGAACGCATGAATGTCAAACAAACGTTTTTGACAGGATTGACAACTAATGATTGACATGTACGAAAATCAAAATTATTTTTATATTTTGAAATTTAAATACACGATGTTATGAGCAAAGATGATATTATGTTGTCGATTCAAAAGTCTTTTTTTAATGCGTTCTTCAATTCGAGTGGAACTGAGAGTACAAATACCGTCAAATGTTTGACAGAAAGTATGTGGTCAACTTTTATATGGGAAAATGGAATTGTCGTATTACTCTATCTTACTCGCAATTTTTCCTTATTTGCTCACCGTTTAGACCTACCCTGGACTACGACGAACATTTTAAAACCAAAATCAGCTCAATCGGCCCAGCCGTTCTCGAGTTTTAGCGAGACTAACGAACAGCAATTCATTTTTATATATATAGATAAATAGATAAATGGCAACAGGGGTGACGCATCACCCCTTTAATTTTTAAACTCAAATAAAACTGCAATTTGTAAGAAAACGAAAGTTATTTATTATGAGATCAATCACTTATACAATTATTAATGACATGAAAAAAGTATTAATTATGGCAACCTTAATTTGATAATTTTTTTTTGGGTTAAATGCAGTTCAAGCAAACATCCTTACGGTGTTCAGTGCAAGCGGGCTGAAGACATTTTGTGCAAAAAGTTTTTACTTTTTTGTCCCTTTTTCTTGGACATAGTGCACATCTTGCTTGTTTTTGCAATTTTACAGGGGGCTCACCTTCAGGAGTTTCCTGGTTTATATTTAGAATATCACGTAAAGTGACTCCTAATTCTCTGAATAGTTACTATATTTCGCCGCGGTGTTCTACTCGAAGATGGTGGAATAGACGACCAAACATGTCCATTCTTACCTCTCAACACTTTAGTGCGTAATTGTGCCAGCGGCACATCCTCGTCATCACTACCTTCATAATTTGAAATAATGTCCTCCTCCTCCGAGTGCACCGAAACGTGATCATCATTTTCACTCGCATCCCCATCTTCGGAACGGCGCTCATCATCCGAGCTAGCATCAACAATATTTTGCAAGTAGTCTTGAATCTGCGTATCCGAAATCGAAGCCATTTTTACCTAAAAAAATCCAAAAATTATTACAGTATTACAAAAAGAAATAATTACGTAAACAGCAATAGGGGTTATGAGTCACCATGTCAATATAACAAAAACAACAACTTACCGCGACACGTTGACGCATGCGACTGATTGAATCCACGCCAATTAGAGAATAGATTGAGCGTTAGAAAGAAACAGAAACAATACCAACTAAATATTGACACTTTTATTGAGTAGTGGGGTGACGGGTCACCCCTGTTGCCGTCCTAAGGTTAAATGAGCTATGTAACTGTGTATATACCTAATAAATATTTTTTCAAAATAATGGTTTTTTTTACCAATTTCCTTGCCATAATGAAGATTGACCGCAATCCTATTGAAGCATTTACTTAAAATTCTATAATTTCATAATATTACATAAAAACTGTACCAGACAGTTACAAGTAAACTAGTTTTGATACTACATTCCTGGGTAATTTGGATTTAGCACAATATGCTAGTTACTTCAGTCATAATAAGCCTAGTTGTACAGCAAACGTATGACTTAACTGTTCTTAAGTAATCGCTAATACTGTGTAAATTAAATAATACATTATATGGTTTACAGCGTGGTTTACAGTTTACACAGTTTCAGAATAGTCTTTAAAGATTTTAACATTTTATTGACAATTCGTTGTTCGAAAAACGTAATGGACTCTAAGGTAATGTACCTACGTTTTTTTTATAACTACTCATGTTCTAAAATGGGTAACTCCGATCGTCCTGATGAACATTTCTGCTATTTCATGCGGGGACAATTGGTCCTTGAATTAAAAATTAAACATGCATATAGATTTCCCTTGAAATATGTTTAAGAAATAGCAAATCCGTTCATTTGATAAAAAATTTCGATACAAGTTAATAATATTTACCTAGTTAGTTGTGTTTCGATATTATTTGCTCACAAGAAAATTGAACCAAAATAGATTTGTCGATTTTTATATTGTTTTAATGATTTTAGACTCTGTTAATCTGCACTGTGATGGGATGTCTGACTTCATGCTTAAGAGGAGAAACTGCTGGTGAAAGTCAATCTCTACAGAGAATACCCGTAGAAAGTTTCAGTGGCACGACAAATGACGGACATCAAGACAGTCCTTCGTCACCGTGGAAATATTGGCCTTGGAAATTTTGGAAATGGGGTTAAAATTTTCAAAATCACTTGTTTTAGTAGATTTTATTTTTAAGTGCGTATAATAAACTGCAATTTTTTCAATAGGTCGTTCTGTGTTAAACGAGGGTTTAACACATACTTCTGATTTAATGCAGAGTGCATCTAGAAGACCTTACTATCATAATTTACATTCTGAACGGAAATTGAAGAGAAAGATTAAATTTCTTGTGAAAATACAAAATTATGACAAATAAAATATATTCGTTTCAATTATACCGGTTTGTTAAACTTAACAATTACCTAACGTTATGCATTAAAGCATCATGCCGTTTTCACGCCTAAAATGGAATCTGGCTAAAATTTTCTAATCTGCTTAAATTTTGCTCTCATAAATAATACCTAGATAATAAGGTTTTTTTTTTATCAGGAAATATTAAATTGTATCTGTGAATTGTTTAAGCTTGTATCGAATAAATCGATGGAAATAAATCAGACGACATTTATTTCCATCGATTTATTCGATACAAGCTCTAAGAATCTAGAACGCCTATTGTATGCGATGGGTGAAAAGAAAAATGCACGCAAGTGAAAATTTGTAATTAATATTTATGAAGCTGAATTCAAACAGTAAGTAATATTAAATTAATAAATATAGAACATTACGGTGTTGTACGTACAGTCGGCCAAGAAAGTGGTGTACCACCCTAAGTTTGAATATCGCTTGCAGATCGATCTGACAACTTCTATTGCTGTCTTTATCTGATTATTGATAACGACTATTACTGTTTGTAACGTGACAGCTGTTCTTAGTTTGAACTTGATGGAACCAATGACGTCGTAAAATCAACGGCGGGGGGCTGTAGATTTTGATGACAAAATTGTATCTACAAATTCAGAATTGTAATCAACAAGTTACATAAAATTGTAAAGGCACAAGGCGAATCCACAAACCTACAATTTCTGTAAACTTGTAATTACAATATCAATAAAAAACAAGCTAAAAATAGATTTATCCTTTTATTAAATTTCTACAATCAATTTTAAAATACTTATAACAAACAAAAACATAGCATATATAGTAATATTTAGAAGATATTGAAAATTTTTAAAAATTAGAAACGGGTGTAACCGCCGTTGGCCTCTATAACCTCTAAAAGACGAGACCTCATTGAACCAACAAGCCGTGAGCAAATATCGGTTCCCCGCATTTCCTCCCAAATATAATTACAGTGACTAATAAGAGCTTGTTTGGTTCTTTCATTTTGATGCGACCATCGTTGGACCATAAGGCCCCAAATATTTTCTATCGGGTTGAGGTCCGGCGATCTTGAGGGCCACTGAATTACCCTTACGTCAGTGTGTGAACGAAACCAGGCTCTTACGATCCTCGCATTATGAATTGAACAATTATCTTGAACAAAATCAAATTGTGGCACTTCGTTCTCCGTGTAAACATTACGGACTGTCGGTAGCATTCAGAGGCGGCGTAAGGCGTGGGCGACGTGGGCCACCGCCTACGGCCTCGCGGTACAAGGGGCCTCGCGCCTCAAAATTTTTTAAAGCGAGAATAAAATAAAATAAAAATAACTACGTTAAAAACAACCGACTTCAAAAACGGAAAAGCAAAAAATAAAAAAGATTTGATATTATTAATTACTACATATTATTATTGCACGCCTCATAAGCGAAGCGTTGAGGTGGGTACTACTGTCACTTCGCGCAAAACATCTGATTTTTCAAACTTAAAATGTCTTTATGTATCATACATTGCACTTGTAAGATAATACATACACACACATATTAAGAAAAAACACTATTTTTAACATTCATGATATTTTTGATGTCATTTTTGTTATTTAAACTAGTTAAAAAACAGTTTAAAAAAGTTCTGTCTTGGACGTCCGTGTGTCTGTATGTGCGGAGGATTTTCTTGTTAACACGATAGCGACCGAAATACTTTACTAATCGAGTCTTTTTTTTTCTCTTACGCTTGAGTATGCTCAGGAATAGAACCCTTTCATTTTTCAGGGTCTGATTCGATGTGGTTTAATTGTTATTAAATAAACAAAAATAATAATTAATAAATAATTATTAAAAAAAAATTATGAGGCGTGCACTTTTGGATTTTCCAAACTATTTTAGATGTGCTATTTACTAAAAACTAAAAAGGTTTGATGTCGGTACACGGGCTTAATACTAAGTGCTTAGTGCTTGGCACCGACTTCAAACCTATTTAATAAATAGCACATCTGAATAATATGTAGTAATTAATAATATCAAATCTTTTAATTTTTTGTTTTTTCGTTTTTGAAGTCGGTTGTTTTTAACGTAGTTATTTTTATTGCACGACTCATGATGCGAAGCATCAGAGAGTGCTTTACGATCGAAAAATTTTTTTCGCCTCATTTTTGCAGCTATTCTTATTATTATAGCCTTGTTAGTTCACGGAATCAAGATATTTTGCATACTATTGTCGAGATAATTTAATGGAGATTAATCCCATACTTTTTAAAAATTGATTTACTTCAATAGAATTGGAAAAAAACACCGAAATAGGTCAAAAAATTTTCCTGTCCGTCATGTGTGAAACCTGAAAACACTATAACTTGTGAAAAAATCCATCATTTGAGTTAATTTTTTTTTTTAAATATTCTAATCGACGATTGTAGGTCACTGAATGCGAATGATTAATTAATTCAGTGTCGTTTAATTGCAATTAATAAAAAACGAAAACTACAAGACTGTATATCTATATATATATTTTTTTTTTATTTTTTATATTTCATAATTAAATGAGCATTATGAGTCGTGCACTTTTGGATTTTCCAAACTTTATTTAATACTTTTTAGTGTATTTTTCAACACGAATCAAACGAGCCCAAACTCGATAAAATGGCCACCCTCCGATTCCATCATCAAATCAGCTCTATGTCATGATAATGTTTAATCGCTATCCAATTTATACACGTAGGTATACAAAATTTCAGCTCAATCGGTTATCGGGAAGTGAATCAAAGTTGGGCCTATCTGAATAAAATTTTTATAGGACCAAATCGACAACATTCCGTATCAAACAAAAAAAGAATCGGTTCAGAACCCTCGGAGTAGTACATACATAAAAAGAAAATATACCGGCCGAATTGATAACCTCCTCCTTTTTTTTGAAGTCGGTTAAAAAAGATATAAATCAATTTTGTTGTGAAACATGGTTTCTTAGTCTGGCAACATTTGCCGCCGACCGACCAGAGTTCCAATGCCTTAATAAATTAAAAAAAAAAACAACCAGAGTGCCGGGAATCCCTGGTTTTATTTGTTTACTTTCTTGACTAGGAAGACAACCAATCAAATCAAAGTATGCAATAAAAACTTGGCAGTGTTAATTGTTTTTATTATTTTATAAAATCCGTCTTCAGGTCGCCATAGAACAGGGCCTCGCGAAATCTGTCTTGCCCACATCAAATTTAGGTCTTGCCCCGCCACTGGTAGCATTGCATTCTGAAGCACGTCGATATAATTTACAGCCGTCGCTCGAGGAGGTAGAGAACACAATTCTCCTACACCATCCGCACTCATCCAGCCCCAAATATTTACGGAAATTCGACCTGATTCTCTATTTGGGATTACATGATCATCTTTATACCGTGTTGAATTATATCGCCAAAGGTGAAGACGTCCATGCTGACTGGATTTAAACGTTTTTTCATCACAAAACACTGTATTAGACCAATCAAACTCTAAGTGCTCTCTGGCGAAGTTCAGACGAGCAAGTCTGTGAGCATCCGTCAAATATATTTTCTTGGCGTAATGCCTGTGGTGCAACCCCATGTAATGTAGATGATTCCTTATTGTTTTGTGGGCTTAAAACCATTGATTTCATATTCCCGTCTCATGAATTCTCTATCGTTATTGGAGAGTGCAGGCCGGCGACCACTTCTTCTGTGATCCAACAAACTTCCCTCCTCTCCTTCACGACGAATCCAAAAGCGGACAGAATGCCTCGATATATTCAAATTCCGGGATATCGCACTGATACTGCTTCCCTCATTAAATTGGGCAATTATTTGTGCTCTTTCGGCAATGGTCAAGTTGGCAGGCATTGAGATGATTTTATATGCAGTTGATTGAAAAATAACACGGAAAATATATCGATTTTTTGCATATATTTGACAAAATGTCAATTGTCAGTTTTCTTTTTCAAATGGAATTCGGTTGTCTATTTAAATAGTTTTTATTACTTTTGTTTGGAAACATTTCAATTGCTTTGTAGAAACTAATGTCCTTTTCATTTATACTAAAGGTTAAAATGTCATGTACTTATATGTGACATATGACGTATGAATACTAAATACATAGGTTTACGTCATGATAATGTTGTCTCTTTCAGTAATATCTTTTTATAACGAACCTTGTTGTAATTTTCGATGACCGGGAAACTAAATCAAAACTGGTACACCACTTTCTTGGCTGACCGTACCTACTACCTAGTAGGTATCTGTTTTTTTATTCGTCATGAGAATACCTATTGCATATTTTCTTTAAAATATTGGAAACATTTTCTTGAAGGTACCTAACTACGTAGTTAGGTAGTAAAACTGTAGATAAAAAATTCAATTCTGTATTCTGTGTTCTTATCCAATATCTACAGTACAGTCTACTGTATTGGATAAGAACTAAATAAAATACCAGAAAAATAATTTTAGGCGTAATAAGAATACTCTTGGAATAGGTAGGTATTTTGTCTGGCAGAGTGGCAGTCAATTTTCCGACTCACGTAAAAACTGCTGGACAGACTTTGATGAAAATTTTTCTGTTATACATAACTATGTATAAGTTGCCATTCCTTGACAACATAGAGGCTAACTTTATGTTATTTATTTAGAAAACAATAGTAACTACCAGTAACTACTGAGAGTATTAAGTAAGTAGGTATACCAAAACCTACATATACTTACTCCTTTTATGACTATGCAGATAACAAAATTTTTGGTACTTTGTCAATTTGACATGTAATCATTTAACATAATATTTTATTTTAATCAAGACATTACTCGACTTCAAATTAATTTAAAGCAATATAAAATATGTACTACATTAATTCCCAACGGACCATTACAAGACGCGAGAGCTCTTTAATACTTGGTAAACACAATAAAGATGAAAAAATCGATTACGAAGCATTTTCAACTGCTCGCGGACCATCCACTGTGCGTCTCGTAAGCGATTCTGGAGCTTCTATAGAAGCCCGACAGAAGGGCTCGGTTCAAAAAGAGCTCGTCACTATGTTATTTGAATCAATGCTTGATCACATAGTGGATTCTTGGGATGTCATCGAAACCAGAAAAGTCGAGGAAGTTCCTACTGATTTTCCACGGACAGTTAGCGAGTTGACTTTTGGAGGCAAGAAGAAAAAGTCAATAGGTATAGGACCCATAAAGTCTTTTTAGTTTGAGCTACTCTTGGAGTAAATATAGAAAAATAGTATAAACGTATTATTCTTTTAAATAAATATCTAATAGTCACTTGCATCATAAAAATGTATAAACTTTACAGTTAAATCAAGTAAAAATAAGAAAAGTCAATCGAAGATGGAGTTCTACGACAATGCACAGGTAGGTCACTTATAAAGTAACATAGACTAACGAATCTGCTAACAATGATACTATATGGTGCTGCTAATTTATTTTTTAACTGTTTAGACTGATTTGTCAATCCAACAATGTTGGTGGGCATCTCCAGATGAAAGAGCCATCATACGGTTCCGCAATGGAAATATTTATGAAGGCGATATATCTATGAAGTGTATGCATGGGGAAGGGCGTTTCCAGTGGGCTGATGGAACAGTTTATTTAGTAAGAATACACCTTACTACTTTGCTCTACCTATCTTATTCGAATATCTCACTTGAATTCATATTTTTTAGATGTAGTTTTTAAAGTGAAACTTTTATTACATCGTCTCAAACTTTTTGGTCTGTGTAGCGCATGTCGCGTGACGGTCGGCGGCTTTTACCGTGGTTTCATAAAACCACACAACATTTTTAATTTTTATATGTTGTTCATAGTTTTTATATGTAGATACGTACCAATAATACCAACGTACAATATGTAAACGTACTTCTCTATTTTTTATAGGGTCAATTCAAAGATAACGAAATAAATGGTAAAGGTATCATTCAGTGGAAAGATGATACATGGTATGAAGGTGATTTTGTTGGAAACATTCGGCACGGTAGAGGCCTCTACGTCGATTCCCGTAAACAACTTTCGTACTCAGGAGGCTGGCACTGTGGAACTAAGCACGGTCTCGGAGCCATATATTTTTCCGGAACTTTTAAAAATTCCTATACCGGAGAATGGGTCCACGTTAGTTTTTCTTTAAAAATTTAAATCAAATCGTGGAATAATTATTAATTAGTAGGTTATAAATTTTGAATTCAGAATGTACGGCATGGTTTTGGGTCCCGTGAATATTGTGCTTTGAGTGGCTATAAAGGCGATTGGGATTATTACGTAAGAGATGGAAAAGGATTGATGATATGGCCAAATCACGATGTTAGTGGAAATTAGAAAGCTATTTGACTTGATTACTAGATTTGAGATTCGTTTTAAAATTGTCTTTATAGTTTTACAGGGGTGAATGGAAAAATGGTGTAATGTCTGGATATGGAATTTATATTTGGGATTCTTATTTTAACAATTCCATGTCATTGCCTTCCATTATTGCTTATAGAGGCAATTGGGAGAGAGGTCGACGTCATGGATATGGTGCCTTAAACCTAGGCTTCGGTTTAGGGTCATATTATAAGGGAGAGTTTAAGAATAATAATAAACACGGTGCGGGGAAATTTATAACGAATAGTGGATTAATACTTCAGCATAAAAATTTGTTTATTGATGATAACTTTGGACCACTATCTGATAACAATGAATGCAATAATTTATCCATGGATTATAAAAGGACCCAACCTCAAGAACCCTATCAATTTGACATTTGTGATCAATATATTGGATTATTTTATCACATTGAACAAGCCATTAAAAATCTTGATAAGGACCAAGAAACAAGAGATGCTATTATAAATGAATATTTGGAAAACAACAAAACAGTAGATTACACTTCAGTTCAGAAAAATGACCGACAAACTGAATGTGATAATTTTAATTTTGTTGATTTTCTAAAGTTTGAAGAAAATTCCTTGCGAAAATCTCTACAGTGTTATGAAATACAACTGAAACGTATATATTACCAATATGCAACTATTTGTAACGATGAAGAAATACACCACACGCCAATTCTTATACGTTTATATTTATGGCAATTATATTATGATTGTAACATTCACGAGAAAGGACTTACTCTTGTAGAAATAGATAGAATGTTCCATGCTAACCCCGAATGGTTAGCAAGATCACCACACAATCCATTTGAAAAAATATACTTTTGGCAATTTCTACACTGCCTCATTTCGATAGCTAATAAGCTTTACGCTAAACATCAATTGCCTGAAAAAAAGCCTGATACTATTTTAGCCGGAGCATTTAGAGTTTTTATGGAAAATGACGTTTTACCAGGAGTTGGCCGTAAAAAAGGTACCTATTAATATTTCTGACTTCCTCACATTTAGTTCACATCACAGTTCACATATTTATGGTTTAAACTTACTGGTCATTTAAAATAATGATTACAGGTCGTTTAACAAGTGGATATGGATCATTCGTACCGCTTAAAGCAGTATATAATTTATATAGATATTTAGGAGAGCCTTGCACTGTAAGAGACTTTCTATGTGGTATGCGACGACCACCACATTACACAGATATTCCACAACCAGTTTTAAAGGAAGAAGAAGTTTTACTCGGGCGAAATGCTTTTGTTTTTGGTGATGAAATAACTTTTATTGCAGGTAAGTAATTATGTACAATATATTATAGTTAAAGGATTAAGTAAAACTACTATGCATTTAAAACGTTATTCCTCCCTAACGTTATGATTTATTCTTATTCACATTTAATATTTTTAGATTTAATGACTATACCTACGCGTGATTTTTTTTATTGTGTGTTATATTTCAGATAATCAAGAGATAGATGATTATTTCGAAATGACTGACCTTAAATTGTTTAACATCAGCGACCTTTCCAGTAAGACTGTAATATCATACTTCTCCCTTATCTTTCCTCAAATCATAGAAAAGGATAAAATAATGAATCTAAATATAGAGCTGACTTTCTTTGAATTTTTCGAAGTATTCATAGCATGTGTTGAAGAAAGCATTCGCTTGAGTGAGGAAGAGATAAATAATCGAGAGCGATCTTCGAATATAACACCTGATGAAAACAATACCAAAATAAAGTAATTAAATTAGTTTTTATATTATTAAAATGTTGTTTCTTTTACTCGACGAACACTCCCAAGACAAAAGGCATCGAATGTGTATCATATCTGTTTGATTCACTGGACAATCTATTAATTACTTCCAAGTAACTGAAAACGACTTTGTGAGGACATAATAAATGTGGTTGAATATGGTATAGTGGTTGTATATAGGTATAATATGAACCCAAATATTTGATAGATCTTTACTTTTACTTTACCTTTACCTAATTCACTTCGCTAGCTTGCAAAGCAATGGCAATTTGATATCTCACAAAAATGGTGCTTTGCTATTATTTTTAATGCTAAAAGCTATGCAATTATTTTTAATGAAACACCCAATCTTGAGACGTAGGTAGGTAAGGTACCTACGGTTCAAAAAAAAAACTTCTGAGCCTACCGACGTAATATTTTGATAGCGCGTGTGTATACTGTATTAATAATGTAGATGTTCGTGATCTAAAGTAGAGCGGGTGGAGCTAATGCTCTACGCGCAAAAGTTATTTGTACTAATTGTTTGATTGAACTAACATAGGAAGGTCATGAAATTGAAATCACTTACTACTAGAAATAAATATTAGAATATGGTAAATACGGAAATGATATTGTAGGTAATACTTAGATCATTAGAACGTTCTGCTCTACCCTCAGTGGGAGCTATGCATATGGCCGAGCACCCAACGTGTAGGACGTAGGTACCCCACAGGTACCCAATACTGGTAGATAGTCAGATAGCTTAGATACTACTGAATAGGAACTCTAAGGAGTAAAAAATAAAATACTTAGTTGCTTGGATTATTTACTCTGTAAGTATTATATTTTACGGGAATATCATAAAATATATTTTGGAAGTAGCTAATAGTAAATTATTCATCTGCACGTCCGCATAATTTTTAATATTTCGATAAATAGGTACACTTGTGGGTACACTGGTATGGTACGTGAGTACTATATACACAGGTACTACAACAGGCTATACTATTACATAACTATACCATTTAGCTACTATTATGTATTCTGTGTCTACTATACAATAATAATTGTACATAGACAATAATTAAAATTAAAAGACATATTTTCAGTAAATCGGGCTTGTAAGTTTTTTGTCACCTTGTAATTTAACAGGTTTCATTAATTACTATTTCGTAGAATATTTATTAGTATACTTAATAATTTACGACCGATATATAAATAAATCAAAATGAGAACAAAAAATCCTATGGCCAAAAAGCCCCAACAAATTTTATTTTCTAAAAATACCTATGGACCTAAAACTAAAGTCGAGAATTGGGATTATGAGATACACGCGGAAAAGAAAGATAATTATGTGTATCGCGATTACTTAAGCAACCACATCAGCACTTATACACGTTGGGGAAATCAAGATCAGGGTATTGGAAAAACAGAAACACGAAGTATGCTTGAACAAGTATTTACAAAAACTGACCCAATTTACGCTTTTAAACCACTTGTTAACTTTACATCTTATCCTTGTACAGAGTAAGTAAATTATAAACTATCTAATTTCTAAATTTAATGAAAGATAGCGTACATATTTATATGGAAATTATAACGGACTTTATAACGGTCTGACTGTGACCACGCTCGATGTTACGTGTACAAAACGATGACCATAATGTCCTTGCTAATATGCATAGGTTCACTTATTTATTTTGTATTTGAATGAATCAGTTTCGTTTTAAATTTGTGTGTTTCGTTAAAATGGAGCGCCCACGGGTCCTTGGCTTGCTCCCAAAGGACAACCCGGTCACCATTTCTAGATTGGTCTGGGGCCAGTGCTTTTTTAGGATGCTTTTCCACCAGAGATGTGCTATGCAGCTGTGCTACGAAAATGTAATAGTTATAATATGAAACTATGTTTAAAGTAACCGTTTCCAGTGATGCTGAGGTATGAAGCGCTGCGAGTAAGATATGCTATGAAGATGCGTCGCAACAAAGCAGCTACGAGAGGAAGATGCTTGAGCTATGCGATGTTTCGATAGTAAGCGCTTTGCACATAGCTATACCCATTAGCACACATCCTTCCATATAAAAAACGTATCTTAGTTGAACCCGTTCCCACCAATGCTATGTGCATAAATGGATGGTTGGTACTTGGTGGTCGGTGGATATCAAACGCATCCACAGCAACGTCGCATAGCACAGCTCTGGTGGAAAAGCACCCTCGATTTTTTTAAACTAATGATAAAACACCAATATCGCGGGCCAGTCATAAGTTCAGTAAATAATCTGTATTTCTCTATTTCTATAGCACACCTGGTAGAAATAACTTAATGAAGAAAGCTGATTTGCCCCAACTACCTTATGATTTTGGTGTTATGGATTATCTCACTACTCAACAAGACGACTATAGGAGTCCATATTCAGGAGTGACAAAACCGGTATACCTCACTATATTTTAATTTGCTTTTCTATTTCATGCTTTATAAATATCAAAGGCATATCATCTTATAGAACTTAGCAATTTTCGGTTAATTCACATAATTCAAATATAATTTTCAGTTAACAATGGCGTCTCCAATATGGTTAATGAATAGAGTTATCCGCTCCGATCTAACTCATAACCATGGAACAGCTCCGCCCAGAGGTGACTACCAGTGTCTGGACACCCATACTCCTATAGGGCATATACGAGAAATGCGACTATTTCGATACCAATCTTTTAATCCAGCTACCTGCCTTCAAGATTTTCCTAAACTGTAGTTGATTTCAGCGATAAATAAAAGAATGTGTATCCAAAATTATTTATTACATTTAGATTCACAATCGATTCATACAAACGAAAAAAAAGTTAAACATTAACTAAACAAAATTAAAACTCAAAAAGTTAAAAAATACATTAAACAAAAGGTTATTATTAGGCTACAACTTAAACCAAAACAAGTGTGAAGTAGATGTGGATAATTATTTTTGTTAAAATAAATACGCTTAAACATCAAATTAATATTTTATCCTTTGTTGATTACCAGGTATCTTTATATAATTAAAGAAACATTAATAATAAACACTTAAGGAAATGGGTTTATCTTGAGATATCGATTTTAGGGCCTCTTATAAGAAAGCAAGTAAAGGCCATATTATCTTTCAATTTACTTAAGCCCTCAACTAATCTGCAAATAATTCATTAAACATACATAAATTTTTATGTAATAAGTATATTACATATCCCATAGTCAGTATATATTTTTATTAACCTTATTGATAAAACAAGCTCTAATTATTATATTATAACAAAAACAAAAAGAGCTGATACATTTTAGTTCAAAATTTATTTATAATTATTTTATAAATACACCGGAATGGTGCCAATGGCATTCATTAGTATCATTGAAGGACTTTTGCACAGCAGTTATAGAAGATATAATAATTTTTATACAGTGGATGTAGTTATATCCCAGTTTACGCTTATTAATAAAAATAAAACAACTTTTTCAAACAAAACACATAAAACTAAAGACAATAAGTAATTAAAATAATGGAGCAAACATTCTAACAATAATTCATTTTGTCATATGCTTCAGTGCCATCTAAAAGCCACAGTTTTTTGCAAATAAATGAGAGGTGGCAATATAATAAGCTTATTTGTAAACATGACAAAAAGGTGTAGGCCTTGTTCCAGTGCCCAATCTTTCATATAAACATCAATATTATCAAACACACCAACCCTTATATTATGTGATAAACATTTTAGTTGTTTCCCATAGTAATCATTCACACAAATACTTTCCACTTTACATTTAGTAACAACCATGATTTCCACTCACACTGGGCAAGGCAAGATAAATCACAATATGAATTTAATATAAATCTTGCTATGTGTATAAAATATGTAAACTATTTAACATTGTATTATAGTTTTAAAAAAAGTTGTGCAATGAATCTAGCAAATAAATTATCTCATTCAGTACCCTGTATTCTATTTCTTAATGAAACTTTATATTATTTATATTTGACATTTACAACAACAATAGGCTTGTGTGGGAGACAGTTCTTAATAATACATGTTCTAAATGTTTTTGTTATCTATTTAGGTACTTTATTCTATTCTTATGTTATAAAAAAATAACCAAAAAGTGTTTTTTATAACTCCACTTAATTAACTGAAGAATTAACTGGATATGCTAGTTTACTTTGACACATTCCCTAACAGAATTTATATTTATGTTTATAAAAAGTTATAAAAATATAAATTTTAATGCTCAAATGAATTGATTAACCCCTATAAGTCTTAAAAGTAAAAAGCTATCCATACTTAAAACTAAAAAAATGAGGGCTCAAACTTATAAATTAAATTTAAAATTACATAATATGAAAAACATTGAGTGGGTATGATGTTACTAATTAATAAAATTTAGAAAGATTCATGGTTAATGTGTTTTCCTTCTTTTGAATCCTTTGCCTTTCTTAGTTTTGAGTTTGTGTTTACGGGAAATGCTACGGCTTCCAGTTATTTCATCAGCAAGCATACCAACTGTAGTTAGCTTTTTCCTACGATTCTTCTCAGCTTTTGTAACTGGTAAGCGTGTTAGATAATTCTCTTCATACTCAGTCTTTTCTTGTTCCTGTTTAGAAATTGAGTGCTTGACATAGTTCCCTGTTGTGACTTCCGTTGGTGCCTCAGAGTATTCTTCTCGAAGTTCTCTCATAACACTTGAATTAAGGAATTGCTTTCTAGCTCTCTCTTTATTCTTTTCGTTGTCTTTCCTTGGAATATTTTCTTCATAGTGTACTGCAGCCAGTTTTGGAGGAACATACACATTTGATTTATTATCTTTGGGTTTTTCAGCATCATCAGACATTTCACTGGATTCATCTTCACTGTTATCAACCTTGCTTATAAGATTAGCCGGATTAGCATGGTAAGACTGCGGATCCTCCTCTGAGGTTGCACCAACAACAGCTGTTTTCACAAGTTTATCTATTTGATACTTTAACTTAGAATCTATGGGACGTATCTTTTCAAGTACCGTTCTAATTTCTACAAGTCTATCAATTGAAGGATCAGATTCAATTTTTTCTCCTGAACATTTTCTTAGCACAATGTAAGTTAAATTTATTAAATAACTTAGTAACATTTGATACTTCATTTCTAAAAAGCTCAATCCTTTATCAGTTGTCATTTCACCACTTTTCACACGGATCAACATATTGTCCACAAGTTGAGATACTTGTTGTATATTCATATTCATTTCTTTTAACAAATTTAATGCTTGTGGCAGATCAGGAAGCTCCATTTCATCTGTAGCCTGAGTAAAAGAAAATATTTTATTAGACCAAACAATGAAAATTTAATAGACAAGGCATAACAGAGAAATATATAGTCAAAATCCTGCACTGTATATTATAATGTATGTATATTGAAACAGTAAAGTTTATACCATTAAAGATTTGATTCACATTTTGGTATAAATTCTTCTACTTTCAATGAAATATACTTCGTTTTATATTAGAGCACATTAATCTAAACATGTAAGTATCACCTGTTGAAATTAATGTGCAGAGTTTAATCATAATTATGTTTCTAGGCTTAAATGTTTTTTTTTACTATGGTGTGTCTTTTTATATGAAATAAAAAAACTACCTACGTTAAAAGTTAAGCCGATATAACACAATAATTTTTAAGATTTATGGTGAGTTCAACATATATCCTATAATTATAATCTAAATAATTAATAGAATATACCTGAACCATGATGCTTGTTTATTGGAAGCTAATTAACCTATACTTTATAACCCCAGAACATTTGTTTTCCAAATCACAAACACTTGCAATCTCTTTTTAATTGTTATGTACACTTAAACTAAAATTCTTTTGTCATTTTCTAGAAATAAAAACTAGTTGAAATGCTCTCTCATTGCACAATAAATCAAACTAAAAAAGTAAAACTTAGAGATTTATTCACATTTCATTGATGCACTGACAAAGAGGGCAGAGGCTGACATGATTGACATCTAATGTTTGAGTGTTACTACTTTCTGAAAGAGTGATTAATATATTCCTGCCATATAGAAAAAATAAGATATTTGGCAAAAACTCAAATTTTTATAAACCCGCAATTTCACCCGCATAAGAAGAATATCATTTCATATTACTTATATTTTTTTGCATTCATATTCGTTTTCGGGAGCTAAAATACAGTGAACTACCGGACATACGGTCACATATAAGATACATAACAGCTATGTAACTAATACTAATCCTACTAATATTATAAATGCGAAAGTTGTGAGCTCTATCGCGCAAATACTACTGAATCGATTATAATGCAATTTGTTATGTAGGTAGCTGAAGACGCAGACGCATTCCCACAGGAAAAGGAACTTTGCGGGTTTTTCTTTGAAAACCCGGGCGGTAATCTAGTACATACTTACTTATTAATCCATACCAATATTATGTATTATAAATGCGAAAGTAACTCTGTCTGTCTGTCTGTTACTCAATCACGCCTAAACTACTGAACCAATTTGCATGAAATTTGGTATGGAGATATTTTGATACCCGAGAAAGGACATAGGCTACCTTTTATTGCGAAATATGTACCACGGACGAAGCCGGGGCGGACCTCTAGTGTTATTATAAAACTGAAGGATTTTTTTGTTTGTTTGAAGCCTTTATCTCAGGAACTACGAGTCCGATTTGAAAATTTCTTTCAGTAGGAGAATATAGTACCTAGATAATATAATAAATAGGCAGATAAACCCATTGACCGAGGAAAGCTGTAGGTATATCAACGCTGCTGCTGATGGGGTCACGGAAGAATTCTACCTATACCCGTGGCCCCGTCGTTGATGCGGCTTGACGGAACACAGTGGGGTTTTGGTCGGTAGGAATCCGACATAACCCACGGCCCTTTCCCCGGAGGCCGTGGGTATCTATGCAAGATTTCCCCACTTAAAAAAAAAAAAAAGGTATATCAACGCTAAGACCAATTGGAGCAGAGCATTGCAGGGAAAACCACGTGGAACTGCTAGTGATACATATACATACTATTTACTAAGTACTAACAAATGGATGAAGTTAATCGATAAATTCAATTAAAACAACAAAAATAATATAGATTTCATAAGATAAACTATATTTTAATAATTAAGATTTGCTCCGAAGTAACGATAGACGCTAAAGAATTAGCTATACAAAAATAAGCATGCACAACTCAATGTACATTGTACAATGACTACGACTAACGAAATTTATTAGGAAGGGTGTGGTGCTTGTAAACCGGTTCGCTTTAATTTTTACATTTTATTTGAATAGGTACAAAGTAAATTTCCACTTCAATATTTTAATTAAATTTCTTTATTTCCTATGTAGGTATTTCAATTTCATGTAGGTACCTACTTAAAATTTACATTATTTATTGGGAACTTAGCTACTAGATGGAATTCAATGCAAATTAGGAAATATGGAAGTTTATGATATGTAACTATTACATAATATTAATTATTAAATGATTATTACCTATCGGATACACACCATGCATATTATATAGACATTCATATCAACAACAACCTATTGAATTTTTCTTAGCATCAGTGGAAATACAATTACAACTTAGGGAATATAACAACTTATTTTAGAATTTACGTATAATAAAGATGGATACAAGTTATGTACCGTGACATTTTTGTTCCTCCATAGGTACAGATTCACACATATACTACCTAGCTACTAAAAATAATAAACAGATCAAGTACAATAATATAAATCACAAAATAATAAAAAAAATCAATAAAATCAAAAATTAAAGTTAACCATATCGTTTGCTACTTTGGTTAATATAAATAATAAGGATAGCTGTAGGGCCGTGCCGCTTTTTTGCTCGACTTGGCGGGGGCAATACCGCGGCCGTGCCCCGAGATAAACGTAACGTAAGCATTACGTTTTGATTTTGTGAAGAAGATAATTTTTTTATAAATTGTTCGATATTTTTTTTTTTAAATTTTCTAAGGACACGGTGTAGCGTAAATCAGCCTTTAAACAACCGGATCCAAGCTTATATTACATAATTTGGGTTAAATTGTTACAAATAATAATATGATGTAGCTTTAGCAATTTCTCATTAACGCACAGGCAGCGAATTCATACATGTGCTTGATAAAGATGTGTGCCAGGCTGTTAGCCATGTTCTTGTTGAAATCACATAAATTTAATTTTATACCAATACTTATAACTATTCATCTCGTGAATGAAATATTATTTACAAATTTTTAAAACTAAATATCATGTGCATCCTCCGAAAACGCATTTCACACACAACGTATTTGTATTCACAAAAATACGTAACTTCCTTTTTTCTTTTCGCAGCTCTCATACAGAAACAAATTTAGTCTATTTTGACAGCTCCATAAATTTTTCTAATAAATTTGTATGCCGCAAAAAATCCTATAGTTCCCGTCAGCAACCAAAATGTTAAAACCATGAGACCTGAAACATATTGTCATGTATTATATTGCTGTTTGTTATTTCACATTATGTAAATCCCTACTTATTAAATCAACAACTAACCTGTATAACCTACATAAAGAAGAGTTGGTATAAACTCTGTTATTTCCAATTTTTTGAAAAAGTAAAATATAGAGTATATTAAAATGTATACAGAAGAACCTCCCGATACTATGAAACTCTTCCACCACCAGTGATAATCCTGAAAAAAAATCAATGTTAATATTCTATTTATTATTTAGAATAATAATATAACAGTTTGACGGTATTTTTAGTATCTAGTTTATGGATATACAATATACATATACAGGGTTACTTGTAAAACACCAGCAAACTCGCAGGACAAGATAGCTAACATCATAAGTAACAACATTTGTTCTACGACTATTAGCATAACGCAATAAATTATTTTAAAATGATTTTTTAAGCTTTTATTGTACTCTCCTAACATTTGTAAGTCTATGCGCTGACTGTCGCAAATAGGTCAAGTTCAAAGGCGCTAGCGCCGCTCCGCCCCTACCTTCCCCCTCTCGTTCGCTTCTTGTTTACGTAATTTTTGGGATGCGCGTAGTTTATAATATCCAAACGGGAAATTAAATGAATACAAATTATCAAAAGCCGTAGAACAAAATATGTTGTTACTTCTGATGATAGCTATCTTGTCCTGCGAGGTTGCTGGTGTTTTACAAGTAACCCTGTATACAAACATTTGAAGATTTAAAAAATCAATAATTAATTTTAAAATATTGATAAATACCTCTCCACATAACTGGAAGTAAACCATGACGATGGATATTTGTGATACAGACACAACTAATATACAAAACACCAGAAACAGGAACCCAAACAGATAATAAAACTGATTTTCCCAGAGTGCACTGAATATGAAGAACAACTCAATAAAAACTGCTCCAAATGGAAGAATTCCAGCCATCAATATACTGAAAAAATACATGTTATAAGACAATTAAGTCTAGCTAGCATACAGTTAATTACATGATTTAAACAATTTATTTATTGGTATGGTAAAATGATAATAATCACAGAACAGTAAAGTAGATAGAAGTGTGATGTGGGCGTGGCCCACGTGTCACTGGTAAGGTAAGATCACCTAACTTGCTCTCAGTTATGCGCAGAAAAATATTCGAGTCGGTTGTCAGCTGTCAAACCTTTTTTCCATATTTATTCATTAATTAGGACGTGTTGTTCGGTATTAGAGTGCAAAAATGATAGCAGACGAAATAATATCAGCAATGAAGGCATTTCATACCATCGGTAAGTCTTATTTTTATTTATTTTAATTATATTTTATGTTATAACTTCGCTTGTCGTAATTATTTGTCAAAATTGTATACAAATATCTAGTCAAAATGAACCTTAATCCGTAAGAAATTAGTACTATTATAGATTGAACAGCAAACAAGACTTTCTGGAATATTATTGCAATAAACAAACGAATGTCGCTTTAGTGATGCTTGTGGCGCATATCGACAGTATCGATACTTTAGAAAAGACAAACATTATAAATATTAAATTTTATTTTATTTTTCCTTAGCTTTCATTTGTCCAATTTATTTATAGATTTCCCAAAGAGGCTAATTTAAAAGAGAAATGGATAAATGCAACGTGACGAGTTAACTGGATGCCGAACAGCACTAAGCGGTCTAACAAAGGCCACCGATACAGCAAACCTACGGCAGTTCCAAGATTTAAAATAATGCATATTTTCTGTTTGTATTTTGTAAATATAGATTAATACTATTCTATTCCGTTAATTATTTAATAATAATAATATAAAAAGACGTACTTAGTAGTAATAAACATACTCCAAAATGTGACACATTATACTATACTCATATAATAGAAAGAAAAAAAAATACACAAAAAATATTTATTTGTGAATTATCGATAACAAGGCTGACATCCCTCAGGGCATAGCATCAGATAAATATCAAGTTAATGTCATTAATGTTGAGTGACACAAATTTCAACCTTATCTCTATGTGTTGCGTTTCAAATTTATATCTATCGAAAACTAACGCCCTCTGTTGTGGAGTAGCTGAATGTTTTCGAATTTGGAATTTCTGTGCAATGAGAAACAAAACAGCTAATATACCTAGAGATGTTATACTAAAATAAACCGTAACATGGTGCGTTAGGGTACATATTGAAATGCTGAATTTATAACCTGAGTCAGTTTTTACTCAAATTAAGCTGTCCAATCAAAGGCATAGTTTACTTGTAGTGTACTGTATAACTATCGGTTTAAATGTGTGGGTTTGGCGACACTGGTTTTCATACAAATTATGACATTATAGCACTTCTATATGTTTTTACTGTTCTGTGATAATAATGTATGATACAATGTCTCACATTTTTTAGTAGGTTCACATTGTGTTCAATAACATAAAAAAATATATGAACATATAAAACCAGCAAAACATTATAAAAAGAGCTCACTTACCATATAAAAACATTCATATACCACACTTGTTCAGGAACTTTTCTTGGTATGAAATTTGTTCGCACAGGGTGCTGGAATGGTTGCTTTCTAATGCCAAAATAATATCCCATGTACACAAGGGGAAGGGATATGCAAAACCATAGACATAAAAGAGCCATCATTGTTGAAAACGGCACAGCTCCACTTGAATGTTTGCCCATAATGAAAAAGTTCAAAAAGAAGCATTTTCCAAATACAATTGCTGGGTATAAGGTGGCAGTTAGGAAAGCTGCTTGCTTCCATTGTTTTCCCTTCATGGTATTGTATAAGCGAGCTGAATAGTAGCCAGCAATGAGACCCATAAAAACATAGAGGAATATAGCTGCAGTCATCAACGCGCCTCTACTGGCTGGTGAGAGCATGCCAAGCATTGCAATAACTGAAAAAAAAAGGATGATATTAATCAATTCAAAATTAATCAAAACAGTAAAAAAAAATGGTTCTGCTTTTCTTTAAATTTCAATATACAGTATCAAAATTAAATATACTGGTAATGAGTAATGGCAATTTAAATCTAATAAATAATAATTAGCAAGATATATTATGATTTTTATATTTCGAAAGGCAGAGAACATTTTTCATTGTATGTCATTGCAGTAACAGGTACTGTGAGACTTACATATAGTTACAAGGGCCATTAGAAATATTTGGATTCCATTTCCAATCACAGCAGCAAAAAGCATTCGTTTTGGCGGAGGCCTGAAAACATCACCATGAACTAGCTTCCAACCAGTTTCTTCAATCATATCTTCAATATTTTCATCAGAGTTGTACTTTGCAATATCCCTTCTCAATGTGCGGACCATTATCATTGTTAAAATTCCTTGAAATCAAAAATGATTTAGACAAAATTCTCTTATGAATTAAATATTACAATGCTCCTTAAAAAGTCATATTTTTTAAGTACAAAATACATATTGCATACAACAATTACCTGATAAAAAGAACAATACTACTATGGAATTTATTATAGAGAACCAATGTATTTGAACATCTTTCATTCCCAAATAAATATCCCATCTAGAAGCCCATTGAATATCTGATTCTCCCCACTCCACAGAATATGTAAAGAACAACTTGGTTCCAGAATCTTCATTAACTAATTGAGGCTTAGCGTCTTGTGCAAATTGACAAGAATCATCGATAAATGTTATATCATCTTTGCTGACTGAATGTGTCTCAACTTCAAAGCCCACTACTCTATATGAATCTCTGAAACAAATATTATTACATGTCACTACAATATAATATAGAATAACTTTATTTATAAATATTCATTACAATGTATTGACAATCTTATATCACCCACTATCTCTTTAAAATTATCTTATTTATTATTATATACAATTTTCTTTATAAATTACTTAAATTGCCATCCCTGATTATGATTAATTAATTTCAAGAACAAAGAGAGTGGCTAATTGCTATAAGGTAGTTGAAATTCCAATCCAATTTGCTGCTTTAATCATTATTATGTAATGTTTTACTTTCATTATATTGAAAATTAATTTTTAATGGAAAGATGGTTGAAAAGCTTTTCTTTTCTACTATATTTTTCTATGTTACTGTAACAAAAATTTCTGTAAATATCAGTAAAATGCTGCAAAATACTTACTGACTATGCTTATGGTATTTAAGTAGCAATTTAAGGTGATTATTGATGTATGCTTTTCCTTTTGACATAAATCCAAGTCTATATCCTTGTTCAACTATTCTTTCAGATGTTTCCCGGTTTATAATCCTAGTAGCTACAGGTAAATTATCCACTAACCTGTAAAGATAATTGCATGAATAGTATATTAAAATAAATTCGTAAAAGCTAATACATAATAAAATCTCTGTATTAAAGACTTACAAATGCACATAGTATTCATGTTCTATGCGGCTCGCAACCTTTTCTGATTCTTCCACACTCCAATTCATTGGATTATTTTTTTCATGACACAAGAGTTTACATTTAATGTTTTCTGCCATATGAACTTCATAGGGTGTATTTACAATACGATCACCCCTCAAAACCTCACCTAAGTTTTCGGATTTATACAAGAACGCCCCAAATCTTGGCAAACATAATGGTAATGAATAATATTCATACGGTAATTGTGTATGAGTACTGGTCATTTTCACAGCTTTAACTTCGATTTTTTGCCCTTTTTTAAACTCCACGGGTGCAACGCCCGGCACATAAAACCCATTATTAAAAGCAAAATTGAGCAGCAATAATAAAATCTGAAAAGAAATCTGGAAACAGAAGAATAAAATTTAGTATGTCACTAATGCCGTATGTAAGACAATAATTGATTATAGATTACTATGCACATACTCGATATGAGAACATTATTAAAACGTAATGTATTAAGAGTAAATAAACATTTACAAATACATTTTTCTTAATAAATGAGTTTTGTGGAACGGTTCAACTTTTTATTGTTGAAATTAATTTAGATTTTTATTTTGAACATTGATTTAACTTGACTCGGGAAGTTGTGAAATGTACGCTTGTCAATTGACATTTGACATTGCACATTTGTGACTTAACTAGTATGTCAAATGTCAACTTTCAATTTAGTTGCAATATTTTTTGTACAAACAAATCATGCAAGCCATAGTTTTAGATCATAATGGGTATGTGACCATTGTCCGGAAGAAGTATAATGATGTCAAAACAATTATTTTATAATTAATTTTAGAAAATAGTAAAGGTATTTAAAAAATCTTAAACGATATAGTCCAAAATATATTATTTACTCTGTGCTAATCAAGGAATCTTTTAAATGACAGTGACACTTGACAGTGACACTTGACAGTGACATATTAAATCTGAAGAGTGAAGACTGTTATTCGGTTTCTAATCGAAAATGACCGGGGTGTAAATATCATTTTTATTAAAAATATTTATATTTACAAGTTATATTTCATATTAGTTTATAAAATTTTGTTCATTTAAAATGGCAACCAAAGTAGCTATAGTCACAGGTGGAAACAGAGGGTTAGGTTTTGAAATTGTTAAAGGATTATGTCAAAAGTTCGACGGTGTTGTGTACCTCACAGCCAGAAATGAAGAAAGAGGTCAAAAAGCAGTTCAGGATCTAGAACGAATTGGTTTGCGACCGCATTTCCATATTTTGGACGTTACAAGTGATGAATCCGTTGAACAGTTTGCTTCCTTTATAAAATCACAGCACGAGGGCATTGATGTTTTCGTAAACAACGCGGGTATACTTGATTTTGATAAAGCTGTTTCTTCCTTCGATGATGCCAAAAAACTTCTCGATACAAATTTTTACAGCCTGCTAAGGATAACGAAATTTTTATTTCCTCTTTTGACACATAGAGCTCGGATTATTAATATCAGTAGTGACTGGGGTCTCTTATCGAACATCAGGAAACAGAATTGGCTGGATACATTGATAAAAGATGATTTAACTGTTGATGAGATTTTACAATTTGTGGATGAATTTTTGCAAGCTGTAAAGAATGGTAAAAATGGATTTCTTTCATTTGCTGGTCACTATAGTGATTATAAGGTTTCTAAAGTGGCCATGTCAGCTCTGACTTTTGTACAGCAAAGGGAATTTATCAAGCAGGGTAAAGATGTATCTGTCAACTGTGTCCATCCGGGTTTTGTAAAAACTGACATGACTAAGGGCATGGGAGATTTTTCTCCTGAACGTGGTGCTAGAGCTCCTTTGTACTTAGCGTTAGAAGCTCCACAATCCCTTAAGGGAACCTTCATTTGGCATGATTGTCATCAAGTCAACTGGGATGATTGAATATATATGTTACTTATTATTGTTTCAATCCTGTGATAATATTTAGTGTCACAACACTTTAAACTTAATAATATATGTTTTTTTTTAGTTTAAATGTGTTTCCTTTATGATTATTCCTGGATGTAACCTGAAATATTCTAGGTAGGCTTTAAATTTAGAATTTCTTTTATTAGAAATTTCTTATTAGAATTAAAGAAATATTTCATAGTACAATTTCCATCCATTTAAAATTATGAATTATTTTTATTCAAAACGCAGTTGAAAATGTGTAAAGTAAACAAAGAGAAATTTGAATTTCTAGATTAATTACTTGTTTCTTTTGACTTTACCTTCGATCTGCATTCAAATCTATTTAATATCTATTTTTGTAGTATATGTATTTATAAAAATAATCTATGCTCACATTTTAAAATTTGTTGCCAATATCTTTCCTAATTACGGTATGTAACTAACGTATCAAAACTAAAATTTATTTATAACTAGATTTCCGCCCTCTGCTTCGCCCGTGTTTTGGGATTTCTGGACTAAAAAGTAGCCATGTCTTAAATTCTGGGTCTTCAGCTTACCTAGGTACATACCAAATTTCATTGTAATCGGTTCAGAAGTATTTTCGTGAAAGAGTAACAAACATCTATCCATACTTACAAACTTTCGAGTTTATAATAATATTAGGATCTATTAGGATGAATGTTCGAAAGCCGCGAAGTTTGAAATGCATGAAATCAAACGATGTGTAATTGAATCTTTAAATGTGCCACGCGAATTCCTCTACGGCCGAAACCACGTGCAAATTGCAAAAGCAAGTAGGTATCTTAGGCTTATTGCATTGTTATAATCTTTCATGAATTATATTACAAGTAAAAACTAATATGGCGAGCACTCCTTCACTACTCATATGAAGTTATGCATTCCAATTGAATATTTTATTGATCAGAAGTTGACGTGCCTGCAGCTGGGCCTTTAATCTTTTCGAATAATATTCTTTCAATTAAAATATATGGGTTATCATAAGGTCGCTTGGGGTTTTATCACGACGTGGACACCCTGGGCATCTGTACTGTGTTTCATGTTATTATGAATCTTCAATTGATAATGCTAGGCGTCCATTAGAGACGGATCGGGGCGGGTCGCATCGCAACGGGCCGTCTCTAATGGACGCGCTGTTTGCTCCTGCGTCCACCTGTACGGGGCGCGGTGGACCGCCTAGGCGGATTTTATCTAACAGACGCTCGCCGCTCACATCCGCCTGCCTGCGTCCACTAGACGGGTGACGGGTCGGGGCGGGCCGCAGCGCACCGCCGGCAGAAATCCGCCTGCGAAGCGATATCCGCCAATGCGTTGCGGCCCGCCCCGACCCGATCCGTCGCTAATGGACGATGTTTCATACAAAACATAGGCCGGCGTATTTTTGCGTTGCGATGCGGCCCGGCCCGATCCGCCTAGTGGACGCCAGCCAGTGTCAGCGTAATACACATTTAAGATAGGTTCTTATCTAACTACATCAGACATAAAAAATTAAGTATGAAATGGCAGTACTACTATCTAGTAGTGCTATTTCCTACTTAATTTTTTTTGCGTATCTACGCACGAATTGTTATTTTGGCATTAAATTTATTTACAATGTTTTTGTATAGAGATATTGTTTACAATTTGGTATTATATTAAAGTATAAACAACTTTTGATATCATTATAAACTTAATACATACTCGTAGAAACCTACCTAGTTATGTAAACGGGCATATCATTATTTTTCTTTTTTGTGATTAATCATGAGTTAAATAAAATCAGCGTTTGTAATAAAAAAAAATTATAGCATTCCGCCCGCGCTTTCTCGACAACATTTTGGATTTTCGAAGAAGAGAATTTTTTTTAATTATTGTACCTATCTTGTTATTCTCTGTCTGGTATATATGTACAATAAAGTATAAATAAATAAATAAGAGGCAAAAGAAACTTTTCAGAAATCTCTATTTTATTTTTAAGACTGATAACAAGTCGTTTAATTGTATGTAGGTATATTTTAATTGCGACATTTTTTCCCGTTGACTGTTGAGGTACATATGTGTGAAATATAAAGAAACATCCTAAAATTAAGTATTTTTCACAAACAAAATGTAGGTAGTTGAGCCTTATAATATCGGTCTATTACCTATAAATATTTATCAAAATCAGCCCAGTGATTTTTACATAATTTGAAGATACCAATACGCACCTAATGTGAATCAAATCTAAAAATAATTTTTATTTAAATTGAGGTGGTCTCAATCTTAGTCTCAATATATTCAAGACAGAATATGACAATGGATTCTCAAGGAAATAAAAGAAATAGTATATAACTAACAATCTACCTACCTAATAAAAGCTGAGAATTAGGCAGCTTTGGCCCTGGTAATCTGGTATTACTACCTATAATATTACTTGTATACGTAGTATATTATTATTAGTCTGTGATATTACCTATTGACCTGATATTATGATGAGGTACGTTGGTTTAATGCTCTAAGGAGGTACTGAATGCAAATTACTCGGCTAAAATATATTATATATTTTTAAAAGCTATAAAATTATCTAGCTAGCTTTCTCACCTTATTATTTGTTTTTCTATATTTTATTATTAACCAAAGTGCGTCATAAGTAATGTCCATTGTTCGCTTACTCAAATTCATAGATACTGCTCAAGTTCTTAAAGTTATTATAATCAGACGCTAAGATTTTTTCATTGAGGCGTTATAATCCCCCAAAATAAATTAGTATTAGGTATAACATATACCTACCTGCTAGCCAATAATCTATTTGAAATTTAAATACATCCGCGCGGATAATGCTGCGGGAATCAGTATTACAGGTATAAAACATGTCATAGATACAAATAAATCTCATTAAGAATTTCTATTGCATTTGAGTATTTTGTATGGATTCACTCGTTTCTTACATACATAATTGTATTAAGAAATCGTAATGGTGGACAGGGTAAGGGGTGGTGCACAACCGGCTTATCGCCTAATACGCATGCAACAACAGAAGCCTTTATATGGCTGTGTGGGCGTTTATTTATTTGAAGCCATTTTATAGTGTGTTAACGGGTTAAGTATTTAAAAACTGTCACTCCTTTTTTTTACTTTTACAACTTATAACGTAAACCTGCAGACTTAGATGTGATAAACCTAATACTTAATTGTAGTAACAAAAAATTTCCTTTTTTTAAATACACAGAAAACTGACTGCGACAAGTCCATTATATTTATATGTTACGCTTATCTCAAACTGATCCCCTCTAAAACTGTTAAACTGACTCTATGAATAGCAGAGATAATATGTAGTTCAATTTATTCTCTGATCTCTCGGACGGATGTTGCTCGGATGTCATAAAACGCTGTCGGTCAGCATGCTGCGATCACTAGCCCTCTTACCTACCAAGCGTAGTGAATAAGGCAAATTAGCCCCAAAATTATATAAGTCTATTGTGGAAAAGTTATATTAATCATGGCTCTTAGTCACTGGCAGCTCCGCTATTTCTAATAAGGTACAGTGCCCTTCTTGGTAATTCAAGCGAAGGACCTAACTTTTTCAAAAGCACTGGGTAGATTGATAAAGGTTTTATGTGTATGTAAATTGGATTATTTAACTACCAGAGTAAATATTTAGACGTTTGACAGTCATGGGTCTGGTTAAATGATAGAAACCGGAAAGAACTTTGAATATAATATAGATAAATTGAGCAATATAGTAGCTATAATATAAAAAAAAGGTTGCACTCCGGGAGTGCCGGCAGAAGTGAAAACTTGATTATTAACGTTCAGCATGTTTGATATTTTGGAATGGTATCCGTCTTACGCATGGAATATAAGGGCAAAAAAAAAAAAACATCCGTCTTACGCTTTTTCGATCAGGCCACGTGTCCTGACGCGAGTTTAAGATTTTATACCCAACGCCGCTAAAGAAGTTTTCACTTCAAAAAAAAAATCCGTCTTACGCTTTTTCGATCAGGCCACGTGTCCTGACGCGAGTTTAAGATTTTATACCCAACGCCGCTAAATAAGTTTTCACTTCAAAAATCGGTTCTGCACTCATAGAAAATACTAGCTGTGCAGTTTCACTCCCATTGCTCCGCTTATGTTGGTCTTAGGGAGATTTTTTTTCTATAACCTTCCTCGATAAATGGGCCATCTAACACCGAAAGAATTTTTCAAATTGGACCAGTAGTTTCTGAGATTACGGCGTTCAAACAAACAAACAAACTCTTCAGCTTTATAATATTAGTATAGGTAAGTAGGTAGGTACTATAGATATGAGGTAGCAAAGATAAAATAATACAGGTGAATTGAGAACCTCCTTCATTTTTTTTATAAATAATTTTATTAAAACTGGCCTTATCTTAATACGAACTTAAAATCTACACAAATTATATTTTATTAACTGGTAAGTACGTGTAACATAAAATTCTTAGCTATTGGGAGCTGGTTGTTACCTATCGGTCTAACCGCACAACATAACGTACCGATGACATATTTAGGTATAAGTATACATATATTGTACAAATATTGAAATTCTAAGGTTTTCACTTTTGTTCAAAAAACGAAGGTAATTATTTCCACAGGCTTAAATACAGATCATTTGTTCCTAAGCCGTTCATATTATCAACGAAAGTTTGAGAACTTTAATATTTTTAAAACAAAGATAGTATGTAGCTAGTACAATTATGTAGTTATTTTATAAAGATATGTTATATTATTACTGCTTTGGTGTTCTAGCCGTTTATTTCAGTATCTACATATTATGTTACTAACTACTGGTTACGTACGGAAAAGAAATTAAATATAACGATATATGCTCCGTACATAAAACGAGAAAATAAAAATTGAAGAATTAATATTGAAATACGAATACACATATTACTTATGATAGAAGATTAAATTAAAATTATAATTCAACATCTACTTAAATCATAAGTTAAAGTTCCTATAAAATTCAAATATTATTTTAATCTGTTTTCACATTTTTGTAATTTCACAGAAATATGGCATGAGACTGAAGATTTAAAGTTAAAACGGCCTTTTATCACCTTCTAAAGAAGCGAAATGGGCGATGCCGGAGGGAAGTTGCATTGGAATTGACTTTCATGACATAATTTAAACTATAGGAACGAAGCCGCTGGTGAAAAGAAAAGCTGGTGCTAATAATGCGAGAAAAACCCAAATTATGATTAAAAAATAAAAAATAAATGGTCGTTTTATCTACATTCTCTACATCTATACAGGTAAGAGTTTGAAATGAATCATTAACGTATGTCTATGGTAGAGCGGATAGACCTATTTACAATGGTATTTATGAAAAATGGTAACCTATGGTAGCTTTCTTAAATTTGACTCAGTGATGGTAATCACATTTTATGATATATTTATTATAACACCAAATGAGAATTGAGATTTCGAATGAAATGTTAACTTAAATAGTTATTACAATTTTTGTTTGGTAACGTGAACGTCTTATTGTTAAGCGGTTACACAAATATTTTGTAAAATAATAAATCAAATGCACAGCAAAATAAATAAAATGGTAAATTATTAAACCTAAATGAATCTAATAGAGAACTTATTGTAAAATTAACTAAGTTTTATAAATAAAGCGTTTTACACTCGACTACAAGACACTTTACTTTGGTTTTTTCAATAGACTTAAATTCACTCATTTTACATTCGTTACGTGAAACAGATATATCTACACATCTAATAATAATTATTAATTAATATACATACAAACACCATTTACTTAAGATTAATTATACAACATTTCATACACATAGAATCTGCTGTGCAAACAATTTTTAAAATTTCACTTGTCAAAAGTAAATATTTGTACTAACTCACACCGAATTAAAAATATATAAACACAGTCTAACTCGTGGAATGGTTATTAATAAGATACTTTTACATCTCGTTTTACTAGATTATTCAATATTTTAATTATGAAGAGGCAGTTGTGTCGATAACGCGAATAATTTTATTTAAAATTATATGCGTACCGACAACCCCAATTATTTCGAAGAAAAAAACTATACGTACGTTAGACTTGACTAGGAATTAAACGCATTGAAGTCATAAAAAATAGAATGCATATATTATAATTCCTACAGCTTATTGTAAATATTAACTAAATACATATAAGCTTATTAAAGAACAGTTCCAATGGACGGATAGCTGAAAAAAATAGCGATGACCACGTAATGTCTAAGATCTTTATGGCTAGGTACATTATTACGTTATAGTAAAAGGCATTTTAAGGAACTTATTCAGAAAAAAAAAGTGAAACCTACTAGTTTACATAGTTATATTAAATATTTTGTTACACACTTTCTAGAAGCAGCTTTTATTTTCTGTTAAAGTACCCACTAACTCAATAAATGCAATGATGGCAACAACAATTAAAATGCTCTTTGGTTATATTTATTGCTCACCGGGACGATAGATATTTTTGTGTTTTAAATGCGTCAATTAAAAATATGTTATAGACATTGGAAAACTTGAGTTTAAAAATGTATATTTGAGTCATAAAAATCTATTTAGTTAGTAACAAGTGGTGCTAGGGAGGTGGTTTCCTCTCCGTAGTATCGGTAACGAGCTGTCAAGTTTGTATTGGGAGTCTCTATCGCATCTGAATGCTGTGAGTCCCGGTGTCGGCGTAGGTCCACCTTTCGCTGGAAAGCTTTGTCGCATAGACCGCATGAGAAAGGTTTGTACCCCGTATGTTTACGCATATGCGTGATAAGGTTCGAGCTTTGGCTGAAAGCTTTTGAGCATACGACGCATTTGTGGGGCTTTTCACCTGTAACAAACAAACATATAGTTTTATAATTTAAATAAAAATCAGAAAATATTAATGAATGATAATGAATGATATTGATATTACTCAGGCAATTTTATTAGTAGGCAGTTTTGCGATCATAAACCTAATGTACGTAAAATAGTTTGAGGATTTCATAAGAGTAGTTGCAATATGTAAATAAGTACTAGACCACTGCACTAGTTGGACATCCAAGTACTTAAATGCCGTCACGTACAAAGAAATATATTTAACAACTTCAGAAAAGCTAGACGCTCATAGATGCAAAATGCTCTACATGTAGAGAGAAAAAGTAACATTACCAATTTTAATTTTTGCATATAATGTACTATAAAAAAGACTATTGCCGCTTATCCAGAAGCGAGATATAATCCGCAACTGTATTTTTTTCTTTTTCTGCAACCTTACTTTTATAAATCCCGCAAGTTGCTCTACCCATAGCGAAACTTGTACCTACACCCCGACTACAAGTAGGTAGGTATGTATCGATACATACGTATAAGTACATAAAAATTAATTTGGAATCTTATTGAAAACTCGAATGCGTTTAAGCAAAAAACTAAAATGTTGTTTTATAGATAGAACAGGATTTAAATCGTCTCTTTGTTTGTAGTGTGATCGCACGTGAAGGTCTGCGAAGGCTGAGCGGCTAATTGCAGGCCAGGCCACATTTTGGAATATTGATCATGAGGTATTTATCGGGTGGACCAGTGCCTTGTAAGGTTACTGTAAAGCATTCGGAACTATTTGCAGACGTGACGAGATGTCTCAGCGGAGACAAATATGTCCACATTGCTTTTTTGCATAGTTAATTCATCTCGTTGAAGTTTCTTGAAGTGGTTAAATAAAAATATATTATTTTGAATAGTTGACTATAAATGTCCCTGGATGCTGCTTTATTTGGATCGATAATAGATTTGGAAGGAAAATAGATGTTAACTAAATACCTAAATATTGTGTGTAATTTCGTTAATTAAATTAACATAATAATTATATAACGCACACAATATGATACAAATTTATTTTCGTATTTTTGTTAACGAAAGTAGCGCTAGAGCTAAAGAGTTGTGGTGATTCAAAATTAAAAACTTTGTCCTTTTATTATTAGGTAGATAGACATTTTGGGTCCAGTAATTTCAACTACATAAGTCCTTCTGTTAGTAACTGTATTTACCAATGTATATAAAACGATTATATGGGTACAGTAAATTCTTTATATATCCAAAACTGATAAATAGCACCGGAAAACAGAACATATTAAGATTTAATTGCGACCTCATTGAAAAATGCTGGGATGGGTTGCAGTGAGGAGCGTCGCCTATTTTTTGCTCATTGGAAATTCATTAACGCGTCGTACACTGGCAGCGATTTGCCGTCATGCAAGGTAAATGCGCTGCCTTGTTATCAATAACATTCTTCGATTTCGTACTTTTATTGTTATTGATATTGTCTTGATCTATAAAACATTCATAATTCGCCTTAAAACGTGAGTAACGGAACATAATGAATGGTTTTTGACTACTATAGTCCAAGAAAATGTAACGTGCTAAATTACGTTGTTAAAGGAAGGTTTATTGACATATTTTTTTTTTATATTTTTGAGTCGCTATCAATTAGATAAGACATCTCTAAATGTGCTACTACCTATAGAAATAGGTACTTACACAATAAACCTACTAATAAACATATAGGTATAGAAAGGAAAATAAACCAGTGCATTTTGCATATTTCAATACATACATAGTTAAATTCCCTATTTTTCATCAAATACCCGTCGTCGAAAAGACACCTTGTACGAGCAAGGCCCTTTACTAAACTATAACACTTACTAAAATCGTTAGGAAACTCAAATTATAGTCACCGTTTTACGTAACTTTATTTCTTGTAGTGCTGTAATTTTGAATATTATCTTCAATCAAACGAGTAAAGTTTCAGTGTGTATTACAATTTTGTCAGTGTTACAAATTAGAATAATTGATATGCGTTGTATCGAAGTTAATACGTGATAATAGGAGTTAATAATTATGGTGTTTTAAATTACAATTAAATTACCTGTATGTATGTAGGTGTGTTTCTTCATATCCGACTTTTGATGGAAGCGCTTGCCGCAGTATTGGCACGGGTACGGCCTGGTGTCGGAGTGAATGAGGAGATGAGTAGATAGGGTGCTGCTGCGTTTGAAGCATTTTCCACATTGCTTGCACTAAACAAAACAAAATATTCGTTAATATTTTTTAGATATTTTTCCTAATAATGTTATGATTATTAATTAAATAAAAAAAATAAAATTTTTAAATATCAAATAAATTTTTTTTTCAATTCAAGCCGTTGTAATGACGTTGATTCAATGTAAAAATAAATAAAAACGTAGACAAGTAGATCGACTATCGAATATAATAATTACAGGGCAGTTGAAACCCCTTTCTTCGCTGTTCTTTGATTTTTCAACCCGTGTTAAACTTTCCAGGGCAGTAATTAACATTTGTCAATGTATGATTAATAAGTACTGGGTTTTATTAAATCGTATTTTTTACAATTACGGATAATTACGAAGTATCGATTGAAATCGTAAAACAGTTAACTTTCAGCAGGCGGTCATAATTTAAAGACAATTCCTCATTAGCATACTTAACAAACAAATTCTTTAGCCGTTTCTTCCGAAGATATTGTTACAAAAGATTCAAATTTTAGATTTATTTGATCAGATGTTGTTAGAATTGAATAGAAAATCACCTACGGGCTACGTGTTATGACGCAATAAATAGTAGATCTATACTAACATACTATTGTTCAATGGTATTTCTTTATTCAAATGAGTACCTAAATATGTATATGTAGAAAGATTTAAGAAGTTCAACTCACTCATGGAACAGGTTACGTACGTATGTAGGATTTTTATTATAAAATATTTACTAAATTCTTCATCATAACTGATTACCTAAGGGAATAAAGGCGGTTTTTTAAACAATATATTATATAATTACGTTTTCCCGGCCGTCGCCTAATAACTTAACGTAATATGTGTAAAATGGCAAAAACTATTAAATAGCTTTAATTATTATGCTTTGTTCGTCTTGTATCTAGGTATATACCACCTGTCCCGCGAAATTTTGGAGGGAATCCTTTAAAATAACGGAAAAAGTAAGTATGCCGCTATTAGTCGGGTGGTTAGCCCGTTAAGTATGCGGCAAATGATAACCGAACACAAATCCGAGTAGCGGCCTGTGACAGTTGGCGAGGCAGCTGCCTCACCTCGCGCCTACAAAAACTCCTAGTTTTTTGATAGCCTTTTTATATCGATGCATTTTCTTATAAACAACACAGGTGCTGGCGAGGGTGAGTCCATCCACATATGGTTATCGGTTTTTAACATGGACTGAGGTTTAAAACGTTTATTAAATAATTTTTTATTAGATTTTATGAGGTCAAATATAAAAAGATATAAAGAAAATTTAAACGAATACAATTTTTTATAATTGGAGCTCATAAAAAAGTACTGCGAAATAAAATTTAACTCACAATGTATATAAAATATGTGTTATATAAAAAACAATATAACAAAAGGTACCCAGACTTCGTTTCGCGTCGCTGTACATGATAACAATGTACCTAAAAACTGAACTTATCATACTTTGACCTAGAAACTAGAAAGTATCCGTTCTAGAAATTAAAGACTTTTTAACGGATTTTAAACGCGATTTATTCATTCTATAGCATTCTATTATTATTCAGCGAGCGTGGTCACGGGGAGACATGCAGTCTCCCCGTGACCACGCTCGCTGTAAAGTGTTCGAAACGTCGGGAAAATAATAGAATGAATAAATCGCGTTTAAAATCCGTTAAAAAGTCTTTAATTTCTAAATGTATAATACTCGCGTAAAATCAAACATCAGAAAATACTAAGTATCCGTTCTATCAAAACAACTTAAAAATATTTAATATTATGCCAAAAATAGACGTGGCTAAAATGCCACCAGATGAAACGAAAGTATTAAAATGCAAGAAGATGTTCAAAGGCTGTGTGTAGCCTCGAATAGCATAAGACGTGCGACTTGTTTCGATACAAGAGTACTTATTAAGCCAGGGGCAACTTTTGCTATTTGATTTGTAAAAAAACCGATACTGGTTTGCTATTTAAAAGCATTTTGAGCGGAAATTGTACAGTTATCCCGATCTCGTTAAAGGATGTCGCAATTCATTGACCGTTCCCTTGAAGTTTTTCTATTATTTTTTTAAATTGTAGTGATAATTAAATGTGCAACAGTACATACCTGAAATGATTTTTCAGTCTTGTTTTCATTTTTGAGTAATAATGAAAAGTTGATATCTGCCGAAGGAGGTGGGAATGTTTGATAGGCGGGCGCGGAGGGGCAGCGACGAGGCTCAGAGCTGGAGATGTGGTCTTCATCAGAACTGCTGCGACAGCGCTTGACCAGTTCCAGGGGTGCGTCACCGTCGTCCTGCGCGTCCCAGCGACCCGTGGAAGAATCAGTGTCTCTGTCTTGCTCTCGTTCGCAAGCACTACCGGGCGACCAAATTTGACGATTTTTTGTCGATAAATTTAAAGGCAGCTCTTCTTCGTCATCTGAAACAAATGTATTGTTACCCTTCACAGTTTTCATGCGATCATTTGAAAGTCAGTCGGGTCATATCGGACGTCTATAATTCTATGAGTGTTCATGAAATCTGTACAGGTGCGCTGGTATTTGTTGATTGCGTCATGTCTACCTTTACAATACAATTTTAGATACCTAGCATGCAACAATGAAGAATGCTCCTTTTTATTTAATTACCATTACATTTAAAAGAAGCGTTAACGTTCTCTCTTTAAAAGTAAATTGAAAAAGTTAAAACGAAATCAAATGTTTTCGAATCTAGGTCCTCATTAGTTATCTATATCGTACACCCGTAACCTCCACGAGTGTGGATAACGTGTACTTTGAATACTCAAAGAATTTGTGTACGTTATACGGCGCTTGTAAGACGGTAGGTACACGATTTTCCTTGGCGAATTGGAAACATGTAACTTTGCTTCGCTCATGGAGGTAAACGACATGTAAACGGCGTCGTATCAGCGCTGCGAGTTATTAATCGCTGTACAGCACTGATAACTATTCTAATGAGGGAAACATGAGAAGTCTTTAAGGAGGCCGAGGTGAAGTTTTGATAGAATATATTGTCGTCAACGTTTCGTAATTCGTCAGAACTTTTTCAAGTAGAACTCATGAAACACAGAAGATATCAGGTTTTAACTGGCTACAAGCAAGGTCACCTACATTGATGTCAATATTTCGATAACACGCTTAGCATCTTTAGTTTATAATTCATGCATTTGGTAATCAACAATTATAGGTATAGTTTTCTAATAAATATTATCAAATTACCTTCTCGTGGTGGCGTGTGTCTCATATGGTCGAGCGGTGGAACAAAGTTGGGTGAAGCTCGTGGCAGCAGTAGGGGCCATACTCCTGCGCCGCCGTAAAGCGCACCCAGCCCGCTGCAGTACATCAAGGCCCCGAGCTCTATTTGAACGTAATTAAAAATAAAGTTATATTTTATACCGAAGATAAAATGCAACTTATTAAAAAACGGTTCAATAAATAAGACTATACAAGTTTATTTTAATTTTACCTGTAGCTCTAGCATATTGCTTGAGTGCTCTCCCTGCAATTTCAATGTCTCCCAGTTGTAACATGTCTAGTCGGTTATGTGAAAGTGAATCTGGGGAGTGTGGTGGTGACTTCGTAGATGTCGGCGAGTGAGGAGACACACTCCGCTCGGGGGACGGGAAACGCTGGGCCGGCGGCGATGAGGCTTGGAACTGCTCTGCCAGCCGAGACAGAAGGACGTGGCGTGACATCCTGCAAAAATAATAGTCTTATACGCGTTTTTTTAATTCTAATTACACACTTACAATTCGGTGATTCTCTTATCAAATAAAAGACGTCATAGCAATTCAGTCTGTTAGCGCATTTTTTTGATTTTTTTGCAATTCACAAGCCAAAATGTATATTTTCTCATTTTAACTGTAATATGCATTTAATTAATAAAACGATGTTTCTATACATTACAAACCATTTCACTTCCATTGTGTTCAATTGCATTGCGTGGATATGAGTATCAAAATATGTATATTTGCTAAAATGTCGATTTAAAGCTTTATGCAAACATATTTTAAACAAAATTTGTATAAATATATCTAAATAAAGACTGCATTCATCCATTTAGTGGTCGATATGTCAAAACATGTGAGTAAATAATTTGCATATAAAAACATAGTTTTCAAGATTTAATTTTTGGTCACGCTATACAAAGCAAACGTAATTAATGAGCAATCACGACATATGTAATGCGACGTACAGCTAATACTGATCCCACAGCAGTAGTGTACGAATACACCTTTGTCATCAAAGTTATTACGTGACCATCACCATTAGCGCCCATCTAACTATTTGTTGACAGCTCTCGCCTTGATTAATCCGCTCAACTGTTTGTCGACAACGAATCGTATTAAAAGCTCAATCAAGTAAATGAAGAATCAGAATAATGAAAGTGGACGGTACGGTGCGGCACCCGTTGCGTACGCGCATTAATAATTCACGATATAGGTATCGGACTGAAACAATCTTCATTAGACTAAAAAGCATTAGACTTCACCCATCGTGTTTCTAATCCATGTCAAATAACACAAATATGTTAAAGCGAAGGTGTGTTGGTATTAGGTTATTACTTAACTGACCGACTAAATCAAAATATTATGCGATCACAATCATCGGGAATGAATTGCCAAATTTGTAATTAACGTTGGGGAAATAATTAAGTGACAGAGGGTGATATATATCTGACGAATCCACCTGTATTAACGGTACCTTTGTTTGTCGTAAAGATGTTATCATAATTAAGACTTGGGTCCGATTGATACGTCTACACGTGTAATAAATTCCTAACTAACACAGAGTTTACAATACAAACAGCTGAATGCAATTGCTTCAAGCTATTACTGGTAATTGAGTAAGGAGCGTAATGCGAGGGTTGAGTGTCGCAATTTTTTGTTCTATTAAAGCAAGTTTTCATTAGGTGGTGAGTGGCAATTATAACCGTCGTGTCTTACTACTCATTTTCTTTTCATAGGTAGATATATAGTTTAGTGGGAACCGCCAAGTGTTCCCTTGAAGATTCCAACATTAATTAATTTATCAGGCCGATGTAATCTTCAACGACCTTTAGGAACCCATTATGTATTTTCAAAATAAAAATAAAGTTATTGTAAGCTACAATCTGAAAAATTAATATATTATAGTATATTTATACTGTAAAAAACCAAATCTCTATATTTTTGTGAGAACTAAAACATATTTTTTCATCGAAGTTACTAATACCTAGCGTTACTTTATATCTATTGATTTACTAGCGATCCGCCCTGTGAACGAGTAGGTACTTCCTGAGTATTCAAATAATTGAACAAACAAATAAATTCTTCAGCTTTATATTATAAAGAACAGATATATTTTTTACAATTAGGTAGATACTTAGAAAGATACCTTGGAACTTATCCTTACTTATATTGACCAAAATAATTTAATTGTTAGATTTAAATCATTTATAGAGCTTTACAACATTGCTCTAACTTTATAAAAGCATTTCCACTGATAGCCCTTCCTTACTTTGACTTACATTATTTTAATATTATTATGAAAATACCCGGCTCGGGGCCCAAAGATGGAAAAAATACTGGGTTCGATTCCGATAAGATTGTTTTAACAATGACATGATTCTTTCTTGCATTGTTAAGTGGTAATAGATATTACTTATAAAATACATTCAATAAGTGGATACCTAATTAGTAAGAAAAAATAAGTTATGATAGCCTTTTCAACCCCAAATATATTTTATATTTAATTTAATTAATAATAATTTTTAGTTTTTTCATTTATCTACTTTTATCCGAGACTTGTCCGAGACTCATAAATATCAAATGTTGTGTAAAACATTTAAATTTTCACTTCAATTTAAAATAATCACCCCTGCAAGATTCACAGGATATAAAATTAATTAAACTAACAAAATTGCCAACAATTTTGTATAAATTGAAATATTATGAAAAAAAAAAAGAAGTTAAAGAAAGAGTGATATAACCTTATTTACAAATATTAAATATCTTGATTTTAAAATTAAAAATATTTTAAATAAAAAAAAATAAACGTAAAAAAACTAAAGAAAAATTGGGCGGCAAACTGTTTGACTTGTGTAACCTACCTAAGTGTTTAAAATTCTCATAATTTCAAATGCATTAGGTCATAATCAGAATTAAATCATAACAATAAAGTAAAAGGTTACTAATAAGTGGTTATTATTATATTAAGAAGCCATTGAAACATTGCAAAGGTAAAAATCTGAATTAGGGCTTACCTTGGGCGGCAAAGTTAATCACTGCAAGTTGTCACTGAATCACAGTAGAAATACACGATTTATATTATTAAGTTTTCTTTGTTCTCAGTTTGAAAGAAATAACCATGGTTTAGTATTCGTAAATACTAAACAATGTGTAACCGGCGAAGGCAGTGCGCTCGTAAAGGCTGCGTATATAGGTTGGAGAGGAATACAGTGTACGGTGTATCGCGCTCGGCGCCTGGCACCTGACTGAAATAAGGCTCGCGCGCCCCGATCTACCCTACCCTACTGCTCATCCACAATAGTGTTTTTTTCAACTTTGCCAACAAAAAACAACAGGTCTGGAGGCTACGCAATAAAGAAATGATTTGATAAAACGGCTACTTGACAGGTGACTCGCGTCGCATCTTCACATACATTGGCTAATTATTACTTGCACACAGCTAACTACGCTTAAGATATGCTGAAAAATGTCTTTTGCGCATACAAATGTGTGGAAATTACCTAGTAGTTCTGGCCGTGCGACATTAAATTTTAGTCATTAGCAACTGTTGATTGTTCATAATAAATCACAATAATTGAACGATGATAATCAGAGTTGTATTAAATATTATGTGTATTATACAAGTTTTACAAAAAATGATACAAATTGAAATTACGTATCTACACTTTATTAAAACTGCAATCATTTTTTAATCAGAATGGATTTTGACAAATTGTCGAAGGGAAATAATTGGAGTAAAAATGTTTGATAAAATTAAATATTGATTATCTATTAAGTATGTCATAACATATAATTCAATTAACATGGAGAAATAGTTTTTCGTAGGAAAGATAAAGCTCAGAGCTCAGATTTGTTTAGAGTACGGCCCCGCCCATCCGGCGCGATTGGTCATATGCTAGCGTTGGGCGGAGCGTTGCTTAGATGAACTTAGAAACAAAACTGCTTTTTGATTATTTAAAGAAATATATTCTTATTTAATTGCAATAGATATATTACTTTTATTGTTGATAACGCAATGGAATAATAAGATCGGCCTGATAAAAAATCATCCTACATACCTAAAAGTAAAGGCTCTATCTATCGGGTAAAAGATTACCTATAGCAGCATCGATAAAAAAATCGAGCTTTTTATTAGCAGTATAATTGGATGTACCTACCGATTCCTTTTGATTCTATTTGACCCACTTGAAACATTGTTTGGCAGATTTTAATCAAATTTTGAACATAAAGGATCGGTGACAATACCAAAATTACATTAGTACTTATTAGAGCAGGCTCCAAGGAGATGTTCGTTTGCAAAAATAGCGGACCTAAATCTGACTTCTGATATATATTGTATAGATCCCAGACATCCTATAGACAGATGTTGCCAACCAGTTTTGTGGTCCCCCTCCCCGCACCCCGGTAATTAAATATGGCATACAAATAAAAAAATAAAAATTTCCAAAACATGCCGTGTGGGGTATCAAATGAAAGAGCTTATTGAGTAGATCACGAATATATAGCATACTATAACATTTCTTACACTTTCTCTAAGATTTTTTAGAAAATTTACGAAAATGCTCCATTTTTGAGTTAACTTTAAACCACTATAGATTGAAAACTCATGAATATATTTTTTAAATTATTATTTTAAATAATTAACAATAGTCCATTGTTTATGATTCAATAGTTCGTAATATTATATAAGTGAGCTATGTGGTGGATTTGATGACCCCACAAAATGTTTTAAATTGCAAGGCGCAACTTTCACTGAAGTTACCGATTTGAAATCTAATCACACAGAGGCTGATTCAAGAATGTTCTGCCATATTTTTCATTCTGTCAAACACAACGACAGTGACACCGATATTTTTGTATTAGGCTTTTATTTCTGGCATAAACTTGAAAATATACTCGCCATCTTTGAATGCTCCCCCCACTCCCCCATGCAACTATTTCACTGTACGAACTATTGAATCGTAAACAATGGACTATTGTTAATTATTTAAAATAATAATTTAAAAAATATATTCATGAGTTTTCAATCTATAGTGGTTTAAAGTTAACTCAAAAATGGAGCATTTTCGTAAATTTTCTAAAAAATCTTAGAGAAAGTGTAAGAAATGTTATAGTATGCTATATATTCGTGATCTACTCAATAAGCTCTTTCATTTGATACCCCACACGGCATGTTTTGGAAATTTTTCTTTTTTTCTTTTTATGCCATATTTAATTACTGGGGTGCGGGGAGGGGGACCACAAAACTGGTTGGCAACATCTGTCTATAGGATGTCTGGGATCTATACAATATATATCAGAAGTCAGATTTAGGTCGGCTATTTTTGCAAACGAACATCTCCTTGGAGCCTGCTCTATATATTTTATTAAGGAGTATTTTTTTTGTTAAATTTGCCAGTATTTACTATTTAGGGTTTAGTGCTTATTAAACTAAATTAAATAACATTAAATTAATAAATTAATTTAAAAATAAAAAGAAGGTTTTAACCTTCTTTAAAACGATGATGTAGGTGATTGTTTAATTTTAGATAAATTAAATCAAAAATATTTGATAAAGCCTCCAAAGTGGATACACCAATTTATTTTATCTGTGGAAAACATTATCCAAGGTAAAAACCACGTAAAAACTATTACCTATTCATTCCGAATAGAGAGAGCTTAAGCTTGTAAAAATTGATTGATAAAATTTCATTGGAACGTGTATCTAAATCGAGGTTATCTAGTACTGACAGTACTCAAGTAGGTACATACATACGACCTACGTACCTACAGAACGTTGAAATTTTCAAATCAATTTATACAGGAAATTTTAATTAACTTTATCATACTAATTAAATTTATGTAGGTACATATTACTACGTTTGTAATTTAATGTAACTTACCTTCCTACCTACTTTATAACATTTGTTAGCTGGTGTACGTACCTAAGGATAATTTTTTCCCTAATCGGTATTTTTTGTATAATATAAATCTCTGGTATTCCTTCTTCTGAATTCATAATATGTAATAAAGACAGAATACTTGAAATAATCAAGGTTTAGATATTATTCCCAAGCGAGGAAAACACGATCATCGTGACCCAATTTAAAATTCCGAAAATCAGGAATGAAGTAGGTAGGTCTATCACAAATATCACTGACATAATTCATTATTAGGTACATAGATAAGTATAAATAAATTTTTGTACACACCTGACACCGTTGAGTAACCGACATTTAAAAATTCTCTATTATAATGTCGACAATATTAATAATTTGTTTTAAAACGTCTCTTGAAATATATCTCCTTACAATAAAACCCTCAATAACGTGTCCACTTAAATGATATTACACACTCGATTAACCCCTTATAGCAATCTCGGGAAATTTAATTATACGGCTAATCTGCTTTGGTTACAAGGTATTTTATTACAGGCGGGAAATGTATGGTTTCAGTAGTGCTTCAGAGATGGGGTGTACGGCAGGCGCGAGGGTGCGCGGGGTGAGCGCGGGGTGCGGAGGTGCGGGCGGCGGGGCGGGGGCGGGGGAGGCTCGACACGCGTGGATGTAACGGCGAGCGCGTGGCGGCCCGTTAGCGCACATGTCACGCCGGCACGCGCGCGCGCAACTTTTTATCATCCTTTTTCTGACCGCATTTTTGCCTCCCTTTGTTCAAATTTTTGATGTTAGATTGCGGTACTGTTGATTATAATATGCCGATTCGGAAATTGTTTTGATTTTTGAGTCGATTGACGTGTATGTGATTGTAATTTTTTTTTAATAATCAATTTTAGGTACTCGTTAAAGGTAGAGCATATAATATTAAATTATTCGGTAGGTACCTACATGTTTAATGTGGTATTGTTGAAATTGTTATGTAATAAGGCCGGTTATGTGAAACACAACTTATGGTACAGTAACAGGATTATCTCTTTTAAAAAGAAGATGTTAAAGGTTGATGACGAAAACCAGTTTATGGAAATAATTTAAGCCGTCCAGCGTGCGCGTTGGAGATTTTATTCCTTATTATAAGGCAGCTGAAGCACTAGGCTAAAACATAAGTTGTTGTTTATGTATAAGATTTCATTTTATGGGATGCTAGCAAAATATGTCATAGTTACGTTTACATGGCCGATAGATAAGCAAATCAAAAATAAAACTCGGTGGGTAGTTACGGGTTTGTTTCAGCTGCAGAACCGGTACTCGGACGGCTGACAGTGTCGTCCTCCGCCATTCCTCACAGTCAACTTTTATTAATTGGGCAGATGAGAACCACGGCCTCCTGATGAATGCACCGCCCTTATATGGGCAACAGTTCGCGAAACCTTTTATAGATTCTCAATTAAAAGTGTCTATTATGCTTAATAGGGCGGTCGGACATTGTTGAGTTTATAGAAACAAGAATATTTGCTTTAAGTGTAGGATAAAAAACGGGCATTATAACGGAAAGGACGATTAAGTGGAATAAAATATAGCGTGGGGGTGCGGGTGGCAGGTGGCTGCCGCTAGAGATGCTCCTCGAGCTCGATACAGCCTTATCGACAACGTCACAACACTAAGATAGTGCCAATCGACCAACCCTTTAATTAGTAATTATTGAAATCTATTAATTTCTTGGAAATACTTAAATGCAGGATCTTAAACTATTATAGAGTAGGTATTTAATATTATATTCATAAAGAAAATAATGGTTTATTATTGTAAGTAAATGTAGATAATATGATTCAAGACTATGTTCGATTTCTGCTATATTGTTAGAGTTGTTGGGTCTTGTAAGAGATTTTCCTTTTAGAATTATGTTATAATACGTTCAGTTTTTCAATTATTTCCTTTATTTGATACAATTAATAATATCTCCCTATAGGTACATGTAAAATAATAAATATTTAATATACTTAATAAATACCTTAGTAAAAGTAAAAAATTCTAACATTTTCATGATGCCTTCTTCAAACTCTACATCTCTACATAAAATACATTAATTTAAAAAATCTATTGAAAAAAAAATATCGATATTCAGCTAATCCCTAGTGGGTCTTGGGGCACCCTCAGTCGCGGTCGATAAGATTCAGAAGCACCCGCACCGCGACATGTGCGTGCGCGCCTTAACGGATTTATTCAAACAGCGCGTGTCGCCCATCACACTTACCTCACCCCCTTATTAAAATACGCTCTTATTTAAATTACACGGTGAATCAGGAATTAACAATCTTTTGTTTCTCTTTTTATAATTGTAATCGTTTCAGATACGGTAAAGGATTCTAAATTTAAAATCTGTATCTTGTCAGTCCTGCTAATATGTATTATAAATGCGTTTGTAAGAATGTGTGGTTGTTTGTTAATCTTTCTTCCAAAATCAGTGGATCTGTATGAAATTTGGAACACCAATAGATTAGTCTCGATTAGCATATTGGCTACCTTGTACCGGGTATCACGCGAGTGAAGCCGCGGGCTCTAGCTTAAGTTAATTATATAGGTTAGTAGAACTTTCAAAAAAAGATCACGTCCTATCCAAGCCAATTTTATTGAAATACTTTTAAAATTATACATTATTTAATTCTATGTCAATAAAACTTGTTTGTTAACACACATTATAAGGCCTGTAAACAATAGATGCTATGAAACAATGAAAACAAATAATAACTTAACACACAAACATTTTAATTTAACAAATTAGAAGGTTATATTATCAACGATAAAATATATTTACTTCAACATCGTTTTTAATATAGATAATAATTAAGAATTAAATTAAATTGAAAGCCGTCATTTGGGAATGTTGTTCATAGATTTTTTTGATAAACGCATTTATGAATTGAGTTTATTAGTTAGTTAAATTCATAACGCATGTGTACGCATTTTCTTCAAACAAAATCGTCATGCCAAAGTAATTGCCATAGTATCTCTTCATTATTGATAAACCTTTTTCTAAAAATATATTATCAATATAACGATGTGGTTAAAGATTTACTTTTCTATTTTTTTAACTGTAGAGTTTAATCCCTTATTCATGTTGACATTGAATTCAACATATGTTCATTAATTATTGGTCATGTTAAGTGACCATATAAGTATTTGACAATTATGCTGAATATTATAGTGTAAAAAATGTCTCATTTACGTAAATTTTATTAAATAGTGGTAAAACAATTTGATCAATTTGATAACAGAAAGAGAAGTGAGTCATATGGCGAGCGGCGGGCACGAGTGAAACCGTAAAAGCTCGGTGCACACAAAGCTCAGCATTGTGCACGCGCGCGCCCCGCCCGCTCATTACGCCATAAAAGTTAAAACTCAACTCTTAGTCGTTAATTGCGATCTTTCTATCATACACATATGTTCCTCCGACCGAGGCCGCAAGATCTTCAATGTTGCGGTTTTCAATTATTGTTACGCAATGGCTGCGTATGTTCGAGTACATGCAAATTATTTCAATCAATAGCGGTAAAATCAATACATTGTAAGGTTAACTTTCGGTTAAATTAATTGTCTATATAACAAGTACCTATTTCTGCATCACATCCTTAGCAGAACTTGAGATGCAATTGTAAATCCTAGGCTTCGTTTTGACTAGGGAATTGGGAGATATCAGAGCCGCATGCGAGTATGTATATATCTTTGACAATTTAATAGCATATGCACTTGCACCTGCTTGTGCAAAAAGTAGATGCGTGCTTCAGGCAGTGAAGCTTGGAATTCGTCGCAGCGATCGCGTTCATTGCCTATTTTATACGCTATTTATCGGTAGTTGATTGGTAAGGTGTATTAAGCTCTACACATTTAGTTTTAACATGATAACTATAAATTACTTGATATATTTTTCAAAACAATAGTTGTTATCGCAGTTGATGAATGAAATCCATATACTTATAAGACAAATCTATATACTTACCTAGTAGTTACCTATATTTCTAAAATAAAAATGTTTATAACCACTTTGGTCATTAAATTACGATTATACGGGAAATTGATTGGAGTTATTAAAAACTTCTCAGTTTATGCTCCCCTCAAGCAAAGTAGTTAATATCCAACTTTGCTAAGTACTGTTCCGAGCATGAATGGGACAACCGGCGACTTAACATTTGCCTTACGGGCTTAGCTACCATCGGCTATAAGCTTTTTTTGCATCTTGGTCGTTTATTTTATAACAACAATAAGATTAAAACACACACGGCAGAATAAACTTTATATTCGATATAGATTTGTAATATAAATTTCAAAGGGGATCGAAGACAATATTGCGTAATTCGAATACCCCATTAGACGATTGACCCAATTCGATAATGAAGAAGCGATTGCGGCGGGTACACGATTTATACAATCAGATTACAAGTGACCTCAAATACAAGTGGCTAGTCCCGTTCGTCTATTGGGCCGAGCGGGCCCCGCGTACCGTTGACCCGTCTCCGCAGGGCGCTGAGGCAGGTGGCGCGAAGGCCGTCCGCGTCAGGAGCATTCGCCGCCACTTAATTGATTCCAATCTGAGACGATTCTCGATACAATATCGTATATATGTCGTGGCCATATCGTAAATTTGCTCATTTCATGATATGATTGGCCATTTCACGAAATGGTCGCATTTCGTGAAATGGCCAATTTAGTTTGGCCACATCATGATGTGGCTTGAGCAGATCAATGATAAGAAATCGTTTCACGATATGGCCAACTAAACGCGCGGTTTTTTCATGAAATGATCAATTATTTGATCATATTGTAAAATAGTTAGGTACCTTAATCATTGGTAGAGGCGCTGCAGCGCGCTGCAAGCTCTGTGTTTATGTGATAAGATGGCGGCCGCTGGCGAAAATTTAATTATTCGCAGTTAAAAACTTCATAATTCGTTTAATAACAATATGAAGAAAGTCATAGCAAAGAATTTACGACGGTTCGAGTACTATGGAAAATGTGGATATCTTATATGTATTGAAGAAAAAATGCGTCTTAAATAAAATAATTTAAGACGCATTTTTTCTTTTAGGATATATATTTATATATCCTACTATAGTATTATAATTGTTTGTTTTTTAAAAAGCGATCCGCTTCTGGCACTCGCCGGCCGCTGCCGCGGCACGCTCGCTTTGCTCGCTCGGCTCGTGCGTTGTTTATCAAAGTCTTTTTTTTTTTTTTTTTTTTACGTTGGGAAATGCATTTACGCATCCCCCTCTACAGTTTTACTGCTCGAGGGGGTATGTGGGACTCGCATGAAGCCCTACCCACTAAAACCCAACGGTGGCCACCGTTCATCTTCGGCGACAGGGGTTAACAGCCAGGCCATGTACCCCCGCCGCCTACGTGGTGAGTGTCGCAACTGGGCGACTCGCCCAAGCCCTTAATTTGTCAATAGGCGACGGTATCGCATAATGATAACGCCGCCCTATTGCCGGGCTATCCACCCTCTGTCGCAGGGGGGGTCGGTTTACTTGCAGCGAGCATATCTGTAGTATGCTCGTCTCTACGTAAACCTCCCCCTGTGCTTAGTTGTTGGCTCTTGTTTCAGGGCAGACGTTGGACATACTGAAGCCTGCGTCTGCCAGGTCTACGTCGACGCAGAGGATCCGCCGCTGGGTCATTTTCCCGGGCCCTCTCTGCGTCTTCTTTCGCCTTCATTATGGTTTCGCAAAAGGCTGCGACCATACCCCATTTCGCGTCATCAGCGACCATCATCTTCACGAGGTCTTGCAGGGTTAGCTCGTTGTTCGCTCCCAGAAAGCCCTCGAGAGGCCTTCTTACGGATGTCCAAGCTGGACACTCGACCAGCGTATGTAGGGCCGTGTCTAGTTGGCCGCTGCAGTGGTGGCAAGAGGGGGCCGGTTCACGTCCAATCCTATGCAGGTAGCTGCCGAAGCATCCATGCCCTGACAGGACCTGCACAAGTCGGTAGCTGAGTGCCCCCCACCCTCTCTCTACCCACTCTCTTAGCACCGGGCTTATCGAAATCTTATCAAAGTCTAACCTAACCTAACCTAACTGTTTTTTATTGCAAAAACGATTCGCTTCTAGCATTCGTCGGCCGCTGCCGCGGCACTAACTTAAATGACATTAAACAAGTTTTTAGAATATTCTGAATCTTAATATTTTATGGACTCTTTATATTTTATACGATTTGGCCAAATGTGGATGGCCAAATCGTGAAACGTTGACGATTTAACGATCTGATCAAACTATGTTGGCCATTTCATGAAATGCGACCATTTCGTGAAATGATCGATCATATCATGAAATGAGCAAATCTACGATATGGCCACGACATATACAATTTCACTTTCAACCGACGTTCGCACACATTTTACTGTACATAATATAACGGTATTTCGTATTTTATTAGTGTTTGATTTTGTGTAGTAGATAGGATAGGAATGTTGTTAATGTTAATATTCTTTTGAAGAAAAGGTAATAATAAAATCTGTATATTCTTTTAGATTCCTGGATAGTGTAGAAAGAGGAAAGATGTGTGCTTTTTTATTTTCAAACCAATATTCAGGTATTTTTAAAGCCTGTACAGATACCTGGTATAGTGGTCAATGCATTAGCATAGTAACGTGGGATCCTGGGCTCGATTCCCGGTGGTGACTAAAAAAAAGAAAAAAAGTCTCTGTCTGACAAGACACAGTAGGCCGATCACTTACTTGCCTTTAGAGAAGAACGATCAATGTAAACAGATGCATTAAATGCATCTGCCCTATGGGGCCCCACAAGGGGAAACGGGAATTTAGACTTAAATATACATACATACATTCCTATTTAATGAAAATATCTGCAATTGCAGGAATTTTATCAAAAAACTCATGCATGTGCATCGAAAATAAGTAAGGTTAATCGTTAAAAACACGTAAAAAGTCAAGTATATATCCATGCGAACTTGGTAATAAAATAATTATCCCTTCGGCAAGCCACAGATTGTCGTTAACCACATTAATATTGAAGGCGTGGGCGCATAATAAAACGATCTTTCCGCCGCGCCGCCGCGGCCGCCGTCAAAACACAGCGATTAAATTACTCCATTAAGCCTTTCGTCAAACAGACAAAATGATGTACATCTCCTCATTCTTATGTATATAAAAATTTGCAACCAGAGGATACACAGCAATGAACACGTCGCCTATTAGTGTAGCACTTTTGTCACAAGTGACTTTTTTATTTAGTTTGCACCACAAAGACAAGAATGATGAATGAACTTTTAACGGCTGCATTTTCACGTCTCCTTTTTTAACCGACTTCAAAAAAAGGAGGAGGTTCTCAATTCGACAGTATTTTTTTTTTTTGTATATTTGTTACGCGATTACTCCGGCAATTATAAACCGATTTGAATAATTCTTTTTTTATTTGGTAGGTCATACGTCAGAGGTGGTCCCATTGTCACCAGGTCAGGATCTGATGATGGGATCCTGGGGAAATCGAGGCAAACCCTCAAATTTTGTAGGCATATACACTGTTTATCAGAAATTATCTTAATCTATGTAGATTTTTGCATCTAATGGTCACCATCTGATGTTGCTGAGCTGATGATGAAGCTGATGATGAATGGTTTAGGAGTATGGGATCTCTGTAACAAAATTATGTAATACCATCGAATTTGAATGTGTTTGAGTCTAATTAATAAGTACTCCGATCCTATGTGGTATTCAGGGTCTGATGATGGAGACGGTAAATAGCCATGGGAACTCTGTAATAAAATAAAGCAATTCCGCCGTGTTTGTGCTCATTTGATTCGTCTCGACTAGGAGCTTCATGCTAGTCGATTTTTAACCAACATCAAAAAAGGAGGGTTTTTGATTCGACAGTATGTTTTCTTTTTGTATGTTTGATCATATAGATTGTTCGAAAACATTCCTGCGGTTGCGACTAGCTTGTCGCATAGCATCTAATCGAGCCGATCTGGATTCGATAGATTCATTTGACAAACGCTCGTGAATCAAACCAAGGCGATGAGAACGTTGCTCTTCGCTTTCGTTTGATAAACGCTCGTGAATCAAACTGAGTCGTTGAGCATGACTTTTTGGACTTTCATTAAGCCTTGATAAGTTTGAGTATGCGAAAGTCTATACGCCCGCTGCTCATCACTCTCATTTGCAATTTTTATTGCAAATCTTTCCCTACTCTTCTTTAGACGATCTTCCCTCTCGTCCCTACTTTCTTCCAAACGACGCTTTCTCATTTGAGAAGCGCGTTTAGTAGGCCTATCCATATTATATACAAACAAAATACACTAACTTTCCACTTAAAAATTAAAAATAAAGTTAATTTTTAGAAAAAAAACAAAAACCGACTTCAAGACTATACGTACAAATTTAAACTGAAAAGTAGAAAATAATATTAAATAATAATAATGATATTAATTTTTTATTTTAATTACTTTAAACATTCAACGAAAAGGTTTCCTAAGTTATTTTTGAAGTCGGTGCCAACCAAAACAAAAAAAAGACGTGTGGCACTCGGGGACTGCCGCGGTAAAGCTATTGCATGCTATGCCTTCATGCCACACCTCCACGCCCGTCGGAGGGGGGAGCGTGAGGTTTTTTCGTTACGGAATTTCTGGATTCGGTCCCCGCGCTCAAGGCCCGCGATAGAAGCTATGCAATAGCATAAATATCCTTAATAAAAAAAATAACCTAATAATTAATTACACTATTTATTATATTAATTACCTTAACTTTTACTAGAGAACAGAAAATCGCACGTAAGCTTACTTATAAATTGCAAAGAAGCGCATCAAAATTTTTATGCATAGAGACACAACCGTCAACGACGTCTGCCCCATAGACTATATACTTATTACAGTCTGCCCTCACCATACTTGCTCTGTGGCCCTCACGCGCATCCGCGTCGCGCCGCCGTACATTCCATTTGTTGCTGCCTTTGCAACAATAAAACTGTTCTTGGGCGGCACCGACTTCAAAAATAACTTAGGAAACCTTTTCGTTGAATGTTTAAAGTAATTAAAATAAAAAATTAATATCATTATTATTATTTAATATTATTTTCTACTTTTCAGTTTAAATTTGTACGTATAGTCTTGAAGTCGGTTTTTGTTTTTTTTCTAAAAATTAACTTTATTTGAAAATGCTATGCGCTTATATCTAGGTATACCATATAATTGTACATGTTCATAATATTCTTGCCGAGATTGTTCATTGTGTAGTGATCAAAATAGATCTTCTCGAAGTTCCTGTCTAAATATACTTGCGAAATTAAGTAAAATTTATTTATACATATTTGAATCCCGGAATATCTAAAATCTCTTTAAACTGTTGAATTATTTTAATAAAAAAAACTTATAAAAAGCTATAAAGGTGTATTGTAGAAAATATGGATGGTCCAAGAGGACCTAATGAATAGTCAATAATGATGAATAATAAGTAAACATTTATTTATAAATCGCAAGATATAATATTAATGTTGGCTAGGAAACAGCCGGTGTATGAAATTTTTTAGTAGTTTCTATATCTGTACAGGCAACAAATAGCGGTTTTCGAATCGCACGCGCCTAATAATTACACGCAAAAGGTCGCAAACGCACATTGCGCTTGCAAGCTTTTCATTACCATTCCCTCAGGCGCTTTTTCAATCCATAAATTTTACATATCTTTTTATATACTTAACATTAAATGTATTTTATTTACAGTGGTTTTAACATATTGTCATTTTTTTATCGTAATAATATCTATTTATAAAAGATTTTTTTCTAACAATAAAATTCCCCATTAGATTACTCCAACTTGGGAATTGTTTGCTCATCATATTTGTGGCCTTGAATATAAAGATAAGCGCCATGAAAACACAGATTCATCTGTACTTTATGCCGATAGATACAAAACAGCCTCTTTACAAACGTTCAAAAAGAGGAAAAGTATAAGATTCAATGTAAAACAACAATAGTAATTAGGTACTTCTATCTAGGTACCTACGTAGGTAACAAAATACGTACTAAGTAATAATATGCATACAATTCAACTTATTAACATATTTTTCTGCAACTCTGTAAAAGATAATATGAAACATATTATATGAAATCAATTTCCACTAAAATTGCTTCAAACGAACTTGTATCTACATTTTATAAACGAATGATGTAGAAGATTATGAAGGGTGAAATAAATTACTTTTAACATGACATGTACCTAGTTACTACACTTTAATCCACATTTAATATTTTTTTAATTCAGAATTACTAATGAGAATGTCCACTGTAAACATATTGCTCTACCGACTTGTTATTTTTTAAACAACATAAATAATCAATGATTTTTGAACATTGTTTTATTTTTCAACAATGCATTATTTCGTGTAATGAACAACTTGAACACAGGAATGTAGCCTAGTCATCTGGCATATCCATCATAAAAACTAAGTAACTGTATCTCTTCATAAGGAATTCAAATATTTTACGATCTATCTATAATTAAACCACCGGTTAGTACTTACGAGTAGAACCTATAATATTTTATTGTATTTTATGTATTACCTACATGTGTTCATTAACTAATCGAGTTTTTACAGATATTTCAGTGACAAAATATTTATATATTTTCATAATACCATCCAAAACTCTATACATATATTCATCAAATATATAAATATAATAAGTTAAATAGATATTCTTAAAAGGTAGAAGTTAAATTGCACATGCTGAGCTTTTATTAACGTCATATCAAATATCAAAGGGAGGGTCTTGATAAAGACGTTAGCGTTAAATTGTTCATAATATTATGTATATTTACTTCAATGCATTTAATAATTAAAGGCCAAACGCAATTATAAATATCGACATATGGCTGCAACAAAGAAATAATAATTGCAGTCGACAATGAATTTCGTGTGTTATGATTGCGACTCGTAAGCGGTCCGACTAGTTAAGGTTCGCGACATCTGCCAAGTGCCAACACGTCTGCTTAATATCAAGTTTATTATCTATCCCTGTTTATATACGCCTCGCTAGTTATGTCTAGATAGAAGGATTAAGAGATCCTTAATAAGGACGTCGTCAAACCAATCCCAGACGTGAGACCTGTTCTACAGGAAGGTATTTATGGATACGTCCTTGTTAATTTTAATTTATTTGAAAAGTGCAACTTAAAATCTAGTTATTTTAACTCAGTATCTAAATATCAACTAGCTAATGCCTAGAAAATTAATTTAAATGATAATATTTCAATTGTTTGAACAATGAATATATTTTATTAAGATCCCTATAGCAACCTACTTATTAAAATTTTATCTGAACACTTTAAAGTGATTATGAAAGATACATACGAAATGGTAGATGTGTTTTACTTTAATTAAATTTTTAATTACTTCCATTGATATCTACCTATTGCTTTAATCCTCTATGATTCATTTATGCATAACGATTGATCAGAGTATAAAATTTTTACGATGTCATTTGGTATCGAGACAGAAAGTTAATTCGAGTATAATTATTGTACATAATTTTGATATAAAATTTTATTTATAAGACACATTAATGAACTAGATTTTTATTAAATGCCTCCACGCAATGACATCCGCTAACATGGGTCTATTTTAATAAGAAGACTAAAGGATAAGACAGACTAATAAATGAATAGAGAACTTAGTGATTCTGTAGAAAAGGAAAGTGCAGGATATTGCACGCCACTATCGCGTAACAATCAAGTGATCTTTAGGTACACTGTGGCTTTACCGAAACTAATCCGGTGTGTCCTTTTAATAAGTATTATTGTAGCAAGAAGTGTGCAGACGAAGAAACGATATAATATGTACAATTACACATCGACCTTGCTTTTGGATGTTCTTTATGACCTTTGAAAAATGTAATGAAGAATCCCATCCATACAAACATATTATTTATTTTTCCTCAGGTGCAAGGATAGTGTTGCATTCCTATAAACAAATATTATGAATCAGTTCTGTTTATTAATTTGTGTTTCTTTAATTTCAACATAGTTATATGATACCTATATCATTAATTAATTTAATAAAATGTACTAATGAACGGTTCGGAATACAGCATTAAAGTAGCACTGACTGGATTTAGCAGTACTAAATGAAACGCTAGCCGTTTTTACGGTTAAAGCACAAACACGGTGGGCAGTACGCTATAAATAACACTTTCGCAGCATAAGCGCGTTAAATCGAATCCAACGATGGCTGGAACCCGTCCGCTGTGCACCTGCGACAATTTTTATAGTATAAATTTGCATTAATTCATTTGGTCCTGTTTCCAGCGCATCGTATAAATGGGTTAGGCGGTAAGTGGTGATTCCACTAGCTGCCTAGCCGGTCTTGCGGCGCGCCACGTCTGCTCCTAGATTCAGTTAATTGACGTTTGATGTCCGTCTGCCCGCTCGCGCTGGCGTCTGCAAATAAATCTCATCTGCCTGACGCTATTTGCTGTGATTGTTTAATTGAAATGTTAATCAAAGCTTTGTTTTATACGTTAAACTTAAGTCAAAACACTTAAAATATTACATAAGAATTTGTATGGTAACTACACTATATATGTATCTACAATCTACATAACACAACGAGATAAAACATTATTTCCACATAATTATTCAAAACGATGTATTGTTGTCTTGACCTACTGCACAAGATAGACAAACTATAAAGCTAATTTGTTTTTCTATATCTATTAAACAAAATATGTTGATAATCTGTAAAATAAAACAGTTAAAAATTGATGTGTTTAATATTGTGCAATATATTTATTTTACAAATGTTTTGAACGCATTAACAATTGATATTGAAATATTTACGTTCATGAGAATAAAAATTAGTGAACAACTATTTGTTCAGTGATTAGTATTGGTATCGTAATATCATACTAATAATGGAACTTAATTTTAAATTTATAACTATTTATTGGATATAAATTACTATTTTTATGAAAATTTATTACATAGTTCCTTAGATTTTTCTTTCAAGGGAGCATTTGAAGCATCAGTAACTAACATGATTGTAACGACAAAGAGGCAAAGAACAAATCATAGAAATCTAAATAACATGTGTCTTGTTATTTAGATTTCTATGGAACAAATACAGTATTGCATCTTGACAGATTTTTGTAGTAATTTTAACGGATTTAATAATAGAATGAAATAATATCTTTAATTTGTAAACATACTTTTTATTACCTATGTTTAGAACAAAACTTACAATGAGTATATTGCTGGCTTTTGCATAATTATAATTTGTAGAATTTCTGTTAAGTACAAAAAATGTCATGGGAGGTGTATTTCCACAGGACGCAATGAGCATACAAGTACAATTTAAATGAGGGATTTTTTATTTTGTTCACACAATTTATTTTGGTCGCATGAACACGTGCTGACAAGAGAAACCACTTAAAGATTCTATTAGAGACGTCACACTGAACTCAGAGGATCCGGGCTAACCGCCTTACTATTTTTTATTACAAACGACTTGCACTTTCCCACATAAATACGGTCGTTGTGTATTTTTTACTTTTCCGGTTATAGCCGGTCCAGTCCACATCGACTAGGAAAATGTTAGCGCAAACCTATTGGTCTGAACGAATAAATCAGGTTTTACAAACAGATATAACGGAGTTTTGTTGCCGAAACTGAAAGTGATGGACCTGAAAAGTAAGCATAAGTTAATTTACTCTAAGCAGTAAAACATTCATGTACATTTTACATGCTTCATTCTAATTTAGCAAAAAATAGTCCGAAATTGATTCCAAAATTTCACTAAAGTTTGGAAAAAAAGTCATCATTCTCTAAACCATTTACCTAGATAAATATGCGTGAACCAGCGGAATGATCATTATTCATTTCTGGAAAAAATCCTGCTGATAAGAAATTACTTAGTAACTTATCAAAATAATACTAAGTTCTGACTTTAGATATAGGTATGCATTATGATGACATCTAAATTCCTGTTTGACACAAATGAGAGGAAACACATTGCTTGAGGCTTAACGATAAACGATGTATTAAAAAAGATAAAGTAAAACCCACTCCGAGTGTACAAACTAGTCTTAAACATAATATCAATCTATATTTATTCGCATGACAAAAACGAATGATTTTGATCTGAAAATAATAAAAAATATTGCATACGAACAATTTGATTACGATATTCTAGATAGATAAGGAAGGTTTGATAAGTCTTGTAACAACAATCTTATCTTGTACGAACAATAAATTAAATATACATATTTACATTTGAGTTGAGCTTAATACCATGATCTCTATTAATATAAAAGGTAAGGAACGCGTGCGCAATCAAATTTGCTCTTACAAACGATTTAAACGGGCGCGTGAGCCGTCTTGATAATATCACGGTTCGTAGCCAAACGGGCACCTTCCAACTTTCCCTAACACCATGTGTTTAATAAAACCGCGACATTTTTTATAGCTTGCCGTATGATACGGTAAAAAATACGCTTTTTGTTGATTATTATTTCAATAAAAAACGATACAGTTGACTTATTGTGCTCATCACTGTTTTAGTATGTATTCACACTGAAACATGCTGTGTTTCTGATAAGTGCACTAGTTATGAAATTATGTATAAATATTAAATATACAAGTACATCTAATTAGAAAAATAATGTCTTATGAGAACTATTATTAACGCTGGTCTATAATTGAACGCAAATTGAAACGATATCGATTAACACACCAGTTATTTGCATAAATAAAAGCAATAGATAATTATAAAATTACACTCAACAGATAGGCTATCTATCATGTTCGTGGGATGTCACTGAAAGACTACGACAAGCCAGCTTTAGGTATTAGTAAAATGTATGTATTATCGATAGCAATTAGACAGTTGAAGGCTTAAAGAGTAATAATAGACTTAGGACAGCAATGTGCGCTAGGCAGGTGGAGGCGATTTATTCCAATATACAAAGTGAATAAAAAGTTCCAGTACTTGTACATCTTCGCTGGCAAGGTTTGGGCCTCGCTTCAGTAAGCTGGATGGATTCACGCCATATGGCAGTGCACATGCCCTGCTCGTGCCCTCACCCGAAATTGCAGGTTGCTACAATTGGTTTCATTGAATTAAAACGAACGTCTATCACAATTTGTTGTGCCCTATAGAAATAAAATAATGTTTTATTATTTTTTCCTTGCTTAGATCATCCATCATAGACGTTACAAATCTACTTTAGCGAAAGAATTATTATCATACATATACATAATAAATGTAAAAGAATAAAGATTCAGAGATAAAATAGATAGATATTATGAATATTCATATCTTTAACTTACCTAGTAGTCCACATTATAACGTCACATTTATGTATAAATTCAAGAATTCTCCAAAGGTCCATTTAAAAATGTAGCTTACCTACTAGTTCTAAGAGTAAGGGTAGGTACCTACTCTTAGGAAGACATCACACATGGTTATATCAGATCATCTGCATTTGCGTTATATAACAACTTCATTGTACTATCTAGTTCACATAACCATAACATCACAAAATTTTGCAATATGACGTCGCATTAATCAATCATAACAATCATAATTCGTACACTGGCGTTTTCCAATTACATATTATCGTCCCCTTGTTACTCTCTTGTAATGACGTGGAACGAGATGATGAAAGCCGCATCGAATCCCTATCCCGATGATGTTTAATTGTTACACATTGTTTTAGATTGAGGCAATATGTCGGAGGCGGTGGGCCGTTATCTGATGAAATATGTCCGTTATGATTGGCAAACAAACAGTATGGCGCGTGGCCATATGTCGTGGCACGTGCGCGCGCGCATCGCTTGCGCTGCTCACTCAGGGATGACACTGTAGCCCTTAAAATAGTAACCAAGTGAAAACTTTATTACACTTTCGTTTAGACTTTTTATGTTTTTTACGACAAAAAATGTTAATTTACATCCAATAACACGAATTTAAAAACCACTTCTGATTTCCCGATAAAACTTTAATTTAAAAAGTGTTAATAAACTAATTTTGTTTTTTCATTTATATAGCTCCTGACTTTCACAATAATGGAGATTAGAGCTGCATATTCGAAGAATCGAGTCCCAAAATATTTATACACTGATTCGGAATTCTGAACAGACACATTGGCCCTTCAGTCTTCTTATTGCTACGTGATTCCACTTCTAGTACTTTTTATCCTCATAAAACTTTTAATAAAATAATAAATTTGCGAGTCTTCTGCATTGTAACTCTATGGTCAGTGAAGCCACCGTGAGCCTCCCATACGTCAACATATAACACTAATCATTTTTCGCTTGATAGGGTTCATTGTGGTACCCTCACGGATTGTATTATTCACGCTAAAATTTATATTTATATTTTTTTTTATCTTGTTAGTACCATGATGTGGCGACAATTAAATGGAAAAGACATAAACCTGCTGTAAAGTTAGCATGGGCCCGTATCACTCCACCGCGACATCGACCTTACTATTGACAATGAACTTTGCTTTGATATAGGGGAAGTTGAGCTGAAAATACCTAGTTATATAATGTACTGAATTACTTGTTAATTTTACAATATAAAGTTGTATTTTTCTTTGTAATAATTCTTTTACCCAACTCCTAATTTGTAATTGAATGTACAATCCACTTACACTGCAATTTATAGGTCAATTAAACAGTAGATAATTGATGTTATAAGTGTTATAAACGCTTGATTTAAATGATCACTTGAACTATTTGTTTGAATTGTCTTCGGCCAAGCTGTTATAGACTAGTTACTCTCTTCATTTCTGCAATAAAACATATCCTGAATTTTTTATCGATTTCATTAGGTATACTAAATCCGTTTCATAGCTTTGAAGCTACCTATAAGCAAAGATGCTCCACTTCATAACTGGAAGATTTCTAGTAATCCTAGTTAGGTAATGATCGAGCTGGATTAAGGGTCATTACGATAGAGGGAAAAGCAAAACTGTCTTGCAAACACTTTTTTGATAGGTAGGTACATCATACCAAAACATCTATTAATAGGAATTCAAATAACACATATATATATGTATAATATATAAATACTTTTTTCCTATATATCCTTCAACCATTGCTAGATACAAATAAAACAAATTTATCACGAATAAATAAAAATAATTATACAGACTAGTACGGCTGATGATCCCCAGCTACGCTTGCGGTGGGCAAATGACGCGGGCAACCCGCATGCAGCGGTGATTTGCATGCGCCTGACCGATGACAGCACCGATAACTTTAACTTATTGCCGCTATTTACGTACTTACTATATATTATCTGTGGTACTTATATGCCAAATAGGTAATATAGTATACATATAAAGTACGGTGATTAAGAATTGTGTAGGTTGTAGGTCAGATGGATGCCCGTGCAAATTGTAAGTGCAAAGGTATGTTTATTCATTTTTCACGGTTTTTCTAGTGACTTAAACTTACCGTGGACCACAATAGCATATTTTCAAGAAGGCAGATGTTTGTGTAAAATTGGATATTATTACCACGATGAAAAAAGCTTTATAAGAAAAAAAATATTTGAAACTAATTTTAACTTTATTTTTACACATTATAGGCAAATAATAAGGAACTTTAAACAATTTTTTCCCGAAAATATAAATCACTAAGAAAACAAAATGGTTAGAATTTGTATTATTATAGTAAAACGTTCGGCAAACGTAAAAAATTTTATCTTAGGCGGTAGTTACGCAGTTATTTCAGGTGCAATTAACTATATTTTTAGGGATAACACTGGATGCAAAAATCAATCGGGCACTCATGTTCTGCTGTCCATGCTGTTAGTGGTATTTACTTCTGGGACAAGCAGCGGTAATTAAACGATTTTTTTAAAGGGGTGCGTGCTGTCTATTATTCAGACTTAGGGACGACAGAGTGAAGTAGAGCAGGCTCCAAGGAGATGTTCGTTTGCATAAATAGCGGACCTAAATCTGACTTCTGATATATATTGTATAGATCCCAGACATCCTATAAACAGATGTTGCCAACCAGTTTTGTGGTCCCCTTCCCCGCACCCCGGTAATTAAATATGGCATACAAAGAAAAAAATAAACATTTCCAAAACATGCCGCGTGGGGAATCAAATGAAAGAGCTTATTGAGTAGATCACGAATATATAGCATACTATAACATTTCTTACACTTTCTCTAAGATTTTTTAGAAAATTTACGAAAATGGTCCATTTTTGAGTTAACTTTAAACCACTATAGATTGAAAACTCATGAATATATTTTTTAAATTATTATTTTAAATAATTAACAATAGTCCATTGTTGACGATTCAATAGTTCGTACAGTGAAATAGTTGCATGGGGGAGTGGGGGAAGCATTCAAAGATGGCGAGTATATTTTCAAGTTTATGCCAGAAATAAAGGCCTAATACAAAAATATCGGTGTCAGGGCTTAGAATAATAATTATCTCTGCACTGTCGTTGTGTTTGACAGAATGAAAAATATGGCAGAACATTCTTGAATCAGCCTCTTAACTTCATCAGCCTCTTCTAAACTTGAAAATATACTCGCCATCTTTGAATGCTCCCCCCACTCCCCCATGCAACTATTTCACTGTACGAACTATTGAATCGTAAACAATGGACTATTGTTAATTATTTAAAATAATAATTTAAAAAATATATTCATGAGTTTTCAATCTATAGTGGTTTAAAGTTAACTCAAAAATGGACCATTTTCGTAAATTTTCTAAAAAATCTTAGAGAAAGTGTAAGAAATGTTATAGTATGCTATATATTCGTGATCTACTCAATAAGCTCTTTCATTTGATACCCCACGCGGCATGTTTTGGAAATTTTTATTTTTTTCTTTGTATGCCATATTTAATTACCGGGGTGCGGGGAAGGGGACCATAAAACTGGTTGGCAACATCTGTTTATAGGATGTCTGGGATCTATACAATATATATCAGAAGTCAGATTTAGGTCCGCTATTTTTGCAAACGAAACTCCACTGAGAGTCCGGTCTAAAGGGAGTAGGTATTTGAGAAATCATTTTAGGACTAGTCATATATATAGTTGCGTCACAATCCATATTTAGTTATACTGTGGTATTATATTATTTTCTATTTATATACAAAAACAGACATTTATATTCAACTGTAGATGATACGCATGATTAGAACTTACTCGTGGTAAAGAAATAATAATTAGTATGCCAACTTTTCGGCCTAATAAAATTCAAAACTCTTTTATGGGTCAAGGTTTTCGTTTTTATAACAAAATTCCTCGTCATGTAACGAATTTTAATGTTATTCATTTGTTAAATCTACTTTGATTAACAAAGCTTAAGTATTACCTTCACAATAAACGAATATCTTGATAATAAAAATGGATGGAAATTGGAACATATAATTCCCAATTTAAAAACAGGATTGAAGGACAGCCAATGAATTTAAATTCTGTATTACTTGTAATGAAATAGTACTTAATCCAGTTTTTTGGCGATTCTTCTAGGTAAAATCGGAGTCGGTATTACCTAGTTGTAAAAAGGACTAGGGTAAAACCGGGATAGATGCCTCATTTTCAAAAAACCTAACTTCCAAAACTCGTGACTACGAATTAATAATTTAAATAGGTGCTGCTATCACCCCGCACCTCTATTACGCATGAGCTGTTGTTTGGTGAAGACGTGTTTCGCTAGTGCGTGTTATTATCTCCGCGGCGAACTTCACGAATACGTCAAATTTTGAAGGGTTAATATTTGCCTTTGCATAACTTTATAAGTATTAATAAATTTCATTATATTTCTTATTATGTCAATACACTGGTTCATTAAGTATATATCTAAGTGTAAATAGTCGCTCTTTTGTTTTTGTTTAATAAAAAAAATACCGGGGCAACTATCCTTATCTTTTTGATATATATAGTTGCCCTGTTTTTTCGAGGGCATCTATCCCTCAATACATATATACATGTCATTGTCGATAAACAATCATGCAGTTTATATTTTTACCTGATTGTGTCAGAGGTTTTCTGTATGTTTACCGATTTTACTTGTTAAATTAGCTTTTTTACTGTTATGTATACTTACTTATTAATGATTTGACCTTATATTGATTGTATCAGAACCATGCCACGAAAATACAAAAGAAAAGAAGGAGTGCGAGCGCGAGTATATTCTTGGACAACAGAACAACTAGTGTTAGTTATGTTAACATGATATTTGCCGGTATATCGTATAAATTTTATTTGATTTCACGTTTATAGAGTATGTATGGCATCTATCCCACTCTGCAGGCATCTATCCTCGTTAGTATTTTCATGGTGGGGCAACTATCCATATAGGTAGGCACCTATCCCCAAAAAAGGTGTTCTACAAAAATTGTTATTACACTTTATCTATAAATGATAGAATAAAAAATATACACAACAATTCAAAACAGATAATTAACCTAGCTATATTCATGCAAAGTGTTCGTATAAGATTCATATTTTTTAAATTATGAGGCTATTTCAAAAATCTATCCCGGTTTTACCCTATTTAAAAATGCTTGTAAAAGTTTACATAGTAAAATAAGTTTTAAGTCTGAGTCTTGAGAATGTAATCAATGATTCTATTAAAAAAAATACCTAGTTACATTACCTATTTCTTATCTCAATTCGTTAAAGTTTAAAAATTATATTGGCCAATATATTCTCACAGGAAACAATTTTCCAATAAAACAAAAGATAACGGCGGGGAACGTATCTGTTCACACAATTAAACACCCCATCAAATACGTTATCCAATCTATATTGGAAATTGCAATTAAGATAAAAATTTGTTCATTAAATAGTATCGTTTTCTACACGAATTTTCGCGCGAGCGGAAACTATAAATCTAAGATGGCCGGGTAAAAAATGTCGAAGTCTAAGCGCGATAGAGATAATAAAACAAATAAATTTTAGTTTCTATTATTAGAGTTGTATATTAATTGCGCGGACGCACCTGGGTTGTACAGGTGAGGGATATGTTTTGGGGTCAACGGTGGTTTTGACATGGTTGCGACGCGCCATAGGATTGTGGGAAATGACCCATTGGCGCGTCGCAAGTTAATTAACGCGTTCATTAGCTCTTGATGTATTTAGGGCACGCGTGGGGTATCGTCGCGTATGTTGCGATTACATATAATATATATTTACGACATCATTATTTTTGTCAATGGCATTCTTTATATAATACGTGCTACATATTATAACAGATTCAACATTGATAACACAATATACCTAAATAGACAACGATAAATCACATCAATTGACACTAATTGCGTATTAGGTATATTGTAGCGCTCATACATGGCTCATACTCACGGTTTAAGATTCATTTTCTGAAAGGTATTTTGTTTTCTTCTATGAAAATCCTTAGTAATGTTATTGAACTTACAATTTAGAATTTGTAACTAGTTGCTGAAGGCCCGCTCTCAATTCCATGGGGCATGGGACTTATCATCGTCCGCGTAGCGCAAATCACAGTTAGCATGACTTTCACGTTCATTTCTACTACCTACCTATGTATTTTATTAAGAATATAGCAAATCGAAAAGAATAATTAATGGTTTAAATTCTAATTATTCTTCGTCGTTCTTTTTGTGTTATAGTAAATTGTTGTCATTTAGTCCCATATTTAAAATAGGATATTGGAGGGTACATCCTCGGAGACACCGGTGACATCTTTTGTAGAAAAGATTTATGTACCTACAGGCAACAGACTACAACTATATAAATATAATTGATACGGCTGATAAGGCGGAAGCTACGCCCCTATGTAGTCTATGGAAACCTGCCTTTTAACTTGAATTTAACCAAATCCAAACAACAAAACATCGCAAGAAAACCATGTCGAACTACAGTTCTGGTTATATATTTGCAGTTGCAGGTTGAAGAATTGATATTTAGTTTTATGGCATTATGGCAAGTTCATTTCTTTTTTTAAGAATAGACGGCAGGTCGAAAGGCGCAGGTTCGATTTTTTTTTTAACTTTAAAAATTTCTAACAGGTTGAAGAAATATTAATTTTACGGGTAAAAAATAAAATAATAATTTTATTATTAACGTTTTATTTATTTAATCATCAATATTATGGTATCACATCTGTAGGGATTTTAAGCACGCCAAGCATTCTTTACATGTACGCGAACAGTTGTACAATAAATAGAATCCGTCATGCACTTATCAGTTAACAAATTTTGTTTGATTTTACATATAAATTAAAAATGTCGACTTCACCATAGTAATATCGTAAAACGGTATAATATATTTATCATAGAGTGATCAGATTGTAATAGGCTTGGAATAAATAGATTTATAACGGTTCTACATTTATCTTGTAAGAATTTTCATGAAATAATTTATGTATTAATTCGTCGTTAGTGAATCGTGTGTCTCACGTAAACTCTGCTTTATGGTATAATGTTATTAAGATATTTGATATTGCGCCTCTGATAGTTATGAGGAATAAACAAAACTGGATAAGATAAAAGATTCGATTAAGATATAGTTAATTTGAATTAATTGTTGTTTTATCCTTTTACGTCTCATATTAAATTCAAGTGAGACATACTGATTCACTGACCACGACGAGACAGAAAGATATATTTAGAGGTACATGTCGAAATGAAAACGATTAAAGAATTCGTATAGTTAATATTTTCTTTATTTAATTTATTCTAACTTTAATCTGAATTGATATTGAATTTCTCTAATTTTAATTTTTGATATGAACAATGTTAAATATTATTTGATTATTTTCTAGCGTGGTGTCGGTACTGGTTAGTAAAAACCAACGCAGGAAGTCTCATTCAATGATATTAAAAGTAAATAGGTGTAGATAGGTTACCAATACTGCATTCTATCTTCAAAAACGGCTTCAAAAAATCTTCAAAATCACGAACACTTGATAAGACTTCAAAGTAAAATGGCATGATTCAAGTATCGTGATGATTATGGCTACTTAGCCACATTTCGACATGCCGCTCTTGGAGCGCTATTAGCCTAGGTACACCTTCGTACTTATAATATCACATTGATATTATTGAGATCATTTCGAAGTAAATGACCAAACACCAGATTGTCTTTACTTTAACAAGCCTCTTTTGTTCTATTTTAAAATAAATAACATTTCGGGAAAGAACACCCGAGAGACGAGACTTCCCACTCAGGTCTACATTTGAACCTAGGCTAAAATATGTATATGATAATATAACTCGAAACATGTAAATATTTACTTATGTATCGTTTAAAAAGTTAGAAATTTTTTAATTTATAAACGATAAAATACACGACGAGATCGTTCGTTTTAGTAGTAACAATGATCAATCTTATTATTTTACTAATAATAATGCACTTTAAAATTAATTTTAGAGTTATCGTAGTGTCATGAAGAATACTCGGTTATACAGTCATATTTTTGCAAAAAAAAATACAAACATGTTTTTTTTTATAAATGCATGCAAATTTTTTGTATTTTTTCTCAATCATTCGAATGCTACATATATAAACAAGTCAAAATATCGTGTTTATCCCACATTAACTAAAGTTACTTATAATACTCACATAAATACTAATTCTTATTCATAAAACTATACGCCGTTAACTATTGAAGTTTTTGTCACGTTCATTCATAAGAAATGTTAAATTTTAGTGATAAAGTCAAGCATTCAACAGTTATTGGCTTATACTTATGAACAAGAATGTAATAAAAAAAAACATAATATTGGTAACTAATAGATTTAGGTATAACATGATAGTACTTATAAATATTATAAAAAATATACCCAGAATTGAATAAAATGGTTTATAATAATTATGATGTTCATCATCATATTTTAATATATTTGTTGTAGTCATTATCTATGAAAAACTGTTTTTTTTTTTTTATGAATCATGAAATATTTAAATTTAAAATGTTTTTTAACCAAATTATCCCTATCATGCTAGTCCCTACTAAAACTAAAACTACAAAAAAATACAACCAAAAAAAGGTACAAAGAAATTAATTTGAGCCATACCCATCGTCACAGAGAAGAAACTTACGAGAATATTAGTACTAAGAAAAAATGAAAATTCATATTTAAACATTATATAGGTGGTTTTATGAACATTTAACAGTCTATTTTATTATTTTATTTAATATATACCTCATAAGACAAGATTTAAAGATATAAATTTTTAAAGTTATCACTTTTTATTTCTATTTTAAAGCAAGCATAGTAAACGAAAAATGCGAATTTCTTTGGAAAATGCAAAATCTTATATATAAAAATGAATCGCAAAATGTGTTGGTAAGCGCATAACTCGAGAACGGCTGAACCGATTTCGATAATTCTTTTTTTATTATATTCCTTGAAGTACGAGGATGGTTTTTAATTTTTATGTAGAGAAAACGTAAATATGTACCACGGGCGAAGCCGGGGCGGACCGCTAGTAAGTTATAATATCTTTCAATCTAGTAGTACAATAAGCATATAATAATTAATAAACGTTTATATACCAAAATGTACCTAGTATGAAATCTAAATACAACAAAAAGCTCAACTACAATTTTTTTATTACTGAAATCCAAAGAAATGATAATTTGAAATATGCTTCGACTTTTATCAACCGTGCTTGAACGCAAAAGTAGGCACAAATTACTACGCTCTATAAAACCACTTACAATTTGGACATTATAAGAATTTAATATGAATAAAGTGAAAATTATGTTTTGCGTCGAGTAATTGTGAATATTGATCTTACGGGAATATATTTCACTACAGATTTAGATAACTCGTATAATAAATACTCGTATAATAGATATGCAGATGCGTATGTGTAACAAATGTAAGAGAATTCTCTTCTATTTTACAAAAACACGTATTTTTATTATGGTGCAGTGATTTCCTATGTGAACATCAACTCCTACTAAATATTTTTTTATATACGAGAAGATATAAGGACACAACACATATAATATCAGTGATAGAGTAAGACTGCAATACAAAGTCAGTTTTATTATCAATTACATATAGTATATTATATTTGTTTAATGAAAAAATATAGCGCGATTCTAACAATTTAATTAAACTAAGCAACTAATACGAACCCTGTTTATGTCTGCCGCCATCGTTCATAACATTACATCTAGAACAATGAACTATCATGGAAAAATATTTATACTACATATTATACAATGTATTTGCAAATCACAAATTTATCTAAATGTAAATCAGACATCATAGTGAAGCAAAATATGAATAAAAAATTATAGAAAACGTCAAATCCGAAACGTAAGGAACATTTAATGTTAATTTATTTAAAAAAATAGGAACTAAGTTTTTCACAAAAAAAATTGGTTGTCTGTAAAGTCGGTTTACTGACGATAGTTGAACGTGACAACGTCCGATTGTGCTTCTTTGTCGCTCGTTCTGCGCTCTCGCTTGCACTTCAAGCCTTACATGGAACGCCTCAGAGCGAGGTAACGCCGCATGAGTCATGTTTTTTCGTGCGTGCAGCCGGCTCTATCGAATTATAAGACGTTGTCACGTCAAAAATTAGTATGAATATGAATATATCAATAAAACAACACAGTAAGACGTTTTCTATAATTAAATTTCAGTCCTACTTTGTTAATTTAGTATATAAGACAAGAAATATACAACAGCTAAGTCGGTCTAAATGTGAGTTTAATCTTTAGGTATATTGAGTAATATCAATAAAGGTATGAAAATGTTGGCTATCAATGTGTAATTTACATACTACAGAACGAGATAGGGAAAATTTAAGTAAGTTAAAAAATTGTAATGAATTTGAAGAACCAACTTTCATTATTAAAACACTTTTTCTCAGAAATGTATACTTTGTACAGAGCGCATAAAACTTATGTTTTACTGTTCCATCATAAAACTGAGAAAAAAGTGAACGTCCGTAGCACCATGTTTTTAAAGAAACGTATACGACTTATATCTGTGTATATTTCTAGCAATGTTAAAAAGTGAGATTTCCTTAATACGATAATAATCATTATTATTAATATATATATATATATATATATATATATATATATATATATATATAACAGTGTAAGACCTTATTTCTCAATCGTGAAGTAATATTACTTGAATATTAAAAGATATTATGGCCATCTCTTTCTTTTGAATAACATGAGACGGCAATACATTATTTTGTGTAACCCTTACTAAGATATTGAGAAATAGAGTCAAATAGAGGCATAATTTGTTGGTACGTAATTTTTCTACATGTAATGGAAGTGCAAGTTACAAATGAACACTGGTAATAAAATTGGTACTAAATTGATACTCGCTTTACAATAGAGTATGAGTATGACATAGAATATATTTTTAAATGTATACGAAATACAAGTTTATATACAACAATCTAGTTCCATGCAAAATTGTACTATTAGCGTTACATTTGTCGCCTACAGTTTGCGTAATGGGCCACAGTGGGCAGCGTTGGCCCAACAAATGATCGTCGATGTTTGCCGCCATTATGGCGATTATGTATAAACATCTACAATGACGGCCGATTATAGACATTTAATCCCTCTACACTATCGTGATTTCCTCTACTCGCCCAACGCTGCCCATTGCCCCATATTTTTTTAAACATAAACGGTAATATACAGATAACAAGAGCAGGCCCGCAATAATCAGCGTAGAACTAAAGCTTAACATACATGCAGTTATTTGTGCACGAGAGACGTGAGCCTCCTAACTCCGGATTTTGCTGTAATGCCTTTGGATTTCTTAGTCTGCTCCTTGACACCGCTGGAAAAAATATTTTTATTTATATATTTATGCGAGTGATTCTATATTATTAGAGAAGCTTGCCCTTTCCTTTATTATGGTTTAATTTGTAATATGGTTTTCTACATGTACTACCTGTTCTTTCTATTCTAATTATGGTTCATTTTAGTAGTATCAATGCTGATGAAAACTTTTTTACGATAAGATAGCATTAGACATATAATAATGATTTAACCATGAGTTATGTAATAATTATGTTACACTACAATAATAAGAAATTCCTTTGCTGAGATATCTAGCTATAAATTTTTAGTTGTGTTAATAAAAATAATATATGTTGATGTTACTACCAAGAAGTAATTCTACATTAAATTGTGTTATTCAATAAAAAACAAAACTAAGAATAACTAACCGAATATAATAAAGTAACTATTTACTGCAGCCTTCTTGAATTTGGCGCTTTTGAGATCTGTGCAAATATTTTGTCATTATTTCTATTGTATTTATTCTATACATATTTTACCAATGTTTGATGCATTCAAGTTTAAAATATATATTATTTACGAAAAAGTAATTGTAATGTTATGTAGATTGCTCCGCGCAATATATTTCCTTCGTCACTAAATGTAACACAAATGTACATTTTAATAAATATTTTGAATGAAATTTTATTCCTACACTGATAACTGATAAGTGTTGGTGCTGCTGGTGTTGTATATATGTATGGTATATAAAATATGTAGATATTTGGTATATTATGTCAATTCATCTTGTCATGGCTTCTTAAACCTTAAATTGGACATAACAATAAGAATTATTTAAACCAGGCCTAAAAAAATCAGATAATGTTATAATTAAACATAATATAATAAACAAAGAAATATTCTTACAGGTACCGGGTGAGATCTTCAATGTCAACGAGCATCGAGTCCTGTCCCATGTGCAGTTCGTCGCGGGCCATCAGCAGTTTAACTAGAGTGTCGTTTAAAGATTCTATCTGGGAGTGCAGTTCGTTCACTATTACCTGAAATTTATAAGATATTATTTAATTGTTTTCTTATGATGAGAGAATAAAAAGTGTTAACACCGCCATTTGTTATGTTAACGGCTATTTTTTATAATATATCTTTTATTATTGACGTGACAACGTCTTATAATTCGATATAGCCGGCTGCACGCACGAAAAAACATGACTCATGCGGCGTTACCTCGCTCTGAGGCGTTCCATGTAAGACTTGAAGTGCAAGCGAGAGCGCGGAAAGAGCGACAAAGAAGCACAGTCGGACGTTGTCACGTTCAACTATCGTCAGTAAACCGACTTTACAGACAACCAATTTTTTTTGAGTAGATAAGTATTATGTATCAAGTTCAAGTCCCAATTTATCCAGAACAATAAGGCATAAATCAAAAATATTCAAATAACAATTTCAGTAGTTTTCATAAAGGCATGAAGGCAGTCTTCAAAATAAATAATCATTATTTAGTGATTAATATAGGTACTAGATATTATGAACACTAATTGTTTGAATCGTAACGTAATAACTAATAAGTGCAATAATAATTGTTTCATTCTCGCAAGTAGTTAATAGATACATTTCAAGCGGCATAGGCATAATGACTTATGTTAAAATTTTCGCAAGACAGTTGCTTTTTTTCATGTCACTTTTCGAAAACTACGTAGTACGTACATGTACTCTAAAAGGGCTGATAGACGTAGGAACTTTAAAACCGCGGTTTTAAAGTTCGCGTACTTACTCGGCTCGACGTCGGTGACACACGCAAGAGCTTGGTCAGTAGCTTCTCGCGTGTCACCGATATCGAATGTCTCTATGTCATCAACAGAGGGAATTTTATGTTATTCAGGAATTAAATATAGACATTTTTAATTTAATAACCAGCACTTATTTTTAAGTAAATAGCATTCTAACAAAATAAATGTTCAAAAATTGAAGGATATATTTTCGTTTTTACTATTATATTTTGAGGGTACTTTACAAAAAAAGAGCGTGTGCGCCGAGCCCACGCGTCAGGAGTGAAACTTCCTTGGCGTGATTCAAAGATACCTTCGCCAATATTCAATTATATTATATTCATTCATATTAATTATATTAAATTATTTTCATAAAACTAAAAGAAGAAGACGAAATTAATTGAACTTTTGCACTTAGTAACACCTATTATAGCTAGACAGGCTAGGCTCGCGGCTCGCGGCGGTGACAGACGTGCGAGCGAAGGCGGGCTACGAGTAAAATTTCAAACATGTTGGATCGTCAACGAACTTACTCGACGGTTTTTAAGTACGCGTACTTGGGGTGACACACGAGCGAAAAAGGTCGTCGAGCCACAAGTTCGCGTACTTACTCGTACGTCTGTCACCCCTTTAAAATCCGGTCGCATTAGTTATACTTATTGGTTTTCTTTTGTAAAAACAAATACAATGCTTATTGTTTGACGATACTACGCGTGACTCGACCAAGTTAATCGTGAAAAAATTCGTGAAGGTCATGCGATAGCGCAATAAAGTAACATTTGTATTCGAAAAGGCCGCAATGTATATTGTATTTTCATATTTGACTCTGTTATATTTTATCGTTGATAATACTTTTTATTTAAACAATAATCCTTGAACCGAAATTTAAAGCAACATTTATGTAATTTATCTAGGCTTAAGACTGATGTTATGTTTAAACAAATATGCTTCAAAATTACTAGACCAAAAGAAAAAATTATTTCGTCAGCTGACAGCTGCATTATTGCTGAGCGACAAAAGTTTTATTTGTTTTTGCTTAGTCAAAGGTTTACCAGAGCGCATCCGTAGTGGTGGTGAAGTATATTTCAAAATTGATTTTAATATTTAATTATAATTATTAACAACCATAATATAATTTATATTTATTTTTGATCTAATAGTTAAGTTTAAACACGACTGGATTAGTTTGAGTCTTATGAGCAGGTTTTTTATAACTAAATAAAAACTCGCATAAATTATTCTTGACGCGTTACGATTTCAATCTGACTTATTTTCACAACCATAATTTAGTACATTTGTGCTAGCCTCGATTTACTGTTAGAACATTAGAAACTATGATAAAACTAGGGATGTAACGATACCGATACCGAAATATCGGCTTGCCGATTATATCGGCCGATATATCGGTACCACCATAATATAATTTATATTTATTTTTGATCTAATGGTTAAGTTTAAACACGACTGGATTAGTTTGAGTCTTATGAGCAGGTTTTTTATAACTAAATAAAAACTCGCATAAATTATTCTTGACGCGTTACGATTTCAATCTGACTTATTTTCACAACCATAATTTAGTACATTTGTGCTAGCCTCGATTTACTGTTAGAACATTAGAAAACTATGATAAAACTAGGGATGTAACGATACCGATACCGATATATCGGCCGATATAATCGGCAAGCCGATACTTCGGTATCGCCGATTATAAAACAACCGATACCGATATCAAACAATTCAAAAAACCGCGCCCAATGAACGATGCGGGAGGCATTTATGCATAATTCACTATTTATTTTTCTACCAAACCATCGATATCGGTATCGGTATCGGTATCGCCGATATTTTATTACAAATATCGGTATCGGTATCGTATCGGCAAAATCATGTATCGTTACATCACTAGATAAAACATGATTAAATGACATAGATTATGATACTTTTATGATTACAGAAGATAGTTAGCCAGGCAACTGGTATATTATAATAAAATTTCATGTTTTATGATAAATTTGCAAAGCTACAGCAAGGGGTTTTTACTTCAAATTTCATAGACCTTTTTTACATCGAAAGCAAAGCAATATTATGTTGGGAAGTATATGATAAAAATAATTGGACATTAAAGTTTTATAATTAGGAAGTCTGACATAAAATATTGTAATGAGGATTAAGGATAAAGTTTAACATTTTCAAGAATTGTTTATAATTTCAGATAATATGTTGGATATAATTATTATACAAGTTAAGGAAATTATTTATTCAAAGTTGATGCACATGGTTGTAATTTCGTTGTGGGGAAGATAGCCTGTTTAATAAGCTTTAAATATGTTTTATCAGCTACTTTGAAGAAGTTACGTCTACGGATCATTTTTAAATTCTAATTAAAATTATATGCCAGCCATTCTACATTCAAAGAAAAAATCAACAGAATTGACAAAAAAATATCTGTATTCATGAATTAATATTCACCTGCAACTGAGCTATATTCATATCAGTAAGTATTTGCCGGGAAACACGGCGGCGGTCTGGAGCCAGAGGAACGTTTGCCTTCTCCATACTGCGTCGCAACATTTCTGTCACGGGTGATACGGGCCGACTACGACGTTCATGCTGAAATTAACATGCCATTTTGTTATAGAAACTTAAAAAAATTGTGTATAAAGAATATAATATAAATAACATAGGAATTATACATATATTAGTTTTAGATATCACTTTACTTTAAGTACCAGGGACATTATTGGGAACCCCCATAGAATAAAAACATGTATTTCATAATTAGAAACCTAGATAGCAAAAAACCTAACGAATACAACTGTATGTTGCTCGTTTCTTACAATATTTCAAAAAGTTGCTTATTTTTTAAATAAATATATAACAATCAGCATCATCATATCTATAACCACAATCATTCAACAATTACCATTTTACATAAAAAAGAGCAGAAGCTACAAATAGACATCCTTCCAGTTTTTATGCAAACCTCAGTAAAAATATTAGCATTTAGAGATAAGAGAATCTGATAACAATGAATAGTAATTTATTTAAATTGACTATAGCAGTGTTACAAGCTATTAAAATATTTTTTTAACAATTTCAACATGAACAAAAGTCTCCCAAGTCCCATTCCCAATTATTCATTCTGAATGTATATAAAATGGTTCTGAAACAAAATCATTAGGAACAAACATGTGCCTCCAACTTACATACACCTAAAAATGCAAAAATATACTAGACAAAGATAATAATTACCTCCATTTGTATGCGAGCCATTTCCTTAGCTTGTGCCAAAGCAATCCTAGCTTCAGTTTGCAAGGTTGATTGCAGAGCATAGAAGTCTGATTCCTTCAATTCAATGTGATTCAGAGATTGTGAAGAGCGGGATTTGGATGACTTTGATATGAATGATCCTGGATTGAATTTGAAGCCTAAACACAAACATTGGTTAGAAATTATATCAATTCAAAGATATTATTTAATCAACATTAGTTTTGATACAATCATATTATAGTACAGTCCCCAATTGAAATAAAATACATTTCCGTGGGACTTATCTCCGCCGTACGAACTACTGATATCCACTTAATTGGCATATTTTTCTGAACACAAAAAGTGCGGTTGTCACTTCCTAGGGGTATGGAGGGGGGAGCTATGACGTAGCAAAGATGGCCGTCGGGCCATTCTATTATGCGGTATATCTAGATAACTACTGGACCGATTTACTTAAAAAGGAAGTCAATTGAAAGATAATTAAATAAACATTATTTCATTCCTAGGATTGATTGATGTAAAACTAGTAACAACTGAAATATTTTCAAAAAACAACATTTTATGAAAAAAATATTTTTTTTAAATGTAAAAAACTCGGTAACCGTTAGAATTATGAGAATTTAGCTTATTATAAAACATATAGCTACTTGTATCACCTTTCTAATGAACCTTCAATAATGACAATCGAGCAATAAACAACGGAACTACAGCCTTTTAATTGAACGTCGGTAGCGCCGAATAAGCCCTTTGTTGGTATGAATCATCTTGAAATTATCTTTACATATAAAAAAATCGTAGGAAAGTCAAAACTGTTTATTGAATATTTATTTAAAATAATACTTGGGGCGTGATCTACAATAGATACCGAAGCTAAAATTATAGTTTTTAGAATTTTTGTCTGTTTGTCTTTATTTATGTCCGGGTTAAACTCAAAAAGTACTCTATAGATTTACTTCAAATTTGGAACAGAGATATTATGAGACATGGGGAAAGAGATAGGATAGGTTTTATCCCGGAAATACCACGGAAACGGGAACTATGCGTGTGTTTCTTTGACTACGCGGACGAAGCCGCTGGCCGAAAGCTGTGTAAAATATGTATTTTATTTATTTATTTTATTTATTTAAATAGGTACACATCACAGCTGACAATTTTGACTAATTATACACAAATTTAATCACATGTTGTGGTAAAATGCCAGCCAAATTGTATGTACACAGCACAATTGAGGTTAAAAAAAAAATTATTAAAAATTACATTATTTAGCACAATTCATAGATCAAGTAAAATATTTTTTTTAAATACATGTCATAAAATAAATTGAATCTAAATCATAGTACAGATAAATATCACATCACTATAGCTACAATACATTAAATTACATAAAATACATTTAAATCAATAAATACCTATGTTACATTCAATCACATAAAATAAAATTCATTACATTCCATCACAGTATAACAATAAATTATGTCTAACAATCAGTAAAGTATCTAAGAACTATGGAAGTCAAAGATTAAATTATCAACAATTCATTCAAACAATAATTCATAGATCAAGTAAAATATTTCTTTTTAAAATATACATGTCATTAAATACATTGAATCTAAATCATAGTACAAATAAATATCACATCAATATAGCTACAATACAATAAATCACATAAAATACAGTTAAATCAATAAATACCTACATTACATTCAATCACATAAAATAAAATTCATTACATTTCATCACAGTAGTTATAACAATAAATTATGTCTAATAAACAGTAAAGTATCTAAGAACTATGGAAGTTAAATTTTAAATTATCATAGAACTTGTAGATTAGACTTGAGCACGGTTTTGACCTGATTTTTAAATTTACCCAGTTTTGGATCAAATACGTCAAGTTCTGTGTTTGGCTTACGCGAAGTCAAATCATTATACAGGCGACACATACGGACCATGGGATTATAGAAAGAAGTATTATTTTTTAAAACATTTATGCAGAAGAGAGAAGGGTGTCTGGGATTAGGTTTTATGTTAAAATTAAGAAGTGAGAGCAGAGTTGGACAGTCAATATGAAAGTGTATAATATGATGAAGAAATATAAGATCCTGGTACTGTCGGCGCGTTGAAAGTTTCGTGACCTTAAACATCTCCAATTTATCTTCATAGGATATTTTTTCTCCTGCGTTAAATCTGTAGTTTACCAATCGAAGTGCTTTTTTCTGTACTCTCTCGATACGGTCATTATGAATGTGGTAGTAAGGTGACCAAATGATTGACCCATATTCCAGATTCGTGCGAACCAGAGTATTATAAAGGTAAATAAATGTAGATGGTCTGAGAAATTCCTTTGAAAATCTAGAAATAAAACCCAATATACGGAGCGCTTTTCCAATCATCTGGTCATAGTGGTCACGGAATGACAGTTTTTGGTCAAAAAGTATACCTAAATCTTTAGCAACGCATTTATTTTGTAAAACATGATCATTTAATTTGTATTGAAAATTCATAATATTTTTACTTTTATTGGTGAAAGATATACTAAAACATTTATCAAGGTTGAGAAACATTCTATTGTTCTTGCACCATTGCAGTAAAGTATTGAGGTCCGTTTGTAGTTTATGACTGTCATCTGTAGATACAATAGTGTTAAAAATCTTTAGGTCATCAGCATAAAGTAAGCAAGGACAGTTGAGGGTTTGAGCAAGGTCGTTAATAAACATTATGAAAAATAAGGGACCTAAATGAGAACCTTGCGGTACACCAGAATAGGCAACAAAAGGTGAGGATTTATGACCACCAATCACAACTATCTGACTTCGTTTCGTTAAGTACGATTTTATCCAGCGAAAAAGGTTTCCGTGTATGCCAAATGATGATATTTTGTTGCAAAGAACTTCGTGATGGACCTTATCAAATGCCTTTTTAAAGTCGGTATAGATGCAGTCGACTTGACCGCGTTTAGCAAATGAGGAGCAAATGTAGTTTTTGAAAATAAGGAGATTACTGATGGTCGATCTCCCCCTGACAAATCCGTGTTGATTATCGGAAATTAGAGATTTTATATGGCTATAGATTTGGTCGTAAACAAGTGATTCAAACACCTTAGCTGTTGTCGATAAAAGACTGATAGGTCGGTAATTTGTACAGTCAGAGCGATCACCCGACTTATGTATAGGAACCACATGCGCTTTTTTCCATTGATTAGGGAAAATTCCAGTCTTCAATGACATGTTGTATATTATTCGGAGAGGTTTACAAAGTTCCCCTGCACACGTTTTAAATAGTTTTGCAGGAATACCATCTGGGCCCATGCTTTTGTTAGGATCTAACTGTTTCAATTTTAATCTGACTTCGTTATCTGTCAGTGTGATCTCCTGAAGACAATCTGTAGTAACACTGGTACCTAAATTTGTGTCGATATTTGTCTCCGACTCCTCGTACACAGAGCTAAAATACTTGGCCAGAAGATCACATATTTCTTGACTGCCAGATGCCATCACATCCTGGAATTTCATAATGTTAGGGTACGTAGTAGTACCCTTCTTTGAATTCACAAACCTCCAGAAGGCTTTTATGTTAGAACCTATCTCGTTCTCTATGGATGTAACAAAGGCAGTGTAGCAAATTTTCATTAGAGATTTAGCTCTCGTCCGCAGTAAGGCAAAAGTATCGTAATCGCGCGGATTGGCGTATTTTTTAAATAGCTTGTGGTACTTATACTTTTCTCTAAGGCAATTTATGAGAGCAGGAGAAAACCATACGGGATGATTACTTTTAGAGATAGAAGTAAGGGGGGTATACTTTTTAATTACCTCAAGCAAAGTGTTGTAAAATTTTTCTACTGCTACATCAACATTCTCAGATTTTGATAATTCTGCAACCCAGTCTATTTGGTCAAGGTGCGATTTTATTTTCTGGTAGTCACATTTATTATAGTTCAGTCGTTTGGTTATTGATCGCTTGAGTCTCTTAGGACATTGATGGCCAACATTTAATTTTATGCATAAGGATGGATGGTATAGATCCAGACGAGATATGGGGTTAGTTTCTGTAACACTTACGGCGTCGAATGTTCCTAGTACTAGATCAAGCAGTCTATCTGATTTATTAAGAACATGATTGAACTGGTTCATATTGCAGAGAGAGATATGTTCAGTTAGCAATTTCGATTTCAGGTCAGTAGGCAAAGACGGTGTTAAGATGTGGGATCGACTAGGTGAGTGGGACCAGGTAAGACTGGGAGTATTGAAGTCTCCTACAACCAAAACGTGATCGTTATTTATTTTATTTAGCGTTATTAATTGAATATGGTCGTAAAACGCACTCAAGTCCTCACAAGTAAGGTGTGGGGGAAGGTAACAAACACATAAATAGAATTTTAATTTTGATGTTCTATTATATTCAATTTTAAGCCAAATGTCCTCAAACTTTGTTTCCCATGAGTAAAGTCTACTGACGTTAATATTTTTATTAATAGCAACAAGTACTCCTCCCCCATCCCTTTTAACCGAGCAAGAGGATTGACGATCCCTTCGGTATACACTGTATCTACTATCTACGAGTTCACTATCAAAAACGCTATCATTTAAATTGGTTTCAGTGAGACATATTATATCAAAATTGGAGTTAAGTATGTTCATATATATTTCATTAGTTTTTGATCGAATTCTATTAACATTTTGGTAGAAGATATCCATAATTTAGAGTGTAAATTTACCTATGTGCTAAGTATGTACCGTTTTCTATTAAATTAAGTTGTCGTCTTATTTATCTTATCAAAACTGCTGGAGTCTTTAATGTATATCGCTATTGCATTGTCATCCTTCCTCATATAAACTTTATCATTACGAACCCAGACGTATTTATATGTAAATTGTTTTGAGAGCTTTCTGGCCTCCGCATGCAACATTTTACACGTTGGAGATGAGTGCTCAGACAAGTAGATACGATGCTTCTCTCCTGGGATCATTAGATGGTTTGAATTAAGAGTATCACATATGTTCTTTCCTTTATTGAACCTTTTATAAGCAGACAACAGCATATCTCGGTCGCGCTCACTCTGTAAAGTCAAGATTATACTTCTAGGACGCGGTGAAGTCGGATTAAGTTTGGCCACTCTTCTGACCGAGTAAATATTATTTTCTTGAATTTGAAACCCAACTGTATCACAGATTTTTTTGACGAGTGAAGGTAAGTTTTCTTCTTTTTTTTGGGGTACACATTGAATTTCCACGTTACAACTCCTCGAGGCCTTGTCCAATGTGTCTAAGCGCCGTTCTATTGTTTTAATATTGTTAGTAAGATCGAATTTATCTTTCTCTAGTTCCTTTATTTTATCTTTGGCAGCTATTAGTTCCTGTTTGAGGCTGTTTTGCTCTTCAGCTAAGAATTCTATGGACCTGGTAAGGTCATCTTTCAATGAGTCGATGACTTTACTTATTTCATTTCTGACGTGCGAAACTATATCTTGCATAAGTGATGTTTTAAATTTTTCCATCTTGTTGTCCAGCAGTGATCCGAATTTATCGTATGGGATTGAGCATTCACTATCCGACTGGATCAAACTTTGGTCATTGTTTTCATTTGCAGAGGAAGGTGACTGCACAATCTGTTTTGTAGGTGAAGGTTTAGCATTTCGTTCTTCTATCCTTCGTCTCTTGCGATTCCCCTTATTTTTGGTCAAAAGAGGCGGAGATGACTGGGCAGGCTGAATAGGTGTTGTGTCATCCTTACGTCGATTACTGTTCACATTTGTACACAAAGGACATTTCCAACTTCTATCTGTTTTAGAGTAATGTTCTTTGTATCGATCAGAAGGTATATTGAGGCACGTGTAGTGATAAGACTCGCAACAAAATGCACATTTTATTTCTTCACAGGAGTTTACGGTGTTATTACATGCTGGGCAAATCATTTCTAAATGTTCAGTGTTCTAAAATCTTTCACAAAAAAAAAAAAATAAATAAAAAAAAATTAAAGTTCCTTTCTCTCTTCTGTCCTTCTGATTTTATTCCATTAATAAACGACAGCACGAATGTAAAAAAAAAAAAAAAGTACTCAATTAATAATAGAATTGTCTTTAAGTGATTTGAACTCGGTGCCTCAATGTTTTTTGTACTTCAATCCAACGCCGGATCAGTTGAGCTACGGGAGCTATAGCTTATCGTTTGAAAATATTGGTTATAACAAGTTTCAATAAAACCGTTATGAATTCTCAAGGTTAACCGGTCATTGAGAACAAAGAAACACTGCGTATTTACTGCTGCACTTCTTACACTCAACTTTTTGTTATAATTTGTTAGTTTATTACTATTACACTTCAGATCACTATAGTTTTTCGAAAAGGTTTGTAACTTTTAAAAGATTTCACTGTTCCATCACTGTTTACATTCCACTTGTCGTCGAAAGATTTTTTTACTTATTTATAACTCAAACACTTGTCAATATAATAGGAAAATATATTTGCTGATGATTTGGACCATATACTTAGAGATTAATCACTTTGAATCTATGAACTTGCAGAAATACTATTTTTAACAATTTTTAAGTACAGAGCTGCTGTTAGCTTGTCGCGCGCGCGAACGACCCATTTATTACTCTTTAATAAAACTATACATGGGAAACTTATTGCTAATTCATACAAAACAAAGAAAAAACAGTATAGTTTATTAGGCGGCCTTATCACTTAGAAGTGATCTCTTCCAAGCAACCTGGGCAAAAGGTAACAAGCTAACTGAAATTACGATGGTAGGTAGAAAAGGCAAGGAAATAATAAAATTCTGAATAATAAGTACGTGCAATTTTGTTTTTTTTTTTAATTTCCTGAGATTTATGTGAACAGAAACTTATCTAATTACCTATTATCGTCATTATTCTGATCAATATCTTCTACATATTTAAACTGGTTAAAACATTTATATCCGACGTGGCATATCCTTTCCAAGCACTTTTGTTTTTGTCACTACATCCACAACGGGATGAACGGCAACCAGCTTTACATTGACATGATATCACTTCGAGGTCTTTCGATGAAATTGACTTTACTGATGACTTCATCAGTAGTCAAGTAATTGGCAACAGTTTGTTGTCCTCAACCTTAGCTAGAGTCGATGGGTTCAGGTAGCGTGGGATTTACATTCTGCCAATAAAATGCCTGGTAGGTGGCTCTTCTCTTGGCGCATGCATGTGTAACGCAAATCGTTGAGGTTATCTAATTCTTGACAAAGACTGACAAAAACTAAGGCTGGTTATTAAAAAGCTTGTTCTACCTGCTAGATGAAATAGATTCATACACTCAACTGAAAACAAAGCCTCTCCATCCGATTTTCTATCAAAAGAAATAGCCATTTAGGCATCAAAACTTTAAAGAAAAGAATTAGATAACTTTACCGATTTGAGAGCAGCAATGTTCCAGAACATCAGAAAACTTGATAAATTACCCCCTACTCAACAAGCGTCTCGCCTGCATGTGCTAAGAGCCACTTTCTAGGCATTTTATTGGCAGAATGCAAACGCAGCAAGGCCCACGCTACTTGAACCCATAGACTCTAGCTGAAAGGTTGAGGACAACAAACTGTTGCCAATTACTTGACTACTGATGAAGTCATCAGTAAAGTCAATATTTTCATCGAAAGACCTCGAAGTGATATCATGTCAATGTAAAGCTGGTTGCCGTTCATCCCGTTGTGGATGTAGTGACAAAAACAAAAGTGCTTGGGAAGGATATGCCACGTCGGATATAAATGTTTTAACCAGTTTAAATATGTAGAAAATATTGATCAGAATAATGACGATAATAGGTAATTAGATAAGTTTCTGCTCACATAAATCTCAGGAAATTAAAAAAAAACAAAATTGCACGTACTTATTATTCAGAATTTTATTATTTCCTTGCCTTTTCTACCTACCATCGTAATTTCAGTTAGCTTGTTACCTTTTGCCCAGGTTGCTTGGAAGAGATCACTTCTAAGTGTTAAGGCCGCCTAATAAACTATACTGTTTTTTCTTTGTTTTGTATGAATTAGCAATAAGTTTCCCATGTATAGTTTTATTAAAGAGTAATAAATAAAATACATATTTTACACAGCTTTCGGCCAGCGGCTTCGTCCGCGTAGTCAAAGAAACACACGCATAGTTCCCGTTTCCGTGGTATTTCCGGGATAAAACCTATCCTATCTCTTTCCCCATGTCTCATAATATCTCTGTTCCAAATTTGAAGTAAATCTATAGAGTACTTTTTGAGTTTAACCCGGACATAAATAAAGACAAACAGACAAAAATTCTAAAAACTATAATTTTGGCTTCGGTATCTATTGTAGATCACGCCTCAAGTATTATTTTAAATAAATATTCAATATACAGTTTTGACTTTCCTACGATTTTTTTATATGTAAAGATAATTTCAAGATGATTCATACCAACAAAGGGCTAATTCGGCGCTACCGACACTCAATTAATAGGCTGTAGTTCCGTTGTTTATTGCTCGATTGTCATTATTGAAGGTTCATTAGAAAGGTGATTAAAGTAGCTATATGTTTTATAATAAGCTAAATTCTCATAATTCTAATGGTTACCGAGTTTTTTACATTAAAAAAAAATATTTTTTTCATAAAATGTTGTTTTTTGAAAATATTTCAGTTCTTACTAGTTTTACATTAATGAATCCTAGGAATGAAATAATATTTATTTAATTATCTTTCAATTGACACCCTTTTCAAGTAAATCGGTTCAGTAGTTGTCTAGATATACCGCACAATAGAATGGCCCGATGGCCATCTTTGCTACGTCATAGCTCCCCCTCCATACCCCTAGGAAGTGACAACCGCACTTTTTGTGTTCAGAAAAACATGCCGATTAAGTGGATATCAGTAGTCCGTATGGCGGAGGTGAGTCCCACGAAAATCGTTATTTGAAGACTTTTTTACGAATGGGTCTCACACTATTTATAATAATATGTAAAATTCTGAAGTTAAGTAATCAAAATAGTTACAATAATAATGACCACACAGCACTGCACACACAAAATACACAAGACAAACAATGCCCACAAACTAATATATAATTGAAACCAAATAATTCATTAGTCACAACTGTTACTGAATCCCATAAAAAAATATCATAAGGTCCAAATAAATTTTATAGAAAAATGCAAAATTCTTACCGCTTTGTACAGTATTTATTTTGTCATTTCTTGTAATGTTCACAGACAGAGGTCTCGTCTGATATGGATGGTTAAAACTACTCTTGCTAAATAAACTTGACCGTGATAAACTTTTTGTGTCGGAATGTAGATTTCTATCCAAATCTGAAGTCTGTGATTCATTATCCGAAGCTGTTTCATTCATGAAACAAATTTGTAAATTCTTGCCTGTATTGACAACACAAAAGCACAATCAGCCATTGTAGAAAGCATAAACCTTCACCATTTGTAATTATTCACAGAAAACAAGAGTGTTCCACACGAGCCCACCAAGCTTCCATAAACATCAATGATACCAAATTATTGAATGTTAATGAATTTTCAAGTTTTGTTAAATTTTACCCAACACCATAGTGAATATAATGATAATATATTATGATACTTACCATTTTGTAAGCGTGAATGTAAACTTGGCTTCTTTCCTGGACGATCTATATGACCCAAACTGTAATATTCATCTGTATCTACACCCATTGCTAACCTTTTTCGTATCTCTTCTCTGTCATTGCGTTTCTGTATAACAGAGAGGAATTATTAATATGTTGATAATGGCTCTCAAACTTTACTTCAAATAAAAGATAAACACTGTACTTTTCTATCCAATGCATCATGATCTTGTATCGAGATTATTTTTGTGAATTTATCCAATATATCATGATTATTGTCGGATATTAAAGGCCACTCAATTTCAGTTTGAGCATATTCCCCTCCACTTATAACTCTAGGACTAATAGCAGAATTATCACAATAGTTCACATTCAATTTTGGTTCATTTAGTTTAATTTTTGATTTAAATATACTGCGTTTATATTTGGGTTTCTCGTTACCGTCTTTGTCAGACGTTTGAACAGATGGTTGGCTAAATTTTCTTTTAATATTTGCTATAATATTCTCAAACATCTTAAAACTATTCAGTCTTCGTTACTTTTTGGCAAAATAAATGGCACAAGTTCGATTAATTAATATTACAATTAATTTTAAACAATATTGAAAGTTATATTTTAATTAGGTGGTATATTTTCGTTGAGATAAATAATAACAAGCCTCTTGTCAATTCTGTCAATAATATGCGGATTTGATGTTTGACACAATTTGTCATTTAGGGCAAGGACAAGAGTGTTCTATTTTTTTTATTTTTCTACTGTGCTCTTTGGTGCGTACAATGCCGTAACATTAAAAAAAAAAAGAAAAAAGAAAAACTTACGAGACAACAAATGTTATCAACAGATTCATGATTATCGTATGTAATCGTATACAAATCTAAAAGAAACCTTGTATCCTTTTTGTAATGTCTTTGTTCTGGATTAAAATAAGGTAATGACGCCATCACAATAAACTTATGACACTTTAACTTAGTTTATGAGCCAATCCGTAACGTTAAACCTGGGTTATGAAAATGTTAAAACTAAACAAGTTTATAAGACTGCTCGCTTGCGTCGTTGAATCACAGTAGAAAGGCTCGCGCGCTCCAACTTGGATTGGTAATTTTAACAGTTAGGTATTATAATGAATAGGTAGTGAGACGTGATTCGCATGTGTATGTGTGCATGCACCGTTGCTTTGTTGGGCGCTTATTTTAAAATATACTAAATAAGCACTTGTCTTTCAAATTATTTAAATATATAGACCGTATGATATTATTTTAAGTATGTATTTACCCGTCTTTCTGCTTCTTTTGCCGCCTTTATATGGTTTTCGATAGCGTCAATATCTAGTTTCGGTAGAGCTGTTTCTATATTGTAAACATCAAAGCTCTCTGAAAGAAAAAAATAGTATTTAATTAATTCTAATCCTCGTGTTCTTCGTCTAAACTCTAAAGTAACTAGGTGTGTGTAATACCTACATAATATATTTCTCGAACATATTAATGTTAAATTCTAATAGAAATAAAAAAAATCTACATCTATTACCTATACTCTGTCCATCGATCGTCGAAGGATAGAAAACAAATCCAAAATAAAAGTACAAATAGGGACGGTATTAGATATCGACATTAGTCTATCATACGAAATCACATGAAACAGTACATTGCATCACAGTTCCTGCAGTTTCATTTGAGCATTACAAAGTAAAATATATTAAGTATCTATACATACATTTATAATCGTTTTTTTTTTTTGTGTGGTGTTTCTCAATGTTAGCCAGAAGGGCTTCTACATTTTAACGCGGACGCGGGGGTGGTTCACCCTGGTAGCGACATGCGCAAGGGCGTCCCCCCTTGACGGGGATCTCGAACCTCGGCTTGGGCTGTCGCTTGAGTGGAGGAGGCCGGAAGGGCCCTAGTCGGACGGGATTTATAATCGTTTGCAATTAGGTAGGTACTTGAGTAATCACCATTATTTAAGACTTACCAAAATCGCTGTCAGTTATTACATTATCTTGTTGGACGGATTTGTTCATTTGAGCGTTACAATTGGACTTTCCTGTGGAAGGATCTTTTGTTTCACTGTAATGAAAACAGATAATTAAAATCTGAATTTGCTTAATGTAATATTTTCTATATCACTAACCTCATCTTTAATACTATCACTGCGTAAACTAATGTGTATTGTGTATGACTCTACTTTATGCTCAGATACGAATTATCCGAGTTCGCTATAGAACTTCATTAGAATGCGTCAAGTCTATTTCAAAGCTTCGTGGTAACACGCACAACAAACATGACGAAAGCTTTATGAATAGGTACGGTTTACTGAGATAAACAAAATCGTGTACATTACTGATTACTATATGAAAAAACGTTTGAGTTGAAAAAAAAAAATATTTAACGGTGTCATAGAAATGAAAAATATATCGAAACCGTTTTTAAAGGATGTTAAAATATTTGTTCTTCTTAATATAATTAAATTGCAAAAATATAAAGTTATTTTATTAAATTCATCGATAAGGTAAGTAAAGTGAACTGGAATGGGTATATTAAAAACCTAAAAATAAAAATGTCCTAAACCCAAATAGCGTGAAAGTAGTATGTATTAAGTATATGCGTAATGCGATAATTTATCATAAGTATTTTATTCAAGTACCTAAATTACGTAACATAATAATAAGTATCTGTACTAATTTATTTTAAATTTCACACTTACTTTTGAGCGTTAATTATATTTTTATTCAACCCTCGATGGTAATTTAATTTATGTGCTGGTCTGCTATTTTCAAAGTGCGTGGTATTTCTAAGGTCTTTTTTTGTTTTAAAACTATTAGTGGAATTATATAAAATTCTGTTTGAATTTGCATCTGTTATTATTGGTCTCTCAGACCAAAGTTTATCTCGTTCACGCATTTCATTTAATTTTGGTATTATTTTTCTGAGCTCAGTACTCAACTGTTTAATGGTACTTTCAACATTTTGACTCAATTTTTCTGTGTCATATTCATCTTCGTTGATATTGATTTCTTCTTTTCCATCCGATAAAACAGCGTCAGTTATATGATTGTTATTATCAAGCAACAAAAAAGAAGGTCTGCTTAAGTTAACTTCCCTTTTCACATTTAATTCATTTTCTTTACTAATTTCAGGTGTCTGCTTTGCGTCTGTCGTTGAAATATAATCATGAATTTCATCACAAACTTCAGTCTTTACTAGTTTTTTTATAACGCCATTTACAACTTCACTTATATTGTTAATCGTATTTTCTATTGGCTTTTCAAAATTGTCTTTTATATCTTTTCGAAGTTCTTCTAGATCATCTTGAATGTTAATATTATAATTAAGTAACTGCTTAATTTCATCTTCAATTTCCTTGTTAAAATCGCCAATTATGTCTTTCGTGTTGAAATTATTTTCTATGTCATTATCAAATGTGGTTATATCACAACTTGTTAATTCTTCATTATTGTTGTTTGTTGAAATAGTCTTTATGAGGTCGGGTATATCTTTTTCTGTTCTTGTTTCAATTTTCGTACTAAATGGATTTTGGTTTTCCAATGCTGATAGCTTTTTGTATATATCTTTGCTACTGTTGTTATTATTCATTTCTTCATACTGATCATTGCATTTCATTTGGATGTCAGTAACTTCTGTATCAACGTCATCGTCAGTCATTTCATTTTCAGATTGGTAATAATTTTCTATGTTGATGGAATAGTCCTGTAATTTATAAAAAAAATCATTAAAATAATAAACTCTTTACCTCTTATTAAAGTTGGGTTTCAGGAAATGTGTCTTAATTTCTTCAAAGTATTCAATGGAAGATTAGGATAAGCGTTACATAACTTGATAATCTTTGGTCGTTGAGGTTTCATTACGTTGATTTAAATGTTATAGCACTTGACGGGTTTCGTTGTGTAAACAGTTTACTGTGTATTAATTTCATTAATATTAGTACAATTCAAGTAATACCTGTAAAGTGTGTGCTAAATGCTGGAAGCCAGGGTAGTTTGGGTTTACAATACCTCTCGGTACTGGGAGAACGCCGTCGTCCGACATGTCTTCTGTGTCTGATTGGTCCAAGAATTGCTCTCCATCAAGAGATGTCGAATTAAATAATTCATTTGTTTTTGCTAAAAAAAATGATGCAAATTTAGGAAAAATTATATCTTATATAGTCCAGATAACACGTGTAGCTTATAACGTTATGAGACTGCTCACTATTACATTTCCGTTTATTTTAATTTTACCTACAATTTAAGTACTTGTATTAAATTAGGTATGTACCTACTACATTTTGAATCTTTAGTTAACGAGACCTTTATATACCTAATAGATATCCGTATAGTTTAATTTAAAAAAGCATGTTTGCGTCATAGGTACACACAATTAAAAATTCTAAGCAATTTCTGAACTAAATTATCATCAGTTTTACCTGTTAAATATTCTTCAATATTCTTCGTATTTTCAGGAGGAATATTCTGTGAATTTATTCGGTATTGATGATTACAAACTGCCGTCTCTATGGACACATCTGTGCTCGTATTTTCAGTTGTGAACAGAATTCTACTATCGACAGTATTTGTATTATTACAAATATTGAGTGAATTGTAATTATCTACAATGTTGTTGGTTTGATGTAGCGTTGCAGTCTGCCAACTTTCTCTATTTGATTCTTCGTATATGAAGTTATCGTTTTTGTTTATAGCTGTTACATTTCCGTTGTCAATTCTATTGAGGATCCTCATGGTTACCTGCAATAAATACAATAAATTAAAAACCAATGTCCTGTTCGATAAGATAGAATTGCTTTACATCATAATTTATTGCATGACTCACTGAATCATATTTAAATATTTAATTAGTTAGTTGCTGACCTTCACACCCAATTGCATTAAAGATGCTCAATATGTTTTTAAATTTGATTACTGTATACCAGCTAAAATACTTACCAAAATAAGTTATAGATATAAAGCTGCAATAGGTTATGTTATTCGATAGTTCCAATAAATTAAAAATGCAATTAAAATATTTTATAAGTAACTAGTTATACCTAAATCATAAAAAGCAGTTATCTCGTATTATAAAATCATTAATTTCATGAGGTCGTTGACTTTTGAACCCAAGTCTATTCGTAGGATTACTGTGATCTCATAAAGCTCGGAACTTTAAGGTAATTTAATGCGTAAACGTACCCGAGTATTAAAGAAGAGGAAGTGCACGGTTATGATATTTTGTAATTCTGGAGGCATTGGAAGAGGCTGTTGTAAACCCAATCGACATATTTTATTTACTCAAAATATACTATGCATGTCATTACCATTTCAGATTACGCTTCGCTATAAAGTTACGATTAAATTAAGTCTGACATCAGTTACACAAAGACTTTTAACAAAACAAGTGAGAGAATATTTATTAAACCAGTTTGTTACTTAAGAGACTCGCTTTCAGTCTTTGAATTTGCATAAATTTGTAATTATTTATGGCTCTCTATTTTACCATTTCTACAAAATATAACAGATTGTATTGCATTATGCCAATATATTATAATTATATTTTTATTCCATTTATAATACGTCCAAATACAATCCAAAATTGTTGAAGCAATACTAAAATAGGTCACAAGAGAACAAATGAAATATAAATATTACAAGCAAAGTTTGTACTTATGTCGTTATAATGTAAAACCTTTTATAGTATGCTGACTTGGCAAGCTTCCAAGATTTTTTTGAAACACAATTAAACTTAATCTTCTTAAACATTGAAATATTCACAGCTATCCGAATTTACTGCGAAGATAATATCTAAAGTGTGCATAAAAGTGCATAATCAATTAGTAATAATAACATAATGTATTAATGTTATACCGACTTATTCTTTTAAAAAAATAGTTTTTTACCTGGAATATTAACAAGAAAAAAATAAATAAATAAAACTCTACACAAACATTGTCGTTAACCTAATTTTCTTATTGCTAATTTTCATACTTTGCAAAAGCAACGAAATGAAGCAATTGTTACATAATTGTTAATTGTACTCATAACAGTCTTTGTTCAGCGTTGATAATTTTCTTTGAACCCAAATTGTCCTTGAAACCGCCCTAAACAAACGGTAAAGGCATTGAATGGAAAGGTTTAGAACCTTTCTTTAAGTAGATAGTTATTTTATCAACAAAATTTTATTTGACTTATTTTTAGTACGGTTTACGAATTAAAGTTAATTATGTACTTTATTTAATAACATAATTGTTAACTAACAACGCAATTAGGTACGAATATTCATATTTTATTTTTCAACCGAGTTTCAACAAAAGATGGAGGATCTTAAATAGAGAGTCTTATCTGGTTTTTAACCTCAAAATTTTCGACTGGGTGAACGGATTTAATTTTTATTTTTTGTTTATTTGAAAGTTCGTTTCGTTTTCGTTCGTTTTCCCATTTAAATTTAGTTTAGTTTTCTGAAAAGAATTAGAAACATACCTATCTACAAGTTTGTTTATTGCATAATACGATCAACTGTACCTACTGAGCAATGAGCATACAGTAAAGTACCACTTGCATCTTATTAAATACAATTATTCATACGGTGAATTATACCTACTAATCATTCCGAACATTAATCCATACAAAAAGGAGATTTAAATAAAAAAGTTATGTGGCCTTGTACTAGGAGTTAGCTAAATAGCTAGTATGAAAATATGAAAACACTACTGTTTCAGTTTTCGTTCTATTTCGATAACGACTTAAGAAATTCTATTCACGCAATCATTTAATTTCACAATATTGTAGTGAGTATAGTGACTAACTACTTATAGGTAAGTTATAACAATGACTAGACATTCAATAAGGTTTTTCTAGGTAAGGTAGGTAATTTGTATTTTTTATGTTTGCTACGTGTTTTGCGAATCATATTATAGGAAAATATTCTAATTAGGTACACGATACAAACATATTATGTACCGACGATACATAAGTACTAGGTATATTATAGTGAAAGGCAAAATACTATTTCGTATAAAGAAAAGTGGGACATAATATTTTCTAGATGAAAGTTCTCAGGACGTTTATTGTCCTTGCATACTTGTTTGATCTTTCGGGAATACAAATGATGCCAAATTTGAATTGACTTTCTTATTCTTTTCCTTAATATAAGTGCCATTGTGTATATTATTATTATTTTTTCAGCTTTCTTCCTTCTCAAGTTACCGTAGCTATTTATACGTACCAGTATTACCAGTATTGTTTCAATCACTCACTTTTAAAACTTAGAAATGAATTTTGGTTTAAATAATGAACACGAACTATCATGAAAACACTTTTAAACAGTTATCAGGTGTAGGTGTCAAAAAATAGGTCATGAAAAATACTCTACATTTCAGCTTCTGGCCGAATACGCTCTTAGACTAATGAGATTAAGAATTAAATGACTTTTTGCTTTTATTTGCTATTTCATTAAACTTTAGTTTAACAGTGGTGAGTGGTAGGTATGATAATAACTAAAGTAGGTCGACTGACGACTACCCCACTCCCCATAGAGTTAATATAATAGTATCATTTGATACTCAGTCGCAATCTAACATAAATCCGTTTCTGGGTCGCTCTATGTCAAGTGGCATACAAAGAGCAGTTCAATAGGAGTTCGTAACTCCGTGATGGACCCTTGAACCCGCTTCAGGCCCGCATCTAATATTAAAAACATGATACAAAACCCTCCCGCCAATGAAGCCTCAAATGGACGAATTACAGAACGACTATCGATTTACTGCGCACTGGAATAACAAAACAAACGAACGATTCTTTATATCCCATTGCATAAAAACCTTAATAGCGCATAATAAATAGATACCTACACTCATCGAAGCAGTTCATCAAGTATGATGTCATCGCATTTGTTCATTTATATTGAAAAGTCAAGGTAGGTATTTATTTACATTTTCCTCAGTATACTGTCACAATGTAGAGATAGCATGATACGTTCGATTTCCGTGGAAAATACCTACGTCTTGACCTCGAAAAGGGTTTGCATATTGTTTGTACGTTACCTAATTGCAAATATTGATTGAGGTGTGCTGTTTCTGTGAAAACATGAAACTATACTTAATAAAGGTCTAATAAAGTTTAAGAAACACTAAATTGTATATGAATAACTTAAATGGACATTTAACAATATATTTTGTTTAGCAATAATGAGTACCAATTAAAAATATGTTTTTCCTGTTTGTACTGAAGTAGATACTGTTATTATTAAAAGTAACGGGTGACAAGAGGACGACATGACCTGGCGCACCCTCGCCGCTCCACGTTAATGGCCACTACAATGATGGATAACTCAGAGCGCTGTCAATGGCCCTGTTATACTTGGAGAATGGCGAAACTGGACCTAACTGTTACAGAAATCATAATATATTTAAAATTCATTATGTTAATTTTAATAATTATTTGTAAAATATTGACTTCGGATTCTATGGGAAAACAAATCTTTGAAAAAAAAAGATAAATCTTTCACTACCGGTCTTATCAAGCAGAGATGTCAGTGTTGTCAGGAGTAAAATAATCAAATATATAGATTAATACGAATGAATGTTTATTTTTCATTTTTAGTTTTTTTGAATTCAAATGCTATAAAAATCAGAAGCAAAACTTAACTTTTTTTAACACACATCTTAATTTATTTTGGTCATTCTATAAAATAAAAACATATTTTACTTAATCAATAATAATTAAAACTTTTTTTATTTAGGTAGCTGGCCATTATTAAATGCCAAATTATTAATCATAATTGTGTCAGTGATGAGTGATTTGTTATGTTTGTTGTTTGACTTTTGAGTGAAGTTTTAGTAACGTTATATTCAAAATTGCCTTAATCGTCTATTTTTACTCTAAAGATATTATTTGAATTGATTAGTCTTTATGAAAGCGAATCCTGATTCATCCATTTATAAAGATATAAGAAATGTACCTACCTAGTGATTGTTGATGTTTTGGTAAGTTAAAATGTGTGTTGAATAATATGTGTTGGATCAAATATTTCTATTACCTGACTGTTCTACTGTTACACTATTATTAGCTAGACAATGTAGATAGAAAATAAACTTACCTGGACCTAGAAAAACGCAATGCTATTCATTTAACTCACGCAAACTAACTTTTATTTTTGTTACTTTACACCCCAATATCTCTGCTATCCCATAGAACAGATCTATAATTATTATATTCATAGAATTTGTATATTTTTATCTATTTAATCCCCCATAAATCATCAGTGTAACGATCAGGCCCAGAGTCCTATGGGAGTTTGCCATAGTCCTTTCTCAACTATTTTCGGATACTTTTTTATTTTTCCTACGAAACGACGGTTTTGTACATTAATATAAAATAAGAAATACGTTTATATTAAATACTTCTTAGTTCTTATACTTTTTCTAGAATATAGGTACTTATGTATTTTGATTTGAATTGAAAATTATGTTTAATCACAAAGTTCTATAAGTAAGTTCAAATATTTATTTTGATATTCATAATTTTATAGGTAATCATTTTAAAGCATAGCTTAAATAACTACTTATTTCTTAGTGTGCAGTTAATAATTAATATTACATGACATAAATCCTAATATAATATCTATTCCAATAATATAATTATTTGCATAGAGCATTGATATAGTATAGAACAGATTATTAAGGGACACTACTATAGACATAGAATAGAACATCTCTTCATTCATCCATATCCACAAAAGATAAACAAAACCTCGAGTTCATAACAAAGCCGCGCAGACAATAGACAGAAAAATGCCTAACGAGACACTGCTATACAGGGTGTAATCGTTAAGTGTGCACAGGCGATTATTCCGTAACTATTGAAGATATCAAAAAACTTTAAACTGATATCGAAAGTACTTTACGTAATGAGTAAAATGACAATAATAACTTTTTAAAAATAAAACGGGAAATATCAAAAAATTTTACATCAATCACTTCCATACATTTAGTATGAGATATGACTATCCCAAACATGTAATATGAAAAATTTTGGTTCTTTTTTTGGTTTTCTGCTAAAATTACTTCGTAAAGTTTAATGAAAATTCATTTAGAAACTGTAAATAGAGCTGGATGTGGAATAAAATGGTATTCCAAAACGAGGACGTCACTTCGAACATTTGCTTTGAATACAAAATGTATGGGAAATTAAATGTATGGGAGTGTTTAAAGTTAAATTTTTAGATACCTTTCGTTATATTTTTAAAAAGTTATTATTGCCATTTTACTCATTAGGTTATGTACTTTCGATATCATTTTACAGTTTTTTGATATCTGCAATAGTTACGGAATAATCGCCTGTGCACACTTAACGATTACACCCTGTATAGTTTACTAGCTGCGCCCCGCGGTTTCACCCGCGTGGCCCCGCTCCTGTTGGTCTTAGTATGATGATATATAGCCTATAACCTTCCTCGATAAATGGGCTATCTAACACCGAAAGAATTTTTCAAATCGGACCAGTAGATCCTGAGATTAGCGCGTTCAAACAAACAAACAAACAAACAAACTCTTCAGCTTTATAATATTAGTATAGATGAGTACGGACTTCGGACTGATAATTATGAAGCACTAAACGTAGACTAATGCTACGGCCACACTACCTTACCGTCTACCGGGCTGTTACCGCAATAATTATGGCATTATATTACCGTCTAAATTACTGCATGAACTGATGTGGTTACACTAGAGTTTACCTAGATATGTCGGTAATTATTGGCATTTACCGCAGCAAAAAAAATATTAGTTAATAATTAATATATAATATGGTTTCTGTAATAATTCATCAAGGATTCTTTCGTTTTCAAAAGGATTTTTTCTTTTTCAGATCATCTACTGTACTTGGAAATGATAAATTTTGTTTGATCCGACGCCACGCATCATTGTGTACATTGCGATTTTTATAGTTCTTCTGTCGGGTATCCCAAAGAGAAGAATTCCAAGAATTCCAAAAATTAGCGCCATCGAGCGCTTTTTCATTTGACCACTCCATGTCGGTCGATACGTGCGTCGCCGGTGAGCTCATATTGCACACTGGACAAACGGTAGTGTGGCCGCAAACGCAATAATTACCGCGGTAATCTTCTTTGATGTGCGAAAGAATACCGCCGCCGGAGCTATTGCCTACCGGCATTTGTCATATTGATTGGCATTGTAGAATTATGGCCATAAGTCGTGGTTACACCTAGGTGTTGTTAAAGTTGTGGCAATAATTATTGGCATATCACGGTAGTGTGGCCGTAGCATAAATGTAATGTAAATAATATAGCATCTAGAATTCTATTATACGTAATCTGTAGAAAATGTTTACACATAAAATAAACGTTTTGAAATGTTACCTAATTTTGCCTGGAATGCTCCCAAATTGCTACGACTGCAGACACACGTATACACGTAGGCTCTTTTAAACTAGCACAGAAATAGGTTAACTACGAACTGACTGCAAGCAGGTACTCTTCCATACCAATTATGTAGTAATAAAATAAATCAAGTTGTGTCCTATTTACAGTGACGTTTTTTAAAGGAAAAGCAAGTTATAAGTCATCGTCTACACAACAACCACTGCAAATTCATGCTGGTAATAGTTTTCATCTCCACATGTCCCCTTTAAGTGCTTTTGCTGTGAAAACAGTACTATAAAGCTTTTAACTTCCTCAAGTAATAAATAATTTACTGCAAGAGAATAAATAATTTATTGTGTTTAAAGCTTGAGAATGTAGAGTCTGCAAGAGATAGTTTCACTGTAACTTTTGAATTTATATTAATGTCGACTCTTTAGTCTGGAAAAAGCAAATGGAAGTTCAGTATGAAATTTAAAATAGATATATTATTTATTTAAGTAATTGATGATATTAATAAAATAATTTACTCTTACATACATTATATTAGGCGTGACCCTGACACAAAGAAGTGAAGATATCAAACCCTGAAGTGTTTTGTGAGAAATTAACTCTAAGTTAAACTGTAACCAAATTGAGACAACAGCTAGGTATAGTATAAACATACTTGTAAACATTCACAAAATGAAAATATGAAGGTATTCATTTAAACCATATTATTAATTTCTTAAATTCACTTATCATAAACGCATAACGATGCAGGCTCTTGCTGAGATTACGTAATATCAAACTGCTATAAAAATGGATGAAGAGTCCATTGAGTAACTTTTGGGATTTTATACATGTAAAAAACATCTCTTAACATAACCATAAAATATTATGTACTATGTAGTAATACTCTTAAGAGCCCTTAATATCGTAAGTTATTCTTCCCGTCTCTGAGCAACCATAAAAGTACACCTTAGTTACCATGTATAACTTTACCTTCTTAAGAGCCTAAGTATTTGTTTACTATTTTTTTACTTCAAGCCTAATTAGCGGTCGTTACCTGTTTACTTATTTTTCTTCCGTAGTTGCTATACGAGTTATTTTATTTTCGACCGGCCTACCTATCTACCCATACACTTCAGTGCTTTTTCATAAAAATTAACGCTTACAAATTAGAATTGTTATATTATCAACAGTACATCGTAGTTGTAGTACATCGTGGGAAATATTCAAAATCAAATCAATAATGGCACAATATTTAAACGCTGACTGGATCCTACTTTTTTTAATTTTATTAGAAAATTATTATTTATGAAAGTTGCCCAAGGATAAATCTTTTTCGAACAATCTAGACTAGGTCCATTAATAACACCTATCTAATGTATATATTAACTGTAGTTCTAGTTTCAGAATGTAAACTTTAATCAATCATTCATCAAAGACTTTAAAATATTATAACGAGAGTCAGTCACAATATAGTGGCTGAAGGCAAATGGTCCGTGAGGACCGTAAATAGCGCTTACGGGCGGCGAAAGCGTTCCACGCTTTTAGTTATTATTTAATCAATGCTATTTGGTGTGAATATCTACATATAGGCATGACCTTAACCTTTCCATAAGCAACGTAGATAACAGCTATTTTAATGCCCTTTTTTATCCTGTGAATACATTTTCTGATTAGTTTCATACAACCTAGAGCATTTTATGGGTAGTGTACTGTGTAACTATGTAGAAATTATGCATCAATACCTCTTTTGTCCACAGCAAATATTACCTACATTTTATTTGTTTAATTAAGTCGCATCATAGTACACTCTACATATCATATAAAAATTTAAAATAGCGAAATCCAAATCTAACAGCTAAAATAAAACCAACGACTGCAATAGTGTTTAACGATACTTGATTGTATTAATATAGACAATTGTGAATTGTTATATTCATTACTTTGGCTTAAGTTAAAAATAGCTATAAAGATCAACAATATTTTTTTAAATTATTAAAAACTTATAAAAATAAAACTTATAAACATTTGCAAATTATACCTACTGACACTAATAAAAAAAACATCAAGAAACATGCAATTAACGTAGACAGTAAAACAAACCTCCATTACCGTAATTAATAAATAACAAAATAGGTATATCATAATTGAACTATAAATAAATAAAATATAAAAAGTACTCTAGAATGAGGTTCTAGACTACTTATACATGGAAATACGCATCCATGCATTATGCGAGTGCAGGATCAATTTTTGCAAGTCAATACGATCTCGGTCGGAGTGCGAGGGATCTTTGACGTCACATTTCAGTGTCATAGTTTATTTTGAGAATCGTACCTGTAAAGGGCGCCATCCTGACCATAGCTTAGCGCAGGCACTGAATAATGAATGCACCGAGCAAGGTTATCTTTAATATGTCCAAGAGCACTCTGATCGATGCAGCATCACCAAGTATTTCACGAGTCGCGACACAATACGTCCATGTATGAGAACCGTTTACGTCACTGTGTTTAACGAGGTTACTGTATAAGAAATAGTAGTTGTGGGTGGCGTATGTCGTGGTGAGCGACGTGCACCCCGCCCGTGGCTCGTTGCAAAGTGATCGCGTGGCCCGACCGCCCGCCCGCCGCCGTCGCGCCGGCATCCGACTGCAAGCCTTGGGCGGCTAGCCATTTCCATACGTACATTATATTTAAATACTATAAACCTTATTTCAGATACGCATTTTATTTATTACATTGATTGCTTTCAAAAATACAAAAAAGCTAGACTAATTAACATACACCTAAACGGTACGCATTGTTTATGCTAGAATTTTACTAAGAAATACGTAAAATAACAACAAAGAGTAAGAATATTTTAAACATTTGTGTTTATAAACGATCAAAATATTAGAATTCATAAAATAAGTAAGTATTTTCAGAGATTTTTTTTCAAATACTCCGTATGAATGAACACTGACGTAAATTAAAGTGACCTCTAGTGATATTTCGGAATCCTGTACTGTGTAGAGTAGAACAACTTGGGTATATGAACGTAACGGTACAAGAGGTCGCGTCCGTCGGATTTTCCACGTCTGAACAAAATGTTCCCACCCTGCGAGAGATGGCGCTACTGATATTCAACCATGCTATCAAGGTTTATCTTGATCCGAAATAATGCTCTACAATGCAGACTTTGCGTTTCTCTCATTGCGGAAAACTTCCTATAACTAGGTATGTGTTATATAAATAAGTCACTTGAGTATATTATATACAAATAAATGGCAATGTTCCTTCATTTAATTTTATACTGCGTATACCTAATGTAAATATCGAACAAAGTTTACCTTTTGTTAAGAGAAAAGTAAGGAAAATTGAAAAGAACTTGATATTCAGATTGCTTTGGAGAGTCATTTATTAAATTTGTGGAACCAATACATGTACATCCTAAATTCTCGAATAAATAATTAATACAATGATAATGTATATGGTAATGTATGCCGAGGTTTTTAGTTTAACTCATTTTTCACATACACGCAGGTAATATATTCAAATACTATAACGAGCTCTAAGTAGGGCACGACTCACGTTACAAAAGCGATAATGTATTGGGAGAACATTGATATACGAAATACTTACATACCAAACACAAAACCCAAATAATTATAATGTGGTTCTAGGCCAATACCTAATACATAATATACTTATACATATCTTCGTTATTGTATAATAGAGACGATAGCAGTAGGTACCTAAGAAATCCGTCCTTAGATTGAACCCCATGTTTCAACCCTACATTTTATTTGGGGGAATAAACTTCTGCCTTTGAATCCAATTATTGAATTGACTCAACTGGAAACATTTACAAAGGACTATCTATTCCTACTTCGATCATTAGGGAGCGAAGAGAAACATATGTGGCAAAATGAAAGGAGCCTTCAATAGAAACTTAATGTAGGATGTGTGTGACCATAAAAATAGATACCTACATATTATATTTTACAACAATAAAATATAAATAATATAGATGAATAAATATAGCTTTAAATGTATGTGTAACCTAGGTACCTTTATAGCAATGAAGAGCACATTTTATATAAAATTTTCCATATTAAACTACATATATGACTCCGTGGCCTATAATGATTTCGGTCAGGGAATGCCGAATTATGGGTTGTTTTTCTTTTTAAGAATTAACATTTTTAAAAGATTTATCTCTATTCTTTATTAAAACATTGTCAATAGTCTTTCTCAATTTATAACCATTATTTAGCAATTAACTTAAAAGATAAAGCCTATTGAGACTTGTTAAATATTCATAGCGTGGCACAAGATTACGTTTTTGCCCCTCATAATTCTTTATTTGGGAGGTAATAATATATAGTGTTTGCCGTTTCTTTCTCCCCAAGGTTCGCTGTTGGATACAATCCAACATACGAAAAGCCCAATACTTTTGCGAATAATAGTTGTTGTACAAAAAGTGTTTTACATTTGATTTAGAGTTGTAAATATTTCTTTATTAAATTGTATAAAAGATAAGTGCGTACGTTATATTTTTGTATGTTTTGAAAATTTGTCTCAAGCAGTTAAAAAAATACATACAATTCTGTTCTCATTTGTATAATATAATAAATATTTGTGTTTTTTCAATCATAAACAATGAAGAAGAAACCGTTATTATTAAAAATTGACGAGGAAAATGTAAAAAACGGTCCCTTTATTTACCAAACAGAAGAACTAATTTATAAGAAAACCAACAGTAGCAAGGCGGATTTTATCTGAGGGATTATTACCTATCTACGCAAGCTGCCTTCGCTAAAAGTAATGAGCGCTTTTCTTTAACTTTATCTGAACTTTGTGCTTTTCTCTTTCCAGTTAGTAAGATGGACATTTTTTTTATTAACAGCCAGTATTAGATTTGCCTTTTAAACGTATATAAAAGATTTTATATGAATTATTATTACAGTAAGTAGTAGTAATAAAAAAAATCACAATTTGAAACTATATTAATCTTTGCGAGTCATTACTACATTAATAAAAATCAAAATCTATTAATTTAGCTAATGACTAATCCGTTATAAGGTTTCTACCACGCCATTAAAAAACCTATTTGAAAATGATAGTTTCGTTAACCGTAAAAAATTGTATGTTAGACAAAGTCTATCGAATCTACCTATAGGTATAATATATAGGTAGAGTTTCTTGATTAGAAGTTTCCGTTACCCGTTATAGTAAAACTTGATTTACTGATCCATTTTCTTTACAAGAAGATGATTACTCAGGATTCTGTATCTTACCAGGGCCTTTTTGATTAATTCTTATTCACGGTTACGAGTTAACTACTTTTATCTCCCGGTATTTCTCGGTTTTCTCAAAGATTTATTTCTTTAATTACCTACTATACTAAGACGCCGCGGGCGGTCACTAGTCAGTGGTTAACAATATTCACATTGATTGTTTTTTTTTGTAAAAAACTTCTTTGGCAAGATTCAAAGAAACCAAAATCGTCGCCACACTCCATGACGTGACCGTATTGCCATGACGCGACCTTGAGATTTTACTCTGAACGCGCCTGAAGAAGTTTGGATGGAAAAATGAATATTATTTTGCAACATTTTAGATCAAGGCTACAAGAATTGTATACGATACTCAACAAACTGCTACTTGACCGTGTCGACTTGATATAAGAAAGATAGTTGTAACAATTGGGTCGCTCGACTTGCGACAGCAGCACATATTTCAACAATATATTGACGTGTTTATTCTTTTCCTCTAATTTTTTTTTTTTTTTTTTTTTTTTTTTTTATTTTTTTTATGTCAGAGCAAGCAAAGGAGCAGATGGGCCACCTGATGTTAAGTGGTCACCACCGCCCATAAACACTTGTAACACTAGGAGTGTTACAGGGACGCAACGTCTCTTCGCACTGACAGAGGATCGAGCCTATCGGAAAGCCTACGGTCATCGACAATTCGAGCTGCTCGACGTTGGATGCGGTCAAGAGGAAGGAGTTGATACTGTGGGGCTCCGGCCCAGAGATGAGAACAGTACTCCATATGCGGTCGCACCTGAGCCTTGTACAGCTGAAGTCGGTGGGCCGGCTTGAAGTACTGTCTCGATCTACTGAGCACACCAAGTTTTTTCGAGGCTAATTTAGCCTTCGCTTCCAAATGACTGCGGAATTGAACGTCACTCGAGATTTCGACTCCGAGGATTCCGATTTTCGGCTATATACTAAGGGGAGTACTCTTAAACCGAGGTTCTACGACAAATGGGGTCTTTTTAGCGGTGAACGCGCAAACCTGTGTCTTTAGGGGATTGAACTCGACAAGATTAAGTTCGCCCCAATCCGAGACTTCTTGGAGAGAAGACTCGACTTCAGACACAAGTTTGTTTCGACTCTCATTGAGGCTTTCCTTTGAGGTGTTTGCACGGCCGGGATAAAGAGCATCCCCCGTACTGTCGTCTGCATAGCAATGAATGTTACTGATTTGTAACAAATCATTGATATGCAGAAGAAACAGTGTAGGAGATAGCACGCAGCCTTGTGGGACACCAGCATTCACATGAAGAGGCTTAGAGCAAGAACCGTCGATAACGACCTTAATGCTCCTCTCTTCCAGGAAGCTGGCAACCCAATTAACGATGAAAAATATATTTTTTGCTGTTTCTCTATGAATATGAACGAATTGAATTATTTATGTATAACTTTTATCGCTTTCAAGTGAAATGAATTTCCACTTTATTGAAACATGGTGTTTTTTATGAATTGTAAAATCAATAAAAAAAGTATATGCTTGCATACAGTCTCATAGGCCGTCGGTAACTAAATATAGAATATTCTTGGGGTTGCTACAAGATAATCCAATAGTATTGAGTTACCTATTCCCTTGTTAGTTCACGACAAAGCTATGCTCCAAAGTCTAAGCAATATAACGCTGAGTTTTAAAGTGTATTTATGTATGATTTATGTAATAGATGACAGAATTAATATTTTAGAATTACTAATACTTAATATTTTGAAGTACATATTTTATGATTTCCCCATACATTGTGTATTGTAATGAACCAGCAATACCGGTAAGTTTGTCTGTATATTTAGAAATCAGTATCTTACATAACCATTGAAATTGAATATTGCAACATGTATTTATAAAAATGATTTACTCAGGTATATGTTACTCTAGATGACTTCTAATTATTTTCTTTATTATTCACAAATAAACTATTTAAAATTGAGTTTTGGGCCAACTGAAAAAAAGCTTAATTTATAGTAAAAATAAAAAATTAACTACTCGCTTTTTTACAGACATTCACATTTAACTGTCCACTAGCCTCGAAACTTACTTAAAATTAAAGATACTTATATTTTTTCATATTCAATTTCTAGTTATAGACCGGACTCTCAGTGGAGTTTCGTTTGCAAAAATAGCGGACCTAAATCTGACTTCTGATATATATTGTATAGATCCCAGACATCCTATAGACAGATGTTGCCAACCAGTTTTGTGGTCCCCCTCTCCCCACCCCGGTAATTAAATATGGCATACAAAGAAAAAAATAAAAATTTCCAAAACATGCCGTGTGGGTATCAAATGAAAGAGCTTATTGAGTAGATCACGAATATATAGCATACTATAACATTTCTTACACTTTCTCTAAGATTTTTTAGAAAATTTACGAAAATGCTCCATTTTTGAGTTAACTTTAAACCACTATAGATTGAAAACTCATGAATATATTTTTTAAATTATTATTTTAAATAATTAACAATAGTCCATTGTTTACGATTCAATAGTTCGTACAGTGAAATAGTTGCATGGGGGAGTGGGGGGAGCATTCAAAGATGGCGAGTATATTTTCAAGTTTATGCCAGAAATAAAGGCCTAATACAAAAATATCGGTGTCAGGGCTTAGAATAATTATCTCTGCACTGTCGTTGTGTTTGACAGAATGAAAAATATGGGAGAACATTCTTGAATCAGCCTCTGTGTGATTAGATTTCAAATCGGTAACTTCAGTGAAAGTTGCGCCTTGCAATTTAAAACATTTTGTGGGGTCATCAAATCCACCACATACATATAGCTCACTTATATTATATTACGAACTATTGAATCGTAAACAATGGACTATTGTTAATTATTTAAAATAATAATTTAAAAAATTTATTCATGAGTTTTCAATCTATAGTGGTTTAAAGTTAACTCAAAAATGGAGCATTTTCGTAAATTTTCTAAAAAATCTTAGAGAAAGTGTAAGAAATGTTATAGTATGCTATATATTCGTGATCTACTCAATAAGCTCTTTCATTTGATACCCCACACGGCATGTTTTGGAAATTTTTATTTTTTTCTTTGTATGCCATATTTAATTACCGGGGTGGGGATAGGGGGACCACAAAACTGGTTGGCAACATCTGTCTATAGGATGTCTGGGATCTATACAATATATATCAGAAGTCAGATTTAGGTCCGCTATTTTTGCAAACGAACATCTCCTTGGAGCCTGCTCTATTAGGATTACAGTAATTTTAAGTAACCCAAATCATTAAATTGTTCCTTTTGGGTGTTCGATCGATGAGCCGACCGTAGTCCATTCATCATGCGACGAAACGCACTTTACATTGATATACATAGTTGAGTACGCATTACATATTATGGAAGGAACGTTCAACCTTATATTTAGACTATTAGAGTGCAATATTGAAAAACTATAGTCTTGTGCACTACCTGAATTATTTGTCGATCTTGAATACCTAATTACCAAATAATTATATTTTTTTTCTAACGATTCATGCATAAATGCATCCAATGAAATTGTGAGAGTTATAAAACTTATTAAATTGTAATCAAGAAGATTTTTCATTCTCTATTGCTTATTATTATAATGCACTTGTTACTTTTTAAAAATGTATAACAAACAATAAATTATACTTTATATTGTAATAATTGACGAGAATGATAATGGCGCAGGATGTTATTAGATTTGAAATCTCAAAAGGGCTCGATCCCTACACTCGTCTCTAGCACGTTAAGGACCCTTCTTTGCAATAAGTGTCTACCCAACACACTGTAATGTTTTTAGTAGACATAAAACGGGAATGAAGTCATTAAAAAGTTGAACTTTTAGTACCTACGCTTGGAATAACGAGCTTTTAGATTTCAGTAATTTATGACACATAATAATAAAAATATAGGTATAGAAATTGAATAACCATTCCGATACATCGAGAACATTTAAAGGACATTGGGCAGATTGCCACATAACAACCAAATAGTTATGTGCAAAAAGGTTTAAAAATGCTTCTTAAATATTATAACCTCAGTTCTTAGCTTTATCTACCGACTTAAACAATAAAATCATCATAAAGTGTCTTACCGGCAAACGAAAGGAGACTATAGTATTATATCTATGTAAAATAATGAAAACGCGGCAGAGTGATGAATCACAACTATAACATGGAACGCGTCCGCGTAAGCTCTGCGAGTGACTGACGCACCCCGCTACGACTTCATCGGTCGTAGGCAACGCTACAGCCTACGACGAAAAGCTTCAAGGCCCGCGCTGTGTTTTCTATGGTTACAGTTCTAGGGTTGCTACAACCTTAACCTTACGTTATTTAAATAACACGACTGTAAATTCTGGATGTTTGGTTAAGCTAATTTATGTGTGTTGTAATGAATTCGTGTTATTTTAATGAAGCAACTATTGTTTATAATTTTTATCTTACCTCAAATGTTAATTATTAATACAGATTGGATTAATACAGAAAATAACAATCATTATAAATATATAAGTTGAGTTAAGCTAAGTTTATTTTGTTATCAATATAAATATTTAGCAGATTTTTGTCGGATCGATCTATCAATAATTTCGATTATTTCTTGATGATGAATTGAATAGAATTAGTATTTTGAATTAACCTTTTTTTAATTTGGATTTTTATTTAACTGGGTAGTTTATATTTAGTGAATTGAATTACCTGTCTACAGATTACAGAAATATCAATTAATGATAAGAGAATCAGTTGAATATGTTATTCGTGCTATGGGATGGGGACATAACATAATATGGTTCACAGGTACTAAATTATAATTAATTAAGCTTTGAAGCTTTTTTAATTAAAGTATCAAACCATTTTAAAACTATATTGAAAACCAATGATTGTCTTGTTTCAAACTAAGAAACTGCCAATAAAAGTCACTTGGCTGTTAACTAAAACGAGACCCCAGAATAAAGCCGCAGTTAAGATGGGACGCTGGCGACGTTTAGAGCGAGATAAGCAAACCTTTTCATTGCTATCTAAATTCTGAGATAGCAGGCGTATTTTGCACGATTTTATCTGATAATAATTTGTATATTTTATACAAGTATGTGGCTTTTGTGTTGGGATAGTCACGTACTAATAATGAGTAGCAGTCTATTATGTTTATCCTTTTTAGTTCGGTTTAAATCAACATGTTTATTACCCTGATTAAAAGCATACACTTGTAACTATATAATAATAAAAGTAAGAAAAATATTAATTTAAAACATAATTTGTAATCCTACTACTACACTAAAAAGCCACCGTCACGTCTTTGCCGACGACTTTCAAATTTATCGTCACACTTCGTTTGAAGACCTACCGAATGCTGTAACCAAAATGAACGACGACGTATCCACTATTGTCAATTGGAGTTATAGTCACGGCCTGAACGTCAACCCAATTAAGACGCAAAGTATAATATGCGGTACAAAATACTCTTGTCTATATATGTCATACTCGGTTCTACTTTGCCTAGGGTAATAGTTGGTGGTATTCCTGTACCGTATAGTACGGAAATTAAATGTCTAGGGATTTGGATTGATCGTGTCTATCCCGTACCCACTCCCACATTTGAAGAAGTGCACAAAGCAATCATGCGGCTCAAAAATAACAAAGCACCAGGTATTGACGGCGTGCCTTCTGAAATATGGAAGCAAGGTGGGGCGGTGATTCAATCCAAGTTGTACGAAATCCTTAGAAGGATATGGGAGGAACATATACAGCCAAAACATTGGAATACAGGGATCATTTGCCCAGTTCACAAAAAAGGTAGCAAGAGGAAATGTAGCAACTACCGCGGAATTGCTCTGTTGCCAACAGCATATAAAATCCTGTCGTACATATTGCTGGATAGACTGGAACCCTACGCGGAAAAAATCCTCAGCGATTATCAGTGTGGGTTCCGTCGAAACCGAAGTACGATCGACCAGATTTTCCTCCTCAAACAGATCATGGAAAAGAGGTGGGAATACGCTCTGAGCATGCACGCGCTATTTGTAGATTTCGAGAAGGCTTATGACAGTATTGATAGGGGCGCCCTGTTTACAATTCTAAAGGAGCTTGGTATACCAGCCAAACTGGTGGCCTTAATAAAAACAGCTATTGGAAACAGTAACATGCGAGTGAGGGTGGGCAAAGAACTATCAGAAGAGTTTGCGGTGCTCACCGGATTAAAACAAGGCGATTCTCTGTCGCCTGTGCTATTCAATTTGGTACTGGAATATATCCTGCGGAAAATGCTTGCATTGGACTGCGGAGTGTTACTAAATGGAAAGCATTTGGTGATTGGATATGCTGACGACCTCGCATTGCTTGGTGAAAACCGTGACGAAGTGGGTAAAGCCGCTGAGACCTTAAAACAAGAAGCTGAAAAGGTCGGACTAAAAATAAACGAAAAAAAAACGGAATATCTCCACATGAAGCGCTATAGGAACACACGAACTCAACGCCAAAACCTACAGGTTGGAGATACTACGTACACGGGAGTAGCTAGCTTCAGATATCTGGGTTGCACGATAACGGATGCACACACTAGAGAGGAAGAAATTAAAATCCGCATACAAAATACCCTCAAGTGTGGTGCTGCCTTGCATAAAGTCCTCGTGTCTAGGCTTCTAAGTAAAAAAACCAAACTTCGGATATACAAAACGGTTATAAGACCAATACTTACTTATGGTTGTGAAGCCTGGACCCTAACCCAGAACGAAGAGCGTAACCTTTTAGTCACAGAACGAAAGCTTCTTAGGAAGATCTTTGGTCCTATCAGACAAGAGGATGGAAGTTGGAGAATCCGGAAGAATGCCGAATTAGAAAAACTCATGGCCGAGCCAAATATACTTGGGGAAATAAAAGCGCATCGCCTGCGTTGGCTTGGTCATGTAGAGCGAATGGGTGAGGAGCGAGGTCTGAAGAGAGCATACTTGGGCCGTCCCTCGGGCCGTCGGCCGGTGGGTCGACCCAAGTATCGCTGGCGCGATCAAGTGGAGAGGGACCTGAGTGCGCTTCAAGCCAGTGACAATTGGCAAGAGACCGCTCAGGACCGGGGAAAGTGGAGAGTTCTCGTCTCGGAGGCCAAGACCCACTTCGGGGTTTCAGCGCCACAGGAGTGAGTGAGTGTGTGTGTCTATCCTGGAATCACCAAATTAAGGAGGTTCGTAAAAAAGTTTTTGCTGCCGCTGGTTCGCTCCGTCGCTTACGTAACTTTCTGCCGATACCGACTAAGATTGCGCTCGTCCAAACACTCCTCTTACCTATCATAGATTATGCTGATGCGTGCTATCCTGACCTCTTCGAATACCACCTAGACTGCCTTGAGCGCCTTCAGAATTTCTGCATAAGATTTGTGTTTGGTCTGCGCAAATACGATCACGTCTCCGAGTTTCGCACTAAGCTCAAATGGCTTCCCATCCGTCTTCGCCGAAATACTCATATCCTTCACCTCCTGTACTGTGTTCTGTTCGATCCAAGAACTCCGCGATACTTAAAAGAGAGATTTGAGTTCCTGGTATCTAACGTTAACCCGACGCGTTCCTCTAATAAGCATCGTCTAGCAATGCCACCGCATGTCAATCACGTTTACAACTCTTCGTTCACTGTGCGTGCCATTAAACTTTGGAATGATTTACCGTTGGACATAAGAGCAGCTCAATCTCTCTCTACGTTCAAAAACTTACTGAAGCAATTTTATTTATCCAATTAGTTGGTAATAAATTTTTAGGTATTTTTATTTATTTATTTTTTCTCTCTCTCTCTATTTAACTTAATTTAGGGTCAATTGTGTCGGTGTGCGTTTTATATATTATTATGTATGTATATTTATATATGTATGTATATATTAAAATTGTAATAGTTATGTATGTATCTATTTATTTTGTTATATTATGTATGTGTATGAGTATGTATATGTGTATGTATAAGTAAATTCGTATGCTTATATTAATATATGTATATATATATATATATATATATATATATATATATATATATATATATATAGATATATTTATATATATTTATATATATTTTTTATTATTTATTTATTATTATTTTTTTCTGTTTTTAGTGCACCTTGCCCTGTTTTTTTATTACTCATGCACTGCGTCTCCTTGTCCACCAGGTTGTCTGGAAGAGATCGCTGTCTGAGCGATAAGACCGCCTGTTGTGCTCTTTGTTACTTATATTATATGTATCCTTATTTGTACTTTTCTCTGTGGTGCACAATAAAGAATTTTTGTTTGTTTGTTTGTCTTTCTGTCTATCTATTCGCGTTAAACTTAAAAGTTACTGCACCGATTTTCATCCAACTTTCGTCATTAAGGTTTTAGTGTATAATTTTAGCTCTAATTTTGTTAAAGGTACTGTAAGTACTTATTAATATTTTAATGTGCAATTAAGGAATTGTCATTCATTAAATTCATATCCATAAATACACATAACCTTCACATAACACACGTAGAAGGCTGCCTCATTGATTGAGTAAGCTATATTAACTAAAAAGTAAAAACCCTAAAATAGGTATAGAGAAAGTTGTCAAGGGAGACCATAGACCGTGGACGATAGATAGATAGAAAACACTTTATTGTACAATGCACACAAAAACAAAATTTACAAAAACGATATTTAACTAAAATAAATGTACAATTTGGCGGCCTTATCGCTTAAAAGCGATTTCTTCCAGGCAACCTTGGGATATAGGAAAAATAAATCAGTAAAACGGTAGATAGTGCATAAATACATGCATATACAAGAAACTGTAATTATACATAGATAGATAACTTAAGAATTAAATAATATTATACAAAATGAGAAATGAGCAGTATAGGAATACAAATATTAGAAGAGAGGAAAATAAATTTACATAAATAGATAACTAAATTAGCAAAGAACATAGACAAACAGCATTAGAGAGATAGATAGTAGTTCTTAACAAGAGTTTTAAAACTATATAAAGATTGGGCTTGCCTGATCGTTGTCGGGAGAGAGTTCCACAATCTTACGGCTTGTACGGTAAAAGAGCAATCGTAGAATTTGGAAGTGTGAACAGGCATACGAAGCGTAAGATTGTCGGAGGAACGGAGATTGAGTTCATGAGAAGACCCCATAAACACAAATCTTTTTTTCAAGTAGGAAGGAGTTCTAGGATCAAAAAGGATGGAGTATAATAAGGAAAGGATATGCATATTCCGGCGAAGACGGATAGGAAGCCATCTGAGCTGTGAGCGGAAATCGGAGATATGGTGGAATTTACGTAAACCAAAGATAAATCTAATTACAAAATTTTGAAGACGTTCCAATTTATTAAGGTGCTCCTCAGTAAGGTCTAAATAGCTTGCATCAGCGTAGTCAAGGATAGAAAGAAGCAAAGACTGCGCGAGCAAAATTTTCGTGGGTTTTGGTAGAAAATTGCGCAGTCGTCTTAACATCGAACCAACCCCAAAGATCTTACGGCTTACCTGTTGTACGTGTTCTGTCCACGATAGAGTTTGGTCAAACCATATGCCGAGATTTTTAACCGTCGGACTGTATTCAACATCAACACCATCGATAGTAATTGCAGGCAGGTCTTCAAAAGAAACCCTAGATATGAAGTGAGGACTGCCTATTACTATTACTTGCGTTTTCGTTGGGTTAATTTTGAGTCCATACTGATGAGCCCATGTCACAATAGCACGCAGATCTTTATTGATACACTCAACAGCTTGTTCAAGATGCTCAAGACTTGCATGGGTGTAAATTTGTAAATCGTCTGCATATAGATGGTAGAGAGAAGATAATTTACAAGTTATTGAATTAATAAATACGCTAAAAAGGAGTGGTGACAACACGCCGCCTTGAGGTACGCCAGCAGTGATATCGCACCAAGTTGAAAAATTATTATCAACACGTATACACTGCCGGCGACCATGTAGATAGCTACGAAACCAGTCGATCACTGCAGGAGATATATTAAGAGAACTCAGCAATGCCAACAATATATCGAAATCAACGGTGTTGAAAGCATTGGAAAAGTCTATAAGAGTAAGAATTGTTAGCTGTTTTTTATCCATTGCCAGACGAATATCATCTGTAACCTTGACAAGCGCAGTGACCGTACTATGACCGGCTCTGAAACCGGATTGTAAAGGATCTAATAAGGAGTTTTTCGTTAGAAAAAGGCACAGCTGTTGCTGTACTAGTTTCTCGAGGATTTTTGAAAGGAAGGGCAGAATTGAAATGGGACGATAATCGGAAAAGCTGGAAGGGTTAATCTTTTTCGGGAGAGGAACTACATGAGCGTCCTTCCAACTATCGGGGAAGCTAGCGGTTGAAATAGAGAAATTGAGGATATGTGATATGATAGGAGTGACTATGTCAAGGATAGGTAGGATCATAGTACGGCCAATGCCATCACAGCCCAGAGCATTCGAAGCAATGGACAATATTATGTTCTTTTTAATATCACTGTCAGTGAACGATGTGAAATTGAACGGAGGAAAACTAGGTGTCGGCAAAGATGAAAGAAAGTAAATAGTATCAAACTTAGTGTTGCAATCTAAAGGAGCAACCGAAGAAGTAAAGTGTTTATTTAATTGGTTTAGGTTGGTATTGAGAGGAATATTAGTATTAGATTTGCCAACTCCAAGGGATTTAAGAAATTTCCAGGTACTACTTGTGTTGCCGTTCTCAACAGATTTATGGAAGTGGCGTCGTTGCGCATCTCTACACATCGTATTGCAGCGATTACGAAGAGTTTTATATTTCTCCCGGTTGAAGTCTGAGTTGTGCTGCTTGAACCTTGATTTAGCCAAATTCTTCTTGTGAACTAGCGATTTCAGCTCATCAGTAAGCCAAGGAGCCGGAGCATGTTTCATTTTAATAGCTCTAATGGGTGCATGGACGTCGTACAATTTTACAATAATAGTGTTGAAGACATCAACTTTAGCTGTCACTGTGTCGGCAGAGAAAACGGGAGACCAATCTATTTTTTGTGCATCTTCACATAGACGTTCTAAGTTCATATCACGAAAATTACGCTGCAGCAGAACCTTGTGCTTCTTTTTAGGAGGACGTAGGAGGTATGACAGGAAGATTAGGTCATGAAAGGAAAAGGCGTCGGCGGAACATTGCCCGTGTTTCGAAACATGGCTAGTGGAAGAAACAATAACGATACCGATAGACGATATACCTAGAAGGTTTAAAAATTTTCACCATTTTCCTTTTTTAGCATTCTTATATTAGCTTCATCTGTATGTTTGTATGTAACCAACTCCTTGAGACACGAATTTGATCCACTTTTAACGGACAGTTTTAATTCAAACTTTGTGTATCAAGGATCAGTGACCATACAGTAATTTTATGAGTTTATCGTATTAATCTGAATAGCAAAATTACCTAGTTTATAAAAAAATGAATATTGTTTTAAAAAAATATTATTTACTTGATTTGATTCTATAAGTAAAGTGTATTTTAAGTTTTTAAAACATATATTTAAGACTAGCCGCTCCGCGCGGTTTCACCCCCGTGGCTCCTCTCCTGTTGGTCGTAGCGTGATGGTATATAGCCTATAGCCTTCCTCGATAAATGAGCTATCTAACACCGAAAGAATTTTTCAAATCGGACCAGTAGTTCCCGAGATTAGCGCGTTCAAACAAACAAACAAACAAACTCTTCAGCTTTATAATATTAGTATAGATTAGGTTATTACGTAATTAGGGCCCTGAAGAACCGCCATACTGGTACAAACCAATAAATATTTTGTGACTTTGTACATCTTCTTGTCTATTTTTATTTTTTAACAAGCTTTTTGTCCGCTATAAATAGCAACGCACAAAAACGGGGATGGAATCCAGTGTTTTTCTTTCATATCCCTCCCTTAATAAAATAAAACACACCTTTTCATACTAAAATATATTTATTTTTCTTTGCTTAATCGTACAAAATATTTCACAAATCGTTTAAAAACTAAACAAACAAACAGGTTTGTGAAAGCTTCTGGAACAGAACATTGACAAAATATAACTTAAGATATATTTATTACACATGTTGGTTGGTAATACCCATCAGGGCCAATTGTTTGACGTTGAGATAAATGAATGTCTGTAAGTTGTACCACGCCAAAGTCGTAATCTTTGAACTTATTCAGTATATCAGTTCCATCGAAAGTCTGCCTGGTTCCCTTGTTCCGAGGCCTACTGTCATCTTCGACTTCACTCCTTCCTCTATATTTTGTATTGAGGAGTGTGACGTGCATTTTAACGTTATCGCGATCAAACTCCTTTTCCATAAACCCTAAAAAGATTTATTTAATTAGTATCACATCACAAATGAAGTAGGCATTTTAAACATTTTTTTTCTACACCTAACATAGTTTTTAAAAATGAAAATATAGACTTAACATCATTTCAAGATTAAATTCATTAATCACCTATTTTTGCGCGTCTATAGGTAGTGTCTTTCCTTAAATAAAATATCACCTATATTTAACACGGCAATGATGAAGTAAAAACGTGTAGAGAGGTTATTAACGCTCCGGAAGTGCAACAGCGAAATGTGGTTAATTAGCCACAATTTTCGTCATTTTTCTCTATTTCACGATATTTACTTTGACTTCTAATAAATAGTGCGTGCATTAGTTTGCCTAGCTATGTGTGTGTGGAACCTATCTACTTACAACTTTTCACTTATAATATAATTTTTATGCGTAATTTAAGCCATGAAGATAAGGCAAGTCGAAAAAAGCCGAAAAAATGATGAGTTAATACGCATTTTAGTTTTGATTTTATGAGAAAATAAGTGAATACATATTTGTGAAAATACCTAGTAAATAATTACTACATAATTGGCTTATAATTTTAGATAAGTACGAAACTTTTACAGTGATGATATTTTTATGACCACAATTACTTTTAACTATCATCCACAATGAAGCCAAGCGTTAATGAGCGAAACTAATTTATTAACTCAACTTTTTTTCATGCAAGCCCGTTTATAACGAAATGTATTAGATTTAAATTGAATGTTTTAAAATCGAACGAAGTTAATAATTCTTAATATTTAAAAATTTATTAATAATTAGCGGTCCGCCCCGGCTTCGCCCGTGGTACATGTTAACGTTTTTCTCCATAAGAACCATCCTCTTAGTTCAAGTAATATTATAACGAAATCGGTTCAGCCGTTCTCGAGTTTTGCGCTTGCCAACACATTTGACGAATCTTTTTAGTTATATAGATTATCAATATCTATTAGTTATGTATAGTAGATAATATTTTTTTTACCATATTGTAGAAATAAACTCCCAAAATACGGAAAAGACCCTGATGTCATGATGTCAGAGCTTCCATTTATATACTGTGAAGTAATATTAAAAAAAATTACCTTTTTTATAAAAGAAATCTACTATCGAATCCACCATTTCTTGTAACAATCCAGCTGGAGCATTTTCTTCTTCAACACAACTATATAAAACATTTATCTCTTTTGGGTCATCATTCATATAGGATAAACCTTTTATTCTTAATCTTAATGGCAGATGATCTTGTATAATAGGCCTGTAATTTTAATATATTTCATTAATTTTATTGTTTTAAGAAGTATATAAAAAATTGAAAAAGAGGAAAGTTACAATTTTTTTTCATACTTTTCTACAAAAAAACGATGTCAACCCCACTATTACACTTTTAAGTAAAAATCTAATTAACAGTAGGTATAATAATAATCCCAAATAAAATCAATCCTTTTCCACAAAACACTTTGTACTAACTCCTCAAATAAACTGCATTCTACAAAATGAATACATAGTTACATGATTATCCTCTCCTTAGCTTCAGTGAGCAGTTTTGACACCAGTAACCTCTCCTCATTATCCATGAGACACATCACTCCAACAGTCAGATGGAGCTTGGTCGCTGGTATAAACAAAGATTCCTCCAAAGCCCTGCTCTGACATTCTCGTAAAACAGATTCCTATAAATCACTTCTAGATTAATCTAAAACGTTAGACTTTTGGAATTTTTATGTGAAAACTAGATGGTTAATATAAAATATTCTTTCAATAATATTAAGGTACATTTTTCTGAACGTCTGAGATACTGTCTCTATAAATGCAATTTTACAAAAACAATCATTTTTTTTCATATCGAGTAAGATCTCTTTTTTATGATGGGGCCGCGGGTATTGTATTGAATTCACCCATGAGCCCGTCAGCAGCAGCGTCAAACGCAAACCTTGAGGAAGATGGTTTGCCAGTTCTACCCTCATATGATTGGGCAGCATAAGTGGAACATGTTTCACTATACATGCATAAGCAAATATGGCACCCTTCATCAAGCATCAAACAGGAGATTCCTATTATTTACCTTGAATGTTTCAAATGTTTTCTGTATGTTAGGTTGGTTCAGTGGAATTGAAATAAAATGGGTCGCTCTCTGTTTCCGTCTAGCAGACATTACAATGACATTTATTCTTCGACAAGCTGCTTTTACATTCTGAAAACGACATGATTATATTATTAATATATACTAATATTACAAAGCTGAAGTGTTTGTCTGTTTGAATTGGCTAATCTCAGGAACTACTGGTCTGATTTGAAAAATTCTTTCAGTGTTAGATAGCCCATTTAGCGAGGTAGGCTATATATCTTCACGCTAAGACCAACAGGCGCGAAGCAATGCGGGTGAAACCGCGCGGAGCAGCTAGTTTTTTATAAGAATTAATATAAATATCTAACTGTAAAAGAACTAACTGCAATGCTTGGACCATATATGAGTATATCCTTGTTTTCTCCAATCCTGGGGATTTTAACGTCTGTGTTGGTGTCTCTTTGTATTCGCATTCTCATCGCGCCTTTCTTTCCAATTATATTTCCGAGATAATGTCTGAAAATTAAATTAAAAAAAATATATTTTACAATTGAACAGTTTATTATGGTCTTCTTATAATGACTAATCATTCATATTGTAGAATTTCTTTTTGTGGTATAAAATACCTGTACCTATGTTGGTACTCTCATTATGACCATCTCAAAAGTCAGATGAGACCAAAGAAACTAGATGTGGCATACATAGTGTTTCTCTATACAACCGCAGGAGATTGCTAATATTGCTGATGATAAAAAATCTTACTTGGAAACATGGAGACTTGTACAATATCTGCCTGAATCCATCATTTCAACATCAAACTCATTATCATCATCATCTTCTTGCATATCTTGGAATGGAATTTCTGGAAATATTTGTCATAATGATTTGATTAATTTGTATTTGATTGATTTAAATTTAAAGTAAATGGTGTAAGTGCACTTCTGTTACAATCCCTGTGGTATTATTTACTTAATTTAATTCTTAATCTAGAAATGTATTTTATATATTATAATATAGGTAATCAGACAAGTTAATGATTGGAAACTTAACTTTCGGTTAATTAAATAGATTTAATTTAGACTGCTTTTTGTAATAAAGACTTAACATTCCTCACCATTTTCATATAAATCATGTTCAACATGAGTTGAAATTTCGGAAGTAGCATCATTTACTCTATAACATCTGCCTTCAATCCATACTAACTCTGGCCTAAGAATATCATTCATATTGAATGTGTTTTTATTTGTTTAATAAGTATAATAAAATTAATTGCATTGTATTGCGGTAATGCGAATTTTGCAATTTCAAAACATCAAATGTAAATGAATTATGAAATGTGTCAACTGTCAAGTGTCAATTGTCAAATGTTTGAAAACAAGAGAGGTGCCACCTATGAAGTCCCCCGCCGAAGCTGAAGGTAGGAAATGGGTAATTGAATTGAAGAGAGGTGCCACCTATGAAGTCCCCCGCCGAAGCTGAAGGTAGGAAATGGGTAGGAACAACTATTCTGTGGTAGGAACTTTATGAGGTAGGAAGTGGGAACGGCCATATTAAAGAAAATTAACACTCCTCGTTTTGCGTCGGGGGTTAAAAAAACATGAGTCTACAACTGTGAAGTGAAATCTATAGAAGATAGAAAAAATATGAGTTCTGTAAAACGAAAGTTTGCATTGAAATACTTCACACCCCGCGGCCCGCCACTTAGCCCCGCCATTACGAATTGGACTAAATTGGGTACGATTTGAAAAATTCATTGGGTGTTTATATAGCCCATTTATCGAGGAAGGCTATAATATATCATCCCGCTAAGACTAACAGATTTTTTATAGATTCTAGAATTTTAACAGATTCAGTTATATTTTATTAGTATTAGCTGCCCCAGCAGGCGTTGTTCCAGTGTTGCCACCGAAGTATCAAGCTACCCACCAGAAGCGACCTCTGAAACCACCAGAAATCCACTAACAAAACTCGCGCCAGTTTAAAAAATCGCTAATTTTTCCACCAACTTTATTTTTAGCAAATTTTTGTTCATCGCGAAAGAAAACAATATTTAAAAGATACGTTTATTGGAGAAATAACATTAAAATTACACATTATGTAACAAAAATAATGAAATTATATTAATAAGTCATCTTCAGATGAGTCGTTTCCGTCCCCGATAATTTACTGCCATTTTTTATTAAAGAGTTTGTGGCTTGGATTTATTTCCTTTTGACTGTTTTACCCACTAGAATCTAGATGAAAGAGTGTTGCTGCACGATGGAATTAAACTCCAAAAACGATACGAGTAGAGTTCATAGTCGTCGTTCCAATATTTAAGAAAAAAAATGGTTGCCTGTAAAGTCGGTTTTACGGGCGAAGATTTTACGTGACAACGTCTTTTTCTCGATCATAGTTGAGTGGGAGAGAGACGCAAGGCATTCGGCGGGCCTCTCTCTCGTTCGGTGACTCATCGTAACGTTACCGAGCGTTACACTTTTTCATAAGTGACTCCCAGTCGCAACCTAATTTAAGACGTTGTCACGTCAAAAAAAAATGGTTGCCTGTAAAGTCGGTTTTACGGGCGAAGATTTTACGTGACAACGTCTTTTTCTCGGTAGAATATTTATGTGCTGCGCGAGCGGCAGACCGCGGGCCTCTCTCTCGTTCGGTGACTCATCGTAACGTTACCGAGCGTTACACTTTTTCATAAGTGACTCCCAGTCGCAACCTAATTTAAGACGTTGTCACGTCAAAAATACTAAATTCTTAAATTCCACTAGACAAATCCACTAGCCACTAAAGTCAATATTTGTCCGCTAAAAAGCAAGCCAAAACCACCAGATTTAGTGGAAAATCCACTATGTTGGCAACACTGCGTTGTTCTGCTCTATTGCACCTTTTTTGTATTCTCGAGTTTTACACTGAGCAACACATTTGTCAATTCATTTAATTATTATTTTAGTAGAATTTTTATAAAAGTATTTAGAAATGCCCCGGCGTTTCAACATTCATTACCTCTAATATTATTGACTAGCTGTGCCTGTTGGTCTTAGCGTGATGATATTATATAACCTATACTCTATACCTAAACCTACTTTGAACATTTTGATGAGTCAGTGTAATAATTTGATTAATGGTCTTAGTAAACAAACTTACCTTCAGCAGGTTTAGCCTTCAATTGCCTACGCAGATGCGGAGGGATGTAGCGGCCAGCACTTTTAGTAGCCTGAGGCTGCAAGTCCAGACCAGCAAGCTGTATAAAAAAAATTATTACACATCTTTAGTAATACATAATATGCTAACATAAGACAAAGAAAGAATTTAAGTATTTAATTTTAAGTCACTACTTAAAAACCATATTATGCTAATAGATCAGAAAGGAAAAATTTTGACATTCAAAGTGATTCCAAGATTGTTTTTAATTATTAATACACACATAACATTAAAAAAAAAGATGTACTTTTTTTAATTTAATGACCTAAACACAGGTTTTTCCTTATTATGAAGACAGAAACACATTTCATTAGTGAAGTCAATAAAGATTTTATTTCATTACAGGCTAGTAGCTGTTCGCCCCTGGCTCCGTCAGTCAATATTTTTGTTTTATTACTTTTGCAATTTTTAACTAGTTATTATACCTCATCCAAATAAAACATATACAACAAACCATAAATGATTTAAATCTATTCCTTCGTTATTGATTTATAAGCAGTGTAAAGAACTGTCTATCTATAGATAATAAAATCAAATATGTATTTAAAATTAGGTTCTAGAACTAAGAATTAGTTATCATTGAATTGGGAATGTCATTAAGTTTAGAAATCAAGAAAATGCATTTATTTAACACTTTCTAAAAATAGATATTGCAGAACAAGGTCATTTTTCAGTAAAGTTACAAGCCACCTTGTTGTGAATCACAACCGCTAATTAATTATATAAAAAGGGTATACAAATATAAAGGACAAGAGTAGGTATGTTCTTCAAGATACTTGTGACTAATATTTTGTGTCAGTTTCTTTTTTTTTAATGTATCTGTATTTAATGAAATTTCACACATACTATAGATTAAAATCATATTGTTTTAAAGTAACTCATTCATTTGTCATATTAAATGACCAGACGCATAAGTGTGTCAAAGAACTGTAAATTACAAACAACAAGAGATAATAGACCGGGAGATATTGACACAAAATTTCGAGTCATTTGTAACAGGATGGCGGTTCTACAGGGTTCTTAGTACGCAATGACAAAAAGAAAAATGATGGTGTGAACGCTGGTACCGGCGGCTTAGTCGCGTGGGCGTTAGTCGAACTCGTCGGAAAATAGCGAAAGTCAAACGATTTGTAACAGTATGGCACTTATTTTTCCTGTAAGTTTCAGGATCAACGAATATAAATACAAAATTTCAAAGATCTAGGTGTTGGAAATCTTCACTTATATAAATTAATAATAAATTAATTTTTCAAGTATGACAGCACTTTTTCCCCCTACTAGAAGTATGGCAAATATAATAATGGTCACATTTTATCAAATACTCTCCAAAAATCCAAATGCAATACTGGTACAAAAAGTTTGGCGAAATAAAAAATTTTTGCAGATTTTCGGCGGTATGGCGACCATTTGGAATCGTCGGAAACGTATGGCATGGCGATTTTCGTAAATGGCTGCACGACGATGGTTACCTGTGCAAAAGTTAGCCTGGTACAAATGGTTGAATAATTGTTTTATTTAAATCAACACATTCGCGTCGGTATGGCGGGCTGTAAGTCCCACCGGAAAAGTATGGCATGACACTACCGCCTACTTCTTTTTTATGGGCTAACGGTAAATTCTAAAATTTTTGTGTTACAAATCGTTTGACTTTCGCTATTTTTCCGACGAGTTCGACTAACGCCAACAAGACTAAGCCGCCGGTACCAGCGTTCACAGTTCACACCATCATTTTTCTTTTTGTCATTGCGTACTAAGACCCCTGTAGAACCGCCATCCTGTTTCAAATGACTCGAAATTTTGTGTCAATATCTCCCGGTCTATAATGATTTATCTTTTTACTATTTCCTCAATTAATCACTGAATCTGATTCAATTTATATTTAATAAACTTTTAAGTTTCTGTAATCACAAGTAATGTGATAACAAGGTGAATATTTTTGGATTTAATGTGAATAAATTTTTAACAACTGCACACATTGATAATGTGAATGTATGTCACAGTGTAACATGAAAAAAAAGAGAATATTCACATTGGTGATCATTGAGTTTAATTAAAATGTATATAAAATCTTCTCAATAGGTACAATTAGATTCACAAAAAAATTCTATACAAATTGGTTAATTAATTGTGAGAAGACTTAACTTGGATGAAAGTTAATATACTAATCTTAACAGCTAAAAGTTGTTAATAATAGAAAACATCTAATTGAGTTAATACCTGACCTTTAACACAACATTTTGTAATCAAATCTCAGTATAGAAAAGTGGAATAACAGTGATTCATAAATTTATTGGTAGATGGAAATGCATGCAGTGTATTCTAGTGATATATTAAAAATGATTTTGAAATAGATGGAAAAAACTTATCCATACTTTCTTTGTTCTTAAGCATCTGACCATAAGAAATTAATGGTGAACGAACATGATGTATTTATTTTATTCTTGCCCAATTGATTTTTTACTTTCTACTAGGGATGCGCCGAATACCGAATACATATTCGGTATTCGGCATATTCGGCATCTTTTTCACTATTCGTATTCGGCCGAATTATTCGGTTTAGGTGCCGAATATATTCGGTATGAGTATTTTTCTTTCTTGGCTATAGAACTAAATAAATAACTTCATATTATGAATGATTTATGTCATAGTATACACAAGTCAAAGAAATCCTATGAAGAATGTGTTGAACTTAAGGTACCATATAAAATAAAACAATCATTACATTTCAAATCAACGTTTATTTTGTAAATTTACATCAACATAATTTAATCATGTTTATTATTAGCACTTAATCAGTATTTAATATTTATTATACTTTAAATCCTGAAGTCTGAAGACAATGCTTTTAGTCCCAATAGAATATGACATTATTTTTTTAAACTATAGTCACACCCCGGACACTCCATACAAAATTATCGTTTTGACAGTCACACTGTAGAGACTGCAAATGTGTGTGTTAACGCTTTATGGTTGGCACATTTGTAACTAGCGTAAAAAAAAATCGCGTTTTTCTGATGAAGTACATTCGTAAACAGCACAATACCTAACCATTTTCTACGAAAAACGATAATCACAAATCCAAAATCACAGTCCAAAATAATAAAATTACTTTAAGTTGTATACGTAGTATATTATTATTAGTCTGTGCTTTAAGTCAATTTGATTAATGTTGTCAATCTTCGTTGCGTATCGTCCTTGCAGAAAAATGCGGACCATTTTTAGCCTGATCGTGCGGGGTGAGGTAAGTGTTTAATTTTGGCGGGAGGCGGAGAGTGTTGTTCTGTAGCGTTTAGCTACTATTATGTATTCTGTGCTATAGTCAACATTCACTGGCACTGCGCCCTACTCCACCACGAAAAATAACACAATCACACAAATTACACTTAACTTTTGTTTTGTCATCTTGCATTTCATCAAAAAAGTCCCAAGCTCGCAATCTTTTACGTCCGCTCATATTGCAAACACTAACTTAAAGTAAAAATATAAACTTTTAAACAATATAAATATTTTAATATTTTTGATGTGAAACATCTATAGGCTCACTTGTAAACCGAATTGTTGACGTGGCGACGCTTGCCATGGCGACGGGTCGCCACGCTATACACATCTATAGGCTCACTTGTAAACCGTTTTGTATCTTTTATGCATATTACTTGTACACACACGATGTTTCACATCTACCAGGCGTCCCGTGACGGCTCACATTTTTTTTTGTTTTAATTTGTAACGTATTCGTGCGATGTTTCAACACAACTGAGACGGCACGGAGTGTGCGGGTGATATACGCGGGTGGCGGGTAGTGAGGTAAGGCTCGCTCGCCACCGAGCCAGCAGCTACTTGCGACCCGTTAGAACCGGTTTACGCATCAAAACACGTCAAAACATTGAACCGAATAATTCGGCCGAATATTCGGTTCGGTAAGGTTTTAACCGAATAGTATTCGGTATTCGGTTATTCGGTGAAACCACTATTCGGCGCATCTCTACTTTCTACCCTTGTGAAGCATAGTCTAGTTGCAATTCTCGGGAATAATTGTCAGTTTATATTGTATGCCTATAACAATATACGAGTAACCGTAGATGATCGTAATAAATTGACATTATTGATATTCCTAACCTAACAAAGTAGCTAATGGGCAAGTGAGGCTGTAACCCACCCCAATACTCGAGATACCTTAGAATTTAGACGCCATGTTGGTTATACTAAGACACGTAAAACTATTTCTACTGATGAATAGAGGATTTTGCTTTCCATACAAATTATTCATTTGATCAAAACGCATACAGGGGTTTCTTTAGAGAACTGCCGCACTTATTATAGGTTTTTTGTGGGGGGGATGGGGGGGGAGGAGGGGGGGGACTCTCCCACCAAAAGGGGAAAGTTAGGAAACCAATAGTTTTGGAGGTTATTTTATGTAATTTGGATTTTGATTATTTCATTAACATTTTTTTTGTTTTGAGTAATTTTTTTAAATGAGTTCTAAAAGAATTATATACTTTTTAATTGAATCATCTTACTCAGATGATAGTGATGATGACTATTTATCGAGTACTCCGAGTTTAAATCAATCAATTAGTTCCTTATCAAGTGATATATTTATTTGAAAATATATATGATAATGCATCAGATGAGTTATTTGAGCCATTGATGAAATATTTGATGACAGGTTGTCGAAAGCAAAGAGTAGAAAATTATCTCAATGTAGTAAAAGCTTGGACGGATGCTGAATTTAAAGAAAATTTTCGATTATCGCGAACTAGGACTGCATATTATCATCTGATAAGTAAGTACGTATTTTAAGAATTCATATTTTTGAGTTTTAACATATAATTATTACTTTTACCTTTTTTTGTAGATGAACTTGAAACATCGGCTTTTATTCCCAAGAATGCCTTTGGGATGAAACCCATCAGCGCTGAAATAAGCTTTTTAATATTTTTGTGGTTTATTGCAAATACTGAATCATTGCGGACTATATCAAATTTATTTGATATTTCAATTTCATCAACATTCCGAGTCATTCGCCGTGTCATAACTTTGATTCTAACGAAATTGGATGATATCAAGTGGCCTCAGACTAATCATGCAATAATCAATACATGTGAAGGTTTTTTCAAAAAAAAAAAAATATCAAATGTCTTAGGAGCAATCGATTGTACACATATATAAGGCGCGGGACATATACAAGCGGCGCGGCGCGCATCGGGCGCACTGCGGGCGCGCATCGGGCGCGCATCGGGCGCGCTGCCGGCGTGCATCGGGTGCGCTATTGGCATTTTGTATGAAATAATTTTGGAAAGGCGGCGCAACCGTGGCACAACCGTGGCGTGCCGTCTCGACGCCTGTCCAAAATTCTTTCATACAAAATGTATAAGAAGGACGTGGTGCAAAACAGATTCAAGAGGTGCGCTTATGGCACGCCCGCGCCCGCGCCGCTTGTGTTTGACCCGCGCCTAAGGATTGTAAAGCCTCATGAGGATGCAGTAGATTATTGTAATCGGAAAAAATATTTCTCTATAAATCTTCAAGCAGTAGTTGATTCTAATATGAAGTTTACTAATATTTACTGTGGTGAAGCGATGCGGTGTGCGGCGGTGTGGCGAGCATCATGTAAAGATCCTGGATCTTTACATGATGCTCGAGTTTTTCGAAGATCACCGTTATACGAAGAATCTCACAATAATAAAGAAAATGTATTTCCAAATAATACTTTTTTAATTGGAGATTCTGCATATCCATCGCTATCATGGCTTGTTCCACCATTTCGAGATAATGGTCACTTAACTCCTCAACAAAGAGAATTCAATTATTTGCATTCATCTACACGAATGTCAGTTGAAAAAGCTTTTGGACTATTGAAAAGCCGTTTTCGACGAATTAAATTTTTTACTGAGTACAGAAATTTATCATTTGTATCTGAGGTCGTTACAGCAGCATGTAAGTATTTTGCACAATTATTGTATCGATGAACATGACAATTTTGATAACGTTGAAGTCGATAATTTACATGTAGGGATAAATTTAGAGGAACATGGTTACGAAGAACAATATCAAAATAATAATAATAATAGAGATCGTAGAATGGTATTATTCAGAGAATTGTTTCCAGATGTGTAGTTATAATAGTACTTAACAAAATATAGAAGTGAAAAATAAAAAAAAAATTAAAATATGTTATTTTATTTGTTTTTGCATGTTATTATAAACTTTTAAGCACAACAAAATCTTAATCATAGATCTTAATAAAAAACATTTGTTTTGACATGTTAAAATAAACTTCTTAGGTACAATAAACTCTTACAGCCTTACTTATAAAAACTGACTGATCTGTTGCTTAGGCAACTCTCAGTTAAATAACTCTCAACTCCATAAACAATGATTAAAATAATCTTAGGGCGTATTCAGAAAGAAAGCTTGAAACTTATAAGCGCTTATAAGCGCTTATCGGCGCTTATAAGCGCTGGTAACCCGCGCAGGAAAATATATGAACATGCGCTTATAAGCGCTGATCGGCGCCGACAAGTTTGTTGAAACTTGTTGGAACTTGTCGGCGCCTATCAGCGCTTATAAGCGCATGTTCATATATTTTCCTGCGCGGGTAACCAGCGCTTATAAGCGCCGATAAGCGCTTATAAGCGCTTATAAGTTTCAAGCTTTCTTTCTGAATACGCCCTTACTTATAAACCTGTCTCAGCAGTGTCTCAACTAAGTAACGTCAATATATTTTTTTCTAGTAACATTATCGAAATAAAACCCGCTATTCACGTAAAACTTGACTAAAAATGTACTTTTTGACAAATATGAGTGGTAGACTTTATTTTGTATGACGTTTAACTGACAGGTTATTGATAACTTTCAAATTTCAAACATTTGTCGTTAACACAGATTTGAGATTTTTGATAAATTCAAATTCAGTTTTAATTTAAAATGAGTTCAATGATCAATAAACGTTCTCGTTCGACGAATTGGAGTGAGGAGGATAAGGTACGTAATGTACACAAGAAATCTAATAGAATGTAGGGTAATTGCGCTGGTTTGCCGTCCAGTTTCGGTTTTCGTCCATTTGACTGACCTGCTACAATCACGTGCGTAAAACTTGAATACAAACCTACCTTCCCGCGCAAGTTTGCACTTTTTACGTTCCATAATGTGTAAGCAACAGTACTATCAACATGAAAATTTGATTTGACAAGAAGAGAGTTCAAAAAATTAACGTAAAAGTGGCCGCTTCCCATCCGTGCCTTGCAGATGTCATCGCGCGAGAGAAAAATTTGCCGGCGAGAAAAGTTCATGGTAAGTTAAATCACTGTTTTAGCTAGTTTACGTAATGGTTTTGGTACGTATGTTTAGTTATAAGCCTATTAAACGCAATTAGAAGTGTTTATTATACTTTTTTTATAATACTCTTCGAAAAATTAAGTGGACGGATACTAGGTTACCAAATTCTCAAAATATTTGGTTTTCGTCCAAGTGGACGAAAACTCAAACAGCTACGTGAATATTTGTTAGGTTCTTTTTACTCTATCGGACCTTTAAAATACTGAATAGTTTCTCCCGAAGTGATCTTTATTGCTATTAGTTTAGATTTTTTGGTTTCCGTCCACTGCTTTGTCAGTGCTGCCAAAATAAAAAAATATTTAAAGAAGTGGACGAAAACTAAATTTAGCTTTAAACGTTTTAGTTTTCGTCCATGAATGAGTATTGGAGTGGACAAAAATTAAAAATAGCTATTCTTTTGCATTACTTTTCGTCTTTTTTACGTATTGAAAAGTTTTCTATTCAGTATCTTCCTTATAAATAATTGGTGAGGGCCAGAGTGCTGTAGGTACCTAATATTGTCATTCATTCAGTCATGTATCATTCTCCTTATGTGAAGTAGAGTCAATTATTCGTAGCATAAATGGGGGTAGGTCAGACCTAATACACTGTATTTTTCTTGATTATCATTCACTTGAGTATCATCTTTTATTCTAGGTCTGTTTTGCCAATGCAATATTTTTTTATTCTACTTACTCAACGTATCCTAAGAAAGATCTTATTGTTTTTAGATGGCCTCGAAGGAGTCTAAGAAAGCTAGAAAAAAAAACGCTACGTACACTGAAGAATCTTTAATAAAGGCATCAGTAAGACAATAATGCATAGTTCAGTAAGGTATACTATAGTTTATTTTAGTAGCTAAAACGTATTATTATGGCTGTGTTTAATATAGTACGTTTCATTTGATAAACAAAGTATTAGAATGAATATTTCTGTTTTTTGATGTAATTTCTCAGTCCTATAATTATTACTTTATTCATTTACATTGTAAGTAACGCATTCCTTTCTTTATTACGAATGATTAAACAGTCATCACTAACGCATATAAAGACTGCCAAGTGCTACAGAGATCTCAGTGTTGACTAGTTATATTGATTATTATTAGTAAAACTAAACCTGTAAGGTAGTGAGAAATTGTGATGTTGATTAAATAAAAGTATATATTTACCTGTAATTGGTTTTTAACTTAATAGTTGACCTACCCTCCTTTTTCTACACGGTGGTCGAAAACTAGCTTACACTAGGACGAAAACCAGTTTTTTTGGACGAAAACTAGCATATACCCTACTTTTGCAGAAAATAATTTAAATAAAAAGATACGTCAAAATGATTTATTTTCACTTAATATTATCTTAAAGAAGACTATATAAGGACTAAATAAAAATATTATATGTTTAAGGAAGGGTGCTCCAAAATATTTATTTCGCATCACAAAGTTGGCAACTCCCATAACTGGACGAAAACCAGCGCAATGACCCTACTTATTTCCTTACATGTTTTAATGCTTATTAATAAATATATATTGCTCTTTAGAAAGTGCTTCGAAAATTAGTGCTCGAGCGAGCACATATATTAGAGAATAAGGATACATCGACTAACACAAATACAGCAAAAAAACTTGCATGGGAAGATGTTTTGTCTTGGTTGGTGTTGGTTATTTTAGTTTTACTTATTCTAACAGTTTCTTGTATTTAATAAATTGTTACCTGTAATAACATTATTATTGTATTTATATTTCAGTTATAATATCATTTCACTCCATAAAAGGGACTTAAGCCAAATACAAAATCAGTGGAGGAATTTGAAGAATCGGGCTAAGGCTTCGGAAGACAAATTTAGAACGGCAAGAAACATGACAGGCGGGGGACCTCCGCTACCAAGTCCTCCGCCCGAAGAACAAGAACTTATAGCAGCTCTTCCTAATGAGTTTGTGGTTGATAACAATCCTTTTGATAGCGATGCAACACATGGCCAACAGGTTTATATTTTTTACATTTTCTACTGCTATTATTCCTTAATTTGGAATATCCATTAAGGGATAATAGCGCTATGCATAGGTATATAGTTTTTTATTGTGAGATTGAGTAATTATATTTTATATATTTATAGGAAGTTACTAAGGAGTCTGCTGATGATACATTGAAATTGAATGAAAATGATGAAAGCACTGTACATGCAAAGGTAATCATATTACCTATATAATAATTTGTATAATATTTTTATCAGTTAAGTTATACAAAAATATCAGTATTATAAATAAAATTTATATTATTTTAAAATAATTATTATTTTTTTATTTTTAGCCTGAATTGCCAAATTTCTCCACTGAATTGCCACGAATAACAAAACCTACACATCATATTTTCAAAGCTAAACCAAAAAAAACGTAAGTATGTAATGTGCTTATTGTTCAGCTGTGATTTATGTGAAATAATGTTTATAATGTTTATGTTATTTTTACAGTGGGAAATCAAATTCCAATTACGAGCATCAATTATTCCTCCTTGCAAAAAAAAGCAGGGAGGAATTAATGAAGCAACAACAAGAGTTGCATCTAATTGGAATAGAACAAGAGAGGGAGCTTCTCCTATTAAGAATAGAACAAGAGAGAAAGAAGCTCCAAATACTTGCATTAGAGGAGGAATATTTAAAAAAGAAAATAAATTTTGAAAAATAATAAAATATGGTTTTTATTGATTAAAATAAGTTTCAATATAAATGGCCCTGTTTATATTTTCGTCTTCATCTTCTATATTATCAGGGACAGCTGTTGGATAGATTAATAATTGATTTTCAAGGCCTGAAGGATCTAGAAAAATACAAAATAAAGTATTAAAATATGCTTATTTTTTATGTATCAATGGCATTATTAAATATACTTTGTTTACATATTAGTTTGCACAAATACCTTGATTTAAAATAGACTCATTAAAGAGTATTGCTAAATTGTGCAAAACTGCACAAGCAACAATAGTGGTCTTGATCACTTGCAGAGACCCTCGCATTGTTTCGTTGAGTATGCGGAATCTTTGTTTCCACACGCCAAAGCAACGCTCTACAGTATTCCTCGTTCGTATGTGACTCAGGTTGTACCTTTCTTCTGCCTGTGTCCTTGGTCTTAATATTGGTGTTAGAAGATGCGAAGTACAAGGATACCCGCTATCTCCAATCAGCTTCCCATGAAATTCATTCTCCTCAAACCTCCGCTTTATTGAGCTTTCTCTATATATGCGGGAATCATGTGTACTTCCTCTCCAGTGACACACAATATCCCAGATTTTAAGGTCAGAGTCACATACTACATGTAATTATTGTCAATATTATTATAAATTAGAAACACATAATAGCACACATAACAATGAAAATTTATTACTTTAAATACACTATGATCAAACTAAAATGTTATTGTACAATGTTCATACTTGAGTGTTAATGGAGTAATGTCCCTTCCTATTAACATAGTACTGTCCAGCCTCTCCACTCACTTTGCGTATCTTAATATGAGTGCAATCTATTGCACCAATGATACGCTTCATCCCGCATATGGCCTCAAATTTCCTAATTGCTTTGGCTTCCTCGGTTGAGTTCGACGGCATATTAATATAACGCGAACTTTTAGAAGCTAACGCAAAAGCAACATTTCGGGACAAACGGGAAAGTGTCTGTTGACTCATTCCGTGAATGTCAGCACAATCTTCTTGGATCTGTAATGTAATAGATCGTTATACAGGCTTTTCTATTGTATATATCCAAAACTAGAGCACAAAAGTCACATCTACCTCATGCCGGCCCCAATATCGAATAACTGCCATCACTTGCAGTTCCACTGGAATACCGCCCCCTCGAGTGTCCACGCGAAGGTCATCCCGAATCAAATTAATGATTTGTTGCATGTTATTCTTTCCGAATCTATACCTCGATCGGAATTCCTCTTCGTCGAGGTCCAAAGGATTCACCCTCTGTTTATAATTTTTTCTTTGTCGCCTACGAATATTAAAATAACGAATCTCCTGCACATCATTGGTAAAATCGTCGATCAAGGTATCATTTATATCCATTTTATTGCAAAAATAATAAAAAACACTAATATAACTTTATTATTTGCAACTATTGACAACAGCTGTTTGACAATAATATCCGCCATGATGTCTCTCAAATAGATTTAAAGCAGGGTCGGACGTTTCTTAAATTTTGACATTATATAACTGTTACTTATACACCTCTCAACACTGAATTGGGTTTATAAGTGAAAAAAACGTTGATCAACAGCTAAGAGGGGCTCTTAAATTTGAGAGACGTTTATAAGTAAGGCTGTTAAACATTAACTTTTGGTAGTTTAATCAGACTCTTCGCTGTCAGTACGATTTTTTAATAATTTTTTTAGAAGATCACATTTCAATTTTTCTATATTTAACCAGTCTTTGTGCTTCTTTTCATTAAACTTTAGTTTATCACTCGCAACATCTCTTTTAACTTGCATTTCAGTTTCACGAACATCGATTGCTTTTTTCTTTAAATCCATTTCTTTCTCTTTTATTTTTAAATACTTAGTCATTTTTTCATCTCTAGCCTTCTGGTTTTCTTGAATTTTTTCTAAAATTTCCATACTTTGAATGTGTTGCTGGTTTCTTGCAGTTTTTTTAACGTCTGCAACCGGAGTTGTTTTGAGTTTTGGAGACTCATCAACTGGTGGTAGATTCTTTTTGTTGGATGTAGCATCTACTTTTAATTTTTTACTCTTACTAATGTTCTTTGATCCGGTTATATCATGCTTTCTTTTTTTTTTCATCTGTAGTAAGTACCTATCGAAGAAGAAAATGTACTTGAAGTAGCAACGTTATTATCTTTATGAAAAATTTCTTGGAATTGCTCATAATATTCAAATGTCATATGAGCTCTTCCACTCATATTGTTGTTGTCGATACACTCCTTATATTTGTTATTTAAGCGATTAAATTTCCATTTAACCTGATCTGCTGTTACCTGTACAACCATAAATTAATGCTTACAATGAAGATTTCTAATCAACACACTATCAATAGTTTAATGCACCTTCAGCATTAAAGGGCTGATAGACGTACAAACTTTAAAGTCGCGGTTTTAAAGTTCGCGTACTTACTCGGCTCGACGTCGGTGACACACGTAGAGCTTAGTCAGTAGCTTCTCGCGAGTCACCGATATCGAATGTCTCTATGTCATCAACAGAGGGAATTTTATGTTATTCAGGAATTAAATATAGACATTTTTAATTTAATAACCAGCAATTATTTTTAAGTAAATAGCATTCTAACAAAATAAAATATGTTCAAAAATTGAAGGATATTTTCGTTTTTACTATTATATTTTGAGGGTACTTTACAAAAAAAGAGCGTGTGCGCCGAGCCCACGCGTCAGGAGTGAAACTTCCTTGGCGTGATTCAAAGATACCTTCGCCAATATTCAATTATATTATATTCATTAATATTAATTATATTAAATTATTTTCATAAAACTAAAAGAAGAAGACGAAATCAGAAAAAGTGGGTGAAAAACTGGCTTAGAAAAGAGAGCGTTTATCCCACGTAACTTTGGTGAAGGAGCTACGATGTAGAAGGAAGACTTGCGTAATAATTTAAGGATGCCTGAGCCATTATATGATGAACTTTTGCACTTAGTAACACCTATTATAGCTAGACAGGCTAGGCTCGCGGCTCGCGGCGGTGACAGACGTGCGAGCGAAGGCGGGCTACGAGTAAAATTTCAAACATGTTGGATCGTCAACGAACTTACTCGACGGTTTTTAAGTACGCGTACTTGGGGTGACACACGAGCGAAAAAGGTCGTCGAGCCACAAGTTCGCGTACTTACTCGTACGTCTATCAGCCCTTTTAATGATAATAAGTATTTTTACCTGTATACATAAATCTTTTAAGCCTTCTGATATTTTCTTCCACACCCTTGATTTCTTGCCGATATCCATAAGCATCTGTATATTTGCTTCGTATAAGCTAAGCATTGCCATCGTGGCTTGCTTTGTCCACACAGCATCTGAAATATCCAGAAACACAACACACAATTATAATTTAATTAAAACTTCAAAACCTAATGTACAGTCTATAAACTATTGTTAAGAAAAATTAAAAAATTAATTAAATTCTTACTTTTCTTAGGATTACTCTCTGTTTTAAAATCTGCAGACTGACTTAAGTCTTCATCACTAATTTCAATATTATATGCAGTGTCATCTAAAATATACAATTAAAACTCTTAGTTCTAATCAGTAGATAATATTTTTAACTTGTTGCTAAGAAAATTGAACATTTTAAAACATTGAAAAGTTATTTAAAATATAAAAATTATTTATTACGTTACTGTTTGAAAAAATAGTTGGGTTGGCATCGATTGCACGCATCAATTCACGCGCATTACTTTTATTAATTTGTGCTCGATTGTGCGAAGCGTTGCTGTAGTTGGAACATTCAACGTTAGCATTATGCCGCATAATGCGCTTTAGTGCTGTAATTGGAAAACGGGGATTACTACCAAGCGGTACGTTTTTTTGGGAACGTTGCTCCAAAAATATTTATTAAAACAAACACAGTCTACAATGAATTTTGCACAATCACAAATTCAGAAAATCACATGAAAAGGCTATAATTTCTTTCCCACAAACACTTTTCATTCGCAGTTTTTGTTCTTTTTTACAGACTTTAGTGTTGCCGTTTAGTAAAATTATAAATTTCATTCGTTCACTTATTTATTGTCCTAACTCATATTATTTTAGTCACAATAAAAATATTGTATATTGTAACGGACGTGACGTCGCCTGTCACCCCCGTCAAGCCAAGCCGCCATGTTGACATCCCCTCCTGCCAGCCGCCATGCCACCGCCATGCCTACCAGCCAGCCACGCGGAGGGGATAAGCCTATATATTAGCTTGCCATTGTTAAACGTGGATCATTCTTGTTAAAACTTTCAAAATAAAGAAGTGTGTCGTTACGCTGCAATTTTATTTTCACCATTTCTTCACAAATCAGAAGCGGGATGAAACGACGTCGACCACAAGTTTGTCGACCTCCTGACGAATCAATGTCGGAGGAAGATGAGGGTACTTCTTCACCGCCTGCACGGAAGCTGCTCAAGAATCTGCTGGAAAAAGAAGTAGTAAAGGCTTTACGCAACCTGGAAGATGACCCCCAAGCTCCAAATAAGTCAAAAGTCCATCGTGCTGCATCTTTAATCCCGGAATTTGACCCTGATAGTGAGGAATGCACGGTACAAGCATGGATTCGTAAAATTGACCAAATTGGGGAAATAAATGGATGGGACGATACAACTAAATCATTTTACCTACAAGATAAGCTGCGAGGTCAAGCAAAGAAGTGGTACAATCGTCTAGAGAACTACGATTACACGTGGGAACAATGGAAGGATATGCTATTGCGAGCATTTCCTCGATATCGCGATTATGGAAACATGCTTGAAGAATTACTACAAAGGAAAAAGCAACCTACAGAGACGATGACAAAATACTATCAAGATAAAATCGCCATGTGCTTCCGGTGCAAGTTATCCGATAGCGCCAGCGTTTCCTGTATCATTCGTGGTCTGCCACTATCGCTACAACCTAACGCTCGAGCCTTCCAATGCCACACGCCAGGAGAGCTTTACGAAGGATTTTTATGTGCACTTGACGACTACCGTACTTTACCTATCGACACAAGGTTTCATAAAAATTTGGTGAGTAGGCCATCTCACCTGGATAAAAAGTCAATGCCACCCAATGTCGAAACAGACCCGTGTCCGAGATGCAAGAAAACTGGTCATTTACTGCGTGATTGCTCCCTACCTGACACACGTACATGTTATAAATGTGGAAATAAGGGACACATTGCTTCACGTTGTTCTACAATTGCCACGGAAAATAGAAGATCTATCTCAACCGACAACATAAAAGAAGTAAATGTACTACGCCCTTATAATGAAATATACAAAAAGGTCGTTAAAGTCGATGGCATCCACGTGAAAGCATACATTGATACCGGCAGTCAAGTTAACGTTTTAAACGATCAAGTATCGAACGCATTGTCATTGGATGTCAAACCGACGAGTGTCATTTTAAAAGGATTCTCCGGTGGACTCTCAACGAGTCGTGGAGAAGTCGAATTTCAATTAGAAATTGACGGTATAACCATGAAATGCCACGCCTACTTGTCTAGCATCAAAATGGCCGATGTTAATCTTATAATCGGCCAGCCTGTCATCAACAGCGAAGGTTTTGACAGTTAGAAAAGGCATAATCAAATTTAATCGTACTCAAGATCCCAATCCCATTTGCGATATTGAGGCTATCGAAGACCATGATCGCTTTAAAGTCGTCACAGTCAACGAAGAGAGACTTCCACCTGGCTCTTCCATCATTCAAGTGCGGGTTCTCGGAAATAAGGTCGGCAACGATGTGGTTACACCGCCTCGGCATCATGAGCTGCAGGGAGTGGCCTACTCTCTTCCATCCACCCTGCTCACAGGTGAAGACGGGTACATCAAAGTCATCAACATGGGCTGCGAGGCTATCGTGTGGCCGCCGGGAGAGGTCCTAACCAGGGCTGAAAGCTGCCAGGAGTCTCCTCTACAGCCAGATAGCCAGGTACTTGCCCTTACTGCTTGCCATAGATTTGCCAATCATAATTCTAATAATATAGGTCAACCCTCAACTACTGACTTATGTATAGGTGGTGTAAAATTAAACGACATAAAAATAGGTCCGTTAAATAATAAGCAACGTTCAGATCTTATCAGTTTATTAGTACAATATAAACATTGTTTTGCTAATGGTACAAAAGATCTAGGGTGCACAGATTTAGTACAAATGAAAATAAAGCTTACTAGTGATCAGCCTATTTACCGCCAGCCTTATCGATTATCGCATAGCGAACAAGCAGTAGTTCAGTCTAAAGTAAGTGAATTATTAGATGCCGGCATTATCAAAGAGTCCGAATCTAGTTATGCATCTCCGGTCATTTTAGTCAAAAAGAAAAACGGTGACAGTAGGATGTGTGTTGATTACCGTGCCTTAAATGCTATTACCGTAAAAGATAGATTTCCATTGCCAAACATAGACGATCAGGTTTCGAAATTAGCGGGCCACAAATATTTTACGAGTTTAGATATGGCTCAAGGCTATCATCAATTACGTGTTAGTAATGAAGATACACACAAAACTGCATTCATAACACCTCAGGGTCATTTCGAGTACACTCGTATTCCATTCGGTTTAGCGAACGCGCCATCCGTTTTTATGCGGTTGATAAATAAAATAGTTGAATCTGTAGGTAGAACTGAAAATAATAATGTTAAAAACAAACATGGTAAACGTGAAATTTTGGCATTTCTGGACGATTTACTCTTACCCTCGAATGACGTCATGTCAGGCTTAGACATTTTGCAAGCGGTACTTGTCAAACTTGAAGTAGAAAATTTAAAATTAAACATGAGTAAGTGTTCGTTCTTGCAAAATGAAATAACGTATTTAGGTCATAAAATATCGGCTAAGGGTATTCAACCGGGCGATTCAAAGTTATTAGCGGTGTCTCGTTTTCCAACACCGACCAATGTTCATAGTGTGCGTCAATTTATCGGGTTGTGTAGTTATTTTCGTAAGTTTATTTACAATTTTGCTGTCATTGCCCGCCCTTTAACCGATTTAACTAAAAAGAAAGCTTCGTGGATATGGAGTAGTGATCAAAACAATAGTTTCGAACAATTAAAAAAGTGTTTGTGTTCCGAGCCTGTGTTAGCTTTGTACGATCCTGTGCTTTCTACGGAAATACATACTGACGCGTGTAAATTAGGAATAGCCGGTATACTTCTGCAAAAACAGATTGATGGTACGTTGCGACCCGTTTTATATTTTAGTAGGGTGACAAGTAAAGAGGAAAGCATGTATCATAGTTATGAACTTGAAACTCTTGCCGTTGTAGAATCCTTGCGTCGTTTTCGCGTATATGTAGTAGGAAAAAAGGTTAAGATTGTTACTGATTGTACAGCAGTCCGCGCTACGCTTACTAAACGCGACATTATACCACGTATCGCAAGGTGGTGGCTTTCTATACAAGATTACGATATAAGCGTAGAATATAGACCGGGGGAACGAATGAAACATGTAGATGCGTTAAGTAGACATCCGGTAGATACTATGAACGTGAATCGTCTAGAAGTAGCGGATTGGTTTTATACGGTGCAATGTCAGGATGATAAGTTGAGCGCGATCGTTAGTCAATTAAAAAATAATACCGGTGGAGCAGAAATAAAAAATAATTACGAAATTATCGATAATAGGCTTTATCGTAAAACTTTGAACGGCAATAGGCTAGTGGTTCCGAATTCAGCTAGGTGGAAGATAATGCAAATGCATCATGATGACATCGGTCATGTAGGATTAAATCGCGCTACCGAATTAATTAAAAATGAATTTTGGTTTCCTAAAATGTCGCGATTTATCAAAAAATATGTGAATGCATGTCTTCATTGTGCATACGGCAAAGGCGGTTACGGCAAAATAGAAGGTAAACTCCATCCAATTCCTAAGCCCTCAGAACCTATGAGGATGGTTCATATTGATCACATAGGCCCTTTCGCTAGGACAAAGAAGGGATATCAATATATGCTCGTTATGACAGACGGTTTTTCTAAGTTCGTAATAGCTGAGCCTACGCGTACAGTCAACTCGATCGAAACTATACGAGTTCTGCGAAAAATATTTAGCTTATTTTCCTTCCCTGATCACATAGTCACCGATCACGGAAAAGCGTTCACAAGTAGGAACTTTAAGAAATTTTCGAACGATAAACAATTTAGACATACTCTCAATGCTATTGCTTGTCCACGCGCTAACGGTCAGGTAGAACGTACAAATAGGACAATATTAGATGCATTACGCGCCACAGACCCCAGCGAAGCCTCTATTAACTGGGTTAATTCTTTGCCCGATATAATTTGGGGAATTAACAACACAGTTAATAACACAACCGGTTATAAGCCTTATGATTTGATGTTCGCTCGGGCGGGTAGATCAGTGTGTGACGTTACGGTACCTGGGCGTGTTTCTGAACCAATAGAGACGCGTCGTAAGAAAGCAACAGATAGGATACTAAAAGCGAGCGCTAGAATGAAACGTAACTTTGATAGGAAACGAAAATCCGCTCACATATATAAGAAAGGTGATTTTGTGCTATGGCGTCAAGCGCCCACTTGTACAGCATCTAAAGTTAACACTAAACTTGACGACTTGTATTCCGGTCCTTATGTCGTAACGAAAGTATTGGGCAATGATAGGTACCAAATTAGGAGTGTAAAGGGTTTACGTGGGTATAAGAGTTTTAGTGGGTTAGTAGCTGCAGATTCGTTGAGGCCCTATAAAAGTATTGTTACAGTTTCTGATAGTGCTAGCAGTTCGGATGAGCAAATGGAAACCGAAGATCTTATTGATTTATTAGAGAGCTAATTATTTTTGTTGTTCCTGTGGGAACAACTGTTTCAGGATGGCCGAGTGTAACGGACGTGACGTCGCCTGTCACCCCCGTCAAGCCAAGCCGCCATGTTGACATCCCCTCCTGCCAGCCGCCATGCCACCGCCATGCCTACCAGCCAGCCACGCGGAGGGGATAAGCCTATATATTAGCTTGCCATTGTTAAACGTGGATCATTCTTGTTAAAACTTTCAAAATAAAGAAGTGTGTCGTTACGCTGCAATTTTATTTTCACCATTTCTTCACAATATTTAAAAAAAAAGGTAATGAATCGATTGTGTCTCTTTTAGTCAAATAAATAAAACTTTTTATTTTTAAGTACAAGGTGAAACCTGCAACAAAAGATGTTCAAAAATAGGAAAAATAGGAAAAATATATTTTTTTTTAATTCTATATCTTCCCTCTAACTTTCCTTGTAAACCTCGACCAGACGACCATTTATACCACAGAACAGTAAAAACATATAGAAGTGCTTTAATGTCTTTATTAGTATGAAACCAAACCCACACATTTAAACCCACAGATACATAAACATAACCTCAATATAGTAGTAGTATAAGGGTATTCAGGGGGATCGATAGTAGCGGGTGACACATCCACAGATTTTGAATGACAAAGATACATAGTATAGAAAAGTGATGTCAATGACTTCACGTTAAATAAATATCGATTGTTTCAGTTTGTAGCCTAACTATATTTTTGGCTTCGGTATCTAATGTCCCAAGTATTCTTTTAAAAAAATATTCAATCTACAGTTTGGACTTTCCTACGATTTTATTATATTACTAGCTGTGCCCGCGACTTCGTCCGCGTGGAATAGTGACTGCATAGTAGTTACTACTTAACTTTTATTGAATAAACACGTACTACCATAAATAATTAAAAGAACAGTTAGTAAAATTTATTACTAAACTGAGCTAAAAAATAAAAAAATAAGTGCCTAATTAGTTTTCTACGTAAAATTTATTTTAAATTATGGCATATTATTTTTTAGGCACCAGGAGGGAGAGGAGCAAATTTATTTACCTTCCTTCCTTGTATGGATGTTTTTGACAATATATTGTGCAGCAACTGAGTGCCGAGGCAAACGTCAAAACGTAAAGGAATAGAATCCGCTATCGATACTAATTGACATAAGCGTATGATGTTTTGCTAAGGATTTGTTCACCCTACCAACGACGACGACGACCACGAACAAAATTTTCATCCAGTCGCAATTTAATAAAATTGTGCAAAACACAATTAAAAATCAATTATTAAAATTTCCTGGCGTTCTGGTGATTAGAATTTTTATTTTTGAGATCAACGATGAATGAAAAAATAGATTTTTCGTAGAAACAGTGGCTCCTAGAAAAAAATGTATGTGAAGTTTTTTAAAGATAATTTTATAATCTACAATTTTGGTAAAAGTTAAGGATACCATACCATACCATCATTATCATAATAATTTATATCTTATATATATATTTTTTTATAATGGTACCGTGAAACCTGCTTACTTTGCCACTTTTTCATGTGTCAAAAAGTTTGATTCGCTTTAAAAAAATATAATTGTATGAAAACGTAATGAGTAACCTGCACCTAGACGTAGTAAATTTCATGAAAATTTACATTATTACTAAATATCTATTTCATTTTTGTAAATTATAATATTTTAAGCATAAAAACAATTATGGCAAAGTTAGCTGTCACTTCTGGTAAATTTGCCATATGAAAGAAAAAATGAAATGTTTGGAGTTTATGAGGTTAAAAAGTAATATACAGGTAAATTAGCTTGGAGAAATTTTTGCATATGTAGTGGTGTGTATATTACTCAGATCTTAGAGCGCGTTTTCACTATATCGTTCTGGCCTATACAAAAATGTTTCGATATCCTAACATTACTATTTAATTTTATACTTATTCCTAGCAACACTTTTGTTTTCAATAAAAACAAGTTTTTATTTGAAAGAAAATGGTTTTGACTTTATAAAAAAAAATATATCATTCAATTTTACGTCCTTGAGCAAACGACAAGGCGACTACCGTGAAACAATAAAATATCGTGTCCATAATAATTTGTTTCATAATTAATATTTGACCATAATAATTACGAAACAAAACAAATAAATAAATCGTCACTTGATAGTGGAAAGTGGAAACACGCACAAAACCAGAATAAACCAGTTTACGCTGTCCGCAGGTGCCACGTGCAGTCGTTTGGTACCGTTAGAACATAAAGCACATTTCATTCAAAAATTATAATTATTATGTACGTAGTTTAATTGATAAATTTTGTATTTGTTGATTGTTGTTATTATTTGTTATTATTGTTATAATATTTGTTGAAGTGAATTACATGTCCCGCAGCCGGAGGCCCCAAATGAAAACTCAGATGTACTTAAAAACTACATTTAATAGCTAAAATGAGACTTTTACACCCATGTCTGCACGATGCAGACCAGAGTTAAAGAATGAATTTATACAGTTTAATAATTATAAAGACGTAAGCTTGGATGCTAACTAAGGGAAATCGCATCCACATTCTATTCCCGTGCGAACGGCGTATTCAGCAGTTTTGTATGAAGGCAGGGCCATAACTAGTGTTTAATTTGTGTGTAAGTGTTGTAACTTTATATTGTTAATTCAATATGGCTCCAGTGTTAAAACATGGTCGAGGCAAGCCTTTGACTTCTCAAACTAAAGAATTAAACTTTAAATGTCGTTTCTTTTTCAGGTTAGTAAATTTTTCATTTTAGTAACATTGTTAATGTAAAAGTTATATGTATGTTAAATGTGCAAATCTATACATATAATAAATCTGTAGAAGGGTCAATTCTGTACATTGAAAATATTGAAAAAATAAATAGCAGGGAGTGTTACTGGATCGATACCAAACCCAAATATGTGATTAAAAAAATTTTTGTCTGTCTGTCTGTCTGTCTGTCTGTCTGTCTGTCTGTCTGTCTGTATGTGAAGACATCACGTGAAAACTAACGGTTCGATTTCGATGAAACTTGGTATAATTATACCTTATTATCCTGGGCGTAAAATAGGATACTTTTTATCCTGAAAAAATACGAAGAAAAAAAATAATCTAAATTTTTCAGTTTTATCCATAGACGTTGTTCTGTAGAACAGCGAACACAAGTTGGGTATTATTATAGGCCTAGCCGTATTTGAGTCCAATAGATATTTATAAGATGTTACTGTCAGAGTTACTCAAAATGGAGAAATAAACCATCCAGGCGAAGACCGACATCCGCGCGGACGGAGTCGCGGGCGGAAGCTAGTATTAAAATAAAGTCTCATCTTTTTCAGAGGAGAAACACATATAGTTTAATTTAAAATCCCTTATATATACAGGGTTACTTGTAAAACACCGGCAACCTCGCAGGACAAGATAGCTAACATCATAAGTAACAACATTTCGACTTTTGATAATTTGTTGGATTTTTTTTTCATACAAAAATAAATATTCATTTAATTTTCCGTCTGAATATTATAAACTCTACGCCTCCCAAAAATTACGTAAACAAAAAGCGAACGAGAGGGGGAAGGGGGCGTCGCGTCGTCCATCCGATAATTAATAGAACATAGACTTACAAATGTAAGGAGAGTACAATAAAAGTTTAAAAAATCATTTAAAAATAATTTATTGCGTTATGCCAAAAGTCGTAGAACAAATGTTGTTACTTATGATGTTAGCTATCTTGTCCTGCGAGGTTGCTGGTGTTTTACAAGTAACCCTGTATAAAATAAAAACTAAAAATAAAATGTTGTTTTATTTTATTTGCTGACCATACACTACTACAAACGCAAAAATTTCTCCAAGCTAATTTACCTGTATTTGCACTCTTCCTATATCCCGTAAAATAAAGTAAAAACTTTATATTATTTAGCACTGGTAATTTAACTCTCTAAGAAGGTGGCAAATTCACCAACCTTTCCAAAATATTTCCTATATATGAAGAAGTTAGGGTTAGGCTTGTCAAATAAAAATGTTTTCGTAGTAGGAACAATTTAGTAAAAGTAAAAAAAAAACATAATCAATTACTTCTAGTTAGTTTCTTAACTTTGAATTGTTTTACATAATAAAACAAAAAAAAATAGTATTCATTAAACTAACTAACTTTTTTTTTAATATCACACATTGCACGACATTCCTAAAAGATTTAAACAATGACAAATTCTTATTTATATGATCTTGATTGAATATAAAAATTGTTGTTATTTTAAACTTGATAGGAACCAATCCAATCAAGTTTTAAAATCCGTTTGTACACATTATTTCCTATTAGCTGTACTTTATGTGTCTCTATTTCTTTTGTGTGTGCAATAAATAATTAAATAAATAAATAAATAAATACCTTTTGTAAAACAACCTTCATCTTAGCACATGCACTGTGTATTTCATACCTGGCTACCTAACTATTTATATTTTTTTTTCACCAGTCAGTAGGTACTTACAATGACAATTTAATTAAAATATTCATCAGAAATTTTGTGGCAGCCCTAACCTCCAACAAAACATGGCAAAGTCACAATCACAGACGTTGTGATTGGGGTTGTTGAATTTACCAATACCAATTGCGAAGTAAAGGTAGCTTGTAGCACAGTAAATCAGCTTTTATTTAGCTAAAGAACATTATGTTAACATACTATCAAAAAAATACTCACGTAGGCAATGCTTTTCCCGTTTGTTTTTGTAAAAGTTCCGGAGCACTAAGTTTCATACCGCCAACATTCGAAAAAAGTAACCGCCGAAAATGACATCTCAAAAACAAGCTGGGTTGCCACATCTCATTCGGTGTTGCCATTTAACTCATAAATTTTACTATAAAGGCATGCATACATGACAAAAACCTGATATTAAGATGTGACTACACTTTTTCCCTCAGAAGTTGGCTATGGCAAAGTCTGCAACCGTTGGCAAAGCTAGCAGGTTTTACCGGTACTTAATTTTAAAGATCGTCGGGAAGTTTGTAAAATTATATATATTCCTTTTCCTTCGTTGCGTTGGGTTTTTTTTTTAATTTTTAAACTTCGGTTTCTTATTTTCATTTAATATTTTCAAGTGAGCGAGACCTACCTCTACCTCCATAATACATTCCTACATCTGACATCTTTTAAGTTGGGCCGTAACCGTGCATAAATTGTAATGGACCACAGTGGCAAAAGAAGTGGTATATTTAAGGGTGCTATTACCGATTTTTAACAAAAAACGCTATTTTACGGTACCATTTTAACTCAAAGCAATTACACGTGAGAACAAAGTAATATCTTAATTTAAAGATAATATATTCAGTTCTACGATCATCTTATAAAAATTGTACGACGTCATACAAAATTGTCGCTGAAATACGATTTTCCCAGCACAATGATCGCATAAAATGCAAAAAAATGGGGTCTAAAACGGTACAATTTTAAGAAAATTAAAAGCCTAATCTATCTTCTTACCTATAAATTATTGAGGGATATATAGTCCTTTATAGATTCTGATAATTTTTTTGTATCTAAATCAAAATTTTATTTCAATTATTAGCTAAATTAAAAATACTTGTCGATTTCTTCATACATTTTGCTCTCGCGGGTCGTCAGACCGCGCTCAGAAGCGCTCTTGGAAGGACGGGTGTATCGCTCCTCGTCCCAAAAATAAAACGAATTAGAAAAAGATTATTGCGCGTGCACTGTCGTTTTCGTGATTTGAAATATTTGATACTTTATAAGAGTAAACTGTATAAGTTTCATTTTTTAAAAAAGCTTGGAATTCTGGCGAAGGTGAGACAGTATTTCAGCCCGGGACAGTTGCTCAACCTTTATCAAGCACAAGTCCGATCGTGCATGGAATACTGCTCTCACCTCTGGGACGGTTCCGCCAAGTACCAGCTAGAGGCGCTTGAGGCGATAGAGAGGCGTGCCAAGAGGCTCATAAACGACGATGAGCTAGTAGGCAAAAAACTCCAGAGCCTCGCTCATCGTCGCAGAGTGGCCAGCTTATCGGTTTTTTACCGGATACACTTTGGTGAGTGCGCTGCGGAACTACACGAACTTGTTCCGCCATCCCCGTTCTTCCATCGATCGTCGAGGCGCACAGATTCTAGGCATCGCCATATGGTGGACGTTCCATGTACCCGGACTAAGCGGTTCGATTCCACATTCTTCATCCGAACCGCGAGGGACTGGAACGCGCTTCCTGAATCTGTGTTCCCCGACGAGTACAATATGGGGGTCTTCAAGCGAAGAGTGAACCGGTACCTACTAGGGAAGCGCGTACCATCTTAGACCGCATCTTAGCTTTCCATCAGGCGAGATTGTGGTCAAGCGCTTCCCTATCTAGAGTAAAAAAAAAAAAAAAAAAAATATTCCAATTATTTGTAATTTAAAATTATGTTTAAAAAATTACCTTGCCTGAGATGCTCTTTTTTATGGGTTGTTGAATAGATTGGTGGGGTAAAACAATTCAAGATGGCGTCGACGAAAATTTGACTTTTTTTCGTGATGGGTGTCATTTTCATAGTTTTTGGGGTAGCTATTAACGAATATGAGGTCAAAACTGAAATCCAAGATGGCGCCGACGAAAATTGTACATCTTTTCGTCATGGGTGTCATTTTCATGGTTTTTGGGGTAGCTATTAACCAATATGAGGTCAAAACTAAAATCCAAGATGGCGCCGACGAAAAATTTGACATATTTTCGTCATGGGTGTCATTTTCATGGTTTTTGGGGTAGCTATTAACGAATATGAGGTCAAAACTATAATCCAAGATGGCGCTGACGAAAATTTGACTTTTTTTCGTGATGGGTGTCATTTTCATGGTTTTTGGGGTAGCTATTAACGAATATGAGGTCAAAATTATAATCCAAGACGGCGCCGACGAAAATTTTACATCTATTCGTCATGGGTGTCATTTTCATGGTTTTTGGGGTAGGTATTAACCAATATGAGGTCAAAACTAAAATCCAATATGGCGCCGACGAAAATTTTACATCTTTTCGTTATGGGTGTCATTTTCATGGTTTTTGGGGTAGCTATTAACGAATATGAGGTCAAAACTATAATCCAAGATGGCGCCGACAAAACTTTGACTTTTTTTCGTGATGGGTGTCATTTTCATGGTTTTTGGGGTAGCTATTAACGAATATGAGGTCAAAATTATAATCCAAGACGGCGCCGACGAAAATTTTACATCTTTTCGTCACGCGTGTCATTTTCATGGTTTTTGGGGTAGGTATAATACACTATGTACAATATGAGGTCAAAACTAAAATCCAATATGGCGCCGACGAAAATTTTACATCTTTTCGTTATGGGTGTCATTTTCATGGTTTTTGGGGTAGCTATTAACGAATATGAGGTCAAAACTATAATCCAAGATGGCGCCTACAAAACTTTTACATCTTTTCGTCATGGGTGTCATTTTCATGGTTTTTGGGGTAGCTATTAACCAATATGAGGTCAAAACTGAAATCCAAGATGGCGCCGACGAAAATTGTACATCTTTTCGTTATGGGTGTCATTTTCATGGTTTTTGGGGTAGCTATTAACCAGTTTGAGGTCAAAACTAAAATCCAAGATGGCGCCGACGAAAAATTTGACACCTTTTCATCATGGGTGTCATTTTCATGGTTGGAAATGGAATGGAAAAAAAATTGCCAAGGGCCAGGCCTATGTGGCTTTGAGAAGAGTTCAAAATTTCCAAGGTGTGGCTATCCTCTCGCTCCCATGTCCCCCTCTTCTTTCACAGACTTTCAACCCTTCCCTTTCCATCCCTAGTAAATGGCAGAACCGATTTTGATGTAAATAATATTATCTAATTGTACCTATATGTACACGTCATATCCTATCGTTTGATGCTCCATTTGGTTTATTTATCTAACCACTGTCACCTCTAAAGTGCCCTATATGTAAAAAACGGATGAACCGATTTCGATAAAACATTACTAATTGTAATTCACCCGTTATGCACATTCATTTGATATATCACTTAGGTAGGTACTATCACAATATTTGACAACATTCGTTTCTTTCATTCCCACTTATACCTATACAGGGTGTAATCGTTAAGTGTGCACAGGCGATTTTTCCGTAAGTATTACAGATAACAAAAAACTTTAAACTGATATCGAAAGTACTTAACCTAATGAGTAAAATGGCGGTAATAAATTTTTAAAAATAAATCGAGAAATATCAAAAAAATTATCTTTAAACCCTCCCATTCATTAAGTATGAAATATGAATATCCCATATACCTACATTTAATATGAAAGATTTTAGCTTTTTTTTCTTTTTTTGGTTTTCTGCTTTAATTACTTCGCAAATTTGAAGTGACATTTTCCACATTTTTCCGGACATTTTCACGCATTTTCCGGATATTTTCCGGGAATTATCCAGGCATTTTTAGGACATTGCCCTGACATAGCCTGTAAATGTCTGGAAAATCCCCGGGAAATGCTCGGAAAATCCCCGGAAAATGTCTGTAAAATCCCCGGAAAATGCCAGGGAAATGTCCGGAAAAAGTCTGGGAAACATCGGGAAAATCCCCGGGATATGCTCGGAAAATCCCCGGAAAAAGCCTGGGAAATTCCCGGAAAATGCCTGGGAAATGCTCGGAAAATGCGTGGAAATTTCCGGAAAAACCGTGGAAAATCCCTGGAAAATGCCTGGAAGATATCCGGAAAATGCGTGAAAATGTCCGGAAAATATCCGGTAAATGCGTGGAAAATCCCCGGAAAATGCCAGGGAAATGTCCGGAAAATGTCTGGGAAACATCCGGAAAATCCCCGGGAAATGCTCGGAAAATGCCTGGGAAATTCCTGGAAAATGTCTGGAAAATCCCGGAAAATAACCGGAAAATGCCAGGGAAATGTCTGGAAAATATCCGGAAAATGCGTGGAAATTTCCGGAAAAAGCGTGGAAAATGCCTGAAAATGCCAGGGAAATGTCTGGAAAATATCCGGAAAATGCGTGGAAATTTCCGGAAAAAGCGTGGAAAATGCCTGAAAATGCCCGGAAAATGCTCGAAAAATGCGTGGAAATTTCCGGAAAAACCGTGGAAAATCCCTGGAAAATGCCTGGATAATATCCGGAAAATGCGTGAAAATGTCTGGAAAATATCCGGAAAATGCGTGGACATTTCCGGAAAAAGCGTGGAAAATGCCTGAAAATGCCCGGAAAATGCTCGAAAAATGCGTGGAAATTTCCGGAAAAAGCGTGGAAAATGCCTGAAAATGCCCGGAAAATGCTCGAAAAATGCGTGGAAATTTCCGGAAAAACCGTGGAAAATCCCTGGAAAATGCCTGGATAATATCCGGAAAATGCGTGAAAATGTCCGGAAAATATCCGGTAAATGAGTGAAAATGTCCGGAAAATGCCTGGAAAATCGCCGGAAAATGCCTGAGAAATGTCCGGAAAATGTCTGGGAAATGCGTGGAAAATCCCCGGAAAATGCCAGGGAAATGTCCGGAAAATGTCTGGAAAACATCCGGAAAATCCCCGGGAAATGCTCGGAAAATGTCTGGAAAAAGCCTGGGAAATTCCCGGAAAATAACCGGAAAATGCCTGGAAAATATCCGGAAAATGCGTGAAAATGTCCGGAAAATATCCGGTAAATGCGTGAAAATGTCCGGAAAATATCCGGAAAATGCCTGGAAAATCCCCGGAAAATGCCTGAAAAATGTCCGGAAAATGTCTAGGAAATGCGTGGAAAATCCCCGGAAAATGCCAGGGAAATGTCCGGAAAATGTCTGGGAAACATCCGGAAAATCCCCGGGAAATGCTCGGAAAATGCCTGGGAAATTCCCGGAAAATGTCTGGAATATCCCGGAAAATAACCGGAAAATGCCAGGGAAATGTCTGGAAAAAGCGTGGAAAATGCCACTTCAAATTTGCGAAGTAATTAAAGCAGAAAACCAAAAAAGAAAAAGAAAGCTAAAATCTTTCATATTAAATGTATATGGGATATTCATATTTCATACTTAATGTATGGGAGGGTTTAAAGATAATTTTTTTGATATTTCTCGATTTATTTTTAAAAATTTATTACCGCCATTTTACTCATTAGGTTAAGTACTTTCGATATCAGTTTAAAGTTTTTTGTTATCTGTAATACTTACGGAAAAATCGCCTGTGCACACTTAACGATTACACCCTGTATATAGGTATAGTAAATGGATAAACCGATTTTGATTAAATATGTCTAATTATACTTTACACGTCATGCCCTTTCATTTCATATGTCACTTGAGTCAAAATTCACTTTTTTTATTAGCTACCACTTTTATACCTATATCAAATAAATGGATGAACCGATTTTGATAAAATTTGACTTATTTTTACTGATAGGTCGTTCACTTTCATTTAATATATCACTAAAGTATATTCGACAACTTTAGTTATTTTCATTCCCACTTTTACACAATAAATGGATGAACCGATTTTGATACAGTTTATTTAAGAACCAGCGTCGGAAAATATGCTGCCTAACAAAAAAACATCATCTAATTCGGATTACCTGCTAGCGAGCTACGGTGGCACAAACACACACACACACAGCGGTCAAACACTTATCACCCATATTTTTGAATCGGGGGTTAAAAATATAATATTATAAATACGACATAATTTAAAGGACATTTTATGTATAAAATTTACCTAGAAATAAGTATAATTTTAATTTGACCCCTCCCCCCCTACTACCTCAGCTTACCCCCCCACCCTTGGGGACTTTCGATATGATCACTTGGACATAACTGTAGCGTATAACAGATAACTTACGTTTTATCGTACACTGTATGTGTACCATAGAATGCCTTAGCAAATGTTCGCCGTGAGTACTTAAATGGTCATAACTTTTTTATTTATGAACCGATTGACATGAAATAAACACTAAATGTTAAATGAAGATTACCACAATATATTAGTGAAAACCGCATCGAAATCGGATAAGCCGTTTCTGAGATTAGCGTGTTCAAACATACAGACAAACAGACAAACAGACAAAAAAATTTTTAACTACAGTTTTGGGTTTGGGATCGATTTAATAATAACCCCTGCTAATTTTTTTTTACATATTTTCATTGTACAGACACCACTTTTCTAGAATTTTATTATATGTATTGATGATGATGATGATGATGACTAGCTGCTCCGCGCGGTTTCACCCCCGTGGCTCCACTCCTGTTGGCCGTAGCGTGATGATATATAGCCTTCCTCGATAAATGAGCTATCTAACAACGAAAGAATTTTTCAAATCGGACCAGTAGTTCCCGAGATTAGCGCGTTCAAACAAACAAACAAACAAACAAACTCTTCAGCTTTATAATATTAGTATAGATGTATAGATATTAAAATTAAAATAACCATTACATAAATATGCCTTTATTCGAAAAAAAAATTACAAATTATTTACTGAAAAATACTTTCGTCTACTACGACTAATTCGGGATTTATTGTTAAATTTTATAGTGTAAAATATTCTCAATCTTATGAACAGTTTTTTTAAGTAACTGATTATGTTTAATTCGTTGTAAATTAATTCAGCCACTTTAAATTTTATCAGCCGTACAAATAAAAACTTGCTTATTCAAACCTTATGAAATGAATAGATATGATAAGAATAAATAAAGAATAAGGATGTCATAATTTCTTACAAATAAATTTGGAATAACGTCGATGTAACTATGCTCACGCTATGCAATAGGCGCGAAGCGGCAACGTAGCAATTCATTCACAAAATTATGAAAAACATTGAAATTGTCTACGGTTAATCCTTGGTGCTGTCATTTTGACGCTCGTTTGACTTCGTCGAATTTGTTGTGAAGTTTCATCATACGATGTTCTGTTTATTTATTTTTTAAATATTTATTGAAAATAATTTAAATATATCATTAAATATGCAAGCAAATGAAAGAGAACGCTATCCAATATCTGGAGTACAGAAGATAAACCCACCTTGAGATAGAGAGTTGCCAAATAACTGGTACTCAAAACATACAACTCCAGGCTTAGAAGATTTATATTTTCAACGAAAGTTTATATTATTGTGATAAGTTTAGAAATAAGTTTTATGTATGTATGGTTTGGCGCATGTTGTAAATAAATAAATCATTATAAATATCAAAAGGATTTTTCATAATTTCGTATATTTTGACATTTCATACAAAATTTTCCATTTCAATAGGTACGTAATGAAATTATTAATTTGCTCAACTTTTTCTACTTCTCGTATTACTCTCATTGCTATTATCTCAAATTTAGATTGAAAATTGCTTCTAAAACTTGTAAAACACAGCACAATGTACTAAAAGATCGGTTATAACTCGGTTATGTCAGACTTATACTAGGGTGGTAGCCGGAATAAGGACGAAATAGCATTAGTATGAATACTTATTACGAAGTTATACTAGGTTTCATTTATTACGTGTTTATTTGTATGATTTTTCCTTATTCTTAGTTTATTCTTTTCATAAAATGTTATAACTCGTTTATTTGTACGGCTGTATGTGTTCTCTCTTAAAGCAGCAATGAAAATGTTATCCATTTTCTCGACATATTGAACAAAATCATCTGGTGGTATAATTGGTATAGTTGAATTCAAGCAGCCGAATACTGCGCAATTAGTACGTGGCATTTTTAAAATGATCGCCGAAATCAACTTATCTACAAGCACGTGTTCAAATTAAACTGAAATAATATATTTCACCAAAATGTTAAAACATAAATACATAAAAGATAGATATTAAAATTATTGTATTTTTATCGATACGTGACGTCACCACTTTGTCAAGCACTAAGCCTGTCAAACTATTTTCTTTTTCATCCTAAAACAAAAAGGTGGAGGTTCTATGCTCGTATAATAATAATTTTTATTTATTTCTGCATATTTTGTGTTTATTAATTTAATTTAATTTATCGTTTTAAAAAAAATTTTGCAGGGATACCTACATACAAGTATTGTAAATTCTGGTTTAAAATAATTATTGAATATATGTATAATACAAATATCATGCATTATAAATAATTTAGGTACATTGAATAACCTTCGGCGTCCATAACAAAACAAGATTTCGAAATATAGCACTGATAAAAACGTATTTACTTTTACAAGGTGTATTAATTCGGATTGTTTCTTCTTGTAAATTCATATTTAGGCTACACCATTTTTGTATTTTAACGAGTTTTAATCTCAAAATTACCACAAAATCGACTGTGAAAAAAAGCAAACAAACATATACAGGCCGAATTGATAACCTCCTCCTTTATTTTTGAAGTCGGTTAAATATCAAAAAGGTAACAGCCCTATAGCTATAACAGTGCTAACGTCATAATTTCATCGCAGGGGCTTAGTTTCCTAACTGTATGTACGTATATATCTGTCAACTGTGCTAAAAGTCTAAACAAAGTATTTAATCATTTTTGTAAAGAAAGCCTAGATGTTTGGATTCTCTATTCCTCTTAATTAATCATGGACTTACCTAGTTGTGAAGTGGCAATATGACACTTTATAGTACACGCAATATGAATTGGTGTATGAAATATGAATTCGCAATAGAGTACGATCCCAGAGCCGTAAGAAACAACTTATTTTTTAAAGCATATACCTTTCGGTTCACAGTAGTCTCTAGTGTGGTTTTTAAGGTGCGCTACCTGAGCCTAAACTTTTATCAGACGCTTTAAAACTATAATAAATGAACTAATTTATTTTTAAATGTCTGATTTTTTAATATATGTTATTAAGATAACTATTACAATGTTATATTTAATCAGTCAGACAAATTGCAATGATCAAACATCCTCTCAACACAACAACAATGACATTGGGGCCTTCAAGATAAGAACGTACTTAACATTAAAATGCCGGCAAAGCACCTGTAACGCTACTAGTGTTACAAGTGTTTATGAGCGGTGGTGGTCACTTAACATCAGGTGGCCCACCTGCTCGTTTTTAGTGGATATATCGGTTTCGGTCGACCGGGAAGTCCCATGGGATGCGTAATGTATTTTTTCAGCGACAACAAAAAATATTATGACCATCTTGCTCCGCCAGCACCGACGTTGGATACAGTTTAACGCCAAGATATAGAAAATTAAACTGAAAAGAGTACGACAAGCCTGAAGATGGATAAGAAGTAAGAAGAGAAGAAGAAAGAAAAGAGGATGTGATGCATACCTCTAAAGTCTAAACAAAGCTTTCATATACATCGGTTTCTAAATAAAGAAGAAACCTATCAAACCCAGAAAAATCTTATAATAAATCATCTAGGTATAACCCGTTCGAGTTAACGTGAGACTCGGCTGGATATTATGCGATATAGTAGTTTTTTTTATAAATAAAACTAACCATACTAACTTAGTTTGAATTACATTCCATTATTTTATTTATTTTGGAAAGGTACCTGAAATTGACATTGAAAATAATCGGCTCAGTTAATTCGTTCGTTCGTTAGTCTCAAGTTAATTCGTACGGGTTGTGCACTAAATGATGAATACAAAAGCAAATGTCTCTATTCCGACATCGTTTAGAGATTTGTGTCAATAATAACTTTTGCTCACAATATATTGCTCTTTTAAAATATCCCGGTTTAATTACTGGCCGCGAAATTTCATGTGACGCGACGCCACTAGTCCATGCAAAATCCCTGTGCAAAAAAAACCCCTTTTGTAATAAAATAACTTCATTCATTCATTTAAAATTCTATAGCCTTCCTCGATAAATTATAACACCGAAATAATTTTTCAAATCAGGACCAGTATCCTAGTTCCTGAGATTAGCGCGTTCAAACAAACAAACAAACTCTTCAGCTTTATAATATTAGTATAGATTTGGTTAATCAATTTTGTAAAAATGCTAAGCAGATTTGGATGAAGGCTCATGATTCGGAAACTTATATAGAGAAGCCATAGTTGATGTATCAAATTAAATATCGTTAGGAACTTAGAATATAATTTATTATTTTTAAATAAAATTTTTAAATCATATCTTAACTTATTGTCAACTTATTGTTTATCTCAGAAATGACTGTAGTCTGTACCTAAGCGGCTAATCCCTTTTTTTATGGTACCGATAAGATAGTACCACAGAACAGTAAAAACATATAGAAGTGCGATAATGTCATAATTAGTATGAAAACCAGTGTCGCCAAACCCACACATTTAAACCGATAGTTATACAGTACACTACAAGTAAACTATGCCTTTGATTGGAAAGCTTAATTTGAGTAAAAACTGACTTAGGTTATAAATTCAGCATTTCAATATGTATCCTAACGCACCATGTTACGGTTTATTTTAGTATAACATCCCTAGGTATATTAGCTGTTTTGTTTCTCATTGCACAGAAATTCCAAATTCGAAAACATTCAGCTACTCCACAACAGAGGGCGTTAGTTTTCGATACATATAACTTTGAACCTCAACACATAGAGATAAGGTTGAAATTTGTGTCACTCAACATTAATGACATTAACTTGATATTTATCTGATGCTATGCCCTGAGGGATGTCAGCCTTGTTATCGATAATTCACAAATAAATATTTTTGTGTATTTTTTTTTTCTTTCTTTTATATGAGTATAGTATAATGTGTCACATTTTGGAGTATGTTTATTACTACTAAGTACGTCTTTTTATATTATTATGTTTCTCATTTCCATAATACTCGGGTACCACCAGAAGGACAGTACCCGGATCTTTGGAAGGCTTACGTGGGGACATGGATCCAACACGCAGAGGCCCTTTCGAGAATTTTAATGTGTTGTGGGACACCAGCCGCAGCCTGCCCATGACTGCACTATAGAGATACAGCCCTAGGCAGTCCGCGGCCGATGTAGGACTATTGCAGGGTATGGAAATCTAATAACTGGGCTATGGATTGGGATGCTAGATGGACTGGTATTGGGGACTATGGGAAACTATGGCACCTGCCTTTCTACTAAAAGAAAGTAAAAATATGTTGGCAGGTGGTGACTCGCCCTCTCACTGTATGGGCCCCCGAAATAAGTCGCTGCAATAGTGCGACAAGGGGGCAACATATTGTGAGCAGCTAAGGGTGGAGAGGCGTCCCTGGACTTTAAACTACGATCACGCGCTCCCTGAGGGTCCAGCATCACGTGCCCACTCGCCACTTATGATTCGCATCCACCCTTCGAGCTAAAAGCTCTCGCGACTCCACTCTGGCCGGCCGGTTAAGGCAAGCCAGAGGTGGGGGTCCTGTCCTCGTCAGGCTTCACTCCGACCGGCCGGTGAAGGCGAGCCGGAGATGAAGACAGGGGCCTCCCCCGGGAGCACTCGGTTCCCGCGGGGTCGCTACTCCCCGACACCCAGCCACAAGGTGTCCTGCGGGTTGACTGATTGCACGGGTGGAATATCTATTATCACATCGACAACAGATATTCCAACCGTGGGCGATGGGGTCGTCACATCCCTACGCCCTTTATTATTATTATTATTAAATAAAAAACGGAATAGAATAGTATTAATCTATATTTACAAAATACAAACAGAAAATATGCATTATTTTAAATCTTGGAACTGCCGTAGGTTTGCTGTATCGGTGGCCTTTGTTAGACCGCTTAGTGCTGTTCGGCATCCAGTTAACTCGTCACGTTGCATTTATCCATTTCTCTTTTAAATTAGCCTCTTTGGGAAATCTATAAATAAATTAGACAAATGAAAGCTAAGGAAAAATAAAATAAAATTTAATATTTATAATGTTTGTCTTTTCTAAAGTATCGATACTGTCGATATGCGCCACAAGCATCACTAAAGCGACATTCGTTTGTTTATTGCAATAATATTCCAGAAAGTCTTGTTTGCTGTTCAATCTATAATAGTACTAATTTCTTACGGATTAAGGTTCATTTTGACTAGATATTTGTATACAATTTTGACAAATTACGACAAGCGAAGTTATAACATAAAATATAATTAAAATAAATAAAAATAAGACTTACCGATGGTATGAAATGCCTCCATTGCTGATATTATTTCGTCTGCTATCATTTTTGCACTCTAATACCGAACAACACGTCCTAATTAATGAATAAATATGTAAAAAAGGTTTGACAGCTGACAACCGACTCGAATATTTTTCTGCGCACAACTGAGAGCAAGTTAGGTGATCTTACCTTACCAGTGACACGTGGGCCACGCCCACATCACACTTCTATCTACTTTACTGTTCTGTGGATAGTACCATCCACATTACCACATACTTTACTACCACCAAAACGTTAAAAACAGTTTTCATTTACAAAGCATTGAATAATGTTTTGATTACATAACATTTTAAATGATTTGAATAAAAATGTATATTAAATACCAGCTATTCTGAATATAAATATAAAAGTAATTCGAGAGTGTAATAATGTTGCGTTATTTAGTACATACTATACGCTCTCCCTATTTGTAGATGTTATTATCTTCTTGATATATTTCGATGATAAGCTTATCGGACACTGCGTTTACATAAATCGTTAATGTAATTCATTTGTAACAGCTCCTTCTATTTTTGCATATTAACTAGTATGTTTTTAATGTTAACAATAGTTTTATTTAGTAAAAATAAATATTTTGCTGTGATTAAAAAAAAATAACAAACAAACTACATAGTTCGGTAAGAATGAGTCAAAAGTTCCATCATTCTTGTAATACGTACTACAATGCTAATCACCATTACACGTCTATTCACAATAAAGAAAAATATGGTAAGTAAGCTGTTTTAAGATTTTTTCCTCTAAACAATAAATGAGTAGTTTTAGTTCAAAATGACTACCTATGTAATTTTACACATAGAAATATCCATTTGAAATATGCAGATACAAAAAAATGGTTAGGTATATTTTTATGACTACATATGTGTTTACCAATTTTTACGTTTTAAATTATTTTAGCGTATTTTTTTAAAGAAACGTAAAAGAAACCTTAAAGTTCGGAAACGTAAACCGTTTAGAAATATTTTGACGTTTCATAATGTCAAATTATTATATGTTTGGGATATTTGACATAAGATTTACATTTTATTGATATAAAATGTAAATAAAATGTAGACACCGTTCAACTGTAGTATAATCTTTATTGGTAAATAAAAAAATATACTTCCTTTCGTGATCTTATGACTATTCAAGGTCAAAATATTAATCCATAATGTAAATAGATAGAAAAGTGTAGAATATGCCGTTGTTGTTGTAAAAATAAATCAAGGAAACGTCGTTCTAGTAGGTATGTCTTAAATTTTATAAATACCTCTTTATTTTAAATAAACTCACATTTCCCTTGCGTTCTTGTAAGATTTAAGTTTTTCCCGTCAATTTTAGAACATTTACTTGTAGGACAGACTACAGTTGATTAAATTACCTATCATAATGCGATCATTATGATAGGTAATTTAATCAACTTCAAGCTTCGATAAGCTTATATCTTTTTAACCCTACCTGTTTTCATAATTTTGAAGATTATTCAATGAGTTTGATTAAAAAAAAATCGTGCATGTCTTTAAAAATAAGCAATCCATATTATGACTAGCTATTTTTTATTAATTGTCATAACATATATTTTTTTTATTGTGTTGTAGATGGTACCAAAATGCATGGAACGCGAAGAGTTGTAACATTTTGTTTGCTCACTACAGTTTTACCATCAATACTCATTATATTTCCATTATATCTTAGGCATATAAGATATGCTGATGTTATGTATAAAATATCAGATTCTGATGTCATACAAATACATAAGGGTCAATCATCAATATTTTGTGAAAAACATTCCTTAAAAATGAATACAACATTTAATGCATTCCAAATGAAGGGTAGGCCACGTTTATCTAAAAAAAGAAAACATATAACACTTAAGAAGTCAATGTCTTTGCCAGACGACACATTAGAATATTGGGGATTCTACTTATTCTCTGGGGCTACTGTTGAATTAAAAGCTTGTTCTAGATATGAAGGTTCCAAAATATTAGTTGTAAAAGGAGATAAAATATTAGATACATGTGGCATTTTAGAGGGAAATAAATACAAACAGGAACCTACTCTCATTGGTAAAAATGGTCATGTTATGGTTACTCTACAGAGACCTGGTGAAAAAGAAAATATTAAGAAATTAAGTACTAATTATATGCATAAAAATAAAAACATTGATGAAAATATTGGTGAAATCAATGTCATAAATAAACAAAGAGACAAGCGTGATACACTAAATCCTTCAATACATAACCCTAACACAATATTAGACACTGGTGTAAACCATGGAGGCAATGCCTTTAACACATCAAAGCTACAAGAAGATGCATCTGTATCCAGCTTTGAAAATAACTTGCATTTATGTTACAACAAAAATATACTGATTAATGAATATTTTCCATATTCAATGCAATGCAATAACACCAAATATTTAGAAGTCACTACAACACTTAAAGTTATTCATGAAGTTACATCTGATGGATATTACTACTATATATTTTACAGTGATAATGACTTTGTTGTGAATGATGTTCATGCAATATTTGATATTTACAAGCCAATCTTCCTCTATTCAAATATGTCAGATTCTAAGGTATGTTTAAATAAAACAGAGTGTTCTTTTAATATTGAAATGTTTAGTGACGAGTTAGTTATTGTAGAAGTACCTACAAAAGATGGATTGAGAAATGATGATGATACTTCCATTCTAATGTCTGTTTGTCATCCTAGAATGTCTGTTTATATAATATTTCCAGTTTCAGTGTTGTTACTTATACTTTTATTTGCATTTTTATGATATCTGTTTAAAATATTATTGTATGCACTATTAGTAAGAGTAAATATTACTGAGAGTAAGACGTTGATTTATTAGTAGATAAGAATTTAAATGTTTGTGTATATAAGTCCTCCTATAAGACTGTGATGTTATTTTGCCTGGCATATAATTTTATTACTGTTGTAAAGAATAAAGTTTATTATTCTATTGACTTTTTTTTAAATATATTATATCCTGCTTCAATTTATATATTTTCCTTAGAATATGTATGTGCAATATACATTGTAACAAGTTTATTTTGTCTAAATCATGACCAGCATTTTGAAACTAGCTAGCCGCCCAGTATACCGTTATAAATTTAGTCCAATCCAATAAATATTTAATTTATACAAGATATTTACTTTAGGTATTCGTTTTTATACCAATCCATTATCCAATAAACCAAGTTATTAAAAAATTTGGTTATGTAATTCGATTCTCTTATAAATAATTATGCTAGCGGTGTCGCCCATGGTAAAAGCCCAAAGCTTATTGCACTGGGTAAACAACGACGTAGACGTATCCAACGGTGAAAGAATAACATCGGTAAAGTATTTCTTGAAATTAGTACATTCTAACTCTGGAGCTTTATATTATTACTAAGCTGCGCCTTGCGGTTTCGCCCGCGCGCGTGAATGAGTTTTTCCCACAGAACAGTTTTTCCCTTTTAAACCCTCGTCTGTCGGAACACAGATCTGTGCCAAAAATTTTGTACCCGTTGTCTGTCGGAACACAGATCTGTGCCAAATCATCGCCGGTTGGAAATTAGCTCATTGTAACGCAAATATAGTTCAAATCTGCATAAACGACTATTTAGTTGATAGCTTATGAATTACTGAATATTTAAAGTCCATCAATTAATAATTTGACCGATAAATATTCGAAATATAACAGTAATTATGTCATACTTTAGTCGAATACTTAACTTTTAACTTTTAAAGTTTTAAAAAATGTAATATTTTGCGGAAAGTTGAAAAACGGTAAGTATTTATTGCTCTTCTTATTATTGACTATATATCCTAATGTTTATGTGCCGAAATAATGAAAATTACCAACAATTGTACCATAAATAATGGCTCCAAATATGTATCTACCATTTAACTGTACGTTGCTTAGTTTTTGACCCCGGGTTAATCGTATTTTTTTTTTACATATTGTACTTATTTGTTTTTTAAATCATTTTACAAGAAATTTTATGAAGAATTTTATACCTAATATAATTCAAAATTTGATACTGTGTTCCATTTTAGAGATATTTCGTTTTCAAATCAGAACCGACAATAATTTCCCCGTAAAATCCGCGTACAGGATGTTCACAAATTCAACGTCACATTTTTTTTAAATTTCGCCTTCAATTAAATTTTTCAATTTCAAACAATATAAAATGTATGTTTTGTTTATAGGTTTATAGGTATCGTTTTGTGGTATTTATTGTCCTCAGGTTTAAAACGATTTATTCAACTACAAAAATTATAGTCCGTAACCTCGTGCTAACCAGAAAGACATTTTCTGGAATTCTTTTAATTTTAGTATATTATGGTTAAAAGTGTATATATTATGCTGGAAAAATAGTAAAAAAACCTACATCGGGAACAACGGTTTTCACTATGACCTATATATAGGACAAATTGACTATGTTACTATGTAATTCGTGTAGGACAAACTCGAAAAGAAATTAAACACAAATACAACATATTCTTACCTTCATACAAATACAACATATTATTATTTATTGGGGAATCATAAGTTTCAGAAAAAATAAAAAACCGGCCAAGTGTGAGTCGGACTCGCGCACCGAGGGCTTCGTACAAACCTATTTTTTTTTATTATGCTGTATCTTTTAATTCAGTTTTTAGAATTCTTTATCTGTGTTATTAGACGTTGCTATTTAACAAATTTCAAACTCTGTGTTGACGAAAAGGAAGTTTTGATAACCTTGCGAATGTCGAAAGGTACGAAAATTTGCAGCATAAACGGTTGTATCTTTTGATTGCGTTGGCACATAAGTTTGATTAACTGTTTTTTATTTTGTTTTTTCTGTCGTCTCACTATTTTGAAAATGAAGGACAACACGGGAGTTGTCATAGATGTCACCACATACATATTTTGGGGTTGTTTCTTTTAAACCGGAAGAATGTTTTTTTAGGGGTTTGAACCTCAATACGATTCGCCCTTCAAGGACTCCAAACAAACCTACTTTTATTATTTTTTAACTTTAAAACTTGTTTTTAGTGGATTTTTCTTTATCTGTGCTATAATACCTTGCTAACCTTTACTGCTTAATAACCAACTCCACTTAACTTTTGACAACGTGTTCACGAGAAGTACCCCGTAGGTTTTGATTGTCTTGCAAGTAGTTGCGGTTTTCAGAATATGCGGCTCTAATTGTTATTTCTTCTGATTGCGTTGACATAGAAGTTTGATTTAATTATAGCTTAAAGGTATAATAGATCTGAGTTTTTAATGTGAATATCAAGTTAATACATGTAGGCAGTAGGCACTAGGCGTTCATGAGTTGTAAGTTGAAATTATTATTATTTTTATTTATAAAGTGTAATTAAAAAATCATGTTCTTTGCGATTATTCTTATATCTGTTTTATAAAACATTGTTTTTTAACAAATTTAAAGACTCTATGTAACTACTTGGGAAGTACCCTGTCTGTTTTGATTCCCTTGCAAATGTCGAAATTTGCTAAAAATTGCAGCATTAACAGCTGCATCCCAAAGGGTTTGGTTTTTAAGGGTCCAGAACCCACAGGAACGCGTGATGTGATATTAAGCTGAAATTTATATTGATTACTCGAGTCGATTGAAGCTGTGAAAAAATCAAACTTATAAACCAACGCAATCAAAAGATGCAGCCGTTTATGCTGCAAATTTTCGCAAATTTCGACATTCGCAAGGGTTTCGACACCTACAGGGTACTTACTGTGTACGTAGAGTCTTGAAATTGGGGTAAAAGTAAGGTCTTATAGCGTAGATTGAGGAATAATTTCGAAAAACAGTTACAACATAATAAAAAATTGGTTTGTTCGGAGCCCTTGGTGTGCGAGTCCGACTCTCACTTGGCCAGTTTTTTATTATGTACTATATGTAGTACATTCGTAGGCAGAATGTTATAGATGTAGATCGCTGTCTGAAGAAGATTATTTTTTTGCATTAATGACTTTAAATAGCCTTGGAACATTACACATTTAATAAAACGAATTAAACGCATCATTTGCAGTACGCCTGCAAATGTAAATCTACCCTCTCAATTTGTAAATGACTAGCGATAACAATTATTGTATTTTTGGTGTCAAAGCTGCTTCTATTACCCAGAAGAAGAATGCAATTTTTCTATTTGAAGATATCACATTGCCGTCTAAGGGCCGATTTTTCAATGCTTGGATAAAACTTATCCGTCCAATAAAGTATTACACGATAATGTTAAAATGTCACGTAAACTGTCAAATACGGGCAATTAGAATACGTTTTTAAAATGGTAGTTTTATACATTATTCGACGAATAAGTTTTATCCAAGCATTGAAAAATCGGCCCTAAAACTACATAATCAATAATAACTTATTTGCTAGGTAACCCTAAATAAACTTCCGTCTTGATATTTTAATTTTCTTTTGAAAATAAAAATTTGTATTTGATAGGATAACCTTCTCTGATTCGTAATCATTTGAGTTTCAATATAAAAGAAAATTCAAATGGATCCAAACAACGATCCTTGTGGCAATGGAAGACAAGACTTACTTTAATAATAGGACGTAACAGTATTTGAAATCAAGAAATATAATGGAACTCTGTATATTTTGTCAAATGATCAGATAAATGATAATACGAACATGATCAGTGTCTGGGAATTTACAGCTTTTAATTCCTGATACCAGGATTCTTCATGAAATTCTACACATTACACATTTTACTTTATTCCAATCAAAATATTTTTAAGTTTCATGCTGTTTGTGTACTATGGACTCCCTAAACTACTGAACCGATTTTAACCCATTGAGCCCCAAGCGGCCCGATCGGGCCAAGACACAATAGATTTTCTATTGTGTCTGTGATTCCGGGGCCTGAGTTATTAATACAATTTATAGATTAGTTTATATCTTAATTACAATATGCTTGGAAATACTGCATGTATTGAAGTAAAATAAAAACTAGATTGGATAGCGTTCATCACTTTCCTGATCACATTCAAGTGGAACCTCGTAGTAATAAATCATCGTCTCGAGGAGGTCGTTGTGTTCGATGTATTATAAAAAAAAATGAATAGAAGTTAACGTTATTTGTGCTAAGTTGCAAATATTCCTATTTATTAGCCATTGTTGTCGTCAACACCAAACATTACAACCACATGAGTATATAAATAGTACAGACACAAAGCTTCATAAGAATTTTTTTTGCTCAGTTAAATAAAATTTATTTAAGTAAATAAAACATTTAGATGTATAATTGTTTATTTATTCTGAATCTTTAAGTTTATTGATTTTTATCCTTTACATAAGCCGTATTTTACAAAAAATGTTTCAAACTCGAATTTCCGAAATTTTTGATTTATAAATTAAATGTAACGGTTTATAATTAAGTTATGGTATAATGAAATGTAGATTTCACATTTGTACAGCTCAGACATTTTTCTGTGTGGATACAGTGCCTTTCGATTTGTAGTTGGACAACATTTCATTTTATACTATTATAATTAAGAGCATGAAAGAAAAAAAAAAGCATTTCATCATAATGCTATTGTTACCACAAAAAATATTTTCTTAATCGCAAATTTTAAGAGAAAATAAATTAAAATGAAAAATGATGTGGAGACGTAATACATACATATAGAACAAAGTCCACCATAAGAATGACGTCATTTAGGAATAAGAAGATTTTTAAACAATAATAAAAACCTAAATATTTTCAAAAAGTAAAAATTACTGTTACTTTTTATCTAGTTTTGATTAAAATAAAAATAAAAACAAGTAGCTAAAAATTTTGAAATTTTGTAATTTTGGAGCACCCTGTAAAGTCTGTAGGTATTTGTATGAACATAAGTGGAGATCGCGTCCACTTTTGTTCATGCGTAAACGATGATATTCATACTCATTTTTATCGAATTTTTATAAAATAAACCTATGTTTTTGTTATATTCACTCAAAAGATTGTCTATTCTAGTGTGAAAATACAAAAATAAAAATCTAAAATACCTTGATATTATTTTTTTATGAGTATTTTTCTTTACAATGTCATATTTTTTCAAAATGTGTGGGAAAAAATGCTTCTAATAAGTAAAATAAACATGCCAGGGAGAAAGCAAGGTAATTATTATAAAGTTTGGTTATCTAGTTAACATCAAAAGGACATGTCCAAAAATGTATGAACCAAAAACCCAGAATCGACAGGAATGAAACGTATACTAATGGATTCGCATTGAAGTATAATATAATATTACCAAGGGGGCAACTCCGAAATCGTTATAGTATAGGAGCTAGGAGCAAAATAAAATAACTAAGAAATTCCTTAAAAAACATAATATACATAAGTTTCCGTTATGTTGTGGCTTAATATGACGATGTTATAATGTTTTATCACTTGTGTTACACTTAATAAATATCATTTTTACAAGAAACGAAACAAAAACGTTAAAGCACAACATAACAAAAACTCTCGATTTTGTAGTTTTGTTCTTTTATTTTATAGATACTACGATTGTTATAGTATTATATTATGTATTATTGGTAATTCTATGGCTAAAGATTGAAAAAAAAAAATCTGTATAGTATAGGAGCTAAGAGCCAAAAAACAAAGTGAAAAATCGTTTGAAAATAATAAAAACTCGTTATGTTGTGTGTTAGAATATCGTTGTTATTCATTTATTTTTATAATTAGGTCTAATTTTATTAAGTTTTAATGATATTATAATCTACCTATCTATAATAACAACTACATTCCTTCGAATCTACAACAAATTGTGTTACACATGAATGTACCAGCAAAAGCAATTGATCAATTAAAAATTAAAATTATAATAACAACGATAATCTCATCCACATCATAATAATTTTCAAACGATTTTTTATTCAGTTCTATTGTCTTTTAACTCCTATACTATACCTATTATTATTTTTTATTTCCAATCCTTAGCCACAGAATTAGGCACCAAGTGGGCACCAATAATACACACAGTACTATAGCAATTGTAGTATCTTGAACCAAAATAAAAACTACTAATAACGGAATCTTTAGTCAGTTATGTTGTGATTGAACATGATGTTATTATGTTGCTGTTGCTTTTAAAATGTGTTGATGATAATTATCATGTATAACACAAGTGATACAACATTATTATAACGTCATATTAAGCTAAAACATGACGTAAACTTATTTTTTGATTTTTTAAACGAATTTCTTACTTATTTTATTTTGCTCCTAGCTCCTATACTATAACGATTTCAGGATTACTGCTTTTGCTATATTATATTATATTTAATTACCAATCCATTGGTACACATTTCATTCCTGTCGATTCTGGGTCATTTTTTGGACATCTCCTTTACAAGAGTCTCACAGGTTAAAGTTTATATCACAAATTTTGATATCGAAAAAAATCGGTAAATCAGCGCCGACCGCTCGAATTTGTCCGACAGACAGCACCTTTTTGACGCGGCGCGCCGCGACAGCTGAGGGGTTAATCCTTATGTTCCTATGGGAATATAAAAAATAGCCTAAGTTATTATAAAACAGCTATCTGACAATGAAAGTCCCGTCAAAATCGGTCCAGCCGTTCCTGAGATTAGCCGGAACAGACAAAAATTGTTAAAATAACTTTATTATTTATTTATTTATTAAGTAAAATCGGTTATTTCAATATTGAAAACAGACAGAATAGTGTCCACCACCACCTGTATAGAATGAAGTTTAACTTATGGGTCAAAAAGTGTGACTTTATAGTATACTAGCTTTCCACCCGCAGCTTCGCCCGCGCAGTCAAAGAAAAACCCGCATAGTTCCCGTTCCCGTGGGATTTCCGGGATAAAACCTATCCTATTTCCCGGGATAAAAAGTAGCCTATGTCCTTTCTCGGATATCAAAATATCTCTATACCAAATTTCATGCAAATTGTTTCAGTAGTTAAGGCGTGATTGAGTAACAGACAGACAGACAGAGTTACTTTCGCATTTATAACTAGCTTTCCGCCCGCGGCTTCGCCCGCGTTTTCAAAGAAAAACCCGTTCCCGTAAGATTTCCGGGATAAAACCTATCCTATGTCCTTTCTCGGGTATCAAAATATCTCTATACCAAATTTCATGCAAATTGGTTCAGTAGTTAAGGCGTGATTGAGTAATAGACAGACAGACAGAGTTACTTTCGCATTTATAATATTAGTATGGATTTTGAGTAACTCTGACAATGACATCTTATAAAAACTATTGGACCCAAATACGGCTAGGCCTATAATAATACGCAACGTGTGTTCGCGGTTCTACAGAACAACGTCTATGGATAAAACTGAAAAATTAAGATTATTTTTTTTCTGCGTATTTTTCCAGGATAAAAAGTATCCTATTTTACGCCCAGGATAATAAGGTATAATTATACCAAGTTTCATCGAAATCGAACCGTTAGTTTTCACGTGATGCCTGAACATACAGACAGACAGACAGACAGACAGACAGACAGACAAAAATTTTTTTAATTACATATTTGGGTTTGGTATCGATCCAGTAACACCCCCTGCTATTTATTTTTTCAATATTTTCAATGTACAGAATTGACCCTTCTACAGATTTATTATATGTATAGATATTAGTATGGATATCTTGGATAGATGGGGAGGCAAGGGGTGGTATTTTTTCTGGAAATACAATTCGTAAGAAAATACAATTTTCTAACACAAATGATAACTATTTGCTTCATGTGTAAAAATAGCATGGGCAATATTTGTATGCATTTTTGTATGTATTTTAGGCTGTCCAATCTTAGAATGCCAAGTTATAATAAACCCGCTTACTCTTACTCCGCTTATTCATATTATGGTTCAACTGAGGAGATAATTTTTAGATAGTGGTCTTATCAGGAAACAGAAGGATGAAAGATCGGCTCGTGTTATGACGTCATTAGAATATAAAACAAGCGATGCCAAGTAGTTACGGTGGAGCGAAGGCCTCTTGAAGCCTTGCTGCGAGAGGAAGAGCTGACCCTACAGGGTCTCGCAAAAATAATGGTCAGTGGGGACACTCATTGGAAGTCGGTCGTGGCCTTTTGCGAGGCTGTGATGAAAGCAAAGGAGGTTGCAGAGAGGGCCCGGGAGAATGACCCATCGGCGGACCCTCTGCGCCGACGCAGACCCGGCAGACACAGGCGTCTTTATGCCCAGCATCAGCCCTAAAATACCATTGGACGAACTAGCGCAGGGGGAGGTTTACGTAGAAACGAGCATATTGTAGCTATGCTCGCTGCAAGTAAACCGGCCCCCCCTGCGACAGGAGGTGGATAGCCCGGCAATAGGGCAGCGTTATTTTATGATACCGGCGTCTATTGCCACCTTATGGGCGCGGGCGAGTCGCCAAGCTACGGCATTCATCACGTAGGCGGTGGGGGTACAAGGCCTGGCTGTTAACCCCTGCCGCCGAAGGTGATCGGTGGCCACCGTTGGGTTTTAGTGGGTATGGCCTTTCGCGAGTCCCACATACCTCCTCACACAGGAAAACTGCAGAGGGGGATGCGTAAATGCATTTCCCAACGTTAAAAAAAAAAAATGCCAAGTAGTGACGTATATTGTTACTTAGGTAAGTACTCATGAATTTAAATAAGATTTAAATAGGTATTAATACTTCTGGCTATAAAAAATTGGCATTGGCAGTTCTGTATCTGCAGTTAATTTGTAACTATTAACTAATATATAAAAAAAAAGCTCGATACGTAACATAATGAACTATCTAATTAGGTGTTCGGATAATGTATTTTCTTATTTAGGTAGATGTGTTTCAGGAAGTCCGACATGTATAAATTTATACAAGATATTTACTTTATTGGTATAATTCTTTAATTGTACATATGTATTTTATGATTAATTGCATATAGTATTAGAAACTTGACATACACTAAACAATAAGTTTGCTTGTGTGCTTACATGTTTTATTATTATATTATGTTGAAAGAGAATTCACAATAAACATTTAAGACTATTGTATTTTATTCTAAATAATTGTATACAGGAACCTTAATCACCAACTTCATGTTATTTTAAAATTAATTTATTTGAAAATATAAAATTAATCGAAATCAACAAAAAACCATGTAGAAAACAATAAAAAAAAAAGTTGTAAAACAGGTTTTGGATATAGATCAAGAGCCACAATATATAATTACATACTGGGGTCAAAATAACAGGGAATAGCGGGGATATCAAAAAGGACAAAACATAGGGCCCATAAAAAGAAAGTAATGAACATATTGAGGAAATTTTGATTTATTATTTCCACATAGTTGTATCCAAAGTGTGTTCAGGCGAGTTGGTAGATCTTCTGTAAACAAAAATTTTTACAGCTCAATACAAGAATTTTTATGAAATTAAGGTTCCGATCGGGAGTGGAGTGCTACAAATCCTCTTCAATAACAATACCAATAGATGTTCAATTATATTTATTTACTGAATTACAAAAAACAGTTACCATATTATGTACAACTGGAAAAAAGAGGTTACAATACATTATTTCCTTCTAGTACTTTTGTGATTGAAATAGCCTCTCCAGTACCCGATGAGACCCCTCTGCAAGTGGCAGAGAGGTCTGCGCGGAACGGGGGCCATCCGGCCGAGCCGGTCTTACGCCTATAATGTATATTAAACTTATAATATAAGACTATAATAGTATAATGCAATGCATTCATTAAATAAACTAAAACAAATATCGGTCCAAATGAAATGAGTTCCAATAAAAAATCAGCACAGCGGTACTTGGAAGGCGGCTCCTAATACTCACACTGTATAAATATCGCAATAGAATGCAGGACACAAAAGTATAAACCGGAATGCGTAGGCACCTCAGATAAGGTTGGCCACATCGCTGGGCATTTCAGTAATAGTAGTGTGGTAGAACTCCTCAATATCTTTTAACGCTCTCTTGTCATTTTCAGTCACGAAGTTGATAGCGATTCCCTTACGACCGAAACGACCACCTCTTCCAATCCTGTAAATAATTAAGAATAAGTATCATTTTCATAATTACAAAGTCAAAAAATATAACAAAACTAACTAATTATTGTTGAATGAAAACTAGTACAGTTGAAGAATTAAGAATAATTTAAATGAAATTAAGAATGAAATGAGATGCCCAAGGAAACAATGAAATAATGCAACAGTTGGACTCTTAAAGGCATTTGCGCCGTGGCGCAACCACTGTGACACGCGAATATCATGTTTATAAAAAGTACAGCAATATCATTTTCAGCCACTACAAGGTACTGTTTCCTTCAGTCTCTAATTTCAAGGTTTACAAATCTACAATGGTACACTACACACCTGTGAATGTAATTTTCACGATTGGTTGGCAAATCATAGTTGATGACGCAAGAAACTTGCTGTACATCAATACCACGAGCGAGCAGATCGGTGGTGATGAGCACACGGGAGGACCCGGTACGGAACTGCCGCATGATCACTTCGCGCTCGCGCTGCTCCATGTCACCGTGCATGGCGGACACAGTGAAGTCACGGTCGTGCATCGACTCTGTGAGCCAGTCGACCTGTGGAAAATACAATTTAAATTAGAGCTCAGTTAAATCTTAAATTTTTAGCTTATGATCACATGTAACATTGTTTTGTTTTTCTTAAAATAAAAAAATAAAGGCCTAATATAGTAATATATAAATAATATTATAGTAATTTCACCTGATATAATGTATAGAGCAGGCTCCAAGGAGATGTTCGTTTGCAAAAATAGCGGACCTAAATCTGACTTCTGATATATATTGTATAGATCCCAGACATCCTATAGACAGATGTTGCCAACCAGTTTTGTGGTCCCCCTCCCCCCAACCCCGGTAATTAAATATGGCATACAAAGAAAAAAATAAAAATTTCCAAAACATGCCGTGTGGGGTATCAAATGAAAGAGCTTATTGAGTAGATCACGAATATATAGCATACTATAACATTTCTTACACTTTCTCTAAGATTTTTTAGAAAATTTACGAAAATGCTCCATTTTTGAGTTAACTTTAAACCACTATAGATTGAAAACTCATGAATATATTTTTTAAATTATAATTTAAATAATTAACAATAGTCCATTGTTTACGATTCAATAGTTCGTAATATAATATAAGTGAGCTATATGTATGTGGTGGATTTGATGACCCCACAAAATGTTTTAAATTGCAAGGCGCAACTTTCACTGAAGTTACCGATTTGAAATCTAATCACACAGAGGCTGATTCAAGAATGTTCTCCCATATTTTTCATTCTGTCAAACAGAACGACAGTGCAGAGATAATTATTCTAAGCCCTGATACCGATATTTTTGTATTAGGCCTTTATTTCTGGCATAAACTTGAAAATATACTCGCCATCTTTGAATGCTCCCCCCACTCCCCCATGTAACTATTTCACTGTACGAACTATTGAATCGTAAACAATGGACTATTGTTAATTATTTAAAATAATAATTTAAAAAATATATTCATGAGTTTTCAATCTATAGTGGTTTAAAGTTAACTCAAAAATGGAGCATTTTCGTAAATTTTCTAAAAAATCTTAGAGAAAGTGTAAGAAATGTTATAGTATGCTATATATTCGTGATCTACTCAATAAGCTCTTTCATTTGATACCCCACACGGCATGTTTTGGAAATTTTTATTTTTTTCTTTGTATGCCATATTTAATTACCGGGGTGGGGAGAGGGGGACCACAAAACTGGTTGGCAACATCTGTGTATAGGATGTCTGGGATCTATACAATATATATCAGAAGTCAGATTTAGGTCCGCTATTTTTGCAAACGAAACTCCTCTGAGAGTCCGGTCTAGTACTAGTACATAGCTTACATTTGACTACATTGTAACATTTGACTTAAAGAATTAATAAATATATTTATTGCATCTCTTGAAAGCTTATAAATTATAATATTAGATTAAGCATCATTTATAAAAGACTGTGGTAGCTCAGGCGTTTGGCATTTGAACTTTAATCACAAAATGGGGGATTTGAGATGAGAATAGTTTGGAAAATCCAAAAGTGCACGCCTCATAATTTTTTTTTAATAATTATTTATTAATTATTATTTTTGTTTATTTAATAACAATTAAACCACATCGAATCAGACCCTGAAAAATGAAAGGGTTCTATTCCTGAGCATACTCAAGCGTAAGAGAAAAAAGATGTAAAATTTTCGTCGGCGCCATATTGAATTTTAGTTTTGACCTCATATTGGTTAATAGATACCCCAATAACCATGAAAATGACACCCATGACGAAAATATGTAAAATTTTCGTCGGCGCCATCTTGGATTTTAGTTTTGACCTCATATTGGTTAATAGCTACCCCAATAACCATGAAAATGACACCCATGACGAAAATGTGTAAAATTTTCGTCGGCGCCATCTTGAATTTTAATTTTGACCTCATATTGTTTAATAGCTACCCCAAAAACCATGAAAATGACACCCATGACGAAAAGATGTAAATTTTTTGTCGGCGCCATCTTGGATTTTAGTTTTGACCTCATATTCGTTAATAGCTACCCCAAAAACCATGAAAATGACACCCATCACGAAAAAAAGTCAAATTTTCATCAGCGCCATCTTGGATTATAGTTTTGACCTCATATTCGTTAATAGCTACCCCAAAAACCATGAAAATGACACCCATGACGAAAAGATTTCAAATTTTCGTCGGCGCCATCTTGGATTTTAGTTTTGACCTCATATTGGTTAATAGCTACCCCAAAAACCACCCACATTTGCAATGTGTTTGCTACTTAGGAAAAGTTCAGATTTAAAGATATAAGTAGGTAATGTGACGAATATAATTTATTTCATTCCGACTGTTTCTCGGAATAACATACATTTACTAAGAATTGCATACAATGCCGGTTTTAATATATTGCCGGTAACATAATATTATGTATGATAATAATTCTTAAAAAAGTATTTTATACATTTCTTAAAAAGCTTCGATATTGTATACAATAATACAATTCATATTCAAATTGTTGTAAAATAGTCACACTTTTTTAAGTTGGTTGAATACACTAAAATACTTATAAGGATCGTACCTACTAATAAAAGTAACAAAATGAATTTTTAAAGTTCCCAGTAATCTTCTGGAATCAATTTCAATAAAAATATAAAAATTCACTTCAAAAAAAAAAAAAAAAAAACAGCCGAGTTTTTTTTTGTTTATTTAATAACAATTAAACCACATCGAATCAGACCCTGAAAAATGAAAGGGTTCTATTCCTGAGCATACTCAAGCGTAAGAGAAAAAAAAAGATTCGATTAGTAAAGTATTTCGGTCGCTATCGTGTTAACAAGAAAAAGGATCCGCACATACAGACACACGGACGTCCAAGACAGAACTTTTTTAAACTGTTTTTTAACTAGTTTAAATAACAAAAATGACATCAAAAATATCATGAACGTTAAAAATAGTGTTTTTTCTTAATATGTGTGTGTATGTATTATCTTACAAGTGCAATGTATGATACATAAAGACATTTTAAGTTTGAAAAATCAGATGTTTTGCGCGAAGCGACAGTAGTACCCACCTCAACGCTTCGCTTATGAGGCGTGCAATTTCAACAACAAGTGTTAACTGACAACCTGAACTTGATCAAGGTGGTGGATACCATAGGTGGTCTTAAACCACATACAAAGCCTTTATCCATGCAGTGTCAACAAATTATAAAGGCAATAATTTATTAAAGCAAATAATGTTCTTAAAAATTACGAAACATTAGCTTTTGCAGTCCAATTTTATTTGCATTTAAAGCATTTTTTTTTTGTTATAATGTTATATGCTTATATAACATTATAACAAAAAAAAAAAATGCTTTTATGTTGCTGTAGTAATTTCCTATGACTTGGAATCCATACTAATATTATAAATGCGAAAGTAACTCTGTCTGTCTGTCTGTTACTCAATCACGCCTAAACTTCTGAACCAATTTTCATGAAATTTGGTATGGAGATATTTTGATACCCGAGAAAGGACATAGGCTACTTTTTATCCCGGGAAAATGACGCAATCCCGGAAATCCCACGGGAACGGGAACTTTGCGGGTTTTTCTTTGACTGCGCGGGCGAAGCCGCGGGCGGAAACCTAGTAGGTTTATAAAACGAAAAGTTTATAATGTAAATATGATACATCATATTTATTATAAAAATTGTGATGAACTAATGCATTTTTGAAATATGATCCTCTTCTAAGCTGCAAGCCGTTTTACTGCAAGCTTAGTAACATTAAAGTTATCAATTCTAATATTGTAGCTATATTTAATTTTATCACCATAAAGGATTGAAAGGTAATGCATATTAAAAAATGTTTAAATTAAAACATTGAACTTAGGTAAATTGTGAATACTTATGAAAAATTAATATATAGTAGTTTTATAAAAAATGATTTAATTAAATTACTGATAACAGCTAAATTAAAAAATAACTTTTATTTTAATTTGTTCACCCCGGCTCTGTATGGGTCATATTTTTTTATTTTTCAAAAACTTATCCTTTTCTATAGACAGATTTAATTAATGATATACTCCTACTAAGAATTGCCTCTGAATTTAAATATTGTTTAGAGGTAAACTTTTAACTCTATTATATACTGACCTTGCGACGGGTGTTGCAGAAAATTACAGCCTGAGCAATTGAGAGTGTATCATACAAGTCACAAAGAGTATCCAACTTCCACTCTTCTTGGTCAATGGAGATAAAGAATTGTTTAATACCTTCCAGGGTAAGCTAGAATATAAATGTTTATAAAATTAATAAATTTGTTACATTTAAATCAAGTGTACAGTAAATCATATCCTTTTGTCAAAAAATAATTTTTTATCATAATATATTACATAACTAATGTAGTTACATGGCCTCTAAAAAGATCAATATGATATCATGTAATTTAATTATCTTGTTTCTGTTCAAGGTAACATAGAATACTTTTGCAATTATACCACAATAATTGATTAGCACAATTAATGAAACATGAAATATTGAAATTTACCTCTTCCTTTTGCACAAGAATGCGAACGGGATCTCTCATGAAACACCGAGACACTTCCAACACATCATCAGGCATAGTAGCTGATAACAGAATAACTTGTACATCAGCAGAAAGCATCTTGAATACATCATGAATTTGGTCTTTGAAACTGGAATTCAAAATAAAACAAATATTTACATAAATATAAACCAAATAAAGAAGATTTTATTATTTATTATTATTATTTGAGATTGAAACATGACTGGAAACTGAAAATACTTAACAAAGAGTGTATGACTCACCCCCTAGACAACATTTCATCGGCCTCATCAAGTACAAAAAGCTTGATAGTGTTGGCCCTCAGCGCACGACGGGTAATCATATCATATACACGACCAGGGGTTCCAACAACCACATGGACACCACTCTCAAGTTGACGCATATCCTCCCGGACATTGGTTCCACCAATGCAAGCATGGCATTTGGCATTTAAATGATCGCCAAGGGCTATCACCACCTAAAATAATATAATCAATTATACATTATTTTATTTATATTATATTCTTATTCATTAAGATGTGAGAAGTTTTAAATCTAGTTGAATGAATACATATTGGAGTTTGAGAACAAAAGATAGACATTACCTTTTGAATCTGTTGAGCCAACTCTCTAGTTGGTGCCAAAATAAGAGCTTGACACTCACGAATACTGGTATCAATTTGTTGAAGAATTGAAATCGAGAATGTAGCTGTTTTCCCAGTTCCAGACTGAGCTTGAGCTATAACATCACGGCCTTGAATGCAAGGCATTATAGCGCGTTGTTGAATTGCAGACGGTTTCTCAAAACCGTAAGCATATATTCCTCTCAACAATTCTTCTTTCAAATTCATGTCATCGAAGCTTTCCACGACTTCGTCCCAATTTGTGTCGAGAGCTCCACCGGGCTCCATGCCGGGAGGTCCGTCATAGCCTTGATCCTTAGCGGGGCCATTTTTGTCGTCTGTCCAATCGTCCGATCTGTTAAACGAAATTATATTTCATATTAAAAGTATCAAAAGTATTTTTTGCAAGATACAATTCAGTGAATTATGCAAAATCAATTAAAATTTCAGAACTGTCAAAATGGCATTTCTAACGCATATTTATACGCAATTTTTTAATGAAACCAACCTAACGCGGACTTTTTATACACAGAATTTTGATAATTTCATTAAAAGCCTTAATCGAGAGTTAAAAATTGTTTTCATCATAAAAACACGTGCACAGAGCCGGATTAGTAATAATGTTCCTCCTACCAGCGCCATGTTGGCAATCGGCAACCGTGGAGAGAATAATTTTTTACAATAACTACTAAAGAACCACTAATATCACTTATTATTTTTAACTTTATGATATTTATACACTTCTCAAACACTATTCTTTAATTAAACACTGCTTAAATTAATCATAAAACTTATCTTACCTTCTTTCAGGTGAATAAGACATGTTCCAATCGCGGTAGCTGAACGGAAAAGAACTAGCAAGGTCAAGTTAAGTTTAGCAAAAGCTTTTTTTATGGTTATATACTTAAACCGATTTTCGCGTTTTGTAGGGATAGGGATCAAAATTTTAATATTTTAAAATGATTATTAAAACACAGAATTTTTTAATAACGCTCTAAATTACGGAGAGATGCGAATTACTAATTTAATAGGAAATAAAACGACGGAAATACTGAGACCTTATTTTTAGTAGGCAACACTTTTGCAAATGCCACTATTGATCGGTGACATTTTGTCTATGATAGCTAATCTAGTATTGAGTATCCAGTAAAATTAATGAACGCAACTTTATAATAATTAAATACTTTGTGGAAATTTTAAAATAAATTTATATAGCTATTAATTTGATTATTTTATCTGTATGCAAAGTATTTGTAATACAAAAGAAGCATTTGTGCACAAGCAATTAATGTAAATTGTGTATAAAATATATATACGAAATTCAATATCACCACAAATATCACTAACAATAACCCGTGTGAAAACTTTGTTATATTGTCATATTGTAAATAATATTTACGTTAATTATTTCGTTATAATAGTAGAACAACGAAATTCTGGAGTTAATTAAAAATAACAGTAATTAAAAAGAGAATATTTCCAAGTTGATTTTTTTAAGTGTTAACAGTTTTTTTTCCGTTCTCTTCCTGTTAACTCCGTAAAACTTCTTTTTATTATAATCTTTTTATATTATCTTTACAAACAACGTCCAAAAGTGGTCCAAAATATGAGAAAACTAAATTTTTAGTTCTCAAACTTAAAAAGCAATGAACGTAGCGTTAAGCTAGGCGTCCACTAGGCGGATCGGGCCGGGCCGCATCGCAACGCAAAAATACGCCGGCCTATGTTTTGTATGAAACATCGTCCATTAGCGACGGATCGGGTCGGGGCGGACCGCAACGCATTGGCGGATATCGCTTCGCAGGCGGATTTCTGCCGGCGGTGCGCTGCGGCCCGGCCCGCCCCGACCCGTCTAGTGGACGCAGGCAGGCGGATTTCAGCGGCGAGCGTCTGTTAGATAAAATCCGCCTAGGCGGTCCGCCGCGCCCCGTACAGGTGGACGCAGGAGCAAACAGCGCGTCCATTAGAGACGGCCCGTTGCGATGCGACCCGCCCCGATCCGTCTCTAATGGACGCCTAGCATTATTGTCGTTATGTTGGTAGAAAGCGCTTCCTGTCGTGTCTATGTGCATGCTGCCATTTTGAAACGGCAGTGCTTTTTGTTCGTGTGGAGCGTTAGCTCGTTGCAGCGATAAGACTGTGTTATAGCAAAGTTTAGTTTTAATTTGTAAGAACTTAAGCAAAATGAGCTGGCAAGATTATGTTGACAAACAGTTAATTGCATCCAGGTGTGTTACAAAGGCTGCAATTGCCGGTCATGATGGAAATGTCTGGGCCAAGTCCGAAGGCTTCGACGTAAGTTATTTTTTAGTACTTTGTGTTTTGTGAAAGAAAACGAGATTGTTAGTGACAATGACAAAAATTATGTGAATTTAATCTCATTTTTAAATTTGTATATTGACCAATCCGGCAAGTTGACAAGATGGCGACATGTGGTAGCAACCTGTTCCTATAGGAAAATGATTTTTATCATGTTATGGAATTTTGGAAAATGTAATTTGTTGTATTATGAACATCTAAACAGTATAAAAACAGCTTAGTAGATTTTATAACGATTTGTGAGCTTCCTAGCCGCTAATTATCGAGTTAGTAATGCCGGCCGGTACTTTTGGCCAAGAGTCAGGTCAAAGTTACACGTCGCCGACGCCTAATATTGACAAAAACATTAAAAATGTTATTAGTGAATTAAACACTAGAGACTTGATTTTCTGCCAAAATTGTTTTAGAATTGCATTTTGGATTTTTTATTCTGCGCCATCCCCCCATTATCAAGAACACACCATCGTGAGTCATCGCCGATCGTAACTATTTGCGTTGAATTTCATTATTGTGCACTTCATGCAGTTCTATTATAACATGAATATTCTCATGTACTTACTCCATGCTTAATCTTTTTATTTCCTTCTTAGAAATAATCGATTTAATAGACGCTAAACTTGATGATGTCATCGATTTCAATTTTAAAAGTACCACTCCTTGTATATAAATTAATGTAATCCATAAATATTATTTGATAATGACGATAATGATAAGGATCGAGCAATGTTCCATTAAATGTGATAAATTTTTAAAATCTATAATTTAAAATTTGCAAACATTTATAAATTACTAGATTTCCGCCCGCCGCTTCGTCCGCTTTGTCTAAAACCTACTAAATTATTTACTAAAACATTCCTCGAAAACCACTCTTAAAAAACCGCATCAAAATCCATTGCATACCTAGTTCTAAAGATTTAAGCATACATAGGGATATAGGGACAGAGAAAGCAACTTTGTTTTATACTTGTAGTGATGTAACTTGGATCTAGAAATATTTTTTTTTTTGACAAATTGAAATTTTCCTTTCCTCAATTAAGGTACTCTAATAATTAGTTAAATATAAAGAAAACCAAACTATGTAATTGATTTCCAATTTTGTCATAGGAGTTCTAACTAATGAAATCAAGAATAATTTAAATCAAACAATTTGCTTTTGATCAAATGGTCTATGGAGGGATTATTTACATATTTTTCTTAATGTTTTCATAACCTATTTTTCTACATCAGTACAAATATAAAAAAATCTTAATGTATTGCAATTTTTTTAAACAAAAAATACATATGGGGTAGGTAATTTATAAAATGAATATCTTCACATATTATATGATAGCCTTTTCTTTCGCCTTTGTGTTTTAAAGATTGTAAATACAGTTTTTTTTTTTTTTTCAGAATTTACTTTACACTTTTAACAGTTGATTTATAAACTTAGTTAATTGTATTTTAAATGTTCTACTAAATAATTAATAAATGCTACTATGGCAAGTGTTGAAACCTGAATTACAAAATTCCTATTCATTTATTTGCCATTGCTTATATTTTATTGACTAGTGTGGATTACTTGTTTTTGACACTGTTTCATAGGTATTGTGTAGTTATAAAGGTGAAAATACTTAAATTATTCAAACAATAAGTACCTAACAATGTATTTTCAGAATGTAATCTAAAATAAAAAGACAAACAATCATCTATTTTTGGGTGTGTACTTTAATCACATTTTAACTTTTCATTTATTAAACTAGCGGTCCGCCCCGGCTTCGCCCGTGGTACCTACATGTTTAAACTATCTCTCAAGTTGGATCGAACTGCACATGGTGTGCGAATTTTATTATAATCGGTTAAGTGGTTTAGGAGTCCATTGAGGACAAACATTGTGACACGAGATTTATATATATTAAGATTAATACAGATAATTATTGTGTTGCTTCTTAAATTTGGATGGAGGATGTCTTAAATTTAATAAATCATTCATTGACTTTAAATATTCACTGGAAAGTTTTAAAAGATAATTAATGTTTTAGTGACTTTTTCATGATATAGATACTACAAAACAAATTGTTTCATATATAGATTTAACTCGACAATTCTGGAACATCAAATAGGCGGCAACTATTACGCACGTAAAATTCAATTAAATCAATTGTTAACAGATATCAAAAGATGAAGTTGCAAAAATCGCGGCTGGCTATGAAAATGAATCACTCCTTACAAGCGGCGGCGTGACGATAGCGGGCACGCGGTACATCTACCTCAGTGGCACAGACCGCATCATACGCGCAAAGCTCGGCAAAGTCGGCGTGCATTGCATGAAAACGCAGCAAGGTGGGTTCACTGGGACACAACACTAACTGCAATTTTATTTGTCTACAGCATTTTAGAAAACTTCGTTACTTAGTGCATTCCTGGATGATAATAGTGACACATACTGATTTTGACTTTTGTTCTCAGCCATCGTAATTTCTCTCTACGAAGAACCCATTCAACCCCAACAAGCCGCATCCGTAGTTGAGAAGTTAGGAGACTATTTACTTACCTGTGGTTATTAGAGGTATATAATTCACTTTTTCATTAGAATACATTTGAATAATATATTGTCGTGTACCAGATAAATGACCTTATTTTTCCTTTGCAGATCGAAGCGCGCCGTGATCTAAGAATACGATAAGATAATATTTTTTCCACAGGGAAATAAGTAACTGCATTTTGTATATTCTATAAAAGTGATAAGGATCGTTCATTGGTTTTGATATTTGATAAATTATGGCGCCTTCAGTGTCTGATGCGCTTAGTAACTGTGTGCAGATACAATTACTTTGCGGATTCTGGACCCTTTTTTACACGCTCACCGCTTCCACAGAGTAATTGTTACTGTAGTGTGGTTTAAATTTATATTTAAAAAATTTGCTTTTATCGACCGATGCAGTGAAGCGATTTCAGTTTTGCTAGCGGGTCTTAAAGTATGATGTATAGAGATTTTTTTTATTTCTTTTCAAGCATTCTGACACCTATGAATTTTTATATGTCGCGTATTCCTTTTTATTAATTTTTAAATATATCATAAATGAAGCTAGTATTATAAAAAAGTATAACAGCCATTCGCAAATCGAGTTAAGTTTTTGCTTACAGATGCTTGATAAGAAATCACTATAACCACGTAATGAAATTACTGTAACAATATACAACATAATTATATATGTAATTACAAATAGGCATTTGTGTAAGGGCTTGTTATGAAATGAAAGACACTGTAACCCAAGTAAAAATATTACATTTTTAATGAAAAATCTCTAGTCCCACTGGAACCATCGTGTGAAAAGTATAATATATTCAATAATATAATGAAGTGAGCGTGCGGTCTCGGGGCGGCGCGCGTCTCTCGCGAGTTTGTGCACGCCAACAATTTTTGCTATGCTTCTTTTTGATTATTCCGCAAATATAATCTTGTGTAGTGAAAAATAAACATTTGCATTCTGTTTAACTCTTAGCTGCAGTAACTAGAAGCGCTCAATTATTATTATTACCCTGTATCCTCCAACAAGGCTTGCAGTAAACGAAGGGTGCATATTGTTTATATTTGATATTACTACTATAGCTTTGTACATTGTTTCTGATAAGCGATGGGAACTGTGTCTATCTAATAATAAAATGATTTGTATTATATCATCTTGTTTGATTATTTTCCCAGGTACCCAATAATTCGTAAAAAATAAAACTACTCTTTGCTAATGAACATAATTTATTTTCTTTTGACAAAATCTACAATAATAATAGAGTTAAGTACACTCAAATACAAGAATTGGTATAAAATGTTAAAACTTGTAGTCTTCAAAAAAGATTTTGGTTCTTAGAAATTACACAATACAAGGTTCATTTTACAAGCCTAAATTCTACGACAAAAATAGTATATATATTTAAACTTATAAAAATTATTTGTGCCGATAACTGTGGTAAATACAAATATGTATACGATGTGAATTTTATTATAAATTATGGTATTTTATAAAAAGAACATATTTTTAGAAACAAAAGCATTGACTTACATAAAATTTTACGTGGTTATTATCTACATTTCTACAGTACTATATTATGGAAAGGAAAATTTTAGTTGCCTAAAAATTGTATATTGCCTTAGAAATAAATTAAATTACGAGTTGTTATTATAATAGATTTTATATGATCATCTATACAGTTAGTTTAACAATTAATTATACGTGTCGGAACTTAGGTACCTACATAAGCCCACTTACAACTACACATTCCATAATAATTCAAAAGCCACATTCACACGTGTATACTATCAGTTAAAATTTTAACGCTTAATATTATTAACAATATATTAATATATAGGGTAATTGCGCTGGTTTGCCGTCCAGTTTCGGTTTTCGTCCATTTGACTGACCTGCTACAATCACGTGCGTAAAACTTGAATACAAACCTACCTTCCCGCGCAAGTTTGCACTTTTTACGTTCCATAATGTGTAAGCAACAGTACTATCAACATGAAAATTTGATTTGACAAGAAGAGAGTTCAAAAAATTAACGTAAAAGTGGCCGCTTCCCATCCGTGCCTTGCAGATGTCATCGCGCGAGAGAAAAATTTGCCGGCGAGAAAAGTTCATGGTAAGTTAAATCACTGTTTTAGCTAGTTTACGTAATGGTTTTGGTACGTATGTTTAGTTATAAGCCTATTAAACGCAATTAGAAGTGTTTATTATACTTTTTTTATAATACTCTTCGAAAAATTAAATGGACGGATACTAGGTTACCAAATTCTCAAAATATTTGGTTTTCGTCCAAGTGGACGAAAACTCAAACAGCTACGTGAATATTTGTTAGGTTCTTTTTACTCTATCGGACCTTTAAAATACTGAATAGTTTCTCCCGAAGTGATCTTTATTGCTATTAGTTTAGATTTTTTGGTTTCCGTCCACTGCTTTGTCAGTGCTGCCAAAATAAAAAAAATATTTAAAGAAGTGGACGAAAACTAAATTTAGCTTTAAACGTTTTAGTTTTCGTCCATGAATGAGTATTGGAGTGGACAAAAATTAAAAATAGCTATTCTTTTGCATTACTTTTCGTCTTTTTTACGTATTGAAAAGTTTTCTATTCAGTATCTTCCTTATAAATAATTGGTGAGGGCCAGAGTGCTGTAGGTACCTAATATTGTCATTCATTCAGTCATGTATCATTCTCCTTATGTGAAGTAGAGTCAATTATTCGTAGCATAAATGGGGGTAGGTCAGACCTAATACACTGTATTTTTCTTGATTATCATTCACTTGAGTATCATCTTTTATTCTAGGTCTGTTTTGCCAATGCAATATTTTTTTATTCTACTTACTCAACGTATCCTAAGAAAGATCTTATTGTTTTTAGATGGCCTCGAAGGAGTCTAAGAAAGCTAGAAAAAAAAACGCTACGTACACTGAAGAATCTTTAATAAAGGCATCAGTAAGACAATAATGCATAGTTCAGTAAGGTATACTATAGTTTATTTTAGTAGCTAAAACGTATTATTATGGCTGTGTTTAATATAGTACGTTTCATTTGATAAACAAAGTATTAGAATGAATATTTCTGTTTTTTGATGTAATTTCTCAGTCCTATAATTATTACTTTATTCATTTACATTGTAAGTAACGCATTCCTTTCTTTATTACGAATGATTAAACAGTCATCACTAACGCATATAAAGACTGCCAAGTGCTACAGAGATCTCAGTGTTGACTAGTTATATTGATTATTATTAGTAAAACTAAACCTGTAAGGTAGTGAGAAATTGTGATGTTGATTAAATAAAAGTATATATTTACCTGTAATTGGTTTTTAACTTAATAGTTGACCTACCCTCCTTTTTCTACACGGTGGTCGAAAACTAGCTTACACTAGGACGAAAACCAGTTTTTTTGGACGAAAACTAGCATATACCCTACTTTTGCAGAAAATAATTTAAATAAAAAGATACGTCAAAATGATTTATTTTCACTTAATATTATCTTAAAGAAGACTATATAAGGACTAAATAAAAATATTATATGTTTAAGGAAGGGTGCTCCAAAATATTTATTTCGCATCACAAAGTTGGCAACTCCCATAACTGGACGAAAACCAGCGCAATGACCCTACTTTGAATAAATTAAAATTGCAATGGTAGTTGTGCGCGGTTAGAATGGTGCCGTTCCGGTTAGTCCCGCTATGGTATGGTCCCGGTATGGCACCCTCTTAAAATACCTATCAAAAAGTCCCGCTATGGTACCCTTCAGTTTTTGGTACTGTTGTAAAGAAAAGTTATAGAATGCGTTAAGAAAAAAATAGTATTAATAAAAAATATCTTTTCTTAACTATTATAGTTAAGCAAGATAATATTTATTAATACTATTTTTTAAACAAATCACGCTCGGTAATTGTCGTTTCACTTCAGGTAGTTACCTGACCAACCGGTTTTTTCGTAAAACAATAGAGACGAGCCCTTCCTCGAATTCGTATCTAGCTCTTCCCTTTTGTTTTTATGAAAATAGAGAGAGACAGTATTATTCCGGGTTTAGTTTGCTATTTGCAGGATAGCTTGTTAGTTTATCTATTGCAATGTCTGGGTCAAGTAGTGCACGTGGTGTAAATTTAATAATTATTGACAGTCGACGCGGTGGAAAAACTTTATTACGTGCCGGACATAAATATATTAAACGCAGAGAAAATAAAAATTCAAGTACTTGGCATTGTGTAAATAGGAGAAATAGTATTAAATGTAGTGGATATATAACTATTGACAATACCAATAATACAATAATTAAAGATTATAAACACAGTGATCAGTGCGTGCCACATTTTGAAGACAATGAAGTTCAAATGGCTATAAGTGAGTGCAAAAAAGAAGTAAATTCAAATTACGGATCAGTACAGAAAATTTTCGAAAAACACATGGGTAACTTAAAAGACAAAGGGTTACACCTTACAGGAAATGTTCCTGACTATAAAAAATTAAAAACAGTATTATACAGACACCGAAATAAGTCGTTGAACGTACCAAAAACACAATTTCAGAATGTGGAAGAAATTATAATACCAGAAGAATTTAATAAGTATGTATTGGCTGATTATTGTAATGAAGACTGTAATCGAATAATTATATTTTCCTCGACAGAAGTAAAGGAATATATAAAATGTGTAACGCATTACTTTGGTGATGGCACTTTCGACGGCTGCCCAAACCCATTCGAACAAGTTTATGTCATTCATGGAGACATGGGAAGCACTGAGTTATCCACGAATGTAGCACCATTATTTTATATTCTGTTAAAAAACAAAGAAGGGAAAACTTATGAAAAAGTTTTCGAATTGATTAAACAAACTTTGCCTGAATGGCGTCCATCGAAATTTACCTATATTATAGATTATGAAATAGGAGTAATAAATGCAGCAGCGAAGATTTTTCCTGATATCAAAATAAATGGATGTAACGTACATTTTCAAAAGAACGTTATCAAAAAAGCGAAATCTTTAAATCTCATGGAACACGAAGAGTCCTCGAACCATGTTAAGCAATGCATAGGCTTGGCGTTTTTGCCAAAACAAGATATTGAAGACGGCTGGCTGCATATAATGGAAAATAGGTATAATATCTTGGTTACTTTCCAAAATGATGTTTGAGTACTTAACTCTAATTATATGGCAAAAAAGTAAAGAACAACAATATCAGTAAGGACCTGTTAATTTCATTGCTTTACAAGTACGAACGTTTAATAAGTATTTTTTTCAGTTTCGACGATGAAGCTATGACCAAATTCAATGACTATTTTGTCACTCAGTGGCTTGAATATCCAGACCTCATTTGGTGTTGCCATAATGAACGCCATAGAACAACTAACTTGGCGGAATCATGGAATGGCAGATTCAACAAAGTTATTGGAAAAAATCCCAGTTTATTATTGTTTCTGCAAACAATTGGCAACGACACATGTCACTTTGATATAAAACAAGCCAAGTAAGTTGTATTTTTTAGACAATATTTTTAAGCAGATATAATATTTTTAAAAGCAGATATATATTTTTTTACATAATACGAGTACATAGAAGAATTTGAAAATGGATTTGATTTTATTTATTTTGGTAGATATTATTGGCTGTCGCCTTCTATTACAGACGGTTACTGAAAAAAATATAGCTTAACTTAAATAACTGATGATTTTTGTTATAGCTTTCGACTAAAAAGATCACCTATAAATTCAAGAAAAAGAACAAGTATAGAAATCGACCGCCAGATTCAAAAGCTAACAAAAAGTTACGAAAATAAAGCTATCTCCATTGGTGATTTTCTGATTAACATATCAAAGTCAACATTTCCATCAGAACATTTAAAAAAATAGTTTATTTTAATTTTGTTTTTAGCCTATTAAAATGTTTAATACTTTTTCTCGATGTTGATTATTTTTTGTAGTTTATGTTTACAATTTGCGCCTTTTTCTCCATGTTGATTATTTGTAATTAATATATTTGTCTAGTTGGTTGTTGATTATTTTTGTAGTTTATATAAATTTACAATTACTGCCTTTTCTCAATGTTGATTATTTGTAACTAATATTTATGTCTGGATGTTGTTTTTATTTGTAGTTTATAATATTTACAGTAATACTTTTCTGAGATGTGGATTTTTTATATTTTTTTTATTGTTGATTATTGGTAATTAATATTGTTGATTATTTTAAAAATTACATTGCAATTAATATTTCGTTTTACTGTTTGATATTTTTTTATAAATATTTTGAATTAATAAAAGACTGATTTAATATCGCAAACAGACGTTTTATTGATACACTCCTAAAAGTATTTATTTATAGATACACTTTTCTTTTCAGTTGTACCTTCTATTGTCTAACGTAGATCTAAAAGATGGGTACCATAGCGGGACTTTTTGATAGGTATTTTAAGAGGGTGCCATACCGGGACCATACCTGCCGTTCGAACGGAGCGGACACGAGCCTTAGTTTAATGACCACCCAGTAGCCTTTTCTTGTTGAAATCACGGATGCTCCAATGAGTAATGTCGCGATTTCTTCCAAAGATTTCTAAAAAATCCTTTTCGTTGCTTTTGTCCTGGATGGTCTTCACCTGTAGAAAAAAAGAAAGTAACATTTAATCATACAATGTAACCTTGGTCAGGACGTAATATCCTTAATAGGTAAGACTTCTATGAAACGCTTATAATTATTAGATACATCAATCAACGTAGGTATTACGATAAGTATAGTTTGATCTTGGCAGTATCGTAAGGTCACTCGTAACTATCCATTAACAGCTAAAATGCATTTGTGTCACTATGTAAGGTCTTGTTAGTAATTAGCTACTAATTACAATAATATGTAGGTTAATATACGAATAATGTTAAAAAATAATTGTGATAGCAATATTTTTTATAAGGATTAAGGACCGTTTTATTAGTTCCCTCTGCACCAAAAATTCCAATTTCTGGGTTAGATATTTAAGAAATAAAATAGCGAGAGAATAGCTAGAGAAGAGAAAATTAAAAATTAATTTATAAATATAAAATACGTGATTTTTAGCGATGAAGTAAGAGAGCGTGCCGTTAGTAGGGCAACTAAGAATAGATCGGTTAGAAGATATTTTCCAGCGCGCGTCCCAAATGTTTTGCGTGCTGCCAAAAATAGACCTCATCATGATCTCGACATATGTGATATGATGCCGGTCAAGAGGTACGAAGATCAACTATTATGGTATATTATCATGCAAAACTCTGCAATGAAAATATTAAATAATTAATCTTTTAGTAAATACTAAATACCTATAGTAGATATACTTTAAGCGTTGTGATTTTAATAGTAGGTTATCCAATGGAAAATTCCCACAATTCTATAGCGTAAAATGAGATAAACTCATAGCAACAGTTTTTAAAAAATCGAAATTCATCATGATTTGTAGTACATATTAAAACCAAACAGACAGTGGGATCATCTATTTATAGCATGCGCAGAGGAGGCCCGTCGCGTCGCATTCAAGTTCATTGCCTAGACTACCCGCAAAGATCGAGTTCTTATATTGATTTGATTTGTTATAATAGTTAGATCTGAACATTTAGGGATTTAGGTTCATACTTCAATGAAATAAGTATTTCTTATTCTTAATTTTGTGCTTATATAAGCGTGCACAAGCGAATTTGTAGAAAAGTTAGATATTATGTAACTAATAACTATCTACATTTTTAAATGCTGTAGGGTCGCGCAGTAATATGTGGCAAGTACAATCAAATGGTAGGTAAAAAATGAAGACACCGGATCTACTATGGAGCCAATGCTATCGTTCTCAGAATACTAACGAGACAGTATTGATCGCATAAGGAAGACAAGTTTTATCTCTACTCTCTAGTCAGGCGTTCGCGTTAGTTATAAAATTATCTCTGAAGTAAAAAAAAACAATTTTCTTTTGCGTGATTGATATAATATGGAGATAAATATTGGCGAAAAATATTTTTAAAATAGGCACATGGATTTTAATATTGTTTAGTAATTTGAAGTCAGGTATTAATTTTGTAATTATATATTTATTTTAATGATTACAATTGAGTGTCTAATCAGGTCACGAAGATCGTGATGGGGAAGTTTATAGGGATAGGGCTGGCAGGGGTAGGGGAGGGCGGTAGGGTGGGGGGTGCAGGGTTCGTCGACTCGCCGGTGAAGGGCAGCGAGGTCGGTACTCGGTGCGTTCGCTTTCGACGGCGCGCGATGGCGACGCGGCGCGCCGGGTGCCATGTATTGATCCCGCAGCCTCCGCTCTCCCGCACCGACTGTTCCTCCAGGCTCCATATTCTACTATGCTCTCAGCTTACCGTTAAATAATTCCCCACAATAGAATACGCTGCGAACTCACCAGACAGACTGTCGCATTTTATACAAACATTGAAGCCATACTATACCAAGATTAAAACTTAGTTTTAAACTTTTAACACGGAATAATAATAATTACCTACTTATAATTCCATAGCGATTTCTTTTGACCATTTTGTTGAAACAGGCCAATTCAATTTTTTATTTAAATTAATATAGTTGTACCTACTCGATATTTGAATAAATGAAACGTGAAATTTTGTTAAGAATATTTTTTATAAACAAATAATCCTAGCGGTCAATGATCGCATGACATTGATATTTCGATAAAGCTTAATGTTAGTGACATTGAACTCGTGAATTGTATCGTCGCTGTGATTAATTTAATTAGATACTTATAACAATAAATTACTATTCGTTTGTTTTAATAAATACTCATATATATATAATATACAGTAGCTTTTTTAAAATAGTGACAGTGTGTTTTAAAACTTCAGGAATGTAAAAATCAGGCTTTAAGTATAACAATGCTTAGGTATGCCTGGATTATTCACAAAAAAAGCTTTTTCTTTATCCTAGAGTCCGGACGAATAGAGGTGTATACTGTATGTATAAAAAAATTACAATGAAATTTATTTTTTCTCCTTTTCTCAAAAAACAAAAGGAATGTGATTGCATTTTGTTATATGTGGAACATGATTGTTGCATATACCTAGAAAGTACTTTATCCATATTAGCACAATATACAGATACATACAGTAAGGAAACTTCATACAAAACGTTCGAAATGGCACACGCACACAAGCAAGCGTGTTAACGAGAATCATAAGGGTATTCAGGGGGATCCAAGAAGCTTATATCTAATACACTGGAGATTGCACTATGACCATTAACTCATAGAAATCTAAATAACAAGACACTAGAAGTCGTAAGCGTGCGTGACCTTGTCGCCACTCAGGTGATTTTCACATCACCAGTGCATTCGTCACTGTTCAGTTGCTCTGGAGACGTATGAGTGTATACATGGTGTGTTTCAGCAATTCCCATTGCAGAAATTCTTCCACAAGTTGTAATTATACTTATAAAGGAATAATATTTCATCAGAAAATATTTTTTTTTAGAAATAATGCCGTTTTTCCTTAAAATTATAGAATATTTACAAGTATTACGAGTGTCACCATAGTAATCGAAATAACAATGAATGACACAGTCGACCATTCTTATTATCACGTTTGTTCGTATTGGAGCAAAAAGTCTCATATACTTAGGGATGTTATTCTAAAATAAACCGTAAATTCGTGCGTTAGGATACATATTCAAAAGCTTAATTTAATAGTTAAGTTAGTTTTCACTAAAATCAAGCTGTCCAATAAAAGGCATAGTTTACTTGTGTGTACTGTTTAGCTTTCGGTTTGAATGTGTTGATTTTGGCGACAGCGGTTTTCATACGAATTATGACATTATAGCACTTCTATGTGTCTTGTTATTTAGATTTCTATGCCATTAACTTGTCACAAGAAAATATAACCTTGAATGACGTCAGTGTTGTTTTTTGTCTCTTTCTGTGGGTGACCACACTGGTTTGTATATTCAGGATTTTTCGAAATAAAAAAAACTAAAAATCATGGTCTATAAATAATAACGACATATATTTTTAACAGTATTTATATTATAATATTACTGGTCAACTTACATGAATAATTATCATCTTTATAGGTACATACCATTTTAATTGGTAGAGAATGATAGTTTTAAATAACGCTTGATAACTTTTGATCTCATACTACGATTTTTTAATTAAAATGAGTGCTACATACATTAAAACATCGTTTTGGTTACTCAAGCTTCAGTCTAAAACTTTTCAATATTCCAAAGGGAGAGTTGCATCGCTAGTGTTGATGTGTGGTAACGATATTACAGTTCTCAGAAATTCGTATGTCTTTCAGGAGCTGTACTAACGGTTACTAATGGTTTCATGGTGGTTAATTATAATATAATTAAAATTACTTTATCCACAGTTGAGACGCAGTAACAAGAATGTGGTAAATAAAAAGGTATAGCACTTTTCAAAAGGTATTTTTTTTCTGGACCGTAATCCTCAGGCTTAAAATGCAAACTGCATATTCTGGCATGTTGATAAATTTTACCCTTGATAGGCACTATGGACAGCCATTTATTTCTTTTTATTTCATTTTTGGAAAGCTGAAATCAGTAAAACAAAAAAAATTTGGTAAGTTAAGGTGATGAATTAATTTTTCTAACATTTACGGCCCTTTTTAAACCTTCGTAATTTTTATATTATTAAAGTTGTCGTGATGAAAATTCTTGACAAGAAAGTTCAATAGTAACACAATACGTCTACCGTTTTAGAAACATGATTCCATGATATTTTCTCGATAGAAAAAAAATACAAAGTTCTCATTGTTATTTTTTTTTAATCTCTGGCATCTTCAAAATAACAAACGTAAAGTTACGACTTTTTGGATATTAACTATAAAATATACAACCTATACGTCTACCGAGTTAGAATTTTGAAATATGCGATGGTTTTGAAATAAACAAGAAATACTTGAAATTAGCGCGCGACCAGCCAATATAGCGAGAGCCGCCCTGTACCTTCCTACCCCGATCGCTGCACGAGTCATTCCCGCTACGGCCGTCACACGGGGAACTTGTGTCGCTCGCGCAATCGTAAAAAAGGGTGACAACACGATAAGACAAAATGAGACAAATGGGGACAATAAAGAAAATAAGAAGAAGAAACATAAAGGTTGGAGGAAAAAGAATGCTTACAATTAGAACAAATTAATAAAGTAAGTTGGTTTTATTTTAAATTTGATGATAATTGTATTATAGACGATGTTTGATATGTACCCCTGTTTTAAGTACATAACGAATGTGTAAGATTTTTTCATTTATAGCATAGATAATCTTTTCAGAAATCCGGAATCCAGAAGGAAAATAAACCCACTGATTGTTCACAATGTGAACCCACTCCTTCGTAAGTACCTTTATTCAGTCAAAAATGTATGTTATCAACGCTCTACTGGTTTTATCGCATGATTCCATTTTTAGCAAAAAGCAACAAAGTGCAAAGAAATAAAAAATCATGGTGAACTTAGTGGAAGTATGGTGAACGTAATATGGAACAGGAGCTCATTGGAGTAGTATTATATTTAAAAAAAAATACGAAAAAATTTCAAGAATTACATTTCTTAGTAGGTGGTAGATAAGTATGTTGTATAAAGAATTTGATGTTGATATTTATTTCATTATTTTATACTTACTACACCTGTGCGGGAAATTGCTTAGTACTAAAACAGGTTTATATTCATATTTACATAGTAATGTGAGTTTTCATTTCGAAAAATTTTGTGTAAGTATATTAAATTGAGTTCCTGGGTGATCTGGAAACACAATTGGGCCCGGAAGATGGCGCTGCAGTCACTCCTCCTAATCACATGAACCGATTTGGATGAATATTTGTGTGCACATTTCATTGTTGTGGGATGATTGGTTGATTCGTTTTCACATTAGCTAATATTATGTATTTTTGTTGTAAGAAAGTAAACTTAATTTAATGTTTATAATACATTATTATTGGTATAAATAAGCCAGTGTTCGTCTCACATTGCTGTACCTGCCTACCTACCCTACCAGGGCCTAACTTTGTTCTGGCTATTTTATTTTGATTATTTGTAATGAATAATTACAATTATAATAGAGTGCAAAAAATAAATACATGCGTCAATATATTTTGTGTTTTTTTTTTAAACAATTTTTTTATTTAAAAAAATATCATTCCGACCGCGGCTTTGCCCGCGTGGAATTAGGTTATATCGTGAATCCTGTTTTATCCCACAGAAGTGTTCAGTTCGGATAAAAAGTATCTTATGTGTAAATCCAGGCAATTAGCTATATTTTATCAAAATTGGTAATGTAGTCTTGACGTGATTAAGTAACAACTAACAAAAAAATATACAAATTAACATCCAAAGTTTCGCATCAGTTTTACTGTATTAGTGATATCTTCCACTCTTGACTTTGACTGAGAAGAATTAGGGTTTATAACTTCTTTCAGAAATAGTACCTTTCATTTCTGGGCATGATGTAATATCTACGTCAGCATCAAATTCTATCTAAATCAATTCAGTAGTCCGCGTTATTGAGTACCATTTCATTTTTTCAGAGTAACAATATTTTTTGTTATTTTAAAGATTATTTATAACCTGTATTATTTTGTAATAAAGTAAACATTACGAAATAATAATAATTATTAATAATGTCTAAGTAGTTGTTAAAAAGAAGATTATTTGTTTATAAGCAAGAAAATAAAACCAATAAATCAACAATTAAATATATGTATAACAATATTATAACTGTATGACGACTCCATACATGTTTGTCCCGAGTCGGCCAGCGGCAGCGCGGCGAGTTTGCAAGAATGACTTCGCGCACACCCGCGTTCGCGATAGCGAGCTATTAGACTCCGCCCACCAAGCAGTGGATTTTTTTTAGTGTATCGTCTTAAAAGAACTATTAATTTCTATGTTAAAGAAGAACAAACATAAAACCACATGTGAGTGCAATATCGATGTCGTGCGTTGTTTCATTACTAGTAGATATAAAAATCTTTGAAATGGTGTTCTAAATGTTCATCATAATTTTGTTAACTATTACAATATTTTCTCTTCGCTATCCGTAAAAACTCGTCATCATGGTTACCTTACTTGTTAAATTGGTTTATTGAAAAATGATGAAATTATTAGGAAAAGAAGATAGATAGAAGATATTTAGCATGATTGATTACTAAAATGATGATAAAATTGACGATTTTTGCCATGAAAATGATTCTAAACAGGTAAATGAGTATTGAGGAATATTGTAAATAGCGTAAATATACACTTGCCTGTGAAATTTTATGCCAGAATTTGGTGTCCAAAAACTTCTGCAATTTTTCACAATGCAATACATTATTTATATTCGGAAAATATTTATTAAATACGCAACAATATTAACTTAAATATTCGAAGCGACGCAATTTTTTTGACACTTATGCCATATTGTCAAAGTGAGAGTTGCTACAATTTTATTATGGTAAATGTGGATTTACTCGAGCGTCACGGGAACCTATTAGAATTGGTAGATTAGACCATAGCGAGAAAAAAAGGTCCTATAATGTTTTCACTTTTAGCGGTGGGGAAGGGTTTTTTGATTTTTTTTAATTTAAAAAAGAAAACAATTGGCTTGGAAATACTCAAGCGCGTTAGATATTGATATTTTGCATGCTCCAGAACGTCACTGAAAAAAAGTATAAGTTAATCTGACGATTTAAGTGGCGATTTAATCGCTATGAAGAAAGGGTAAAAAATTAAAGTAATATTATACGAGCGCGTCAGATTAATATATGGGGGGGTTAATTACAATATAAGAAGTCCCCATTTCGCTAATCTGACGATTCGAGCTCAACCTTAGGGAATTATGGATTATTCAAATTTTCCAGCGGGGCCCCTGAGCGCACCCACCAACCATAACTGCTCATATTGACTAGAGGTACTAATGAATAGCTAAGGTACCGTCCCTTATAGTAATCTGACGCGCTCGAGTAAATCCCAAAATCCCCTCTTGGGCTCCCCTACTATAATCAGGGAGTATCGCTTTTTAATAATTGGTTCAGATACTTATTTTATTTAGCATAAATAAAAGCATCTACAGACGCTCCGATTTGGTTGGTGCCGACCATATTGGAACCGACATGGCAACCATTCCAACATTGCTACAGATTGTCCGACGGTTGGCCTTCCAGCTGTCAGTTGACCATCACTACATAGTATAAAACAAAGTCGCTTTCTCTGTCCCTATGTCCCTATGTCCCTTTGTACGCTTAAATCTTTGAAACTACGCAACGGATTTTGATGCGGTTTTTTTTAATAGATAGAGTGATTCAAGAGGAAAGTTTATATGTATAATAAAATCCATTAAATAGTGGAGAAGTACTGTTATTTTTGAGGTTTCTAATGTGATGTCGTAAATAATTACATTTTTTCCGCTTACATTGCAAACGCAGGCTGAACCCTACGAGTTTTATCAAAATAATGTACTAAGTATTGTAAACATTGAAAAGGTCTACAGAAAAGTCCGCGATGGTATATATCTATCTCTTATGGATAACCCACAATAACTTTTTTTTGTCATTTACGTTTTACGACAAATAAATGAATAACAAATAAATAATCTATTTGCGTAATCTTTATTACTTAAGTCCCACAAACAGGGAAAGTCTTTATATAGTTCCAGTAATTTTATTATTATGTCACGTTCGGTGACCGTAACTCCCTCGGCGTTCATGTTGACGTCCTACACCGGCGGCGTTGCGAATGCGAATGAGCCAATTACCTATATTACTCTATGGAATGAGCCGATTTGGTCGGAACAAAGCTTCCAAACGTTCCAATTTGGTCGGATCGGATAGGAAGTTGGTTTGGTCGGTATCGCCGGCGCATCCGACCACGTCAAACCAATATTAATAATAATTATGTCGGACCGACCGCTCTCTTCACTTTCCGATTTGGTCGTGGTCGGATGGTTGGCACCAACCGAATCGGAGCGTCTGTAGATGCTATAATAATTGTCTCATCCAACAATGCTTCTGAATGACGTTGTTGGCAATTTATCAACAAACTCATGTACAAAAACTAACCTTTTGCACAGAATATTACAGCATACATAGTAGCCTTGGGAAAACTTCGTATTAACAGTGGCAATACCAAGTTAGGTGTGAAAGTGATAAAACACAACAATTTTCTTGTTACACGTCAAATGTTCATACCGAAATCTCCAGTGTATAAGATATAAGCTTCTTGGGGGGATCGATAGTAGCGGGTGACACATCCACAGATTTTGAATGACAAAGATACATAGTATAGAAAAGTGATGTCAATGACTTCACGTTAAATAAATATCGATTGTTTCAGTTTGTAGCCTAACTATATTTTTGGCTTCGGTATCTATTGTCCCAAGTATTCTTTTAAAAAAATATTCAATCTACAGTTTTGACTTTCCTACGATTTTATTATATGTATAGATATTAAAATAACCATTACATAAATATGCCTTTATTCGAAAAAAAAATTACAAATTATTTACTGAAAAATACTTTCGTCTACTACGACTAATTCGGAATTTATTGTTAAATTTTATAGTGTAAAATATTCTCAATCTTATGAACAATTTTTTTAAGTAACTGATTATGTTTAATTCGTTGTAAATTAATTCAGCCACTTTACAGTTTATGTGTTCTCTCTTAAAGCAGCAACGAAAATGTTATCCATTTTCTCGACATATTGAACAAAATCATCTGGTGGTATAATTGGTATAGTTGAATTCAAGCAGCCGAATACTGCGCAATTAGTACGTGGCATTTTTAAAATGATCGCCGAAATCAAATTATCTACAAGCACGTGTTCAAATTAAACTGAAATAATATATTTCACCAAAATGTTAAAACATAAATACATAAAAGATAGATATTATAATTATTGTATTTTTATCGATACGTGACATCACCACTTTGTCAAGCACTAAGCCTGTCAAACTATTTTCTTTTTCATCCTAAAACAAAAAGGTGGTTCTATGCTCGTATAATAATAATTTTAATTTATTTCTGTATATTTTGTGTTTTTTAATTTAATTTAATTTATCGTTTTAAAAATAATTTAGTAGGTATACCTACATACAAGTATTGTAAATTCTGGTTTAAAATAATTATTGAATATATGTATAATACAAATATCAAGCATTATAAATAATTTAGGTACATTAAATAACCTTCGGCGTCCATAACAAAACAAGATTTAGAAATATAGCACTGATAAAAACGTATTTACTTTTACAAGGTGTATTAATTCGGATTGTTTCTTCTTGTAAATTCATATTTAGGCTAAGTACACCATTTTTGTATTTTAACGAGTTTTAATCTCAAAATTACCACAAAATCGACTGTGAAAAAAAAGCAAACAGAAATATACAGGCCGAATTAATAACCTCCTCCTTTATTTTTATATATAGCTATAATGCTAGGCGTCCATTAGAGACGGATCGGGGCGGGTCGCATCGCAACGGGCCGTCTCTAATGGACGCGCTGTTTGCTCCTGCGTCCACCTGTACGGGGCGCGGCGGACCGCCTAGGCGGATTTTATCTAACAGACGCTCGCCGCTCACATCCGCCTGCCTGCGTCCACTAGACGGGTCGGGGCGGGCCGGGCCGCAGCGCACCGCCGGCAGAAATCCGCCTGCGAAGCGATATCCGCCAATGCGTTGCGGCCCGCCCCGACCCGATCCGTCGCTAATGGACGATGTTTCATACAAAACATAGGCCGGCGTATTTTTGCGTTGCGATGCGGCCCGGCCCGATCCGCCTAGTGGACGCCTAGCATTACAGTGCTAACGTCATAATTTCATCGCAGGGGCTTAGTTTCCTAAGGTCTAATTCACACGAGAGTTAAAAAAGCGTTGCGTTAAAACCCGGCGTTGGCGCTTTTTAAACGTTCTCTCTGTGGTTGTTCATACTAACGCTTTAAAATCACTCATGTCTCGTCTCTGGCTTCAGTAAGACGTGGAAATGGTTTCTGCTAAATTAATGGCACTAGCGATTTGTGTTATTAAAAGACGAAAAAGAAAACAAAAGGCATTCTGGGTACATCCTCTGAATGAACAGAGATACTTAAAAGGGCAGTTTGTGACACTGTACGAAGAGTTAAGGCAATACCCCGGAAATTTTTTTAATTATTTTCGAATGTCTATAACAACTTTTGACGAATTGTTGGAAATAGTGGGGCCTCAAATAAAACTTCAAGATACCAACATGCGTTTGGCGATACCACCTGTACAACGACTGGCTGTTACTCTGAGGTAAGTTAAACAATAATAATTAATTTAAAAAATACCTTTTATTATCTAATTAAAAACAAACATCTAATTAAAAACAACAATTCGGGATCAACAATCCACGACATCGTATCGATTTTCTGATGTTATTCATCAAACACAACAAACACGTGCGACCGCTGAGCGAGCGTGCGGCATACTGAACGGCGAACGCAGCGCCGGCCAGTGTTAGCAACCTGAAGTGAGCTGATTATCGTACCAGGGGCGTAAAATTATCGTACATTAGGCGTTTTTGGTTCGAAATTATCGTACTTTTTAGAATAAAGTCAATTATAAATAAATAAATCATATAAATTGTAATATTGATAAGTATGCAAGTTCTCTATAGTTAATCTTTGTTTAACTACCGCTGTCAAATCAACGGGACACTGAAACCCAAACGTTTTACGTGCCTTAATATTCATTATACTCTTTGGTTTTACGCGTGGTACAGACTTCAGACCTGAACCGATTCCATTTCCACTTTATGTTCAATAAACGCGCCAAGTTTAAAATTCAATCTGACAAAATTTCACTGTTCCCATGAAAGTTCGATATGAAACACGTCAAAATTTCATATTTGTATGGGTGAAATAATATAAATTCTCGAATTTTGCCTGATAGAAATTATCGTAAAATCAGCGTACGATAATAACATGCTATCGTACATCGTACGTAGGCACCAAATTATCGTGTTTGTACGATAATTATCGTACGGTTGGGAACGCTGGCGCCGGCGCTTTTTTAGCGCTCGTCTGAATAATAATAAGAAGTTTCCTATGGTCTATTTTATTTAACGCCCAACGCCGAGCGTTGAAAATAGAACACTGCGCGATAAAAAAGCGTCGCGCTTTAAAAGCGCTGACGTGTGAACATATACTTGGGAATGCATTTGTTCTATTTGGACGCTTTTTTAACGGACGTTAAAAAAGCTCTCGTGTGAATTAGGTCTAACTGTATGTACGTATATATCTGTCAACTGTGATATTAGTGTAGGACTTTACTTGACTTCACTTACTTCTTCGATTGTTGCCCAATAAATTCTAAGCTAATATATTATTGGGATAAAATTCCAATAATAAAAAAATTAACATTCAAAAGATTTGAATTTATATTTCTATGAGGTCTATCTAATTAAACAAATGTCATATTTTACAGTACCTTTCTAAATATATCCTTAGTAACCAATTTTACTAATCGGCTAGTTTTAATTTTTCTTGTTAAGCAGTTTTAATATTTTCTGCTCTACATAGCGCCGAGTAGATCAACAATAATTTTCGTTTTTGGTGTGTTCAATGTAGACAATTAAATCTTAGAAGCACATGAGTTGTGGGCAAGTGAGAAAAGAGAAGTGCACTAATTAACTAAAGAGAAAGCCAAATTACCTCGAGCGAGAATCGAGACTAATGAATGTTAAGAGCTAAAATCATTAAACTTAAAAGTACGATCTAAATTCTAATATATGAAAATTTATGAAACAGAATATAATTTTATATATAAAAGAAATAGTAATTAATGTTTGTGCATTTTTATATTTTTAGTTAGTAGATAATATAATAATAACCGTTCACTGAATTTATGGTTCGTTCTTAAAAATTTGATTCTGTTAGTTTTCTTCAGGAATTTTCCTTCTGAAACAAGTATCGGAAAAGCTCTAATGGTCTTTGAAAAGTGCAGTCTAGGCGTTGTCTCTTTTATGAAATTTAAATTATTTCGCGTCGGCAACTCGGCAACCTTTCCCTCTTTACCTCGATGATAGTAGGTACATATATTACGTTAACACTAAACATTACATGTAAACTACCTAATCTAATATTGTAATGAGAGAAAACAATTTTGCTTTCGATTTTCGTATCTTTCGTTGTAATTATACTTGTCGTTCAATAGAACAAAAATATTTAAGATAAGTAAGCCAAAACTCAAAGTGACCATGGGCTGTTATCAAGAGCTGACTCACTTTCGTTTACTAATGAGGTCGTCAAAATCGAACTACATTCTTTGGATAAAGCATTTTTCGTATAGGGTATGTCACATTGATTACAGGAAAATAATAATTTTGAGTGATTCATCTATAATAAGGTGACGCATATCTATTAATGTCTACCCAGAATTGCTCAGATTAGGTACCTACTTATGAATTCAGCGCGTTATTAAAAAATATATAACTACTAAAACTTTATTAAAATATTTCTGAAATGTCCGCTACTGCAAAATGAATTATTAATAATTTGTAGACAAGTGGGTTCAATGTACCTTTGGACGAGAATGTAGGTAGGTATAGCATAAGCAATAGCGGTCAGTCATTACTCCTATCAATATTTTACTGCATTATTTATCTGACAGTCTTATCTTTTTTATAACTACATATTGATCACTGTTATATATATATATATATATATATATATATATATATATATATATATATATATGATGATGATGATGATGATGATAGACATATGATGATGAAATAATCATATGTCTATCATCATCATCATCATCATCATATCATATTTCTTGTAACGAGAACTTTTATTAATAAAAAAAAAGACGGGTTGCACTCCGGGAGTGCCGGCAGAAGTGAAAACTTGATTATTAACGTTGAGCATGTTTGATATCCATCCGTCTTACGCTTTTTCGATCAGGTCACGTGTCCTGACGCGAGTTTCAGATTTTATACCCAACGCCGCTAAAGAAGTTTTCACTTCAAAAAAAAGACGGGTTGCACTCCGGGAGTGCCGGCAGAAGTGAAAACTTGATTATTAACGTTGAGCATGTTTGATATCCATCCGTCTTACGCTTTTTCGATCAGGTCACGTGTCCTGACGCGAGTTTAAGATTTTATACCCAACGCCGCTAAAGAAGTTTTCACTTCAAAAAAACACTAATTTATAGCGCACTGCAATGATTACTGTTCAAACTGAATAACATTTTTAATAAACATACATGGGCAAAAAGGTAAGTATGTGGATCACATGTTAAAATACAAAAAAAGCTTCGTTGCTAATTTCTCTATTCGTTTTGTTTTTTTTTTGTAAATAAAAAATATGTAAATAAAGAAGATAGAAGATGTTCATTATAATTTATATTACATAAGTTACATCGTATTCAAGGGCATTTCCTTGAAGCAATAAATTCTTACATCACCGCTGAATGATTTCGAATGAATGAAAATCTAATTGAAAAACTATACCACATGTTTACTATCTCAATAAGTATTTCATGAGGCATTTTCCTGGACCTGGTCCAAATGGCAAGAGCAGTGTAAATGTTTACTAGGCGTTGCTAGTTATGCCAGAAATAAACGGGAAACCATGTTGCTGAGGTAAAATTATGTGAAAAGTAGATTTAGTTATTTTTATATTAAAATTTAACTGATGTTTCGTGATGCAAAAGCATAGAAAATTCCGCTCTGTTATATTTTTTTGTAAATAGGTCAATGGTAAAAATTGGATAATGTTCATATTTCAATGTTCATGATGCTTTATTTAGTTAAGTGATTATTGCAATTTTACTGTTATCGTTAAGTCGAGTCGGGCATTGACCCGCCAGCCGATAGACTTTTGTGATGTATAAACTTAGGCATAGCCTTTTGATCAGTTGAAACTGTATCTAAAAATTATTTGATGGTTATTTAAACGAATGACGCTGCAGTTTTGGTACTGTACCGTAAGTAATTATTTATATGTATTATCAACATTGTATGCATTTTCATATAAATATCTACTCAACAACTCACATAATATAATAATGCAGAATTTTACTGAAACTATTTTAGGTTTAATGAAGATTACAAGAATAATGTTTCGAATATTTATTAATTCACGAAGACGACAGAACAGGTTAGTTTAATATCTTGTACCTACATTAAGATAACCTATTTTGTAAATTACATATTATAAAATTAAATTTTCAATTACCGAAGATCTAGACCAAGGGACAAAGATAATATTAAAAACCTTTTTTCATGTTATACTGCTCACAGGTATTTGTTCTAAATACTTCACCTCATCATAAAGAGCCATTTCAATTAATAATCATTACTGGACGCAAGCTTGGTGCTTCAAGCTATATAATATGGACTCTTACCAATTAGCCAGCTGTCCTTTTGACTCTCAAGGGAACGCCATACTATAACGTCATTTAATAACTGCTTACATCCATTTGAAAATTACTTTTATTATTGTCAGGCTACTTAATGAAAGCCCATGAGGCATTTCATTTTGAGTCAAATTGCAGTCTGTTAATAATTATTATTTATAAAATATGTTTTATACAATGGTTTTATAAGTCTAATGATCAAAGGATCAATGATCAATGATGTATGTTTGGATGTATCCAAAGGGATACAATAGTTGTTTTAAGTCTGGCCTATGTTATTAATTCGACTGACAGCGTTATTATGAAACAATGGTCATACCGAAATAACGCTACTGGACCACGTACAAAAATAAATAATGACTCATTAATTTGAACGATTTTACAACTACCCAATTACTTTTTGAAAATTCACCGATTATATTGAATATATTATGTGGTATTAGGTACCCTCAATTTTCAGTTTTCTTTCATAGATTTCAAAGGCAGTAGGTAGATTTTTTAAAGTGAAACTTTTATTACATCGTCTCAAACTTTTTGGTCTGTGTAGCGCATGTCGCGTGACGGTCGGCTGCCGAGTAGGTATAAAGCAGTGTTCGGAAAGTTTCACTTTTACCGTGGTTTCATAAAACCACACAACATTTTTTATAGTGCCTTTATCGATAGATTTAGTCTTATAACAGAATTTGGAAAAATTTATGTGCGTTCCTCACTTCAACACATATTATTTTAAGTTCATATTTTATTGATGCAATTTTTCTGTAAAGCGGTTCTTGGTACACACTACTCAGGTACTGCAGTAACTATGTACCTACTAAGAACTTAACTTAACTTCAATATAGGTCTATAAAAAACGGTGAGTCGTCAGATTTGTTTTTAAATGTGAACATTCCACTACATATCTAAATGTTGTTTTCATTGATATGTCACGTACGACGATATGCTGACACAAAGCATCAACGTCCCATTATCATATCAGCTGGGCGTCAGGATTCCTTTGTCTACACAAAAGTAATTTATGCGTGAGTATTTTTCAATCCGACAGGTTTGGCCATTTCTTATATCATATTGTATGATAATATATTCATAATTATTTATATTAAATAATTAAAATCGACTACATAAATCTATTTCCTTTCAATAATGTGATCGCTTATAAACAGTGGTATTTACATAACCGTCGACCGTCAACCGTGTAATGTAAACTATTTAAAGCTCCCGTTCATTGTTTAGTATATCTCTTGGCTCGTATCACGGTAAATGATTTATTAATATTTATGGACAATAATCGTCGAGAGCGGATTGATATATTTACAGATCATTAAACAAGTTTAATTTATGAGTGCTAGTGTGGTAATGACAGCGAAGAAGATATCGAACGTTGAGTATCGGATTGAAGGGAAAAATTCCAATTTCCGCAAAATTGTGTGGAGCGGGCAGTCGTATAGAGTGGCTGCCACCCCTGCAGAGCGGGGTGTAAGGTGAAGGGTGCGGGGTGCGGGGTGCGAGGCGAGCGGCGTGCGGGGAGCGCGGGTCGGGTGCGGCTGGCGGTGCGTCGAGACTCGGGGTGAATAGCGTGTGGGGTGGCCGCGGCTGCGCGCGCCGTGCCAACCCTCCGGAGCCGAGACGCAGCATGTGTGCGACACCGACCTCCTCCCGCAACCCTCGCAGTGGAAACGGAGCGATCATTAAGCGCCCATTCACGCTGCTATACCGCCTCTATTATGGCATCTAACAGGTTAAAGGTTTCACGAGACACGATGGCTCATCATCCATTGTTGGCAGTTAATTCTTAATGTAAAATGCTCACCGTTTGCTGAGCGAGCTGCAGGTGAAGTTGCCTCCTTGTTTCGAGTGTTTTCCTTTTCCTTCCCATTGTTTCCTTAAACAAATAAGAATTATTGTTGAGTATAAGGATCATCTTCAATAGTTGCTCGTTTACTGTATTTAAATAATTATTATGTAACCTGATGCATAAAATGATCATAGTAATAGACACAAAGTTGGACTTAACGTTATGTTTTGAAATAAAAACAAAAATAAAAATATTTTTAGTAAGTAGGTAGGTAAATACTAAATAGGTATGATTCAAAGGATCTTTGAGATGTTAAAAATTTGTATCATACTTAAATGTTCACAGAGTACCTAATTTCAGTCCTTCTAATATTATGTTATTTCTTTAAAGTTCTGACTTATCCTTATAATATGTAATTTTATACTCGTAGTTTTGAGCCTTAGTAAGTAACTTACCTACATACTCAAAAATTCTATCGATAAAATGCAACTTTCCATTTATCTTTCGATTTTACAGAAAGATATGGCAGATACAGTTCTTTATCTAATCTATGGTGATGTAATAAAAGTGTAATAACATGATTTTTAAAACATATGTAAGTAAAAAAGACATTTAAATGTAATCAATCGAGAAAATGTTGGATCGTGTGATATAATTGTATCGAGTTTTGTTAGGACTTGTTTTATATCAATATCGGCCGGAAATATCTCGGTACGGACTACAGATAGAGGTCTGAGGTGGGAGGCAGTTGGTCGCAGAGCGTTCCCTGAAGGATCCTTTTTGCGGCGGCCGCCCGTCGGACCGGTTAGCGAGCGTTCAACCCGGCAGACCATTCGCAAAACATCGCACAATTTTTAACAATACGCCGGACCTTCGCATATAGATGCATACGGTGGTATTTTATCTCAATACTAACCGGCTTCAATATAAAATATAAAACTGATGCCTGTATTATCGTCGCTAGGTAAAATATGCAGATGTTTAACATGATTCTCTTACCATTTTATAGTCTGATATTTTAAGTAGGTAACATTTTAGTAAAATACGTGAGTCTATCACATACAGATATACTACACATTGTTTTATTGCATTGACTCCTTACGATTGTTCATTGGAGGCGGACGAACCGACCTTGGCAGTGGCGTTGACTCTCGCACGGCCTCAAATCGTATCTAACCGTCGACGCGGCCATACTCGACAAGTATGACTTCACATGAGTATCCGCCATGTGTACGATAGACCCCAACATTAGACATATACCAGATGTGGCGACAAACCGAAATGCGAATCTCGCTAATAATATCTGATATAGTCATCGCTCGATCATCGCTTTGTATTAGGGCCGTTGTAATTTTATTTTGGAAACGATTTATTCAACAACAGGAAAAATCGTTTTAAGACTATTTAAACACATTGTATTCAGTTTACATGCGATTTATCGACAGTGGAAAAGGACAATAACTATGGCAATGTTATTTTTAGAATTGACACAAGTGATATCTTGACTCTTGTTTAGGGGACCGATTTCAATTAGTCTGCAAATGGTTTAATAATAAATAGAATGTTTTCCTTTAAAACGCAAACAATGGATACTAATACGACTAGTATTAAGATTTGTAGAAAATATACATATTCTAGTAAACTGATTTAGTTAGGTACTTCACTGATGTGCATACTGTATGTGTGTACAGGTGGATTTAAATAACATATGGGCAACGTCCTTGTATGAAAATTAATTGCATGTGTATTGTATAGAGTCCACACACGTATTCCAAGATTTTTAAACTAAAACACTAGCAATTTAAAATTATAAAGACTAAGTATCCATATATGGTTAACAGCTTGCTATAAACTACCTAGGTAGTCTTGACTGAGTTACATAAAGTAGGGCATGAATCATGTGAAGGCATAGATCAACTCATTACCTTGTTACTTATCAAACGTATGAAATATATAACAGACACGTGTTATCTTACAGAATTTAAGTCGCATATTACACTCTTTTAATTGCTGTTCCTGCTGTTCTTTAGAAGACAATTAACATACGGGTTTGACATGCTTTTATGAGACAAGTTGAATATAAGTGACATGACAAAAGAACGAGCTTTAAGTCAAGCATGGCGCCGAGATGTATTGAATTACTACGTGGCCTTACTCGAGTGTGCTTGCTTGTGTGCCGTACAAAAGGACAACTATATTATGATACAAACAACTCAACTTTAGTAATATCGAGCGGAGTGTCTTTACATTTCAAAAGTAAATGGTTGTGTACAAACAATTTTATATTCCAGGTCCATTGATTAAATTTTATAAATCGACGATTCAAGGTGATAATATTTAAATAAGTTTACAATTATTTAAACAGATCATATAACTTTTCAAGATACCTTACATTTCATCTTGTCTTTAATTTTTTATCATGACTGTACAGTGCCATATGGCTTTGATGGTTGTCGTCAAAGTCGTGTACATGACCATAAAAGCTTTTAGGTTATACGACTATAAATGTCGTATGTCTGTATTAAAGCAGTTTTATGAAACGAACAACTGTTTGGTTATCAAAATGTAACTAATGACGCAATCATTCTACCTTAACATATTTGAGTACCCGAAGCCATAATTACAAATGGTTTGTAGTCCTTGAACCTGATATTTTGATTCAAATATTACAATATAATGTAGACTGAATATAAGAAAATATATTTACTTAAAATGCTTTAACGATGTGATTCAATAGTCTTTAAGTTGCATTAGAGTAAAAGCATTAAAAGTATTTTTTAAATGGACACTAACTATACAATCGAATCGTATCGTAATGTGAAAAATAACATTTGCGATAATAGTGGATGTATCATCGACCGGATATAGTCGTAGATTTGGTCGAAGGCGGATGTGTCGCCATTTGCATGCGTGGCGTGGTTTCGACGACAATGCGCAGAAGGGATCAGGATCGGAATATTCAATGCAAGCGAACATGTTAAAAATTTTCATAATAAATTCAATAAAATGTAGTCAACTAAGAAATTTGATCATGATGACCGTGCGTAAAGCCAATACGGAAAATTTAATCTCAAGAAAAAGAAACAAATTATACAAAGATTTTGAACTGTACAACTCTATCATAATAATTATGTCATTTAATTGTTAATTTCCTCTATTTAAAAAAAAACGACGTAAAAATCTTAAAAAGAAGCTTGAACACCTAATCAAACGGAAAGTAGATAAGAGATCGTATTTCCGTTTTTACAGCTTCCCTTGATAATTTGTATTTAAACTAAAACTTATCATTTAATATTTACTGTGTTCAAAATATAGAGCTAACAAATTGGTCTTCTCGATTGGGTTGATTCAATACGCAAAAGATTACTGGTTTTATCTGCGAGATATGATGGTTATATCAATTTTGTTATCACCATCGGATATGAACAAAGGAAAGTAAAAGGCGTATAGTTATAGCGATAACTGCAACTTATTACTCCTGTTGGAAGGTAATAACTTATTTAATTGATTGAATTGATGATCTGTATAAGTGTTTAGTGTTCCAACAGAACTGTACTTAACGTAAAGATACTTTAGCTTTATTAATGTCACAGGACAAGAACACTTGCAAATAAGCCATCTCTTTGAATTCCATGAGATATATTTTGGCTTGGGTCCAAAAAAGAAATATAATCACGATACCTAGGTACTTCATTTATGAAACGATAATTTTAGGTTATCTAACAAATGGGTTGTTTTATGTTTCTTGGTACACAACAAGGTCGGAGTTAGGGTTGCCAACTTTTTTTACAAGAAATAAAGTATATTCAGGTCTATGAAGATTATTAAACAGTATTTTAGCAAAACAAACAGTATTTATTGTAGTGTGCGCCCTCTGACTAAATAAAAAAAATCTGTGAGCGTCTAAATGTAACACATAATAATGTGTCTGCACTTTGATGCTGAAAACAGTATTTTGTATACTTTTTTTTGTTAAACAGTAAAAAGTATAATTTAGTGAAAAACAGTAGAATACTGTTTAAAACAGTATAGTTGGCAACCCTTGTCGGAGTATGTGTGTCTAGGTGAGAAGCGATTTATTTCTCCTATCGGAGAGATAGCAGTTAGGTCATATTATGTAGGGCGCTGGTACGGCCATGTCGGCCTCAAAGCCTGACCGGTTGCCATCTTTGGCAGAGACCGGTTTCGTCAGCATACGCTTCGAACGTAACAGTATATTCTTGCTAACATTTATTATCTGAAGTCTAGCACGAGATATGGGCACTTTCTTTGAAGTATAAATCGGCAATACCAGCGTTCCTAGTAAATCTTACGCGGGCAATAAACAAATGAGTCAAATGGAATACATATATTACTTCGGCGAGTTTCGCGATAGTATTAATCAGTGGATATGGGTGTAAAGGCATCCTCCCTCGCATTGAAACTTGAGGTGAGTCAGAGCGCAGCCGACGGTTGCCGTCATGTAGGGCGAACGGTTGGCGTCGTCTGAATCATTGCACGCCATACTATTATGCACATATTGATGCCGCAGGTAACAGAATCGCTATTGTATGCTAGATGCTATTGTGCAACCAAACTTTTGAGGTCCCCTAACCGATTGTTAGCGCCTTATTGTTATACTGTTCAATAGGTCGAATGTGTAGGTTTATTCGAGATTGGAACAATAATAATATCAATATGAGCATACAGATGATTGTTTAAAGAGTTCAATTTAAATTAATAGCAACATAAATAATATCTTAAGCACTGCTTCAGTCGAAACTCATTAGTGTGATTATTATTAAAAGGAAGTTCGTTTATCTGGTGATACATAATTATTGTACACAGTATTAATATCCTGTTATTATTTATTGAATTGTATCCTGAACGCTCGGTTTAACGGCAAATAAATAATTTATGTTTGTGTAATGTGTAATAGAATCTTATATCTACAGTAAAATGCAATGTAGTTACCAGTAACGACATCTAGTGACATCCGAGAAAACTAATCGAGAATTCGTTGTTAAATTAAAATTTAAAATCATAGCACAGAATACATAATAGTAGCTAAACGCTACAGAACGGACACTCTCCGCCTCCCGCCAAAATTAAAAACTTACCTCACCCCGCGCGATCGTGATTAAAATGGGCCACATTTTTCTGCAAGGACGATACGCAACGAAGATTGACAACATTAATCAAATTGACTTAAAGTAATTTTATTATTTTGGATATGTGATTATCGTTTTTCGTAGAAAATGGTTAAATATTGTGCTGTTTTTTGTATTTCATCAGAAAAACGCGAATTTTTTTTACGCTAGTCACAAATGTGCCAACCATAAAGCGTTAACACACACATTTGCAGTCTCTACAGTGTGACTGTCAAAACGATAATTTTGTATGGAGTGTCCGGGCTGTGATCATAGTAATAATTATTCTGGAGCATGAACACTATTTTAGGACACATTACTAAATACTATTCATTTAAATTTATCTTCGGTTAATATACGTAAACAAGTATTAACACTGATTGTGCTATACATATTTCATATCAAGTTTGATTTATTCGTAATTATTTTTAGACCATTTGATAATTTTATTAGTACTTTAACTCACAGTCGGAGATCAGTAGGCGTTTTGTTTATTTTATAAGACTAGCAGATGCCAATGATGACGTGGCTTTGACGTCATATTATATTTATGTTAATTTGGGCAAGTAATTAGCCGAGGAAAAAAAAAGCGTTGAGCAAAATAACGTGATGAAAGACATAGTTATTATTACAGGCTTAGATAAGTAAGATTTTTTTGACAGAGCTACATATATTCAATTCTATAAATAACAATTATTTCTACAAGAGCAGGAAAACCACATCACTACATAGTATAAAACAAAGTCGCTTTCTCTGTCCCTATGTCCCTATATCCCTATGTCCCTTTGTACGCTTAAATCTTTGAAACTACGCAACGGATTTTGATGCGGTTTTTTTTAATAGATAGAGTGATTCAAGAGGAAGGTTTATATGTATAATAACATCCATTAAATAGTGGAGAAGTACTGTTATTTTTGAGGTTTCTAATGTGATGTCGTAAAAAATTACATTTTTTCCGCTTACATTGCAAACGCAGGCTGAACCCTACGAGTTTTATCAAAATAATGTACTAAGTATTATACACATTGAAAAGGTCTACAGAAAAGTCCGCGATGGTATATGTCTATCTCTTATGGATAACCCACAATAACTTTTTTTTGTCATTTACTTTTTACGACAAATAATGGCTAATTTTCGAAGCGATTTTAACCAATACAGCATTAATCCTTAACCAATTAAATACCTTGAATACATTGTTCATTTAATATAGATCTATATGGCCCTTTACACCGTATGATTTAAGTGAATATTTTCGAAGATATTACAGATTTAAAAATTGCGGGACGTAGCGTTTGCGGCGGTACCGGCCGGCCGCCCGGCTATATATTTTATACCCGTGCACGGGTATAAAATATATAGCCGGGCGGCCGGCTTCGGCTTCGGCTTCGCACGGCGACCCGCTTCGGCTTCGCACGGCCGTGCGAAGCCGAAGCGGGTCGCTATGTTTTTATATACAACGTTCACAGTTTTTCTGTAGTGTATTTAGTAACAGCATTGCACCCGTGCGAAGCCGGGGCGGGTCGCTAGTAATTTATAAACTGTTTGGTACTACATGCTTTTAAATCTCTAACAATAGGTTATAGGCATTTATAATTCCCAGATAGGTAATAACAAAACAAATACAATGAAACCTGGTTAAGAGAGACTCTGACTGAAGAGTCCAGAAAATTTGTCACACTTATAGAGATATTCTACTTACCAACCCCCCTATGAATAGATAAACGTATAGATAAACGTATCTACAGCTTACGTCAATCTCATACATTCGTAGTCTATTCTATTGAACGCTACGCTAACAGAAAGCCACTTGCATAGGGGGGCAAGGGTTTCAGGTATCCAGGTAGAAATAAATATCTGTCTTATTTACAGCGGTTTTATATAATTGAATAAAATAATGAACATAAAAACTGTATACGAGTTGAAAAGCAGTCATTCTATACTATAATATGACAAATCGTGATAAATCGATCGTGGAATAAATTTTTCATCAATTCTTGAGTTTAATATCAGAATTTACCAATTATTAATTATCGGTTATTTTGCATTTCTATGTTACGCGTAGACTTTTCTGTTCATTAGAATTAATATAATTAATTCATTCAGTAGGAAATTCACTAGATAATGTGTTTCTTGCGGAACTTGTTAGGTATTCAAGATGGTAATGAATGGTGTATCCTGTTTACTGACAAAGCGCAATGATAGTTTTCTTTAACATAATGAATCACAAACTAGCAACAATACCAATTGAGTTAAAACCATAAAGCAAATGTATGTTTGTCCTTTCACGTCGCAAAGGCTTTTGGTATTTGGCTTCCCAACTATTAGGCTGTTACAGGCTACTCTTACCGCGGATAAATATCTTATATTCATGGGAATTACTTTTGAATGCACGGGCGAACTCGCGGGTGGTCGGTGGAACGATAGTAAATTATAAGGCAACTAACCTTTTCGTATTAGTAAGCTCGTGACCCTCCGTAGAGCCTCTCTGGGTGATTTTTGAAAGAACTTAGGCGTTAAATTTGGCGGTAAAGTGAGAGGCTTGCGGGCCCCCGAACTTTCCCACGCTACAGGATGGTCAGCCGCCATTTTTGATGATGCTGAGATTCTGTCCAGATGTTCGATTGATGCCGGCCTGTTAAAATAAATAGGTAATAATAAATTTGAAACTTAGAGCATAGGTAATTAGGTAGTGTGAGTTTTTAGCTCGTTATAATTTGTTTAATAAGTACTCAATAATTCATAATTCTATTTACTGTTACCATCCTAACATAACAGAAGCATAAAAATTCTTTAAAAGGTGGAGATATTTATTAACCTTTTTAAACAAAAATGAATCACCAAGAGTGTTGCTAAGCGTAAAACTTGAAAACGGCTCGATAAGCTCTGCTGCATTTTTTACACACAAGGTTCTTATGGAGACAAAACAAATTTAAAAGGGCAAATGGGCAGAACAACGTCTGCCGGGGCAGCTAGTATAGAATACAATTGAGTACCTACATTCGTAGTAATCAATGTTCAATAGTGCTTCTGAGAGTGCAAGTTGAATAAATTGGGTATTGAGTGCCTTACCGGTGCCTTTGCCGTGGGTACCAGCCTCTCGGCGGCCCACCCAGTCTCAGAAGATCAGCGCCCGTGCACACACCAGTTGCACCCATCACGGACCCTCGACCATAACCACCCAGTGTCGCACTACTTCCTATAAAATAAACATACTTTTGAATAATTTTGAACTGCCAAAAAGGACGTTCGTTTGTAATCTATTTGCATGTATTTTCTCAAATAATTATTTTATTTCTATATTCTCTATAGGTTATATATTTCTTATTTGTATAGGTATGTTCTCTTCTTTTATTGATAGTCATCATGGTTTGATCACTTTTTCCGTGTTCAAAGGTGTTCCAACTAAGGATGATTTATTATTAATTATTCGGTGACGCATGAATGATAGGGATCTGAAGCAGTTACCGAGCAGTACATGAAACGAATTTGTAATAGTCTAAGAATAAATTAGTAACGTAAATACTGAACGCTTGCCATAGCCCATTTTTGAATTGATTCTAATCAAATGATACCTACTTATTTTCATATGAATCTCTTTCAGCTTTTACGACTAAATATTAAAAGCTATCTGTGCAAAAACTTTTATCCCCTATTGCAACCCTTTGGGATGGACTGCTTGGATTATTGAAAAAAAAAAATTGTCAGATACAGGGTCAAACCCTGTATCTCCAACCATTTCCATTATAAACTACCAAACTCATCAAAACCCATGCTGCAGTTTAGCCGTGAAAGCGTCATAGAAAGAAAAAAAGACAGACAATTTCGCATTTATAATATGAATGGGGAAGAATGGATATAACTTTATACGAATATATTTATTTAAATCTGTAAATACTTTGAATTACTATGTTAGATTGTGTGTTATTGTTGTTACTGTAACTGAAACTATCTCCACACTATTCTAGTGATTATTTTTATACTTAATTGAGATGGTATCAAAGTTAAAATGCTGCAACACATGTACGTCCTTCTGTTGCGTAAACAGCTGGTAGTACATAATTTAGACGATACTGACCTATAGTTTGCATGGAATTCATTGTGTTATTTCTAGGTGGTCCAGTGGAATTTCTAGGTGGTGTGCGGGGTACGTCACAGCCACGCGCAAATACAGGTGTCTCCGGTAGGCTTGCCGACGTTTGTAGCTGTCCTCGACCAGAAACTTCACGGTTCTGTCTCTGTAATGTGCGGCGACGTGCCCCACTAGCACCGGTATCTAAAGGAATAAAAGTTTATCTGTTAAGATATTTTATTTTACCTCTTTAACATAATCAATAATAATAAGCAATTGAATTTTATGTAAAGAGTAGGGAACGAGTCGCATACATTATTATTATACTTATGATATCTTTGAAGTTTTAATTAATTTTACAGGAAATGTATATAATTTCTAAAATCGCTCAGAAATGAGTAAAATAAATTATATTAGACCCATTCCTGGGATATTTATACATTTCCTAAATAGTAAACGGAAAAGTATTTAGTTAGTGTAAAAATAGGTACACGCACGGTACACGAGGAGCGAAGCGACGCGATTTAGCCCATTTAATGCCTAATAATTAAAAAACTCTTCTTCTAATCTTGATGATTTTATTCTTTGTTTTTTATTTATTTTATTCACAGCAGCAGAATTCCTAGGAAATGTATATTGCGCATATAAATAAATAATAAATATTTCTGCAAATTTTTTTCACACACGGAACCGGGAACGATCTGATCCCGTACTAAGCTTTCGCTTCTGTTATGGCAACCAGATGGCTGATAAACATACAAATGTATATACTTTTTAAATAAATACTTATATTAGATTATTAACACCCAAACACAGAGCAAACGTTCATTACACAAATATTTGCCCTGGGTGGGAATCGAACCCACGTACTCTTTCTTGGAAGGCAGGATCACTACCAACTAAGCCAATCGGTTAGTCATATAATATGTATGTGTATACTATGCATTTTATGTATCAAATGATTTTTAAAATAGCATTTTATACATTTCCTAGGAGATGTATTTATGTTAAATCAGATCTGATTGTTGGTCAAAACCAATCTGAAACGATAAAGGTGTAGAGACAAAAAATTATCTAATTCAATTTATCTCGATGATCATAACACACGCATATGCTTTTATTTATAAAGATTCAAATAGACACGAAAAATCCATTTAAACGAAAATCTAAAGTTTATATTAAATCATAAATGATTTATAAAATATTATTATTTATTGGTTTTTTAAATAATATCTATGCATCATCTTGTCACAGTTACAACACTTACAAGTATTTTTAAACGTTATTTTTTGGACTACTAGATATTTTATATTTCCCATTGTATTTCAACACTTTTGGGGGTTGTTTAAAAAATAGTTCTTCGAACTGTCCCATATACTTAGATAGGTACCTTACGTTTAGAGGATGATCCTCTAGACGTAAAGTAATTTCAAACAAAAAAAAAGCCTGTGTTTTAGCATCGGTATTCAACTAATTTTCATCCAAATCATGAAAATGTAAAAAGCAGACAAACATACACATTTTGACGTTTATTATTCTAATAAGGAATAAAAGTGCGAATGCATTTCAGCTATTTAAAAATTAAATATATAATAATAGAAAATAATATAACTGATTAATAAGAATTGAGGTTCGGAAGTAAATATAGGTTATAGATATTTAGATTTCGGGTACTTATATGAAATAGCAATCACAGGAATACCCACCGGGGTATAACTGGCACCGGCCAGTTATACCACATTTTGTGCCAAATACCGGTCTCACAGAAATAGAATGTTCTTTGGAATTTTCATTTCAAGAGCATCAACATTTTTGTTTTTCTCTCAATTGACACCGTTTTAAAATGCATTTATAACGAAGAAATAAACTATGGTACCTATGTGATAAAGCATTGGTTTTACTGTTTAGGATTAAGTGTGATGGTTCTTCTAGTCCTTTTGATTGTTAAATTAAATGTAATTTGATATCATAAATCTTAAATTTGAAAAATTTAAATATAAGTGAAATTTAATAATTTCTTAATTCAAATTTCATTTTAATTTTTCCTCACAAAGTTTTATTCTTGCTTTATTCTTGTTATATTCCTATTATGGGATTATGGTAGTGACCTGTGGTAGTGACATATAATGTTATATAAATTAACAAAATGGCGTTCGCATATTAAAATAGGGGTTGGATTTGTTTTTAGGGTTCCGATCCTTAAACGGAAAAAAAGAAAACCTTATAGGATCACTTTGTAGTCCGGCCGTCTGTCTGTCAAGACCCTTTTTTCAGGAACGCGTGGAGGTGAAATTTATATTGGATATTCAAATCTACGGTCACGTGAAGCAGTGTAAAAATCAAACATATAATCCAACGCAATCAAAAGATACAGCCGTTAATGCTGCAAATTTTCTGCACTTTTCTGTACGCGAGTCCGACTCGCCCTTGGCCGGTTTTTTTTTTAGCAATATAGATATCAAATGAAATATCGTAAAATGAAACTAAAAAAGACGTGTGGGACTCGGGGACTGCCGCGGTAAAGCTATTGCATAGCATGCCTTCAAGCCACACCTCCATGCCCGTCGGAGTGGGGAGCGTGAGGTTTTTTCGTTACGGAATTTCTAGATTCGGTCCCCGCGCTCAAGGCCCGCGATAGAAGCTATGCAATAGCTTAAAAGTGACCAGTTGTTTTTTCATAATAATTCTTGTATATTTACCTGTTGGTAAAGTTCTTCTATCTGTTGACCCACTTTTAAAGTTACTATTTCGCCTATTTTTGTTGTAACTTGTTTCCATCGATCTCGTTTTTAGACTGTTTGTGGTATCTCTATGTGGAGGTACTGCAGGTGGTTCCGAGGGTCTGCAATATCAAATAAAAATTATTAGGGGTGTTATTAAATGAAGGGAATATATATTTTCACAGCATTTGAGTCTAGTGGACTCTTAAAAATTTACAAGTGTAGATTAGTGAATGCATAATACTGTAAGTTCTGCAGGTAGAGGTGTGGCGTTGTGGCGGTGTCTTTTAACGTTTATATTTGAAATATTTTTCGATTATAAAAGCTCCTTCACTTTGTTATTTGATTAGATTATTTTTTTTTCGCTAAATTTCTATCTTCTATCTTACAGCTTATCTGCTATCTCCTCCTTTTATTTCAATCAAAGCACAAAGCATATGGGTATATGGGTATCTGCCTAGTAAAAAGGCGGGCTTCTTAATTATTTTATAAGATTTTAGAATCAAGTTTCTTATTTATAACCTTACCTTCTTCTTGACTCCATTGTTGGGGTAGGAAGTGTGTCAGCTTTTTTAACGTGTCTTCTTTCTGTTGGTTGCATTATTTCTGTATATTCATCTTCAACTTCTTGTACAGGGGATGGAGGTAAAGGAGGAAACTTTGGCGATTCAGGTGTTTGTGGCAAAGGTCCTCTTTCATGGCTTAAATTCGGAGAAAGCGGTAATTGATTGTGTCTATATGAATGTTCAACTATTTGTACATTTAACGGGAAATCACCTCCGCTTGACACTGCAGAATCGGATGAGGATGGTTGACCCATTAAATTTACTGGCACATCCTTTGCACTTGTGGATTTGTGCATACTATTAGATCTTCTTCCTGACGATCTATCTCGCCGCTCTATGGACCTTTGATTTTGGATTTCATTATGGCTTGATGATTTCTGTATATCATGCCGCTTTTGTCTCTCTCTAGAACTATAGCGAAAACTGTTTTCTAATATATCTTTAGATACTTCATCACAGTATTCGTCCTTATGAATATTCCAGTCTTTAGGTAAATATGGGGTAAAAAGTTTTTGGTCCCGACCTTGACTTAGTATAGCACTTATATTATTTTCAATTTTTCTTAGGGGAGAAGTTTCGCCACTAGACTCTGGTTCTCCACTTTCTTGATCCTCTTCTTCTTCCACTGTAGTTATCAGCGCTTGCCTACTTGCACTGTTGCTTTCTGCCTCTGCACCCAGTGCTGGTAATGATATCACACGCACTATATTTGGTGGAACTGTTGAGAGCTCGCTTACCGTTTCATTACATTCATTTGGAGGAGTTTCTTCAACTTTACCCTCTTTTATTAATGACTGAATATTATCAAAAGTGGAAGAATATTTTTTAAAATCGGTAAACCTATTTTGTGGCGATAATTTATTTTGAATACCACTACTTTTTGACTCTCTCTTTTCGGGTGTTTTTCTGGCTTTCGGGCTATGGGCAAAGAAGTCTTGATTGATGTATTTATCCTGACTGTTGTTAAGATCCAAACTAAGTCTAGATTTAGGAGATGTTATTTCTTTACTTATTCTAGAATTCGGTGTACATAAGTCTATACTATATCTTGAATTGGGTGTGTTGAGTTCTCGACTCAACCTAGAATTTAAGTCAACGCTATGTCTAGACTGAGGTAAACTTAAATCAGAGCTTGGTCTGGAATTATATGAACCAACTGAACCCGAGCCACTTATTGATATACTAGAACCATCTATAGATTTTTCTGTGCTCCTATTTAGACTATGGCTTTGTGCTAAGTTGTTGGTAATGTTAGTTTTATTGTTAGGACTTTTTGCGAAGCTTGGTAACTGTTTACGATTTTTTCCTTTTCTTATCACGTACGTGCCACACGCAAAGTCATTATTAACTCGGCGGGTTTCTGGTTCAGCATCTGAGGGGGGCGATGCTTGACTATCACATTGAGATAAAGGGGGAGGTGGAGGCCAATATTCTTCACCCCAGTCATCATCTAATCGTTGGGGTATAGAACTTGTACTGGAATGTGATTGATCTCCAGATTTCCTTCTGCGTCTACCTATAACCTGTAAATGTAAATGACAGTTAATAATAACAGCAAAGTTTATAACCATAAAGTTATTTAACAGGATTTTTATTTACCTTTGTACTTCCTGGAGTAAGAAGAGGATCATCACCATCGAGAGACACTTCCCAAGCTATGGAATTACGTTTCGAAGGTGTATTAGCGGTTGGCGGCGGCGGTGGGAACAACTCTTCTAAGGAATCATCCGAAAAATGCTCGTCGTCATTACTTATATTCGAACCTCTTATCTTACAATTTTCCATAATGTTCTCCGAAGATCCTCTACACACTTCTCTATGTCGCTCCATAGAACCGGCGAGAGTTCGCGGAGGTATTTTTGTTTTTGGGGACAAAATTTCATCGTCAGATCTGCTGTCTCGTTTGGAACTGCTCTTTTTATCTACAAGTTTAATATTGGACGGTGATATTTTGTATGTGGGTGAATGTGATTGTCTACTGAATTGTATACTCGGCCCTGGATAAATTGTGACAGGGTGTTCATTATATGGTTTATCATTAAATTCACTTGAAAATCCCATGAATGGGAAAATTGGTGGATTTTCTAGACTAGGTGATTTTTTTACGGTAGGTTGCATTCCATGCCGTGGTGGAAGCCACGCAGGTATGCCATCAGGTTGTGGTGGTCTCGTACCGTGCTGAAGAGAACTAAATTTGAAAGGTGGTACTGATGGTTGTTGTAACTGAAAGTTATTCGAGTCATCCTTATCCCATCCATATGGCCGCTGGTGTCTTGTTTTCGGCTGGAAAGTAGATTTCGGGTTATTTAATTGTAAAATACAAAAAAAAATACATAAATACATGTATATTTAAAAAACTTACAAATGTTGTCTGAGTAGCTGCAGTTATTCCATTAACGCTAATAATTGAATCTAATTTTTCTTCAGCATCCCGTCGTTCTACTGAAATGGTTTGTTTTGCTGAATTGGCTGGCGATACTCTGAAAATTGCAACATTATTTATTAGCACGATATAAAGTCTGTATACAAACCAAATATGAAATAAAGGGTGATAGCTTATTTAATTTTCGAAACTTCCTCCAAAAAACATTATTTGTTTGCAACAATACAAGTATGACTAGACTTAATTCATTAAACTATTGAATTAATCGTGGGAGACTTCGCGTCGTTAATATATCGTTAATATGTCGTTAATATACATCAAGTCACGCTTTACGGTTATGATCATGATGATGATGATAAAAGATAATGAAAAAGTCTTTAGTACATTGAAATGTTACATTTTTTAGGCCTAACCTTGCATTTTTAAGAGGACGCAATTTTATTTTTTTTATGTGTAGGAGGGGTCAGTGTGAAGCTATCACCAAGTTTGTGGGGTCGCCACCCTTGTCCCACGGCCGCCATCTTGAAAATAGCGGTTGAAATGGTTTTTACGATATATCTCTTAAACTATTTATCTGATAAAAAAAATTTGTTAACATTATTTGTTGCAAATTAAATTCTCTACAACTTTGGTCCAGTAACTTTTTGACGTAGAACTATAAATAAAAAAGTTATAAGCGAAAATGTTCAAAAATTAGAGCTATTTATATTTTTCAATAAAACTTTTTTTTATCATTTTACAAAGAAATAATATCAGACCATTTTTGTAGATTGTTTTTCGAGGAACAACTATTATATACAACATATTTTCATTAAGTAAATAGTTAAGGTTTTACAGCGCTCCGAAGTGAGTACTATTTTTACAATACATTTCATTTTACATTATTCATCTAATGTTGCAAATATAAGAATTGCTTTGAATTACGTAGGATGGCCAGAATTACAAAATGCAAAAAAAAAAGACGGGTTGCACTCCGGGAGTGCCGGCAGAAGTGAAAACTTGATTATTAACGTTGAGCATGTTTGATATCCATCCGTCTTACGCTTTTTCGATCAGGTCACGTGTCCTGACGCGAGTTTAAGATTTTATACCCATTACAGAAAAAGTGCTCAACGCCGCTAAAGAAGTTTTCACTTCAAAAATAGAAATCTCGAGGAATAATTGAATGCAATTTTAAGACAATAAATTTATACATATTTGGTAATATTAAAGAAATAAGATTGGGATAATAATAGAGAGCAGGATTTACTCCTCCACTTTTCTTTTAACTACACATTTATTGTTTTTGCGTTGATGATGAATTATTTTAATACTTACTTTGGTAACAACGTTGAAATAATTCTTTCTGCCTCTTCTGGAGGTGGTGGCGAGTGCGGCGAAGGCGGGTCCGGGGGCGACGGCTCCTCACGTTCCTCTGTCGGTCTGAACCCCAGGGCGAACTTCGCTCTGAAAACCATATTCAGAAAATCTAAATAAAAATGTCACTTTTACAAGTTGCATTCGAAATGTGGGAAGTGAAGAAAACTTGGACGTAACTTCAACTTAATTTTAAAGAAAAATATTACGTTTTTGCAGTGGAATAATTATTACACTTATAGTAAAATTTAATTTTAGTAGCATGAAATCCGTTTAGCACTTAATGGCAAACTTTCTTCATATACTAAACTTCTAAACGAACTTTTAACTTCTAAGCTAGCTAGCTAATATTTTTGTGACTAACTCCAGACTAAGTTTAAACAAACATAATAATTATTTTTTACAGTATGGCGGCAATAATATCGCAATGCTGATAATTTTTACAGTACGGCGATTATAAAAAATAATAATGTCGCTATGATCATAATTAATCTGAGGGAGAGTAAAAGAGATAATTGATTTCCAATAATATAATGATTTCCAGTGCGTTCGTCGAGGTCAGATGTTACTTGAATTATTGGCTTTAGGTAAGATCAAGGGTCCCACCCATCCGAATATAATCGACAAGCTCTCTAAAAATTTGCGTAAATACAAACGTTTGCGTCATAAAACGTTTTTTTTGTCAGTAAATTATGTAATTAAATCTTTGACTGATGCTCATTGAGTAAACATGGAATCGTTAAATTTTTTCAAACATTTTTGTTATGATATTGACCTATCATTTAACAGTTAATTATGCGCTACAACTTACAAGGAAGATATAGGTATAAAGTAAAGCGATCTGCGATACTATTCTTATAGTATTATACCACTCCTTCATAATTTGGGAACTTTTTTGTTCGATTTGCGACAAAAAATTGTAGGACCTTGTGTAAGCTGTGCCGCGCGTGCCGCGGACGAACCCGCAGTAAAAATCATTTTCATTATTTCCATAGCTCATATTAGTGTTAAGTTTCATCCAAATCTGTGAAGTAGTTTTCTTTCCATCTATACTTACAAACATTTATATTACTAGTAGGATTCGTATAAAGCGCTTACCGTCTCCCGTTCATGCTCATGTATCCATCGTCCTCAGACGTGTGCCCGGCGAGCGGCGAGTCGTCGTCGGTGGCCGGCGTGGCGGGCGTGGCCGGCGTCGCTGGGGTCGGTGGCGCGCGCGCCTCCAGCGACCGCGGCTCGCCTTCGTCGTATTCGCTGAGCACCTGGTCTAGCAGCTCCAGAGAACGCTGCACGTCGTCGCACCCTCTGCAATTGATAAGGAAACTATTAAGTCATTGTTGATATTGTTAAAGAAAGTTAAAAGGAAGATGATTGTTAATTGGATGTATGAATACCCTGAAGATACAAAAACTCTTATAAAATTCTCTTTTAAGATTTGTACCATGTAGTTACGTAAAATCCGTTTCAATTGTAGATACTAATAGTAGAAGAACATTGTTTAAAACGACTCTACATAAAAATAGAGACAACAATTACGAACTAAACGTACCTTTAGATCAAAACTAAACGTATAAAGCGATACGAGTAGATATGGTCGAGGTAGTAAATTCTCTAAGATAATGTTAGATTGAACCCATTTCCTTCACGAGGTACATCGGATTTGACCCTGGAACGCTTCCGTTAACTGCACCATTAGACTGAATTAGAAGATAACGATGCAAGCTCCTCCTATGTTCCGCTTTCACTTAATATCTATTAGCGTGATTTTATCTCACTACGATAAATGTTAATAAAACAACCCAACTAGTTTAAATTCATTTGTGCAATTGCAATTGCATAGTGAAATCGTCTACTTTTTTGAATTATACTATTTTATTAAACAGTCGATATTCAAAATGTTACATAGCCGAGGTTCACTACTTTGCTAATAATTTTATGCATTAGAATTTAAAGGGAAGTATATTCCCAATACCATTGAAGTGGTTCTAGTGGCTGGCACAAAGCAATCCGCTTGAGCCAAGAGGCGTCCGCTTTCACGCCAACTCTCGATAAGTCCTTATACCAAACAGGGGCGCGATTGTTTTTGTCAATGCATTTCGTTTGTAACTCGGCTATTTTATGAATACTTACTGCGCTTTCTCTTTTATTACTACTATTCTGTACTGAATCGATATCCTACAAGAAATTATTAAGAATTCGATTTCAGAATTATATTTTCTTATTATAATCGTACAACATCTAAAGCTAATTTGTTGCAAGCAAGATATTATCGGGAGATCATGGAAGTTTATCTGCACAGCCATGTGTCCATAAGACCGAGCGATCGGCGATAAAGTCCGTACACCCTTGTTTCTTCCGGATCTTCGTAGCGATCGAGTGGTTCATTAGAGTTCACCTCACTAATGATCTCTGCTGTTTTCAAGCGTGCTCCTTTTGCAGAAAGCATAGACTTATTTTCCTCAGACTAATCTTGTCAGGCACGTAACCGAGAAAACAATTTTCCAATTTATTGAAAGCCAGTTCAACGTAGTGAAACCGGCGATTCGACTCTCAGTTATTTTCCTAGTCTTTTGAAAACTAGCAGTGTATTTCGTATGCACATTGCTTATCAGGAGAAAAATAAAAAAGCTACAAACTTCACAAAAAAAAAATAAACAGTGCAGTGAAATTGTTCTTTGTCTGCTTTGAGTAGGTTATGTCAAATGTTAAAAACAACCCTTAGGTAACACTACTGCGTATGGGGATGAATTTCAAAAGTACGGAATTAAAAGCAAATAGAGGCTATGCAATGAAAGTGTTCATGAAATGAAATGTGAAAGACAGATAGTATTCTCGTGGAGTGCGTAAGAGGAAGCCGTATCAGGGAAGGATGGGGTAGGCTCGGCGAAGGTAGGCTGGCGTGTGTATCGCCTATTACATTGTGCCGGCCTGCCACAAAGCAGAGCACTCAGGGTGAGTGCCGCGCCGCGCGCCTGCCTTTGTTATATTTCACCCACACTCCTTCGCTTTCGAAACTTTTAAGAGCGTCTTTAAATTGCGTTCCTTGTTTTAACTCGCTGGATTTGCGCTGATTAGTTGCCACATGAAGTTCGTTAAAAGTTTCATTTCCGCGGCAATCAAGCGGTTGTAAAATAAATTCGCAATGCGCATGCATTTTTAAATGAAGCGAATGTGTATTTCCTAAATAGTTTTCTTATAGCATTATTGAAAAATAGTTTTTTGAGCGTTGCGAAAGATATAAGACGATTTCATATTTCAAGAATCATTCTAATTCAAGTGATGTCTGTTATGCATAGCCATTCATCAGATACTTCATAATATACTTATCACGGTTTCCATCACATAATATTATACCGCATTATAACAATTTATTTTTTTAGTTTCTAAAGAATCGTAGTTACGACAAGCAAGAGATACTACGATATATTACAATAGAGATTAGACAATAGATAATAATCTATGCAATATTTAAGGTCAATTATAACAGATCATTTTAAAAAGTAGGTATAACAAGAAATAATATTGTATGAATAATAAAATGATATCTCAATAAAAATAAACACAATGCAATAAAAATGTTTATTTTGCATGATCCATAGGCCCACATCTTGATGCAGTGAGTACTGAGTACGTACTGTTTATGCGGAAATGAGTGCAGCGAGGCGGAAGTGTAAAGCGCCCCCCTTACGCCCGTAATTCAGGGCTACCAACCGTTTATATCCTGTTACTTTAAAATAATAGTAATTTAGAGCTTTAAATTGAATAATTTGATTAAAAATTATCAAATTGAATAAAATAATTAACGCAAGAGCAAGACTATAACTATTGCATTCAAAGTGGAGTATCAATGACTTTTTGAATATATTTATGAATTAATTATTTCGTCGTAAATATTTCTATCAATAAAAATTTATATTATATACTTTTATCATAATGTAGTACGCTATACAGAAAATAATCTGGTAATGGTCGTTAAAAAGTTTCTTGATGCTCTTAAATTATAAAACTATGTCCAAAAAACGCCATTTTTAATAATTAATTAGTGGCAACCCTGTAACGCACCCCGGACGTCGACCCGCAATGTCGAGTTGTAAACGCCGCAACCGCCTGAATTGCGTCTTCTTACCAATACAACGCGAACGCAAAGCTGCGATCAATCAGTAAATGGTTGCGTCGCTTACTTTATGAAGCTTACGCACCTAATAGCGCATGTTGGAACTATGCAGTTGAAAGTACTGGTATATATTGATAAATCATCATTCTAATATAATTCATTTTTTGTGTGCTTAATGGAGTAGTAGGTGCTGTTGCTTATTTACCTATACCTACGATTTGTAAGAGACCCATTTTTTTGTAGGTTATACGTATTATTTTTCTAATTTTTCATCAGTTGGATTATTTTTTATACATTAAAATCTCAATAATAATTAGAATACGTTTACAATAAATACTTATTTAATATTTTATCTAGAGGCCATGTCACAGTGGTCCATAACTAATTTGTAGAGTTCAGTAATATAAAGACAAACTCATTATTTGGTATACCCACGTAAAAACTTTTGATTCAACGCAACAAATTTTTAAATTTCATAAAACTTGGCCAATTAGCTAGCTGAGGTTTCAAGTTTTGTTGATAGAACTGCAGTAAGATTTCTGGGAAGGTCGACTTTTATTTCATTATGTTAGTACCTGCAATGCTCTTCAAATATTCCATCTATCTACCATTACACAAGATATAATATGCTTTTCTATGTCTTTTACTAGTTAAACATGTAAGGTAATGGTATAATGTATTGTGGTATATGAGGTGATGTGATATTAGCAGCATCAAGATATCAAATAATGTTTCGTTAACGGCAATGGCATAGGTCTATGTACAATGTCCATCGATTAAAATAAAAATATGCAGATAACGAAAAAAAAAAGATCCTCATCTAGTCATGATTCAGGCAATTAATGTCTACAAATAACAGCAACAACTGTGAAAAACATTAAAAGAGTGTATTGTAGAGATACCATTCAATAGAGAAAGAATAATAGAACCACGTTAGTTCATTGAAAAGTTACATTTGGGGTTGCGTTTTTTAGAGGACGCAATTTTATTTTTTTGATGTGTAGGGGGGGTCAGTGTGAAGCTATCACCAAGTTTGTGGGGTCGCCACCCTTGTCCCACGGCCGCCATCTTGAAAATAGCGGTTGAAATTGTTTTTAAGATATATCTCTTAAACTATTTATCTGATAATAAAACAATGTTAACATTATTCGTTGCAAATTAAATTCTCTACAACTTAGGTTTAGTAACTTTTTGTCGTAGAACTATAAACAAAAAAGTTATAAGAAAAAATCAATAAAACTTTTTTTTTATAAGTTTACGAAGAAATTATATCAGACCATTTTTGTAGATTGTTTTTCGAAGAACAACTTTTATTTACAACATTTTTTCATTAAGTAAATAGCTAAAGTTTTACAGCCCTCCGAAGTGAGTACTATTTTAAGTACTCTTTACTATACAGAATACGATATATTATGTGTGTACTAATAATATTTTGTCACCAGTAATTATTTTATTTTTGTTATTATAATATTTTTAATAATTAATTTTACAATATTATTAATAATTAATTATTGAACCTTTTCCCCACCACCCAGGAGGTAGAGTCTGGAAGTGCGTTTTTTTTTACGTCGAAAAGCAGGGCTGAAATGTTCTGCAGTGTGCTTCCATTGTTGTGGAGTCTGGGAAAAGAGCCAATAGCCAATATATTATGTATAGTTACTACTGAAAAATAGTACTCACTTCTGAGCGCTGTAAAACCTTAGCTATTGACGTAATGAAAAAATGTTGTATATAAAAGTTGTTCCTCGAAAAACAATCTACAAAAATAGTCTTATATCATTTCTTCGTAAAATGATAAAAAAAAGTTTTATTGAAAAATATAAATAGCTCTAATTTCTGAACATTTTCGCTTATAACTTTTTTATTTATAGTTCAACGACGAAAAGTTACTGAATCAAAGTTGTAGAGAATTTAATTTGCAACAAATAATGTTAACATTGTTTTATTATCAGATAAATAGTTTAAGAGATATATCGTTAAAACCATTTCAACCGCTATTTTCAAGATGGCGGCCATGGGACAAGGGTGGCGACCCCACAAACTTGGTTTTAGCTTCACACTGACCCCCCCTACACACCAAAAAAATAAAATTGCGTCCTCTAAAAAACGCAAGGTCAGGCCTAAAAAATGTAACATTTCAATGGACTACGTCGGTATTGACTTTTCCAGTGTTAAGTTTTCCAAGCACTTAACTATAACCTTGGTATTATGTTTATATTGATTGAACTTCCAGCCAACTGCCAGACAATTAACTTTGCTATAATCTTACCCGGTCCTAAGAAAGCTTCGAGTACCTGCCAATAGTCGAGGCGTTTGTAACAACACTTTACTGTAACAGGTCTTAAATTATTTTAAGCTTTCAAGCCCTGAAATAAGGTATATATTTAAGTACCTCATATACTTTTATTATCAACTGCAGCGGTTTAAAGCAATTTTTAAAGTCAATATTGAACTTTTCAACTCAAGGGAGCGATGCGTCCCATCGAAATAAATCAAAGATGATAGAGAATAGAGAATATAAGACTGGTACAACTTTCAGGTTTATGATGACTAATATGTTATAAAAATGTTTGTGTAAATGTAAAAATGTATTTCTTTTGATTAAATTTATTAGAAGCTGTTGGCAGGAAAACTTATTTAAGTTTAGTTAGCAATGTTATTGATGACTTTAGTTTTATAATGTTTTTCATAATCAATTTTCTAAGAAAGCGTCGAGCCTTTTATTATTTCAATAATATTGTATTTCTAGAAACCGTAATTGTGTTAAAATGAAGAGAAGATTTGTTTTTTTTATTTAGTAGACAAGTTTTTTTTATGTAAATCTACAATGGTAGTGGTTAATTCAATGATAATCTTGAATATATTTTATAAAAATCTCAGTTTTACATCAGAATGAAAAATTATTAACTATGTTATATTTAATTGATATCTGCAATATGCCGGTATTTGTTATTTACCATAGTTAAATGAGTAAAGAAACAGATTCTGCTGAATGCAGTAAAATGGCAAACAGTTGCAAAGCATTGCCAGACGACCTCAGATTGGAGGTGTTAATTAAGCAATTAGCGTGGGCTCGCAGCTCGCTTCGATGCACGGCGCGAGGCTCAAGTTGAAGGAATTACTTGATGCAGATCATTTACTAAAATTTACTTAAGGCACTATTTAAATATTCACCTCTATCACACCAAAAGACCAATTTAACGATAGCGTAACCTAAATTCTCATAAGCAAAGTAATTTATTGCGCATCGGTCAGAGCCCAGAGGCCAGAGGATGCGAGGGAGAGTACGGTGTACCGTACGCCCTAAATCATTTCCAGACAATCATAGGAATTGTGTGTGTGCGACATTGGGAAGGGCGCGTGGGTAATATCAAATTTTTGTTATATCACCGTGACATTTTCATTTCACGATGAAGAGCAATTTCTCAGTGAAATTTACGTTTTCAGGCAACTGATATGACATGTGCAAATGAGATTACCATTTACATTTCTTACTTGTTGTGGAGCAATTATTAAAGGTTAAGTGAGGGTTCGCGATGACATTTCTTTGTGTCAAAATTATACGTTACACCTTTTATGACAAAATTATATCACAACAATAATTGTTACTTATATACACAAAATAATGTTGTCTTATATTCTCTATTCTCTATCATCTTTGATTTATTTCAATGGGACGCATCGCTCCCTTGAGTTGAAAAGTTATAATTATTATAATAATATGTATAACTTCAGTGTGTAACATACACAAAATATTATTATCACAAATTATGTAGTTCGTAACGTGTACGGTGTAATGTGTATAAGTAATAAAATTTTAATGACTTAGTTTTTTCAACAATGTTTTAATAAATCAATCAAACACTTCAGAAATAATTCAATGAGTTTTTAAATATATTATGTCTATAAATTCTTTCACACATCACACTTCGCGCTAAAATTATTTTTTGTGCATCAAAACATTTAATTAAAAACATAATCTTTCATCTTAAAGCTCAGAGAAAGTTTAAAAAATTCCGCAGGATTTATATACGACAAGATAGTTTACTTTAAGCAAAACGTAATTAGGTTTCGGGAAGCCGACATTCTCTATCGATCCTAGACTGCGGCTAGACGGCGACGTGCCTATAAAAACTGTGCTTTCATTCACGCTGTTTTTATTATTCTACAAGCATAATTTTCATTCATAGTGCAGATTTTAAATAATATTTTACGAGTTCATGTCATACACAGTGTGTACAAATGTTATTTCTTTATGAGCAGTACGTAAAACATTTTAAACAGTTGAGTAGAGTCTGTCTAAAAAGTCAGTTTACATGGGTAATTTAAGTAGAAATTTAAAAACTTATACTGCAGGTGCTGTCAAAATTGTAAATTATAACCTAGCTTTTCTCTATTTTATTTAGATTTTCCTGTTTAATATTCGTATAAAATGCCAAAACCTTTGAGCAGTAGTGCGAGGGAGATAATTTACAAGGTTATTAAGTTTTGTCAGCGTGAAAAAGCAGAACAAAGAGATTTGGTGAACAAAAACAAAGTTACAGAAAGAGTATCCGCCATGACCGGTATGTAACACTAGTTGATACTTGTATTTATTTAATTTTTTTTCTTGTAATTTATATGTAATTAAGTACTAAAATGTGCAAAGGTGTGATCGTTTGTTTATATTTGTTTCCTTACACAGAATATGATTTTTCAGGTGTTTCAAGAGTGACTTCGGCTCGTATTAAAAAAGAAGCTAGCGTAAATAACGGAGTATGGCGCACGCCTGGAAAAGGTCGTGGTTCAAAAAATGGACGCCCTTTGAAAATCAATTTGGATGACTTTGATAAATTCAATTCAATTTCTAATTGCATTGACTCTGCTTTGTTTTGTTTATTCAAGTCAAAGTTAATAAATGTATGTACATTATGCTCTGAAGTGTTTTTTTATTTGTTGACTTTTCCTGTAATCCTGTACCTGATAGGAATTAGGCAGGAAAAAGTAAAGATTGATAAATAAACTTGAGATACTTTATTAGATGATATGCATAGCACAAAGGGTAAAGGCGGAAGAGAAAAAATTATACAATGACAGATAGATATTTGACATATATACATTTGTTTATAAAAACTCCTTTCACCAACACTGGCCCTTAAACAAATGTGTAGGTACACAGTACAAATATCTACAACATTAAACAAGTTTAGTTATTACAATTTAACAATGTAACAAATTTATTGTAAACCTAAACAAGTTACAAACTTATAATGTTTTTCTTTAGTAAGTGGTTTTGTTAAAATATCGGCAGTCATTTCAGAAGTACACAAATAATTCAAATTTACAATATTGTCTTTTACAACTTCTCTTATAAAATGATGCCGCACATCTATATGTTTCGTACGAGCATGATACATAGGATTCTTACACAATTTTTGTGCTGATTGGTTATCATTAAAAATCGTAACAGAACAATGCCTACCTAACAATTCATACAACAGAGTTCTTATGAATAACGCTTCTTTACAAGAATCTGATAGAGCCATATATTCTGCTTCTGTGCTAGAAAGAGCGACTGTTCGCTGTTTTCTACTTTCCCACGATACAGAACAGTTCCCAATTTGAAACACAAACCCAGTGTACGACCTACAATCGACCTCACACGAAGCCCAGTCAGCATCAATATACCCATTGATGTCTAGACCACTTCTACTAAAAACAAGTTTGTAGTTTACAGTACCTTTTAAATACCGTAGCACGCGTTTCGCGGCCTTCCAATGACGCTGATCATAACAATCATTAAACTGACTCAGCATGCTTACCGCGTGCGCGATGTCTGGCCTGGAGCTTACTGAAATATAATTTAAACAACCAATTAAATTTCTATATTCCAAATTCTCCTCCTTTTTATCCTCCGTTTTATAAATGATTGATACTTGTCAGCCATTGCTTTCTTCCAGTGAACAGCTTCAGCCCCTCCTAGAGCTTCCTGAACTGTCTCTGGTTCATCTCCGATACACGTCAGCATTGCAGTACACGCACTGTCATATTCTGATGTATCCACCGCATCTTCAAGTGTCGATTCACCTGGAATGTATGTGACATCGGAAGAATCAACAGAACTACTGTTGACAGAGTCATCTAACTCAAAAATACACTGTCTTCTGGGATTAATTACGATCTCATTTTCTTCCCCTTTTTCTGGTGATACTAAATTTTCAGACTGTACTACTTCAACATGAGAATCATTTGAGTTTAAATCCTCAGTCTGTAAATTATTTATCATCATGAAAAAATCACCTTTATCACTTTGTTTAGACGTGTTTTTTGTATAGAATTTGTTTTCAAAGAAAGCAACATCCCTTGATTTAGTAATTTTGCTAGGATTCTCTGGATCAATCAATCTATAACCCTTACTATTTTCACAATATCCTACAAAAATGTAAGGTTTGCATTTTGAATCTAATTTCTTACGATTCTGTGTCAAGGCATAAACCACACAACCAAATATACGTAAATGGCTAAGATTCACCTTCTCATTAGTCCATTTTTCCTCTGGCGTAATACCGTAGACTGCTTTTGTAGGGGACCGGTTCTTCAAATAAACAGCGGTATTGACCGCTTCTGCCCAGAACTGCCCATCTAAGCCTGCGTCTCGTAACATGCTGCGAGCTTTCTCAACAATTGTCCTGTTGGCCCGCTCAGCGACGCCGTTCTGCTGAGGCGAGTGCGGTATGGTAGTTTGGTGAATGATGCCGTTATCCTTCAAATATTCCTGGAATATAGAATTGACATATTCGCCTCCATTATCCGTTCTCAACGATTTTATTTTTCTATTGGTTTGGTTCTCCACCAATGCCTTGAAATGTTTGAAGTTATCGAAAACTTCACTCTTATTTTTCAGAAAATAAATCCATGTTTTCCTACTACAATCATCAATAAACGTGAGGAAGAATCTAGCACCACCTAAAGATTTCACTGGCATAGGCCCGCATAAATCACTTATAAAAACTTTATAAAAACTCCTTTCACCAACAGTACCTACCTCAAATATTTTTAAATCACTTATCATATTTTAATATTTTTATCAAATTTTAATATAAATATTTTTATTCTAATGTATCTAGATTGTACGTATAAACTATACATTATTTGCAGTGTTGCTAGGTTGCGTTTTAAAATTACCCTTTAAATTACCCATGTAAACTGACTTTTTAGACAGACTCTATGTATGTTTATTTTTGTTGACATATTAAAATAATATTAAACTGCTTACAAAGTTATAAAAAAAAGAATCAGGATATGAAGGTAATGTTGGTATAGGAATTAGATAACAAACAAAGAATAATAATGCCGGCGTTGAAAAACAATAAGTGTGAACGTGAATTAATAAATTACGTCGGCACCCTCCTAGTTGGAGTTGCCATGGTATTGTGAGAGGGTCCCGCGTAGGGCGTCGGAGTTACCAGCATTAAGCAAATTTCGCCTCTTCGCGACAATAAGCAGAGACGGGCCGGATGCTGCAGCATTAGTTGCGTGATTTATTTGTCTGGCGGCGTGTGTACTTGCGTAATTCCACAAACAATGAATGGGGCTGCCACTGTTCGATATTAGTCGGAACTCGAGCATCCTTTTACGACGCGTCGAACAAATCGTGTTCAGAGAACAGTATTGATATGTAAATCGGATAAGTAGGTATCATATGAATGGATATTATTCCAATGGGACGATTTGAATTTGAATGGCTACAAAAAGGAAATGAAAGTATACGTCTACATATCACATACCTACGAATTCATTTTGTATTCTTTATTATGATCTTCAATAATACATATGACAATGTTGCGTAACATTCACGAAATGTATGCGTATGTGCTCAAAGCTTTGGGCACTATAAATAAGTCATAAATTCATGCTGAAAATCAATATAATCACATCCGTTTACGGTGCCACCCTATTTTTTTTTTTTTTTTTTTTTAAGTGGGGAAATCTTGCATAGATACCCACGGCCTCCGGGGAAGGGGCCGTGGGTTATGTCGGATTCCTACCGACCAAAACCCCACTGTGTTCCGTCAATTACGGTGCCACCCTAACAAATTGTTTGAACCCTATCACCGCACTTCAAAGCTGATGGCGCTCGCCGCTCTTTAAAAAGCGGTGTATAAAATTTGATCCTACCCTACGACATGGGGTACCTATCTGCAGTTAATTATCTAGGAGGGGAACGAAGGGGGAAGACGTTGCCGATGCCAATTTCTCCCCGATGTAACTAGTCAAGCTAAAGATTCGTATGCGGCCATCTAGAAGAGAGGTGTAATCACTCGTTTCAATTAAATGAAGGCAGGAATTAAATAAAAGTTAACATTCTGAAGCGAACTTTACAAATGAGGTTAAGCATTTTAAAAATACATACCTACATATCCAGAGAAATATAAAACGAGGGCTGATTTTTTTTCAAAAGTTTAATACGTTAAGCCATTGAGTTAAGTGACGGCAAGGAGGCAAACGTTTTGAGGCAAAAACCAGTAAGAATAGACCGGCCCTCTGTGCCTGTACACCCTGAGAGCGCAATTCAAGCTTCAAACGGATAAATTAGATTAATCACACTCGCTTTGACGACCAGGTGCTAATGGAAACACGTAACGGCCTCTAAAACGCGAAGTGCTCACGGGTTGAAAGAGTTTGTCGTAAAAATTATTTTTTCCTAAATACAAGTTTCCCTTAACCCTACGCCTACATTCAGAGAAGATAGATATTGTAACAAATTATTTTCATCTATTGAAGAAACCAATCATTTCGGATTTAGCCAATTTTATTTCCATTGTTTGATGATATGATATGATAAAATTTTCCATCTCGGGGACCAATGTCGGCTACACGGACGTAAATATATTGCGTAGAAAGGAAAATTCCTAACAGAAAGTTACTTTAAACGTTTTATGAAATTTATATTAAAATATATGTAAGTAAGATGTTATGATTGTAAAAATACAGTAAACCTACACTATAAATAAATAATAATCAAGCATACATTTTTTGGTCATCGACTATTCACTATACTATGATAATATTTTAGACATTTTAATATTTATAGTAAATCTTCACACCAAAGGGTAATCGTGTGGGCTTAATTTCTTAAATCATACCTCGTTTGTGCCAAATAAAAATGTCGCGTGCCACACGTAGGTAGTTATATCTAAATATTTAAATGTTTCCATTCAATATAAATTATGCTTAACTGTGTCTTAACATAGCATTTTAATTTAAAGTAAAGAATTCACAAATGTATGTAAATGCTTTTTAACTTTGTAAAGCTAAATACATAGCTATAAGTGGCTATAATAATATACCTTGCTATGTACCTAATAATAATAAGCTTTAAAATATAATTTTTATTATGATGTTTGCTGGATGAAGTAAAGTTTGAAATATTCCCAAGTGTAGTAAATCGATGCAAAAGTGTCATAGATGGTTTCCAAAGAAACGATAAAAGCATTTGATGTAGAGTTGGGTCGTTGTAAGGTCGACGACACGGAAGCACTTTACACGTAGGCATTGTTGCAAGTGAAAATCTTACACGCTATCTGGATCCCCTTACGTGGAAACCTGTTCAATCCCTTCAATCCTTTTATAATATTTAAATTTCAGTCGCATCCCTATATAAAATAAAACATACCATAGACATGTTGAATTTATATACCATAGACATTTCATAAAAATGTTATTAACAATTCGGACTGTAAAAGTATGAAGTGTAATGAAAGTGGTATAACAATTCATGTAGGCCATGGTAACTAGTGAATGAGGAACGGGGCTGCAAGAGTACCAGCTCGTTAGTGGATGAGGTTAAATTATACCACATTTGTGTACTCTCAAACGCGTAACTTAAAATGTGCGAGGGAAATATGTTTCTTTTGTAGGTCGATGAACTCTTTTCTGTCAATATTGATTATTATCGTTTGTAATATATAAAATCGATGATTTAGACCGAAACACAAATAAACAACTTATATGAATTTTCGAAACAGCTTGGATTTGTTAAAATATCTGATAACCACTATGCTGATAACAATTAGAATATGTGGTGTTTATTGAAAAATAAGACTTATATTTTACACTTACCTATCACTCCCACCCAAATCGAGCGTTTGGTTATGAATTTTGTTTAAATTTCAATAATAATGTTTTATCGTTTCGTTGCAGATATAAGGGTATATTTCCATATGCATGTAGTAATAATAAATAAATAAATAAATAAAAATCGTTTATTTCGAAACAATACATAAATACAAAACAAATTAGACACGACGATCGCCTCAACTAGGAACATTCCTGTGCTAGAGACGATCGACGCCTTCCTCTCCAGACTTAGCCAGTATTGTTTAGTTAACTTATATACTAGTAGACTTTACATATTTTATAAAGTACAGAATAATTAGAAACAAATTGATTTTTTTAAATAAGGTTAATAATAACATTTCGGGCATGCAGTTTGTGTGGGCAATAAACTGGCATTTTAATATACTTATAAATCACATAACATTTCTTTTCTTTGTAAGTATTCGAATTTATTGTGATTAATGAAATATATAATATCATCAAAATAAATATTTAACAATTTATATGAACGTTTAAACAGATAAAAACCCAATAAAATTAAAAAGAAAAAAGGTACGAATCACAATAGAACTTGGATTACATTTTAAAGGTACTGTAAAAATGAAAACTTTTTCATGGAGATATGTAACAAGCATTACTGCGAAGGTTTCCCCGCGTCTGCGGTAAAGTCTGGCTGGAGGGTGTAGGGGGTGAGATTATATTTTCGTCACACGACTTGTGACGCACGTTGACCTTCCATATTTTTAGTACTAAGAATAATATAACAAAAAGTACGTCTAAAATGCGTACGTTGTTTTTGTCTCAAACGTATATCATGTATAAGCATTTATTCTAAAAACAAACTTGATAAAAAATTGTGTCCTCATTGTGTTACAGTCAGGTTCTACAGAAAAAGCACTAAAGCGCTTAGTTTTACACATTTAAACACAAATACTATAAATAGTCCGTTTTCTTATGGGCATGCTTGTATGGAAAGGTATACATTTTTGAGTAAAGCAATGCCATTTGGTACGAATGTTGTACTCGTCCACCTAAGCCCAAATCGCCTGGTAGCCAGTGTCTACTCCCCGGCAGAAGGGAGGGAGGGGGGGTTATAGAACAGAGCGCCCGGCGCTCGGAAATAAAATTCTGGCGGATTCATTTGGCCCTTTGAGTCGAGTTTGGTGTCGTTATCAGGTAACTAGATGATGCCCGATTCATTCCCCATACCAGTTTTTTAGGGTTCCGTAGCAAAATATGTCACAATCTTTAAAATAATAAACTTTTGGCAGTGGCAAAATCCAAACAAACCAGTATATTTGTATATTTTTGTATCAAACTTGGTTTATAAAAAATACTGTCTGAAAGGCCATTTCATGCAGATTATAAAAACATTAACATGTAACATATATCTTACCATTTTCAATGTGAAATAAATTATAGAAAGTACAGGAACGTTCGTCAGCGCAGCGTAGGGGACGGCTAATAGACCCGAAAAATAAGCAATAACATAAAACAAAAACCAGTCAAGTGCGAGTCTGACTCGCCCATCGAGTGTTTCGTACTTATTTGTCCTATACCATGTTATCTTGTCTGGTAGGACCTGGTTAACTGATACACACACACTTTCGTCTTTATAATATTAGTGTGATTTTTAATCATCTTTAAATTATAAACGAAGTCAGGTAACATTGTTAAAAATAAAGATATATAATAATAGAACGTTTTTGTATTAATAATAATGACAACCACCTCCACAATTACATAATTCGGTACATTTGAGCTGGCGTATAAAACACTTCAATCTGGAATTGCAAGATTTCACGCACCGACATCTTATCAATTCAAAGCTTCTCTTTTCTTTGTATTTCAGATGGGCAAGGAATATTTTGATTTTTTTAGGTCCCTAAATATATACAGCCTGTAAAACTGCCCTTAAGGTGTGTTGTTTAAGGGCAGCTTCTGTGGGAGGCAAAATTTTGATTTGCCTGTCCGTTTTTGTTAAAAATTTGTTTGCGACCCTCATTTACTGTCACAGCGGGGTACAATGTAAAAAACAAACATGTACTTATAATAATTATAAAAAAAAAATATAAGTTCTGGATAAGAGTATCCTTAAAATATCGTGACCGTCCTTACCTATCATGCATTGTAATCACAAACTTTTCAATTTCACTGTCTGCATATTTGCCACTGTAAAGTGCTTCAAATCCTCGTATGACATTCGGATATGCCTTCTATACCTGAAATGCAGGTGTACCTATAGTTCTTTTAGACCTTCTAGCTTTGGAACACACGATATAGTAGTAGTAGTAGCCAAAATGTTAAGAACAGTCGACAGATATGGCTAGTACAGAATATCATGTATTCCAAGGTAGAAGGTCTAAAAGAACTATAGGTACACCTGCATTTGAGGTATGGAAGGCATATCCGAATGTCACACGAGGATTTGAAGCACTTTACAGTGGCAAATATGCAGACAGTGAAATTGAAAAGTTTGTGATTACAATGCATGATAGGTAAGGACGGTCACGGTATTTTAAGGATACTCTTATCCAGAACTTATATTTTTTTTATAATTATTATAAGTACATGTTTGTTTTTCACATTGTACCCCGCTGTGACAGTAAATGAGGGTCGCAAACAAATTTTTAACAAAAACGGACAGGCAAATCGAAAATTTGCCTCCCACAGAAGCTGCCCTTAAACAACACACCTTAAGGGCAGTTTTACAGGCTGTATATATTTAGGGACCTAAAATAATCAAAATATTCCTTGCCCATCTGAAATACAAAGAAAAGAGAAGCTTTGAATTGATAAGATGTCGGTGCGTGAAATCTTGCAATTCCAGATTGAAGTGTTTTATACGCCAGCTCAAATGTACTGAATTATGTAATTGTGGAGGTGGTTGTCATTATTATTAATACAAAAACGTTCTATTATTATATATCTTTATTTTTAACAATGTTACCTGACTTCGTTTATAATTTAAAGATGATTAAAAATCACACTAATATTATAAAGACGAAAGTGTGTGTGTATCAGTTAACCAGGTCCTACCAGACAAGATAACATGGTATAGGACAAATAAGTACGAAACACTCGATGGGCTAGTCAGACTCGCACTTGACTGGTTTTTGTTTTATGTTATTGCTTATTTTTCGGGTCTATTAGCCGTCCCCTACGCTGCGCTGACGAACGTTCCTGTACTTTCTATAATTTATTTCACATTGAAAATGGTAAGATATATGTTACATGTTAATGTTTTTATAATCTGCATGAAATGGCCTTTCAGACAGTATTTTTTTATAAACCAAGTTTGATACAAAAATATAAAAATATACTGGTTTGTTTGGATTTTGCCACTGCCAAAAGTTTATTATTTTGAAGATTGTGACATATTTTGCTACGGAACCCTAAAAAACTGGTATGGGGAATGAATCGGGCATCATCTAGTTACCTGATAACGACACCAAACTCGACTCAAAGGGCCAAATGAATCCGCCAGAATTTTTTTTCCGAGCGCCGGGCGCTCTGTTCTATAACCCCCCCTCCCTCCCTTCTGCCGGGGAGTAGACACTGGCTACCAGGCGATTTGGGCTTAGGTGGACGAGTACAACATTCGTACCAAATGGCATTGCTTTACTCAAAAATGTATACCTTTTCCCATAAGAAAACGGACTAAAAGAAAAAGAAAGCATTGAACCTATTCACAGTTAAATCATTACACGCTATCCGTTTGTGCGAAGTTAAAAAATCTGTATTACGACCAGCACATGCGACTCATACCAAAAGAAAATGGTTTATTAATTGAACACATATATTCTTTTAGCTTTTTAAAATAGAACAATGAGATTCCCGTAGTGTTCTAGATCCTTTTTGTCTTTCATTCCCCATAAAACTTTTATATGCGAGTACTGTTATTTCACGTCTGGCAGCTGGTAAGCGAAAAGCTTATTTCATTCATTTACATTGATATATATGGAGATGCCGTGGCCATATCGTAGATTTGCTCATTTCATGAAATGGCCAACATAGTTTGATCAGATCGTTAAATTTTTCACGTTTCACGATTTGGTCATCGACATTTGGCCAGATCGTATAAAATATCTTAGAGTCCATAAAACATTAAAAAATTCAGAATATTTTAAGAACTTGTTTATTGTCATTTAAGTTAGTGCCGCGGTAGCGCCGGCGAATACCAGAAGCGAATGGTTTTTTCAATAGAAAACAGTTAGGTTAGGTTAGGTTAGACTTTAATAAACAACGCACGAGCCGAGCGAGCAAAGCGAGCGTGCCGCGGTAGCGGCCGGCGAGTGCCAGAAGCGAATCGCTTTTTAAAAAACCGGCCAAGTGCGAGTCGGACTCGCGCACCGAGGGTTCCGTACATTGCTGTTTCTTTTGATTGCGTTGACATAGAAGTTTGATTTTGTTACAGCTTAAAGGTATTATAGACCTGAGTATTTGGTATGAATTTCAATTTAATACCTCTACGCGTTTATGAGGAAATGGGTAGTAAGTTTAAAATTATTAAAAAAAAATATATTATGTGATGTAACTAAAAATTTATGGTTTTCGTAATTTTTCCTTTATCTATGCTATAAGACGTTGCTTCGTACCAAATTTCAAGATTCTGAGTTCACGGGAAGCACCCTGTAGGTTTTGATTCCCTTGCAAGTGTCGAAAATTTGCGGCATAAACGGCTGTATCTTTTGATTGCGTTGGCTTAGAAGTTTGATTTTTTCACAGCTTCAAGGGACAGTAGACCTGAGTAATTGATATAAATTTCAGCTTCATACCTCCACGCGTTCCTGAGAAAAAGGGTCTTGACAGACGGACGGACGGACGGACGGACGGACGGACGGACGGACGGACAGACGGACAACAAAGTGATCCTATAAGGGTTCCGTTTTTTCCTTTTGAGGTACGGAACCCTAAAAAGAAACAAAAATGGTCGCATTTCGTGAAATGGCCATCCACGTTTGGCCAGATCGACGATCTGGCCAAATGTGGATGACCAAATCGTGAAACGTTGACGATTTAACGATCTGGCCAAACTAAATTGGCCATTTCATGAAATGAGCAAATCTACGATATGGCCACGACAGAGATAAAAATGGTTTTATTAGGAAGAAATACTATACCCATTGGAGTATTACAAAGTGAAACCTTTATATTTTTAAATTAAAAGAGAAATGAAATGAATCTTGGTAGTTACCAATTTACTTACCGTACGGCAAGTTTATAAAGGTTTGTTCCTAACAATGCGCATCGGTGACGTGCCTTCTTACTAACATGCAATATAACACTCTTTTTGATTACAGAAATAGCCACTAAATCATGGCACACCCTAAAATATTGTTTGGGCGTGTAAGGGGTTTTGATAACACCATAGTGTAGCTATCGTCCGTCATATCTATGCCGCAATCGAAGTGTTAGGGTCAAAGGTTGTGGTCTATATTAGTTAATGGGTTAAATTGTTCTAAGTCATTGGACTTGGTTTGTTTGTGAGACACCCGAAATATTGAAACCATTAGAATATGCTAAAATAGAATCAAATGGTGTGTATGTTTTCAAAAAACTAACCGATCGCCTGAATTTTTTGTGGCGGTAGAGTTATTTCGAATAGTGGATAAAAAGTAGTAGATAACTAATTCTTCTTAAATTTTATTCTCAATTGAATAAATCTTAAGTAAGATACAAAATAAGAGAAATCGATTTCCCGTGAAATGGGTTAGTTTTTGTGATCCTAAACAAATTGACAAATCCTTGTTATATTGAATAGATGTATTGATGATGTAAACGGCCCTTTTTAATATTAAAAGTTCTTAATTCTTATTTAAGTCGCAAAGAAAACTACATACACAGATTGTTAACCATATGCATTTCGCCTTTAAAATTAATCTAGTAAAATACATGACATTTTACAGACATCAAAATTTACACCAATTTATAGCATTTTCATATCCTAATTTTTGTATTTTCCTGCCAGTAAGAACGTACACAAACAGGCCATATTCGTGTCCCCTCATAAATGTAATAAATGCTTGAATAAATGATAAGGTGAAATGCCATCAGAAATCGGAAATTACATCGTTTGCAATCGACTAAATTGGAAACCGTTTCCAATCGCGACCCACAATGTCTATAATCTACATTTTATGTTTTATGAATATATATGCCTTCTATAAACCTTCGACAACATAAATTCACACTTAATCAGATCATTGAATTTGATTCCCACCTACAGTTGCATAAAGTATTCGTATTATTATTTACATTTTTCGTTTGTTATCAATAAATGTTTTATTTATTTATTTATTAGAATCTGTAGTATATACGTAAATAATAAAAATTAATAGAAGCCACGTCATGTGGACAATAAAATTAATAAATTTTAATAAAGACTGAAAATTATACTGGGCATGCCATGATAAAGCTTTAAACATGAAATGTAAAAATCCATACTATTAGTGGGGTTTATCCCAAGGGTATAACCAAGCAACATTGACCGTCCGAACATTGGCCGCAATATCCTGACATAATATTTATTTATAGTAAATATAAATATGTATATTATTGTAATTTATATTATTATATGTAAACCTTTTAATATGGATGGTAAAAAAAAAACAAAATAACTGTCACGCATCATTGAGTACTTCGCTTTCGGAAACTATATTTTTTCTATTTAAATTAATGTGGTACTGGCCGTCAGACCCAGCTCCGTCAAAGAATAAAAAACAGCCTAGATTACTCGGTATACCGTATAGTAGATTGCCAATGAAACACTTAAATGTTGTCAAAGGCTAGTCAGATAAAAAAAATCGACAGCAATTTATTATCTGTGATATAAGCATAAATAATAGATTGGTCATACGTAGCATGGAAATATTGCTGCGGCGGATAAGTTAATCGTTATGTCAACCGCTGTCTTTGATCTGTAACATAATGAGTTTTCGGACCACAGCCACACTACCTTTTACGGGACACTGATCAACTTCTAAAACACAGCTTGAGTAGGCACTAATAATGTCCATCTTCAAGAATAACTTGTTATTAGTAAAGGTCGAGGCTAAACTATATGTACTGTTAAGTAGTAGGTCAGAATGACCTCTTGTTTCTCAAGACTGTAAAGGTCTAAATCGTTGAAGGTTAAATAAATGTGCATACCGAGCTGGATAGCGTGTTTTATTATGGTTAAAGTATTACGTTATATCATTATAGCTAAAATAAAAAATATTTTATAGAATATTGAATGTTTGACTTCATGAAATTACGGTCAAAATCTTTTACAATATTGGGATACTTGGTTTAAATGTTGGTGAGGAAGTTCAGAAAACAGAATTCATGGTACAATCTTAAAATCTAAAACTACAAAACGATATATTATATGTGATTGCATTTAAGAATATTTTATAACTTATTACTGCAAATATTATCCGATTAAATTTAAATTCCTTCAATTCTATCCGATAAGCTTAAATGCTGGATATGATGACTGCAGCTATATTCCAAAACAGTAGAGCTACGTTTTTACTCGAGTTACTCTGTAAGAACTTTATTTAGAAAATATTTAAGGCTATTTCGATTAGGTATAACTAAAATTAATATTTTTCGGCAAGTTCAAAAAGTTCTTCTGATATTATGAGTAACTAGTGCTTGTACACAATAAACAATGGAGTTTTTTGTACTATTTACTCGGCATATACTATGGGAAACCTAATAAATAGTCGAATATATCACAAATGATTTGCATTACAATTTTCACATCAAGCACTTTTTGATAGAATATTCTCACATGCGTTCCTTAAAAGCCTCCCAAAAGATGCCGCCAGAACAACGTTTTATTCCCACCCTCATTTGTTATTATAATACATGTACACCCCTTGACGATTCCATCAACAATAATACTACGGTTCGTTACACGACGTCAATTCTCTGTACAAAAAGTAAATTTCCTTTAAAAATCTAACAAATCTGATATGATTTAGGTATGAAATATATAATATTTTGACAATTAAAAGTTGCCCGAGCGAAAGCATGAGGTGAGGTGAGAAAGGCCTCTTAACTATCGTAGGGAGGAATGGTCAGACACCGGTGGTACGTGCACTCGCAGCATTGATAAAGTTGCACCGAACCAGAAATAAATGACTTAACTGAACGAGGTCTAACTTTGGAATAGCCTTTAATATTGTATGGTAATAAACAACGCATGAAGTTTCAACTGAATATGGGAGTTAGGCGGAATTCCGGCAAAAGCGTTGTTTGTAGTTACAACTGGTAAATAATTTAGATGTACAGGTATTATATGGATAAAGTTAAATCACTTGAGTTATACCTTTTCGGCCAAACGTCGAGTTTCTTTATGAGACTCTTTTGTTGCACCGTTCTTTTATGAAAATGGCATTTCTCACATAAATAGTACCTATGTACAGCTTTGCCGCATTACTTAACAGTATTTTTTTAAAATAGAGAATACAAAATTGCCACAAATATGAAATAAGTAATTACATAATATAAAATAAGAAATTTAAATTTTACATAATACGATTAAATTATAGCAATTTATAGCTGGATAAGAAATAATTCATTTGAGACATTTTGATAAAAACATACAAATGGTTAAGATAATATTGAAATATTTTCATAGACATTTAAAGATCCATTTGAGTCAATTTAACAAGAGGTAATCCCTCATGAATTGTAAGTAACCATCCCAACATCCCGATCCATTGGGATGTCTGAGAAGTTTACCGTAAATACAATGTGATTAGTTCTGTCATTTATATAAAATTATTGTATATTATATAAATATACACTTAATATTGCATTCTTATGTTATTTCTATTATAATAATTATTAATACATAGTTTTCAAACTTCGAAATTCGAATAATAAATCTCCTAACAAAATAATAATTACCGACGCGACGTCAAATTTGAATTAAAAAGATTTTACATTTTATATACCTTAATATTGTTATGGCAATAATATTCTTTCTATCTTTCTTTCAATCTAAATAAACACAACCAGATAATAATCCATCTCGAGATCGTTCGCAGGAGAGCGTATAAAAATATTAAAATAAGTAATTGCTCTATCAAGCTTGCACCTGACGCCCGGTGAAACGCACCCCTCTTCCCTAAAACACCCTGTTTAAGTACCACGTTGTGAACGGTCCTCTAGCGAACTTCAATCCACTTTGTCTACGCACAAGTCTCGATTATGTATGTATACGTATCAGATATTAGCTGCATCACGTACAAAATTTGCAAAACATTATGATAAAATGTTAAATGCTTTATGTAGATTTATTTTACGCAAGCAAGTCTCCCTATTCCCTTGATATATCTATTGAAATACATATATAATATAGCGAATGGCGGCAAGGAATTTACTGATATCAAAGAAGTGCGTAGAAAGCATCTTTTCGCCTTTTAATATGTGACCATTAGCGACAAGTATGTGCCAATTATGTTAAGTGCTGAATCGTGTCCAAAAGAGTATAATTTGATTTCGGATATAACACGTCCTAATATTTTCTCAGTTGTTTTCCGCCTATAATGTTATGTAATATCTTATTATAATTTATTTGAAAATGAGCTATACTTCTTTTTGTTTTGAAAGCTAATATGTATAACATTTTTTATGTCGCGTAGTTCGCGAATAATTTTAGACCAGACTAAAATGAAGGATCTATTTGCATTATAGATCAATAAGTTACGAGTAAAAACAAACAGCAATAATAACAGACTACAGAGATGGATGAATTTAAAATTTGAAGACTACGTTATTACCAATAAGATGTTACAAGTAAATATAAAGAAGCGAACACTTACTCGGCAGCATTTTTTCCACCCCTGTGCAGCATACCCGCTCGTGCCATCTCACGCCCACACCCTGCAAAAAAGCACCATCCATTAACGTTGGACGTCGGACTTTTTCTGCGTCTTAGCTCTCTAAATACTCTCAAGATCATCTATTCTTTCACCAATAATGCTGACAAACGTATTACAGGTAATTTAAGCGGGCCAATTTACTAGACTGGAAAAGTACTTCGTTAACATCGTGTCAAATCATTGATATGGTATGATTGGTGCATATTATGAGTTGAAGATTGTACAGGTAAATTAGCTTGGAGAAATTTTTGCGTTTGTAGTAGTGTATGGTCAGCAAATAAAATAAAACAACATTTTATTTTTAGTTTTTATTTTATACAGGGTTACTTGTAAAACACCAGCAACCTCGCAGGACAAGATAGCTAACATCATAAGTAACAACATTTGTTCTACGACTTTTGGCATAACGCAATAAATTATTTTTAAATGATTTTTTAAACTTTTATTGTACTCTCCTTACATTTGTAAGTCTATGTTCTATTAATTATCGGATGGACGACGCGACGCCCCCTTCCCCCTCTCGTTCGCTTTTTGTTTACGTAATTTTTGGGAGGCGTAGAGTTTATAATATTCAGACGGAAAATTAAATGAATATTTATTTTTGTATGAAAAAAAAATCCAACAAATTATCAAAAGTCGAAATGTTGTTACTTATGATGTTAGCTATCTTGTCCTGCGAGGTTGCCGGTGTTTTACAAGTAACCCTGTATATATAAGGGATTTTAAATTAAACTATATGTGTTTCTCCTCTGAAAAAGATGAGACTTTATTTTAATATTTGCACATTTAACATACATATAACTTTTACATTAACAATGTTACTAAAATGAAAAATTTACTAACCTGAAAAAGAAACGACATTTAAAGTTTAATTCTTTAGTTTGAGAAGTCAAAGGCTTGCCTCGACCATGTTTTAACACTGGAGCCATATTGAATTAACAATATAAAGTTACAACACTTACACACAAATTAAACACTAGTTATGGCCCTGCCTTCATACAAAACTGCTGAATACGCCGTTCGCACGGGAATAGAATGTGGATGCGATTTCCCTTAGTTAGCATCCAAGCTTACGTCTTTATAATTATTAAACTGTATAAATTCATTCTTTAACTCCGGTCTGCATCGTGCAGACATGGGTGTAAAAGTCTCATTTTAGCTATTAAATGTAGTTTTTAAGTACATCTGAGTTTTCATTTGGGGCCTCCGGCTGCGGGACATGTAATTCACTTCAACAAATATTATAACAATAATAACAAATAATAACAACAATCAACAAATACAAAATTTATCAATTAAACTACGTACATAATAATTATAATTTTTGAATGAAATGTGCTTTATGTTCTAACGGTACCAAACGACTGCACGTGGCACCTGCGGACAGCGTAAACTGGTTTATTCTGGTTTTGTGCGTGTTTCCACTTTCCACTATCAAGTGACGATTTATTTATTTGTTTTGTTTCGTAATTATTATGGTCAAATATTAATTATGAAACAAATTATTATGGACACGATATTTTATTGTTTCACGGTAGTCGCCTTGTCGTTTGCTCAAGGACGTAAAATTGAATGATATATTTTTTTTTATAAAGTCAAAACCATTTTCTTTCAAATAAAAACTTGTTTTTATTGAAAACAAAAGTGTTGCTAGGAATAAGTATAAAATTAAATAGTAATGTTAGGATATCGAAACATTTTTGTATAGGCCAGAACGATATAGTGGAAACGCGCTCTAAGATCTGAGTAATATACACACCACTACATATGCAAAAATTTCTCCAAGCTAATTTACCTGTATGTGATTAACATAATCATATAACTAAAGCCAGACAGACTTCTTAACAGTCAAAAACATATTTCATAAATCGCCTTAAAAAGACTGTTATTTTAAGTTACAATTTAATAGATTTCATAAATCAATTAATATCTCTAAAATCTCTTTTGAACTTTGTAGATACGCCATCAAACAATGATACAATCTAAATGATAATTGTAATTAACTTACGACTAAAAGTGAGCACTTTCAGCAGAATTTGAACAAAAGCACCGATTTGGCAGTTTAATGAGCAATCAATTTTGTTGGAGCCTGATGGATTGCTAACGAAGATTTCAGTTGAAACGTTGCAGTGTCTATTCAAATAGCGACATCTTAACAAAAGGTGCAGATTGATCCAACACGTTAATTTATGGGGAGCGATTTAAAGCATCGTTTCTGTTGATAAAGCCAAGGCAACAAATATTTTATGAAATGCGCCGAGATAATGGTGCTTTTAGTATCTTCATTATGATAAGGGTTGAAATAAATTTCCTGGGATTTGCAAACGTGCTAATCAATTTATTTGCCTTTGTTATGTTTAAATTGTGTTAAGTAATATTGTATTATATGTATAATGGCTCTTATGTTTATTATAGACATAATATATTTCATACTCCAGAGACGATTTTTAATAAGTTAATAATAAATGTAAGTATCAAATAGATTCACAAGATTAGGAGATTCAATTAAATAAAATTCAATATAATATGGTTCTTATTTACACACCTAAACAAATCTTACAAGATAATTGTGCATAAAATGTAAGCGTTTTACTAAATTATGCAAACATAGATCTACTATTTGTGTGTGTCAATTAATGAACATAAGCGCTTTGACGCGTGCCGTAACGATATAGTTAATTTATACCGTCGCGTATGTCTGAAATTAATGGGGCAGTTGTAAGTGGATTACAAGCCATATTTATCGCTGGATTTCAGTTCACATTGTGTATAATGTTGGCGATAATTCGGCTAGACACGCGATCCCGCCGTTACCCACACATAGGTATTCATGTCCTAACATTGCGTCATATGAAACACTTCCTTGATTTGTCAGTCTATGACTGCTTATAGGGAGTAGGGCCGCCTGCTCTTCGTTTAATTGGACCTTACCAGTCCCTTGAGGCATGTTCTCATCCATAATATAAGCTCGTCATGTTTTGAAACAACTCATACGTTGGGTTTAATTCTATGGGCTAATAAAACGCGTTCATTATTGTTTATAGTCAGAAAACAAATGAAGGGAGATAAACAAAATTCATGCGTAATTTTGTTGTATGCTGTTAAAGTTAAGCGCTTCATCTGTATACGAAATAACGCAGCTTTTGATGCGGGAACTCGCATGAAATTTTGTCGACGTTTTTGTTTTGCTTTATGCGGCCCATGTTCACATGAAAAATAAGCGGAGTCTTGAACATAGCGAATAGTTAAAAGTTAAAGCTAAGGCAGAAATTAAATACTAACCAGCAGTAATAACAGTATAATGAAACTGAAAAATAAATAATTTTAGTAAACGGAGATAAAATGCAACAATATTTTTTAAGAAACGACTAACTATACCTAATGGGAAATTTAAGCAAAGTTTTAAAATTTTAAACTCAAATAATCTGAAAAAATACCTGGACGCTTGGGGCCGTATTCGGTGACTTCGAACTTGGACCATTCCAAATAATATCTGAAACAAAAAAAAAATTGAGTGAGTAGGTACATTTATTCCTTTGTCAGAGACTAGACACAATACAATTCCACGATTCACTATTTGGCAATCGGTATCTGTGATTTGAATGAGACCACTACCGCTGATCTGACATATTCCAGTCTCCCCTACCGTATGTTTTATTTATAAGCAGTGGAACTCACTAATAATGGCGTCATAAACACAAGTCTGTTATTGAATTTGTGTTCGATTTCGCTCAGATCAATTTATTACCGGCAAACACGAGAATAACTCTTAAGCCGTATTAAACAATGATGTATTGAGTATTTGATTGTCCTGTATAATTATAATAAAATATTAATAACTGCAGGAACGATTTTAAATATGTATTTACTATTTTATGAAAGCTTGATTATTATAAAACCAATATTTTGTCATCAATATGTTTCACAGAGCAATGATTTTTATTGCCAAGCTTTTATTTATTGAGTCGGTCGCTGGTCGCGTCTCCCAATAGTTATATGTCACGAGACCGATATTATGGCCACATTTTTACTAGCAGTATACCAAATTAAATACCAATCACAGATAATATTATAATACTATACATAAAACAAAGCTTTATATTATTAAAATTTAAGTATGATTACTTTAGGAAACAATTAATTACCGTATCAAATCAAAGTCAAAACATCGTCGTTGTTATGATCGTTATTAACACCTACATAATATTATAATGATATAGCATTTTGAATATAAGCACCTAGAGAAGGTAGTAGGTATAGTAAACACGACAAACACTATCTCTAAAACCAAATACTTCGTGTGAAATGTATCTAACAAGGTCTTAACAATTTAGTATAGGAAGATAAGCCTCTTGATACTTGACTGTGAAGTCAATGGAGCTACTCGTACATGTAAACAGGAATTTACGAGCAAAGTGAGCCGCGGTCTCCAAAACCGCACCTGTGGCTGTAATAAAATACTTTACGGCCTACGAAGTGCTACACGAAATTTTGAACGTTTCAGATTTTTCGTGGTCGTAAATCTTTATGTTGATATGTAAAAGGTATACTTTATTTGATCGTTTAGTGACATGTCATTGTATAGCTGTTATAAAGTTAATGTTATGGAGGACTAAGATTGTTTTAAGAACATCTAAATCGAGCTGAAATCTTTCTCATATGGCGTAAAAATTCTTAAAAAAAATCATGGTTACATACTTGCACAATGCACATTGGTGATTGAGATGGCACCTTACATAAAACATTAAAAAAATAGGCTCATTTTCACTTATATTAAAACCTCATAGTTACTTCAAGATTAAAGTTCAAAAATACTCTAAAGTTAGATATAATTTTCACGCTTTAAATGCTCCGATTGAGTAACAACAAAAAGAAAGTTTAAGTAGGGGTTGGCAACGGTCCATAGTTCACAGACAGAACGTAAGCTAATAAACCTCTGAATTCGGATCTCAGACAGTTCCCGAAGGCGATATTAAAAGATCCGCCAACTCATGAACCGGGGGGCGGAAGGAAGTTAGTATTTTGCTAATCGGTGGCGGCAAGTTTAATATTAAAACGTTACGAAATTAACGAACAAATGCAAAAAGTCAGTTAATTCACAGTTGCACTACGTGAGACCTATTTCTGTGTATAAAAGTTTCATTCAAACATGACATATTGTGCGTTAAATGTGTCAACTTCAATTCCATTGTTATTTAAATTGCTCATAAAAATAGATGAAACAGGTAAGCGAGCGGTGTTAAACTGTCCTATATCCTGGAGCCAAGTGGCCTAGTTAGCGAGATACAATGGAGAGTGCCATTAGAGTCGTCCATGTGTTAACCAGTTTAGTTCTGTTGCCTGTTAAACGTTCTATAGGGAAATAAAACAAAATGTAGGGTATCGCTACGATGTGGGCGCTAGCGTTCGCGTTGTAACAGAGCGCCACCACTTTCTATAACATTTATCACTTGGGGACATTACGTAAACTACTATAATGATATCTGTTTTATAAAACAATGCGTAAATATGAGAAAAAATAGCTTATATAAATAGGATCGCTGTTAATATAGGAGTTTATTTTTAAAATTTGATATTTTATGACGAATGCTTATTCAAATAGGTACCAATTACGTACATTTATGACCTGCTACAAGAATTTAGGACAGGGCGGTCAATTTGAAGAACATAATAACCGCTATTTTGATTTTATGCAAGAAATACAATAGCACCAACAATCAGGCAGTATTATTTATTCTTTTACTTTCAGATTCCGATTTCGATTGACGGAAAGACGACACACTCAGAAAGCCAGACAAGCGCAATTTGAAATACGAGTTTGTGTAATTTGATATTTGCCATTCAAATGTTACAAAAGAGCTTAACGTTGAATAAAATTAGACTCGCATAATTTAAAATTTGAAACATACATGGTATTTCTTATAACAATAATGAGTTGTAAAAACTAACGAATCTGTAATAGACGGTTAGTATAGTTATAACTTATAATGGACAGGTTAAGCAACTTGAATGACGAGACGACAACATATTGCACTATGAAACAGTCATCACTACATAGTATAAAACAAAGTCGCTTTCTCTGTCCCTATGTCCCTATGTCCCTTTGTACGCTTAAATCTTTGAAACTACGCAACGGATTTTGATGCGGTTTTTTTTAATAGATAGAGTGATTCAAGAGGAAGGTTTATATGTATAATAACATCCATTAAATAGTGGAGAAGTACTGTTATTTTTGAGGTTTCTAATGTGATGTCGTAAATAATTACATTTTTTCCGCTTACATTGCAAACGCAGGCTGAACCCTACGAGTTTTATCAAAATAATGTACTAAGTATTGTACACATTGAAAAGGTCTACAGAAAAGTCCGCGATGGTATATGTCTATCTCTTATGGATAACCCACAATAACTTTTTTTTGTCATCTACTTTTTACGACAAATAATGGTTAATTTTCGAAGCGTTTTTAACCAATACAGCATTAATCCTTAACGAATTAAATACCTTGAATACATTGTTCATTTAATATAGATCTATATGGCCCTTTACACCGTATGATTTAAGTGAATATTTTCGAAGATATTACAGATTTAAAAATTGCGGGACGTAGCGTTTGCGGCGGCACCGGCCGGCCGCCATTGCACCCGTGCGAAGCCGGGGCGGGTCGCTAGTGTTCTATATTTGAACGAGTTTTTAAGGCTCGGTTCCAAACATGTACGAAGTCTAATGCATTTTCATTTGGTAAAGCACACTGGTGATAACAAATAATATTTTAAGGCAAGCGAAGTCTTATCGGCAGCCGCCTGCAGCCCCAGTTCGCACACCGCAATCTCATTTACAGCTCCACTGCATTGTCTATTCAATTCATGAGTAAATCATTATTTCAAATATCCTCTATTTTAAATTATTAAAATGAAAACTTTAATCTTGCCCGCTCGCTTGTTCTGTTATCGACCCAGATTATAATTATTTTCGACTTACAAAAATAAAATAACATAAACATTTTAATATTCTTCGAAGAATTTCTTGCGGGAATATTTCAATCCATATTTCTGCTTGGCGTAGAAAAGATGGAAGTAAATATTTCATAAGTTAAATAAATAACACAGATTTCTATTCACATAATTATATAAAAGCAAACGAAATTCAATATAGAATATGTAATGAATATATTTTATAACTTTTGTAAAACAAATAGGCATCAAATTGTATTTTTTTATTTCAAATTGGTTGTGCAAACTTTACAACTATGGACCTTTTATAAACATCGTTTATATTATGCTCATTTGCTAATGGATTCCGTCAAAAACAAAACAGAAAGGTAGCCTCTCTTATAAAGGATTAAATATCGGATGTGGGTTTAATTAAAAATTTTAAACTCTTTTACAGTCCGTCCGTTTCAATGTTTATTTTATATTTTATGGGATAATATAAAATAAATGTGTGTTAGTGAATGATACTCAAGTTGCGATAATCGCTACTATTAATTTCAGACAAATAATTAAAATAAAATAATGTATCATTTAAGAATACGAATATATGTATAATATGATAACCAAATCTAATAAAAAGACAATCTAATTTTTGACATTTGTTAAATCAATATTAATTATAACGTCCACATCACATATGAAATGCAATTATAGTAAAACAGATTGTAGAATGTAGATGTACCTATAGATTATAAGTACAAAATGTTAGTCTTACATGAAAGGCTTTGTTTAAAATACATCGCGCTCCGCTTAATTTCATTAACCTGTTTACCTAATTATATCATTCATATAAAAATACATCACACAAAGATTATAAAATAAGATAATATGTATAAAAATGCGAGTCAGATTTTATGTTAAATTTACTGCCGCGACTCTGTTTCACATTGCATGCAAGTTTAACTGCAATCTTCTTGAAAAAATTCAAATGTTATTCAACGAAATAGCTCGGTCCTTATCTGATGACAAGAGGCGGCACTGACTGAAACTTATTTATTTTGTATTTAATGAAACTTTGCTATTTTCCCATTTGTGCTTTCTAGAAATTCACGATGGATTTTTGCAATATTCGCAATTTCAATTAATATTTAGAGAAATTGGCGCTTTCTCTAAATATCACGGTGATTTGTAGATTTTACGCGAGCGTATTTTCATAATTTGTAATGAGTATATAGATAAATATTATGGTATGTCATGACAAAAGACTTTCTAGTTCCATTCAAAAGAAAAGTTCCTTAGTTTTAATTTCGCACCTAAGCAACGAGCTTCAGTTTGATCTCTGCTAATATTCCAGTACAAAGGAAGATATTAAAAACTTCAACGCAAAGCTACGAGCTTGCTCTTAAAAGAAAGAGCTCGCTACTGCACCTAACTACAGCGAAAGATTTAAATACAGTTTTTAAAACGAGGAAAGCTAAAAAATTATGGTGAAGTCAATGAAAGGGAAAGTTGAAGGGGATCTTGCCTTTAATGTAAGACGATTCTTGTTGTGATTACATTTCTTTCCAAACAACATAATCCGTTAGTTCAGTCGTTACTATGGACATTTATCTGTGAGGCGGCACGTTAAATGAGGTAGTAAAAGTTTTTATAGCTCGATCACGGGCTAGACGTGCGTGGCTAAAATAGTCCGTTGCGGAAGAACACTCTCTAATGTTGCTCACTTTTGATAACTTGAAAAACTTACAGTACCTACTATTCGTTATTCGCTTTATGCCATTTGTCATTAAAATGCGGTGAAGAATATAAATGTTTCTCATTTGCACAGCATTAAGTCATTATGGTTGTGTAATAGTTTAAATGCAACAGAATTATTCCAAATTTATGGTAATCTGACATTGCCACGTAATAGCACGATGCCGTAATATGAAATTAGCCTGTAATCGCTGATATAGCACGTGTTAAGTTGTCTGCGTAGCATTATGCTGAGGGCCATCATTGAGATAAAATGTAGCTAAAACCTCTAAAGAAAGTTATTTCAGCTAGGGGAGCGAAAGTAGCATTGTACTAAGCAAAGCAGACATCAAAAGGCGTATATCAAAGACGAGTGTTGGGATATAGGGAAGCGACAGGGCGGGCCCCTTCAATATATGCCGTACATGAAGCCAATTTTCGGAAAAACATAAATATATGGAGTGTGTTTGCTTTGAGTTGTTTGTTACAATCACCTAGTTATGCCTATATCGTGCACAGAACAGATAACATAGGGACAAATATTTACGCAAGTTTGTTCATCTAATAGCTCGATGAAAATCTAATACACTGTAGGTGTAATCCCGATAAGTTTGGTACGTATAAGGCGGAAATTGGAAGACGCGTAGCTGTTAGGAATACAGAAATCTCGATCAACAATATAGATAATATTTTACGTTAAGGATTTGTTGGATGTTACATAATTCACAAACAGATGCTATGAATAATGAATAAGGTGTATCTTACACAAAAAAGAAAAGATAAAGTTGGTATGCGAATAGAACCTTCGTACTGCGCTTATTGAAAAGTTTAATACTTTTTAATTAAAGTGCCTATGAAATTTTAAGGACGACGGAACTACTTTGTTAAGAAACATTTTTCAAACCTGATGCAGGAAAGTTTAAATTTTTACATAATGTTTATTTACAAAGTGACATATTTTTCAATATAATATTTGAATAGGCACATTTTAATTTTTAGTGTTATAGCCTATATGTTGTTTCTTATAACTTATAGTTAATGACAATGAATAATTTATTATAAGCGATCTTATTATTTTAAAAAATTGATACGTTTGTATTTTGGACGATAAATATGAATTTAATTATAATAAATAATAAATGGTTAAAGTTACTTTGCATTAGAATTATATTATTATGCATAGTATCTATTTATTATACAATTCTACAATATAGAACGATATAGGTAAATTTTGAATTAGTCACTTATGTCGTAGTCTCTGGCTAAAACAAACAACATCAAACTGTATGTATTCACCTTTTATTATAATTGCTAATGAATTCGTATAAGAATTAATGAAAACAGGATTCAGCAGAAATTGCCTCATAAATTCAACGTGATAGATGCTCCTTGAATGTTAACGGCCCTGAAAGGTGGTAACAGTTAATTTTATGTAATTATTCGATGTTTTTCAAGAAACGTAATCTAATTTACGTTAATTAAAACTGAATAGGTGAATAGATGAGTCTATTATTTTTATTATTAACCAAATATTTAATAAAGATAAAATACAATTTACAACAATGATATATTTGAGTAATATATTAAGAGGCCAAGTATCGTCTTGGGCATTCAACTTCTAAACGTTTATCGCAAGAAATATTGCCGTTAAATAGACGGTCCTGTTGAATAAATGAAAGGACATTAGAAGTCCTTTGGGGCGAAAAATGCAGAACGCGAGTAATTCATTGTGAATAATAAATTAGCTCCTCCACAAAGACTATAACTTGTACGGAACAGTTACGGCCTATTATCTTTGATAAGCGTAAAATATATCGATTGAAACTGACTTGTGGTGGGAATAGAGCTTTTCATGTTTATATTACGACTTCATAAAGTACCTATCCCTTTAAGTTTTATCTTGTTCTCATAAATAGGTAAATCATATTCACTTTTTAGTTTACCGGTAACACAAAAAAATTGATATATAGTAGGCAAGGGCTGGCTCGCGGTATGTGCTATTAGATATATTCTATGATTTATCGTTAGATTTTTATGACGAAAATAATTCTTTATCAGGCGACGTACAGAATTGATATTGTTTTGGATCAACACAAATACGTGAACAGCGTACCTATTGAATTAAACATTTTTAGTATATTTATTATTTACCTAATGGTATGTAATAATCTATAGGTATGTAAGTTGTAACCATGTAAAATATGTTTTCTAAATGTAATTTATGTTTATACAATATACATATTAAAATAAATTACATATCCGCGGTATTTTAACACACTTTCAAGTACAAGAGACATTTATTTAAATTATATACAACTAGCGACCCGCCCCGGCTTCGCACGGGTGCAATGCTGATACTAAATACACTACAGAAAAACTGTGAACGTTGTATATAAAAACATAGCGGACCGCTCCGGCTTCGCACGGGTATAAAATATATAGCCGGGCGGCCCGCGGGTACGTCAGCAAACGCTACGTCCCGCAATTTTTAAATCTGTAATATCTTCGAAAATATTCACTTAAATCATACGGTGTAAAGGGCCATATAGATCTATATTAAATGAACAATGTATTAAAGGCATTTAATTGGTTAAGGATTAATGCTGTATTGGTTAAAATCGCTTCGAAAATTAGCCATTATTTGTCGTAAAAAGTAAATGACAAAAAAAAGTTATTGTGGGTTATCCATAAGAGATAGACATATACCATCGCGGACTTTTCTGTAGACCTTTTCAATGTATATAATACTTAGTACATTATTTTGATAAAACTCGTAGGGTTCAGCCTGCGTTTGCAATGTTAGCGGAATAAAATGTAATTTTTTACGACATCACATTAGAAACCTCAAAAATAACAGTACTTCTCCACTATTTAATGGGTGTTATTATACATATAAACCTTTCTCTTGAATCACTCTATCTATTAAAAAAAACCGCATCAAAATCCGTTGCGTAGTTTCAAAGATTTAAGCGTACAAAGGGACATAGGGACATAGGGACATAGGGACATAGGGACAGAGAAGCGACTTTGTTTTATACTATGTAGTGAAGGAAAATAATACTTTCCGATAGCATAACAAAAGGCAGCTGATCAAATCAAGGCGTTTCAAAAACGAAAGTTTCACTGTGAGAGCGGTCGGTGTATAAATCGCACCTCGGAAACAATGCACATATTGTTCCTAGTTAAAGTGCTTGCAATAACTCACCTGTGTACAGAACAGAGTGTAATAAAATGAAAAATACATGTTTAAAGCTTTTATTTAAGAACATAAAATTTACTCTCGAGATTTTTCTGTTGTGACGAAAAAGAGCTAACAACTCCTTTGAGTGTGCTAACGTTCTGAAAAACAATAGGGAAATTATGAGTTAAAAGCTGCTTACAGTTATAATTACGTCTCTTCATGATCTCACATAACACATGGTACGTATTAATGTAAGTTAAATTATACAATGGAGAAGTGTTGGTAAACAAGAACTATTCATGTCCGAAGCGGGAATTTGAGCACAGAATTGGGCTGCATTGTTACCATATCGATTTACACCAGTGTCAACAGAATGCAGTATCCCCACTGACCTACATATCGCCTAAGCTTCGCACCAAACATATCTATTTAATGTATTATATACGAACTAACAATAGGTAATGAAAGCTGCCTTTGATCGTTAAAACTTAAAAGTAAGGATGACAGCGCTGTAAAAGTTTATTGAATCACTATTTACGACAGCCATTCCTATTAACGAAGTCATAAATATCAATTATTCGAGTGTAGTGTTACGTATTAAGTATCTGTTTATGGGTTGGGTATTTTGAATGGAACGATAGAAAAATGAATTTGTCTGAGTAATGTATTACAGTTTTATTGGTTGAATTGAAAAAAGTCAGAGATATGTATCCGACCTTATTTATTGTTTTTTTTTTTAACAACGGAGACATAACATTAAGCTTAAGCTGGATGTTAAAAGAAATCTCTTCAAAAAGCACTAGGTTTTTCAATTTCTTAACTTAGATATGTACCTATTTCTCAAAAATATATAAGATATAAATGAAGCTATGAACTATAAATGAATAAGTGGGCCAAAATAAAAATAAAAACTTTAAACGAATACGCGTTAACAATCAAAGCAGCGGCATACATTTTGATCGATGAAAAAGGCATCGAGGGATACACGGATCGGCCTATATTGAATGTTCGGTTGCAAATTAGCATATCACAGACACGTGACGAAATACCTTCACAATGGCTTAATGAAAGGAGAACAGTGTCATTAAAGCCTTAACGAAGGTGTAGCGATCTACATAAAGCACACAAGGATGAAATGAATTGTTACCTACATTTATTAATCACAAAATTAGTACTCCATTCAAGACGGATTTTGATTAAGATTAGTCACTTACTGTTCTCAATTTTAAATTAATATCAACACTAATTTTTATGTCTAATTGAATACTTAATTTGTAAAGTTTTGGGTCCTTTATTACTTTAAATTAAATGAATAATTCGGGGCAATTGACCGGCTGTTTACATTTTGGACATTCATCAAATAATTAACAGTCAATACAGTCGTAAAGTTTGAAATGGACAATAACACGGAAGCGGAGAAAGTTTTGCAATGTTATTTCAGTGCTTAACTCGGCGGAACTCAGGCGGAGGGTCGCTAAATCTTGCTCTATAAAAATTAATGGCCGCCCGCTTAGCGACTCTCCTTTGCTGAAGTAGTTACTGCTTAAGTTAAATTATTGAAATATATTTCGTAACTTAATCGCAACTTAATTCGTAATTATTCTTTGTATTACTTTAAACAAAATGCTGTAAGTACTTATCGATAGAAAGGGATGCCATTGTTAATGACTGTACCTACTCTTTCTTAAACTACTAAAAACTTAATATACTTATTTTAAAGAGTTTATTTTAATGCATGTACGGAAAGAAATGAACAAATACTTCCTCAATGTTCTTCAGATCGGAACAATGTCTTAGCCAACATTATATAAGTAGATATACAGTAATTTTCATATAACAGATAATATCAAAACGTCCTGACTCTGCGCCAGGATTCTCTTCCTTTTGGCAAACAGCCAAATGTGAGTTACGTTTTGGGGTACCGACAGAATAAAAATTTTCATGATAATTTATCATGCCAATAGCACGAGTATCGAAAATTGCGTAATAGAGTATACTGGAATTTTCCCTTGTTGTTTGTATCAGGAATGTTTACGTTTAGTAGCGTTATCGAGTCGAATAAGCAAATTCCTATGTATTGGCTCTTGATATTTTGTTAATTTTTATTTATTAAAATCTCTTTTGTGAATTCAAATACAATGTTAATTACAGGCGTTTTATTGAAAAAATAGACATATAGTTATATTTAGAATAAATACGCAGTTGTTATATCATCACTACATAGTATAAAGCAAAGTCGCTTTCTCTGTCCCTATGTCCCTATGTCCCTTTGTATGCTTAAATCTTTGAAACTACGCAACGGATTTTGATGCGGTTTTTTTTAATAGATAGAGTGATTCAAGAGGAAGGTTTATATGTATAATAACACCCATTAAATAGTGGAGAAGTACTGTTATTTTTGAGGTTTCTAATGTGATGTCGTAAAAAATTACATTTTTTCCGCTTACATTGCAAACGCAGGCTGAACCCTACGAGTTTTATCAAAATAATGTACTAAGTATTGTACACATTGAAAAGGTCTACAGAAAAGTCCGTGACGGTATATGTCTATCTCTTATGGATAACCCACAATAACTTTTTTTTGTCATTTACTTTTTACGACAAATAATGGCTAATTTTCGAAGCGATTTTAACCAATACAGCATTAATCCTTAACCAATTAAATACCTTGAATACATTGTTCATTTAATATAGATCTATATGGCCCTTTACACCGTATGATTTAAGTGAATATTTTCGAAGATATTACAGATTTAAAAATTGCGGGACGTAGCGTTTGCGGCGGTACCGGCCGGCCGCCCGGCTATATATTTTATACCCGTGCGAAGCCGGAGCGGGCCGCTATTCTTTTATATACAACGTTCACAGTTTTTCTGCAGTGTATTTAGTATCAGCATTGCACCCGTGCGAAGCCGGGGTGGGTCGCTAGTTTACAAATAAAATCATATATGCGTTGTATTTTTGTGGATAATCTAGAAAAGTGATGAATCTAAAGTGATCTAATTGTAACGCTTTGTTTTATATCGAGTAAAACGAATGACGCATGTGCATGACATGGAACAATTAGTTCGATTGAATCTTTCTCTCTAGAGAAAGGTAATAAGTATATTCGAAAGTTTGTAAACACACTTTCAAAATGCAACCAAATACAATTTGAGAAGCCATTATAGTTATGTTAGTATTAAGGCTTATACATGCGCTAATAACCTTGACCATACTTGACGGATCTCAAACCTCTCCCGCTGCACCTTCTTTTTTCCTCGCATTTTGTATTTAAAAAGATACCAATCAGTGAAACAAAAAATCCTCGTCAGGGACTGTTGTGTAACTGATAATTTATTAAACATAAAATTTTCAGAGCTCTAAGTCAGCAGGTTACGAAGTTTATAGAGTATTTGCGGAAAAATCGATGACCACGGCACATTTTTTTTCTAGAAATCTATTAACTTTGGAAAAAATTCCTCGCGAGCAATTAAAGATCAAAGACCATCCTATTTTATATATTTTTTTCGGTATTGTGCTTTATGTTGTACCAGACTTTATAGAGGTTGAACATAGTCGAAATTGCCGGGTAACGCCTTAATGATATAGAATATCTACTAAATGGCTGAAACAAACTTATTTTGAAATAGATTAGAAAATTCGAATAGTGACATCATTAGGTGTAGAAAGTTCTAGCCCAGTTAACATATGTGTAATGAAGGAAATCCTGAGTTAGTGCATTTGCAGTGCAAGGGAACAATGACGTCATCCCCTCTCGGACGCAGCGGTTCCCTGGGAAAGTGCCGCCCGTTTCCACGCCGCCCGCCCGCGCTGACATTGAACGTCAATCATTATGAACTTGACTCACTTTTATTGTATCTTATCATATACAAATCGATTACGCTTTTTAGTTATGGAAAGTTTGTTCCTATTTGTTTGCATTAACGGCTTTTGTAACAAGCATGGAGCATGATTGAGCGCTGTTAATACGGCTATAACTTTTGATGAATACGTGACAAAGTTTTGTCTAAATCGCAACATGAGATTTTCAGTATGAATGAACAGTTTATAAAAATAACTGAAATGATTAAAAAACTGAATCTCAAAGTTTGTATTGCGAACTAAATAAAAATGAAATAACATCCGTTTCAATACATGCTAACTGATAAAAAATAAGTAAACGATGACATGCACAAATCCCACGATAACAAGAGAAAGCGAAATGTTTGGAACCGATTGCAAATTGTAGACGTAATTAGAAACATCGGAAACATTAGTCACATTGAATTTGATAACGTTTCATTCTACAGAAAAACATCAATGTATTATTATTTTTTTTTCTTTTTAGGTATATTTTAAACTAGATAAGAACATTGTCATTGGTTTATACACACACGCAAATAAGTACTTACATTAAAAATGAAACTTCAAAATTCCAATTCCAATTCCTATATCGAAACGTTACTCGAAAATAAACAATAATTCAAGCAATGGAAACTCAACCAATTTAAAATCAATTTATCCGTACACATAACACATTGTAGATACTATTTGCATAATTTAATGTAAATAAGACTAACATATGAAACGTTCAAACGAGTAATAATAATCAGTATATTTATGAAGGTCATCGTAACGTCATATCGGTGATCTCACTGTTACATTCAGCACCTTGATATGATATAAGTGTAAAATTTTGTACATTTGATATAAAATGTTTGAGCATTTACTTTATTAGTATAGCATTGTTTATGTAAGTATAAAATATAAGAGTTATCATTGATCACCATACTATTTATAATATCCACAACTGAATTAATGAAGTCTATTTTAAATAGAATTCAGTTACAAGTCTGAACCACAGCGCTTTCAATCTGTGAATAAAGCTACAGCAACTCTTTGGTTGCACTTACCTCTGCGAGAGGCTGTCACCGCTGCTAGATTTAAATTCGTTCGAAAACCTTGCATTAGCATCACCGATGTCTATATTTTTCCACCAGATCGGTTGGTGGATGGATCGAGGAGTAGCGCCAATTGCCTCCGCAGTATACTGTTATAGTTGTGGAACAAGTCTAGCGCACCCGTCCCGTCTAGACGGCGCGTCGGATCCCTATCGGTCTCAGTAAAATTATGTGACGGGGGCGTTATTGCAGATTTGGAGGTTATTTTAATCATCAATCTTCTTCAGATCTCCTGACCCCGTATCACTAAATTATATATTCACACTTATAGTGACAGTACAAAGTTTTATTGAGATATTACCATACACAGAATTAACACTTTAAAATAACACTTTTTAGTTCTTGTATGAGTTATGTCAATTGATCAATCGAACGTGAGATGTGAATATTGCAAAAATGCCTTTGTCTCAAAGTTAATTAATACCCGCCTGATTTATGAACAATGTTCGAACCAAATTTCAATGGATAATAATAGTCGTATTATCGTGAAATAGTTCTGATAATTGTTGTTACTTTAAAAACAATTGAATTATGAATGTATCATACCATATGTATACTAAGGTTACTTTAAATGTTGCAGATATCGTCTTTAACTAAGACCAAAATATGGTGAATCACTGGTATAGAAAAAGTCTCGTATCAAAATATGATTTATTTTTACGAAAACGTAAAACGAGAACGTAAACTCAGATGTATCTTGATTAGAGAACAATGCGTTCTTTACGAAACTTGTTAGTAATTTGTGGGACTTTGGCATCAACTTCTCTTTGGTGAGAGTGCGCTAAGTGGCGAAACAGTCGGTCCGACAATGGAACAAGAGTATGGTATCAGCCTCAGTACGAGCGTATCAGTCGCGGGTCATCGCACAACCTTTCACTAAAACGTTCTGTGCACTCTGTACCATCTCTTGTATTGTACTCATAATTTTATAGCATGTTTTCAATGGTTCAAGAATATTCTGTTAGAATAATAATACAAAATAAAAACCGGCCAAGTGCGAGTCGGACTCGCGCACCGAGGGTTCCGTACAAACCTGCAATATATATTTTGTAATGTAACTAAAAATTTAAGGTTTTCGGAATTTTTCCTTTATGTGTGCTATAAAACGTTGCTTCATGCCAAATTTCAAGATTCTAGGTCGACTGGAAGTACCCTTTAGGTTTTGATTCCCTTGCGAGTACTTGCGAGTTTCAAAATATGCAGCTTAAATTGCTGTTTCTTTTGATTGCGTTGACATAGAAGTTTGATTTTGTTACAGCTTAAAGGTATTATAGACCTGAGTATTTGGTATGAATTTCAATTTAATACCTCTACGCGTTTATGAGGAAATGGGTAGTAAGTTTAAAATTATTAAAAAAAAAATATATTATGTGATGTAACTAAAAATTTATGGTTTTCGTAATTTTTCCTTTATCTATGCTATAAGACGTTGCTTCGTACCAAATTTCAAGATTCTGAGTTCACGGGAAGCATCCTGTAGGTTTTGATTCCCTTGCAAGTGTCGAAAATTTGCGGCATAAACGGCTGTATCTTTTGATTGCGTTGGCTTAGAAGTTTGATTTTTTCACAGCTTCAAGGGACAGTAGACCTGAGTAATTGATATAAATTTCAGCTTCATACCTCCACGCGTTCCTGAGAAAAAGGGTCTTGACAGACGGACGGACGGACGGACGGACAGACGGACAACAAAGTGATCCTATAAGGGTTCCGTTTTTTCCTTTTGAGGTACGGAACCCTAAAAAGTGTGGCGACATAAAGCGTCTCATTTGCGGTTTTATAGAAATAATCAAAGGAATTCGCAATATTTTTCTTCCCTTTTATTCATGTCGAATTGTTGTTTCATATTGAATTCTGAAAATAAACAGTCCAGCAAATATTTGGCATGTATTTTTCCCTGTTTTGAGATAAAATTTAATCGACTTTAAGTTGAATGCTTCGTTGCTTAGGTATTACAAAATGTAATTGCTTTTTGATAATTGAGTTGTAGGCAATGTTACTTTTTGTAAAATGTTATTCCGAATGGTGACTTTGTATTTAATTATTTTATTGTTTGATTTGGTAAATCTTTTATACACATGTGATTTTATAAAATATATTTAGCGTAGTATTGTGATAAATGTTTGTTTTAGGTATATTGTGGACTTGTACATTCAAATATAAAACGTCACCTGAGTAAGTACTTAACAATTCACTAAATATTCGTGATTTCCAAAATACACAAACTAAAATTGTATTCAATTTATACACAAGTATAAATTAACAAAATAAATAATCAGGTCCAGAAGAAGAGGTTAAAAATAGCGACAAAGAAAATGTAACTGACGATAAAGCAGAAAGTCAAGCAACTGAAGAAAAATCAAACGTAAAAGATGAAAATCGAGATGCGATAACCAAAGGCGACAATTTGCTCAATAAAAACGATGACACTGAACAAGATAATGATAATGATACAGAGAATAACAATGATAAAAGTGCCGTTAATAGCGAAACTTTAAAAAACGACGTGATGGACGATGAAAAACCAGAATCCCATGGAGATAAAAAAACTAAATCTGAGGTCAAAGCAGAAGATAACAATATAGATGAAAATATTAGTAATGAAGGTATATTTCCTTAATAATCTAATTGATAAACTTGCTCTCTTATTAGTATGAAAGAAAATATAGAGCTATTATTATTAAAAACTGATTACAATTAATTTTCTGTTCCTGTAGATCAGACACGACCATTTAAAGTTGGTATGTATGTTTATGTAATTCAATCCATCTGCTTTATTCTAGGTGATACAATACAATATATAAATACAATACTTCAATAAGTAGTACTTTAAATATAATCAAATTTTAATATTATTTCGAATAGGCGATACGTTTACACCACAAGAATTGCTGCCAGTGGCCATAAAATTGAGAGCAAAAGGTAAACTAATTGACATTTTTTTATGTTTCATGAATTTAATATATTCTAACTAATTCTGAACCATTCACTTGCAGTGAACAAACCGGGAGGTATGTATCTAAATATAAATTGTGTTTCTTTGAATAGATTTTTATCTTTAAGGCCGCCTTGTACTGACAATTTAGGCATTTTAGGCACTGAGACGGCTCGCGCCCGCGTTGCGCAGGAGCCGGCGCGACATGAACTCCGGTGACCTAAGAAGGCGGGCGATTACGACACAGTATAAATAAATCAGTAGTTCGATTTTATTTGCTATCGTGGGAATATTGTTGATAAATAAATTCACTACATATACCATTAAACGAGCAATATTTGCATATTTATATACATATTTGTTTGTATTCATACAGTGTGGAAATTTTCGATGTGCCCTGAAAGGAAAGTACTTGAAATACTAGGGATATCAAATTTTTCTGAAAGGAAACATTCCTTTATTTAAAAAAAAATAGAACTAAATTCAAAGAGTATCTAAAATTCACTTGCTTCGACTGGGAAACGAAAAATCTAATTTTATTTTTCAAATCGATAGAAACAATATAAAAGATAATTTATTGTTTATTTCTCGTAAAAATATTTGCTCTTAGAAATAAAAATATCATGGAATCGAACATTTTTATTGTGGCATCAACATCATATGTAAACATAAAGAACGCTACTGGTTTTTTGGTCTATTTCATAAATACATTTAAAATTTAAAATGAAACTCTCGTTCTGGATAGGTACATTAATTTATTTTCTTCTGAAAATATTGGTAATAATAATTAAAAGTAAAACAAATAAAAAAGGCAAAATAATCAATTAATGAATATTATTGTATACAATATCGAACATTTTTAAGAAATGTATAAAATACTTTTTTATGAATTATTAATTATTATTATCATACATAATATTATGTTACCGGCAATATATTAAACCCTTCTTAGTAAATGTATGTTATTCCGAGAAACGGTCGGAATGATATAAATTATATTCGTCACATCTTTAAATCTGAACTTTCCTTCAGTAGCAAGCACATTTGCAAATGTCGGTGGTTTTTGGGGTAGCGATTATCCAATATGAGGTCAAAACTAAAATCCAAGATGGCGCCGACGAAAATTTGAAATGTTTTCGTCATGGGTGTCATTTTCAAAGAGTTGGAGTAGCTATTAATCAATATGAGGTCAAATCTAAAATCCAAAATGGCGCCGACGAAAATTTGACATCATGTCGTCACGGATGTCATTTTCATGGTTTTGGGGGTAGCTATTAACCAATATGAGGTCAAAACTAAAATCCAAGATGGCGCTGACGAAAATTTGATATCTTTTCGTGATGGGTGTCTTTTTCATGGTTTTTGGGGTATCTATTTACCAATATGAGGTCAAAACTAAAATCCAAGATGGCGCCGACGAAAAATTTGAAATCTATTCGTTATGGGTGTCATTTTCATGGTTTTTGGGGTAGCTATTAACCAATACGAGGTCAAAACTAAAATCCAAGATGGCGCCGACGAAAAATTTGACATCTTTTCGTCACGGGTGTCATTTTCAAGGTTGTTGAGATTGGATTATAGTTTTGACCTCATATTCACTAATAGCTACCGCAAAAACCATGAAAATGACACCCATGACGAATAGATGTAAAATTTTCGTCGGCGCTATCTTGGATTATAGTTTTGACCTCATATTCGTTAATAGCTTGCCCAAAAACCATGAAAATGACACCCATCACGAAAATAAGTCAAATTTTCGTCAGTGCCATCTTGGATTATAGTTTTGACCTAATATTCGTTAATAGCTACCCCAAAAACCATGAAAATGACATCCATGACGAGAAGATGTCAAATTTTTTGTCGGCGCCATCTTGGATTTTAGTTTTGACCTCATATTGGTTAATAGCTACCCCAAAAACCATGAAAATGACACCCATGACGAATAGATGTAAAATTTTCGTCGGCGCCATCTTGGATTATAGTTTTGACCTCATATTCGTTAATAGCTTGCCCAAAAACCATGAAAATGACACCCATGACGAAAAGATGTCAAATTTTTCGTCGGCGCCATCTTGGATTTTAGTTTTGACATCATATTGGTTAATAGCTACCCCAAAAACCATGAAAATGACACCCATGACGAAAAGATGTAAAATTTTCGTCGGCGCCATCTTGGATTATAGTTTTGACCTCATATTCGTTAATAGCTTGCCCAAAAACCATGAAAATGACACCCATCACGAAAATAAGTCAAATTTTCGTCAGTGCCATCTTGGATTATAGTTTTGACCTAATATTCGTTAATAGCTACCCCAAAAACCATGAAAATGACATCCATGACGAGAAGATGTCAAATTTTTTGTCGGCGCCATCTTGGATTTTAGTTTTGACCTCATATTGGTTAATAGCTACCCCAAAAACCATGAAAATGACACCCATGACGAAAAGATGTAAAATTTTCGTCGGCGCCATCTTGGATTTTAGTTTTGACCTCATATTGGTTAATAGCTACCCCAAAAACCATGAAAATGACACCCATGACGAAAAGATGTAAAATTGTCGTCGGCGCCATCTTGGATTGTTGTTTCATAAAAATAATAATTGTCATACTCATACAGATGAACCAATATCATAATAGTCTTCCTACTAGTACTTCAAAACTTTGCCGCTATTCCTATTCAACAACCCATAATATAGAGGATCTCAGGCAAGGTAATTTTTAAAACATAATAATTTTAAATTACAAATAAACATTTTTTCTTTCTTTCTTTCTTTCTGGTAATTGTAATATGAAACTTGTGTTGATTTGAAGAATAAAATGGAAAATTTTATTTTTTTACATTTTTAGTTCTTTTGATTCCCGGTCGAAGAATATGAATTTTTGAAAATCTTTGAATGCAGTTCTATTTCTTTTTAAAAATAAAGGAATGTTTCCTTTCAGCAAAATTTGCTATCTCCAGTATTTCTAGTACTTTCACCCAGGGCCCATCGAAAATTTCCACACTGTATTTAGTATTTACAAACAAAATATATAAATATGCAAATATTGCTCGTTTAATAGTATAGAATAAGAAGTTAATTTATTTACACCAACAATCCTAGGATAGGTAATAAAATCAAACTACTGATTTATTTATACCGTGACGTGCTCGCCGTTTTACTCGCCGCTCGGTTCTAATACGCGAGCGGCGACTACAACGTGGTCGGGAGCAAAACTAGCACAGGTCCTCCTTCGATGACGTCCGGCTGGACTCTGGCGGCACTGACGTGGTGCGCGCGAGTCGCATTTTACGTATTATATTTTATATAGAAAAAAATAAGGGCTAAATTATAAATCTATCCAAAAATTTCCCTGTAAAACCTGATTAGTAAATGAAATGTAAAATTTTCATAAACATAGCGTTCCCCTAATTCTCATAAAACTGATTATGCTTTCAAAATCGATGTTACTTCTGATTTTTTTTTGATCGAGTTAAATGTTTAATATTGTGTTTTTATCCAAAATAGTCACTAGATCAAACGTTTATCTGTGCTATATATTTTTTTAGGATTTTAAATATGATGATTTCTATCCAAAAACCATGATTTAGAAACATACATTTTGAACAAGGGCCCCTTAAAATTTATTTTCATATTTTCAGGTGGCAAAGGATTTGTTAGTTCATCGAAAAGTCCTGAACAATTAGCGGATAAGTTGTTTGAAGCATTCTGTTAGCTTATACTTTATTATTTAATACACGATTATTATTTATATTTAAAATATTTTAATTTTTCTTTTTTTTTCAGTCATGACTTTCAAACGTATTGTAACACTTGGAGGTTTGAATAACTTATAATTTTTGTTCGTGAACATTTTTTTCATATTCAAATGTATGCAAAAATAATGCAAATATATATTTATACTATTTCAATATGCCTTTTTTAGAACCTGATATTACTGGACTTGATGCCCTTCAAGCTCTGGCTCTCAGTGGTGAAGGTGTGGTTTATATTATAAATAAAATATAATCATTTATTATATTTCGAATATAAAACTATTTTTCTTACTTAGCTGTCCAAAATATATCTGAAACAGTAACCGCACCATCACAAACAAAGTATTTACGAGGTACGTTTTAAATATACTTCCGAATACAATAATAACAGTTGCTTATTGATTTAGTATATTATTCTGGTTCTTTTTTAATTTCAGGTCAATTTGTCAAAATGAGGAACAAGCCAAAGACAAGCAGATTTAACCGTAGGCATCATAATATGATAATCGGACAAATCTTTCATTGATTTCCATATAGATTTATACAACCGTGTATATTTTTTCAGTTATAATGAAAAGGACTGCTAGTAAAGAAAGCAAGTCTAAAAACACAAAACGACGAGGTATTTTTTTATATACTGAATACTGTTTAAAATCTATATTTTACATAGCTTAATGTTTGGGTTATAAGTTTGTTTTCATTTAAAACAAAGGCATTGAACTAGCGAAGAAATTAAGGAAGAAAAGGCGCTTGGTCGTGAACAAACATCGACGCGCACCAGGTAAATAAGGTTAAAATAAAAATCGGCCAAGAGTAAGTTCTACTTGTAGACAAGTATTTTGTACATCTTGAAATATTTAAGAAACGAGATTTTACAATAAGTTATCCGTTTCAATCTATATAGAAGGTTTTTAAAATCGTTCTTTACTTGTACTATTATTTTGCGATATTAAATATTACTAGTCTGGACTTATGATCTAAAATATTCCCTCTGTATAAAAAATCAATAAACCAAATCGTTATTTATCCATTCCACAATTTCAAGGGGAATAGTTTGAAAGACAGACAGACTGACACGGAATAGACAGACAGATCGACAGTCCGACATGTGTTATCGTTTACAAGCAAATATATTTCGATTTTGGTACCTTTATTTGTCTTATATTCATACTTATAATCAAAAAATTTTAAGGCGATAAACTTATGAGAGTGAGGAAAACAAGACGATTGGTCGTTAATAAACGACGCCAAGTACAACATAAAACCAGTAAGTAGAGATTTTATTGTAAGTAAAAAATACAAAATGGTTTTAATACTTAATCCATACTAATATTATAAATGCGAAAGTAACTCTGTCTGTCTGTCTGTTACTTAATCACGCCTTAACTACTGAACCAATTTGCATGAAATTTGGTATAGAGATATTTTGATACCCGAGAAAGGACATAGGGTACTTTTAAACCTGGGACATAGGATAGGTTTTATCCCGGAAATCCCACGGGAACGGGAACCATGTGGGTTTTTCTTTGACTGCGCGGGCAAAGCCGCGGGTGGAAAGCTAGTAGTTTATATTTTTATTGATTTGTATGGTGTATGTTCAGCAACTACCAAGGATAAAGAATCAGCCTGTCATTGGGGCTACGAGTGCAGCGATCCTACTGATTTAGACACATGTCAACTGTTCACAAAGTGCAAGGATCGAAAAGAAGCAAAAGAAGACAGTGAGAACCGTTTTCTTTCTATTTTCACATCCATTGTCATATGTAGCTTGATTCTTTTATGCAATTCTATTTTTAGACATAAAAGTTCCTCACAACAGCGATGAACATTCAAAGGCAATTCAACAATTTCGGAAGATGTGTAAGTAATAATAAATACATATTACATAACTATTATATTGCAATCTATTATTTTTAAAATATATTCAAATGAAATTCTCGTTCCATTAGTAGGAATATCACTTGTGGATGAAGAAGTTGAAAAAATATGTAAGTTTTTAAGATATGCATGATTAGGCCTAAATAATTAAATGATTTTAATTAAAATAATTAAGGAAATATTTAACATTATGCATGATTTTCTTTTACAGTGGAGAGTCGGATTATTAGTATGAAACCAAATAAATTGGGTAAGGTGAAACAAGTTTTTAGTATCGAATGAAATTATTTACATAATAAGTACTTAATCGATTTTTGAAATTTAATTATTAGATTTTACTTTAAAGTTTATAAAATTGATTTATTAACGCCAATAACTATATCCTCTTTACATTTACATTAAAGGTGCCGATGAAAGGATTGAAAGTCTATCAGAATATTTTAATAGCATTGTTATGGCGGAAGAACAACGTAAGTATAAATATATATTTCTTATTTTATATTTATGACCTAAACAAATTTATAATATACATGATAAAATATGTAAAACAACAGGGACAACTACTGCATTGTCTCCATCTGCAGACGATGAAGATACCACCGAAATTAATAATGATAATGCGACGAAAGAGGTAAATATTTTTTTAACTCTACCGTAATCGATTCGCTCGACCCGTCATATTTTTTGCTCAATGAACGCATTTTATTTTCAGCAAAACCAGAAGATGATTGAAAATGATTTTAAAAATGAAAGCAAAGAGAAGCACGAAATGAGGAAAAGTTTAAAATTTATGATAAAAACAACACCGGTCTCCAGTTGATTTTTAAATAACATTATTCCAACAAATTTTCGTTTCCATTTATTAACTCATTCGTGGAAGGGACTTTTGTTTCAATAGTCTAGACTTCAAAAGGTAAAAGGTTACAGGCGCCGCTCCTGGTGTTATACAAAGACTTCCTTAGTTATATCTAATGTCGGACAAGGCCAGCACTAGAATGGATACAATAAAGTCTGTCGGGAGTGTCCCGGAAACAAATGACAACATTCAAAGCTAGCTTTCAATGTGCTTGTCGGGCATTACTGCGCTTCTTATAGAGTCGTTCAATTCACTTCTATTAGATTAAAATGTTTGATTGCTTAAAAGTCACTTATGCAGAATGATGATTTATTATTTTGTATATTTTGTGATGGATTATACATAATAGTTAAAGTTTAACGAGATAATTTTTGGTATTTGTAGCTTACCCTCCAATGTTATATCATGGTAACTCTCGTACAGAACGCTCAACGTCTGGACCTAATTTCGTTAGTTAATTAACACTGTACATACTTATAGGAACGTGGTTTGAATGTGTTAAATGCGAGTGTCAAGCGGAGTCGTTACTGCATTAGAATAAGGGATCATGCATTATCTCAATGCCATATTTAAATGCTGAGAATAATGTCATACATTATTGAATTACCTGCCTATTTAGCATTAAATTTTAATGGAGGCATTATTAATCAATTTTCAATTTTATAGGAATAAGCTAAAGCATTAGATTTAAAGTTGCAACGGTGATTTCTCACCTGCGAGAGTAATTATTATATGTACGCCGCAGTTGAAAACGAATTGGGGCGTAAAACAATAGGTATAATTTGGTAGAGTGACATTTCAATTTGAGTTTGCTTTTTGTCCAGGCCACCGTAGTGGAAAGCAAAGCTAGTTTTGATCGTTTCAGCGATGTATGTGACAGGGTAACTTGCGTCCTGGGACCAAACTGCGATACAAGACTTGGAAACAATGGCAATTTTGAAAACAAATTTATTTCATACGGGTTTGGTAATCTATGGCGATTTTACACTGGCACACATTCAGGCAAAAAAGCGTTTGCTGAATAAGGGTTACTGTTCAAGCCTAATAAATGCAAAGCTTAAGATACTGAAACAGGGTTTTATCAATTCGACTCGGGTGTATGTATTAATTATGTAATCTATAAAATATTGAAAATATTCACTGTTAATAATCTATTAGAACACCAAGTGATACATCGCATTGCTTCGTTGCGACTGTGACCGAAATTAAATATTTTTCCTCATTTAGAAAACAGAGTAAGTTAATGGGTTTCACTTTGAAATAACACTCTGACTGCATGTAGCCACACATGTTGTAAGTGTTCAAAACGTAAAATAGCTCTTGTTTTATAAATTTACATGTATTATCTGAATTGATTCAAACCTAAAATTTAATATTTCGTCGTCGTCGTTATAATATGTTTAAATGTTAATGTTTGGGTTGATCAATTTTATTTTGTTCAATTTATTATTGCTCTACATGTAGAATTCATTCTGCATAAGCAGTTGTAGTAACATTAAAAATATACATTCCGCAATCAGGGTTCCCGTATGCCAAACACGAACACCGCAATTAAAATATGAGGGTAGGGTCGGGTGGTCGTTAAGGAGAAATTAATTGACGTCGCAGCCAATGACTAGAATGCTGTTTATTTTATAATCGGTCGGTAGGGAAGGTGAGTACACCCAATTACGCTTCGATCTGGGCTTGGTGAGCCAGCGGCGTGGCGCGTGCGGTCGTAACTGGATTATTGGTCGCCGTCGGCAACCTGGAGCGGCAAACACGACCACAGAGTACTCTACGTACTTCCATTATATTACGACGGGATTTCACGGATTTAGTGCGTTAGATATTAATTCATCGGATAGGTTGTAATCCGTTCGCTGCAGCAGCGCGCAAATTATGTTGTAGCCGTTCGGTTGAACCCTGTGGTTGAACCAAAATTCAACAAATTTTTTGGTAATATTTATGTAGGAGTAGGTTTTAGAGTAGGTAAGCTGCGTGAATGGAACTGAGTATTTATTTAATATTAAAGCTAATATCGCAGACTATGCAGTATGCTCGTCAAATGCAAAGACTAATATTCAAATGTAGTACATATTCAAATGACAATTATTTTTTGCGAACAAGAATCTTTGGAGTCAGGGAGATCTGCGTTATTAAAATAAACCTTGATATAAGATTATCCATACCCTTCTATCTAGCCTGTGCTCTAGCCGGCATCAAATTCTACCGTGTATTATATAATTCGATACAGTTTCATCAGCGTCTGTACGTCGTTTGCCGGATCCCCTTATGCCATTACGGAACCTTAATTCACTAGGAAGATAGGAATTTTCTCACCGTCGTGTTTATATAAAAATTGTTTACGAAATAAATTATTGATATTATAACTATGAACGGTGTTAACATTTCAATATTGAAAAACAAAGCATATTCATTGAAAAGTATCAAAGCTTTCTAAACACAAACGATTTATAGCACAAAATGTAAGTGGGAGGCAATATTGGCAATCATTACAGAATATAAACACAACAAAGAAAGGCGAAGCGCGCCTGTTGCAGTCTCGTTTATTTCATAAAAAATATAACAAAAAGCAGCCATCGACGCGGAAGCTCTGATAGCAGCCAGACAAACATTGAAATGTTGTTTTTTCTTTATTGTATTTTATATCAGAGGTGAAGAATTATTTATAATATAAAAATAGTTAGAATACAGAGAAGCAAACAATATTAATAAACTTCAAACTCTTCATGCACGCCTGATAAATTTAATTGCAATGTTTCAATTACCTTTATGTATTCAATTAAAGATAAAAGTGATCAGCACTTTTAATATTTTATTATAATTGAACTATAAAGTACAATTCAATAAATATTTAATCGAGATGATGAATCAATCAAAATAATATTTACATTCATTTTATTCATATGCTAAAATGAACGCATAAAAATGAATGCACGGCAACGGGTATATTAATAGTCCTTCACGGACAGCGTTCACATACCAAAAATGTAATGAACACAGTAACGTGCAAGCTGTAAGCATCTAGGTCAATGGATAGATCGCAGAAAAAGTAACAAAGTTAATTAAAAACTGAACCTATGATAAAAATCTCTATTCCTCTGAACGTGGAATTTCCGTTTATCCAATACCTACTGCGATCTGGTTATTTATTTTGTCTGTTTCCGTTGGGTGGGATAAAACCTATGTTCACTGACATTGATATTTAACAGAACGGTCATGTGGATAAATGAAATTATCGCAACATAAATGGGAACTGACCAAATAGAGAAAATACATTTACTGGCCCTGAGAGGAGTTGTCGCATCGCTCTACTGTATATGTTTTGTCTTTACGTCCATAATGAACACCTTATATGTTTACGCATCTCACACACTTAGATAACTTATTATACTACTATATTATTTAGATCTCTGGGGTGACATACGCGTCTTCGTAAAATGCAAAACAAGGGAACTTTTCCCCTAAATCAAGAAAGGAGCCCTTCACGAGCTATAGGACATCCAACAAAAACAAAAGAACTTTCTTAAAACAGGGGTTGGTCGAGTGTGTAAAAAGCTCTAATTGCATTATTATTTATTTAGAAGTTTTACCATTCTTCTTTTTGAACATCGCGTCGTAATGCTGTTCGTATAAAAAATAGGGGAATTTTTGTTTAAGTCCAAATAATGCGTAAGAAAGAAATTAAAAAGCGTGAGAAATAATCTCATTAAGATTTATAACATGGATCATTGTAAATTGTAATACATACCTTATTCCCGCTCAATAAATAATGTCGGCATCTGAAATAATAAAAACAGCTTTAATAAATATAATATCCTGAAGCGTTTTAAAACGCTATTAAATTTTAGCAATTGTTACTGAATAAAAAGCGATGTAAACAATCCATAATGAACAACAAGATAACGAGACTGGCTGCTATTGTAACATTGGCATATTTAATTATAAAGAATTGGAGTATAAATGTTTACAGAAAAAATATAATTGGGCGCATGGGAACAATCGATAAGAATAATTCCTGTTTAATAATGAACGCTATTTGTGTTGTACGCATTGCAAGGCTTATACTCGACACAATGTGGCGTGTTGAGAGTGGTAATTAGTGATCGTTTGCCTACCAGGCGTATTTCTCAAGAGTTCCGGTGGTATCGTGCTATGCATTCTCTACAACAATAGGCCCTCCGGACGCCTTCCTTTTGTATTTAGTCAAGTATCTTGAAAAACAAAATTATGTGCCGTCCTTCAAATCCGTATAACTTTACACTTTGTCCCGTTATACAATAATGCAGAGGGCGTCGTAAAAGAAACTTGGCGAATCTAAATAATTTTGGAGTAGGCTTGCGAAGGTCCCTTAAATATCGTCGGATCTCTCTCTCTTATAACTCAGACTTAGGTATAGGTACTCGTAGCTAACTCCTTGCTGTATTTCAAATTCATGACTATTCTCCATTCAGACATGGCGCCTTGCTATGTATATTGTATATGTCTCTATACTTAACAAATAAGTAAATGCTTGATTTTAGATATTACAACAATATAGTCTTAATATTCAAAACTTGATCATTTTGTCTATTCAAAATTATCAAAAAAAGGCTTATATTTTTTAAGACATTATAGTTTAACCCTTATAGGTATATATTATGTGTATGATTTGATAGGAAATCGTGTTCAACAAATACTTTCCCTGGAGTTCGTGTGTGCGAAAGTTTCAAGATCATAAATAATATGAAACGGTCTCTTATCCCGCGAGAACGTGGTTCTATGAATCTAAAATTCTTAATAAGGGCGAACTTCCCGCTTACGCCTGAACCGTTTCCCATCCCATTAAGCTTTATTGCGACGTATGATACAGAAGGATATCCGTTGTCTTCGATAACTAACGTCAGAGTTCATCAATATCTTTCAACGGCCAGCGAGTAGCCAAATAAAATGATTATGAATAGCCCAATATGTACGCGTGACGTCAACGGTTCCATCTCCCTCATATTACATTAGACGACCCAATTCGCAAATATCGTCATGTCATCGATAATATTAACGTAGTTTTCGTAAATTGTAGTTATATTTATACAGAGAATATATTTGTTGATTGGCAGTTTTTATTGCTATGAAAAGATAGAGCAATAACTGTATAAAAACATTTATAGATCCATTGATTAAAAATTATTATCAGTAGTACTATCTCGGAAAAACAAGTTTTTATACTAATATGTAGAATTCAGCACAACTAATTTTATATAAGTTCCTGAATTACTATACAATTAACTATAAAAGTGTTATGTTTTTAATTATCTCCATACTGTTCTATAATTAAGTTCCGTTGAACCAGTTTTCCCTTAGACAAATTCGATTATCCGTAAATGCTTTTTGTAATCGTTATAAAAGTAAAACAATAACCCCGCTTAACCGTGTCCCGCAGCGGGGATCGCAAGTGTGTCAAGGATGATAAGCGGAAAATTTGCTTTGAAAGCTGTGAATACAACACAATACAGTGTTCGCCTTCGTTACTATAAATGCTTATGTTACTAAATAAAGTTTCATCTTCAGGGATTTTCTGACACATAAACGCGTTGCCGTTCGCGACAAAGTTCTCGAACATTTGTTGAGAAATTATTGTAACGTTATTATTTAGAAGTTATTACGTTTTTATTGTTTGAACAGTCAAATACTTTTTGTAGCGTAACGAAATGGATTCAGACTGTCACATGTTAAAATAATTGTATTGTTATTTCGTTTTTAACCGGTTCATATTTATAAAAGCTTCTCTGACTAATAAATAGCTCGAACAATTATTTCTATCCAAGATATACAGGAACACGTTTTAATTTTTGATTGTTAATTTTTCAATATTATTTCTTTTTTGTTACGATTCTTCTTCTTTTTAAAAAATAATCTTAATCAATTTTTAATTTTATTGCATAAAAATTTAACGACCTTATATTGAAGTAAATAAACTTTTATATCAAATTTAATTATATTAACGGCTTTATTTATGTCGGCTTCATTAAAAGTTGCCGCGTAATTAGGTGCTAGATTTATACTTAACGGTAGAACCATAAATTTTTATTTGAAAACGCATTGAATCACTTATAAGTTGGTATTTCTATAATTTCAATAAAAAATGCGGCACATGGTACTGTCTAGTATATAAAGTAGTTTAGTAAAATAATACAAATTATCATTCAATGAGCAAGCAAAATATGTTTATTGTATACTAGCGGTCCGCCCCGGCTTCGCCCGTGGTACATATTTCGCAATAAAAGGTAGCCTATGTTCTTTCTCAGGGTCTAAAGATTATCTGTGCGAAATTTCATCAAAATCGGTCCAGTAGTTTATGCGTGAAAACCATACATACATACATACATACATACATACAAACTTTTCCTCTTTATAATATTAGTATAGAAGTATAGATAATCTATATCATGATAAGTAATTGAATGCGATTAAAATGATAAAATTTAAACAAAAGATTATATTCACATGAAAAGAAATAGCCGAATATAGTATGTTATCGGGAACTTTTCCGCCATGATTTGTTGGAACCAAGGATTACGCACTTGACAGGCTTTATCTATTGATTGAAGAATATGTATGAGATACCCGTAATCTTCCGTATTTCCTAGTAAAACGGGCAAGTATATTAGTATTGAATAATATATTCATTAGTCGATAACATGAAGCCAAAAATATCTTTCGGCACGAGATGGTGCCTGAACCACATGGCTGTCTTATCTCCACATAATGTATGCTTCTGTTTAATTATAATATCAAGTGATATACGCCGCTGCTGTTTTTAATATTAGTAATTAATTTTAGTATATGTATGTAACATTTTTAGAGGAGATGTTTTCTTTTAGCATATATTATGTGCATTGTTGAGTAGTGCTGCTGCCCCCAAGGTTGCCCAAATAATAAAGGCCTTTACTTGAATCACTTTTATTCCTCTTTACAATATGTGTTGTTTAAGCTAGCCGTTATGCACTACTAAATAATAATTCTAATAAAATGTAGAAAGCGTCGGGGAAACAATGTGGACGCACACATATACAAAAAGCTCGATCAGCGAATTGCATATGTGTGTCCCTACATTATTCCCCCCCCTTTTCAAAAAAAAAAAAAAAAAATTTCTTGCTACAGGTTGTTCAACTAATGTTGAGTAGTGCTGCTGCCCCCAAGGTTGCCCAAATAATAAAGGCCTTTACTTGAATCACTTTTATTCCTCTTTACAATATGTGTTGTTTAAGCTAGCCGTTATGCACTACTAAATAATAATTCTAATAAAATGTAGAAAGCGTCGGGGAAACAATGTGGACGCACACATATATACAAAAAGCTCGATCAGCGAATTGCATATGTGTGTCCCTACATGCATTATATTAAATATTTGGCAGATTGATTACCAACATCAATTATTCGATCGTGTATAAATGCGTGTTACTTGTTATTCTGTTTATTAGGGTACACTGTTTGGTTTTCTATATATCCACCTACCTCTATGTGTTTCTAATTTCTCTATTATCTAGTATCTACTTAATTAAATCCATAGTTACTTATATTTCACAGGACTACTAAAACAAGCTCATTCGTACAATGTGCAGATCGTAGGTATTATATTATGTATCGAAAGTTTCTCCTTTGTTTGTTTAAGTTTACGTAACCTAAATTTATATGACGTTACCTACTAAAATAGTTTTTATTGCTAATTAACTTAATAAAATGATGATGAAATGATGAATGATTTTTAAAACACAAAAAAAGGTGATTTTTATACTTAATGTTTTCATTTAAGTCCATATAGAGAATAGATATTTATCTACTGCTTTTTTTCTTCTATTGTACGGTGTGTAATACAATCTAATACGATTAAATAAAAGACGTTTGACCGCAAAAGCAGAAGCCAAACATTTCCCTTGGTTACAGTATCATGGTTTAGTATTGTATAACATGGAATACATTGACATAATATCGTAAGCACGTGTACATTGCAAGGGTCGGTCAATGACCCGCGATTTCAAGGGACCGTTAATCACTTTTGCGCGGAAGAACCGCGGTGCACGCAACCTAAGGTCGATTCGCCGGTTGCCCTCGTTTGAACATCATAAACAATCCTATTACTATAATTATAAAGGCGAAAGTTTGTATGGATGTTTGTTACTCTTTCACGTAAAAACTACTGAACCGATTACAATGAAATTTAGCACACATATAGAAGGTAACTTGGATTAACACATAGGGTAGGTTTTATCCCGGAAATCCCACGGGAACGGGAACTATGCGGGTTTTCCTTTGAAAACGCGGGCGAAGCCGCGGGCGGAAATCTAGTGTTATTTATATACGAATATTTCACTATTGTTACCCAAACCGTAACTAAGTAACCTAGTTTACAAATTTCATTTGACCATTAAAATTGTTTAACGTGTTGATAAAATCTTATTTGAATAATAAACATGTGTTTATAATGTTATGTTATCATAATTGTTAAATTAATTTAATGGTCGTTAACTTCACGCTACGATTAACAATTCTAAAACGAATAATTTTAAACAAGCCCAGTGTTCTATACCATCGATCCCCTCAATTTATTCTGAAAGGTCAGTAACTATTATAGGTACCTACATAATAATATAAAAATAATACCTAGTGCACATCTATTTTTTCATATTTTATAATAATACAAAAAATATTGGCACAGTATTACAATATTATTTTCCTACAGTAAGGAATCGCCTTTGATGTCGCGCGATGCCGCCGCCAGTGTAGGTACTCACGCTGCCACGTGTAAATATGCTAGGGTTGTCACCAAATGGGAAATAAAACAATTTTTATCATAGCTATTAATATGTAATTATTTATTCACATGTACATTAAAAATAATTGTGATTGTTGAATCTAATGTAATTATTTATACAGAAACATAGTATAATATGTCGCCGCAGTGACATTGTCATTGCCTATTGATTAATTATTAACAACCAAATTTACTTATTCTCAAATTTACTTTATACATTTCCTAATACGATATTGCAATTATATACAATTCCTAGGAAGATTATACATTTCCTAGGATATCTATGCATTAAATAGTTTATTAAACAATATTTTATAAATTTCCTAAATGGTATCGGAATTGTACACATTTCCTAGGATTTGTATACAATTCCTTGATTTCATACATTTCCGGTAACATATACAATTCCATGATTTCATACATTTCCGGTAACATATATTATATGTAATGATTAATGAAATAACATTTCATCATTATTCAAATTTGGCGCGCTTCGCGTGTTCATGTTATCTGTGGCTCGGATTGACGTAGCAGAAAGAAAAAATGGCGAGAAACGATTAAAATTTTTTTTATTCGCGGATTTAATAAGTACATAGTACATGATAATAAAATTATTCCAATAGGTATCTAACCCAATATCCTTGTCAAATGGACTAATAAGAAAGTAAAATAGATCTTATTACAAGTTAGCCTAAAGTACATATTATGTTGTTAAATGATATCGCCGAGGCCTTTGACACAAGCCGCCTTTGTCGCAAGCCGCCTTTACTGCGATTGATGTTTTTGAGAATGTAAATAAACAGAATGGAAGCAACCTTATAACTCAATAAATAAAGTATATTTTTAAATGTAGTTCCGTTTATAGTAAAAGCCGCTTTGCGTGTTTTATTGTTTCGTCTTTCACATTCGTTACAAAAATTGTGATCGAGTAACGTCCACTGCACTCTTCCTAGTTTATAATGTCAACTAAAAAAAATGAGAAACGAGTTTCGAGTCGAAACTCGTCGAAACTTTCGACACGAAAAAAATCTCAATCGTCACCTAGGAACGTATCCCCTATAATCCCATATAAATTACCATTCCGTATTCACGGTTTCTGTATTCGCGGCATATTTATGGAACATATACCCCGCGAATAAGGAACTTTTACTGTAATTGAGGATTTATTATAAGGGGACTTTAAATGTCGTTTCTTTGAATTTACAGGTGAGATTACATATTTTAAGTTGTTGTAGTAACAAACTATTTGTATGTTAACTATTGTGAAAACTTTAAAATAAAAACTTTGAATTAACAGAGAAACAAATTGGTTTTCTTGAAAATCATCAATAATATATTTTATATATATCTTATAGCTACTTAAAATATGTATAGTCAAAAACATCTTCAACATCTTTGAATTGGTACTAAACAGAATTTGAAAAACCTACCTCTCGTCGCGAGGAAATCTATGAAACTTTATGTCCTTGGATTTAAATGTAGATTTGCATCCATAAACACAACAGTTTATGCCCACCATTATAGAATACGTAAGTATAAATTATTACACAAAAAAACTCTGAAGCGTCTGCCCTTTGCGATAGGTAAAGCAATCTCAGCGTGATTGCTTTACGCGGCCCGCGTCGCCCGACCCCCGCCAGTTCCCCTCCGTTTCTCTGCACAAGTACATTCGTCGCACTACTGTAGGAAATATGGTAATACTGTGATATTGGTCAATAAATACTTCGTAGTCGTATAATTATGAGATCTAAACCGGTAACATTAGTGTTGTTAATAAGTTACTAACTGCACCTCAAATGTAAACCAGGCCTTAGCTCCAACGTGCTTTGGTTAACTTTCAAGCCTAACTTGTAACGGTAAGGAGACTAAGTACCTATAAAACATTCATAATATTATTTGCATGGATATAATTATTATTCAACGTTGCACATACGCTATAGTCCTCATTATCATGAGCCTGTAACTACTGCAAATTACAATTATTAGTATTAACTAATCCGATATGTAATATCCAAGCACTATACTATAGTTTAGACCATTTGTTACCTAGTTAGGATAAGCCAGCAATAAAGTATGTTTTAAAGACGTACTCATAATATCACTTTAAATACATATCGGTATTCTTAACAGCGGCAATCTAATTTACGTTTTATTTATCGCAAAAATGAGCAAGACTGTAATTTATAACGATCGTTTGTAAATTTAAAAGAATCTTCAATCATTTATCTCAAATTAATGGGTCTAGAACACGAAAATGAATCAAGATAAATAACACTTAAATATAATGCAACAAATGTAAATAGAAAACCTTAAGCAGGTTCACGGGTCGTCTAGTTTTACTGATCCTGATTCTACTTTATCTTATAATCTTGTCACGTTGCTCGCGCTCTCTACCACCTCGAGAGGGACAGATGAGGAGGGAAAATCCTCAAGACTCGGGGAAGGAGCGTACATTACGTACGATGCTTTTATTATGTACGGTGATAGCACGCGTAAATATGTATGACACGTTGAATAAAGCTCACTTAATAGAGGTCACATTGAGATAAGTACATATTTGGTTACTGTTATATTTTTGCTCGACCGATTTCGTTTGGTTAACTTTCATGCGAATGATTTTACACGCATCAGACCTAATGTACCTACCGATATTTTTGAATTGAAAACATCAACGTATTCAAATTATAGGATCGAATCTAATGGTTAACAAAAACATTTGCAAAGTTAGTGATGAATCTCAATAGAAATATCGCCTTAAATATCTACCGAGAAATATACGAAATTCACTTTCTTTGTAGTTATTATTTCTAAGATATTCTCCTTATTCGTTGTCTTAAAAGTTTCTATCCCTTGTGTCAGCATTCATCCCTTTTTCATGTCTATTTTAATTGCTTGATGTGAAGTCACAAATTGTCGGCTTCATCCTTTTGCACCATCTTTTTCATGACGCTCTGTAATAACTGGCTGTTTCTATATCTTTGCAACATAATTTATTCTGTTGTGGGTGGCATTATATTCACACTAAAAGTAAAAAAACTTTGTATTGCTAAACATTCTATTTAAAGACCTGAAATTATGTATTGTTAAAATACTAACATATTCAGCTAATAATTGTAAAATTCGACGTCACATAATTTTTTTGAATGAGAAAGTTCAAATCTCATAGTGCAGTGTCAAAAGTACTGCAACCTTTTATACTTTACTCATAATTGTTGCATGTATCACGCATGCAAAGAATTTCTAGCATGATTAGACGCACAAAGCAAACAGGCTTTTTATATTGCTCTATAGAGCTCAACCCTCTTCGACTAATGAGCGTAACTCTGCATTGCGGGCTGCTGAGTGAATACATGCCTAAAAACGTGTTGTACAGAAGGTATTTACAAAAGCATAAGTCACAAGCGTATAAAACCTCATACGATCCAATCATAAAATAGCACAATGAGCTTAAAATATCAGCAATTTATAGATTTACGTCTAGTCATGTACCTATTATTATAGTTAATAGTAATGCGCATTAAAAGGGCCATGCTAAATAATGGCAAACATCAACATGAACAAAGTTTATCCAAATGGAGAAGTCATTCCCCAAACATATGAAACATAAACAGGAAATATAAATTTATAGACGTCTTTTATTACTGAGGGCATATTGTGTTATGAAGGGTATCTTGAAATAACCAAATTTTGCGCCATGATAATCGAGTAACATTTTCATTTTCCAACTTTTAAGGTCGAATATAACACTAAAGTAGACGGTAGAATTTTTAAATTGGGCCTGTTTTAAGTAGAACATTAATGGCCCGATCCGTTATTCGAAAGGACCCTTAGAGGAAACGGTCTCTATTCGCTTTAGGAAGTAATGCATTTTCCTTAACGCTTTGCGGACAGTTTACACAGTTTTCGACGTGAAGCCTTCTTTTACGATTATTGTACTTGCGTACTAACATAAAATCTAAACTGAAAAGCCAGTAGCTATAAATCCTCAGCGTAGCCCTTCGAGATATAAAGAGTGAATGATTTTTACTGGATTTAACTAAGTTCGTATTTATGTGGCCATATTCTGTTTTTGCGAAGCTTTGTTTTATTAAAATATAGATCGTGTTACGAAACGAACACAATCGTGGCATTTGGTAAGACTATAAGCCGAGAGAATTGGACCAGAAATGTCAAAATCGTGTTCATATTCGCCTTGAGAGAGACATTATAGCGAGCATAAGCACCACCGGAAAAACTAGCAAATCCGTGGAGCGTAAAATAATGCGGTACATGTTGAATAACATTGGTAATTAATTGCATCGGGGGGAAAGCGCAAGTGTTCTCATGCGAATTAGAAGCGAACACACGACTTATTAGATAATTCTAAAGTAACGATAACGTGCGGGTGGGTTCGTGGTTTATAATTACAGGGTGGTGGGAGGATAAGTGCATGACCTCCGAGCGAGCCGAGCCGCATGGGTAAGTTGCTCCGCAGTCCGTACGTATATGCACATGTTGCATATTTTAATATGCCCAAGTGTTCAACTTGACCCAATACCAAAACTTCAACTTCAAACTTTTACACTACTGTACCCATCTGATTAATTATATTAATTGTGTAATTAAATTAAAGCTCATTTAGTTTAGTCTCATTACTTTAATGAGACTCGATTATATTTTAATGGAAATATCTCGACTAGATATTTCCTTCAAGTACATATTTTTTTGTGAATGCAACCATATCTAAAAAACTGAAATTGAAATATTGCATTACCCAACGTTCAATGACAATCGACTGCGACACAAATTCTCACGGTACAGTTTAGTAACCTTTAGCACTATTTGCTTAAGCGATTAAACTGTCTCCATATGCATCAACGCAATCCATTGATAACCGAAATGTTTAGAATACTTCGGTTATCATACTTCCAACCATACGCACTCTAGACCTGTCGCGGATTTAGGGAGGTAGCAAATGTGATGAATTGCCGAATTGGTATGAGTTGTTATTAAACAGAGCTAACTACCCCTGCTTCCCCCGGCTTCTACTTACCCCGGTAAGTATTTTATAAATAATTATATATTTTAATAAATAGAGTTGTCTAGTAATACACTTAACTTTTCTCAAGTTTTTATTACAAAATGTTTGAAAAGAAATATCATCAATAAAAATAACACTCTTTATATTATGTATATCATAAATTATAAATTCTTTCTTCAAGTGTACATAATGCAATTCAAAAATTACTCCTTTCCCTATAATATAAAATATGAGAGCTCTAATCATCGACATAACTACCTTAAGGGTATATAGAACGATCGTGCAAGAGAAAGTCAGTCAAACGAAGTCGTGATACTGCGTTGTAAGGACTAGTTTATTCTCATACAATCAAAATAATTGGGTAATAGATTGCGACAATCCAAGATGTTGATATAACTTCCTACCTCACTGTATCTGAATTAAACATTTTTCAACAAATGGACATCAAATGATAATCGCATTTGGATCAAAATGTCATAAGGATTTCTCTAGAAAGCTTCCTATGACATCGAGGTTGAGGCAAGCTGTCGAATCCATTTAAAGTTGCTAATCTTGTCTGAGTGAAAAGGAAATGCTTTCGAACCCATTGGTATTCAGGAGGTAAATGTTGCAAGTGCTGTCGTTTTAATGACTGTTTGATTACTTGCCTTTCTTGAATAGTTTATGTATATAAAATAGTAACCGTTTACTTGGTACTTCCGAAATAGCAGAGTGATTCTTGTTAAGATATCTAATAATGTATCATTCATCTAAACAAAGATTCCATATAGGCAGGAAAGAATAATTCATTCGATGCTGGAGATATAAATACCTGTATTGACGTCTAAATAGAAGGGAATAGAAACATCCGGCGCTAAAGGCAATAAACAATCGAATGCGTGATCCCTTCTCCGCGCCGATATAATTATCAGTGGCTCACTTTTTCTTTTTATGTCACGAACCACTTTTGGCCAAGACCACAGATAATATAATACTATACTATACTTTTGGCCAAGACGAAATGCTGATATAAAAAGCACAACAACAGGCAACAGTACCTAATATGTCGCTGTTTGTATGTGAAAATATGAATTCAATAGTTTAACAATTTTTTCTTTATCTGATGCTTGAAAAAAGTTATACAGGTATGTAAAACCTTAAAGAAAATATGGTTTAGGTAAATGTGTTTTGTTTTGCGTAGACAAAGTGCGCTTAGTTTTGTGTTTTCTTTTCTTTCTTTTTTATTATATGTACAAAGACCAATGTAATATTATAGAAGATTTATTATCTGTTCAACAAGTCTACTTATTACATACAGCAAGCTTCAAACCGCCACCCATGTGGTATAGACGTGACCTCCGTTCAACTCGCAACAACTGGGTTCTTTATTATTCACATCGAGAACTGGCCCTTATACATATGCAGTTTCATACTATTTTATATCACACTTAACTGATGTCTCAGGAGAGATAGAAAGTACAGTTCAACTTATTGCATCGGGTAAAGCTTTGAAACGTGTCTTTCGTATAGAATATAAATATCCTTATCCAACGAAAAAATTCTTCTTGGTGTTTTCTACTCTCCCAATTTAACTGTTAACTATTTTTCGTCTTTTGACCACCTTCTTGATATTTATACCCCTGCCTATAAACACATAATATTTATGGGCGATTTCAACACCTGCCTTCTCAAGGGTGATCTGCGTAGCAAAAAGTTAATGTCCATTGTTGATTCCTTTAACCTAAAAATCCTTCCTCTTAGCGCTACCCATTCCCTTCCAAATTGTACTCCTTCCCTTCTTGACCTCATCATAGTTTCCTCTCCTGAACTTGTCGCTAAGCATGGCCAGTGCTCTGCTGATTTGTTCTCCTTCCACGATTTAATCTTCCTTTCCTATAAATTGAAAACTCCCAAAGCTAAGCCTAAAATCCTTATGCGGCGCAATTTTGGTAAAATCGATACAGATCGTCTTCGTGATGATGCCGCTGAAACAGATTGGTCAGTTATTTATTCTGCACGCTCCATTGACGAGAAGGTTGCGTTATTTAACTCTCTACTTCTGAACCTATTTGACAAACATGCTCCTTTGCGTCCAGTTAAGGTGAAGCATTTACCCGCGCCGTGGATGTCGGATGAGCTTAAATCACTTTTGAAAAAAAAGGCCCGTGCGAAAACGAAATTAAAAATGCTTGATTCTGATTCTAACAGAGCTAAGTACCAGAGCATACGGAATCGCTGCAATACATTATGTAGGGATGCACAACGACGCCACATTTCTTCTTCGATTGAAAACGGTGACCCATCTAATATGTGGAAATTTCTTAAATCTCTCGGTATTGGCAAGGCTGCGCAAAGTTCCCTCCCAGACACAGTCTCTATTGATGAACTAAATTCCCATTTTTCCAATCCTCTCTTGGATTTTGACACTAATTCAAAAGCGCGCACCTTAAGCTCTCTCAATACATCACCGCCTCTTGACTATCTTCCGTTTGTCTTAAGTCAATTTTCCGATTGTGGTGTTAAGAAGAGCATATTGTCTATTACTTCTAAGGCTGTCGGTAGTGATTGCATTGGTCGGAGCATGATTATCCCTATCCTGTCCATAATTAATCCTATTATCACACACATCCTCAACTTTTCTATTTCCTCGGGTACATTTCCAGCAAATTGGAAAGATGCTCACATTTTGCCTCTCCCTAAGACCTCAAAGCCTCTATCTCCTTCAGACTTTCGTCCTATTGCCATACTGCCTTTTCTGTAGAAAGTCTTAGAAAAACTAGTGCATGAACAGCTAAGTCGCTTCCTTAATTCCAACAATCTCCTAAATCCTTATCAATCTGGTTTCCGCCGAGGCCATAGCACGACCACTGCTCTTATTAAAATCACTGATGACATACGCCTGGGTTTAGACAATAAGCAGCTAACAATCCTTTCGTTGCTTGACTTTAGCAATGCATTTAACACCGTTGATCATGAGGTATTGCTGGCTATGCTTCGCTCTATTAACATATCTCCAACGGTAATTGATTGGTTTCGTAGTTACTTGCAGGGACGACGGCAGCGTGTTCTAGTGGAGAACCTAACCTCTTCCTGGAGCAACGTACATGCCGGGGTTCCGCAAGGTGGCGTGTTGTCTCCTCTCTTATTCTCAATCTTTATAAATTCTATCTCCAATAACATTACTTCTCCCTATCATATGTATGCAGACGATTTCCAGTTATACTCGCACGTGTCACTCCCTGAACTTACTGAAGCGATTTTTCGTACAAATACTGATCTCGCAGCCATCGTCAATTGGAGCAAGGAACATGGCTTAAAGGTAAATCCCAGTAAAACTAAAATTATCATTATTGGTAGTAAGCCGCTTTTGAGTAAAATTAAATGGGATTGCTTGCCGGATGTTGTGGTTGATGGTACTCGCATTCCATTCAGCAAAACTGTTAAAAGTCTTGGTTTGCATCTTGATCAGCACTTATCTTGGTCGGAGCATATCAAGCAAATACGAAAGAAAGTTTTTGCTGCTGCGTCCTCATTGCGCCGTTTACGCAACTTTCTGCCGATCTCCGCCAAAATTGCGTTAGCCCAATCCCTTCTGCTTCCTTTCCTTGACTACGCCGACTCCTCATTTCCTGATCTTTTTGAGTACCAGCTAGACATCCTTGAGAGGCTGCAAAATTTTTGTATCAGATTTATTTTCGGCTTGCGTAAATTTGATCATGTCTCGGAATACCGCAAAAAACTCAATTGGCTTCCCATCCGTCTTCGCCGGGATGCGCACATCCTTCAGCTTCTGTACTGTGTGCTGTTTGACCCTAAAACGCCTAGTTATCTAAAAAATCAATTTAATTATCTTGGTACTAATAACTTAATCTCTCTTCGCTCATCCAACCTTCTAATTCTTTCCACACCAGCTCATCGCACTAATTTTTACGGCTCTTCATTCACTGTTCGCGCTATCCAGCTTTGGAACGCTCTGCCGGAATCCATCAGACGTGCAAATACTATCAATAGCTTCAAAGAGCTCGTTAAAAATCATTTCTTGTCATTATAATGTGTTGCTTATCTTTTGCCTAAATTATTTATTAAATGATCAGTATATTATTATAATACGTACGTCTTCGTACCGTATTAGTATGTATGTAGTGTATATAGTGTATGTAGTGTAGTGTATGTAGTTTATGTATTTTTATAAGTATATTGTATGTGTATTTGTGAAATATGTATTATTAATAGTAATTAATATATTTTATATTGTTATAGCACTGATATATAACTAAGTATGTATTACTTATTCATATTCTTATTATTTATTTTGTGCCATCGCGTTCTCGTTCAACATTCCGTGCCAACAGGGTTGCCTGGAAGAGATTGCTTTTAAGCAATAAGGCCGCCTTTTTGTATGTATGTGCCTTTATGTTTCTTTTTTTAATGATTGTATTTTGTTTTTCCATGCTTGGTGTATATGTACAATAAAGTATCAAATAAATAATAAATAAATAAATAAATAGCTACGAGCTCTAGATTCGTCTAAATAATTGAGCAGAAACTCGGCTTTAACAAAAATCAATAAGATTTTATTGCAACTAAACAAGCGTTTTTCTTCTACTTAATTTTGACTTCTACTGAATTTAACTTCTACTGAATTTTCTAAACAAGCTGATTAGCGACAATTTTCGGTGTATTCGTAGGCCAAGCCTTTTTAGTAGTTTAAGTATGTCAAGGTAGAGCACACATTCTCAATTTTAATCCACATAAGTAATAATTTAGGAAATACAATTTAGTACGTATCTTTAAAAAAATAAGCTAGGTAATCTAGGTACTATGATGTCGACATGACCCATTTATACAAATTCTTAAATGTTATAAAGAAGAAAATATACCTATATGTAAATGCATTTCCCTTTAACAAAAATACACAAACGATTTTTTTTTACGTTTAACGAGTAAAACATTTCATAACTTAATTAGTATGCACCACACGTAAAAGTAAATCCATTATACGTGTATGGTCGAATTAAATTTTTAATCATATTTCTAGTTATAATTTTAATAATAAATTCGTTTGAAATTTACACTGGTATAGAACATTGGAACATGGAAATAGAACATTAATACATATGGAAAGTAAAACGTAGTTAAGTTTTACAAAAAATAACGTCACTCCACACGAATAAACCTCAATAAACGAACGTGTAAATAATAAAACATTAAATAAACGTTGTTTGCCGCAGCGATTTATATGGCGTTGCGGTTTTTGTAGAGTGCACACACAGCTTCTACAAATTACAATAACAACTCATAGTTAGCTATGTTATACGACAAATACTATTAGAGCTTGTTAGTTTTTGCATTGCTTGCATATAATCAATTGTCATTCAATTATAAACCGATTTACCTCATAGTTATTGCAACTCATTGTGAAAATTCTTATAATTTCTATACAATTCATAAACAAATTTAAATCAAATACCGAATTACAAATTGCTAATTAAGTATGATCCTCCGACACAAAAGAATTGTTTGTAACTTTTAAGATTTAAAATATAATGTATAATTTTTTTAACGTCGATAAAGTAACCTACTTCTAATTACAAAATTTAAAGGTACAATATATTTTTTATACACGGCATGAAAGTGGTTTTATTGTTTAATAAAAAAGTAATTAATTCATTATTTTTAACGAAATTTTGTAGTGCATTTCACATTACAAAATTAGCATTTTTAAAATGTAGGTAATTCTGTGCATGAAAGTACTTTCTTATTTTTTATAAAAATTGTGATTACATTCAACAAATTAGCTTTATGTACAAAGACTCTCCATTTTCGGTATTTTCTAAAATCTTAACAATTCATCTTAAGATATTCAGATACCCCTCATTTTATGGCCTCTGCGCTTAGCCCTTCGCGGTATTCTTTGATCTCGTCTATTTGCGGATTCATCTCGAAGTGGGTTTCTTCCGGATATCTTAACTGGGGACAAATCTTTGCTGTACAAAGATTATATTCCATAAATTCATCTAGCATAAAAATGATTATCTTCATACGTTTTGAAATCATATTTCTAATATTTTCATGTACTGAATGCTCATTAATTCATCATTGTTATCGTTTTATAAATTTCGATATAAACAAGTAAACAATAGGCTTAAAGGTGGTTTTTAAATTGCTTTACGTATATTTTGGTACAAAAAATTAAAACATACTACGTCATCACTATTCTTCTGATAAACAAGGTTTACCAAACGATGAAATCATCTATATTTATTACTAGCTGTCCGCATTAATGAGGACTAAAAATAGCAGTCAGAGGTCATGTTGCTGTGTCGCTGTAATTAATTTCAAGTTTTACGCAGTAGTTTCGGCGATTATTTTCGATATTATAAACATTAAAAATATTATGAAATGAAAATTTGTATTGGTTACTTATTCATTTACTATATCTACATCATAAATTATGCTCATATCCATCCATACGTAAAGTTTACATTTACCACAAAATAATACGTGCAATACAATTTTATATCTATATTCGGAGAAAAAGTATAATACGATTTGAACAGGACGATATCCGTATGGTTAGGTGAAGGAAATTGAAGAGCGAATCGAAATGTAAAATTTATTGGTAAAATCACGACACCACCCGTCGAAGGTGTACGATCGTGAAATGACGTTGAAAACATATATTTATACAGAATTTCCAAACTCTCCGTGCCACATTGGTACGTATATTTTATGTGCGCTTTGCAAATAGAACTCGGTGTAGTGCTTTTAATCGATTTCGACGATTAACCGCAGACAAGGCTTTCGTTTTTCCCGATCTACCCGATTGGGTATGAATCCTACAATTTATTTTTTACTTTTTATTCGGGATTAGTATCGGATTGAATATTTAATTTTCTAAGTAGACATACGTTTTACGACGTAGTATATCTAAGTATGTTAAAAAGGAACTCTAAACAACTTCATGTTGGTCATGATAGTACAGTACCTAGGTGCTTCCAACATAAGCTTTAAGCTCAGTTGACGAAGCACAGTACGATCGGTGTAGATGGGCGCATATCCCTGTAACACTGGCTAAGCGGCAATTTGTCAATCACCACGTGAGCGCCTCACAAAAGCCTTCGATACCTTACACTGCCCGCTACATACGCCGGGAGTCGGGACCACGCTTTTTAACAATTTATTGATCCATTTAGTTCCAATGGGTGAGGAACGAGGACTGAAGAGGGCATACTTGGGGCGACCCCTGGGCCGACGGCCGGTTGGACGACCTAGGTATCGCTGGCGCGATCGAGTAGAGGCGGACCTGCGCGTGCTACGAGCCAATAATAATTGGCAAGAGACCGCTCAGGACCGGGGAAGATGGAGAGTTCTCGTCTCAGAGGCCAAGACCCACTTTGGGGTTTCAGCGCCAGAGGAGTAAGTAAGAGTAAGTAAGTAAGTATTTATTTCCAGACAATGTTGCTCGAAGTAAGTTTATAATACTTTTGTACATATCTGACGTTCACGGTCGCTATCGACTGCTTTGTTCATATTACATTTCATATTTCAATATATTTACGTATTTCGCAAGTTATTACCTACTGATATTTCTGTGTGTAGGGTACATATATTGGCAATAATTTATCTTCTAGGACCTAGGTGATAAATCCTAACATGTAACATGACTTCATTTTATATTGAGGATTGATTTGAATAACTTTTATATATTTTTTGATGTTAACTATTTCTATAATAGTCTAATTATATATGTGTGCCTGTAGAAAGCAAGGATGAGCAGCTTGTGTAGTACAATTTATCAAATGTTAGTAAAGTGTAGTGCAACTTATTTTAAATGAAAGTTTTATTCTGGCGATAATTCTCATGCCATCGCGATCGCTTTGAAATTTTGGAAACAACAGTCTAGGAAATAACAGCTGCGGGCAGAAAACGAAACATAGACGAAGTTGAGGATAGTACCTAGCTAGCTAATATGTCCAAACTCAGAAACTAAGAGAACGTGCTCAATCGTATAGACAGAGATTAGTGTCACCGTCCAGCACAAAATCGATTCCAATTAAAAGGGCAAACAGTTATATTAGTTCCGCTTGATTTGCCAGTAAAAGTGGGAAAATAATTTATGATACCTGCCAAATACATGCCGATATATTTCTTACTAGCGGTCCGCCCCGGCTTCGCCCGTGGTACATATTTCGCAATAAAAAGTAGCCTATGTTCTTTCTCAGGGTCTAAAGATTATCTGTGCCAAATTTCATCAAAATCGGTCCAGAAGTTTATGAGCCTATTCATTACAATCAAACAAACAAACAAACAAACAAAGTTTTCCTCTTTATAATATTAGTGTAGATGTATCGACAGAACATTTCTTCGAAGTTAGCTATAAGTCATTATCTGTCATTGTTCATAATTGATTGTTTAATGATGCGTGAAAACTTAATGATGTTACGTGTCGTTTCAGTCACGATAAAGGAATAAATTTACTCTTATAAAACCGTTAGTTCAATGACCTAAATAATACATACGCGAGCTAAGGTGTACAAGTGCGTCGCGAATGCAAGAAATATAAGCATTAAGCGAGTTATTTATGCAGTTTTTCTTGCGTGGCAATAATAGCGGAAAGTTGATTTTAAACATTTCTCACGGTTCTCATAAATATCGAGTATTGCAACTAACGGAATCCAGTGGTCATTTTACATGGGTGTTATTACTAACAACTTGGCATTAAATCGAATATGCTATGATTATAATACCGGTTTCGCTATAGTGTTCACAAACAAAACAAATGAAGATGATTCATCTCTGAGTTTTACTAGCTGTGCGCTGTGGCTTCACCTATTAATGACAAAAACTATCATCCCCCATTTCTGCCGTATAGAGATTGGTTTTGGAAAACAAAAGTAGCCTACGTTTACTAATTGATCGTCGGTTTTCAATTACATCCATACTAATATTATAAATGCAAAAGTAACTCTGTCTGTCTGTCTGTTACTCAATCACGCCTAAACTACTGAACCAGTTTTCATGAAATTTGGTATGGAGATATTTTGATACCCGAGAAAGGACATAGGCTACTTTTTATCCCGGGAAAATGACGCAATCCCGGAAATCCCACGGGAACGGGAACTATGCGGGATTTTCTTTGACTGCGCGGGCGAAGCCTCGGGCGGAAACCTAGTATTTTTATAAAAATCTGAATCAATGTGGTATAACCGTGAAACCGTAACATGCAAACATACATTCGCATTTTCACTATTACACTTTAGTCAAGTAGGTATTCTAATAAAAATAAATTACTACTAAATCCGAGTTTGTAAAATTAACGCATTACCTATTGAAGGTATCATATAAGTACTTTGTGAGCAGATTTATCTGCAGTTTACCTAATAATTATTACATAATTCTTACCTAAAAATATAATAACTCGACTTTAGCAAAAATAAATATTGTAATTAGAAAATTAAAATATCAAAATGGCAATATAGAGCACAGCAAAAGGTGACGAGCGAGTCAATATTGAAATTATCAAGATCAAAATGGGTGAGTAGGAACAATGGCGATCAATAGGTACGTAAAGCTGGCGATGAAAAATTAGCGAAATTAAAAAAAAACAACACCAGAATTTGTTGCTTATTTGTTGCTAATTAGTTGCTATAATGACGATTTTGTTGCTCAACCCGTTCGCTGAAAATCAGCAACAGTTCTAGCTTAACGTTAAGATAGCGTGAAGAAATCGTAAAAAGGGATGGATTGTTGCAAAAATGCAGGTGAATTTGTTGCTAATTTGTTGCTGCATAAAAACAGTGAAAATTTTGAATTTTTTTCATTGGCGCCAAAAATAACACTGGCCACGTCAACTTAATTGTCGATTTTCGGTAGTGAAACATAAAAAAAAATGTGTTGCTCCTCAAATCGTACACTGGCAAAGTGTACAGAGCCAGCAACAAAATAGAAACTGGAAGTAGAGTAAATTTTGAAACCGGTTTGCTAGAAAATCGTCCACGCCAGCTTAACTGTCAATTTTCGGTAGTTAAACATAAAAAAATAATTTGTTGCTGCTCCCATCGTTCACTGGCACAGTGTACAGAGCCAGCAACAAAATAGAAACCGGAAGTAGAGTTAATTTTGAAACCGGTTTGCTAGAAATTCGTCCACGCCAGCTTAACTGTCAATTTTTGGTAGTTAAACATAAAAAAAAAATTTGTTGCTCCTCACATCGTTCACTGGCACAGTATACAGAGCCAGCAACAAAATAGAAACCGGAAGTAGAGTTAATTTTGAAACCGGTTTGCTAGAAAATCGTCCACGCCAGCTTAACTGTCGATTTTCGGTAGTGAAACATAAAAAAAAATTTGTTGGTCCTCACATCGTTCACTGGCACAGTGTACAGAGCCAGCAACAAAATAGAAACCGGAAGTAGAGTTAATTTTGAAACTGGTTTGCTAGAAGTTCGTCCACGCCAGCTTAACTGTCAATTTTTGGTAGTTAAACATAAAAAAAAATTGTCGCTCCTCACATCGTTCACTGGCACAGTGTACAGAGCCAGCAACAAAATAAAAACCGGAAGTAGAGTTAATAAATTGACGAATTTCTAGCAAACCGGTTTCAAAATTAACTCTACTTCCGGTTTCTATTCTGTTGCTGGCTCTGTACACTGTGCCAGTGAACGATGTGAGGAGCAACAAATTTTTTTTTTATGTTTCACTACCGAAAATCGACAGTTAAGCTGGCGTGGACGATTTTCTAGCAAACCGGTTTCAAAATTAATTCTACTTCCGGTTTCTATTTTGTTGCTGGCTCTGTACACTGTGCCAGTGAACGATGTGAGGAGCAACAATTTTTTTTTTATGTTTCACTACCGAAAATCGACAGTTAAGCTGGCGTGGACGATTTTCTAGCAAACCGGTTTCAAAATTAACTCTACTTCCGGTTTCTATTTTGTTGCTGGCACTGTACACTGTGCCAGTGAACGATGTGAGGAGCAACAAATTTTTTTTTATGTTTAACTACCGAAAATTGACAGTTAAGCTGGCGTGGACGAATTTCTAGCAAACCGGTTTCAAAATTAACTCTACTTCCGGTTTCTATTTTGTTGCTGACTCTGTACACTGTGCCAGTGAACGATGTGAGCAGCAACAAATTATTTTTTTATGTTTAACTACCGAAAATTGACAGTTAAGCTGGCGTGGACGATTTTCTAGCAAACCGGTTTCAAAATTAACTCTACTTCCGGTTTTTATTTTGTTGCTGGCTCTGTACACTGTGCCAGTGAACGATGTGAGGAGCAACAATTTTTTTTTTATGTTTAACTACCAAAAATTGACAGTTAAGCTGGCGTGGACGAACTTCTAGCAAACCAGTTTCAAAATTAACTCTACTTCCGGTTTCTATTTTGTTGCTGGCTCTGTACACTGTGCCAGTGAACGATGTGAGGAGCAACAAATTTTTTTTTATGTTTCACTACCGAAAATTGACAGTTAAGCTGGCGTGGACGAATTTCTAGCAAACCGGTTTCAAAATTAACTCTACTTCCGGTTTCTATTTTGTTGCTGGCTCTGTACACTGTGCCAGTGAACGATGTGAGCAGCAACAAATTATTTTTTTATGTTTAACTACCGAAAATCGACAGTTAAGCTGGCGTGGACGATTTTCTAGCAAACCGGTTTCAAAATTATCTCTACTTCCGGTTTCTATTTTGTTGCTGGCTCTGTACACTGTGCCAGTGAACGATGTGAGGAGCAAAAATTTTTTTTTTTATGTTTCACTACCGAAAATCGACAATTAAGTTGACGTGGCCAGTGTTATTTTTGGCGCCAATGAAAAAAATTCAAAATTTTCACTGTTTTTATGCAGCAACAAATTAGCAACAAATTCACCTGCATTTTTGCAACGATCCATCCCCTTTTCCGATTTCTTCACGCTACCTTAACGTTAAGCTAGAACTGTTGCTGATTTTCAGCGAACGGGTTGAGCAACAAAATCGTCATTATAGCAACTAATTAGCAACAAATAAGCAACAAATTCTGGTGTTGTTTTTTTTTTATTTCGCTAATTTTTCATCGCCAGCTTTACGTACCTGCGATCAATAGACATCAAGGGACGGGTATTGATCATGGGTATCCGTCCTTTTTGCATTATTTTCCCATTCCATTCAAATTTTGAAGTATCTTTGTAACAATCGATGAAAGCGAATAACGTAACGTAGGAATATATTGTGGTAAATTATTATTTTTATATATTTTGACGGTTACACACAACATACACGGTACATTCTAAACGAAGGAAGTCTAGTTCAATAAACAAATGTTTGGCTTTAAGTTTCAATACAACGGAACAACGGAGATAACTTATTACGTACTTTAACTAGAATAAAAATGTAATAGAAGTTTATAAAATGAAGCTTAGTCCGAATTATCAACACTAATGATTCAACATTTCACTAATGGTATTAGCATATTATGATACCATCGACACGTGTGCTCGCGGCCCTAAAGCAGAAACACCTACTTGTACGTTGAGTCACTGAACATCTGGTGTTATGCAAACTTTCCGATACATTACCATGTAAGTACGTATTCCTGACCGTACGGGAAGTATTTGGTCTGCATTTGAAGACACAGGCGACATGTTAGGCTTAATGTATGATGTACTTATGTGATTTTGTAGTGAGAAGGCCATAAGGATTTGAAAGAAATTTTTTGTACAAATTTTGAATACCGTATGCTTTATCATTTAATTATAACTATTATTATATTGAAGAGTAAAATATAAACCAAAACATACATAAAATACGACATATTAATAATTAATTATTATGTCATTGCATGCATACGTTCATGAATGCTTTAAAAATTATAAAACATACTGTTTTTGTAACACGATAACAAACTTTCATCCATCAACTGTCATTTATTAATACCATTTGTTATATTGCGCGATAAAATTTGTTCACTGAAGTTGCAACAAAACATGGCGTTTTATGTTTCTTGTTGGAAATCATAATTTATACAAAACGCGACGAAATGTTTACTGCAATGCATTATGTGGGCCACGCTGCACGCACTAAAAAGATCACACTCATGTTTACGTAATCTGTAACCAGTAACCCCATTAAAGCACGTTCCTATATTTAAACGTTTAACTAATCACACATTATATGGTCCAATGTGAATGTTCGTAGTATATGCGTTGACCGTCCGCATCGCTCAAATAATATAGGTAAATGATGACCATACGTGCATTATACATACACCTATTATCGGTTAATCGGCAAAAAATCGCACTATTAAATGTATAATAATAAATCATTCTCGCTTTCGATTAATTAATTCAAAATCAACAAAAACAAAATAAATAATACATAATAAATATATTTACATTGAATTACCTGTATTGGAAAATCGCATCGTATGAATACGCAAATCTGTATGTAACTACATGCGTAAAAGTTGCGCTCGCGCCATGTAAGTTTCAGTATTTTCAATGAGAGAAAGCAGTCAATGATAAATATCTTTGACAGGGCAATTCCATTAGCCCATTTTCCTTTCCATATACACGCTAACGTATTCGCTAAGTAATCCGGTAGAATAATATTTTCCGATGATCAGAGCGGACTGTCTGAATTGGCAAGAACCGTAAAATGTGGGGCGACGCAGCTGAGCTACCATTCACTAGATCGATACTTGATACGCACCGCGCTCTGAATGTCGCCGTGACGGGCTTCGAAGATTTATTAAGAGAAATCCTCTGAAACAAGACTAGAACCATTTCCTGACAGCGGATCTATTAAAAGCTCTTCCTGTGGCTTTGTAACATTGTATTTATATTCTGTTACGATTCTGGCATTTTTATCATTAAAAACTAATAAAAAGGCAATCGATGCTTCATAAATGTAATTTAATTGTTTTTTGTTATTTTGTGCAAAGAGATAATAATAATAGTTTAAAAAAACTAAAAAACACGCTTTTTATAGAAAACCGAACTAAAAAATAGAAAATTTTTATCAAATTAGTGTATTGTCATCGGTCCTCAATAAATCTACAAAGTTTGAACGAAATCTGGCCGTTTAAAGTGGGTCAAAATCGCGCCCAAAGAAGTCGGTTACAAACATACAGGTGAAGCTAATATAAAGCGTGTAAAAAAGCTTAAGATACACCACTACACACAGACCACTTTATGGGTATTAAGCCCTAAGCGAATAGTTGGGCTACTAATCCTGCTTTTATCTACGTCTCTGGTAGTCTTACGAGGGGTCCAATAGATAACAAAATAGAATGTAATCTTCAATTTCCACGTGTCCAACCACCATTAAGTACCGAAGGGAGGCTCCGAATTCCGATCAATAACAATAGATGCCTTTCAACGAAATCTAAATTGTTTTACTTTGATAAACCTAAAATATTTCATTTTATTAAAACGTGTTGTTTTTTTCTATGACATACAATGTGAAATAGGTGCAATAAGTTCTTTTGTTTAGCTAATCTCATATTGTGTATGATATAGATTCGTTTTACTTTCTATGTGTTCACTACTTATTACAAGCAACACTTACTTTGGTAATAATATGTAATCAAATAAACACAGTACAGTTCAAGCCAAATTAACACGGCCAAATAGAGCTCTATGATCTAATCGCATGTTCAGAGCGCGTTTTCTCCGAAAATAAGTGTGAACCAACAAAAAATATATTTCGGCATTCGAATCTTAATGCCCATGATTAGAAACAGAATTTTTATAAAGTCTACTAGAGAAATCTTGCTGCAATCAGCCGCAGTCACGCAACTGTCATAAATATGGCCTAACAATTCAATATCGTTTAATTTTTATTTCAAAATTGTTACATAATCTAAAAAGATGAAGATGTTTACCACTAAAGAGCTCGAAAACTGAAAGTATTCCTTCGCGTGTAACATAATTACTAGATATTTTGTTTAAATGATTGCGTGAATTTTTTGAATAGGAATAGCATGTAATCGAAAACGTAATAGTCCAAGAGCCCGCTTCAGCCAGGCGTACAGTATTTCATAAAACCAGAAAGTTTGTCTGCGCACGTCACCAACACAGGTAAGAACGATGAGCGACTATGTAGTTTGGGTAGTGGTTACTTTGACAGGTAACAGGTAACAAAGGTGTAAAAAAAAGCACCTCAAATACGTTAAAGCATAAAGCTTGGTTTTTTGATATTTTCTTTAGAATAATATTTAAAATGATGTCATCCATTGCCGGACACTTAGTATGGTTTTAACCCCCTGCCGGACACCCCAAAACTCAAAAAAATAATTGTACTTAAACTTACAATATAGTATAAAAGCTGAATTTTCGATATGTTACTTGGGGGACTATCAAAAGAATTTACCCCAGTAGCCGGACAGTTTTCACGGTTTTTACATATTGCCAGAGGCCTTGAAAGTCTGTAGTAAGTGCGAGCGCGAGGCAATATAATATATTTAGGCAGGTTTGAGTGAGATGGTGAATTTGCTCTATTGCGATCTTTTACTGCGCATCATCAGCTGTCGTTTACATTGTATTGTGTTGAATTATTATACGTTCACTAATACGTTTTATCGTTTATTTGTGTAGTTTGTGAAATAAATTTGATCGAGTTTTAGTGAAGTGTTATCATGGAAAATAAATTAATTTGTTTTATTTGTAAAGAAAGTACCGGCAAAATAATAGTCTTCAGAGGAAATTTTCAAAAAACCTAACATTAATTCTTTTAAATGTAGGTATGCAATCCCATTCAAAAACTACTTTCTGGCCACAGTGATCCGAAGTCAGTGTATTGAGAATATTTTTTTCTAAACAGTTGCAATCACAGTAAACATTATCAATACAAGTTGCAGAACTATATGTACTGTATAAAACTACTACTACTACTACGATACTACTGTATAAAATATAGTTAAGGATATAATACTGAGTAAATAAAAGTTCGCAATAGAGCAAACTCACCATCTCACTCAAACCTGCCTAAATATATATTGCTTCGCGCTCGCACTTACCACAGACTTTCAAGGCCTCTGGCAATATGTAAAAACCGTGAAAACTGTCCGGCTACTGGGGTAAATTCTTTTGATAGTCCCCCAAGTAACATATCTAAAATTCAGCTTTTATACTATATTGTAAGTTTAAGTACAATTATTTTTTTGAGTTTTGGGGTGTCCGGCAGGGGGTTAAAACCATACTAAGTGTCCGGCAATGGATGACATCATTTTAAATATTATTCTAAAGAAAATATCAAAAAACCAAGCTTTATGGTTTAACGTATTTGAGGTGCTTTTTTTTTACACCTTTGTTACCTGTTACCTGTCAAAGTAACCACTACCCAAACTACATAGTCGCTCATCGTTCTTACCTGTGTTGGTGACGTGCGCAGACAAACTTTCTGGTTTTATGAAATACTGTGCGCCTGGCTGAAGCGGGCTCTTGCTCTATAATAGAACACAATTTAATACAAGTAAATATCTACGCCTTTCTCATTTTCACGGAAGCTCGCAAAAAATATCAATATATTTTACCTTCAATTTCTTTAAGTAATTGAAATTGATAAAGTAGATTATAAAGGCGTGTGCGACCTTGAAATGTCCTCGCTCGGCTGCACTTGTCGGTTCCGGTCTGTGTCCTCTAATATACATTTAATGTATTTGTGTTAATTTTTCTCATACAAAAAACCATTAATTAAAAGAACACAAGGGGAATTTCTGTAGGGATAAGTGCATGATGTGATAATAAATAAGAAAGCTATGGGAATCGAACCAACATGCAATTCCACCAAACCAACATTCTCGAAAATTTATGCAATTATTGATCTTAAATTAAATCACGTTATTACGTCCAAAACGCTTCGTTCCCCTTGTAACTTCTATTAACTCGATTTGTATAATCTTTTAGAATAAATATAACATCTTTATAAATATTGAATGCTGAATAAATATATTATTATCTCGTGTGGTTTTTGTTTGATATCCGAGTTCACATTACTGCAATCCAATACTCAAGCAGCCAGGTCCGCGAGGTCCAGGCAAGTCATGCATTAATGAAAGTAATCAGTCTAGCCTCGACCCCGATTGTACGGAACCCGGTAAATGAATTGGCTTGAAAACTAATTATTATTTGACCCCAAGCTATTAACAAGATTATGGCCTAGACCTAAGATTCACTATTATGTAATTTATTTTTCTTGTGATCGTATTTCTTATACTGAAGATTCTATAGATTTAGTAATATATTTCTGTGGAACAGAATATATCTTTGTATAACTATAACAAAATATAAACATGTTTATAATACAATATTGTAATTTTTGCGATTAGATCAGAGGATTTATTTTCTGCCAGGACATCTTTATATGAGAGCAAAAATAATAAGCAAATCCGTAAGATAAGAAAGTTGATTCCATACGAAGGTAAAAGATTTTCAGGATGAGGTAAGAAACGGACCCCTTGAGCCATAAATAATGAGATTTATACGTCAGCGGTATTCTTATGTTATATGCGAGGGCGGATATGGCTACTTAAAATTGTATTTCAAATTATTATCAAATTTCTTTTGTCTTAAGTCTAATAACAGAGCAGGCAGGGATAAGGAGAATAAATGTACAATGTATTTTTCTTTTTTATTACATCGGTAAAAGCAATACCGTGAATACATAAGTATAAAGAGAAACTAGAAAGTAATATAATTTCCTTAAATGTAGTAAGTAGTGTGTTGTGCAATTGCAAGCTATTTTTAGATAAAATGGAAAGTTGTTAGTTATTAGTTTATTCGAAAAAAATAAACAATAAAACCGAAAAAGTGTAGGTAGTGTTTGCAATTAATGTGCCTGTCTCAATTAATAAATTCGTAAAATAGTCATTTATTTCGATACATTATTTACAAACTAGTTCTCCTTCATTAGTCTTTTTGACACTGTGGAAAGTGTAAATCACGATTTGAGTATACGGGTGACAAATCAACATCGAGCTATGCTGCGCTGTACTGCGCTGTGCTGTGTTTGGTCAACTCGCTCGTTTAATATTTTAATGAGGATACAAACAAACCATGCTGTGCTGCGCTGTGTGAGGCTACGCTCTGTTTAAAAACGCAGCAGTCTCGAGCGAGGCGCGCTACCCGCCGTGCTGAGCCGCGCTGTGCCGAACTGTGCTATGTTTTTATGGAGCTCTGCCATGCTGCGCTGTGTCTTAATTCAATTCTTCAATTAAATTCTCCGTATTTTTCACTATGATGTGAGGTAACAAGCTACCGTGACTGGACTCTTTTAACCCTAGAAGCCTAATCTACGCCTGCGAGGCGTACACGAATTCGAATATCGGATGTCTCTTTCTAACGGTTGAAGCTAGCGCGTCGTACTCTTTAGTTATCTCAGTGGGACGGGAGCTAGAGGACGGTGCCTTTATCGTTAAGGTAAGTACCGCCATTTTTGATTTATCGAAGTGTTGCACGCCTGCGAGACGTATGTTTAGGCTTTGTGTAACTTTTAACTAAGATTGAGTGATTTTTACTTTTGATTGTTTTTCGTGTATTTTATATCTTTTTTCGGTATTGTTTCAGGTATAAATATGTCACGGTCCAATATATTAAATGAAGACGACATTATCGCAATTTTGAACGGAGAACAGTCCTTCTCACGAGGATTCAGATTCCGAAGTTGAGAATGACCAGATTATCGACGACGTTCAAAGCGAGGACGAAAATAATGAGGTGTCTGAGTTCGTTGCGTCATTACAAGAATCTGGGCCCTCTGAAAAAACTAATCCAACCATGCATGTCAAAATTAGTGTGTAATAAATGTAAAAAATCTGTGTGTGGCGAGCACAAGGTTGATTTATGTGTAGACTGTTCCTAAAGTTAATCTAGTCCTTTAAAATCTGGTTAGTTGTAATGTTTGATCTAAGAATATATAATAAGCGTAAAAAAAATTGATACTCAATAAAAATAATATATGTTTTAGTTGATTTTGAAGAAGTTAATTTTTTTGTTCCAATTTATGCATATTGTTTTTTTTTGTTGTAATAAACGACTGTGATTATAGTTATAATTGATAACAGTGTGGTTTTATTTTTAGCTTATTTCCCAAATTCAAATTTCCGCTTTATTAAAACAATAATAATTAAACAATATACCTAAAATAAGGGCTTTTATATGTTTACGCCTCTGAGACGTATATTAAGGCTTTGTGTACGTTCTATATAGATTAGGCTTCTAGGGTTAACGACAAAATAACACATAAAATATCCATATCCGCTTCTTCTTCACTTTCATCTTCATCGGATTCAACTATGTCGTAATGTTTACGTTTTTTTGAAAATAGGGTCATATTTGACGAGATAAACGACTACACGAGCTGCCGATTACTTTATACTGAGCTAGATTGTTAAAAAACGTAGCTTAAGAAACACAGCACAGCACAGCGCAGTACAGCGCAGCATCGTTTAATTGTTAAAAAAACGTAGCTTAAGAAACACAGCACAGCACAGCGCAGTACAGCGCAGCATAGCTCAATGTTGATTTGTCACCCTACATCTCAGGTATTTAATATTTATCGCTATTTGGATTTAAATTTTAAAACCAAATAGCGACATATTATATTATTACCTAGAATCTACTCATGATACCTACATAATTTCCTCGTTTCTCAACACGTTCATTGCACTATAAAAACTTCACATTATTCATGCAATATTATAAACTTTGTATTATTTTTATCTTGAAAAATTTTCAAACACCTAACTATGTATTAGATAAATAATTAATTAATCAATAAACTCGAGAATGAGTGTGTGGGAAGTTGAATATTATTATATTACAAAAAACAATTCAGCTATTATATATTATTAATTCTTTAATATCAATTAGATACTTAAATGAAACAGGATGCGCTAAATTATTCAATTCAAACGATAATATGAAAATAAATACATTTATATGAATGCCACTTGCAGGTATGTACCTATCCGCATTAAAATATCAATATGTCGTGGCCATATCGTAGATTTGCTCATTTCATGATATGATCGATCATTTCACGAAATGGTCGCATTTCATGAAATGGCCAACATAGTTTGATCAGATCGTTAAATCGTCAACGTTTCACGATTTGGCCATCCACATTTGGCCAGATCGTATAAAATATAAAGAGTCCATAAAATATTTAAAAAATCAGAATATTCTAAAAACTTGTTTAATGTCATTTAAGTTAGTGCCGCGGCAGCGGCCGGCGAATGCCAGAAGCGAATCGTTTTTGCAATAAAAAACAGTTAGGTTAGGTTAGGTTAGACTTTGATAAACAACGCACGAGCCGAGCGAGCAAAGCGAGCGTGCCGCGGCAGCGGCCGGCGAGTGCCAGAAGCGGATCGCTTTTTAAAAAACAAACAATTATAATACTATAGTAGGATATATAAATATGTGTATATCCTAAAAGAAAAAATGCGTCTTAAATTATTTTATTTAAGACGCATTTTTTCTTCAATACATATAAGATATCTACATTTTCCATAGTACTCGAACCGTCGTAAATTCTTTGCTATGACTTTCTTCATATTGTTATTAAACGAATTATGAAGTTTTTAACTGCGAATAATTAAATTTTCGCCAGCGGCCGCCATCTTATCACATAAACACAGAGCTTGCAGCGCCTCTACCAATGATTAATGTAACTATTTTACGATATGATCAAATAATTTTGATCATTTCATGAAAAAACCGCGCGTTTAGTTGGCCATATCGTGAAACGATTTCTTATCATTGATCTGTCAAGCCACATCATGATGTGGCCAAACTAAATTGGCCATTTCACGAAATGCGACCATTTCGTGAAATGGCCAATCATATCATGAAATGAGCAAATTTACGATATGGCCACGACATATATATATATAAAAGAAAGTCGTGTTAGTTACTCCACTTATAACTCAAGAACGGCTGAACCGATTTAGCTGAAAATTGGCAGGGAGGTAGTTTAGAGCCAGGAGAAGGACATAGGATACTAAATATGTACCACGGGCGAAGCCGGGGCGGACCACTAGTTGTTCATAAAGTGTCACATTGGGATCTCAATATTGTTGTACGTAAGTGGCAAAGTTTTTGGTCCATAGTGGTGTTCCTCCCCTAACATTCTCATTTATATTTAAAATACTGCAAAGTCGTGTTCCTCATCACGGAAGTGGGGTTTTATTATGAAGTTTACCCTGGTATGTTTATTATAGCGCTCTAGTTCATTACACGTACGAAGTGAGTGGAGGTACGTATTGTCGTCCCTCGAGAGCGCTAATGTTCGTCGCAGATAAGTAGACCCTACATTCATACATTACCTAGGAACTACTTACTACGCAATATGGAGTTAGAAACATGCACACGAAAGCATACTCTACCAGCCGGCAGCTAGTTACCGAGCCGTTGATATTCAAGCAATACCTATCGCAAATGGATGAATTACTGGTAGGAGAAAATGTAATTTTGCCTTAATTTATTTTTTTAGTATAAAATTATTAACATATAAGTGTATTATTGAAAAATAAGAATACTACCAACGCGACGGCGACGGTTCAACGCACAATTCACAATATGAAATGTACTGAAATCCTTAAGATAAATTATCATAATAACAGTAGGTAATATTAATATTGTCTCTTGTCAGACATTTTACAATCCATTTAGTAGAAGTGAGAGAAAGTGTAAATCTTTTGAGCAAAACAGTAAATCTATCTAGGTAGGTAGAATGACAGAGATTTCGTTAGTGTAAGCACACTCGATTGTAGCCGATGGCTTGTTCCATTTTTTTCTATCAAAGTAAAAATATTTATGTTAGCGTCGCAATAAAAATAGTGGTCGGCGCCATAGCTCCTGTCGTGCAGCGTGCTCTCGATGGCATCATTCTGACTCACGGCCCGATCCACTGATGACATCTCATTCCGTCTGGATTTGTTTACAAACATACATTTTATTTCACAACAGCTCGCAAAAGAAAAATGAAGCTCTAATTACTGTCACTATAATTAAAATAATTCGTAATCTACAGATAAGGATCAGCTGACTATCAAATTCCATTAGGTATGCATTAATATAAATTCAATAATTACTACAAACTGATACCATAATACCTAGTATACCACACTAAAATCCTGACACCGTGTCGTATTTAGATACAATATTATCTACATATTCGTATCTAATTCGTTTAATTTCCCATGGGACTAATGATTCTCTTAAAAGCTATTTCTATTCCTAAGCGTGTTAACAGCGTTAGGGTATGTCCATTTTATAGGTTCTTAAGATATTTGGTATTAACTATTAATTATTAAAATTCTTATTTATGTACTCAGCAGGTTGCGAAGTAGATATAGGTACATATATAATTTAAAGTATATAGTACCTAACAGTTTTTAGTTAAATTACTCACTACGCAATGCACAACTGATACTTTATTAACGCATAGTAGGTAAATAAACATGCATATAAACAAAAAAATGCACGCGAGAAGTGGAAGTTAAAAGCTATGCCCGTCCAACGACCTCATCGCGACGCCATTGTGCCTCAGACCGGTGCTCATGAAATATGAATGCTTCGCCTGAAAGAACTACAAGTCCCTAGCTTGTTCGCTATAGTTGCCCATAACCCCTAATATTGACACAAAAAGCCTAAGGGCGATATGTGATTCGTGGCACTAAAACGAAACTCGTCTAAATTTTATTTCTTTCTCACACGCAGCCTATTATGCAAAACCCGTCTCCATTGTACGATATTCCCATAAAAAACCAGTCAATTTACTCGCCGTATAATGGAGTTCGTGACTTTCAAACCTGCACCTTCTTAGTAATAAAAAAAACTATAGTTATTTCATTAAACTCTGCGAAATATCCGTGGGGTTGATAAACGGGAATATATTTTAAATTAAACTACTAGACAAAATAAGCAGAATTTAAAATAATACAGTGCTTTAAACAGTAAATTTGTAGGACATGATTATTATTGTTGGTTTATGTTAGGTGAATAGTTTTTATAATTGAAGACATAAAGCCGACAAGTGTTCCAATCAGGTGTAGCTAATTACCAATTGCTGAAATTCTCGTTAGAATAAATTTTCGTCTATATCATACAAAAAATATAACAAACATAATGCGCAGTGCTTAATTTAAAGCAGTAATAACATTAAAGTAACTAAATACTAAAAGTAAATTGAAATCTAAGAGATGCATAGAGCAATTAAAAAGGCATTAAACAAAATAAAATTCAATACAACTAATACCGAAGCAATACATAAACAAAGAAACGACGTTCCAACTAAATTGAATACTCACCCGTAAGAAGATATCGGTGTTTCCGCAATTGCCGAAGATGAAGGAATTAAAGGTGTATCGGAGTAATCAGTTAGCACAGTGCATATTCCCAAGGTAAACAAAGATTACGTAAACGCAATCCCACGCACGCACGTCACCCGATCGATTTTCAAACTTTCGAATACGCCCACTTACATTTTATAAAAGAGCAACAGCCGACAAGGCCAAAATCCCTAGAACAGCTTCTTACACCGCATCCAAAGCACAAAGTTGTCCGTGCCCTTGAAGTCTTACAGGTTATATTATCGATAAAGCACAACACGCACACTGTCAGTTGGGCCAAACAATCACACGTCAACTTTGAAGCCGGGTTCGTAAAGTAATAAGGAGTCTACAGTCTTAATAGTTCATTAATGTGAGCGGTGTCGATTGCGAATTAGGTATAAATATTAGTGATGCGGTCGTAGCAGACCGCGAACGAAATGACAACACTCATTCCCTCGTAGTCAGACAGTGACTGAACGGCGAGGGCGCCGCCGACCGTATGGCGCGCGAGGACCCCGCGCCTCGCCGTGTTCCACAGTCCACACCGCCACCGCCGGCACCGCCGCTGCCTGCCGCCGGCTGCGCGCGCCACTCTGCATTCGCCGCTCTAAACGAAAACAATCACAAGAAGCTTCCGTTGATGTTTATATAAATAAACATTATTTTCATCTCCATAAATTCATTAATACATATAGTCCGTTTTCTTATGGGAAAAGGTATACATTTTTGAGTAAAGCAATGCCATTTGGTACGAATGTTGTACTCGTCTACCTAAGCCCAAATCGCCCGGTAGCCAGTCATTACTCCCCGGCAGGAGGGAGGGAGGGGGGGTTAAAGAACAGAGCGCCCGGCGCTCCGAAAAAAAATTCTGGCGGATTTATTTGGACCTTTGAGTCGAGTTTGGTGTCGTTATCAGGTAACTAGATGATGCTCGATTCATTCCCCATACCAGGTTTTTAGGGTTCCATAGCAAAATATGTCACAATCCTTAAAATAAAAAACTTTTAGTAGTGAAAAAATCCAAACAAACCAGTATAGTTTTATATTTTTGTATCAAACTTGGTTTATAAAAAATACTGTCTGAAAGGCCATTTAATGCAGATTATAAAAACATTAACATGTAACATAAATTTTATCATTTTAAATGTAAAAAAAAATATACAAAGTACAGAAACGTTCGACAGCGCAGCGTAGGGGACGGCTAATAGACCCGAAAAACAAGCAATACTAACAAAAAACAAACAGCCAAGTGCGAGTCTGACTCACTCTTCGAGTGTTTCGTACTTGTTTGTCCAATACCATGTTAACTGGTCTGGTAGGACCTGGATATCTGATACTCACAAACTTGCGTCTATATTATAATATTAGTGTGATTTTTAATCATCTTTAAATTATAAATGAAGTCAGGTAACATTGTTAAAAATAAAGATATATAATAATAGAACGTTATAGTATTAATAATAATGACAACCACCTCCACAATTACATAATTAGGTTATATATTACATATTAGAGCTTGCGTTTAAAACACTTCAATCTGGAACTGCAAGATTTCACGCACCGATATCTTATTAATTCTCTTTTCTTTTCATTTCAGATGGGGGAGGGATATTCAGATTTTTTTGTAGGCCCCCAAATATACACAGCCTGTAAAACGGCCCTTAAGGTTGTTTAAGGGCAGCTTCTGTGGGAGGCGAATTTTCTATTTGCTTTTATGTTAAAAATTATTTGCGACCCTCATTTACTGTCACAGCGGGGTATGATCTGAAAAACAAACATGTGCTTATAATACTTTATAAAAATATAAGTTCTGGTTAAGACTTAAGAGTATCTTTAAAATATCGTGACCGTCCTTACCTATCATGCATTGTAATCACAAACTTTTTAATTTCACTGTCTGCATATTTGCCACTGTAAAGTGCTTCATACCCTCGTGTGGCTTTAACTTTTAGGATATGCCTTCCATGCCTCAAATGCAGTTTATTTGCGTCTTGCATACATCTCGTAAAATAATGAAATAAGGGCAAAACGTGTGTTCTTTGTGGACCTGATACAAGAAAACCATTTCTTAAGTATTATTTGTAAAGAAATTAATTTGGGTAGTAAACTGAAACTCTAACATTTATTTATTCAATTAGACTTCTTATAAAAGCAATTTTGAATCGTCATAACATTTTTTTAACATTTATCACCGATTCGGAAAGCAGTATACAGTATGGAGAAGAACCGGAAAAAAGAAACTCCTTATTTGCTCTTATAAAATCGTGTCAATATTAAGGTACAATTTAATTTTACATAATAATATGTAACTACTAATAAGACCATTATTTAAACATGAAGCTAGTTACATGCCAGGTATTGATGGTTTCGTCCTGTGCCGACGTGTACCCATAGAGTTCTTTTAGACCTTCTTGCTTTGGAACACTTGGAACACACGATATAGTAGTAGTAGCCAAAATAATGTTAAGAACAGTCGACACATATAGCTAGTACAGAATATCATGTGTTCCAAAGCTAGAAGGTCTATAAGAACTATAGGTACACATGCATTTGAGGCATGGAAGGCATATACGAATGTCATATGAAATATGCAGACAGTGAAATTGAAAAGTTTGTGATTATAATGCATGATAGGTAAGGACGGTCACGATATTTTAAAGATACTCTTAACCAGAACTTATATTTTTATAAGTATTATAAGCACATGTTTGTTTTTCAGATCATACCCCGCTGTGACAGTAAATGATGGTCGCAAACAATTTTTAACATAAAAGCAAATAGAAAATTTTCCTCCCACAGAAGCTGCCCTTAAACAACCTTAAGGGCAGTTTTACAGGCTGTGTATATTTGGGGGCCTACAAAAAAATTTGAATATTCCTTCCCCATCTGAAATAAAAAGAAAAGAGAAGCTTTGAATTAATAAGATATCGGTGCGTGAAATCTTGCATTCCAGATTGAAGTGTTTTAAACGCCAGCTCTAATATAGGTACCTAATTATGTAATTGTGGAGGTGGTTGTCATTATTATTAATACTATAACGTTCTATTATTATATATCTTTATTTTTAACAATGTTACCTGACTTCATTTATAATTTAAAGATGATTAAAAATCACACTAATATTATAATATAGACGCAAGTTTGTGAGTATCAGATATCCAGGTCCTACCAGACCAGTTAACATGGTATTGGACAAACAAGTACGAAACACTCGAAGAGTGAGTCAGACTCGCACTTGGCTGTTTGTTTTTTGTTAGTATTGCTTGTTTTTCGGGTCTATTAGCCGTCCCCTACGCTGCGCTGTCGAACGTTTCTGTACTTTGTATATTTTTTTTTACATTTAAAATGATAAAATTTATGTTACATGTTAATGTTTTTATAATCTGCATTAAATGGCCTTTCAGACAGTATTTTTTATAAACCAAGTTTGATACAAAAATATAAAACTATACTGGTTTGTTTGGATTTTTTCACTACTAAAAGTTTTTTATTTTAAGGATTGTGACATATTTTGCTATGGAACCCTAAAAACCTGGTATGGGGAATGAATCGAGCATCATCTAGTTACCTGATAACGACACCAAACTCGACTCAAAGGTCCAAATAAATCCGCCAGAATTTTTTTTCGGAGCGCCGGGCGCTCTGTTCTTCAACCCCCCCTCCCTCCCTCCTGCCGGGGAGTAATGACTGGCTACCGGGCGATTTGGGCTTAGGTGGACGAGTAAAACATTCGTACCAAATGGCATTGCTTTACTCAAAAATGTATACCTTTCCATACAAGCATGCCCATAAGAAAACGGACTAATAAGCTTTGTGATACTTATAAGTTATGTAATACTTCACAACTTGAAAAACCTGTTGCTGTAGTAACTAGTTGAACAGTTTTATTATGTTTTATAGAACCTCACAAGAATTGTATAAATATTTTTTTTGTTGCTTTTAATTAGAGTGGAGGTTTCACTTAAATGATTTTGGTCAGAAAATGATTTACAAAATGATTTCATTAGATTGATAAAACCAGCTATAGGAATAATGGACAGATAAACCGTATTTGACACTATAGTAACCAATAGAAGAAGATTTTAGCCACTCGATAATGTCAAGAATATAGTGACAGGATTGAGACCTTATCGGCACGTCAGGAAGGCGAGGGTGAAAAGTGTACACAACCTGCGAGTGTCACTGCTTCATCCCCATTCACCAATAATGATTAATCATTGACTAAAGCTTTACCGATAAATCAACTTCCTCCCTCAACTTTCCACCCTGTAAACGACACCTTAAATAGTTATTTTAAAAACAATCAGTGTAATGTGTTCATATGTTAATTATTTGGTTCCGTAAATAAAGATCTCGAAATTGCAAGTTTGTCTTGATTGTTCGGTGTCGTGATTCTTCTCTACAATCTAATGAATAAATTGTAAAATTTTAGTTGAACTCAGCTATATTTTCTAATTGTAAATTCTTGGTCAATTAAAATCTTGTCCGATTCCGATTACCAATATAAACCGGTATAGAGTCACTAAAGTTAATCTAAATCTAGCAAAATAAATGCACCGATATTTAAAATTTTAAGTAAAAACGTTGAAGTTAAATTATTTCAAAAGGTCTAGTTAACGAGCTCAGAAAGGGTCCTAATACAAATGGCCAGGTATATATGAGGGAGACAGGTAGAGATATTTATATAACATCTCGGGGTAGCCTACTAACCTCTCTTCCAAGAAAGTCGCGGCCACTTACCGCCTCTGCTATTATGGTTAGGGAGCCAGGTGCAAATTTGGTTAACTATTTCCTCTCAAGAGATAATTCGTCAGACGCATGAGAGTATAGTATTATAAAGCCTCGTGAACGTCAGCTGGCGCTCGGTTGGGGGGGTGAGCGGTTGTAGCCTCCCACGCACATAGGAAAAAAAATACATTCATTCATTCATTTCCTCTCAGCTAAAAATTTGTCAAATTGTAGCTAACCCAATATCTCAACGAAAAAAAATAGTCAGCTGGTTACAACATGGTGTATTATACGTCAGCTGGTGTCTCGAATATGAAAGTTAAATTTAAAGAAAAATTTATTTTCCGTTATTTCCTCTCAAACAAAAATTTACCTGATGATAGCTTATATGTAACTGTGGATAAATATATATGTCAGCTGGCTGTATCTTGGTGGAAAAACCGTCAGCTGATACGGGAGGCTACAACCGCTCTTCCCCCCAACCGAGCTCCAGCTGACGTTCACGAGGCTTCATAATACTATACTTTGATGCATTTTACTAATTACCGCTTGAGAGGAACTTGGTCATAAAATCTGCTGCTGGCTCCCGGACCATTAGCTTTATAAGAGGTGGAATTACACGCAATTTTCCGTAATAGACTTTTACATTTACTGGCGTTCTTATTTATTAATCAATACTTTTCTGCACCTATGTCATTTCTTTAATAGTCGTTTGAAGGCAGGAATTAGAAAAACAAAGAGATATTAATAATAAATAAACTTTTGTATATGGGTTTTAAATTAAATTTTATCTGGCTACAGAAAAGGATGAAGAATGAAAAAAACAAAAACAAAAACTGACAAGAAAATATTGAAAACTCTACCATTCCTGGAATAAAGCTATATTTACGATTATCTCAGAATAAAAAATGGTAGAAGCTTATAGAAGGTAGAAAAGAAGCAGCAGCAGCAAAATAGCAAAGAATTTGTGAAAGTAAAATATTTATGTAGGTTAAATAATAGGTACCATGCTACAATACAAACTCCAATTTCATTAAAAGTATTAAAAATAAGAATTCACGTGCATTTTAAATATATTGAAGAATTCATGAACCTGAATCTAAACTAAGAATCCGTAATATACTGTTTGACAATCATTCTTGCTTGATCTATCAGCTCGATCACAATAAAAACGACGATTATCATCCATAAAACACACATTTGAATTTTAATTACAGTTATACCATTATTACAAGCCAGATGACATCTGTAATCGAGAGGCGGTACAGAACCGCGCAGTCACAGCTCATCTGGGGGCCATTTCCTGTGCAGACGGGGCTCAGACGTCTACACCGTTCAACACATGTATCACCACGGAAGTTGATAGCCATATTATGGTGATAATCAATTTGATTAGGCATACATTTATTCCCGCACCTACCAATGTTTCCCCATCTTGATATTCAGGCGTAGATACTAGAAAAATAGTGACCACACTAGTAGTAGTATTTTTCTAGTATCTACGCTCAAGAGTTACGCTAAATCAAAATTTTTGCTTGTATAGTATAAAATTGATGGCGTCTATGTTTGTAAATTTTGGTGCTTATTTCATGTAATTAATGAAATATAATTTCTATATTATTATTTATTTATTTATTTAACACTTTATTGTGCAATAAACCAGGTACATAAAATAACAGTTTACAATAAACAAAAGCACAAAGGGCGGCCTTATCACTATGCAGTGATTTCTGCCAGGCAACCACGGGGAGAAGGCAAAGAAGCGAGATAATAAATTGAGAAATAGAAGAAAAAAAAATTATTGGATTGAGTAGAAGTAATTATATAATACAATAAAATGCATATACAAGATACACACAACATACTATACATTATAATAAACTAATTATATTAATACAACTATATTATTTATAATTAATAAGTAGATCTTAAATAAAAAGTATTTCGCCTACTACCAAGTTTGTAATTACAAAATCAGAGCCTTCTTCTTCAAACAGTCTCCCACAAAAATAAAGCAATTTACATGCAGGTGGTTGCAGAGGTTGATGGAAGAGTCGCAACAGTTAAAATTTTAAATATATTTTGACGATGATAAATAAATGTGTACATATCTGTATTACTAACAAGAAATATGGATAAACCTATTATGTACACTTACATAATAGGTTTACGTTACAGTGAAACGAACAAAGTATTGTGATTGTAATAACTAATGAGCAATATTTTTAACGATAACGCACGTCATATGCAGAATAAACACGTTTACATCTTGCGTTACCTTAACACAATATCTGATAACAGTTTTAAAAAACATAGACAGATATTTCATAATTTTTAAGTGGTTAAAAATGATAAATTATTAAGGTGAAAAATTATTGCAATAACAGTACTGCAGTACCTGCTCAGACCATACATTGTTAGTTGCACATTTATGACTCTTGAGCGTAAGTCTAAAGCGCGTCACACACGGTGAAGATACTATAATATTTTATCTTAAGATACTGTTATATTTTATATCACAGTATCTTAACGCATCCGGTATCAGCGTTCGGACCATCATTTTTATTTTTGTCATTGCGTACTAAGACCCCTGTAGAACCGCCATCCTGTTACAAATGACGCGAAATTTTGTGGGTCATTTGTAACAGGATGGCGGTTCTACAGGGGTCTTAGTACGCAATGACAAAAAGAAAAATGATGGTCCGAACGCTGATACCGGATGCGTTAAGATACTGTGATATAAAATATAACAGTATCTTAAGATAAAATATTATAGTATCTTCACCGTGTGTGACGCGCTTTAAACGTAAATGATCCCATAAAAAGATACAATATGAAACAAAACAGGTATAATAAATTACTAAGAAAACATTAACGGCTGCTGCAGGTAAATTAAAATTCGTACAAGTTCATTCAACAAAAACAACTTGTTTCTGAACTGCTATTGCATTGTGCATACAAGGTGCATACACTGCTTTCATTCATCTTAAACCTATTCAAATGCGAAGTTTAATACTCGCCGAGACGAATGCAGGCGCGCCGCTCCGGGAGACATAAAAACGTTCATTTGCATTGGTGCTCCCACCGCGTCCTTGTATTTATCCAGTTACCCCGATGTTACGGTACCGCATAATAAGAGAACACTTTGACGTCATACCGTAGTAGCATTTCGGACAGGCAGCGTTTAAGCCTCATCGAGACCCCTAATTAGCTGCTAGCTCATCTTGTTACAACTTGCATATAATTATTCAAATTCAAATAGTCGGAATAGAAACGCAAACAGCTGAAATACTGACAACGTGCAATTTAGTGATAGGTCATGTAACATGTCTGACCCGATTTGTTGTGCTAATGCGTATAGAGATGACCTCGTTTACCTTGACTATTTGCTACTCAACACGGTTAACAACACCATGTATGCCCGGAACATGTATTCGTACAATAGATATTATGAACGTATCATTATAATATTATTTAAATATTGGTATCGTCATTGTTTAAGTATCAGGACCTACCTACACTACACTTAGCGCTAAAACCGCGCCAGTCCACCAAATCGAGATAGATGGACAATAATAAACAGGTGAGTAAACAACAACCCCCCCTATAGAAAGCACAGGAAAATAATAATTTTTTGATGCATATATTTACATATTTTTTGAGGGACAAACATAAAACGATACCTACTTTAGAACTTTTATTGGAAATTCTAAAATATATAGATGTAAGAGGTACGAGGAATTGCCATGTTTTTTTTTTATACAGGTAATAGAATTGGAATATAACTTAAGCTTACTTTGCGATATCATCTGATTCCCATGCAATAACATCTTACAGGTTTTGTAAGATGTTATTGCATTATTACAATAATTTATAGTTATGAGTGACTCCTCCTTTTCCCTGCGGGCGAAGCCTACTAGTATAGTACCTATTATATTATCCCTGTTATGGTTCACAGAAAGTATATCTATAAAATCATCAAGTATATGCCAAATAAGCGAGTTAGGAATTTAGGATGTTGGTTTTATAATTAATACGGAACCTATAGATAGGATCTAAAAGAGCGAGGCTCAGAAAATTTAGTTAGTTTCAGTTTGCCGTGTGTAACAAGAACTGGTATAGCCCATTTGTTTCTTCCATAAGCCCAATATTAGTAGTTAAGGCGACCAAAGCTCAGCGAACTGTAATAACAACTAATCTTCATAGCCTCACTTACAGGATTGAAGCAAAGTTAGAGGATTCTGTTTATTAACCCTTATTTCGAACTTGTCCGTACCACCGGACAAGTACTTTAAAAAAATCCACCGCCCCGTCTATTTCTATTTTTGCAACAAAAAAACTACTAAGCTATTGGGAGGTCGATCAAATTTTAGTAGAAAAATAAATTTTGCGTGTGATAACCCAGAGTTTGACAGTTGGCGAAAAAATGTCGGCGAAACTGCGCACTAAGAAAGTCTTTCAGGTAATTTATTAAAAAATATTATTTTTTGCCTATGTTGCGTAGATTTTTTATTTGTGTTTTGTGAATTTAGTCTACTAACGTTCAAATAATACGATTTCATAGCTTTTGCTTACGTTATTCTTAATAATTATCGAGTTTTTTACTTGTCCGCCACACCGGACTTCGTCGAATCACCTGTATTTATTGTGTCTTACAGCTTGTCCGTCACGGCGGACCTTGTCGAAATATGGTATGAAAGGTAAAAGATTTGAGTTGTCGGTATTACCAAAACATTACATCTATTCTCAGTACCTATCAACTTGTTAGATACTTCTTATCTACCTAACCTTTACATACGACTTCCCGACGCATTTGACTCCAATTATAGAGCAAGTTTTCCCGAACCAGGCGTAGGAACCCAATTTTGCAAACTTACCTTCTATATCGTCTTTACCCTCGTTGCCAACACCTGTGCATAGAAAAAGAAGACTCAGAGAACCATCAGTTGTGACAAAAAAGAGACCCAAGCAAATTCAAAAGCTTTCCCTCTCTTACAAATGGAAACAGAGTACCTTTTTGTATAGAGCCCAGATAGAAGATACTGCAGTAGTTGAAGATCCTCCCGTAGTACGTTCACCTTTAGATTACTTTTTTTTCACAGTTTCTTTGTACTTTTATAAAAATAAAGGCTCTTTTACTATTATATTCTTTTACTTTATACTATGCAACTTCTTTCACGTATTCGATTAAGTCCGCTAGGACGGACAAGTCATTTTAACACTTTTTTTACTAAGATTCGATAATGTCCGGTGTGGCGGACATCGCTTTTCTCCATAAGGGTGGGGGGGGGGTAGATTTTTTTTTTCTTTTTTTGGAGGCTTAGAAAAACCATGGAAACTAGGTTATACAATAAAATTTTAATAAGTTTACTATCACCTTCTCTGTCGAAATAAGGGTTAATTAATATGTATTAAGGTGGCCAATTCATAAATGGTCATACATATAGGTAATATACGAATCAGACCGTAAAACAATATTAATATTTTGAGACATTTATAAAAAAATCACAATGAAGTTTAATTAACGCCAATTTTAATAGATAACTCAAAAAATGTTTTCAAAAACACTGACTGAAGAATACACCTGAAATAAATACATATTATGTTAATAATAGCATCATCAAATATTTTATGTAGGTACTTATGCAATATTTTTCCAATTTGTAACTTGATATGAAATTTTTATTAGATTTCAACAGGTAGACGCTTGTTGCTAACGGCCAGGTAAGAAAATATACCTAGATTTATACTGAAAGTCATATTAGCACATAGTTCAAGCGTAAGATCGCTATTGGCAATAGCGAATTGACGCTCTCTTTCCTGTAGTATGCTGCAAGCAAACTTCCTGAACTGCTTTTTTATCAAATTAAGACACATACTAATTTAACTAATAATATAAAAAATGTAGACTAGACTAGACGTTCTAGACTCTGTATTTCTATATTATCAAGCTCTCTACAGAACCTATTTATTATAGGTATATTTGTGAGAAAAGTTCCTTCGTCCCACTCATTCATCGCATGAATACAAAAAAGTATAAGGAGCTGGCTCAATATACTAAATTTATAAAGGAAGACGTTGAATTTCAATTTCTTTAAGATAAACGCAAATGAATGCTGCGAATCACATGAGCTCGTTACTTTATGAATAAAACGTAATTGAGACTCCTCCGCCGACACTTCGTAATATTACATTTCTCCTAGTGAACGCCACAAACGCACATAAATAAGTTTCTTTCGGTTCCTTTCATAACTTTCAATTTATTTTATAAGAATCTTGGAGGAAATAGTGTTTGCTATGGGTCCAATAATTCTGATTCCTCTTTAAAATTGTATGTTTTATTCAAAAGAAAGGCTCAATCACTTTGAAAAAGTCGAACTTTAAGAACATTGTCATAAGCTTTTGTCGTGAGTGCAATGGTGGAACTTAAAAGGCTTGTGTTGATTTTCAATCGGGCAGTTTTCACATTTTTTAATATTTAAACAATTTTTCTATTTGAACAATTGATGTTATGCGAGTAATCATTTATTAGCAATCTCTTGTACAATCTATAAATTTTAATAAATTGGTTCAAATACGATTGTGCCTGCCTTTAATCCAATTTTCACATTTGTTTAATTCTTATTCTTCTCAACTTCTTATTAAAAAATTAAATCTAGAAAGAGACAATCAGTAAACTATCTAAGAACCTTAGCGTATTTTATATAGGTACTCCAATATTCTCAAATGAAATATTTCGAACACTGCGCTGCAAAACATGAAAAGCATAATTGAGAGGTTCTATAAGTATCAGTAAGCCTATTATCAAGGCCCTCAGCAAGCCATTAAAGTTTCTAACTCATTTCTGCTATGGACTATGGACATAATATTACTTGGTATAAATCTGACACGATATCCTTAGTAACGCTGTGCATTACACTTATTACACTTAATATAACACACCATTAGAAACATCATTTGATACTACGCAAATACCATACCAAATACAAAAAAATCAAAGAATAATCATTATTAGTGTTTTTTTGGTACATTTTTAACTGTTTTATAATTTTTGCTGTTTCAACATGTGTTGCTATAGTCAAGATAGTATACATTGCAACGTAAAATAGTTTGGAAAATCCAAAAGTGCACGCCTCATAATTTTTTTTAATAATTATTTATTAATTATTATTTTTGTTTATTTAATAACAATTAAACCACATCGAATCAGACCCTGAAAAATGAAAGGGTTCTATTCCTGAGCATACTCAAGCGTAAGAGAAAAAAAAAGACTCGATTAGTAAAGTATTTCGGTCGCTATCGTGTTAACAAGAAAAAGGATCCGCACATACAGACACACGGACGTCCAAGACAGAACTTTTTTAAACTGTTTTTTAACTAGTTTAAATAACAAAAATGACATCAAAAATATCATTAACGTTAAAAATAGTGTTTTTTCTTAATATGTGTGTGTATGTATTATCTTACAAGTGCAATGTATGATACATAAAGACATTTTAAGTTTGAAAAATCAGATGTTTTGCGCGAAGTGACAGTAGTACCCACCTCAACGCTTCGCTTATGAGGCGTGCAATAGAGTCACAATATATTTTGGCGACGAAGCGTATTTCGGGTACGCCCCATAACTAAGGCCCGGCAGACGCATAGTGTCCGCAAAGAAAAATGTGGGACGGGGATCCAGAATTAAGCGGGTCGACGACCCCTCGGGCGCCGTCTGCACCCCTTCACAAATCTTGCACCACTTAACACCATCCATGATAACAGCATAATATATTTTCACCATATCACACAATGTAGATATCTCCCCGCAAGAAACAGTAATAGCCGCAATAAACGGAACCGTATCATAAATTAATGGCATGGATAAATGTTGTTTTTCATCAAACAAGCTACTTACAAGTTTATTTAAAGCGTCAAATATCGAACTATGTTATTATCGTTATTATAATAGAAGCGGACCATAAATCTGTCTCGAAGGCATTCTTAAAGCTAGCAAAGGCTATTATTCACACTGGCAGGCGCCCGAGGTGTATGACAAATGATGAAGAGTGCAACGGTCGCGAGAAGACGGCAAAGCCGAAATAGACGGATACATATTACCTTCCCTGAAAAATCTTATTTAGAAAAGTATAACAACAAGGTAAGAAAGTTGTATAATCATTGCCTACACCATTTCATGTAACTGAAATGTCCATAATAAGAATTTTTTGTTGATTTTAATTTGTTTGTTATTAACTCAAAAACTACTTTCAAATTTACCAAATGAAAAACACATATTCTTTATCAACTAACATAAGTCAACCCCGGTGAAGCCGGGACAGGCCGCCAGTTATAATAGGCCAACAATTCCACAGTTCCCCCATTCCACAGATAAGCGCAATGTAAATAATTATAAATTTAAAGTATTTATCTACAAAGCTTTTCAACTTGTCCATTATATCAAAATTGAAAGCTAAACTTTGTCGGCTGTCAAAGGGATCATTACATAAAAGTGTTAAAGAGATTATAGACGCTTTCCCACAAACAAGTCAGGAAAGTAAGTGACGGCTCTGCAATTAACAGCTCCTGGCTTAATCGGATCGGTAACGGTTATTTCTTACAGTACCAAAATTTTTTGTAACACTTTGGTAGTCTTAGATTTAAACCTCACAATTTAAAAGAATACTTTTTATGTTTAAAAATCTATTATCAAAATAACCATGTTCATAATATTAACTTTCTTAGCAAAATACAGAATACTACACCGTATCTAAAATTTGAAATGCACATTCGAAGTAAATTAAAATAATTTATTTTCGTAGCATACATGCATATAGTAATTTTAAATGTATTTGTTTGTATTACACTCTACAAGTGCAACCGTGTAACTGATACTTTGATAAAACATATATTATTTTTAAGTAAAAATTCTGCACGGCTGTAGGCAATAGTAAACTTTCTAATGCTTAATTAATTTAATATATTACGCACACGTATTGGTCACGCACAACCCATTAACAATGCTACACATTTTGTTTCCTTTTCGTTAAGCGTTTAGTTTTTGTTAATCTTACAGCATTTCCTGTTATTACATAACGTAGTTTTCTTGGATATGTAAGCTATAGATATGAAATGAATGATGATTTATAGATAGGTACCTAGCGCCGATGAAAATGCTAAAATTATGGGTTCTATAAAAAAATCAACAGCTAATTTAAAAGTGCTAAATAAATTAAACACGACGTCATGACAGTACCCAAATGGAAAATAATTTAGTCAAAAACTAAAAAATACATTTCTATCCCCCTTTCTTGCTTCTGCGTTTGAAAACGGAAATCTATTTCACAATGAAAATATACTTAAATCTACCGAGTCTATTGATTAATTCGTCAATTCGGGAATTAGGACGCCAGATAGGCACAGATAACTACACATATTCTATATGAGGTTTACATGCTTCGTTTGCATCAGAGGTAAAATAAAATATGACTGAATATTGTAACAAGACATCTATTTTTGAAGGAGCCGATGGTCCAGCAGCCATATTGTCTGCAAGAAATAGTCAGGATAATTGAAATTCTGCTACAGTAACTCGAATCGGATTCCGTAGACGATTATAATCCTGCCTCGCTTATATTTCCATCCTTTTGAGAAATCTATTAGATGTTAAATCTCCCGCGACTTCATTACGAACCGAAACGCCGCACGAGGCATGTGCGTTCGCATTTACATTCATTTATACGTTACATAAATGTGAACAAGACGGTTTTCCTTTATTAGGCTACTAGCTTTCCAACCGCGGCTTCGCCCGCGCAGTCAAAGAAAAACCCGTATAGTTCCCGTTCCCGTGGGATTTCCGGGATAAAACCTATCCTATGTCCCGGGGTAAAAAGTAGCCTATGTCCTTTCTCGGGTATCAAAATATCTCTATACCAAACTTCATGCTAATTGGTTCAGTAGTTAAGGCGTGATTGAGTAACAGACAGACAGACAGAGTTACTTTCGCATTTATAATATTAGTATGGATTAAGCCGCTTATATGATTTGAAATTTTGAATTTATATGGTTTCGTAAGAAACGAAGGTATCGTGCCTGTAGAAATCCATTCTCGTATATTTTCATTCTTCTGGATTACTTATATGAATAAAAATAAACATATTTTTTCATAAATATATTTGTACATTTCAGATATCTAGTTAAACTTTGCGGGAGCGATTTGACTTTTTTAAAAAGAAATAAAATTAAATTAAAATTAAACTTATTTAATTACTTAACTATAACAAGTGGACGATTTGGAGTCACAAATGTTAATGCTCAGAATTACATACATTGTACCATCGATACAATATTGCGAAACAAATGTTTTTCAATAACTGCAATGCTTATGCTAAATTGCAAGAACTCTCCGGTGGTCTTGCTGAGGCCAGCGGAAGGCTATTGCTCAACCTAATACAGAGGGTTGGGGTGGATGCGTAACTCCTCCCTCCTTAAGTGCGAAATTATCGGTTTGTTCATTTTTAATAACTATCCGATGATTTCGCAGACATGTTACATTTAATATCTTATAACGAAGTAAGTAAAGTAAAAATAGAATTACAAGTACAAATATTAAAAATAGAGACGTATAGCCTAAAGTAGCACTGAATCTAAAATTTCTTTCACTGTTAACCATTTCACTATCACTGAACACTGATTGCTTTAATATCGTTGACATATATTTAACTTCGTCCAAGTTGATGCCTCGCATATTGAGTACACGTGTACTGGATAATATTGGAGTTCTATTCATAGGTAATTGCGGCAAAACTATAATTTTTGTTGGTTCCACAGGATCATTCTCAGTGATTACTTGGTGAGGGCGAATCGTTATATTCTGGATCTCGATGCTACATGGTTCGTCGATGGTCATTATGTATGTGCCCACGACAGGATATTTGCTGACATCACCATTGCAAATTTGAGTCAGAGTATTTCTGTATTTTGAGAAAGTATCCAACTTATAGGTGTGATTCTTTGAATTCTTACATTCTCTATATTGATTAGCTGTTGTTCACAGTGCATTAGGTTTCCTTCAAATTTAAGCAGTTGTTCTATGCAAGTAGTTTCAGGATATGGCGTTTGATTTTGTTCATCGCATAGGAATTGTTCTCCAGCAGCGAGCGATCGGCACGGTTTTACGACCGGTAAGTATTTCATTCCCTTTGCCAACAGGTAAGGATATTTAGGAAAAATGGAAACGGTATTACTATCGGATTCACGGTACATAGGTATAGAGTATAATTTGTAATAGTTATAAGTATAATTATCTGTAATTGGAACCTCCATTATGAACGTAATCTGGTTTTGTTTAATATACGATTTAACATTAATAGTTTCTTCTAGTTTTACTAAATTTGCCTCACTCGCTTTAAACACTAAATTTTCAGTTTGAGATATAAGAATTAAATGTTGCAACAGCTCAGTAGAATTAATAATACTTTGATGTAATATGGATACTTTACTAAATGCTAGAGCAGTCTCTATTTCTCCTAATTTTATAAAAATAGAACGAAAATTACTAACAAATAAATTTAAAAGGCTTACAACATAAGTAGTATAAACCCAATGATTATCCTTAGATGCTAATTCCTTAATCATAGATTCTACAATTTTTAAACGCTTATCTAATATATTAGAATTTTGATTTAAGACTTCAGTAGAATTGATAAAACTATCGAGCATTTTAGATATTAAGGTAATTTTATTTCTAATGATAGTCTGATCGTTTTCAAGTTTAGCTGTAAGTTTATCGTATCTAATTGCGTCACTATAGTCTAAATTTCCCGTTATAAGTTTAATTAAGGAACCCAGAGGGTTGAGGATACCTCTCTTGACGCGTTTGTGTGGAACTAACTGTTCGTATTTCTGAACCGTTATGTCGCGAATATATTCAGCGTGATATTTTGCCACTTGAAAATCGTGTAAGTATGAAATATTCTTATTAATTAAACTATCGAATTCACTGTATTTGCTAATAATTAAATTTAAGTCATCATTTATCTTATCTAAATTTAAAACCTTAATTATAGTCCAATAGTCTGTTTGGAGATATGCTTGCCCTTCTTTCACAGGATAAATTCCCGGGTTATGTTGAAGAAGTTGTAGTTGAAGGGCCAGCGCGGACCTCATCACTATCAGCCAACACCACCTGCGGAGGGCGTTTTACATTTATAATAGGGACCTTAGTCTTCCTTTTACCAATCTCTATCGGTATAACGTTCCTTGAACCTTGTCCTATAACCTTAGCTTTATGGAATCGCGGCTTATCCTTGCTTTTTCGCTTATTAACGTCTTTCGCAAATATAATTTTTCCTGAAGGGGGACTGATTTGATCTTCACCACCTCTCCTATCCTTTACTTTTTGCTTAGTTTCGATCATTTTCTCTGCTAAATGTTTATATAGAACCTTTAAACGTTTTGCATGGTCCTTAACCAATTGCTGTACATAATGCTTCTCGAAATCTGCGTTAAATAAGCTACCTGAATCAGTGTGACCAAATACTACTTCAAAAGGGGTTAAGCCCGTAACTGAATGAATTGAACTATTATAGGCAATAATTGAATACATCATTACTGATGCTGCATCCGTACATTTCTCTTCATACTTCGCACATCTATAAATTTCGCTAATGGTCGAATGTAAACGCTCAATTAATCCCATTGAATTAGGATTATTAGGTGAGCCGATATGAAGCTCGATTTTATGTAAATTCAAAAATTCTTTCATTAGCTCGTTGTTAAATTCACTACCGGGATCTGAACTAATCTTTCTAGGAGTGCCGTAAAACGAAAAATACTTCATGAGTGCACGCACTACCTCTGCCGTTGATCTATTGTCTATTGGAATGGCTTGACCTAACTTACTAAATGCGTCGATAATAGTTAAGTAATAATTTCCTTCTATCTGAAAAACATCAATAAATATTTCTTGGAAAGGCGCGTCTTGTGTTTGAGTTAACTGTAAAATGGGTTTAAAGGGATTACGATCATACTTCATTTTAGAACACGTTTCACAAGCATTAATAAGAGCTGAAATAGTTTCCTGCATATTGTGCCAAAAATAATTCCTACGTATACTTGCTAGAGTCTCTTTAATACTGCGGTGACACGTTTTGCCTTGATGGTGTTTTATTATAATAGCCTTTTGTTCCTTCTCATCTTCTATAAAAACTACACGCTCCGTACATTCAAATAACAATACTGTATCCTTTCTAAATAATTCTATGACAATGCTAGTGAACTGTTTGCGATGTTCATCATCTTCGAAATAAATGAAATACTTAACTTTCGGTTTAATATACTCTTTTAAAAATTGTTTTACTAGATCTGGGTTATTAGTGGGCAAGAAAACTTCTAAAACCTTTTGCTTTTCACGTGAAAGGTCGTGAACTTGCATTTCGTTCTTAAACCACGTATATACTAAAATTTGATTTGGTTTCGTATCTATTGCTTCATGTAATATAGGTATACCGGACGATTCTACTATATTAGCTGAATGAACTGTATCCGATTTTGACGTTACAGATGGTGACCTGACTGGGTAGTCACATGTTCTAGGAGAACTTAGCGCCGATAGAGTTTCAGAGTCAGGAATAGATATCGTTTCACTAGAATCGCGTTCTGGTATAGAAATTGTACTAGAGTCGTTACGCGTTCTTGGCCTATTGTCTCTATCGCCTATATTAACAACCATAGATTCGTTTTCATTATCGGAATGCGTAGCGTTAACTCTAATTCTAGATAAAGCGTCCGCGTTAAAATTTTGCTTCCCAGTATCAATCATAAATTTGGAATTAGTTTCAGGAATATAAATGTGTGGAAATTTCAGATTTGGATCGCAATTTAATTCTATGATTTTTTCTTTGTAGAGGCTTTCGTTTGAAAATTTTCTTCATCAGACGGAAGCACATTATCGTCTTGAGTATCGTCAGTGGGTGTATAAATCTCATTCGCGTCGTATTCGTAATTCGTATCGTAAGGATTAAAGCCATAATAATTCGTATAGTCGTTAGGATTATAGCCATAGTAATAATTATCATTATGTAAGTCGGTTTCATTCACTCTAAAACCTGGCTGAGTTATATTTTGTGGTCGAGGGGGTGCCGTCCTCATGGAAACGTCAGTAGACTCAAAGCGGTTATTTTGAGGAGGTCTTTGACCGAAATTCTGTGGCGTCATACCAAAAGTTTCAGGAGGCCTATAACCAAATTGTGGGTTTTGATTAAATGTTGGCCTATAACCAAATTGTGGATTTTGATTTAATGTTGGTCTATAACCAAATTGTGGATTTTGATTTAATGTTGGTCTATAACCAAATTGTGGATTTTGATTGAATGAAGGCCTATACCCGAACTGTGGGTTTTTATTAAACGGTGGCTTATAACCAAATTGTGGATTTTTATTAAACGGTTGTTGGGGTGTGAATTTAATACCAAATTTTTGAAGTACATTTGGTATCCCAAAATTAAATCTTTGTTGAGGATTTTGTAAAAATTGGGGCACCGTTGTATTATTATGGGTACGATTGCGCGACTGATATTGTTCGTGAAAATTAACTTCTTCCAACACAATTTCTAGAGCCTGTTCTAATGTATTAGGCGATTTCAGTCTAACAATTCGCACCATGCTTTCGGGCAAATTATACAAGAAAACGTTCAGGGCTGTATGATTATAAATCGCAATTTTCGCGCGTTTAATTTCCGTATCTACCGATAAATTAACCTTCGATATTAGTAACGATCTAATATTCTGTATCCTATTACAAAATTCAAGATAACTTTCCCCGGATTTTATTTTACAGGACTCGAGAGAGATTTTTATGCAATCCTCAGTTCGCGGATCACCAAAATGTTGTTCCAGCAATTCTTTTAGCGCGGGCCAAGTATTAATATCTTCGCGCTCGGATAATAACGCGGCGGCATCGCCTATTAATCTACTAGTTATAGCATGTAAAACGTAAATATTCTGCTCTTCATGTCCTCTAAATTTATTAATTATATATTCACATTTCCGAAAGAATAGATTCAAAATTCTTTTGTCTCCACCAAAAAGAGGAATAAGCTTTAACATATCACTCGGAATTGTTATCACGTTTACGCTTTCCATGTTAAATAAGTACAGAGTAATTAAAGTTCTGAAGTCTTTAACCAATTACAATAATTTCGAATTATAAAAATCACACACACAAATTTCAATTTAAAACACAATATAATAAAAATTCTTTAAATATAGCACAATAAAAAAAATTATATGTTATCAATTACTATAAAAATTAAAACTTGAAGTTAGGTATAAAATCACATATAAAATATAAAAATTATTAATTGAATTACGATCGATTTTGAGATCAATAAAATCAATTAATATTGATATTTCTTTATGCAAAAAATCATTTAATTTTCTAATTTAAAACTTTTAATTCAGTTACACTCTATAGTTAATTAGTCTGTGCAGAGTTTTATGCAAGACAATTACTTAGAATTAAATACGATATTTCTTACGTATAACTAACTAATTACTGATTTGATAGAATTTCATATCAAAACCAGATCCGTTATAATGCGAGACGTTCAATCCCAAAATAACAGTTAAAAATAGTTAAAAGTCAAAATTACACTCTCGTGAAAAGGATACGGGAATATATCAGAAAGGATGGCAAAAAGTTTTACTCACCAACCGATCGTCGATCCCATGTCCTCGTCGTGGTCGTTTAACAAATTTATTTCGGTTCTTTTAGGATAGCACGGCCTTTATAGCAATGTTCTAGGGCTAATTTTGAAGACCTCTAGACATGCAGACCTTATGTGGCTATCCTACCGGCTGCGCCAGTTAAACTTAGCGGGAGCGATTTGACTTTTTTAAAAAGAAATAAAATTAAATTAAAATTAAACTTATTTAATTACTTAACTATAACAAGTGGACGATTTGGAGTCACAAATGTTAATGCTCAGAATTACATACATTGTACCATCGATACAATATTGCGAAACAAATGTTTTTCAATAACTGCAATGCTTATGCTAAATTGCAAGAACTCTCCGGTGGTCTTGCTGAGGCCAGCGGAAGGCTATTGCTCAACCTAATACAGAGGGTTGGGGTGGATGCGTAACTATCTTATTATCAAATTCAATGAGGATTATATTGTCAACAACGAGATTATTTTGAAGTTATTGAAAAAAACGTAATAAATGGGTAGATGCCCTTGTCTTTATAACATGAAACCCTTGTCTATTATAATATGACCACTGAAATAAGCCTTAAAATGTAAGAAATTCTATTTGATGCAAAGATATTTGTGGATAATTGAATACCCTTATTCCATTATTATCAAAACACGGCTTTGCCACAATCTTATCTCCTTTGAATCCTTCAACAATTATTTAACGCAATCAAACTTCCAACAAACTTTTAATTACATTGTTGGAAATCAATTGACGCCTGACCTAAATCTGCATTTGAATAAGTATTCCGAGCTGAACTGGGGAATCGCATCGCGATCTTAATATTCCCAATCTCGTTATTGGATTGCAAACAGAAATGCAGTCAATGGTTGGTTGACAAACTCGCCCATTCGCTATCTACCTGGATAACATCAGCTATTCAATTAGTTAATGTGACCGGGAGGCAAATAAAGTACACGGCGCCGTTACGAAATTGAGTAAAAGTGAAATGATATGACGTTAGATTAAAATTACGGATATACAAATTAGACCGGACTCTCAGTGGAGTTTCGTTTGCAAAAATAGCGGACCTAAATCTGACTTCTGATATATATTGTATAGATCCCAGACATCCTATAGACAGATGTTGCCAACCAGTTTTGTGGTCCCACTTCCCCCACCCCGGTAATTAAATATGGCATACAAAGAAAAAAATAAAAATTTCCAAAACATGCCGTGTGGGGTATCAAATGAAAGAGCTTATTGAGTAGATCACGAATATATAGCATACTATAAACATTTCTTACACTTTCTCTAAGATTTTTTAGAAAATTTACGAAAATGCTCCATTTTTGAGTTAACTTTAAACCACTATAGATTGAAAACTCATGAATATATTTTTTAAATTATTATTTTAAATAATTAACAATAGTCCATTGTTTACGATTCAATAGTTCGTACAGTGAAATAGTTGCATGGGGGAGTGGGGGGAGCATTCAAAGATGGCGAGTATATTTTCAAGTTTATGCCAGAAATAAAGGCCTAATACAAAAATATCGGTGTCAGGGCTTAGAATAATTATCTCTGCACTGTCGTTGTGTTTGACAGAATGAAAAATATGGCAGAACATTCTTGAATCAGCCTCTGTGTGATTAGATTTCAAATCGGTAACTTCAGTGAAAGTTGCGCCTTGCAATTTAAAACATTTTGTGGGGTCATCAAATCCACCACATACATATAGCTCACTTATATTATATTACGAACTATTGAATCGTAAACAATGGACTATTGTTAATTATTTAAAATAATAATTTAAAAAATATATTCATGAGTTTTCAATCTATAGTGGTTTAAAGTTAACTCAAAAATGGAGCATTTTCGTAAATTTTCTAAAAAATCTTAGAGAAAGTGTAAGAAATGTTATAGTATGCTATATATTCGTGATCTACTCAATAAGCTCTTTCATTTGATACCCTACACGGCATGTTTTGGAAATTTTTATTTTTTTCTTTGTATGCCATATTTAATTACCGGGGTGGGGGGAGTGGGACCACAAAACTGGTTGGCAACATCTGTCTATAGGATGTCTGGGATCTATACAATATATATCAGAAGTCAGATTTAGGTCCGCTATTTTTGCAAACGAACATCTCCTTGGAGCCTGCTCTAAATAATTTTAAATGAAAACTAAATTAATATATTGCGTGTTAGCTATATAAGTTATATTTTTTAATTATGTCATTTAACCATTAACGCACAACTCAAAATTTATATAGAGTGCGTCTATAAATATAATGGTATAATTCACTAGCGAGCGTGATTTTAAAAATATATATAAGTAGGTACTTTAGATCATGGAGGGGTATATATATACCTATCTGATAATTACATATCTTAATATATATAAAAATCTCGTGTCACAATGTTTGTCCTCAATGGACTCCTAAACCACTTAACCGATTATAATAAAATTCGCACACCATGTGCAGTTCGATCCAACTTGAGAGATAGGATAGGTTTTATCCCGGAAATCCCTCGGGAACGGGAACTATGCGGGTTTTTCTTTGAAAACGCGGGCGAAGCCGCGGGCGGAAAGCTAGTCTGTACATAAAACATACAAGTATGTATTATAAATCCTGCATTCTCATATTTTTATGCTTGATAGTTAGTTAGACGTCTAAGTAAGGTTTAAGTTACAAACTAAAGCAATTGAGTTATTAACTATGAGTTTCAACTATTAGTTTTACATAATCTTGACCACGTGTAAACTTAATAATAAAGGGTCTTAACAGAAGCAAATTGAATATGGCCACCATGGCTCTACCTCCATAGGTTCGCTGCCTTCTACGGTTATAAAGCTTTTAATTAAACGGAATAGTACCTACCGGGAAATAATTTACATAGTGAAGTCGCTTGTTTATTTCGTAGAACCTTACGGGTTTTTTTTTATCTATCAGAACCTGAAACTATTACTATCACCTTCCTTTTTGGTGTTTCTTTTCTTTTCAATAAAATACTGCATTCACTGATATCACTATTCACTGATGATATGAAGAACAACAAGTGGGAAGTATAAATAGTTTTGTACGTTGAATTGTAAATTCTTCAAAACTAAAATAGAGTCCTCTTTTTTGTCCTTCAATCAATAAAAACTTTACGTAAGGGATTTGACACAATTTAAGATAGCCAATAATGCATTCTAAGCTCAATTTATCTTATCCGGCTCATAAAACTTTCCGAGACAAGATACGAGGGATCAACTTCGCCCAAGTATTTCTAAGATGCCTTTGGATGTGACTGCGATTCATTTTTATGATTGTATCAAAACAACAATGATTAGGAGTGATGGGCCGAATGTGGATTGAACCGAATTCGAACTTCGGCCGAACATTCGGTACATGACAACGCCGAATTCGAACAGCGATTCGGCAGATCTTCCCGCCTTTTATTCAATGAGTCATTCATGTTATCATTACCTAACATTATGTATGATTAAAAATAAATAATTATTTCCTTTTCATACCTAATTCTGCGTTTCACTTCATTAAAATAATATAATTCCATTGACTTTGAATACTCAAGAAATAATAAAGTTTGTGACTTCATAATACATTTCACCTAACTAAACCTATAATTAAATAAATTATTTTAATTGAACATAATTATTATCGATGCTCATTCTCTCTCGAAAGGGATATCGGCGTGATATGTATGTATGCTGGTCCACCTACTACTATGACGATGATGTAACGAATTTCGGCCGAAGTTCGGTATTATGAACCGAATTTCGGCCGAATGACGAAATTCGGTTTAATGTGCCGAATTTCGGTTAAACCGAATGTGAAACGAACTTCGGCCCATCCCTAATGATAAGTCAATCTTTTCAGATTAAAAACAAATGTTGTTAAAACAATCTATAACAATCACATAACAATTATATATCTAGTTTTGTATTAGGTTTGGTTGGATAAATGGATTATGCTCCCTCTTTTCCAATTTATCCTCCTTTCTAATGTCTTAACCTGGAAAGTTAATTAAAACAATTATAACCGATTGTAATAGATGTAGCTCGAAGCTATTATGTTAAACAACCCTGGTAGCAATCGTAATAAGACTTTCGATTTTGTAGGATTTATATTCAGACCACCCTTTTAAGAGGCAATCCACATCCTGAGAAAAAATGTTATTGCTGTGAGAAGAAATATTTAATAGCAAAAAAGACCATTCAGGGATTGGAGTTAAAAATGTGTCTAAATATTACGAACGTTTCCAACGCGCCATCTCAAGTATGCGTTCTAAGCAAAATAAAATGCGCGAAATACTTGGCATTTCATTTTAAACCAGCTCGTTAACCTTATTACGGAGTGTGAGTCTTCCTTTTCACCGAATGTAAATAAGTATACCGAACTAACAACATCGCGTCACCAACTGTAATAAACTGTGTTCATTGCAGTTAGCTTACACAAACCGAAACGTTTTGTGTAAAGCCTGGTATTAAAGGCTTCATTATATCCAATATTATTCGTCCTTTATTTATGTCATTGATATACCTATTAAATAATTTGAACTTATAATAATTTCACAAACAATAAATATCTAAATAAGTCTCTACACAAATAATCTTAAGCACAAAAATTTAAATATAAATACATATTCATTTTAAAACTTATAATAAATGGGAAAGTTTTTGGGAACACCTGCGAATTGCACCCCTTCATTAAATTTTCTAAGGCTTTATAATTATGCTAATGTCTTGAGACAATTCAACCAACTCCTTTAGCTATGTAAAAAGAAAAACCAACATAAAATATTATTTTTAACATCTTATTTAATTTATCAGAATATGAAGATAGAATTACTTATTTTATCCAAGTTTCATTTATTTATAATTTTGTGGTAATGAAGGAATTGCATGTTAGATGATTAATCGCCTTAAATTAAACGTCTACGTGAAAAGCAAACGTCTTCAAGGATAGCAATTATTTTTCTTGCGCGCTATTATGATAAATAAAGATATTACTTCAATGAAAACTGAAATATACATTTTATGAATACGGTACGGAGAATATTTCAAATCATCATAAATTATTGTCCTTAACTAATCAAGGACGAAACTGAAAACAAATACATAATAGTATCACAGATGATTATAGTCCTATAGATAATATTATCCATCATAATACCCAAAGGTCATCGTTATGACCGTTCGTCGTAGTTAGGGACAAACTTATCCCTGGAACCTAGAATAAGTTACAATAGTTGGTACAACTAACCATCACAATATGCATAGATATAATTTGTAGCTTAAAATTATATTTAGTTCTAATTAATATTAAGATTAAAATAAAATTATCAATTTAAATAAGACTTGTTAATGTACTTCTGTTTGTATAATTTTTGGCTATCGATGTCTTTTTAATTTGAATTACTGTTTGGCTATGATATTATGTATATTTCAATTTTCAACAGTTCAAGAAATATTGATGGAGCTTCAAAACAAACTTCTATCTATAACCGAAATGAAACATAATAAATTATGAAATGAAAAAGTATGATGGATGTAGGTTATAGGTATGTACTTTAATTTAATTTAATTGAAAATCACGATACAAATAAATGTCGGGGGTGACACAGGCTGTCTCGGCAAGCATGATAAACAATCGTGAAACATTTCTCTAGTCGCCCGACTTCACTAATAATTAATTTCTTGATATGTTTATATATATTTAATTTATCGGCGTGCATGTATAAATGTTTCTGTTATTATTTCGTTAAATTATCGTATTTTACTTTCCTATAAAAAATATATATATCTATGTAAAGTTTGTGAATATTTATTGAACAAATTTGGAAAGTACATACAATATATTTGATTACAACCGTATAGTAGTAATTAGTAGGCATACAAAGACAATATATTTTTATGTAACAGGGTTGTTATTAATAAATACAATGAAATCAACATACATATATACAATATCTATTCTGTAAACACTATCAAGCTTTTTAGATAAAGATATAATAAATGGTAAAAAGTATGTTTAAACTTTAAAACTTCAGGAATTGCAAGCTGCGAATCAGCGAACCATGTTAGTTGAAGCTTTAAAATGTTTTAAAGTAGCTATGAAAAGATCTTTCTACGGTGTATCACGCGTCGACGCAATAAATGCTATGAATTTCATAACAGAAATTGCTCCATTGGGGAACTATTTAAAATCAATAGCGCGTAACAACCTTAAGAATGGGTATAAAGTCAAATCACCAATCAACTTTTAGTTGATACGTGTAATATTCAAGACCAAATATAAAAAATAAAATATATGTAAAACTTGATGATATTTTCGATTATATTGTCAGATCAAAAACATAAAATATTGAAATTGACTCGATAGAAAAAATTCACGAAGTTACCTCTAAATTTCACACTTTTACGTTTTTTACTTGACATGGTAATACCTATTATGTTCTTTTTTTCATAAACAATTATATTGAAACATTTGTCAGAACTTTGTAAGACCACTTTTTTGTAATTGCTTTTAGTTTTGGTTTAATCACGATAAAACACTTTTGGCGCTTACTATATTTTTAATTACGCAAGAAATCATCTTGCATCGCACGTTCTAGGAGCTTCAAACATAATTCTATTTCATACATCAGACGCTATCGCTCCGTTGAGACGAGTAGACCTTGCTCAAATTGCTGTGCCGCGCGCCGATTTTTTAATAATATTGTTTTAATATTGTTTTTTTGAAAATGGTAAACAACAAAAGAACATTGAAACTTCAGAAACGAGAACTAAAAGAGATTCATATTTAAATGATATCTAACTAATTTTCGAAGATAAGTTAATATACCTACTTAGTATTGTAATCATATTAATAAATAATTATTATTTATAATAAATAATAAATAATTATTATTTATAATAAATAATAATTATTATTATTTATTAATATGTATTAATAAAAAATAAGACTTGATTCATTTCAGAAACTTTATGCAGGTGAGTTTAGATATCTATTATTTTCGTAAATTCGTTTCCGCGGGCTGAGTATAATTGACGCGACGATCTTAGGTTTACATAGGTACCTAGTTATATGGATATAAATATTTCATTCATAGTTTTACATCAATAAAATCAAGAAAGATTTATAGTATATTTTTTATGAATTATAATATTATTAGCTAAAGCTAAGACATACATACAAACATACAAAAATTTGAAAAGCTATATTTATTATTTATGTACTTATAGATATTATGTAATATTATTATGTAATACAGATTGTGAATATATTATATATTATATAGGTATATACTATTCACAACCTGTTTACGTTTTTTACTGGAACAACCATAGGAATCTACAAATAGGTAGTAATCTACCTACCTATTTGTAGATAAATATGATAATATGTTTCCGCGGGCTGAGTATTGACGCTACGATCTTAGGTATACATATATGGATATAAATATTTCATTCATAGTTTTACATCTATAAAATCAAGAAAGATTTATAGTATATTTTTTATGAATTATAATATTATTAGCTAATGCTAAGACATACATACAAACATACAAAAATTCGAAAAGCTATATTTATGTACTTATAGATAATCTATAATTATTATGTAATACAGATTGTGAATATATTATATAGGTATATACTAAAAAACATGCCTAGATATTACTTTGAGTTGTCCGTATGGTGGAGGTAAGTCCCACGAAAATCGTTATTTGACGACTTTTTACAAATGGGTCTCACACAGTCTACTAAATTAGCTATCTATCACTACCATACCTACTAAATTAGCTTAGCTTACAAAAAAAATTAGCTGGTAAATTAGCTTGGAGAAATTTTTGCGTTTGTAGTAGTGTATGGTCAGCAAATAAAAAAAACAACATTTTATTTTTAGTTTTTATTATAATATATAATATTATATGGGATTTTAAATCTAATATCTAATATTCTAATATCTGATCTGATAATATTATAAAGGCGAAAGTTTGTATGGATGTATGGATGTTTGTTACTCTTTCACGTAAAAACTACTGAACCTATTACAATGAAATTTAGCACACATATAGAGGGTAACTTGGATTAACACATAGGATAGTTTTTATCCCGGAAATCCCACGGGAACGGGAACTATGCGGGTTTTCCTTTGCAAACGCGGGCGAAGCCGCGGGCGGAAATCTAGTCTAGTCTAGTATATCATAAAGGCGAAAGTTTGTATGGATGTATGGATGTTTGTTACTCTTTCACGTAAAAACTACTGAACCGATTACAATGAAATTTAGCACACATATAGAGGGTAACTTGGATTAACACATAGGATAGTTTTTATCCCGAAAATCCCACGGGAACGGGAACTATGCGGGTTTTCCTTTGCAAACGCGGGCGAAGCCGCGGGCGGAAATCTAGTTAAACTATATGTGTTTCTCCTCTGAAAAAGATGAGACTTTATTTTAATATTTGCACATTTAACATACGTATAACTTTTACATTAACAATTAACAATATAAAGTTACAACACTTACACACAAATTAAACACTTCAACAAATATTATAACAATAATAACAAATAATAACAACAATCAACAAATACAAAATTTAACAATTACGTAATAATTATAACTTTTGAATGAAATGTGTGCTTTATGTTCTAACGGTACCAAGCGACTGACGAAAGACTGCACGTGGCACCTGCGGACAGCGTAAACTGGTTTATTCTGGTTTTGTGCGTGTTTCCACTTTCAACTATCAAGTGACGATTTATTTACTTGTTTTGTTTCGTAATTATTATGGTCAAATATTAATAACGAAACAAATTATTATGGACACGATATTTTATTGTTTCACGGTAGTCGTCTTGTCGTTTGCTCAAGGACGTGAAATTGAATGATAATTATATTTTTTTTTAGGGTTCCGTACCTCAAAAGGAAAAAACGGAACCCTTATAGGATCACTTTGTTGTCCGTCCGTCCGTCTGTCAAGACCCTTTTTCTCAGGAACGCGTGGAGGTATGAAGCTGAAATTTATATCAATTACTCAGGTCTACTGTCCCTTGAAGCTGTGAAAAAATCAAACTTCTAAGCCAACGCAATCAAAAAGATACAGCCGTTTATGCCGCAAATTTTCGACACTTGCAAGGGAATCAAAACCTACAGGGTGCTTCCCGTGAACTCAGAATCTTGAAATTTGGTACGAAGCAACGTCTTATAGCATAGATAAAGGAAAAATTACGAAAACCATAAATTTTTAGTTACATCACATAATATATTTTTTTTTAATAATTTTAAACTTACTACCCATTTCCTCATAAACGCGTAGAGGTATTAAATTGAAATTCATACCAAATACTCAGGTCTATAATACCTTTAAGCTGTAACAAAATCAAACTTCTATGTCAACGCAATCAAAAGAAACAGCAATGTACGGAACCCTCGGTGCGCGAGTCCGACTCGCACTTGGCCGGTTTTTTATAAAGCCAAAACCATTTTCTTTCAAATAAAAACTTTGAAAACAAAAATCAGAGTGTTGCTAGGAATAAGTATAAAATTAAATAGTAATGTTAGGATATCGAAACATTTTTGTATTCGTATAGGAGCTACCGACGTTGACAAGTGAGAATTTTAGTATAGTTGGTTCTTTGATATACTGTTCCTCTTGCTATTTCGGTTAGACTCCGGGCTGTCTGGCTGGTCGCAGTGGTTGCGTTTAGTAGTGCGCATCTTATCTGTACAGGATAATTTCCTCAATTTTAAGTCATTTTTTAACGCGTAATTTTTAATATTTTGCCTTTAGATAGATCCATCAGACATAGTTTTTTTATTGCAAGACGTTTTTTTCGTTGTTAAATAGGTGCCAGACGCAATTTTTTATTTCGTTTTTATAAAAAATTCAAATTATTTTAGAATGTCTGTAAATTTCATAGTATGTTCTTCAAACATAATATAATCTAAAATTAATTAGCCAGACGCTAATTCGATTGTTAAGTATTAAATAATGTGTATAAATAAAAAAAAGTAATGAAGCATGCAGCTCATCAGCTAGTGTATTTTAATTATGCGACAGGAAATAATTGCAAGAATACAATATTATTTACACTTGTTCTTATAAATAAAAGCTAAAATGAAAAAAAAAACATAAAAGTGAAAAATAAAATATTAAAGTTACCATACATTGAAAATAGAATAAAATCTATATCAATGAAGGTTAAACAACTACATTGTTAAATTTAAAAAGCCATCTTCATAATCATCATCATCTTCCCTCACACTGTCAGAATTATTTATGTTATCGTCTAAGGAATTGTTATTGTTTTCCAATATTCCATCATCTGTAAACAACTAGAAAATTAGTTTCAATAATGATGTACACACATACACACACACACAACACACACACACCACACCACACAAGACACACACACGTGAACACACACACAGTACACACTCGCATGTTTAAGTTTGTATTGAATTTAACTAAAGTAGTTAACATGAATTTATATAGCTAGTATACTAGCGGTCCGCCCCGGCTTCGCCCGTGGTACCTACATGTTTAAACTATCCTATCTCTCAAGTTGGATCGAACTGCACATGGTGTGCGAATTTTATTATAATCGGTTAAGTGGTTTAGGAGTCCATTGAGGACAAACATTATGACACGAGATTTATGTATATATATTCAGATTAATGAATTAATATTGTTATCATCATCACTACATGGTATAAAACAAAGTCGCTTTCTCTGTCCCTATGTCCCTTTAAATCTTTGAAACTACGCAACGGATTTTGATGCGGTTTTTTTAATAGATAGAGTGATTCAAGAGGAAGGTTTATATGGATAATAACACCCATTAAATAGTGGAAAAGTACTGTTATTTTTGAGGTTTCTAATGTGATGTCGTAAATAATTACATTTTTTCCACATACAGTGCAAACGCAGGCTGAACCCTACGAGTTTTATCAAAATAATGTACTAACTATAATAGTACACATTGAAAAGGTCTACAGAAAAGTCCGTGATGGTATATGTCTATCTCTTATGGATAACCCACAATAACTTTTTTTGTCATTTACTTTTTACGACAAATAATAATGGCTAATTTTCGAAGCGATTTTAACCAATAGGTACAGCATTAATCCTTAACCAATTAAAGACCTTGAATACATTGTTCATTTAATATAGATCTATATGGCCCTTTACACCGTATGATTTAAGTGAATATTTTCGAAGATATTACAGATTTAAAAATTGCGGGACGTAGCGTTTGCGGCGGTACCGGCCGGCCGCCCGGCTATATATTTTATACCCGTGCGAAGCCGGAGCGGGCCGCTATGTTTTTATATTCAACGTTCACAGTTTTTCTGTAGTGTATTTAGTATCAGCATTGCACCCGTGCGAAGCCAGGGCCAGGCGGGTCGCTAGTTAGTTATAAAAAATATTGTTTTGTATAGAAGATTGTTGATGTACCCTAATAGTTTATTTTTATAGCCTAAGGAATAAAATGTACCAATGGAAGGTACTTGTTCCCACAACACAGGGAATCCTAGATTAAGAACAATTCAATTTCTATGCATCGTATATTTTCGATAAAAAAAAGTTATTTTTTATTGTTATTTAATTTTCGCGGCCGACCCTTTCTATCTCTCTTGCACTTTAAACTATCTCTCCATATACACAATCACCAAATTGTTATACTTACCTACTTTCACTACGTTTTTATTTATACACATTATTTAATACTTAACAATCGAGTTAGCGTCTGGCTAATTAATTTTAGATTATATTATGTTTGAAGAACATAATATGAAATTTACAGACATTCTAAAATAATTTGAATTTTTTATAAAAACGAAATAAAAAATTGCGTCTGGCACCTATTTAACAACGAAAAAAACGTCTTGCAATAAAAAAATTATGTCTGATGGATCTATCTAAAGGCAAAATATTAAAAATTACGCGTTAAAAAATGACTTAAAATTAAGGAAATTATCCTGTGCAGATAAGATGCGCACTAAAAAACGCAACCACTGCGACCAGCCAGACAGCCCGGACTCTAACCGAAATAGCAAGAGGAACAGTATATCAAAAAACCAACTATACTAAAATGACTTTTTTTTTAACGTTAATAGCTCCCGTACCATATAGGCCTGAACGATATAGTGGAAACGCGCTCTAAGATCTGAGTAATATACACACCACTACATATGCAAAAATTTCTCCAAGCTAATTTACCTTGTACTAATATTATACTAATGTTGTACTAATATTATAAATGTGAAAGTAACTCTGTCTGTCTGTCTGTTACTCAATCACGCCTACTGAACCAATTTGCATGAAATTTGGTATAGAGATATTTTGATACCCGAGAAAGGACATAGGATAGGTTTTATCCCGGAAATCCCACGGGAACGGAAACTATGCGGGTTTTTCTTTGACTGCGCGGGCGATGCCGCGGGCGGAAAGCTAGTATAATATAATATCTACACAACAATATAACATTCATTCAAATCATACAAACAAACAGACATAAACAAACAGACAGATTTTTTTACGGATTCGTGCTCTATACTGTTTCCCTAATATTGTTTTTTTGAATATATTACATACGTATATACACTTTTTTTACTGTTTTATTATATGTATAGATTATCATCAATAATTATAAATAAAAAATAATAATGAATTATCATATTACATAATATTTCAACTTCACTGTTTTATATACTTAATTATTTCATTAATATACCTACTACCGAAAATACGCGTTGAACGAGCGAAGAATATTGTGTTTAATTTAGCGTCCGATGAACTTTACGTGTACGATGAGCCGGGTGTATGATGGAAGAATGATTGCGCGCGGCATGGCGCGCTATGGCCCCGCCCATTAAACTATAGAAATTCTCTGGCTTTATGCCCCCTCTTAAGAAAACTAACTAGGTCATAACTAGGCCTATCCAATTTATATAGTATTGAAATATATTTATTTTACTCTCCTTTAGGTTAACACATTATCTCAGGTTCAAGATGTAGTTAGTACCTACGTTATAGACTACAAGCCCATGTTGAAAAAATTATGGGTCATTTGACCCACCAGCTGACCTATCTAGAACGATATAAGAGCATAAAATAATAAGATTCAGCACTATGACGTCACTTGTAAGCTGTCCACCTGAGTGCAGATGAGAATTCGAAAGTTCAGGTAGAGATTTTTTCCCCTTGTCTCCATGATTTTTGTACGGCGTTGCGGAATAATGGATTAAAAGCAGTAGGTATAGAACATACTATTTCTACAGAGATGCCGTACAAAAATGGTGATCCACAAAGTCGGAATGTATTTTTATTTTTCGACAATTGCCGGGCTAAATTTGGTCATTTGATTATGTCGGTCTGATCTGGATATAATTTTATTGGTAATTTCTAGAAGGAAATTCTATAGGCATATGTATACTATACATAATTATTCAACATTCGTTCATCGAATACAATTCCATATACCTATGTAACAAAGGACCCCAAATTCACAACAATGCTAGAGGAGTGTAAAGCGGCTTATCTTATTGAAGCAGTCTTCAGTAGGTTGTTCTGAAGAGAAATGCGGCTTCGAAACGTACCTACGTGGTACGGAGTATTATGTCTACAACGTTTAGTCGCGTTACATTAATATAATACGTATAATATACATTCAATTTAACGATTTCCTGTGACATATGTATTAAATATTACATGTATCACGACAGTAAATATATTATAATTTTACGTATCGCTTGTATCACTCGCGTGTGGCCTGAAAAGAAAGCAACAAAAGTACCTATTATCATCCTATTATACAATCTAAGATATAATATGTGTACGATATTTCGTGAAGATTTAATCAGCTTAATATGCGAGAAACAACACCATAGACCAATCCATTTCACATTCGTTACTAACTTCAGCGTTTGTAAAAAATAATCCTCGGTTGCGATAATTGTAAGCCTTCTTAAAATTAATTATTTCTATTTGTTTTCGTTGCAATGTCTATCATTTTTAAATACCCAAGAGTGTGAACTCATTGTCTAAGTTACAAAAGATAACAATTAATTACTTTATCTTCAGAATTTTGTCATTTAATAGATACGATATATTCATACATTCCCTTATATTCCATGAAAAATAGTTTAGAGACTGTTCGCCCTTAGTGACAGCAAAATTGATTTTCCGTTTTTCATACGGACTACGGCGTTCATAGTCACTTGATTTTTAAAATGTTCATCAAATTATCTGATTGCTGGTCTCCTGTTTGCGTAATAAATTGGACTGACTAACGAGATCCCTTTAAAACAATGAGTTTTTTTAATCTGTTTCTATCTTCTCATCCTTTATATTCCTATTATAATGGAGTTATGTCATAGAGTCTAACTTTTCCACTACTAAATCTATTAGATGGAAGATGGTTATAGTTCAGGATCCATCGCCCATTTTTGCACTTGATTACTATCAAGCTAATTTTCCGTGAGTATAGCTTTATTTTGATGATACGCCCAATAATTTCCTGTACAAAACTCTCGATTGTGGCAGCTTACAAGCAAGCAAGGATAAAATGTTTTGATTTGATGGTTCTCAAATATTTATTACGCAATTTGTAGGACAATATGTCTGTTGAATTATATAAATACTAGCGACCCGCCCCGGCTTCGCACGGGTGCAATGCTGATACTAAATACACTACAGAAAAATTGTGAACGTTGTATATAAAAAGTAAAAACATAGCGGCCCGCTCCGGCTTCGCACGGGTATAATGCTAGGCGTCCACTAGGCGGATCGGGCCGGGCCGCATCGCAACGCAAAAATACGCTGGCCTATGTTTTGTATGAAACATCGTCCATTAGCGACGGATCGGGTCGGGGCGGGCCGCAACGCATTGGCGGATATCGCTTCGCAGGCGGATTTCTGCCGGCGGTGCGCTGCGGCCCGGCCCGCCCCGACCCGTCTAGTGGACGCAGGCAGGCGGATTTGTGCGGCGAGCGTCTGTTAGATAAAATCCGCCTAGGCGGTCCGCCGCGCCCCGTACAGGTGGACGCAGGAGCAAACAGCGCGTCCATTAGAGACGGCCCGTTGCGATGCGACCCGCCCCGATCCGTCTCTAATGGACGCCTAGCATAAAAGCCGGGCGGCCGGCCGGTACCGCCGCAAACGCTACGTCCCGCAATTTTTAAATCTGTAATATCTTCGAAAATATTCACTTAAATCATACGGTGTAAAGGGCCATATAGATCTATATTAAATGAACAATGTATTCAAGGTATTTAATTGGTTAAGGATTAATGCTGTGTTGGTTAAAATCGCTTCGAAAATTAGCCATTATTTGTCGTAAAAAGTAAATGACAAAAAAAAGTTATTGTGGGTTATCCATAAGAGATAGACATATACCATCATGGACTTTTCTGTAGACCTTTTCAATGTGTATAATACTTAGTACATTATTTTGATAAAACTCGTAGGATTCAGCCTGCGTTTGCAATGTAAGCGGAAAAAATGTAATTTTTTACGACATCACATTAGAAACCTCAAAAATAACAGTACTTCTCCACTATTTAATGGATGTTATTATACATATAAACCTTCCTCTTGAATCACTCTATATATTAAAAAAAACCGCATCAAAATCCGTTGCGTAGTTTCAAAGATAAGATAAGCGTACAAAGGGACATAGGGACATAGGGACAGAGAAAGCGACTTTGTTTTATACTATGTAGTGATTAACTAAGTGAAAACAAAAAAATCAGCTGGTTAGTAATCATTTATGATGACCTCGTTATCGATACACATTGGAAAGAGGGGACTCTTTGATCAAACCATACATTTTGTAGGACAAATATTTTTTCGAATAATTTAGATCTTGAGATTTAACAAAAAAAATTCAGTTAGTAAAAATATTTGAGAACCATCAAATCAAAACATTTTATCCTTGTTAACTCTGTAAGCTACCACAATCGAGAGTTTCGTACAGGAAATTATTGGGCGTATCATCAAAATAAAGCTACTCACGGAAAATTAGCTTGATAGTAATCAAGTGCAAAAATGGGCGATGGATCCTGAACTATTATGGAAAATGAGCAAAAATAATTTTAGTGTTGGAATAGCAATATAGTACAACGAAATGGTGATGTATTAAACTTATCGAAGATCATACTATGGTGTCATATTTTAAGGAACTACCTAGTTGTAAATGTAATTGTAATGTTCCTTCATAGATTATTCAACGAAAATGCATTCAGGTGTTATCAGTTAATTCAAACAGTTCAATTTCGAAACAATTCGTGCAATTTAATTTTCAAACATACAGTTTCCATTAAAATGTGAATACTTACGAATGCACGATGAGTACATTCCTACTAGTCCGTTTTCTTATGGGCATGCTTGTATGGAAAGGTATACATTTTTGAGTAAAGCAATGCCATTTGGTACGAATGTTTTACTCGTCCACCTAAGCCCAAATCGCCCTGTAGCCAGTCATTACTCCCCGGCAGGAGGGAGGGAGGGGGGGTTGAAGAACAGAGCGCCCGGCGCTCCGAAAAAAAATTCTGGCGGATTAATTTGGACCTTTGAGTCGAATTTGGTGTCGTTATCAGGTAACTAGATGATGCCCGCTTCATTCCCTATACCAGGTTTTTAGGGTTCCATAGCAAAATATGTCACAATCCTTAAAATAAAAAACTTTTAGTAGTGAAAAAATCCAAACAAACCAGTATAGTTTTATATTTTTGTATCAAACTTGGTTTATAAAAAATACTGTCTGAAAGGCCATTTAATGCAGATTATAAGAACATTAACATGTAACATATATTTTACCATTTTAAATGTAAAAAAAAATATACAAAGTACAAAAACGTTCGACAGCGCAGCGTAGGGGACGGCTAATAGACCCGAAAAACAAGCAATACTAACAAAAAACAAACAGCTAAGTGCGAATCTGACTCACTCATCGAGTGTTTCGTACTTATTTGTCCAATACCATGTTAACTGGTCTGGTAGGACCTGGATATCTGATACTCACAAACTTGCGTCTATATTATAATATTAGTGTGATTTTTAATCATCTTTAAATTATAAATGAAGTCAGGTAACATTGTTAAAAATAAAGATATATAATAATAGAACGTTATAGTATTAATAATAATGACAACCACCTCCACAATTACATAATTAGGTACCTATATTAGAGCTGGCGTTTAAAACACTTCAATCTGGAATGCAAGATTTCACGCACCGATATCTTATTAATTCAAAGCTTCTCTTTTCTTTTTATTTCAGATGGGGAAGGAATATTCAAATTTTTTTGTAGGCCCCCAAATATACACAGCCTGTAAAACTGCCCTTAAGGTTGTTTAAGGGCAGCTTCTGTGGGAGGAAAATTTTCTATTTGCTTTTATGTTAAAAATTGTTTGCAACCATCATTTACTGTCACAGCGGGGTATGATCTGAAAAACAAACATGTGCTTATAATACTTATAAAAATATAAGTTCTGGTTAAGAGTATCTTTAAAATATCGTGACCGTCCTTACCTATCATGCATTGTAATCACAAACTTTTCAATTTCACTGTCTGCATATTTCATATGACATTCGTATATGCCTTCCATGCCTCAAATGCATGTGTACCTATAGTTCTTATAGACCTTCTAGCTTTGGAACACATGATATTCTGTACTAGCTATATGTGTCGACTGTTCTTAACATTATTTTGGCTACTACTACTATATCGTGTGTTCCAAAGCAAGAAGGTCTAAAAGAACTCTATGGGTACACGTCGGCACAGGACGAAATCATCAATACCTGGCATGTAACTAGCTTCATGTTTAAATAATGGTCTTATTAGTAGTTACATATTATTATGTAAAATTAAATTGTACCTTAATATTGACACGATTTTATAAGAGCAAATAAGGAGTTTCTTTTTTCCGGTTCTTCTCCATACTGTATACTGCTTTCCGAATCGGTGATAAATGTTAAAAAAATGTTATGACGATTCAAAATTGCTTTTATAAGAAGTCTAATTAAATAAATAAATGTAAGAGTTTCAGTTTACTACCCAAATTAATTTCTTTACAAATAATACTTAAGAAATGGTTTTCTTGTATCAGGTCCACAAAGAACACACGTTTTGCCCTTATTTCATTATTTTACGAGATGTATGCAAGACGCAAATAAACTGCATTTGAGGCATGGAAGGCATATCCTAAAAGTTAAAGCCACACGAGGGTATGAAGCACTTTACAGTGGCAAATATGCAGACAGTGAAATTAAAAAGTTTGTGATTACAATGCATGATAGGTAAGGACGGTCACGATATTTTAAAGATACTCTTAAGTCTTAACCAGAACTTATATTTTTATAAAGTATTATAAGCACATGTTTGTTTTTCAGATCATACCCCGCTGTGACAGTAAATGAGGGTCGCAAATAATTTTTAACATAAAAGCAAATAGAAAATTCGCCTCCCACAGAAGCTGCCCTTAAACAACCTTAAGGGCCGTTTTACAGGCTGTGTATATTTGGGGGCCTACAAAAAAATCTGAATATCCCTCCCCCATCTGAAATGAAAAGAAAAGAGAAGCTTTGAATTAATAAGATATCGGTGCGTGAAATCTTGCAGTTCCGGATTGAAGTGTTTTAAACGCAAGCTCTAATATAGGTACCTAATTATGTAATTGTGGAGGTGGTTGTCATTATTATTAATACTATAACGTTCTATTATTATATATCTTTATTTTTAACAATGTTACCTGACTTCATTTATAATTTAAAGATGATTAAAAATCACACTAATATTATAATATAGACGCAAGTTTGTGAGTATCAGATATCCAGGTCCTACCAGACCAGTTAACATGGTATTGGACAAACAAGTACGAAACACTCGAAGAGTGAGTCAGACTCGCACTTGGCTGTTTGTTTTTTGTTAGTATTGCTTGTTTTTCGGGTCTATTAGCCGTCCCCTACGCTGCGCTGTCGAACGTTTCTGTACTTTGTATATTTTTTTTTACATTTAAAATGATAAAATTTATGTTACATGTTAATGTTTTTATAATCTGCATTAAATGGCCTTTCAGACAGTATTTTTTATAAACCAAGTTTGATACAAAAATATAAAACTATACTGGTTTGTTTGGATTTTTTCACTACTAAAAGTTTTTTATTTTAAGGATTGTGACATATTTTGCTATGGAACCCTAAAAACCTGGTATGGGGAATGAATCGAGCATCATCTAGTTACCTGATAACGACACCAAACTCGACTCAAAGGTCCAAATTAATCCGCCAGAATTTTTTTTCGGAGCGCCGGGCGATCTGTTCTTTAACCCCCCCTCCCTCCCTCCTGCCGGGGAGTAATGACTGGCTACCGGGCGATTTGGGCTTAGGTAGACGAGTACAACATTCGTACCAAATGGCATTGCTTTACTCAAAAATGTATACCTTTTCCCATAAGAAAACGGACTATACGTTCTGTTTGACCTTAATTGAATCTCGACGGCACAGTTCGTTAGTGGACATGTATTGAAAAATATGAATAGAATTCATTCAACTATGTTACCCGGGGAATAAGGCGCCTTAACGAAAGCTCACACAACTAATATCAATCATGATTAAATGAAAAGTTTACAGTAACTTCACTCTTTACATAGCCATTCAAGAGCCATTCAAATAAACAAATAAGTTAATAAATTCTTTTACGATTAAAAAGCACATAACTACTCAGATATTTACCGAGTCACATGGTCCATATTATAATTTATTAAACCTAAACGAAACAGGGATTATCGGCTAGTCTTGATTATTTTTACAGAACGAATTATCTCAAAAAGTAACCGCTATTGTATAGACTGGTGAAGCTAGTAATCTTTTATTGCAAAAAGTTTAGCTTCTATCACTTGTATGAATGAAAAAGTAGCAAAGTTCTTTTATGCGATATGGATTTGGCAACACTCCAACCGCAATAATTTAAATTTACGATGCACTCGAAAGAATTGTTCATATGCTATAGCTATATAGCTAAGTTATTATTTTATTACATAATTTGATATAAACAATGGTGAATCGATCATTTAATATGATATATTATAACACTTAATGATATATAACTCTATTATAACTCCTTACCACGGACGTAAAAACCATAATATGTAATAATACTATTCCATTTTTATTCGTACAATAACATCCTTGAATTTTTTTAATAATGAACGAGGAGGTATAAATATCTTTCACATTGATTTGCCAACCCGAAACACAGAAATAGTACAATATCCTTTAAATTTTAAATTAGCATTAATGGAAATATAATTGGGTTGAAAGGTATAAAATACATAGACGCGTTTGCAAAAAAAGGACATTTATTTTTGCTCTGTGTTAGGTGTAGAGTTGCCAGGTGGGTGGAATCCGACGGATTGTTTCGTTTAAATATTAAATTATTTACGAACGGTGGAGTTTGTGTAAAAATAATCATTGTTAAACTTAAGGGAATAAATTTAGTTCTGAATATTTAATATTACAGCAGTATGGGTATTATATTTTGGCGTGTAGGCAGTTAAGTATGTAGCCTATACGAATAGATACAAAATCTATGCTGTGTCTACTCCGTCTTTTCACAGGCAAATGTGGCTACCCTAATGTAGTGACAGGTTCGGTTGACCTTTCTGATGACATGCAAGGGACGAAATCACCCGTTCGGACCCTTATAAGAGCTATTTATGCTTCAACGCTTTTGCAGATTATGCCCAAAGGCCTTTGAATCCCTTACTCATTAAAAATATTATTAATGTTTTGCAAGAACGATGAATAAACAAAACCAACTACTTTAAACTAAAGTTAAAATATTTTACCATAGACCTCGTATTGAACAAATTCTAATGTCGTTAAATACATACCTATATATCAAATGGTAGCCCACATTTAAAAAAAAATCATATACAGCCGTACATTTTCAATGGTTCTAAGCTACATCAATATGTTGTACTAACACGATCACTCTTGAAACCGGCTTCAATCGATTCACTGAGCAAGAATAGGGCTACGATTGATGGCATGTCAGCAAAGACGCAATATCGATATCCTTAGATTTATTTTGCATTCACTTTCACGAAAGTTGTTTTCTCCAAACATAAAATAAACGTAGTGGCTTAGATTAAGGATTGGTCTCCGCGCGCGCGCTACGACTAGATACCGCCCCACCTAAAAACAATAGCTCTGTGAGTGCGGCAACTCATTTCTGTAGTGTGTGGGCAATTTGTAAGGACGTTAGTGTGTGTGATGAATTGTGCTGCCAGCTACATAAATTTTACCTCATAAATGGGAAATCGGCCATCTTGGAAAGAAGTTTGAAAAATATTTTTTTTCATCCTGACCTGGCTGGGAATCGAATCCATGAACATGCGACTCAAATCCACTTGCGACGCTACTATACTATAGTCACAAAGGTTGTTTAAAAGTAAAAAAGCGGAAATAAAAAAATAACATATTATATGAGTCAGTTAAACATGGTTAAACAGAAATAAATTATTGTTATTATACTTTTTTATATATGTGTTAGTAATAGTATTGAAAAAAAAGTTCAAATTATTGCTAAAAGATTTCCTCAACCACGTGTATTTTTTTGGATATGCAGTACGGCAACACTGAATGGCGTCGTATTTTCGTAGACAAAATTTTCGAAGTAAAGGAGAAATTTCGAATAATACGATACTTAGTGATGGTACGCGTGATCCCAGTGTCTTTCTTATTTTTTGTTGTATTATTTTTAAATAGTTTTATGACACAAAGAGGCATTTTACTTCAGATTTTGTTCAAATAAAAATCTTTATAAACTATCGGTTCGCCCTCTCCACACAATGCTTGTGACACGACTGGCTTGGGTACGCCGAATTCGGCGTACTATTAGTTGCCGCATTTTTCAAGTATACGCCGACCGACGGTATCTAGTCGTAGCGCGCGCGCGGAGACCAATCCTTAATCTGCGTAGTGGCTTGAAAATAATCATATCATGTTTTAGCCAAATACATTTCACAATTTCATGTCTTGCAAGTAATCCTTTCAGAATTTGAAGACGAATTTTCCTTCAATTTATGGATAACGTTTTAATTTTTTACGGCTATGGACTTCAAACCAGATGTTAATGAACCTATTGTCGTGTTTATAGCTTTATTTTATACCAACTTATGTAGCAAAATATTTTTGCCAGGTCAATGGTTACAGCTCGAGAGGGATGCTACGTCATACCAATATAGCGAGCTACAAATTGAAAAACGTAGTGGGCGGCGTGTATGGTTCTGACAACAATTAGTGCACTGCGCACGTCCTCAGACGACCCTTCACTGCCTGACTTCTCTGAAAGTTGAGACCAAACGTGACACAATCACTTTTTCCAATGAGCCCATCCCTCCGATGAAGTATTGCCTAAATGTCTGAACTTTTTAGCTTTCAGCTTATATTATTTATAAAATACACTAGCAGCTAGACGCGAGTGTTTTTAGATTGTTCATAAAGCTAATGGAATGACTCGTTGTTGCAGCTTGTTGTTCACAAACAATCGTCAGGAGTTTTTCACGGAAATGATTTTCATAATGTAGGTAGGTATTTAGATATTTATAACTTATAAGTTCCGAAAAGAGCACGTTACTTGGGAAGAATATAATAATTTTGCAATAATGTCATACTTACAATATATATGACGACTATATATATAGATTTACACGTGAATACATTTCTTTACATACCTACAGAGCTTTGCAGTTCAGTAGGTATTGATTATTTTTTTGAGCTTTTATTTCGTTTGAGTCTACATGTGAATAATCAAACTTACAAGTTGAATGTGACCCACTTCCCGGTATTCGATTGAGTTAAAATCTTTCACACATCCATACAGTGTGATATAGCTAGCACTGCACAATAATAAAATCTCGCATGGGATCAGTGTTCGTTTCTTCGTCTCGTAATAATATATCTTTTACAATATTACCTATATTGCATATGATACTATCAACATATTTTTATAGAAGTGTTATTTGTAATGGTCTCGTACCTGTAAATAAATCAATTTTAATTTAAAAACGTTATACTTATATACCAATGAGCAGAAACATAAAATATTCTCGGAATATCCTCTTGGATATTTTTGTAGACATTAATAATACAGACTTTAAGTGAATTGCAGTTCGTTTCAAGAAATGGCAACGAGAAGCAGATCGAATCTAAAACGAAGGCGTCTAAAATTAAACTTGTCACTACATATTTTTTTTCATAGAAAAGTTAATGTTAAAAAAAGACAACACAATACTTAAAAAAAGGAATATCTAAATAATTAAATATTAATTAATTAGGTACCTGTATATTAGGTAAAACAGAGATTGTGGTAGGTATTTCTTTTTTCGTTATCCTCTGGTTTGATCTAGCTCTTACGTCATGTTTTTGTATTTATACAAAAGTAACATGAGTTATATCTAATTAATATCTACCTAGTTACTGTATAGATAAGTAAAAGCAACAAGCAGATTAAATCACTAATAATTAACAATCCTTTATACTATAACGGCCATCAAATCTCAGCACCTACCTATAATACTGCTAAAACATACCTACCTATATAATACTGCTAACACATACCTACCTATATAATACTGCTAATACATACTTTCTTAGATCTGATTCAGAAAGGATCACCGAAGCTATTTCACGCCTGATTGAATGCAATCATCTTCATGTCGTCATATTCCTAATATGTATCTGTAAAATATAACTAATTTATACAAAACAATTATTATTATTTAAATCAAAATAAATGATGGTGAATATAATTATTTACCTTTATTGCTTAATAATATCTTCATTCTTCCTCATTATCTTCGACTTTATTTCTCTAATTTACATCCTACTAATATTATACCTAGGTACTTCCTAGTTCCTACTAGGTACTTAATAATATTATAAATGCGAAAGTTTGTGAAGATGGATGTATGGGTGTGTGTAGGTGTGTTTGTTTGTTACTATTTCACGCAAATACACTGTGCAAATACTTCAGAACCGATTAAAATGACATTTAGCACACATATAGAGGGGCACTTGGATTAAAACATTTTATCCCGACAATCCCACGGGAACGGGAACTATGCGGGTTTTTCTTTGAAAATTAGATATATAATATTTAGTAATATATAATATAAAAATAAATAATCCTTAAAGAAAATTAATAGGAACACAATTATTCTATGGAAAAAAGCTTATCATAAAACATTGAGCTATTATTACTACGTATAGAGGAGACACCACGAACAAAATCTGTGCTGCAAGCGCGGCCGTGGCGGCGGCGCGGGGTGGCTTGTGAGTCATAGATTAGGTAAGCGATGTCATCCACTCACCGCTATAGAGGCGAAACTTTGTAAATATTTTGCCTATTATTTATCAATTAATAACAATCAATGTAACAAAAAAAAGACGTGTGGCACTCGGGGACTGCCGCGGTAAAGCTATTGCATGCTATGCCTTCAAGCCACACCTCCGCGCCCGTCGGAGTGGGCAGCGTGAGGTTTTTCGTTACTAAATTTCTGGATTCGGTCCCCGCGCTCAAGGCCCGCGACAGAAGCTATGCAATAGCTTAAAAAAATATAATTAATCTAATAAATAAATTATTAATAAACTTATCAATTAAAACCAATCAATGTTACAAAATAAAATTGATACATAGGTAATTTATTTTCATCTTTCATGATTAAACCTTTTTTTCAAATAATATCCACAGACTTAAGTACAATCTTTTCTAAATATGTAAAATTATTATTTTCCACTATAAAAATGTACGTCATATAATCCATACTAATATTATAAATGCGAAAGTAACTCTGTCTGTCTGTCTGTTACTCAATCACGCCTAAACTACTGAACCAATTTTCATGAAATTTGGTATGGAGATATTTTGATACCCGAGAAAGGACATAGGCTACTTTTTATCCCGGGAAAATGACGCAATCCCGGAAATCCCACGGGAACGGAAACTATGCGGGTTTTTCTTTGACTGCGCGGGCGAAGCCGCGGGCGGAAACCTAGTATTACTATATACACATCTTTCATACCCAATGCCGTTTCTTAAATTTTTATTCTATGACAAATGACGCAAAATGACACCCGCCAAAAATTTTGCTCGAACCAAGTTTTAAAAATGATTATCTAATTAATTAGTTACCCATGAAAAGTTATTTCTTTGCACTTTGCCGCATTACTTGAATTATTAGTGCAATATCGCAACACACTCGCACATATTTGATGAGTTTCTTGGTTTTTTGCTATAAACAAACAAGAGATGAACGCGACCATCGCGCTAAAGCGACAGAGTGCAGTGAGGCCATTTGACCTATGTTGAGCGGAACATATGTGATGTAGGCGGTGTCGTCTCCATACGTAATAATAGTATCACAATGTTTCATCATTGCACCCTGAATTAATTAAAAAAGTTTTTATTCAAAAGCAATGATAACCGTGGCGCGCGTGGATAACCACAACTTCAAAGATGTCCTACGTATCCACGAACGATTGCATCACGATTAGATGTCGAACAAGTTAATTACTTCCTTTGTAGTTAGATTAATAAAAACACTTAAAAGGAAAATCGTTAGAAAAATAAGATTAACATTACTTAGTCATTAGTCATTACCTCTAAGTCATTACCTATCTACTAAAACCGCAGTCCGCAATCTATTTCAATTTTTTTAAAGGTGCAATCATGGGTGCATTCAAGGTGCATTATTAAGTTTTTTTTATTAAGTATAGGTAAGGTTAGCTAATGATATATTTAGTCTGAAATTTCTTTTGATCATTGGAGAAAATAATACGGAATCTTAGTTTGCACCGTCTTTGTTTGAATTTATACAAGTTTACTTTTGCCATATAACCATACCATAAAATGTTTCAAATACCTACAGATAACAAAATTTATAGTTTAAAAAACTTGCTTTACAAAATCTCATAATTACTGGAGTGGCACGTCAAAATGTGGCGAATTAGCCACATGTTACTTCAGTTGTCACTTTTTCACGCACGATACCTAATTGATTCATTTCACTTAGGAGTTAGGGCCGATTTTTCAATGCTTGGATAAAACTTATTCGTCGAATAGTGTATAAAACTATCATTTTAAAAACGTACTCTAATTGCCCGTATTTGACAGTTTACGTGACATTTTAATATTATCGTGTAATACTTTATTGGACGGATAAGTTTTATCCAAGCATTGAAAAATCGGCCCTATAGACATCTAATCGTGTTTGTGCGATAGTGTACCATTTTTAAAGGTAGAATGTTTCAATGTTGTATGGTAACGTATACCTTTAACTTTTAATAACATTGAATTTAAATCAACTTACACATTATGCAGCGCCTTTAAGATTAAAATAGCAATGTTGAATAGGCCCGTATGTGATTTAAATATAAAATCTTTGACCTTTCTATAGAATCGTGTTTTCCTTACAGACAAATTCGCGTGACAAAGAATGTATTTCTATAGCTTACTATATACTACTTTCTATAAATACTAGCTAGATCTAGCTTAGAAGCTACATTATTGGTCTAAATTCTAAAATCAGTGTCTAAAATCAAAAGATTAAGGTGTATATAAAGACTCATTTTATACACATACAGACAAAGTATTATAACTTTTGTATTTTATAAATTACAAAAATTAGTATTTTAAAAAATATTGTTATTGAACATAGACTATAATCTTTTCGATACATTTTATAGTTGGTAACCCCTAAATTCGACATCCGAATTTTTTGACAGCTCGCAGCTGTGTGTTTACCGTAAAAGAGTTTTGTTATAGTTTTGTAGGCTAAAATAAAGTGCAATTAGTGATTTTACAGCTTTGTAATTGTAAACCTATCTACAGGTATACCTTTTGTTTTTCACTACTCGACGTGAATATATCAATATGAGTCAGGTAAGTGTTGTTGTTTATCGACACATTGTTGACGCCAATCTTCCAATTATTCTAGATGGAATATCAAAAAAATATTATCTTACATGTTTTTTTCTTGAAGTACTATTTACTTCTATTCATGTTCCATGTTATATTTATTTTTCCAGTAAATATAACCTGTAACGATTTTCCAATATGGCTCTCTTAAGTTATATCACTTATTTTGCATACAAATAACAACGAATCCTCAATGTTATTTGTCGTAAAACTACTATTAAATAATATTCTTATCCATTTGAAGCTTTTAACGCCCTGTGATTTTTCATAATTTAAGATATCAACTCTTGAAATTGAAATTTATTGACTATTTCTTGTTTCAGATTTATTTTTCCCAATATGATAAACTAATCACCCAGTAATAAGGTAATAATTGTAAATATTACATAAGTCAAATGCTATGTGATCCATACTAAGTAGTTGTATTCTCATTCAAGTTTTTCTTTTATGTTAGGGTAATGGATCCAATAATAGACCCTGAATGGCTAGGAAGCAAAAATGACCAAATTGATGAAGCTCAAAATATTGGCAATATTGCAAAAAGTTGGCAATGGAGGGAGAGAGGAGTCAATCCTCTCCACTCTCCTAGTAACAAGACTGTGCTTGAGAATGTAGCAGAAGACATACTTGTGCAGAAACCTCTCAAAATAAGAGTAAGTTTACATTACTTTCAATTTCTTGTCTTGATAATGAAAATATAAATATTAATTAAAACCTTACCTTCTTAGTGTTGTGATCTGCCAGGCTATCCTAGATCTACATTTCTCATGGTGTTTAGTCCTGATGGGTAAGCCAAATTCATTTCTACATTTAAGTATGCGGTTTAATTGACTGGTGTTTATTAAAATGTTATTAATTTTTTAGGACTAAAGTTGCTTCTACACATGGCAATCATAATGTTTATGTATCGGAGCTGGCAAGTGGCAAACATGTGAGGATATTGAAAGGACACCCCAGAACACCATGGTGTATTGCTTTCCATCCATCACACCCTCAACTAATAGGCTCTGGCTGTCTGGGTGGACAAGTTAGAGTTTGGGATATTTCTAGTGTAAGTACAACTGTTATTTTTATTAAAAATGGCTTGTCAAATGATAAATATTAATAAAAAGGTATTTTATTCAATGTTTTTATGAAAATATAATTTGACTAAATGTTATAGGGTGGAAGTGAAGTTTGGAGTGTGCAAAAGGAAACAGTGATAGCATCCATAGCTTTCCATCCTCGAGAACAACTTTTAGTCATTGCTACTTACAATGAACTATACTTCTGGGACTGGAGTCGACCAGCTCCATTCACTAAAGTATCCACAAATAATATTAATGAAAAAGTCAGGTATGTCTATGAAATTAGATTACCAATAATTGATTGAACACCAATTATTAACTGACCTAGAACTATAAAGTATATCATGCAACCTCTTCCCATTGGAGTTTTATTTCTTTAGATGGAAATGTCATATTCAGAAATAAATATAAATGTTTGCTTGCTAGACAATTTAAAAAAGTATGAATTAGTAAATTGGTGTTTGCTTCAGAAAAATATCATAAGAACTCCAACATTAAATTTGGAAAGATAAAATTTTGATTTGATTAAAAAAAAATATTTTATAATAAATTTTAATTTATTAAACTAATGCTATAATCAGTAATATGCACAAGAACATTCTTCTTGCAAATCTTCTGTGAGTTACCTGACCAAGCTAACATTTTTGTTGTTACAAAAGATTTAATTTTTTTTTATCTATATTTATATGCCTAATTAGTAATTACATGATTTTTTTTATTCAAAATAACTTCATAATTATTTTATTTTTTGCAGATATGTAGCATTTGATTCTCTCGGTTACAAATTGATTACTGGCATATCGCTGTGGACATCACCAGGCGGCCACACCTCTCTCCTTCAACGAAACACTCACTCCAGTCCTCCACATGTAATAAATTACCGTAGAAGGGATGATGCTGATGAAAATCCTGGAAATAATAGATCTCAAGATAGCCCTGGACCAACAAGGGATGTGATTGTGAACTCTTATCAAAATTTAGTGCAACGATACGATAGCCTTGTAAGAAACTATCAAAGGTTGTTTATGGTACGACATAGACTCACCGCGACAACGCCACCGCCCAGCACGGTATATTTGTGCATTATTTAGCTCGAAAAATTAAAATTCAGTCTTTGTTAGGGCGTTATAAAATATTAATATATTTTAACTATTCCACAGACGGACCGCGGTACTGACCCAATGGAAACTGATCCAACACCAGAGGCCAATGGATATACACGTATGGCGCGTCCCAATTTATCGACATTACTTAATTTTGACGATGGTAATATTTCACTGTTATTAAAAAATTATTTATGTGTATTTTTATCTATAATAATATTTTAAATTTTAGATGATCCAGTACCGGGTACATCAAATAGACAAGACAATGCAGAAAACACAGATGTAGAAGCTAATAGCAGTAGATTATTGAATCTTGATGCTTTATCATTTGGCAGTGATCCTTCAAGGTAATTTTATATTCTCAATGAAGTACATTTGTTTTTATATAATTTTATAAATTATTTTTACTTCTTTTAGGGACCAAAACACCACGCGACAAGAATCTTCCATATTTGGATCCCGACCTTCGGCTTTTCAACCTTTAGGTGAAAGTTCTAGAACATCCCTGTGGTCAGCAAGTCAAACAGATCAAAGTGAACGCGTGACACGACTTCTTCCCAATCCATTTTCGTCCACAAATGGCACTCCGAGACCTTCCCGAGTTTCCTTTACAAGTAGCCCTCTCAATAACCAGGATAACGAATCTACTGCAGGATCGTCTCGCACACGTTTGTTTCCAGGACATAGGTCTGAATCTCCATTGCTTCTTGATTTATCACTGCATAGATGTTCCCCGAATCCCTCAAATAACAATCAGAATGAGAATCCCATTACCAACGATAATGATTCTTCTTTTAGCTCCTCATCGCCTCCAAACACTTCTGCCAGTTCTAGCGCTCATAGAACTTCAAATTCTATTTACACACAAGCCCGAATGTCGACACCAGTAGATGCTCAAACAATTAATGAAAGTCTAGACTTAATACGAGACATTCTTAGAGATTCTGGAACAAGGTTACTTAATTTAATAACTAATATGTCACTGTCAACTTTGACCCGGGCAGAAAGAAATATTCAAAGAAGAGAAAATGAAACTAGAGCACATTCTGATGACAGTGATGGCGTTGCGAGAACTCGCAATAATCGTCCACGTCCACGTTTATTTAGTGGCTTACATCAAAATACAATATTTTTGTCTTCTAGTTCAGAGTCAGACAGTGACAATCCCCCTGAAGTAAATATATTTAGAACGAGAAATTCAACTTTTAGAGAAGATAATACACGAGATACTAATCGTCAAACATCTAGTAGTAATAATTCTAATAGGCTAGAAAACCCTACTGATAGACTTGTATTCGAATTGAACAATGATTTACCCGTCTCAGATAATGTTCCTGAAAGAAGTGGTTTAAATGTGTCTTCTAACAGTAGAAGATTTCATGTGCGCATTCAAAATAACGCAACCGATGAAGGTACAAGTACGAGTACGAGTACAAGAAATAATGATGAGCCATCTGAAAATCGAAATCAAAACAGCAACTTTGACCCAAACATGCCATCAACTAGTAGAGATAATTTTTGGTCAAGTGGTAATACATTGTCATCAGATGAAGCATTTAGGAAAGTAAGAGGTGGTGTCAATGCATTGCAGAAACATGCACAACAACTTACGAATTTTTGGCTTCGAGGTCAACGTATAAGTATGCGGGATTTACGTAACATGTGGGAAAATTTGAGAAGACGTATTCTGATGTTACACAGAGAAACAGGTAGACAAGATGTTACTAGTTATTATACAAGATCTCTATTAGAAAGGTGTATGATGCTGACTGAAGTGACTGACAATGTCAGTCGTGGCTCCAGTAGGACTAGAAGTAGTCAAAGGTCAGAAGATAGGAATTCTGAGACAAATAGAGATGCCTCTAACAATTCAGACACTCCTGAAAATGAACAGAGTACTACACCAGACAACACAAATGACAATAGACAATCAAGTAGGACCTCACAGACAAGATCTTCTTCGGGAGGTCGATACTCGCCATTTGTAAGGCGACGATTACAACCTAATTATAGATGGCGACATGATGATGATCTTCGACGAAGAACGCGTAATTCGGCATCTAATCGTTTGTCACAAAGATATAACAATAGACCACGCCGGGAATTTGCCCGAGCTATAGAAATTAGTGCAACAAGGCATGAGATACGCATGCGCGCCATGCAAGTTTTATCAGTTATGTTCAATATGATGATGATGTGTTTAGAAGAACGAGGTTTAAGCCAACTCATCATTAACATGTTACGAACGCTGAAAAAAGCTTTAGCTATTACTTGCTTAATGCTAATGTCTAATAGAAACAGTGGTAGGACAAGCGCCAGTAACAATCAATCGCCTCAAAGATCTGACAACCGTAATACAAATCGCGTAGATAACAATGAAGCTACTACTAGTAATACGAATGAACAAAGCGAGTGTACGCATAATTCGATTTCAAGTGAGACTGAAGAAGAACGAACTCGCGGAAGTACATCTACAAATCGTGAGAATTCAACGACATCAGCTTCAGGATCAAATGCTAATAATACGCAAGATGATTCCCCTGTATCTTCTCCAAATTCAGTCACACAGAGATGGAGTAACCGTCTTGCTGTACTTATAGCTGCAGCAAATAGAAATAATTCAGCAACTGCAAGAAGTAGGAGAGAACTATACCAAGAGAGTAGAAGATTGAAAGCATTACACCGAACTAATCCAACGGCGCATCCGTTAATAAAAAAGAGAGCTTTTCCTCCTATGGCCACACACAGGATTCCGGTCTTACGTTCACTCCCTCGTAAAAATATAATCAAAACACCTACGACACCCAGAATTGGATCTGCTAATCCCGAACCTGTCGCTGGTCCTTCAAGGTTTTCCACAGGAGAAAACCCTAATCAGGAACCATCTAGACTTCCTCCGGAAGTAATGAACGAATTTGAACATAGGATAAATTTAATACGAATAGCCCATATGCAGGCTGTAAGGCTTAGAAATGTAGCAAGAAGCAGATATAGGCGTTTGCAAACCATTCGTCTGTATACACCGTCGTCAGTGAGAGAAATGTTTACTCTTCAGGAGAATAATGAAAACCAGCAAGGCAATCCATCGCCATTACAAAATAACGCCGATCAAAGTGGCCGTAGACCTTCTTTCGACGGTCGCTCACCAATTCTTGGCAGAGAACGAATTTTTCCACGGCTGCCTATGAATGCCCAATCAGAAGATTCTGGCCCACTGCACGCCGTTATAAGTAATGCGGCATTGTCCCTTCTTCAAGTTAATGATCCTGATAGTCCTGAAGAACAAGGGAATCAACAGCAGAGATTGCCAAGGATTAATGAATATTTGCAGCCAATAATCTTAGCTCAGGTACACAACTTATAGTATTTATTGATATATTTACAAAGCAATCGCGTTAATCCTTGTTGCTTAAAGTAAATAATGTAAATGTTAACAGAACGCCATGGCCGACGAAGACGGTAACGGTGATGGCGCAGGGGGAGGTCCTGCAGAGGGCAACGGTATCGCTGGTATCGGTGCGAGGCGCATGAGCGGCATGGCCGGCCTGCTGGACGCCGGCATCATATCCGAAACGTTCCCAGCGCCGTCGCATCGAGTGCAAGCTTGGGACTTTACCAAAGGCGACACACCCGATATTGCCGATAGTACGTTTTCAAAATAATAACTGTTTTTAATACAGTTCGAGAGTAATATAAGTGGTAAAATTAAGTTTTTATATGCATGATTTATATTATGTTAAAACTTCAATATTTTTTCAGGTTCTAAGAATGTCGTAGTGCAAAGATGTAGAATCCATAACGATGCAAGCATCGATATATCCAAAGATGGGAGGCTGTTGGTCGCTCTGCTACCCGTACCTCGGTTACGTAATACTAATCACTGGTTAGGTAAGCTATGTTTTCATATGATTTCTTGAATATTATTTGTCGACGGGTTAATTTGCGATTGTGAGTCTAGTCGTTTATAGTACGTCAATGGTTCGTGTTTGATGTGTCGCAGGCGTGTACTCGCTGGAGTGGTCGCGGCTCGGGCAGTGCCTGCACACGGCGGTGCTGGAGCAGAGCGCGGTGTCGGTGGCGCTGTCGCCGACCGCGCGCCACCTCGCCGTGGGGCTCGGCTCGCGCCGCTTCACCTCCGTGCACCACGCGCGCACCAACGTGTTCGCGCTGCTGTACCGGCTCGACCCGCTCGGTGCGTATCGTGTGCTCGCGGGGCGGTCGCGGCTCGGGCAGTGCCTGCACACGGCGGTGCTCGTAAATATTTATTCTAGAAGTCATATATTCCGGCATGCGCCAGCCGCTGCTGCGACACGCTCGCTCAGCACGTGTATTGGTTTTCAGTCAACTTGTTCGACGCATCGCTCCTCGCTATCCTATACTTGTAGGTACTTATTATATTCAGATGAATTTGTTTTCATTATTTTGTTTTAATTATTTTTAATTATTTGCTAATTTGCCCCTGTCCCATTCTTACCCTGTTGCCCCTTTTTGTGTTTTCAGATGTTACACCGCGGTAAAAAGTAATTAAAAATCATTTTATTATTATATGATATTCTAGTTTAATATGATTTAATATTTTATGTTTAACGTTGCAGAAAGTTCCAGTAGGACCGGTTTGTCGCCGATAAAGGAGTTGGAGCAAACGTGGGAGCACGGCTTCACCAGCCTCAACTGCCTGCGCTGGGCCCCGCAGCCGGGACAAGGCCTCGTGTACGCTAATAACACGGGACAACTTATTATTATGAGTTAAGTCTAACGAATTTATGTTCCCAGATCAATTAAACGCAATAACACCGAATATTTTTTATACATACCGCCTATTATCCGTGACGCGGCGCTAAAAACTAATGTTATGATTTAAGCATAGACTTATCACGACTCACATGAAATGTTTAGTGAACCCCTCGCAACTGTTGTAAATGTATTTGTGTAGTTCATCTATTAGCGGTCTTAATGTAACTGATCTCTTGCTTGTTAATATGCGAATTATAAATTAAATTTTATTTATAAATGTTACCAGATTAGTTCCAAAACATAGCTTAGGCTTCCTTTCATAAGATATCTAAATCGTGTACTTTCCTTGAAGCCTATTCGCCTTTAGCAAGTAGATATTAAATAGTTTGTATACTAATTAAGTAATAATTTGTTAATATGTATTTAAAGTATTCCTAATTTTATTTAAACCATAAAATGTAAGATTGTTACATAAATAATTCATGAAGGTTCAAATGCTTTATTGTCGATATTACCTACCTGCATTTTAACTGAATCTGATCCCCTAATCTAATTATTCTTCATTTATAATGAGTGATTAACGTGCGATCTTTTTTCAATGCATTCTTTTTTGATCACACATCGCAGTATTTGGTAAGTACCTAAATGTGTTCATATATTCATTAAAAACCAAAATTAAAATTAACACCTTAAAGAATCTCCCCGTGCTTGCTTTAGTTTCTTAATTAAAATATATATTGGTGATCAATTTTACATATTCGAAACTAGCAGGTGATAAAGAATTGCATACATTATACATACGTAATATTGTAACATTGTCAATCTGTTCTTACCTTTCTGTGAAAATAATATATTATGAATGTAACAATCCCACTATATTATGAAAATGCCAAAATTTTTAATCGGTTTAGCTAATTTTCTTTATCATTAAGAAGGTTACAAAGTCAATGACTGTTAAACTTAAGTTCACAAATATTACTGACCCTAAACTTTTGAGACTGTGGTCTTATTTCATTTTTTTTTGTACAAGTCTTTTATTTTTGTTTTTAACATAATATATATATATACAATAATAACATCATACTACTATATCTATAATTACCATTTGTGTAATAGGTAATTAAAGAATATCGATTTGTCACACTAAATTTAACCGAAGTTGGATTATGCTGTACAAAGATTTATGTCGCTTTCATGTTCTTAATACTTAATAAATAATTAAACTTTGATGTTATATAGCTAAATAAAAATTAATGTACTACAATTATTTTGTTTTGTGTATCTGGTTCGGGATTAGATCTTTACAACAAACATTATTATCGACGAATAAACAGTTTTTTTTAATGTAAATGCACGGTTTTTTTCAAAATCAGGGAATGCTATTTAATCACATTCCCAGCCATAAAGCAAACAAGCAAGAATAGCACAATTACATTTAATTCAATGTAAAGTAAAATTAACTTCTTTACATTTTAAGAAGTAATTTCAATTTTTATCTATCAGCGTACATTCTCAAATTCAAAACGTTTGCTACAATGTCAAATACAAAATAACATCTTACATACAGAGCATGGACGAATATAATCTAGAAGACTTACGAACGCCATAGTAAACAGCGTAATTCGTTTCTCAGTTCCCAATTTAGTCGATAGATGTCACTCGAAGTAGCATTTGGCATTTTTATAATTGAATGGTTCTTGTCTCAACTAGATGTCGCTACTAAAAAAATCAATGTGCAAAATAGTATCTTGACGTAAAATATAATACGCAAAAAACGTAAACTATAACGTAAAATATAATACGCAAAAAATTTTTTTTATTTAAATGTTATTTGTAGCGACACCTCGCTCTGAATCGCGCAAGCGAAATGTTTTCTCTACAGAGCATATATACAACTTTCCGCCAACAATCATCGGGGCCTTAACGGCCGGCCGGTCGAGTAGACTGGTCCCTCCCTTTTTCGATTGAGGAAATCCACCTTCCTACCTCCACATTATTTGTTTTAGTTTTAAAGATTTAATAAGCGTAAAATAATACTTTCTTCATTTTTGTATTTTGAGTAAACGTAACACTAATAACGGTTAGTTTGACCAGAGGCGGCTCGTGACAAAATTGTACGGGTGTTCAATTATTGAACTAAAACAAAGAAAATACAGTAGCGTAGTAAATTCATTACAAAAAAAAATGAGCACCACATTATAAATGTCTATTTAAACACTAAAAATTATAAAGTACAGGCTATTTCAAAACGAATTCAATGATTATCAATTAATAATTAGAAAATCCCCGAATTTGCTTTCGCGAGCGTATTCTTATTGTTTGTTTATAATATATGAGTGGCAACGTCGCGCGCAATTGCTGCTGTCATGCGATGCGGCAACATCGCGTGAGAGCGGTGCTCCAAAAATGGCTATTTTTCCATAGTAAATCTTTTGTTTCGCGCAGGACTGTCGCAAAATTTCTCTTTCACTCTTATTGGATTCCGTATTTAGGCATTTGATATTCGTATAGGAGTTTAGGCACAGAATACATAATAGTAGCTAAACGCTACAGAACGGACACTCTCCGCCTCCCGCCAAAATTAAACACTTACCTCACCCCGCACGATCATGCTATAAATGGTCCGCATTTTTCTGCAAGGACGATACGCAACGAAGATTGAAATTGACTTACAGTAATTTTATTATTTTGGATTTGTGATTATCGTTTTTCGTAGAAAATGGTTAGATATTGTGCTGTTTACGTATGTATTTCATCAGAAAAAACGCGAATTTTTTTTACGCTAGTCACAAATGTGCCAACCATAAAGCGTTAACACACACATTTGCAGTCTCTACAGTGTGACTGTCAAAACTATAATTTTGTATGGAGTGTCCGGGGTGTGGTTTAGGTATACGATAAATTTAATTTTAAATTAAAGATTTATTAATTGTTAAATGAATGAGCACAACTTTATTATAATTATTTATGGGAGTTCACTGCACCAGCGCTCCTTAGGATGAACCGCCTATTTTTTCACTTCGTTCATCGCTGTTCGACTTCGTGACCACCATGGACCACGTTGCTATGAACTGTTTTTATCAAAGAATTACTCGAACAATTATCTAGCATAAATTTCAACATAAGACGTATACGTGCCTGTAGCTGTATTGACTGAGTCTCGTACTTCAAAACCGATAGACGCTGGTTCAAATCACCGCCGTACAGATTTTTTTTTTCTTTTCCCGTATTTTTTGCTCATATAAATAATACTGTTTACAAGGGAATATTTAAGAAGAAAAAAGATATAGACATTTTTTTTAACAGAAAATAAAGAATATATATACACGACTCTGATCAGTTGATCACTATGTCGAATTTTTGTAGTGGGTGTCGAAACCTTATTAAAGGTACTCACTTCCTTAGATGCTCCCTATGTTCTTTAGCGTATGACTTGCAGTGCGCTGGAACCAACGATAAGAGATTTTATGCCATGTTACCTGAAAAGAAGTCTTCTTGGAAATGTCCAGCATGTCTTAGCCAGCGACCCAAACTTGATAACACCAACACGCCAATTCGTAACTGCACTAAGCCCTGTGAGGAGCATGAACGCTCTTAACTAAAAACTAAAATAATAATTCAAAAACACCGGAGTTTTTAAAACAACGCCCTCTAGATGTAATAATTGAAAATCGATAGTTTGCTGTTTCCTTAGTTCTAAGATTGGTCACTAGTGGCGCTTTTAAAACTGCAAATTAAATAATAAGCTCAAATCAGAGCGCCATCTAGCAATAGTCTGAAATTACGGGGTACGATCTCTAGTATGACCATTGTCAGTCCACTAGATTATATTCGTCCATGATACAGAGATTATACAATTTATACGAGTAGGATAACGAACAGCATCGTAATTATAACAATAATTTACTGTCAGTTATTAATAGTGACATTACGATACAATAATTATAAACTCTGTGACCTTGATAATATTCTTGTTTTAGATCATCCTATTTCTGTATGCCATTTTATTTTTACAGGGTGAGTTACAATGACGTGTTTGTTCTTTTTCATATAATATTAAAAACTGTCTACATATTTAGAAATTAAAGACTTTTTAACGGATTTTAAACGCGATTTTACGTAGTATTTTTACTATCAATAAATACTCCACATATCAACTACGGAGGAATAGGTGGAGGTAGTTTACAAATAGCCATTTTTGAATGACCGTCAAGACGTATAACATCTCAGTCTCCCCGTGACCACGCTCGCTGTAAAGTGTTCGAAAGTTTATTATTAACTAGGGTAGTTGAACACAAGACGTATTGTTTGTAAAATAAATTTAAGATAGGTAATTAATAATGGTTAGGTTTTTATTTAAATATCGGATTAGTAATAAAGCTGTCAGTGTGCTTAGGGGAGACCGGGTACAAAAGTAACACTTTGTACTTTTGCCTTGATTACTCACTGGGTGTTACTGTTATCATTATATTAATATAACCATATATAAATTTAGTTCATATTCTTTACACTAGCGACTCAATTTATTACATTATTTAATGTTTTATATTAATAAACGAAATTTAAAAAAAAATCGTCAGTTGTTACTTTCGACCCCGTAAGCAGGTCGAAAGTAACACGTCGTGGGTCGAAAGTAACAAGATAAAGGGGTTGGTAATTAATACAATATTATGATGGTAAATCAACAAATTATTTGTTTAAAGACTTTGTATTAATAACACATATCAACTTTTGTATTTTAAATATAATACTTACAAATATAATATAAAACAAATCGATAAAAAATATTCTTAGTTTAAGTAATGAGATTAATTAAGGGAATTATTCTTTTATAATTAAAAATTCTACATCCTGCATCCATCCATATTCATTCAGCATTCCCAGCTACAGCACAACCAACAGGACCCTCGGCAATACGAAAAAAGTGGGACGTGTTCTCCTAGAGCATTAATGGCAACAGCAACAGTTACTAATTTTTCAGGCTCTGCTAAGGTTATGGCACCTACTTGTTTAATCTCTTTTTAATCTACAATTTTGTTAGGTATTTGGATAGTGGTCACCCCTGTCTCGTCCATATTCCAAATATCTTTTGGCTCAAATTGGTACCTTTCCCAATGCCTCAGCAAGGTTATCAAAAAAATTATTCACATTATGCTCGTTGATGGAGATAACCGAAAATAAACTGCAGAGCACTCGATTAAATAGTCGCGTAGATTACTTTACTTGTTATTAGTAAATCTCGATCGACGCAAGGTAGCTGCACTAGTATTACCGGCTTTTATTTTTTTTATAAATCTACCTATATAATGTTACATGGCAAATATTATATTTTTTGCAAGGCCTCTAATTGTTGCAATATCTTTCAAAATGCTCTTCAGCCGTGTCGGTAATTCCTCGATCAGTAGTTCTAATGCGTTGTCGCGGCATTCTGTTGAAGTAAAGATGTACATAAAAATATACATAATCATAATGGGACAAAAATAACATGTTACTTTTGTACCCATAGGGCTATGTTACTTTTGTACCCGTCTATATTTTTGCCAAGACGTGCAACAAAACTTTAAAACGGAACGTGCTACATAAAAATGATTATGAGCAATGTACAATTACTCTAATCAAGAATGGATATGCAAACATTCAGATTTCTATCATCCTTTTAAGACTACGTAAACGTTTAATAAAAAAATGTCGAAAATCTTACTTTTGATTCGTGAAAACAAGTTGCGTCTTGTCACACAGCCTAACAGCGCGTGGTGCACGCGGCGAATGAATACAATTAAGGGGGGCGCTCTCGGCTATCGCCTGACAGAGGCTAAGCGGTGTTCGCCCATTGGATAAATCTAGAGAGCATTTGTTACTTTCGACCCACCGTTACTTTTGTACCCGGTCTCCCCTACTCTAGCCATGGTTATTTTCAACATCTAATCCCGAGCAGAAAATGTAGTTTGCCGAATCTTTATATTATAATTTATAATACGTAAGAACTAAATTATGAGAAATTTGTAAATAAGTCTTTAGAGCGAATCAGCTCCTTCGTAGTACATCCTTAAGTAGTAAACCTTTCTTTTATGTTGCAGTTCTTCCATTATGTTGTAACTTTATATTTTAAATATATTATTTGTATAAAGCTTGAACGTTTTATTTGTACAAATGTAATGCGAATATCTGAAATAATACCATTTTCAAACTGAACATTATTATTTTTAATTCCTATATTCCTAAAAATATAGAATTAACATAAATAAAAGTATTGGATAGGTGGAAAGTGCGTTGCTCCACTGACTTATTTGTCATTGAAAACTGTATCATTTTTTATTTATCTTTTAATATCACATATCTTCTCAGAATTTATACAAATTAAAGGAGAATGGCGAACTCCCATAGAACTTTGGGCCTGATCGTTACACTGATGATTTATGTGGGGTTAAATAGATAAAAATATACAGATTCTATAAATATAACAATGAAAGATCTGTTCTATGGGATAGCAGAGATATTGAGCATGTAACGTCACTAAAATTGAGGTTAGGTTTGCTCGAGTTCAATGAATAGCTTTGTTTCTTTCTAAGTAGAGGTAAGTTTATATCCTATAATATACATTATTTAGATAAAGAGTGTAACAGAAGAACAGTTAGGTAATAGAGATATTGGATCGAACTTTTATTCTTTTAGAGTACCTACCAAAACATCGTAGGTACTTATATATAAAATAAAACACGTTTTTTCATAAATCGTTTATTCATCATTATCATCATAAACAATTAACACATCATCCAGAAACTGTGCTGGCGGCATTAAATCTGGTTGATACCTTGCCCAGCTAAGGTACCAAATTATGCACATAACGTGTCAGCAGCAACCTACAGTTCTTCTTCCTACTAAACAATTACAATAATAAACTGTTATTGCTTCCCTTCCTATGAGAGCCCTCACCCAGCAAGAATGACATAGATATGTTGCTCTATTTCCAATCTGTAAAGAAATACTTTGTTAAAACACCTTTCATTTTTACTTTGAGATTTAAAAAGAAGATTATTGGCAACTTTTTACTTAAAATATTATCAAAACACTCAATAACTTAAATGACGAGGTAATATCCACTCTAATATCACTGCTCTAATTCTTTGATCGCGTTGAGAATCAGTTCTTAGTAAATGAAACCGTGTGCGCAATACAGAACGTCCACAATAAATGCATACACGTTGATGACCCAGAGTTACAGTGTCATCTTCATGATTTTCAATCCTCAAAGAATCATTTGCAAGTTTCCAGCATGCATCACATATGTGATCAGAGTGAGTGATCTACAAATAAAGAATTAATATTACAATTGGACAAAAGAAAGTGAATATATATATTAATATATATAAATCTCGTGTCACAATGTTTGTCCTCAATGGACTTCTAAACCACTTAACCGATTATAATAAAATTCGCACACCATGTGGAGTTCGATCCAACTTGAGAGATAGGATAGTTTAAACATGTAGGTACCACGGGCGAAGCCGGGGTGGACCGCTAGTATATATATAAAACAATGTGTGTTTACGTTTTTGTTTGATTTCAATAGCTAGTACTAAATACCTTAGATAATACTAATCCACTAACCGTTAGAGGAGCAGCCCACCCTTGTATAGAGTCTGTCTAAAAAGTCAGTTTACATGGGTAATTTAAGTAGAAACTTAAAAACTTATACTGGTAACCCTGTAGGTGCTGTCAAAATTGTAAATTGTAACCTAACTTTTCTCAATTTTATTTAGATTTTCCTGTTTAATATTCGTATAAAATGCCAAAACCTTTGAGCAGTAGTGCGAGGGAGATAATTTACAAGGTTATTAAGTTTTGTCGGCGTGAAAAGGCAGAACAAAGAGATTTGGTGAACAAAAACAAAGTTACAGAAAGAGTATCCGCCATGACCGGTATGTAATACTAGTTGATACTTGTATTTATTTAATTTTTTTTCTTGTAATTTATATAAAATGTGCAAAGGTGTGATCGTTTGTTTATTTGTTAAAGTGAAACTTTTATTACATCGTCTCAAACTTTTTGGTCTATGTAGCGCATGTCGCGTGACGGTCGGCTGCCGAGTAGGTATAAAGCAGTGTTCGGAAAGTTTCACTTTTACCGTGGTTTTTTCTCCTTACACAGAATATGATTTTTCAGGTGTTTCAAGAGTGACTTTGGCTCGTATTAAAAAAGAAGCTAGCGTAAATAACGGAGTATGGCGCACGCCTGGAAAAGGTCGTGGTTCAAAAACTGGACGCCCTTTGAAAATCAATTTGGATGACTAATGACTTTGATAAATTCAATTCAATTTCTAATTGCATTGACTCTGCTTTGTTTTGTTTATACAAGTCAAAGTTAATAAATGTATGTACATTATGCTCTGAAGTGTTTTTTTATTTGTTGACTTTTCCTGTAATCCTGTACCTACCTCAAATATTTATTCACTTATCATCTTATATTTTTATCAAATTTTAATATAAATATTTTTTCTAATGTATCTAGATTGTACGAATAAACTATACCTACATTATTTGCAGTGTTGCTAGGTTGAGTTTTAAAATTACCCATGTAAACTGACTTTTTAGACAGACTCTAATTGATATTATTGCGTTATCTTGTAACAAATGCATACGTATAGCATTGTTACGATTAGCATTAATACCACAGTTGATGCAGTTCATATTTGTAAATGAAAAATCGGATGCAAAGTCGGTGTCCAGGTAGGGTAGCAGTAGTGAGTCGTAAAGGCAGGTAATCAAAGTCCGGTGTGCAAGCGTTGGTTGGTAGTAATAACAGAGATCGTCAGTGTCCGTAATACGTAGCGAAAGTCGATAAAGATGAAGAAAATAAGTTAACCACGAAACGAAAAACCTCAATCAAATGTCAAAAGTCAAACGATAATAAACGATAGTTAAAATTGAAGCGGCCAGCTACATTTCAGAAATATTCTTACAAAGTGCGGCCGCCATGAGTAAAAATGTATAGAATTACCTAAATAAATAGCGTGCTAAAAAGTTAAAAATAAAATATGTAACGCAGTTAACTTATATTTCTGATTTATAAAGCATTTGAATTTTATATAAAACTAAAAATGAAAATAAATATTCATTCGTTTTAATCGATATATCGACTATTTTACTCCTGACAGCACTGACAATCTCTGCTTGATAAGACCGGTAGTCATAGAAATCTAAATAACAATGCCGTTAGTGAACACATCTCGGAGCAATTAACAAGCCTGGAGAAGTAACAATTAATTGAACGTTTCTTATATAGTGGCTCTCTTTTATTCAATACCCTAATTAGTGCGATAGAAAGAGACAACACACTGTTATCGGCTTGGCATTCAAATCCACATGTAGCCACTTTTTGTTCTAAAAAGGTAGTGCTTGCCACAAATTTATCGAATACTAAAATATCGATAAATAAAAAAATTGAGTTATAAAATTGCTTGAAGATAATTTAAACGAATCTATTTGGAATTATTTATATTTTACGATGCGTACTGACTACCTTGCATTGTATGGTAGTGGTATTTATAAAAAAATATTATTAGGTATTTCGGTTTAGGTTGTTTTTATGGTTTCGTAAAAAGGTACGTATTTTTTCCTGTTTTCATAGATTCATTCATAGAATTATACGAAACCCTTCGTGCGCGAATCTGACTTCCACCTGGTTGATCATTTTACAAATCAATAATCGTATCCTACTAATATTATAGAAGCGAAAATATATAAGAATGGACTCTTTCACGTAAAAACTACTGAATGAGTTTTTATGAAACTTTACAATTAAATTTTAATTTATAGTTTAAACATCAGAATAACATATAGGCTACAATTTACCGCGGGAAAATAACTCATTCCCACGGGAAAAAATTGTTTGTTTGTTCCCAGAGAACACGCGGGGCACCTCTAGCTTAAAATAAATTTCTTCAAATAAAAAGAATCAGAAGTCAATATTTTACCAAGAATTAATAAAAATAACAATATAATGAATTTTAAATCTATTATGATTTCTGTAAGGCCCTAATTTTGTTAGGCCCAGTTTCGCCATTCTCCTTTCATGATTTATGTAGGTAGTTTATAATTTGTAATAAATTCTCCCCATTTTAGAAAATAAATAAGGGAATAGGAATTATTAGCCATTGATATTTATCATGTCAGATTTGGAATAAAGAAAAAAAGACAGCATTTTTCTAATAATTTATTCATCATGTGACAAAATTTGCCCAATGTACAAAATGTGGTTATGTTATTAGGTATATTGTGGCTAATTTAGATTTTAAGACATTATCCCTGCTTTACGATTCGAAATATGTTCGACTTGTCTATATTAATTATTTTATAAATTATCTTTGCCTAGCAAGCTACAATACTATCGATGCAAAACGTTACTCTTTAATTGCTTATCATATAATGTGACCACTGCGATTCTTTCAATTTTCGATAAATCGTACCTATAGATAAGCAACATGTGCAGTGACTTTCAATTTCAGTGGACATTTTAAAAATTCCATCTAATAAAACATATATTTTGAAAAAAAACCAATAGAAAATAATAATAAAATGATATAGTTAACACTGTAAAAATAATTTTCTATTGGTTCTTTTAAAGCATTTTCTTAGGATTTCGGCCGATTCACATAGCACTTCGATAACACCATCTAACACAATTTGTTCATTTGTAACATTCGCAAATAAAATTAAATATATATACTGATATAAATATTTTATTCAGCTGACAGAATGTATAAATGTGATGACAAAACGAATCTTTAACTATGCCTCGTTTCTTAAAATGATTATGTATATAAATTATAATTTAAAACAAGACATTGAATTTACAAAGTATTTAACAGTGTTGCTAAATTAAACTAGTTATTCTCAAAGCACTTAGCAACATATCAGCAATATATACATAATGTAGATATATTGTAAAGAATAAATAACCAATACTGACAATATTGTATGAAATATATATGATATTGATGCTCAATCCTAATGGCTCAAACATGAATAAAATGATAAAAAGTAAAAAATATATGTCATATTTACAAATTACACAATAGTATGGTAAAAGATCTTTAGAAACAGATTTTCTCATCAACTTTTTAATGTCCTAATTTAACAACTGTTTGTATGCTACAATAATATAGATATACTATTTCCATTGTGACTTAGGAACTGTCACTAAACACGTCATAATAACTAAAATGGTTTTAACAACTTACAAAAAGTATAAGCAAACCATAGAAATAACACTAAAAATTCCTACAAATGTTAATTTGCTCGTAGCACAAATATACTTTTACTCTTGACTCATCACAGACCGAATGTATATCGTTTATAATAATTATTTGGGAGTCTAGTGTGTTCGGCGCGCACGACACCATCTGGTGACTTAGAAGCGTTTAAATATAATATAGCGTCTATAACTAACTTCTTTCATGAGGAAGTGGTGATGTGACAAAATGCAATAAATGTTAGTGTTCTAACGGTTTCAATTCCTTAATTTGCTTTATAAGATAAGCCTTTTCATCATTAAACTGTTCATCTTCGGAGCGGTCTGTATGAAACTTAGTCAGAAAATCCACCAATTTATCTTGATTTCGGAGCAATATATCTAAAATTGGTTTTGGTTTATTTGGATTAGCTACAAAAACCTGTAAAAAAACAAATTATTTTTGTATAAAAAACGTAAAATGGTAGTTCAAGAATTTTGTAATGAAGGTTTTTAATGCAAAACAACCTAAAAATTTTCTTGTGTTTACAGTTACAGAAAAAAATACAATGAGTATTTTTGTTTCTTCAGGAAACTTTTTAAATAACAAGTTTTGAATTTATTTGCTTGGAAGTATTGTTATTTAAATAGATCATGAATTCTGAAGAAAACTATGCATGTCATGACATGCAATAAACACTGAATCACAATCATGCTAAGCCAAACTCTGCCTACCTGTATATGGACTTATGGAGGCAGAGTTTTCTAATAAGCGCAAACAACTATTTGAACATTAGCACCATGTAATAGGTGGCTAACTACAACTTACCTTAAAAACATGGAAAGCTTCAAATTGTATATTGCGTGATTTTTCTTTAAGCATATTCATCATAAGTTTTAAGTTATCAGGGTTGGTTATATAACGTGTCATTATCGAAAAGTTGTGCCGATCCAAGAGTAGTTCACCAAGCAACTTGAGACTTTGCCGTCGAGTTACATAGTTTTCCGAGTTCAACAATCTCTGGTAATGGCTAAACACCTTATCATAATTTGCTTCTAAAAACTCAGCACACAATAATTTGTGTCTTGTTAATAATTCCTAAAAAGTATATAAAATTATAAAAGTTTGAAAAATGAGCATTGAAAGATCTTGAAGGAAGAGAAATTTTAAGTATTCCTAATAAAATGTCACAATAACAACAACCTAAATAACAAAACATGCAATTTTAACTGATTTTTGTCAATTTTATCTATACTTATACATATTATAAAGCTGAAGAGTTTGTTTGTTTGAACGCGTCAATCTCAAGAACTACTGATCCGATATGAAAGATTCTTTTGGTATTGGATAGCCCATTTACCGAGGAAGGCTATAGGCTATATATCATCACGCTAAGACCAACAGGAGCGGAACCACGCGGGTGAAACCGCGGGGCACAACTAGTTCTAGGATAAATCTCAAAATCACAATTAATTCAGATGTAAAAGAGTAAAGTTCTATGTTCTAAAACTGTTAAAGATGTAAGTATAATCTAAATTATTATGTAAATTTTTCATGGTAATTGAATTATTAATGCAATCACAAATTAAATATGGTAATTGTTCTAGTAATTAAACAATTATGAATAATTCAAGATATAATTTACCTTAAATGTAGAAAAGGCATCAGAGGCAATGTCAAATGTAGATACTTCAACATAACGGAAGAAATTGTAAAAGTCGTCAGAGTATAACATTATTTTAGCTAAAGCCTCATATCTGGCACACTCTCTGAGCATGGTACCACAGTTTGATGCAATTTCCTGATGCTCATATCTGTAATAATACAAATAAATTGATAATATGTGAGCAATTATTATTGTTGTTATCACAAACTTAATCAGTTTATTAGTACAAATATGCTATGAAGCAAAAATTGTCTCTAAACAAAAATAATCTTTTTTATCTTAATCTTAATATACTATTATAAAGGCGAAAGTTTGTAAGTATGGATGTATGGATGTATGGATGTATGGATGTATGGATGTTTGTTACTCTTTCACGTAAAAACTACTGAATCGATTACAATGAAATTTAGCACACATATAGAGGGTAACTTGGATTAACACATAGGATAGGTTTTATCCCGGAAATCCCACGGGAACGGGAACTATGCGGGTTTTCCTTTGAAAACGCGGGCGAAGCCGCGGGCGGAAATCTAGTATTTTATAAAATAATCTCAATGCAATATATACAGCTTTCCTTAAGCTGTATATATTGCATACATTTGTTAATGTTAATATTACACTAATTACAACTTTTTAACATTTTATATCACTAAACTAAATCTATTCAATATAAATTTAACAGAATTTTTGTTCTTAGACCTTTGATAAACCTTTTAAATAACACTATTTGTTTCTCTATTCCTTACCTTCTCTTTTTGTTTTTCTGTTGTTTTAAATAAACAAAATCAAAGTAGAAGCAGAACACCAGTTAAGAATTAATTTTCAAATATAACTAAATAATCATGATAAGTAAATCTAAATAGTAAAGACAAACAATCTTGAACACAAAGATATCTTACCCAGACATTAAGGTGAACAAAATTTCTGGCTTAGTACATATGTACTCAACAGTAGGTGATCGGGTGCCAATTTGACGTCTCAACACATTATTAAACACTTGGGCAACATCCTTCTTTCCTTCAAAGTCGATGCGATTTAAATTCTGTATTGAACAAGTATTACTTTAGTTATTAAGGAATCCTAAAATGAGAATTATTCTCTTAAAAAGCAATAATATTTAGTGATTCTTACTTGAATGAGAAGAAGAAGTAAGTTTGTATTATAAAGTTCCTGAGCGAGCTGAGCCACTATAATATCCGCTTGTGGTTCTGCATCAGAAGTGCCATAAAGCATGTTTTTTATCAACACCTATAATGAAATCATGGCTAAGTATATAAACAATCTATTACAACAAAACAAAGTAAATTCTTCAAATACCATACCAAGTTTTTGCTAACATCTTCTTGTGCTTTTTCAGCTTTTTTGTCACCTCTTTCCAGAGCTGTTACCGCATCCTTTAACGATCTAACAAGCTCCGCGGGGCTCTTCTGAGACTTACCAAAAAGAGGCATAGTATTTTAATTATTTTTTCACTGATAATCGGAATAATCCAGTCCACATAAGATTATACCTGAAAACGATATCTATTTATAAAAACAAAAACATATTATCACGAATCCACAGATCTATTCACTTGCTCTATGTCCACTGGAATGAAACAGAAATAAAAATGAGTTTGACAAATTATTGGTATATTCGCCAACTTTTTTACTTTCAAAAGGGTATAAAAGAAAATTTTAAAAACTTTGCCATTACTTTACAAATAAAAATGTTAAAAAAACACACTCACTTTCTGATTATTACATTAAAATCGCACCTAGCGACATTTATCAGTGCCAGACAAATCACAAAACGAACCGAACAGCCATCGAACAGCTGTGATGTCAATACAATTATTACCAGCATAAAAAATAAAAATTATAATCATTCTACAAAAGATTTAAGAACTTACAACAGTATTATATTATCTGTGATAGTACATTTATGTCTCTGACGGTCTCAGATCATACACAGCCGTAGAGGGAGAATGAACTATAGAGACGACATCGGCGTATACCCGAACGAGATGGCGAATCCTTACGTCAATGTTGCCAACTATTACAAAAACTTTTTATCCGAAAAACTGGCAAAATATCTATAAATGTTTGGGTATTTTTTTGTAAGATAGGTTTATGAAGAAAAAGACAGATTTGAAAAGATTTTGTTATTTATTAACTTAACTAGCGACCCGCCCCGGCTTCGCACGGGTGCAATGCTGATACTAAATAGTAAATACACTACAGTTTTCGACTGTTCGCTTGTATTAGGTAGCTCAACAACATCCTGAAAAGATTAAGTTAGTTGAATCAGATAATACTAAGAACATCCATGTACAAAATAAAAGGTGTAAAAAAAAACGGTGACTAATCCAGGCTTCACACATTCATATGAGCCGTGTACACACACAACAACACCACATAAACTTCCTCTCCAAGGTATTTCGTGCAGTTCTAAAATAGTGCAGTGTCGTTGCTCGTGGGAAAGTGCAATGAAATTATTAATTTACCTTAAGACCTGGTCCATGGATTTTTGATTGTTGGGCAGTACTCAGTCGCTCAACAATAATATCCTAAAAAAATAAAATTTGATTAAGTAGAAATAGAAAATATACCCCTATAAAAATAAATTAATAACTTGTTTTGTTTATTATGTAGACGTAGCAACAAAATCGGTCTATGAATATTTAAACTACAACATTTAAATCCAAACTAAACGCATCACAAAAATTACTCACTGTTGTAAAAAGTGTTGGAATTGCATTGGGCATCAAATAGGTTTTTTTTTTCGTTTTTCGAAAATAACGCGACTCAAAATGTATAGAACATATTCTGTGACTTTTTCCTGGTAACCAGTTCTTCCTTCCGGTAGCTCGAATCCATCTGTTTAATGTACTTGTTTGTTTTGGAAACCTGAAAAACATATTTAATATTAAAAAACATTTCACGATTTTGGGGAAAATTTTACCCTGTACTGGTATCCCTAATGTTAATCACATGATTATACCATAAATTTGAAACTACGTAAAAACAAATGGCGTCCTGAACAACAAGAACACTTCGTAATTTAGTCGGATAACACAAAAAAATGTTTACGTCTATTTCGATGAAAATATTATATATTTGTAGATAATTTCACATTAGAGTTAATGAAAATGTATCAACTATATCCAGTTCTATAAAACAATATACTTCAAATAAGTTTACTTACGTGTGAAAGGTAATATTTGGTAATCTTCGTTCCGGCCGATTTTTACAACCAATCACACTACAACGCACCATATTTTCACTTAAAGTCGGATTAAAACAGATCACTGTCAACGTTTATTAAACTTTGAAGTCACTTAACAGCGAGAAAAAACAGAAAACTAGCAAAACAATGGACTGTAGCCGCTTGTTTGGGACAAACTGCCTTTGTCCCCAACAAAAGAAATCGCATAACATGAGAGAAACAAAAAACAATGTTTCTGTCTCGCTTGCTCTTGGCTTTATAGTCATAAGTGTATTTCTCTCACGCATTACTTGTCATTTTAGTGCCTCCTCTATAGTTCATTCTCCCTCTACGTACACAGCTCATAATTTTAGTCTGAAACTGTAGGTACATAACATAAACTGAAAATATAATATAATATATACTGTAAATGTAACTGTATATATAACAATATATATATGCATAATAAAAATTTAATAATATGTATATAAATTGAATTATATCAATGAAGATAGCATTCAAAAAAAAAGAATCACGTAAATCGGTTCAGAAACCTCGGAGTAATCGGTGTACATACATAAAAAAAAACATACCGGCCGAATTGATAACCTCCTCCTTTTTTTTGAAGTCGGTTAATTAAAGAAATTATGATTTGAATTCAAAATATAATGTATGGTACGGGAGCTAGTAACGTTTTAAAAAAAGTCATTTTAGTATAGTTGGGTTTTTGATATACTGTTTCTCTTGCTATTTCGGTTAGAGTCCGGGCTGTCTGGCTGGCGGTAGTGGTTGCGTTTATTAGTGCGCACAGGAAAATATCCGTAATTTAAAGTCATTTATTAACGCGTAATTTTTAATCTTTTGCCTTTAGATAGATCCATCAGACATAATTTTTTTATTGCAAGACGTTTTTTTCATTGTTAAATAGACCGTGCCATACGCAATTTTTTATTTCAAAATAATTAAAATGTCATCGAAATAAGTGAAATTACATCAACATGAGTCCGCTTAAAAGGTAAGTAATAACTTTATTACTTATATTAAATATTATCCTTTTTTAATACTTATATTGAATAATTAGTAAACTAATATTTTTAATAGATGGTTTCATATTTATTACACTTTTGGGTATTAATATGAATTTGATGATAATTGGTTTTTATCAAGTTTACATTAACGTCCTATTTGAGGTTCGTTGGGAAAAGGAGGCACCATGGTAGATTGTTGCTAAAAAATTGTAAATAGTAAAATGAATATTATATATAGTATAAGTAACATAGTGATTACTTATCCTTCACGGGGACTCATGTTGATGGAATTTCACTTATTTCGATGACATTTTAATGATTTTGAAATAAAAAATTGCGTTTGGCACGTAGACAGAGAAACCAATAGACACCGGCAATGCGTGTCGCAGAAAGAGATAAAAAAGAATACGTCACAATATTTAGGGTTACCGTGTGAGGGAAAATTTACCCCACAATGTGTAAGATACAAATCTCTCTATATCATTATTCACATAACTTATGTGGATAATAACGATATATCCACATTATGTAGGTACATACTTACATGTCTATACTAATATTATAAAGAGGAAAGGTTTGTAATTATATATGTATGTATGGTTTTCACGCATAAACTACTGGACCGATTTCAAAAATTCTTTCACCATTAGAAAGCTGCATCTTCACTGAGCAACATAAGCTATATTGCATTTTCAAAAAAATTTGAGATCCTTACCAAAAATGCAATAATGTGTCCTTAATAAAAATTCTGTCATCGCGTGCGCTGCGGAATCTATTGAAAATAGAACAAAAAAATGTTCTACGGTATTATAGAATGGATCAATATCTACAATAAAGTCCGCGATATTCCATTCAAAAGATATAACGAATTTTTAAAAGTGTAAATTTACAGAAAATAGTTGGTATACTGTTTAATACAATGAGGAGGCGTAGTGCGGGACGGGGTGAAGGTGAGGAGGGAAGGGATATTCGCAGAAACTACTTTGATTCCAATTTGAAAAATTTTTTCAGTGTTAGATAGCCCATTGATCGAGGAAGGCTATAGTAGGCTATATTGTACCATAAATTACTTAGACCAACAGGAGTGGAGCCACGCGGGTGAAACCGCGGAGCGCAGCTAGTATATAATAAACATATTACTTTTAGATGGGTAATACATATTATGTATATACACATACCTATATATTATATAATATGTATATATCATTATCATAATCCCATATGAAAATGTGTACGTAATGATAATGTAGATGAAAATTCGATTGTTTATTATTTTTTATAAAATAAAATAAAAAAATAAATAAAATAATGTTTATTTTCGTAAGTATTAACAGATACACACGTTAATTATATTGACCGACCCGCGAACGCGCAAAATAAAAACGAAATTTACTTAATAATAATTTATTGTAATAAAAAAATTACATTTAAATTATCTCTAACTTAATTAACTACGTCCCTCCGGTTCAATGTTGGAACCAAGAGTGTCCATTGTCTTCGGCGGGGCAGCGTCGCGGTGGTGGTGATTGCCGTAATACTTTCTAACCTTCGGTTTTGGTTTCCAATCTGTTCGTCCTGTAGCTACAATCCAAATTTGTCGTAAATTATCCGGTTCAGGAAAACTGGAACAAGCCATTGAATATTTCAGATATTTAATTAAATAGACACTGCAGAATATATATTATTATTTCCCATAATAGTGGGTAACAATTTGTAGAAAAGTTGGCAACACAAAAATTTTTAGGTTAAAATTTATAATTGTTATTTTTGTGGTTTTTAAACAATGTATTCAAGTCAACAGCACGTGATACACAATATATTAACACGCTAAAATATCATGAAGGCCTATAAACTGATAAAGAGTTGTATACTTACGAGTGAAAAGACAATCCAGGCGTTTTCGTTCCACTATCACTTTTACACCCTTTAACGCTACACCGTGGCTACACCGCACCATGGTATTATTTTATAAGGTATTACCAGTAAGTCTAAATCATTCAAAACCAAACATACCATGAATTACGTAACTTAGAGCATGTAAAAACTATATTTTTATGGAAGACGATAGCTAGCTGTCAAACTTTGTTTATCAAACTAGGTTGCTATTCTTGAAAAAAGTGGCACGCTGCGTGAAACAAAAAATTTTATCGTTCTCTCTCATTTCGTTACACAACACCGGCATAAGTTGCTCTTTTTCTTGTGTGAATGCGACATAAGATATCAGTTTGTCTATTGGTTTCTCTGTCTACGGTTTGGCACCTACAGTAGAACCCGTTTAATACGATCACGCTTAATACGATTTCTCGTATAATACGCCATTTTGCATCAGTCCCTGCAACTTGAGACATGTTTTCATACATTATTTAACGCATAATACGATCGTCATCCCGTTTAATACGCTCTAACGGCCAACACATATTACCCCTGCGACAGCGGCCGATTACCCCGAAACCCGACTGACTGAACTGACGCGATGACTGCTTGCAGTGGTTTCCTGGATATTTATTGATGATAATGTATCATCATAAGAAATTCAATCTATTGAAGATCTTATTGAGAGTGTGAATAACACACAAGAAGAGGGTCAAAGTGGTAAATCAGGTGATCAAGAAGAAGATGTGTCAACTCCGATATTGACACACGCCCAGGCATTATCAGCAGTTAATGATTTAAGACGCGATGAAAGAGCGTTTTCATATTATCCGATCCGATATCGGATATCGGAAGCCGATAGCCGATATCCGATATCGGAGGGAAGTAAAATGTATGAAATATGTACCTGTCTTTCACATTGTCCGGTCCGATATCGGATATCGGAGCCGACACCGATATGCCCGTGAGCTATCGGACGATAATGTTCAGTGTTACCAACTCAATTTTCGAAAAGGCAGTATACCAACAGCAAAAAAAGCACTAGTTTGTGTATTTTCAGTCATTTATAGGGCGCTAAATGTAAAAAAAAATCCTTTCATTTACTTTAAACCTTTTCATTAAGAAAACATTCATTTAAGTATTTAAAGGCATTAAAAATACGATTTATACGGGAGCTATTTTAATACCGTCCTATAATATACGGCAATTGGCTGAACTGAAGTAAACAAAAATATATTGCGTTCTTAAATAATTCAACCGTATTTTCAAGATATTAGTGTCTATTATCTTTATTTACTCATTCTGCCTCGCTCCTCCTCCTACTCGGGTGTTGTGCTGTTTATTGTATTGTTGTCATTGAGTCACAGATTTAGTGCTTTGTTTTTAACCGAATTCAAAAAAAGGAGGGGGTTTGGCGCCGATATCAAACCTATATAATAAATAGCACATCTAAATAATATGAAGTACTTAATTAATAATATCAAATCTTTTTTATATTTTACTTTTCCAGCTGTTTTTGAAGTCGGTTTTTTTTTGTAGTTATTTTTACTGTATGTACAACTACGATCTATCAGTTGATTTTTTTTAAATCATACCTTTTTATTAAAAAGAAAATTCTCTCTCTCTCAGTAAATATATTTAAGAAGAAACTGACGAAATAGTTAATGGAGAAACAATTTTATGACATTCAAGAATTTATTACATTGCGGAATCTGTGACAACGAAGAATTTAAGAATTTGAGACACGAACAATTAGTTTATTATAATTTATTTCTGTTTAAATATTTGCACACCCAGATAGTGGGTAGAATGTATTAGCCACCTATAAAATTGTAATAACAACACCTATATTTTGTAACATAAAATTTGAATTTGTATTTGCCAGTTTCGTCGCTTTAATCGCGGACGCATATACTGAGTTGAACTTTATTTTATTTTATTTTTTATTTTATTTGTATAAGAACATAACAGTCATACATGATTTAATATAAAAAAGTTCTAATATTCACTACGACCGCGACCACACAACATGTTCTATTATTAAAAAAAGAAAAACAGCATATAAAAAAAACAAGCCTCACAATGAAATTGAATATTGAAACTTGATTCTGACTCTGCAGAGGGTACAAAGCCATACTCCGCAGTCAGCAGATTAAACCGGTTTGACAAACATCAGTTTATTTATTATTATTTAAAATAAAGTATGTTTTGGAACACAAATGCATCCACTGTTTTTTTTAATTCACCATATATCTAATTTTCCAGTCTCTGGCAACACTCATGATATCGGGACGATATTATCGGATAATGTGAAAGGGCAAATTGTGTCCGATATCGGATATCGGCTATCGGCTTCCGATATCCGATATCGGATCGGATAATGTGAAAACGCTCTAACTTCTTTAAAAACACGACATTTTGTATAACGTACATAATGTTTAAATGTACAATATACATACATCCTAAAAACCATAATAAATATTAATACATAATATGTATGTAGTAAGTCCGTTTTTTATTTCCCGCTTATTACGCTTTCCCGCTTAAGACGCGTTTTTGGTTGAGTCCCTGGAAAATCGTCTTAAACGGGTTTTACTGTATTTAACAACGAAAAAAACGTCTTGCAATAAAAAATGTATGTCTGATGGATCTATCTAAAGGCAAAAGATTAAAAATTACGCGTTAATAAATGACTTTAAATTACGGATATTTTCCTGTGCAGATAAGATGCGCACTTTGATTATATACTCCCTAGATAGAGTATCGGCGCGTCAAAAGCGTCGATAAAAATATCAGCTAACTGTTAGCCTCTAAAGCGCTCACCACTCCTCAGTGTCAATTGTAACGTCAAGAGATACGCACGCACGGCTCATTTTTTGCGTTAGATTATTTCGGTGAAAATGACAAGCTGCGCGATTAAAATCTGCAGAAATTACAAAGGACGTTTACGAACAACTAACAAAATCTCCTACCATCGGTAAGTAACTCAAAACTAATAGTAATTTACGGAAACAAAAATAACAAATTCATAATTATTTTCACAAAATCAACGCGTCGTTTTTTAGTGTTGCCAGTCTTGGATTGCGAATTTCCCTGATGTATGTTCATTTTTACCCGACTGCACCAGAAGGAGGAAATACATCAGGGAAGGTGTGTGTATGTATGTATGAATGTATGTGGGTGTGTTTTAAAAACTGTTTGGCTGAGCCTACAGCCTTAATGGATGGACCGATTGTTTTTGTTTTGCAAGCTTCCGCGCAGTCGGATGTTTTTTTTTGTCTTAAATATTTTAATATTTATTTTTGAAGTAAAATTTCTTTAGGCGCGGTTGAGAGTAAATGAGATTATTTTTCGGATGGAAATAACGCTCTATAGTCTGTTGACACAATTTCCGCTACTTAAAAACAGAAAAAAAATCTATACGTCTCAAAGGTCGGTATACCTGTTTAAGAATATCTATGGACGCAGTATAATTTTTTTTAAATTGTACCGATTTCGTACAAAATCGATATCTCAGGATCCTTAGGATCACAAAACAGGAAACTGTTACCAAAATTTAAAAAAGTCAACGCCATTTTGATTTTTTTGTTATTGTACCGATCAATATTTATAAAAGTCAACGCCATTTTGAAATTTTTTGTTATTTTACCGATTTCGTTCAAAATCGATACCTGAGGATCCCTAGGATCACAAAAAAGGAAACTTACCAAAATTAGCTTCCATGCATTCCATTCATTTTAAATTTCGGTACCATTTTCCTGTTTTGTGATCCCAGGGAGCCTCAGATATCGATTTTCAACGAAATCGGTACAATAACAGAAAATTTCAAAATGGCGTTGACTTTTTCAAATTTTTGTACCATTTTCCTGTTTTGTGACCCCAGGGAGCCTCAGATATCGATTTTGAACGAAATCGGTACAATAACAGAAAATTTCAAAATGGCGTTGACTTTTTCAAATTTTTGTAACAGTTTCCTGTTTTGCGATCCTAGAGATCCTCAGATATCGATTTTGAACGAAATCGGTACAATAACAAAGAATTTCAAAATGGCGCTGACTTTTTAAAATATTGGTACCAGTTTCCTGTTTTGCGATCCCAGGGAGCCTCAGATATCGATTTTCAACGAAATCGGTACAATAACAGAAAATTTCAAAATGGCGTTGACTTTTTCAAATTTTTGTAACAGTTTCCTGTTTTGCGATCCTAGAGATCCTCAGATATCGATTTTTAACGAAATCGGTCAATTAACAAAGAATTTCAAAATGGCGCCGAATTTGGGTTAAATTTAAAAATGATGCAGGCGAAGCTGCAGGCCAACCTATAGTATTTTTATAAGTCGACACTATATTATAACATTAATTAATGAAACATATTCTGTAAATGCTAATTGATTTTTATTTGATTGTATTTTCTATTCTATAAAAATCATATTCTAACTCAAGAGACAACTAAACACAATTGAAAGTACAATATTAAACTATTATTTATGATTTTATTAACATGACATAATTTTACAGGTTTTGCCCCATTTTATCGGGATAGATTCATTAGCTGGTAACTCCCTGATACAAATGACGCTGGTGTAAGACATAGCAATCGCTAAGCGTGTGTGCGTGCCTCACTCACACACGCTTGTAAATACTGGCCAGTTTTTGCTGCATCGGTCATTGCGTGAGGCGTTATCTAGGGAGTATATAATCAAAGGATGCGCACTAATAAACGCAACCACTGCGGCCAGCCAGACAGCCCGGACTCTAACCGAAATAGGAAGAGAAACAGTATATCAAAGAACCAACTATTCTTGGTTGGTTCTTTGAGAAGAGAGAATTTTAGTATAGTTGAACTATACTAAAATTCTCTCTTGTCAACGTTGCTAGCTCCTATACGATAGTATATTGAGTCCAATTGAGTCATTCTTCTACTCGGAGCAATTAACAAGCCTGGAGAAGTAACAATTAATTGAACGTTTCTTATATAGTGGCTCTCTTTTATTCAATACCCTAATTAATGCGATAGAAAGAGACAACACACTGTTATTGGCTTGGCATTCAAATCCACATGTAGCCACTTTTTGTTCTAAAAAGGTAGTGCTTGCCACTTTATCGAATACTAAAATATCGATAAATAAAAAAATTAAGTTATAAAATTGCTTGAAGATAATTTAAGATTCTTTTAATTTTCAATTATGGATAGGTAATTCCAAATTTTAAGATTTGTTTAATTTGAAATTATTCATTTACGATGCGTATTGACTGCCTTGCATTGTATGGTAGTGGTATTTATAAAAAAATATTATTAGGTATGTCGGTTTAGGTTGTTTTTTATGGTTTCGTAAAAAGGTACGTTTTTTTTCCTGTTTTCATAGATTCATTCATAGAATTATACGGAACCATTCGTGCGCGAATCTGACTTCCACCTGGTTGATCTTTTTACAAATCAATAATCGTATCCTACTAATACTATAAAAGCAAAAATATATAAGAATGGACATTTGATATTCTTTCACGAAAAAACTACTGAATGAGTTTTTATGGAACTTTACAATTATACATATTAAAGATTAAACATCAGAATAACATATAGGCTACAATTTACCGCGGGAAAATAACTCATTCCCACAGGAAAAAATTGGTAAAAGTTTAAAATAAATTGCTTCAAATAAAACAAATAAAATTTTAAATTTTTTTTACAACATTTTATTTCGATACTTAAGTAACAAATTACAATATTTATTATTTAAAATAGATGCCACCTTAAACTTGTGGCACAGCATCTCTGCAAAGCACTTTACTTTTCTTCCCGTCTGATTCGAAATGATTTGAACAAGGCCGAGAATGTTTTGAAGGCTTCCAATTTTCCCTGTGCTATAGCTTTAACCCAAACATCTTTTAATTTTTCTCAAGCCAGAAACCTGCAAATAACAATAAAATCCATACTTAAATAGCTTTTTTTTTCTCCTAACCTAAAGCAGTCATTATCAATGAAGTACTTCGTACCTACTCAAGTATCGATAATTGCACAACACTATGGAAGTTATATTTTGCATTTTTTCTAAGAACTAAGCTGATTATGATTTCATTTCAATGATTACGGTTAGATAAAACATAGATGATTATGAAAATAACGTAAATTAACTTATTTATAATACAATTAACAAAAAAATTGATCAAAACACTAACCTGTGAAAAGACAAATTCCAATCTTCATCCGATTTCCCAGTACTACGGCTTTTACAGCCGTGAACAACACAAGCCATGTAATCTTTAGTAAATTATCTTTTCAGAAAATAACATAAGAAACTAGAAAACACGTTTTTCACTTCAAAAACAATAATTAAAATCACCATGCGTTAGTGACCAGACTGGTCACTAAAACAAATTGAAATGGCTACATGTCATTTCAAAGTTCAAACTGTCGAACTGACATATATCTGTCCTCTTTTTTCGCATGACATTTTGCCATAAGCCAAAAAGGCCAAACTAGTGCTTTATTGTTCAATTAATTGTTACTTCTCCAGGCTTGATAATTGCTCCGAGTTCTTCTACGTATCAATAATTGGCCACAGATAGTATAAAATATATGAAGTCAGTGAACAGATTTCAAAAATTCATGAACGTGTCGAGTGTTGAATGACATAGGACTTCAGGGTTTGATTTCGTATGTCCTATTTTATAGGTTATAAATTTGTATATTCTTATGTGAATTATAATCTAGGATTTGAACAATATAATGGCAGAAACTACCACTGAAAAGTTATCAAAAAAGTGAGTATTGTGTGAAAGAATTATAAGCACAATATGTTTACCTTACGGACGGTATCAGTTTTACCTGGTGCTTTAATGTGCAGAAAAAGTATATTTTCCAAACAATTAAATCAGTTATATTCAACACTAAATCCACGGTTGGTTTTTTAATAATTCCTCTTAATTGTCTAAACATTGAGAAATTCATTTTTATGTCATTTACAGCGAACTGAAACGGCGTTTGAAAGCCGAACAGAAATTAAAAGAAAAAGCTGAGAAAGCTTCTCAGCAACCTATAGTAAATGTAGAAAAGAAATCATCAAAAGCGGAGGAAGAAATAAGTCCTAATGAATATTACAAATTGAGATCTGCTGCTGTGGCAGCCCTTAAGAATGCTTCAAAGGAAGATCACCCATATCCTCATAAATTTACTGTAACAATTTCACTGGAGGAGTTTATTGAAAAATATAATAATTTAAATAGTGGGGATGTTCTTGAAAATGTTACTCTATCAGTAGCTGGCAGAATTCATTCTATAAGAGAGTCTGGTGCAAAACTAATTTTCTATGATTTAAGAGGGGAAGGTGTGAAGATTCAGGTTAATTTTTATCTTATTGTATGTAGTATGTACATAGATAAACATGACATTTAAAAATAAACTTATTTTTTAATAGGTAATGGCTAATGCAAAAATTTATGAGTCTGAGGAAAAATTCATACATGACACTGATAAATTACGAAGAGGTGACATTATTGGGTGTGTGGGTCATCCCGGTAAAACTAAGAAAGGAGAGTTATCTATTGTTCCTAAAACAGTGAAATTGCTCTCTCCCTGCCTTCATATGTTGCCTCATTTACATTTTGGTCTAAAGGACAAGGAAACTAGATTTAGGAAGAGGTATTTGGATCTCATATTAAATGACAAGGTAAGTAATATCATCATGTCAAATATATTTGTTATGCTATTAATAAATAGAAAAATAATAACTAACCATTTATTTATTCTTAAAAATTGTTCCCAGGTGAGACAAACATTTTACACAAGATCAAAAATTATTTCATATGTAAGAAGATTCTTAGACAACCTTGGCTTTTTGGAGATTGAGACTCCAATGATGAACATGATACCAGGAGGAGCTACAGCCAAGCCCTTCATTACACATCACAATGATTTGAATATGGATCTGTATATGAGAATAGCCCCAGAGTTGTATCACAAGATGTTAGTTGTCGGTGGCTTGGATCGAGTCTATGAAATTGGCAGACAGTTCAGAAATGAGGGTATTGATTTAACCCACAACCCTGAATTTACAACTTGTGAATTTTATATGGCTTATGCTGATTACCATGACTTGATGTCCATTACTGAAAGCATGATTTCTGGGATGGTAAAGAGCATCCATGGTAGCTACAAGGTAATCCTCATTATTAATAAATCTTATTTTTAAATTAGAACCAAGAATTGTAAGATAAATGATGAAATGTTTTAGGTGAAATATCATCCTGATGGGCCAGAGGGTGAAGAAGTTGAGATTGATTTTACTCCACCATTTGCTCGGGTACCCATGATTGCAACACTTGAAAAAGAACTGAAAGTTAAAATGCCAGCAGCAGATCAACTTGATTCAGCTGAAGCCAATGCATTTTTGAGCCAACTTTGTGAAAAACATGAGGTAAGGTCAGATTTCTTAAACCTTAAATTATATAAATTAAATGGCCTTATAGAAAATATTATTTTAATAAATTTAAATAACTATAACTCTAATATACCATTAGGTTGAGTGTCCACCACCCAGAACAACAGCAAGATTATTGGACAAACTGGTTGGTGAATTCCTTGAGGAGAAATGTATTAATCCAACCTTTATATTAGATCATCCTCAAATTATGAGCCCACTGTCTAAATATCACAGAGATATTCCAGGACTCACTGAAAGGTAAATTTTTGTTGAAGTACATATTAAAACCTTCATAGAATTCAAGCAACTTGAATATTGATGACCTCTACCTCACTGATAAATGGTTTGCATGGTAACTAAAAATAATTTTGTGCATTTACTTATCAATAATAAGCAAATACTGCATAACTATTAACTATCCATACTAATATTATAAATGCGAAAGTAACTCTGTCTGTCTGTCTGTTACTCAATCACGCCTAAACTACTGAAGCAATTTTTATGAAATTTGGTTAAGAGATATTTTGATACCCGAGAAAGGACATAGGCTACTTTTTATCCCGGGAAAATGATGTAATCCCGGAAATCCCACGGGAACGGGAACTATGCGGGTTTTTCTTTGACTGCGCGGGCGAAGCCGCGGGCGGAAACCTAGTTAACATATAAAAATATCACTGTTCTTTATGATTATGAGATTATGATATTATGCAGTAATACAATGCTTGTAAAATAAGTCATAAAAAATACATACGGTTTATTAGTCTATAAAAATAAAAAAATGATTCATAAAAATATCTCCTTTTAGGTTTGAATTGTTTGTTATGAAGAAAGAGATATGCAATGCATATACAGAGTTGAATGACCCAGCAACCCAAAGGGAGAGGTTTGAACAGCAAGCCAAGGATCGTGCGGCTGGTGATGATGAAGCACCACCCACAGATGAAGCTTTTTGTACTGCTCTTGAATATGGTCTTCCCCCTACTGGTGGCTGGGGGCTAGGTGTTGATCGCCTTACTATGTTCTTAACGGACTCTAATAATATTAAGGTATGGCACCTTTGTCCAAGTTGTAAATTATAAAATTGCATGTTATAGTTCTACATACTACTTTACATAATACTACAGATGATAGAACTAACTTATAAGATAAAGAATAACTAATTGATTGACATACATCTTTTAATTTACATAATTGATTAACTTTACAGGAGGTACTGCTTTTCCCTGCCATGAAACCTGATGATCCCAATAAACACAACACAGAGGATGGTGAAGCTAATCAAACGCCTACTCAGAATGGAGCATAATTTAATTGGCTTGATGTTGGCTTGTGTTTCATCGAAATTTGTAATACTAACCAGTAATAAATATACCACATTCATTCTAGTTGTTTTATTTGATAATTATAAAAACAATAGTTTGTATACCTTTACTATGTGAAAGTATCTTTATTCAGTATATTAAATATTACTTAAATACTAGTTAAACCTTTTAATAAATTACTCTTGATTATCATTCAATATCTGAGTTGAATTATAATGTTCTCCTAAACTGTACATATGCCGATGATAAGTAATTATCAATGAAGGTCCAGGGTACTCTTCTCCCTGTTCAATAGTTTCAGGGCCAGTGGCTTGAATAACAGTTATGGGACATTTTAAAATATTTGACAAAGCTCTTATTTCTAGTTGTCCACCCCAAACTTTAGTGTTACATATTTTATCACAGTATTCATTGAATTCAGTATCTGTCAGCATTTCAAATGTATCTGGATTAGTTAAGAAAGGTAGAAAATCATCTTTGTTACTTCTTATATGGGTTGCAACATTACTTCTTAATTGTTCAACTGTAACACTAGAATCCTTTTTAATAGTCAGTTGGTGTGAAATTGCTTTGTATAAACAGTCTCCATCGGATGGAATGGAATAAATTGTGAGCCCTCTTTGTTTAAGCCGGGAAGAAATTTCTTGAATTTCTTTATTTCTAGGGCCATGAAGATTTTCTTTTTCTTGTAGCTTGATTTGTGCTTCTCGCTCTCTCTCCTGTTGTAATTTTTTGTCCCTACGTTTTTGGGCTTTAGACAATTTAGTTTTTGTACCTTCTTCATCATTGTCATTACTATTTATTTCTTCAATTAACTCATCTTCATTATGACATTGTTTTTGCGATTCTTCAATCTCTTTTTTATGGCGAATATCAATGTCCATTTCTAACCTAGCAATTTCAGCGGTTAGTTCTTTTTTCCTTGATTTATCATTCTTAGCAACTTTTTTCAATCCCTGTATCTTGGCTTGTAGTTCTTTTCGCTCTTTTTTATGTCTATCCTCAATTGATAAATTGCATAAGTCATCAATATTATCTTCCATATTATTTTGATTTTGATAAAGCTTATTTATCGATGCCGGTATTAAAGACAAAAGGCACTCGTATTATAAAATATACTCAGAAACTAACCTTCACATAAAACAGAAACTATTAAACCCACTAATTCTCAACATCATTTCTATACGGTTATTCTATGAGTCTAATAACTTAATAATTGAAGCAATCTCTGAATTAATGGAAGCTTCTAAATTCTTTCGATTTATTCCAAAAGCTTATTTACAGAATATTAGTAACAGCGAGTTATTTTTGTAATGTAGATTGTAGCCACAGCACAGCCCTGAGCCCACATTGTAGGCTGTAGCACAAATATTGTAATACTGTGGCTGTAGCCTGTACCTGTAGGTATCACACACCACAGAGCAAGATCACAGTATTACAATATTATTTCCTACAGTAAGGAATCGCCTTTGATGTCGCGCGATGCCGCCGCCAGCGTAGGTACTTACGCTGCCACACGAAAATACGCTAGGGTTGCAACAAATGGGAAATAAAACAATTGTGATTATTAATATTATGATGAAATCATTTATTCATATGTACATTCATAATAATTGCGATTATTAAATCTGATGTAATTATTTGTTCATAAATATATAATTACAGATATTGCACTGCTAAATATTATTTACGTGGACACTTTATTTTTGGATGTTCTTAATTGTATATTATAACATTTAACTAAGTAATGCATTCGCATTGGGATGTACAATCTGATTAGAAAATAATGAGGACAACATATACATAGCTTTGATTTTAATTCAACAGATACAATTAATACGTAGAGGGAGAATGAACTATAGAGACGACATCGGCGTATACCCGAACGAGATGGCGAATCCTTACGTCAATGTTGCCAACTATTACAAAAACTTTTTATCCGAAAAACTGGCAAAATATCTATAAATGTTTGGGTATTTTTTTGTAAGATAGGTTTATGAAGAAAAAGACAGATTTGAAAAGATTTTGTTATTTATTAACTTAACTAGCGACCCGCCCCGGCTTCGCACGGGTGCAATGCTGATACTAAATAGTAAATACACTACAGTTTTCGACTGTTCGCTTGTATTAGGTAGCTCAACAACATCCTGAAAAGATTAAGTTAGTTGAATCAGATAATACTAAGAACATCCATGTACAAAATAAAAGGTGTAAAAAAAAACGGTGACTAATCCAGGCTTCACACATTCATATGAGCCGTGTACACACACAACAACACCACATAAACTTCCTCTCCAAGGTATTTCGTGCAGTTCTAAAATAGTGCAGTGTCGTTGCTCGTGGGAAAGTGCAATGAAATTATTAATTTACCTTAAGACCTGGTCCATGGATTTTTGATTGTTGGGCAGTACTCAGTCGCTCAACAATAATATCCTAAAAAAATAAAATTTGATTAAGTAGAAATAGAAAATATACCCCTATAAAAATAAATTAATAACTTGTTTTGTTTATTATGTAGACGTAGCAACAAAATCGGTCTATGAATATTTAAACTACAACATTTAAATCCAAACTAAACGCATCACAAAAATTACTCACTGTTGTAAAAAGTGTTGGAATTGCATTGGGCATCAAATAGGTTTTTTTTTTCGTTTTTCGAAAATAACGCGACTCAAAATGTATAGAACATATTCTGTGACTTTTTCCTGGTAACCAGTTCTTCCTTCCGGTAGCTCGAATCCATCTGTTTAATGTACTTGTTTGTTTTGGAAACCTGAAAAACATATTTAATATTAAAAAACATTTCACGATTTTGGGGAAAATTTTACCCTGTACTGGTATCCCTAATGTTAATCACATGATTATACCATAAATTTGAAACTACGTAAAAACAAATGGCGTCCTGAACAACAAGAACACTTCGTAATTTAGTCGGATAACACAAAAAAATGTTTACGTCTATTTCGATGAAAATATTATATATTTGTAGATAATTTCACATTAGAGTTAATGAAAATGTATCAACTATATCCAGTTCTATAAAACAATATACTTCAAATAAGTTTACTTACGTGTGAAAGGTAATATTTGGTAATCTTCGTTCCGGCCGATTTTTACAACCAATCACACTACAACGCACCATATTTTCACTTAAAGTCGGATTAAAACAGATCACTGTCAACGTTTATTAAACTTTGAAGTCACTTAACAGCGAGAAAAAACAGAAAACTAGCAAAACAATGGACTGTAGCCGCTTGTTTGGGACAAACTGCCTTTGTCCCCAACAAAAGAAATCGCATAACATGAGAGAAACAAAAAACAATGTTTCTGTCTCGCTTGCTCTTGGCTTTATAGTCATAAGTGTATTTCTCTCACGCATTACTTGTCATTTTAGTGCCTCCTCTATAGTTCATTCTCCCTCTACGAATTAATACAATCTTTCTGAAATATTGTTTCCTTCTGGGATTTCAATGTAGATTTACATCCGTAAACGGAACAGTTTGTGCGCGCCATAATAGAATATGTAAGTACCTATGTATAATAAAATTATTACACAAAAAATACGACTGCGTCGTCCTTTCGCGCTAGGTAAGGCAAACTAAGCGTGTTTGCCTTACGCGGCCCGCGTCGCCCGACCCGCGCCATTTCCCCTCCGTTTCTCTGCACAAGTACATTCGTCGCACTACTGTAGGAAATATGGTAATACTGTGGCAAGATATTGATATAGGTAGTCTATTAAGTATAAACCTACGATATTTTAAAATTTTATGCGCAATGTGCTAATTTTGACATTGACAGTGATTGATATTTGATTTTTGCTTTGTTATCGCCTCAATCTCGGCCTCAATAAAATTATGCACTCTACTGCTCTGCTGTAATGATCCTATCATAGGGCGCGGGCGGTGGTTAGCCGAATAACGTGTGTTTTGAATCCCGTCACGTAATCATTTTGTTTTTTTTTAATTCTCACTTACAAACTTAGAGTATATATACTATCTATAGAGTGCGAACAACCAAGTGGGAACAGTAGGCACAGGTGGGAACAACACGACGTTCCCACCGCGAGCGCTCGTAGTCGTGGTTGAGTGCTGTCGAAGTGCGTTGCTCTGGAATTTTTTTCATATTAACGAATAAACATGGTGAAATGTGCAGTTCTATCTTGCAAAAACGATACTAGAAAATACACAAAATTGAAATCCAGTATCACATTTCATCAGTAAGTCGATTGTTAAACTTATTTTTATGAAAATAAGTCTAGCATCGCGGGGGTGAAGGGGAGGTGGGAGGCGGGCGTGTCCGCCTCCCACCACAGGCTCGCTCGCGCGCCTCACTGCCGCCACGTGATCGTAGCGATGTGACCTGACCAACGCTGTACTCGATATAAAGTTTACTAGAAGAACTATATTTTAACAAATTATTTATTTAACTTTAAAATTAAAACTCTTTTAAAAATGTATCATAAATAAATTTGTGGTGTGTTTTGTATGATACACTTTCTAATATTATGAATGCGAATGTATTATAGTGTAAATGTATAGTATGTAATGTTACGATATATTTTCTGAACCGCTAAATTGATTTGGAAGATTTTAATAGTAGAATGGATAAAATTAAATAAAAAAAATATAAATATTATTTATTATATTATCATTTCAAATTATTAATTATTTCTTATTTTTATTTAAAATTTTTAAAACATTATTATTATTGTTTGATTTATTATTAAAGAAATAGCACTAAACCCGATCTTTTATTTTATTAACTTTATTATTTAAAAAGTACTCACGTTTTTCTGATATTCCAATTAAACATATTTTTTAAAGTACTTATAATTAATACAAGAAAATTTATTATAATATATTTAATATTCAAATGGAATAAACAAATTTAAAATTACATATTTATACTTTATTCATATATTTTTCCTTTAATAACTTATTGAACATAAAATTTACTTAAGATACATATTTATTTACATAACTTATCGATAGTTCAACATGCAATTGATACCTATCCATCCCTATTTGTCACACACACATCTATATAGTATCTATAGCTCATCTGCCTACGATGCGCACCAAGATGCGCACTAAGCAATTTGTGCAATACACGCGCTCTATACTATTGTAATCACAGAACATTAAAAACATATAGAAGTGCTATAATGTCATAATTAGTATGAAAACCAGTGTCGCCAAACCCACACATTTAAACCGATAGTTATACAGTACACTACAAGTAATCTATGCCTTTGATTGGACAGCTTAATTTGAGTAAAAACTGACTTAGGTTATAAATTCAGCATTTCAATATGTACCCTAACGCACCATGTTACGGTTTATTTTAGTATAACATCCCTAGGTATATTAGCTGTTTTGTTTCTCATTGCACAGAAATTCCAAATTCGAAAACATCCAGCTACTCCACAACAGAGGGCGTTAGTTTTCGATAGATATAACTTTGAACCTCAACACATTGAGATAAGGTTGAAATTTGTGTCACTCAACATGAATGACATTATCTTGATTTTTATCTGATGCTATGCCCTGAGGGATGTCAGCCTTGTTATCGATAATTCACAAATAAATATTTTTTGTGTATTTTTTTTTTCTTTCTATTATATGAGTATAGTATAATGTGTCACATTTTGGAGTATGTTTATTACTACTAAGTACGTCTTTTTATATTATTACTAGCGGTCCGCCCCGGCTTCGCCCGTGGCACATATTTACGTTTTCTCTACATAAAAACCATCCTCGTACTTCAAGGCATATAATAAAAAAAGAATTATCGAAATCGGTTCAGCCGTTCTCGAGTTATGCGCTTACCAACACATTTTGTGATTCATTTTTATATATAAGATTATTAAATAAAAAACGGAATAGAATAGTATTAATCTATATTTACAAAATACAAACAGAAAATATGCATTATTTTAAATCTTGGAACTGCCGTAGGTTTGCTGTATCGGTGGCCTTTGTTAGACCGCTTAGTGCTGTTCGGCATCCAGTTAACTCGTCACGTTGAATTTATCAATTTCTCTTTTAAATTAGCCTCTTTGGGAAATCTATAAATAAATTGGACAAATGAAAGCTAAGGAAAAATAAAATAAAATTTAATATTTATAATGTTTGTCTTTTCTAAAGTATCGATACTGTCGATATGCGCCACAAGCATCACTAAAGCGACATTCGTTTGTTTATTGCAATAATATTCCAGAAATTCTTGTTTGCTGTTCAATCTATAATAGTACTAATTTCTTACGGATTAAGGTTCATTTTAACTAGATATTTGTATACAATTTTGACAAATTACAAGCGAAGTTATAACATAAAATATTATATGTAAAATAAATAAAAATAAGACTTACCGATGGTATGAAATGCCTCCATTGCTGATATTATTTCGTCTGCTATCATTTTTGCACTCTAATACCGAACAACACGTCCTAATTAATGAATAAATATGGAAAAAAGGTTTGACAGCTGACAACCGACTCGAATATTTTTCTGCGCACAACTGAGAGCAAGTAAGGTGATCTTACCTTACAAGTGACACGTGGGCCACGCCCACATCACCACAGAACAGTAAAGTAGATAGAAGTGTGATGTGGGCGTGGCCCACGTGTCACTGGTAAGGTAAGATCACCTAACTTGCTCTCAGTTGTGCGCAGAAAAATATTCGAGTCGGTTGTCAGCTGTCAAACCTTTTTTCCATATTTATTCATTAATTAGGACGTGTTGTTCGGTATTAGAGTGCAAAAATGATAGCAGACGAAATAATATCAGCAATGGAGGCATTTCATACCATCGGTAAGTCTTATTTTTATTTATTTTAATTATATTTTATGTTATAACTTCGCTTGTCGTAATTTGTCAAAATTGTATACAAATATCTAGTCAAAATGAACCTTAATCCGTAAGAAATTAGTACTATTATAGATTGAACAGCAAACAAGACTTTCTGGAATATTATTGCAATAAACAAACGAATGTCGCTTTAGTGATGCTTGTGGCGCATATCGACAGTATCGATACTTTAGAAAAGACAAACAATATAAATATTAAATTTTATTTTATTTTTCCTTAGCTTTCATTTGTCCAATTTATTTATAGATTTCCCAAAGAGGCTAATTTAAAAGAGAAATGGATAAATGCAACGTGACGAGTTAACTGGATGCCGAACAGCACTAAGCGGTCTAACAAAGGCCACCGATACAGCAAACCTACGGCAGTTCCAAGATTTAAAATAATGCATATTTTCTGTTTGTATTTTGTAAATATAGATTAATACTATTCTATTCCGTTTTTTATTTAATAATAATAACATAAAAAGACCTACTTAGTAGTAATAAACATACTCCAAAATGTGACACATTATACTATACTCATATAAAAGAAAGAAAAAAAAAATACACAAAAAATATTTATTTGTGAATTATCGATAACAAGGCTGACATCCCTCAGAGCATAGCATCAGATAAATATCAAGTTAATGTCATTAATGTTGAGTGACACAAATTTCAACCTTATCTCTATGTGTTGCGTTTCAAATTTATATCTATCGAAAACTAACGCCCTCTGTTGTGGAGTAGCTGAATGTTTTCGAATTTGGAATTTCTGTGCAATGAGAAACAAAACAGCTAATATACCTAGGGATGTTATACTAAAATAAACCGTAACATGGTGCGTTAGGGTACATATTGAAATGCTGAATTTATAACCTAAGTCAGTTTTTACTCAAATTAAGCTGTCCAATCAAAGGCATAGCTTACTTGTAGTGTACTGTATAACTATCGGTTTAAATGTGTGGGTTTGGCGACACAGGTTTTCATACTAATTATGACATTATCGCACTTCTATATGTTTTTACTGTTCTGTGCACATCACACTTCTATCTACTTTACTGTTCTGTGATTGTAATATATACTCTAAGCTTACAAAGCATTTGAAGGTAAACTAAATATCTGATTCTATATTCTATACTTTAATTATTTGCTCTGTGGTACCTATCACAAAATCATTGACGTTGACAGATTGGATTTTCAGAGTCAGCGGATCAAGCCAAAGCCATTTTATTTGAAAATTGTCAAATAAGAAAACTGAAAATACTGTGATTTTAATTTAAAATCCTGAGCTATATTCAGTAAATATTTAAAGTCGTGATAATATGAATCCTTGTTCCATAGCAACTCCCCAACAGGATACAGAAGGCGATGGAAGGTGGAATAGCATTGTAAGTTACTATGATAATATTTAAATAATTTTTCTGTATCATGCGACGTGGTTGGATATTAATATATATTTACAGTCATACATTTATGGCCATAAATCCTATAAATTCTTGTTCAAAAAGTAGATTATAAGTAGTTTATGAATAAGTTAATGTACAATACACTACTTTTTCAAAAATCGTTTGAATTTTAGCACAACAGATTTCTTTCCGACGCCAAAGGAAAAGATGCCGATGTAATCTTTATTGGTGACTCGATTCTTCAAGCATTAGAACATACAGAAGTATGGAACCAATGGTTTGCTCCATTACACTGCCTTAACTTTAGTATTCATAGGGATCAAACACAAAATGTACTATGGCGTATTAAAAACGGAGAACTTGACCATGTAGACCCAAAAGTAAGTCAAATGCTTATTAATTAACTTTTATTTTCATACAACTTTACTTTTTTAAACAATATTTAACTTACAGGTAATTGTGTTACACGTAGGAACAAATAATATAGAACACACAGCTGAACAAATTTGTGAAGGTATCATAGAAATTATACATACTATTCAAGAGAAACATCCTAGTGTCTATATTGTTATACCTGTAAGTATATTAATAAGTAGACATCGGATTATATGCACTAACAAAATGCCAAAATATGCATGCAAATATGCACTAAAAAAGGCCGAAATATGCACTAAAAACGACTGATATGCCTAAAATATGCACAATACAAAATCAAAAAACCTTATTATTTTTATATATTTAAATCAAAGATTGTACAAAAACAGTGAAATTTTCTTGAAATTAAGTATAGTTTTTGTGCCAATATACAATTAAGCATTTTTACCAAATTTTCGAGCGCAAATTTGTGACGTTTGTCACCCGCGAGCCCAGTGTTGCCACCTTAGACCTTTCCGGGCTAAATCTAGCCCTTTTTTGGAATTCAACCCGTGTTTTAAGTTTTTAGCCCCAAAAGGGTAATCTAGCCCTATTTTGAATGGCTCAAAATTTACTTAAAATGGAGCTCATTTTGTAATTTTTTGCCATTTTACCATGCCAAAATAGGGTTTGTTTACTCGCTGAGCGTTCTGATTGGCTAATAAAGGTTAGTCGACCAATCAAAACTCCCGCTACTTAACGAAATATGCACGATTGGGGAAAAAGGCTAAAATATGCACTAACACCGTAATTAGAGAGTTTTATGCATTTGCATATGCAAATATGCAAATGCATATAATCCGATGTCTATTAATAAGTGTAAAGTGATTTTTTGAAAAAGTGATGAATGCAGTGTACTTATTCTCAAAATAATTTCTATTTCAGAGTCTTCTCCCTAGAGGCAGGCATCCAAATTCTTTAAGGGAGAAACATGTTAAAATAAACCAATTATTAAGAGAAAAAATTACCACCATGAAAAAAGTAGATATGGTATCAATTGATAAGGGCTTTATTCAGAGTGATGGAACAATTAGCCACCATGATATGCATGATTACCTAATACCAACTAATGCAGCCTTTCGGAAGGCCTTCGAACCCGTTCATGATCTCTTACATCAGTTATTATCTGAAGGAGAACCAGAAATTGACTTAACACCTTCAGAATAAACTTTATAATATTCAGGATATACAGTAGCACCTCTATAAGTCGAACATCAAGGGAGACGCCAAAAAATTCGAGTTATAGAGTTTTCAACTTATGGAGGATTTCGACTTAGACGGATTTTGATTCGACATAAAGAGTTTGAGGTTTATTCTTATAAATTTTGAGTTAGAGAGGTAAAGTACATTAAAATTCAACTTGCAGAGGTGACAAACATGTTTTAATTTATTATAAATCAACATTATTTCAAATTATTTTAAAATAAAAAATATGGCATTAAAAAGTCAGTATTTTTTTTTTGCTTTAGATAATTTGGTTGTTCTCTAGCATTGTCTAATCTATAAAGAGCAGAAAATTCTTCTTCTTCAGAGATACTAGTTTGCTCTATAAAATTTCGTAAGGTATTCAATGCGGTTCTTGCCTCTTTGTTGGAAACCCATGGAGCGCATGTACTATTCACGTCTTCTATGTCATCTTAATCATTAGTATCGCTTTTCTGAGTTACTGAATCGATAATTTCGTCATCAGATACTTAATGCAAACACGTGTTTACGTGAGTCTTAAATTTATTATCGTATACTCCTAAAATGTTTTCTAAGAAACAATAGTGTACTTGCATTGTCGGCAAGTTGTTAAAGTCGGTAACTTATTTTTGTTCGAACAATAGAGGTAATAAATTCCAAATGATCAAGTTATAAAGGTTGTAAAATAAAACGTTGATATGTTCGAGATAAAGAGGTCAAATTTAATATTTCGAGTTATAGAGTGAAAATATGTACCAAAATGGCTTGGAGGGACTCGGTGATAATTTCGACTAACAGAGGGTCAAGATTTCAAGTAACGGAGGTTTTCGGGTTTGAAAGGAAGGGAACAAAACATTTTTTCGAGATTTGGAGGTTTTTGACTTATCGAGGTTCGACTTAACGAGGTGCTACTGTATATATTAGCTTTTTTTTGGCAAGCTCATTGTGATTATACAATAGTACTTATTTATATTTAGCTTTTTTATTATAGGCTTAAGAATTTAATGTGTTGAATAGTTTATATTTCACTGATACATTCCTGATTTTAATGTGTATTGGCTGTGTATATTTAGGCATATCTGATTAAAAAAAAAACTAAAATAAAGTAAATGTAATTATTAAAGAGGATAATTGTAAAATATTCAACTCATTTCAAATGAAGTATTTTTGTATCTGCAAAAATTATCAATTGGCTAATAAAATGATTAATTATTTCATATGGAATTTATGGCATGTGATACATTTTAATTATGTCCTAATGGATTGTACTGTGTAAAGTTGCATTTATTATATTTATTTAGACAACAATTTGGGTACATGGTAAGCCTGTTTAAGTAATATAATTTTTTACTGAATGTTTCTAGCATTTATATTTATCACATTATGTAAGTGTCTTATCAAGTTGATTTTCATCATTATACTGAATAATAATGCAGCTTTCTTTATGGATCTGGCCTCGTATGAAATATTTTTTTTATAAAAAAAAACGGATGGTCAATTGTATGAAAGTAAGTATATGAGTAAACATGCATAAATGTTATTGTTAACTAAAATGTGCATTGGAATCACAATTAGAATTAAATATCATAGTTTTACGACACCTATGGAATTCCTCAATTATAATTTCTATGGTTTCATATATGTGTTATATTGAATAAGATTTTAAGGACCATAATAACCATTGGTTATTTTTAGGAGAATTAAAACATCTTTAAGTTATCAAAAGTACTGCCACAAATAAATAACCTTACTGAAAAATTAACTTATATTAACAGGGTTATGTACTTATTATAAAATTTTGGTGAAAACATACATGTAACTGAATAGGTTTGTTAAAGTAGTGTGATTGATTAAATTTTGCATTTGATAAAATTTATGATCTCGAGTGCAAAAAGATAAATAAAATTTGCATTGTATAAATTTACTTTTTCTAAAACTTTTTCGTGAGAATTGCCAAAGAATTAATTTTACCAAAGGTTGAATTTAACACCAGACTTTGAAATATGTATATCACAAAGGGTTGTTATAAGCAAAATCTCATCTACAGCAATGGTTGTGTAAAATATATTCTCATTCAATTTTGTACCATGCTCAATGCTACAGAAAAATTACTTCCATAAGAGAAAAAAGTTTTTAAATCAGTTCATAGAATAGTAAATGAATGCATTGTGTTGAGGTATGAACGTATGGCATAATCAGTGATAAAATATGTTTCCAGTGTAAAGTATTACAATTTCATACTACTGTAGAATATTAGCTACTCAAGTTGCCAAAACGCTTGAATCTCAAATGTTATTATTTATTTGCATGATTAAGCTTGAAGTAAAAGTGCAATTGTTTCTTACAAATTGTTTTAATTTCCCTTTAGACATAATAACAAAAACAACATTTTTGTGACCTTATTAAGGTAACATTTTTCTATGTTTGTACAATATTTTCTTTGTGTTCTTTACACTATTATTGGATGGTCATTTGCTGTTTACTAAGATAATTTTAATAATCATATAACAAAAAAAAAACATTTCATTAACATATTATGCATTCCAGATATGAAAGTATACATTAATATTTATTAAGAAGCCTTTTATAATATAAATGAAAAGGTAATGTTGGGTTTCTCTTCTGCAATGATAGATCATAAACATTAAAATTATTTTTCTGGAGCTTCTTTAGATAATTTTCAACTGCAGTAGCTGGTAAAAGTATTTGGTGAACTATTTTTGGCACTTCAATAGCTCTGGCCTGAAAAAAAAATATTATTGGTGATCAATTTCTTACAAGTATTATTTATCAGGTCATATATTTATAACAAAAATGTTATCTATTATCAGGTGTAAGCTGTTATATTGTACAAATAATTTTATGTGACATACTTTTTGTAAATGACTATTTGCTCTGCTTGCAACTTCAAAAACAACATTCCTCATATCTTCATTATCTATTCCCCTCAATATTGATTCTTGGCTTATTTTATATTTCATTAAAACATCCATTGGTAAAGAGACCACCTTGTGATGATTGGATACATGAATAGACCTGTAAAATTTTAATAAATATACACATACACGACAAAAGGATATTTTTTTTATTTTAATATTATTAGTTTCATTATGATCATAGAAAATATATATAACTACATAATATCTAAAAATTTATATTATATACATTTTGAACATTTAAATAAAATTAGCAAAGTATTCATAAATTACTATAAATATGTAGGTACCATTCAATATGGTACAATAAACATCATTCAGTAAATATAAATTTATAAAGAATAGAAAAAATTCGATCACGAGGCGGGACTCGAACCCGCATCCTTCGCGCCATTCCGGGGCGGATGCCTCACCAACTCAGCCACTCGTGACCCGCCCGAGTGATCGAATTTATTCCATTCTTTCAGTTTTATGTGTCTAAAGGGACACACCGCGCGCCATCTATTGAGATGATTAACAACCATTTCAACCAATATGAAGCACTTTTCAGTGAATACAATATTGTAACGATGGAACACGACCTTTCATTCAAATGCATTATAAATATAAATTTATAAAGAATAGAAAAAATTCGATCACGAGGCGGGACTCGAACCCGCATCATTTATATTTATAAAGCATTTGAATGCCATAAAACCAAAAATATAAAATCATTCAGTAATAAAGTTTCATTTAAAAGTATACAAACACATTTTTAATTTCGTATTTAAAATATTAGTATAGAATAAGGTACATTACCTTAATATATTAGTTATCCCCTGAGCTTTTCCTAAATGTGACGCTGCATGGTCTGCATGTACATTTGCTATTCCAGCTATACTAAGAAGGAGGTAATAGACTGATGAAACTGAGTTTTCAGAGTGTTTTTCTATATCTTCTACTGTGCGAAAGTATTTCATTTTGAGTATGCTACTCCTGGATGATATTAATCTTTCTAAATACATTTGTGGAAGCTTATAACTTTTACATACCTGAAAATGTAAATTATATTATTTTAGGTATACTTTAAAGTGATATTTTATTAACATGTCTAGCAAATTATAAACTACTTATCTTACTTTGAACAATTCTTGAGCTACAGGATTTGCAGGTATACCAGATAGGTCCTCAGCTTTTTTGTAGATAGTACCAAGAGCATCTTGCCAGAATTGTAATCTCATAGATGCTATCTGTGGATCTGATGTTTGATCTTGAATTCGAGCAATTTCTGCATTGAATGCTCTGACTACCAATGCTGGTGATCGAATGGTTTTTGTCATTAGAAGAGTTGCCAAATAGTTTTCGTAATCATGCTGTCTATCTAGAAAAGAAACACAAAGTAGCAGAATCACTAAGGTAAAATTATTTCAATGGCAAAAATTCCAAAAATACGTACCTTACAATATTGGCACAGTAATTTAAACCATTCTCTTTATGAGCATTATGTGAGGCAGTTCTTTTTATAATAGAAGCCTGTATTATGGATCGTTCAACGCTAGGATAGATTTTTAACATGGTTGTTTTTTGTAGGTTACAATAACTAATTCAATTTAACAACTGTTCTTGGTACTATGAGTGGGTTATATTCCCACTTAGCCTTAAACTTCTATTTTATATTATATTCATATTATTGTTTAGTTTTTTATTATTATTTTTTAACCCAACAAAAATTTGCATTTACATAAATTGTCAATTTCAGTAGCGCCAGCCGTCAACTGTCACTTGTCAATTGTCATTTGTCATTCGTGATTCGATAACGATAAAGTTGCAAACAAACCCCGACCTAAGGACTTATAGGTGTGCACAGTAGGTATTAAAGTGGTATTAAACATCCAGATTCCAGTTCGCCAGATTCGCGTCGGACGTCCAAACGCTCAAGGACAGACCAAGGACTCGTCGACTTACGTCTTATAGTTTGCACACCTCAAGGCTCAATGTACAAATATTAGCTAGATAGTTTGTTCGATAGTTTGTTTGCACCTATATACTTACTCAAAGACGTTAAACTATTCTGCCGTCCTTTAACTAGAAAGCCGTTAAGCCCACGAAGTGAGTTTCGAGTAAATGGCAAAAAACACGGAAATCGTTATTTCTTAAAAATTATGACACTTACAATAATTATTGTGAGATACATCGATCGACATTTAATTATATTATATATAAATATTAGTTTTTACCCAGAAACTGTTATAATTTATTTTTAAATTCACTTTTTCTCGTTTAGTTCAGCATATAATCTGAAAATTTTAACTATTTACTGGACAAGACGGCCGTTCACATACCATAGCGACTTTTTAGCTAAGTAATTTAGTATTTTTATTTTCATTTTGTGATTTTTTTTTTATTTAGTAATAAAATGCTTACCTAAAACGTCGTTAAGCTACTATAACTACTTTTAAGCTATGACTTTCGTTTTAATTTAAATTTCAAAAACTTTATAATCAGCGTTTAAGGGCTTTTGGATGCTTTTGTACTATGATTCTATATAGTTGTACTAAATTTTAATCTTACTAATGTTAAAAATTTGCTGCTGTCTGAGGCTTTGCTCTCGGGAATTACATCCTCTAGGTCAACCAATGGAAAGGAAAAGGATCAAAAGCTTTTAGGTTTAAGTATTAAGGATTTAAACACTATCTAAATTAATGGTTTTAGCGTCTTATTGTGAGTAACAAGTATTTTAAACTCTTTTACTAAATGACTCTTTTAAGTTTTCGATAAAATTAACCTTTATTTCTCGTCATGTTCACGTTTATTTCATTACAGTTGCTCATTAAGGGGTTAAGATTGAGATAAATCTTCTCGCTTTTCTTTTTTGGAACCGTATATTCATTTAGAATTGCAATTTTAACGTTATTTTATAAATATTCTTCTGCGAAGCCATCATACGAGTCACGGATATGCGAGTACATATAGAACCACAAATAATGTAAACATAAATCGTTTCCTGAAAAAAAAATTAAGACTTGTGCACAAGGTTTTTGAAAAAATACACCCTGGTTTCAATAGGGCTTCAAGCTCTTACATGTGGGATGCTCTTAATAAATAATGTAGAACCGCTTATCAAATGATTAGAAGACTCTTTCATCCACATTCAGAAAATATAATATACCAGAATATGTGGAAAATAGCAGGAGGTAGAAAACTTTTTATTTGCTACAATGTAAAAAATACAAATCTTAATAATCTAATACATATAAAGATAAGAAAAAATAGCAATAGTTGCAAAATGGACTCCCCGTCAGCGGGTCAAAGGTAGTGTACTCCTAACAATTTTTGTATCACCATCTCTAGTACATTGCTTGACCTTAGATCATTAAGTAATGGATGGAGTACGCTGGCAAATGTTCTAACTAAACTTTCTGCTGATTTTGGTGCGGGGAGGGTAACTCACACTATTGAAACACAATCACACATTCACAAAAATAATTTGTGTCACGAAAGTCGTAAAAATTTACGACCTTTTAAGCGACGAGTTTTTAAATTCAACTCTATCCCTAAGTTCATAAAGATTAAATTTGTATTTCATTCCAAGTTGTCTCGTGGGGAGTGCGGTTCAATATCGCGTTCTAAATTCAACTTTATAACTTAGGTCATAAAGATTAAATTTGTATTTCTTTAAAAGATAGTCTCGTAAGGAATGCGGTTCATTATCGCGTTTTAAATTCAACTTTATCTCTTAGTTCATAAAGATTAAATTTGTATATTTTCTTTCCATGATAGTCTCGTGGGGCCGCATCAATGATCGAGTAAACATGACTCGATTATTTGTCTTGATCATATCGCTAAACGATACATCGACGATTATTAGAAATTGCATTTAATTAGAAATGTACGTTAAAAAAATAAAAAAAATATACACAAATGAAAGGTTATTCCATCTTTTTTAATATTCGACATGTTTGAATTGCTTCTGCAAGACTTGACAGTGCAAAACGGCATTTTTAGCGGAGCACTCGCAGACGTCCTTTCGATGTTTTACGAATACGCAGAGTGTTTGTAATCGATTACGCAAGTAGTTTTTATGAAAGCATAAGATTTTTCGATTCGAATAATCTTATACCTCGGCAAAAGGGGAAACGCCTGCGAGTGTAATCCATTACTTAATGATCTAAGTGCTTGACAGTCGATTACTAATTCCACCCAAGGGGTAAATTACATAATTAATAAATAGTTTTAAAAATTAAATAGTACAGACTGTCTTTCTTCTCTTTCTCGGTTACAGAGACAAATCAGAGTCTAAACAGAGAAGTACGATTGAAAGTTCGCACTGTCGTAACCATTACCTACCAAATTTTCGTAACTTTGACTTGTTATATTTTCCGTAATTTAGCTGCTAGATTGTTTAAAACTTAGTAAACCTGATCAGAAACAATACGTCTTGTAAAAGAAAATCAAAAACAATCGGTACTCTGCTTGGGAGCGACATTATTTCATCATCACTCTCATCCCCAAAACTGATGCATCACCAGAATCGGATAACTAAAGCCTTTTAGCTAAAAAATGAGGGTTAGCTGCTTTGTAGCTAAGCAAAAAAGTGTTATTAGAATTTTTCCTAAATAAAATTACTTAACTAAAAAAGCGTTAAGGGCGAGTAACTGCAAATAAGGTAAGGATTTCCATTGGAATCGTTATATGAAAGCATATCATAAAGCAGTTATAGTCCTTTTGCGTCCCTATAGTCAAGTATAATCTGATAACGTACTTTTAGTCAAGTAAAAAGCTAAAAAATAATTATTAAATCTGGCGGTTAAGGTACTTTAAAGGAAATTTAGCGAAGTAGTGTTGGTTAGACGCTTTCAAGTTATGGAATCGCTGAAAATTGTGTTACTTAACGGCTTACAATATTTTCATATCTCTATAACTAGGTATTAATGCTAGAGAAATGATTCTTAGACAGAAAGATAGATAATTCTGAACTCTATCACCCTACATTTAAAACTGAAAATTGACCATTTGAGGGTTAACGGCTTTTTAGTTAAAGGACGGCAGTATTAACAGCCTTAATTAAAGCGACATTTGTCTCCTCAATTATTTTATCTCTTACATCACGTCCATGGGTTAGTATGAAAGTGCACGCACGTAGCGACGCAACTCATTCTAAATCCATGAACATTGTATGAAATTTTCCTTGGGTCAGCCTATCAGTCCTTATTGGACGCACCCGATATTGAATTTTTGCGCCGCCGTTTTCCGGTAGGTTTATTATATATTGTTAGGGTGAAAATGAATTTTGTTTGACTTTGCATCATCTCAAGAATTATTATGTATCGGTACATTTTTTTTTTAATTTAGTACTTAAAAGCGAAACCCTTGCATGTAAAAGATAAGGGTACATTACGATAAAAATTGTATTATTCAGTTATGTATGTAAATTATAACTTACGGTGTTTACACTTCTAGGTAACATACACATATACTATGTTTTAGTTTATTTTTGCATACATTAGTAACGTATCATCCATATAATATGTATGTACTGTGTACAGTATATTTACTCGCTCGGTTTTCAAGCAATTTTTCCCCTATTTTGTTAAGCCATGGTCACCTAATTAAAAAGAGACAAGTTGGAATCAAGAACGCTCTCACTCGGACCATTTTTTTGGCCGTGGTGCACAGTCTAGTCTAGTATGTAGTAGTATAACATTTTTGAGTTTAATAAAAAAAAAAAAACTCTACAAAAAAGGCCGTGATAAGTTTTGCCAATAAATTTTAAATGTCAATGCTTCTGTAGTTCATTATTTAAATTAAGAACTTTTTTATTAAGTCGATAGGTAACAAAATTAAATACATATCACATAGGCCTTTTAAAGCTTTTTTAAAGGTATTCAATTAAAAAGCGTGTGTAATTTTTTTTATTTTCACGTAATGCTATTCCTTTTTCAAATAATGATTGTGGTGAACACCATATGGCGAAATATATGATTTGAAAAATTTAAGGTAGAATAAGAAAAAAAAAATAACAAAAAAGATAAAGTTTATTTCCTAAATAACCTTTCAATTATGTCTAAGTAATTAAGCGCGTCACACACGGTGAAGATACTATAATATTTTATGTTAAGATACTCTAATATAAAACGTTATAGTATCTTAAGGTATCCGGTATCAGCGTTCTGACCATCATTTTTTTTTTGTCATTGCGTACTAAGACCCCTGTAGAACCGCCATCCTGTTACAAATGACCCGAAATTTTGTGGGTCATTTGTAACAGGATGGCGGTTACCATAAATTAATATTATAGTATCTTCACCGTGTGTGACACGCTTTAACAGAAACAAGGATTCATCTTATGGATGAACTGATATGTCACTTTCACTCAAAACTTCAATAGTATTTGTTACGGTCACATCGTCGTTCTCAATTTCTTTCCTCTTCTCTCCATAATCCACATGCTCTTTGCAGAATAAAGTTATCCTTTGGCAAGCTTCTCGTAAATATTCTTCAGGTACTGTTAGTACAATTCTCATATAATTAGGGTATTCAAAACACTGAAAATAATAATATATTAAGTATCATTATATGTATTTAGGAGTGAGGTAGAGTCGGTAATAATTTTGGAGGATTGGAAACTGAAAAAATTCGTCGATGATATTATAATGACATTCTGTAAACACACACACACAACCCAGATCTTATCCTGTGCGTCAGAATAAGTGGATAGCTTGATAAGAGAGGATGCTTGTATTATTTCAATGGGATCAAAATTTTTGATGACGATGATAGTAGGTAGTACCTTAAATAAAAGTAGGATTTCCCAATATGTTTACAGCCTACTAAATTCCGCTAAATTTTGATAAGCAGAAATGTGATTTATGTTGATGACATCTCATATCCTGGGTAACATACGGGTAACGGGATGAACCTTAGTAAGAGCTGGGTACTTAGTACTTACCTTTCCTGGTAAACAAAAGACAGATTGTTCCTTAACAAGACGCTCTACAAATTGAATTTCATTCTTGATAGTAGGGAAAAGTGACATTTTAATACCAATCATCATGTACATGGCACCTTGAGGCATAATTGGTCTTAGTCCAGGAGCCCTGCGTAATACTTCATATGCCGACTTTGCTTGATTCTGGAAGAAATTTAGAATATTATGTTTTAACATAATTTTATATTTTCTTAAAAGCAATTAAATTACAGTCAGCAGTTAGTTTGTTACACTAATTATCTTAGTCCCTATACATTAAGTTCCGTAAATAATAAGGCAAACAAAAAATGAAATATTGAATGAAAATAGTGAAAATACAAATATAGGCAGTTATTTAATTAATAAAATATCAATAGTCGAACATTTTACCTCAATAAATAAGATAACGTCATCAAAGAAACTCTGTGGTGTGTATTTAAGAATAGACGGAAGTGCTAACTGTACTAGGACACTGGGTCCCAAGATTCTTGTTGCTAAATTATTTAGTCCATTGCGAATTTCTTTCCCGAATATATTGTGACGATCATGGATTATTACCCATCCCATTCTCCACCCAGGAACTAAGAATCTTTTAGTAAGCCCACTACAAGTGAGTATTGGTACGTCTTTGGATAACGATGATATGGCATGGAACTTGTGACCCGAAAAAGCAAAATGTTCATAAATTTCATCAGCTATAATCGGCACGTGGTTTCTAGAGGCGACATCTAAGATTTCGCTCAAATGATCCTTGTCGTAAACAGAGCCACAAGGGTTGGATGGATTTATTACAACAATTGCAGCTGTGTCTTCATCAATTTGACTATCTAAGTCATCTATATCTACTTTCCATTGTTCGTCTGGCTGAAATGAAATGAATAGTAAGAGCGAAATATTTTAATCATAAACAATATTTATAAGGATATCTCAAAGAATAAGACGTAAATAGTGGGTATGCAAATCGAGAACCACAATAAACTGGAAACTTGTTATGCTTCTAGAAATTTGTTGTTAAGTTATAAAATACAAGCGATACGTTGGAAAATTTATTTTTTATACAGTTTTTGATTAGTATGTGTGCCATTTTTTAAATCTTGTTTCGTAGTCGGTAGACATCAAATTGTAATATGGCATTATTAATTATTAAAGGCCAATGTTTTTTGTCTATTTATTTGTCTAAAAAGCCCATTTATTTGTCTAAAAAGTTTAGTATTTGTTTCTAACATTTAGGTACTCGCTTGACTAAAAAGAGTTAGAATATCTAAATGAATGATTTTAGTTTAATCAGAATAAACCAAAACTTTAAATATTTTGTAAGTTTGTATTATAGTTACCTAAAAATATTCAATATAGGTCGGTAAGTTCTGTTATTACAGGTAGTCTATGTACTCGTATATTTACATTACGTGGATATGAAAATGAAAAAAATTCCATTAGTATAGTTTTTACATTAACATCCGCATTGATACCGAAAATAAGGGTTTGGGGGTATAGCTATTATGCTCCGAAAACCGAGCAGTTTTACTTTATTTATGTAAATACTAAAAGGATATTATTTAAAAGTCGAAGTAAAAAAATTGACTTACCAATAAACTATAATATTTCACGGTTATCCCCAGTCCTTCAGCTAGGGTCTGATAGATCATGAAACCAGGTCGTGGTACAAGTATGTTCTGTCCGGAATCCGCCAAAGCGGTGATAGCAAGCTCAATCGCGTGCGAAGCTCCACTAGATAGAATAACATCGTTAGCGGTCACATTCCCTTGATGAGCACTGTATTCAGCGACTGCTTCTCTTGCCTCTAAATGACCCTTAGCAGGAGCATAGCCTCGACTTTTCGCCGATTCAACACTTGCTTTAATAGCTTCCAATACTTGTTCAGGAGGATTTAGGTTTCCAAAAGTTGTTGGATCACCTGTTGTTATTAGAGTGAAATATTTGATTTTAGTTTGATATTATTTTTTATAAATTGTTATTTATAAAAAATAACAATAAAATAATAAATAGAAAGCATTTTTTACGATTAATGAACTATTTACAGCCTTTGTAGTTTTTAATGTTGTTTTATTTAAAAAAACATTATATCTACTGCTTAAAAACTCATTTACAAAGCACTTTTTTGTTATAATATTGATACCTAGTCTCTAAAAATAATTATAAGCACTTTGAACAATTTGCGTCATAAATTCGTATTGCGTATAATATCATACCAATCGAAAGGGCGATAAATTCCTTTTGGGGGTTCGGTTCAACTTGTAGGTTTTCGACGACGTTCCGTATGGTGTTAGTGGTATTACGAGCTAATGTGGAAGCGCGCACGTCCCACTCCTGCCTTCCTCGAGTCCTTCGCGACATGGGCACCAAACTTGAGGTGAATTAAAAACTGCGGCAACACTTGAATTAAGAATAGAGCTCGCCTTTCGATACACCTTACTTTTGTATGAAAACGTTTGACGATCACCAGTTCCCGAGTCGTGGAACTGGTTTGATTATGTATATGAGATGACGACAGAGCGAGTTATTTAAAATATTCCACCCTTGGTCACAAGATACATAAGTAATTTAATCTTCGTTTATAGTAAAAATGTAACCATCGAAAGTTCTGGTAAAAGAAAGTTTTTCTGGCATAATCAACAGGGAATCAGGATGAACGAATTTACGAATATACATACAGAAGAATATTTCTGATATTGTATTATGTTGGTACATAGTACATATACATTCACTCATCACTGTACATTCATACTATTTCATTTTGTGCGGCAGAATTTTAGTAGCGGTAATCTCTCATTTCACATCTCTACTTTGACGGAAAATAATTTTTATCCTAAATTAAATAGCATTTTAATTAAACTGAAACTCCCAAAAAAATGTTAGGTCTTCTCCTACTAAGTAGATTCCCTAGTAACTAGTTACATTATAAACACGGATATTGGGATGGATCTTTATTACTCCTATCACGCAAAGATATATCTTAACTGTATGAAATATGAACACGATCCCATAGTGCTATAGATGTACGACGGGCGAAGTCGATGTACACCACTAGTTATGTAAGTAAACAAAATACATAATATATTGAGAGGATGCAGGCGGTATTCTAAATATTTATTTCGTTGAAGGCGATATATTTGGCTAGATGCATACAGGGCAATCGTTCATTTACCTACAGCGAGTACGCTTAGTACACCTACAATAATAAAATAATCGTAAATATTTTTATTTTGCTCCTTTGAGTGACGCATTGGATATTGCACGAAGGATTTTGCATAAATGTCGAATGAATGAATGTTTACAAACAAACTTAATTGCGTGTCTACGGCATGTTCAATCGTGCTATAACCTAGTGTGCATTAACTTAGTATGTATAACAAAATAGCCGTTATTTAATTTGAAAAAGTACCGTATGGGAAAGTCCTTAACTTTTTTTTTGTATGTATTTATTTTAAGTACTTATTGAAATAATACCTACGTTAATTAGAAATTATGCTTCGAATATTCTATATTCGAATCTTCTTAAAACTTTAAGATACACAATTATAACCGTCTCCAAATCGAAACCGAACAGCGATACTGATAGGTGTGTATCACCTTTGTAATGGTATTTATACATGCTCAATGATAAATTATGATTAAAGTTGTACTTATTACTTTTATCTTGTCCGTAGGTATGTTTATGAAAACGTTTTGTAAATTGGATCTGCTCACAATTAAAAAATTCAAATAAGTCGGTCCTATTTATGTAATTTAGGATAGTTACGGACGATTGAAATGGGGAAAATTTAATAATTTTGTTTTCCAGACGACCTTTTTTCTGAATGCCCGAATATCTTGGAAGAAATTCTACAGGAATTATGTGCCAAAAGCGTAAAGGCGAGGCGCGCTCTCTAAATTAGACTATGCATAGGCAATAGAATATTAGGTAAGTATAGTATACACTAACACAGCACTAACTACTACCAAAATTGATAACCAGGTATTAGAAAATGTTAATGAGTTTATTAATCTAGGGCAATGAGTATTTCCAACATTAAACATGTAGAAAGATATGAAATTTATGAAAAGTGAAATAATGAAAATTAAGAAAATAGTTGTGTCCTTGGAGTGTTATTCAATCGATATCTACATACCCGGAATGGCGCGAAGGATGCGGGTTCGAGTCCCGCCTCGTGATCGAATTTTTTCTATTCTTTATAAATTTATATTTATAAATTTATACGATATCTACATTCTACTTGTATTCTGCCATGTCTAACTACGCTTGCCAAACATTGAAATGGCGACGTATGAATGACGATGTCATATTATAATTAGAAATTAAAGAAAAATGAAGTAAAATTATGAAAGCAGCCAAGAAGAGGAAGACAATATGAAAACGAATAGGAGACTACGATGTAAGTTTTAGAGAAGGCATTTTTTAAGTCAAGCTGCTATGATGCTATACAATAGAATAATTTAATTAATTACCTAGGTTATCGCTATTTTTACTTTAACCATTATAGGTTAAAAGAACAAAGAACTTATGTCGGCTTATGTGCCGTCCTGCGACAGTCTGCCCGTTACTCTAGTAAAAAAAATAAAAACTTATATTCTCAGTTTTTTTCTCTTTTTAGAAATTTTACAATTTCATTGATAATATTGGAACCTGTACTATTTTAGTTGGTGGCATATTTTTTATACAGGATGGTTCAAACCTTTTCGTAAATATTTTTTTAGCCGCCGTTATCGATCGTTAGTTTTATCAGTGCAATTTGCACAAACAAAACTTGTGAATTTCTTAGTGAAGAAAACTTTATAAAATTATAACTCGAAAACTAGAAAAAATCGGCTAACATACATAATAGGGTATTCTGATAGCCCAATATTTTCTATCTCAGGATATTATTAGTATGCATTACAATTCTTAACAAAAAATGGGCATTTGTGGGCATTTATAAAGCTATCTGCATTGAATACCTACACAAATGCAATATGTATTAATTTTGAAATGAACGATACGTGTTGAAAGAAAAAAAAAGTTAATTGATTTTTTTCTTACAGTTTATAAAAAGATAGGTAGTTATTTACGTTTTGGTAATTGTCGTTTATATTCAAATTTTAATCGTGAATTAAGATAGTAGATGTCTGGTATAGTTATTAAGACTTTAATTTCTTTACAATAATTAATACCTACCAGTCTTTTACGGTTTATATACCTCTTTATTTTAATAAGTATTTGATTACTAATGAATTAAGCGCATCACACACGGTGAAATTTTGTGTTAAATTTCGGGTCATTTGTCCAACAGGATGGCGGTTCTACAGGGGTCTTAGTACGCAATGACAAAAATAAAAATGATGGTCAGAACGCTGATACCGGATACCTTAAGATACTGTAATATTTTATATTAGAGAATCTTAACATAAAATATTATAGTATCTTCACCGTGTGTGATGCGCTTTATGGTGTTCCAATGTACATTAATTATATATATATATATATATATATATATATATATATATATATATATATATATATGTATTTTTATGGAAACCTATAATCAGTACGACACTAAAAGGTTTTAATATCGATATCTTTTTAATTTTTAACCGACTGCAAAAAAGGAGGAGGTTATCAATTCAGCCGGTATATTTTTTTTTATGTATGTACACCGATTACTCCGAGGTTTCTGAACCGATTTACGTGATTCTTATTTTGTTTGATGAGGAATCGAATTGGCCCCATAAAAATTTTATTCGGATAGTAGTCCATTGAATAAAAAGTTCTAGAATGCGTGAGTTAGTAACGTAAGATGATTCTTCGGAAACATGTCAAGAGTCCCTAGGTAATAAACATACTAAAACCCCGGAACACTAGGAGGAGCCCCGGAGTGGGGGGAGGGGGGGAATGGGTCCATTTTTTAATTTTTCGCTTAAATCTCAAAAACGGTACATGTTAGAGAAAAACTTTCAATGAAAAGTTGAAAGGCCATAAAATTATCTACAAGTTTTACCCATATCATTTTTTCCTATATCCTACCGTTTCTGAGTTACACGCAGTAAAAAATTATTTTGGCTCAAACAATTTCCCCATACTACATACCCATGTTTATCACATCAATCGATCAAAAAATATTTCTTTCTTCCAAAAAACTCAAATGTGCAACTTGTGACCGGTACTGATAGATTGCTCTTAATTAGGTCTATCATAATTTTATTAGGTTAGTTAGTTAAAAAGTTCAAGTATCGTAACTACCCTAATAAAATTCAATACCTCCTAAACGCCTCCATGGTGGAATCTGGTATTTTTATCAATGATAGACCTAATTATGAGCAATCTATCGGTACCGGTCACAAGTTGCACTTTTGAGTTTTTTGGAAGAAAAAAAATAAAAAGTTCAAGTATCGTAACTGCCCTAATAAAATTAAATTCCCCGTAAACGCCTCCATGGTGGAATCTGGTATTTTTATCAATGATAGACCTAATTATGAGCAATCTATCTGTACCGGTCACAAGTTGCACTTTTGAGTTTTTTGGAAGAAAAAAATAAAAAGATCAAGTTCAGTAACTCAAACTACCCTAATATAATATTTTGACAATCGATTCCTCCTAAAGGCTTCCATGGAGGAATGTGTTTATTTTACCAATTATAGACCTAATTAAGAGCAATCTATCAGTACCGGTCACAAGTTGCACATTTAAGTTTTTTGGAAGAAAGAAATATTTTTTGATCGATTGATGTGATAAACATGGGTATGTAGTATGGGGAAATTGTTTGAGCCAAAATCATTTTTTACTGCGTGTAACTCAGAAACGGTAGGATATAGGAAAAAATGATTTGGGTAAAACTTGTAGATAATTTTATGGCCTTTCAACTTTTCATTGAAAGTTTTTCTCTAACATGTACCGTTTTTGAGATTTAAGCGAAAAATGAAAAAATGGACCCATTCCCCCCCTCCCCCCACTCCGGGGCTCCTCCTAGTGTTCCGGGGTTTTAGTATGTTTATTACCTAGGGACTCTTGATATGTTTCCGAAGAAACATCTTACGTTACTAACTCACGCACTCTAGACCCCCCTTGGAGGGACTCATTCAAAGGACTATAGGCCCGCTAGTTTTTATTTTATAAACATTTTTGTGTGATCACAATGACTTAATTGAAATGTAGCAAGTAACTTTGATTCACTTCCCGGTAACCGATTGAGCTGAAATTTTGTTTACGTATGTAAATTGGATAGCGATGAAACATTATCATATTGTCAAAGAGCTGATTTGATGATGGAATCGGAAGGTGGCCATAGGAACTCAGTAATATATAGACTCAACTTTATCAAGTTTGGGCTCGTTTGATTCGTGTTGAAAAATACACTAAAAAGTATTAAATAAAAATAACTACGTTAAAAACAACCGACTTCAAAAACGGAAAAAAAATTGATATTATTAATTAGTTACTACATATTAATTATTATTTAGATGTGCTATTTATTAAATAGGTTTGAAGTCGGTGCCAAGCACTAAGCACTTAGTATTAAGCCCGTTCACCAACATCAAACCTTTTTAATAAATAGAACATCTAAATATTATGTAGTAATTAATAATATCAAATCTTTTTTATTTTTTACTTTTCCGTTTTTGAAGTCGGTTGTTTTAACGTAGTTATTTTTATTATTTCTATAGCATGAATTAAATTGTTTAAAAATAATTAGTTGGGTAATTTAAATTTTCTAAAGAATATAAAAAAAACGATCGTAGGTAGGATTTGAACCTGCATCTTTCTTTTATTTCAATTGTTTAAATAAATATTCATACAGTTAGTAATTATAAATAAATAAATAATAAAATCGTTTGTTGCTTCATAAATTTCATTTCATTGGATTACACAGTAGGATTTCAGGAGTTTCATTGGATTAACATTACAGTTCGTTATAGGTAAGAAAGTGAAAGGGTGCGTCTATATGCTCTTATAAGAAGAACAATAGATAGAAATAAAGGTTCAATGAAAAAAATAAAATCTATCGACCCTGATGTTTTTTCATGTATGTATTTATGTATATTAAGCGTGTCTGTGTATGTGTGTATATTTATATGCATAATGTATCTTTAACCCTTAATAAGCCATGGGGATATTATTTTCCCACCTCGGCATTGCCCACAAATTAATTATTATTTTTTGTATTTTTAAAGATACGGTAAAATTTAAGGAACGCACCTTAAGATAGATAGTTCTTTTAATTTTTTTCTAGCAACACTTCTTTCTAAACGTCAACTGTGAATGTCAGTAGACAATCGAAGTAAAAAGTTCATTAAAACGACCGTTTTTTCCCGAAAATCGAAATTCAAGATAGTTTTTGGATCTACGCCCAGAAAAATTCCCGTAAATATGCAATTGTTTATAATTCGTAAAGAAGAACGTGTTATTTATCAAATATAAACAAAATAACGTACGAAAGCTGTTACTTTGGGTTATTTTTTCTAATTTAAAAAATGGTGGGAAATTAATACCCTGTAGCCGTGCATGAAATCTTCAAGTGGGAATATATTTCCCTTTATCCTGTAAGGATACCAAGTAGGTATAAAAAGTAAAAAGTTGAGTAAAGTAAAAAGTAATTTAAAAATTCATACATATTCAATAAATAATAAATTTAATGATGCATTTTTATTTTTTGTCCCTGTGTTAAAATCGACGAGTAAAGGCGCGGGCAAAAGCGGCAAAAGTGGGAGATTATTTCCCACATGTATGTTCATGGATATAGGGAAATAATTTCCCACAAAACATAACTTTTAATGGTTATAGGGAAATAATATCCCACCGCCAAAAAAACCTTTAAGCTACCCAATATTTTACTTTTTAATATTTTACTGTTTTATCTCGATATAACCCCGTACTGATGTATTAAAATAAACTTGTTTGAAGTCATGGCCGATTAAGGGTTAAACTAGAAATGAAAGGGGTTTCTAAAATATAATATTATTTAGTCTGTGCTCAAACTTGTATTTTTGTGTCACTTAAAGGGCTGATAGACGTACAAACTTTAAAATCGCGGTTTTAAAGTTCGCGTACTTACTCGGCTCGACGTCGGTGACACACGCAAGAGCTTGGTCAGTAGCTTCTCGCGTGTCACCGATATCGAATGTCTCTATAGTCTATGTCATCAACAGAGGGAATTTTATGTTATTCAGGAATTAAATATAGACATTTTTAATTTAATAACCAGCACTTATTTTTAAGTAAATAGCATTCTAACAAAATAAATGTTCAAAAATTGAAGGATATATTTTCGTTTTTACTATTATATTTTGAGGGTACTTTACAAAAAAAGAGCGTGTGCGCCGAGCCCACGCGTCAGGAGTGAAACTTCCTTGGCGTGATTCAAAGATACCTTCGCCAATATTCAATTATATTATATGCATTCATATTAATTATATTAAATTATTTTCATAAAACTAAAAGAAGAAGACGAAATTAATTGAACTTTTGCACTTAGTAACACCTATTATAGCTAGACAGGCTAGGCTCGCGGCTCGCGGCGGTGACAGACGTGCGAGCGAAGGCGGGCTACGAGTAAAATTTCAAACATGTTGGATCGTCAACGAACTTACTCGACGGTTTTTAAGTACGCGTACTTGGGGTGACACACGAGCGAAAAAGGTCGTCGAGCCACAAGTTCGCGTACTTACTCGTACGTCTGTCACCCCTTTGACATCCTAAGCAGATGACACTTGTGAGAGTTGTGAGTTGTGACTTGACGTTTCGAACAAAATATAATTTTGTGTTCCAGGAGAGCTGTATTTAACTTAAATTATTCCTGTAATCTAACGTAAAGAAGCTATTTCCTACTAAAAATCATTAATACAAAAATGTCGGTAACGAAATCAAACAAAAAGTTCAAATGGGCCTTAGATTTTAACCAAAAGTAAGTACTTATCAATTAAAGGAAATTCGCTTCTAACATTTCACTATAATTATGAATTATGACAATGAATCAATTTTTTTATAGGCCTCGATCCCAGACAACAGAATTACCGTTTCCCCCAGGATATAGTCAATCGACAAGTGCAAACTATGCAGAATCGTCAAAAGATTCAGATTCAAACCTTCTCCTTATAAAGAAGCTTTGGGATGTCGCTTTGGGGCCTCTCAAACAAGTGCCTATGAACTTATTTATTATGTATATGGCTGGAAATTCAATTTCGATTTTCCCAATCATGATGGTGGGTATGCTTATTGTTCGTCCCATCAAGGCACTGTTCTCGACTCAAAGTACATTCAAAATGGTGGAAGGCACTCAAGCGGCTGGACAAAAATTGGTGTACATCTTTGGAAACATTGTTAATATATTTTTAGCTCTTTATAAGTTCCAAAGTATGGGATTACTTCCTACACATTCTAGTGACTGGTTGGCATTTGAAGAACCATTAACGAGAGTAGAACACATAGGAGGTGGTTTATCAATGTTATAAATGAAATGCATTGTAAATTGCTTTGTATTTATTGCAAAATAAAATCGTACTACATAGTTCCGTTATTTACAATGATAATTGAGGCCTAAGGTAATCCCTTCCAACATTATTCTTCTTTTTTGCCACTTACGTCAGCCATTTTCTCTTTGATAAATGCCTGAACTTTTTCAAATAGAACCTGTGGAGACTCTACCTTGTCTATCTAAATTGCAAAACAATAATTCAAATTAAACAAACAATAAAGTATAAATGACTATGAATATTGTGCCTGGTTCATGTACATGAAAACGTAAAAACCAAAAAAAAAAAAATTAAAAACAAACCATTTCTTTTTATCCAGAACTCTTTCACATTCCTCTGCTGTTTTCTTACAAAATATGGCAAGAATAGCCTGCATATAATAGAAATAATACATTAAGAATAAAAAATGAGGTGATTAACAAAAGAGGCCATACCTTCTCTGATAGAGAATTGAACCAGGAACAATATTCACTAATCGTACATGATTGAAATATAAAATTAAATCTGGTGCTATATCCTTTATCTGCAATAAGTGCTAGATTATTAAAATTATTGCACTAGAACATGGCCTCCTTTGCCTTTAAAACTAAATACCATTTTCATTTTGAGAAAAAATATTCTCAGTATAAATCTGATACTATAGGATAATTATTAAACCCTGATACTATTCTGTACTATGTATGATATTGTTTTGTGTATCTATGTTAGTAGCTTAGATTATTCCTTAGATTATTTACCTGGTATGTTTGTGCTATATATACACCTGTATATACCCCAGATCCAAATATAATCTGAAAAAGGTATAAGTTTTTTTCAATCCTTGATATGCAAAAATTCTATTAAAAATTTAAAATACATACAATATGTTTCAAATTATATTTTCATGAATTTCTAATTTCTTTTACTCACACTTGTTTTAAAAAGTGATGTACAAACACCCATTATTAAGATTTGATGTAAATGTTTATTTTATTTTCAACTTTATTTACATTTTTAATTTTTTTACATAACAAACAATTTGGAATATTTTTGATTGATGTATTTATCAGTGACACCTTTGCTTTGACACATAAAACTAGTTCTATATTTGAATAATAATAATAATTTGCCATACCAGAAAATACAGTATTAAAAAATATGTAGTATGTATAGTCTACAAAATATATTTTTTTATATATTTTTGTACCTTGTTTAATAGAAATAAGTGATCTCAACCTACATATACTTTTAGATACTAATTTATTATTTTTTCCCTATATCTACTCTTTATTATTTGGTACTTTGTCCATGCTTTCAGTCCCAAGCATTTGAGGGTCACATGGCATCACAGAAAATAACAATAGTTTTGGTGATTTAAAATATAGTACAAGGCCTTCTCTAAGGTTAGATTCATATACATATATCAAAATATATGTACAAAAGTATAAAGGTGGCTGAATAAGTAATATCACACTTGAATTCTTGGAATGGTTTAGATATACCTAATGCATGTTTAATTATTTGTATTGATAATAAATGTACATAGTTGTTAGTAAGACTCAACAACCAAAACTCAAAACCATACAATGAACTTTTTTCCTACAATAATTACAAGCTTCATTTAGCAAAAACAATTCCTATTAGAATAACTTTAAAATTTAGAAATCTAAATTTTAAAGTTGGAAATCCACAGTGTTGGGCAATATTTAACTACATATTTTATCAAAATAAAAACAGAGTAAATTTTGTAAAACAAAAACATTTTCAACAAAAATAAAGTTTATTTTTTAATTATAAAGGTTTGGAAGCAGTGATTTATCACTACATAGTATAAAACAAAGTCGCTTTCTCTGTCCCTATGTCCCTTTGTATGCTTAAATCTTTAAAACTACGGAACGGATTTGATGCGGTTTTTTTTAATAGATAAAGTGATTCAAGAGGAAGGTTTTAGTATATAATTTATTGGGTTTTAGACAAAGCGGGCGAAGCCGCGGGCGGTAAGCTAGTTTATTATATAATAAACATTATGATTTTGTTTTTTCTTCTTTTTAGACATGGATTTAAAGAGATGATGAAAGATTAAATAATTTCACAGATATTAAGCAAACAAAGAAACTCACAGTGATCACAAACAAACAAATCATTAATTTGAAAAAATGTTATTTAAAATGTGGTTAAGAGATATCAAATAAATCAGTCTTTACATCTTACCAGTCCTTTAAACATTTTTTTTAATTTTACTCCTTAAACCGTGCGGCTAAATTATAACTTATTACTTAAATCTATATCACGCCTAGATCACCAGCTGCGTTTAATTTGTTTTTGTTACGTCTAAATAGATATTTTAAGCTAAATCCTTTATGTATTTGAATTATGAAGTCATGAATATACTTTATTCATATTGACATTGACATCTGACAATTGACATATATCTACTATTTCATCTGTCACAGTGACTTGTACAGAGTATCAATATTTATGTACAATGTGTACATGCGTACAATATAAATATTTAGTAATCTCACATGTAATCTGTGGTTTCAAAAGCATGTTAGAATAATATATCAGCGAGTATACAGGTAAATTAGCTTGGAGAAATTTTTGCGTTTGTAGTAGTGTATGGTCAGCAAATAAAATAAAACAACATTTTATTTTTAGTTTTTATTTTATACAGGGTTACTTGTAAAACACCAGCAACCTCGCAGGACAAGATAGCTAACATCATAAGTAACAACATTTGTTCTACGACTTTTGGCATAACGCAATAAATTATTTTTAAATGATTTTTTAAACTTTTATTGTACTCTCCTTACATTTGTAAGTCTATGTTCTATTAATTATCGGATGGACGACGCGACGCCCCCTTCCCCCTCTCGTTCGCTTTTTGTTTACGTAATTTTTGGGAGGCGTAGAGTTTATAATATTCAGACGGAAAATTAAATGAATATTTATTTTTGTATGAAAATAAAATCTAACAAATTATCAAAAGTCGAAATGTTGTTACTTATGATTTTAGCTATCTTGTCCTGCGAGGTTGCCGGTGTTTTACAAGTAACCCTGTATATATAAGGGATTTTAAATTAAACTATATGTGTTTCTCCTCTGAAAAAGATGAGACTTTATTTTAATATTTGCACATTTAACATACATATAACTTTTACATTAACAATGTTACTAAAATGAAAAATTTACTAACCTGAAAAAGAAACGACATTTAAAGTTTAATTCTTTAGTTTGAGAAGTCAAAGGCTTGCCTCGACCATGTTTTAACACTGGAGCCATATTGAATTAACAATATAAAGTTACAACACTTACACACAAATTAAACACTAGTTATGGCCCTGCCTTCATACAAAACTGCTGAATACGCCGTTCGCACGGGAATAGAATGTGGATGCGATTTCCCTTAGTTAGCATCCAAGCTTACGTCTTTATAATTATTAAACTGTATAAATTCATTCTTTAACTCCGGTCTGCATCGTGCAGACATGGGTGTAAAAGTCTCATTTTAGCTATTAAATGTAGTTTTTAAGTACATCTGAGTTTTCATTTGGGGCCTCCGGCTGCGGGACATGTAATTCACTTCAACAAATATTATAACAATAATAACAAATAATAACAACAATCAACAAATACAAAATTTATCAATTAAACTACGTACATAATAATTATAATTTTTGAATGAAATGTGCTTTATGTTCTAACAGTACCAAACGACTGCACGTGGCACCTGCGGACAGCGTAAACTGGTTTATTCTGGTTTTGTGCGTGTTTCCACTTTCCACTATCAAGTGACGATTTATTTATTTGTTTTGTTTCGTAATTATTATGGTCAAATATTAATTATGAAACAAATTATTATGGACACGATATTTTATTGTTTCACGGTAGTCGCCTTGTCGTTTGCTCAAGGACGTAAAATTGAATGATATATTTTTTTTTATAAAGTCAAAACCATTTTCTTTCAAATAAAAACTTGTTTTTATTGAAAACAAAAGTGTTGCTAGGAATAAGTATAAAATTAAATAGTAATTGTTAGGATATCGAAACATTTTTGTATAGGCCAGAACGATATAGTGGAAACGCGCTCTAAGATCTGAGTAATATACACACCACTACATATGCAAAAATTTCTCCAAGCTAATTTACCTGTATCAGCATGTTTTTTTTTTTTTTTTTTTTCTGTTATGGCAAGAAGCTAAAACTATTTGCCAGTGTCAAGTAAAAGGTAGGGAATCCATACACGGGAAAATAGGATAGGACGATATTTTTCAAGGTGATCAGAAGAGTTAGGCCAAAATTAATACAAGTTACATTATAATCTTATATATAAAATTCTCGTGTCACAATGTTAGTCTGCATACTCCTCCGAAACGGGTGGACCGATTCTCATGAAATTTTCTGTGCATATCGGGTAAGTCTGAGAATCGGCCAACATCTATTTTTCATATGTACCACGGGCGAAGCCGGGGCGGACCGCTAGTATTACATATTATTTACATAAACTAAATAGATTAAAAATAGAAACTAAAAAACATCACAATTTGACGTTATTCTTAAATATAAAAGTAGATATATTATTATAATATTTTTTAGGATACATAAATAGATATGACATACGAGTAGGAAGAGGAACATTTGAGGAAATTAATGAATTATAAAAGGAAGAATGATCGTATAAAGAGCAAGAGAAAAATATATGGTCTATATTTCCCTCATACTCTCCACACTCGCAAACTTCACTATTTAATACGCCAATTCTGGCTAAATGACTAGGAATACACATATGTCCTATTCTCATGCGACTTATTGTAGATATAACTAATTTATTTGCTTCAACACCAACAAACCAAGGTTTTATGGGGATTACCGGTTGAATTCTATAGTAATTCCTTCCCTTATGCTGCCCAGTATCTGTCCAGACCGTATTCCACGCTTCAAAGAGAAATCGTTTCGGTAATGTTAAGAGATCATGAGAGTAGTTAATGTATGGATACATATCTCCACACTGCACTGCATCCTTGGCCAAGCTATCAGCCCTATCATTTCCGTGGATGCCACAATGACTTGGAATCCAGGCAAAAGTCACAGAGTAACCTAGATTAATGCATTCAGCTAACTTATTTCTTATTTCATAAACAACAGGGTAAAATGGTTTATTGTAAAAAGAATATTTATCTAAGCATTGCAGAGAACTCATTGAATCAGTAAAAATTACAGATCTATGTAGCTTCATTAATATAATATATTCTACTGCTTTTAGGAGCCCAAAGCACTCCCCAGTGAAAACTGAAGACTCCGGCGGTAACTTGATCTTTTGTGTAATCTTAAATTGAACGTGTAATATTCCAACTTCAACACAGCTATTATTCGAAGTTTTAGATGCATCAGTAAAAATATGATGCCAATTACGCCACTCCCTATCGACATTAAACCTAAAGTCTGCATTTGAATCCGTATCATTCTTATTGATTCCTATATTGTATTTTATAATTGGTTTGATCAAAAGGCACTTATAGTTATATGCATACAGCGGTAAAACTGGCGACTGATAAATACTTGTTGACATTGAAATGAATTTACGGTAACTTATAACTAAACAAGGTATTGACTTATTTTTCCAGAAAGAAGACGTACTTATCCGATCGTTTAACATTTTTAACTTGTCTATTAATGGATGGTTGGAGAATTGTACTATACGGAACAAAAACCTATCAGATAAATATTGCCTTCTGATTTTCAGTGGAGGATCTCCACATTCAACCTGAAGGGCATTAATAGGGCTCGATTTCATTGCACCTAATACGATTCGTAGAGCCTTAGCCTGGATTTGATCTAATTTTTTAAGTGCCGTTACGTTACCGCTTTCTAACAAAAACGTTCCGTAGTCCAGAATACTACGAATCAAAGCATTATACACCAATTTCATACAAAAAGGGTGGGCACCCCACCAAACTCCGGAAAGACACCTTAACAAGTTTAATATACTTTCACATTTTGAGCATATAAACTCGACGTGATAAGTACCAGCCATTTTGCTATCTAATAACACACCCAAAAATTTTGTATGATTTTGGAGTGGTATCCGTTTCCCATTAAAACTAATATAAACCCTAGGAACTATCCGCAATCTCGTAAAAACTACAGCGACACTTTTGTCTACAGAAACATCTAATCCATTTTTATCTAGCCAAGCCTTAAGCTCGACCAGACCTTTATTTAAAAAATTACAAGCTGAATCTAAACTAAAATCTATCGTGTATAATACAAGATCATCAGCATACTGAAGAATGTTAATGCTATTATTAAATGAATCAGCTAAATCGTGCGTATAAATATTATATAATAGAGGGCTTAAGACCGACCCTTGAGGAAGACCCTTACTCGTGGTACGTTGAAAATGGACTGATTCATCAATATTCAAAACAATATATCTCTCCTCCAATAAAGAAATAATAAAATTAATTAAAACGTCAGGAATACCAAGTCTGAAAAGTTTCTGTTGTAGGATAGTGATAACCACATTGTCATAAGCTGAGCGAATATCAACAAACGCAGCAACAACATGTTGATTATCCGAAAAAGCAATATTAATATCTGAAGTAAGTATGGAGATGTTGTCAATGGCGCTTTTCGCCTTACGAAATCCGAATTGGCTATTCGATAAAAAATTGTTATGTTTCAAATACCACTCCAATCGATTTTTTATTAAATGCTCTGAAATTTTGCAAAGAACAGACGATAAAGCTACTGGTCTATATGATGATACCTCACTCGAAGATTTATTTTGCTTTAAAATAGGTATAATTTCTTGAGATTTCCAAGACCGAGGAATTTTCCCAGAGATCATAATTAAATTTATGAGGTCCAGATAATATTTAAGACTAGTTTCTGATAAGTGAGATAAAAAGGAATATGGGATCCCGTCCATACCCGGCGCGGAATCTTTAACGCACGAAAGAACTCCTTTGAGTTCCTCTAAAAGAAATGGAGATCCTACTACTGAGCTATAATTGTGGTCTGAAAGGGAGATAATAGGTAAGGGTTTTTCAATGTACTCTGGAGCCGTAGATGGAGCTAGATTATCCATAAATTTATGAGCTAAATCCTTAGAAATAACAGATGTTTGTTCTCTGAAAGCAGATCGAAAACGTCTAATGTTTTTCCACACTTCACTTGAACAAGTATCGGGGGATATAGTCCGTTTTCTTATGGGCATGCTTGTATGGAAAGGTATACATTTTTGAGTAAAGCAATGCCATTTGGTACGAATGTTGTACTCATCCACCTAAGCCCAAATCGCCCGGTAGCCAGCCATTACTCCCCGGTAGGAGGGAGGGAGGGGGGGTTAAAGAACAAAGCGCCCGGCGCTCCGAAAAAAAATTCTGGCGGCTACATTTGGAGGTTTGAGTCGAGTTTGGTGTCGTTATCAGGTAACTAGATGATGCCCGATTCATTCCCCATACCAGTTTTTTAGGGTTCCATAGCGAAATATGTCGCAATCCTTAAAATAATAAACTTTTAGTAGTGACAAAATCCAAACAAACCAGTATAGTTTTATATTTTTGTATCAAACTTGGTTTATAAAAAATACTATCTGAAAGGCCATTTAATGCAGATTATAAAAACATTAACATGTAACATATAATTTATCACTTTAAATGTAAAAAAAAATATACAAAGTACAGAAACGTTCGACAGCGCAGCGTAGGGGACGGCTAATAGACCCGAAAAACAAGCAATACTAACAAAAAAAAAACAGCCAAGTGCGAGTCTGACTTACTCATCGAGTGTTTCGTACTTATTTGTCCCATACCATGTTAACTGGTCTGGTAGGACCTGGATATCTGATACTCACAAACTTTCGTCTTTATAACATTAGTGTGATTTTTAATCATCTTTAAATTATAAATTAAGTCAGGTAACATTGTTAAAAATAAAGATATATAATAATAAAACGTTTTTGTAGTAATAATAATGACAACCACCTCCACAATTACATAATTCGATACATTTGAGCTGGCGTTTAAAACACTTCAACCTGGAACTGAAAGATTTGACGCACCGACATCTTATTAATTCAAAGATTCTCTTTTCTTTTTATTTCAGATGGGCAAGGAATATTCAGATTTTTTTGTAGGCCCCCAAATATACACAGCCTGTAAAACTGCCCTTAAGGTGTGTTGTTTAAGGGCTGCAGCTTCTGTAGGAGGCAAATATTCGATTTCCCTTCTTTTTATGTTAAAAGTTGTTTGCGACCCTCATTTACTGTCACAGCGGGGTATGATTTGAAATACAAACATGTACTAATATTATAAAATTAAGTTCTGGATAAGAGTATCTTTAAAATATCGTGACCGTCCTTACCTATCATGCATTGTTATCACAAACTTTTCAATTTCACTGTCTGCATATTTGCCACTGTAAAGTGCTTCAAACCCTAGGGTGGCTTTAGGATATGCCTTCCATGCCTCAAATGTAGTTTATTTGCGTCTTGCATTAAATATGAGTTCGTGTAACATCTGGTAAAAGAATGGAATAAGGGCAAAACGTGTGTTCTTTGTGGACCTGATACAAGAAAACCATTTCTTAAGTATTATTTGTCAAGGAATTATTAATAGTCTAAACTCAAACTCGAACATTTATTTATTTAATTAGACTTCTTATAAAACAATTTTGAATCGCCACAACATTTTTTTAACATTTATCACCGATTTGGAAAGCAGTATGTATGGAGAAGAACCGGCAAGAAACTCCTTAATCGCTCTTTTAAAATCATGTCAATATTAAGGTTCAATTTAATATGTAACTACATAACACATTACATAGTAATATGTAACTACTAATAAGTCCATTATTTAAACATGAAGCTAGCAGTGTTACATGCCAGGTATTGATGATTTCGTCCTGTGCCGATGTGTACCCATAGTTCTTTTGGACCTTCTAGCTTTGGAACACACGATATAGTAGTAGTAGCCAAAATAATGTTAAGAACAGTCGACAGATATGGCTAGTACAGAATATCATGTGTTCCAAAGCTAGAAGGTCTAAAAGAACTATGGGTACACATGCATTTGAGGCATGGAAGGCATTTACGAATGTCATACGAAATATGCAGACAGTGAAATTGAAAAGTTTGTGATTACAATGCATGATAGGTAAGGACGGTCACGATATTTTAAAGATACTCTTATCCAGAACTTAACTTTATAAGTATTACTAGCGACCCGCCCCGGCTTCGAAAATTAACCATTATTTGTCGTAAAAAGTAAATGACAAAAAAAAGTTATTGTGGGTTATCCATAAGAGATAGACATATTATACCATCGCGGACTTTTCTGTAGACCTTTTCAATGTGTACAATACTTAGTACATTATTTTGATAAAACTCGTAGGGTTCAGCCTGCGTTTGCAATGTAAGCGGAAAAAATGTAATTATTTACGACATCACATTAGAAACCTCAAAAATAACAGTACTTCTCCACTATTTAATGGATGTTATTATACTTATAAACCTTCCTCTAGAATCACTCTATCTATTAAAAAAAACCGTATCAAAATCCGTTGCGTAGTTTCAAAGATTTAAGCGTACAAAGGGACATAGGGACATAGGGACATAGGGACAGAGAAAGCGACTTTGTTTTATACTATGTAGTGATAAGTACATGTTTGTATTTCAAATCATACCCCGCTGTGACAGTAAATGAGGGTCGCAAACAACTTTTAACATAAAAAGAAGGGAAATCGAATATTTGCCTCCTACAGAAGCTGCAGCCCTTAAACAACACACCTTAAGGGCAGTTTTACAGGCTGTGTATATTTGGGGGCCTACAAAAAAATCTGAATATTCCTTGCCCATCTGAAATAAAAAGAAAAGAGAATCTTTGAATTAATAAGATGTCGGTGCGTCAAATCTTTCAGTTCCAGGTTGAAGTGTTTTAAACGCCAGCTCAAATGTATCGAATTATGTAATTGTGGAGGTGGTTGTCATTATTATTACTACAAAAACGTTTTATTATTATATATCTTTATTTTTAACAATGTTACCTGACTTAATTTATAATTTAAAGATGATTAAAAATCACACTAATGTTATAAAGACGAAAGTTTGTGAGTATCAGATATCCAGGTCCTACCAGACCAGTTAACATGGTATGGGACAAATAAGTACGAAACACTCGATGAGTAAGTCAGACTCGCACTTGGCTGTTTTTTTTTTGTTAGTATTGCTTGTTTTTCGGGTCTATTAGCCGTCCCCTACGCTGCGCTGTCGAACGTTTCTGTACTTTGTATATTTTTTTTTACATTTAAAGTGATAAATTATATGTTACATGTTAATGTTTTTATAATCTGCATTAAATGGCCTTTCAGATAGTATTTTTTATAAACCAAGTTTGATACAAAAATATAAAACTATACTGGTTTGTTTGGATTTTGTCACTACTAAAAGTTTATTATTTTAAGGATTGTGACATATTTCGCTATGGAACCCTAAAAATCTGGTATGGGGAATGAATTGGGCATCATCTAGTTACCTGATAACGACACCAAACTCGACTCAAACCTCCAAATGTAGCCGCCAGAATTTTTTTTCGGAGCGTCGGGCGCTCTGTTCTTTAACCCCCCCTCCCTCCCTCCTACCGGGGAGTAATGGCTGGCTACCGGGCGATTTGGGCTTAGGTGGACGAGTACAACATTCGTACCAAATGGCATTGCTTTACTCAAAAATGTATACCTTTTCCCATAAGAAAACGGACTAATAATGACGAACAAAAAGATTTACAACCTTCTTGTTTTTTCTTCTTAAGAAGTGATCGAGTAAAGTTAATAGCTTCAGAGAGGTTATCAAAATTAATAGCGGACATGTCATCTGCATAAATTCTTTCCCTACGCTTCCTTTCTTTGACTGCATCACTACATTCCATATCCCACCATGGTGGGGAAGGAATTTTCAAACTTTTGGTGGATTTATGCCGGAAAGTTTCATCAGCAACTTCAATCAATATTTTAGCTAGATGTTCAGAGCACGTCTCTTCATTACCTGCATGACTTTTAGGAAGATTTTTAATACATAAATCAACCTTTTCTTTAAACTTATCCCAGTTAGCATTTTTCAATTGGTACTTCAACCGTGGCTTTCTTGTTGTGTTACTAGTATTTCCTACAGGAACTGACATTAATAGAGGGAAATGATCACTGCCGAATGAAGATGATAAAGGACGCCACGATATGGATGATGCTAATCCTGACGAACAAAGAGAAAGATCGACCGCGCTCAGATTTTCATTCGCTCGCGTACGTCGCGATGGTTCACCTGTGTTCAGTATACATAAATTATGCATGTCCATAATATCTAAAAGTTGCTCACCACTACTAGTAGTAATACTACTTCCCCAATATTGGTGGTGGGAATTAAAATCACCAAGCAATAATAAAGGTGTAGAAATTGATCTTATTAAATTTTGTAAATAATTAAACGTTGATGCTGAATTATACGATATATAAATTGAAATGATTGAAATATTTTTTAAAACTAATGCCAACACTATTTACCTTAGATTATACACACCTATAGATGTAACCATGGCGTGACCGCACTTGAAACAGAAATAGAATTTTGTGGTGTTGCCTAATAAGTTGGCAATTCCCACATATTAGGAAAAAAATATGATGAATCCTACTTGATCGTGAACAGACTTTATAAATACCTGTAAGTACTTCGCAAACTAAAAATTCTGAATTTGCATATTTTAAATGCTAGCTTCAATAATGTAACTCTTATGTCGTAGTCGTACGAAATACTTTAATAAAACCTCCGTAAGGTAGGTAAGGAGAATTGTATGGACATCAGTGACCACGTACTACGTACCGTAAAACGGGGTGAATAAGGACTCAGGGGTGAATAGGGTCAAATCGAGGAATCTAGTTTCGAAGCCACAAAATAAAAAAACAAGAACTTCCAATTGCTACCTTTTTTTTCTTCTAAAAGTAGAATATATTATCTTCTAACTGGCAACACCGAAGCGTTGTGAAGTTAGTAAAAGGTGTCAAAAATCTTCTTTCAAATAAGACTGTAGATGTGAGGTTGCGGTATTGTCCCATAAGTTGACCGTTTTTTGGAAATTCAAGTGTTTTTTTGACAACGTGTGGAGTTAGCCAACGATATAATATCTTTAAGAAGCTACACAAAAAGAGAAAAGTCTAGATTTTACATAGTTTTTGTTTGAGATCGTTTTCTTTAAAACCTCTGGGATTATTTATTTTTCGAGGTGAATAAATACGGTAACGGGGTGACAAGGGACGGCTAAAGTACAAATAGAGTCGCCTATACTTGGTAAATAGGGACATATGAAAGTTGATTAGGAACGGTAAAGTTTGAATAGGGTCAGGGCTGCTACAACATGAATTGAACATTTTACCGCATTGTTTTGCATGATTTCACTTTTTATTAAAATAAGGCATTTTCATTTTATTTATTTTAAACTTATATACAAGCATGCGTACAAGGCGAACTAATGAGATGTAATAAGAGATACATAGGTACGAACTTGTATGATTTAAAAAACAAGCCTACAAACAAATAATAATAGTACGTAGTGTGTTTAACTAACAATATATGGGTTTACGCTTTTTTTTCAACTTAAAAAAAACCTGGAGGTTCTAAATTCGACTGTATGTTTTTTGTTTGGTTTGTATGTGGCGCTATTACTCCGTCATTATCGTGAATTGATTTTGATTATTTTTTTGTTGTATCATAGGATATAACATCAGAGCAGGCCTCATAATAAATTTTATCAAAATTGGTTCATCATATTTTTTAGAAAATTGACGAAAAAGATAAACATGTATGCACATTTTTACAGAGATTTTATAATAATATTATAACGCTAAGTAGCTTTCTGCAAGATATCGAAGTCGATCGGTTTTAAGTTTTAACGTTTTTAGCGTACAATAAAAGATTTTGGATTTATTGTATTATTTTTATTTCCAAAAATTTTAAATTTAATGAAGAAAATTAAACTTTTAGCAGAAGGTAATTAGTTCTTTTTTTTAAATAGGAAAGAGACAACCCTACTAGTTTTTCCCAAGTTACCCATGTCTCGTTCCAGGTCACCCCACTTCAAGTATGAATAGGGACAGCCTATATTTTTCTTAAAATATCTAAATTTTAACTAATTCTGGGGATATTTTTAACATTTACGAAAAGTATTAACTGCCGGAAACCCTTGGAAAGAGTTATCAATATTGCATTCGTCCTACAACATCGATTAATTTCAGTGACAAGTTCGATTTTGTCCCTTTTCACCCCATTTTACGGTACTAGAGAGGGCATCGCTTTTAAACTATTTGTAACACGAGTTAGATCGTCTCGGACCATTTTTTTTTGTTACATTGATTGGTTTTAATTGATAATTTTATTCATATTTTTTTAATAAGTATTAAGAGGCAGAATATCTACAAAGTGTATGACTCAACTAGCCGGCCCGCTTCGCCGCGCTTGTTGCACAGATTTTGTTCGTGGTGTCCTCTCTATAATAATACCTCAATGATGGACATCCATCGACCGACACGACATAAAACACACACGACACGTTCAATGATGAAATAAAACCAGTCTATAACATAAACATGTTTATTATTTATTACTATATACATAATGAAATAAGTACAGCTTAGCAAAAAAGAGTAGAAAACCGGAAGTCACTACTGTCCTCTCGTTACCAACACTTTGAATGATTTTATTTTATATATTTTCACTTTATTAACACAATAAACACAATACTCGTTTATTTTTATACAGTAATGAATCATCATCAAAATGAATGGAACAAATTTTTGAATATTTTGTTGGCAGCCAATTTTCTCGTCCAGTGGCATCCAGCCATTTCTTTTTATCAATATTGGATGGAAACCTGAAAAAAAGAAGATTTTATTCGCATGTTACGAAAGTTTATCTTTATTGAGTAATAAGTTAAATAAACTACAATAAAGCCCTTAAATAAATGTAACTAAATTTAAAATTAAATTAAGACCTCGAATCGTATGTATGTACTGACAATAAAGAAATATGATTTATTTGGGTAAATTAAAGTAGCCATTATGGCAACCCTGAACCGTTCATCGTTAATCGTAATTTTATTTTAAGATAATGAAAACACGTATCACAACTCAATATTCTTGGCTCACATCACTGAATTCATCACAAAACATCATAATCGATGATCATCTGGCGTTGTATTAACGAAAGAAATGATAATTTCGCCTACTTACGTGTGAAATGTTATTCCTTCAATTTTTCGCTCACTCCGGCTTTTACAGCCCAAAACACTGCAATCCACCATCGCACGTACACTAAATATTCTGTATTATCCAATTTTTATACGCAATAAACACTGTAAATTCACACAATCACAGAAAAATCCAAAAGACGCCAAGTTTGTTTGTCACAATGTGATCTTGCCAAACATTAAAACCGGCCATGTCGACAAAGACAAAAACTATATATTCTGTCCTGTTTCTTTGCATGGGTTTGACAATTAACGATCTCGCTCTTTCAAGGAAGGTCATTTTAGTGGTTACATCTATAGGTGTATAATCTAAGCTATTTACATATTAATTATTGTGCGCTGGTAATATTAGACGTTTAAATTGTATTGACTTTTTAATAAGTATGGCAGCACCACCATACCCATCAATTCTGTCATCACGAATACAAACATATCCTGGAATTCGAAAGAAGAGATTTGGTTTTAACCAAGTCTCATTTAGAGCAATTAAAAAAGGATTGTGCTTATTTATTATGTGAATTAGATCTGACTTTTTAGGTATCACGCTTCTGCAGTTCCACTGTATTATTTTGGAATCCATGATTACTAAATAAACTATCAATTACTTTATGTAAAGTGGCAACGTTGGACGGTTTCAGAGTGTTATTTTTCAATAGAGTGTTGAGAAGTGAAGTTATTATATCCATTATCTGGGAAGTTTCAGATTCATTAGGGGCTACTTGATAACCGCAGCCATTTTCAGGCGTAGGAATCTGAGCTTCCCTAATAATAGCATTATGAGCATTTTTATCAATACCCTTATTAGTCTTAGGAGGCAATTTTGGTTTTAAAAAATAAGTCTTTTTGTAGGATGAATTTGAACTATTAACATTCAATCTATTTGTGGTTGAATAAGCAGATAAAGACATTAATACATCCCCATAAGACTTTGATACATTTGGGTAAAGTTTACTTGCTTCCCCGTAAGATATATTTTTTTCAGCCATACTTATTTTAATATCCTTTTGGCGTTTAAATTCTGGACAGATTTTATTAGTTGCGAAATGGAAGCCTGAACATAACAAACATGATGCACAATCTTCTTCGACTGTACAAGTGTCGCCAGAATGTTCTTGACCACACTTATAACATCTGGGTTTGGATCGACATATATTTTTAGTATGACCATATCTACAGCATTGAAAACATTGGATGGTAGGGAAAATGTAAAGATTAACTGGCAGAGAGTTATAACAGGCATACACACGTTCAGGAAGAACTTGACCGTCGAATGTAAGAACAACAGATTGTGTTGGTCTCCAAGATATGGAACCATCAATAATAACCTTATAATTGATCCTTCTAACTTTTATAATTTTTCCACAGCCAGCTGGAGTTGAAATATTTTCTATTATTTCCTCTTGGGACCATTCAGAAGGTATTCCTTTAACAATACCAATGCGACTTATGTTAAATGTTGGTATTTTTGCACTTAGCTTATTTAATTCTAAATTTTTATTTTCAATAAAATCATTAGCATCCTTTGGCGTTGAAAATGCTACAATACATCGATTTCTCCCTATTTTTTTAACACTACCAGATACTATATTTTTAATATTGTTATTTTTTAAAAATCGACCAAAAGTAATGGGATGCAATGTTGTTCCATCGCCAGGTGTTGACTCTGTACGCTGAACATGAACAATATAAGGGAAGGAGTCAGTGGATAGGTATTCTGAACGTAAATTTGGTAAAGCCGATTGTTCATTCATATTATTATTATCATTCTTATGGGATTCATTAAAAGTAACATCAGAATTGGACTTTTTATTAGGCTTAGTGCTATCACTGTCCTGTTTCCTTAGCCTGCGTTTTTTAGGAGTGCTTTCCACCCAACTATTTTTTAATGCAAAATCGTTTTCACATTCTATACTTGGAACCGTAATATAACTAGCTACTTCAGGACCAAGTTGGAAACTTGGTCCTGAAGCTATAGGGTCGGGAGGATCGTTCATCGATCAGCCCGCCAAAATTTAAGTGCAAAAATTTTTTTACATACTATAAATCAGAATAAAATAGACTTACCAATAAAAAACTACTAACTACACTAATTTACAAGTTTATATATAAGAAACAAAAGATATATACAAAGCCAAACTCAATTGAACATTAATTTAAATTTTTTTTCAAATTAAATTTCAAAAATTACACCCGGCTCGTTCGAAGATTCCCGCGCTTTTCTATCAGCATGTTATTTTATGATCAGATCAGGATTTACCATATTTTAAGCAGAAAAAGGTAAAGACATACAATAGGTACTATAGGTATAATATTTTGTCTCATCTTTTCTCTATAAATATTTTTATCTACATATAATAATAATATTATAAAGCTGAAGTTTGTTTGTTTGAACGCGCTAATCTCAGGAACTACTGGTCCGATTTGAAAAATTCTTTCGGTGTTAGAACTTAGATAGCCCATTCATCGAGGAAGGCTATAATATCATCACGCTAAGACCAACAGGAGCGGAGCCACGCGGGTGAAACCGTGGAACGCAGCTAGTATTATACATATAAATGGTGCAATTATTACGACACTTTCATTTTGAACGTAAACTCGCAATGCCACTAAATAATTGCAGTTTGGTTTTTTTAAATCGGAAGGTCTGTTATTAAAATCGTTTGCTTGATTCATAATGTCTTGATCTTTTTTACAAATTGTCACAAAGGTCTACGCCACGTCTACGCGGGCCAAAAATTTCAGACGTACTTACTTCGCGGGGAATACCTTGTCTGTGGAGGCCTAAGGTAGTTAAATAATTGTAAATAAAATATATTTTCGTATAAAATTGTTTTATTTATATCTTAATAACAAAACACCAAAAAAAAAAAATGATGCTTTAACATTTAAAACACTATAACTACTTACAATATTATTAAGAAGAATTCGACATTTTTTTTTATTTCTAAAATTATAAAATAATTATAAATAATATTGAATAATAATCGTTGATGCATTCAAATTAAAACATTCTCATTAGACATGAACGACAAATATAATATCCATAATATTCAGTCATTTCAACACACATGCGCTTTTATATAAAATGAAATATAATATATGAATCTATTACAGTTTACTAAATTATGTTTGGCCGGCAAAATCTCAAATTGGATGCGTGTACTTAATTCTGTTTATTGAAAAAGAGAGTATTGTATTATATGTTAGGTACATATTATGTAACACAAAATTCAAATTTAATACCGCATACTAACATTATTAACTTACCTACTCACATTATAGGTACATAAATAATATTGAATGTTTTTATTAGGGTTTTAAAATATTATATAATATGTACCTATTGTACATATTCTTGTAACATCAATGTGATTACAGTGTTTCCAAAAAAAAAATAACCTTCTTAGAAACAAGTGTAAATTATTATCTATATATTATTTTTTAGGAACATCCACAATTTAATGATAAATCATGTTCAGGTTTTCTACTTATTTAATTCGTTTACGACTTATTTAACGACCCTATCTTTAACCATACTTAATAAAAACCTTATATGTATTCAATAACGTGCTAGGAAATGAAAAAATTAAAAATTAAAAAAAACTTTATTAAAACTTTTAAATGCAATGTATCACTATCGTGTTTTAAGTTCATTCTGTTACAATGTAGTTATTTCCATTCAATTTTTTCGAATTTTAGATATAAACTCGTTGACTACTCGTGTAAAACTCAATATTAGTTCATGATTATAGAGGAGTGAAGACGGCATGTTCTCAGCAGTCTCACTTTGGAAATTGTTACCTATACTTGTAGTTAGCTATCTAATTGAAACTTGTTTTTAACCATATTAACTTATGTTTCATGTATAAGACAGTATAACTACTAACACATTTTATTCATTAAAGATTTATTAATATTTAAGTTGATGCGCATTTTATCAACATTGATTGTTGATTTATAAATTACTATTATTATCACAACACAGTGTTGATACGTATAAAATTGATTCATTGTTCTGAACTCCTAAATAAGTATTGTATTGAGTCCTCATGTAATGCAATAAGAAGCATTACAATACCGCCTGATAGGATACCTAAAACAGCAATAACTAAATGTAAAGTTTTGCCCTTATTATTTTCATTTATTTCTGGAACTAAGTCTGCTAATGCTATGTAAAAGAATGTGCCTGCGGTTGCAGCATATATCCATTCTGAAGCGGATTCGTGGTCTTCTGCTAGCCAGATACCAACGGCCATGCCCATAAAACTGAGCACAGATGATAGTAAGTTGTAATAGAGGGCACGTTTTATACTCATGCCTGACCGCAGTAACACTGCAAAGTCGCCAAGCTCGTGCGGCAATTCATGACAGAAAACTGCTAAAGCTGTTGCAAAGCCGGTAACAGGATCTCCACTAAATGCTGCACCTATTGCTAAACCATCTGTTAAATTGTGCAAACCATCACCTACTATAACCATAAGTGCCGTCGATGACATGGGACGTTCCACTGGCGGCTGCGGCGATCCAGGCATTATTGCGCCGAGTTCGATTGATTCTATTTGTTTGGCGGATTCAACTTTCTCTTCTTCAACTGTTTTTTCTTGATGATCATGAGAATGTGAATGTCCACCGTTAAGCGTTTGCATAATAGCTTCAACTGTATAAAATAACAAAATTGTAAGGAATGTTACACTGCATTTCAGAACAGTTTCGGTTTCTTCTTGTGGTTCATTCGGTGAGCCGTGCGATTTTAATGCGTGCGGTAAAAGATGCAACAAAGCATCCCCACACAGTGTTCCGACCGCGATTGCGATCAGAAAATGCAGCACATGACCAAATGCGGCTGATTTTATCATTGGAACAATCGCAACACCAACTAATCCAGTAGCACTGATGATGAGAATACTAAGAGTGGCATAAATCCACGCTGGAAATAAATGTTAATTTATAATGAATATCTGAGATGTTAATATTAATTGTTCAAATTAAATAGACGAAAACAAATGAAATATTATAAAGGAAAAAGGAATTTAGATTGAACTTACTCCATATTCTGTCTACTTTTGGTGAAGGCGCATCGGTTTTATAGCATGAGCGTTGGTCTAATTGGTATACTAGTGCAGGACACATTTCCAAAAATGTTTTTGGGTTGATAGTTATCACTCCTGGTTCCTTCTCCATCCCGTAAACAGTAAGTAATTCTCGTGGAGACAAACATGGTTTTTTGAGTATTGTTGCTGTGAAAATCGAAAAATTTATATGAATTAATAAATTATTGATGTAGCTTATGTGAAAGTCAGAGGAGGGATAGTCAACTGATTTCTCATTTTAAAAAACCAATGCATCTTATAATATAGTATTCATATATTAAAACCCACATTCGGTGAGTTAAGATTTTCTATTGACCAGTTGGATAGTCCTAGAAATAGTCGAACTTTGACTCATAGCTGTAACATAATATATCAATTTATGTGTCAGGAAACTTGGGCTTGGGTCGATGTATGAAAGGGTTATAATTGGATAATCGCAGCCTCTTGAACGACAAAATGCTCTTGCTCGTCTGATACGCATAACCGCTGCTCCGGCTCCTCCGTGATATGAATAATTTTATTGTAAATTGTAATACGTTAATAGAAAAGGTGACCGTGATGCTCGTGGTGCATTATTAATCTACAGCTCATTATATTATTTATTTTGAAACATTAATTCGTCGGTATAACTATATAAACAAAAGACATTGCGCAAAATTATTTTTGAATGTTGATGATGCGTTTTGTTGTTGTTTTTTATTGCATGGGGTATACCAAGGGATATGTTGATTTGATGTCAAGAGTAGGAAACAATATTACATCTTATGAATTAAGAGAAAGCTCGACTGAAGGTACCTATGAGTTGCTAACTCCATCGCTTTCTACCAAACAACCGGACAAGTTACACCGGATTAGAGCCATTTTCTGATTTGATATTACCTACTTAGTTACTTACCTTCTACTATTTCATATTTATTCAATGTAATCTCTATTTACGCATTTACCAGTCTGTGTATCAAAGGGCAAAGACCTTCAAGTAGAACGGTAAAAATCAAGATTAGTTTCTGTATACCGGCAAAAAAGTTTTACAGATTTTTTGCTCAATTGGCAAGTTTTAGTTTAGTTATATTGCAGTAAAACGTGATTTTATTTTTACCGTCGCTGATATTTAATAGATTCCTTTTAAAATTGCAAAAAAGAGCAATTTGAAGTTATGAAAATAGATAGGCAATTTACTATTAGTGATTACAGCGCGTTAATTAAAAATTTTTAATAAGTATAACCCTTTGGATCATTTTTTATAAGGTAAGTATGTATATTAGAAATTTACATTACATAAGTTGATACGTACAAGGTATACATACTATAAAATATAGGATTAGCTAGGTGCTTTTAATCAAAATTTAATGTTATTTACACTTATGAATAAAAATAAACGGAAATATGTATATTATATTTCGTATGAATTTATTCTACTAATTTTATAAACACGTTTGTTACTCTTTCACGCAAATACCACTGAACAGATTTTGACGATACTTGCACATACTTGGCAGTTACGAATATGTAGCCTATGTCACTATGTCCTAGACTCCTAGAGTAACACATGCTGCTAGAAATATTTGCTTCTGCCAGTTGCAGTGGTTTCATTTGGCTGGAACAGCGATGTACAGCTAGTTGTATAATATATGCAGCTTACTAAACCCAGCACATGTACTCAAAATTAACCATGAAAGCCAATAAGTATGGGTTCCCCTTGCATTGTCATTACCGGACAATTTCCATTCAAGGGTAACTATTGAAACAATAGCCAAATACAGTGACTATTTTTGGACCTAATTGAGGTTTTTCTTCTTCCGTCTTTCACACCACTTTCAAGGTTTATTAACGATTGTTCATGATATTTATTTAGATTTAGGTAACTATTAACTTTTTATTGTGATTGTAGCATTGGGTATTTGATAGTAGTGAAAGAGTTTAGCGGGTAGACATGATTATGGTTTACTTTTAAGTGTATTTTATTATTTTTGCAAAGGTATCTGAAATAATTAAATACATACAAGAAACGGGTGATCTTCGGTGGCGATGTTGCGTGTCGTGCAATTGTTTGAAAGTGCCGTTTATTCTGTGGAGCGCGAGGTCATGTGGGGAACTGAACACGCGCCCGCCCAACCCCAGGTTGTCGAGCAGGTGCTCGAATCCCTGGAATTATAGAAAGGTTTTTGAGAGAACGTAGGTTTTCCTAAATGTGCTCGAGCTCCTGGAATTATAGTAAGGTTATTGAGACTGTATAAATTATAAATTAATCATAAAAATAAATGCTATAAACGGTAGATCTGTTGTTTCTAGATGACTAAATTGCGAGTAGGTATGTCGACGCTCGCGCTATGGATATATAAGCAAATTGAATTTCTAGTCGTAACCCTAAATTTTTTCGACTCGCTGATAAGTATTTTAACGACCTACCTATCGTATAATTTACATGGTAAATTGATACATAATCGGCAAAAATGGCAGACGGCTATCGGCATTCAGCAGTGACTACCAGCAGGCAGCACAGTATTACAAATTACAATAGTGCTACCAGTGTAGTCAGGATAGAATAGTGAACACAAATATATATTGTCACAATATTCAATTAAATAATAAGACGATTTAAACCGGGAATCTAATATATTGAAAATATATAAAGGAAATAATTCCATAAATATTCGTTTTTTTAACAGTTTACTAAGATTTCAGTCAAGTTGAAGGTATTATCAAATAGCTAATTCTTATACGTATATACATATATGTACATATAAAGGTAATACTGAATACAGATAGCCGTTTGTAAATATTTACAAGTAGGGTTGATGGAATGCCATGTTTTTTATACCTAATCAAATGTAACGATAAATGACTAGGTAGTTGGTACTCTATAAAACTTCTACAATTATTGTGATATATGTAACAGTTTACTTTATTAATAGTTCTGTATTGTATTAGGACATATTACCACATATATTAATTATTATATAAATAGTACTAAGTAGGTACCTACATACGTAAATGTTAGATATGACACACATACAATGAGCAGCCATCTAATTTAAAATTTGTATTTGAAATCATGGAATAGGAACTGAATTTATCATTATATATTGATATGAAATAACCCTAAATAGCCTTCCATGGTCCATTATTCTACAGGAATATAGGAAAAAATTTGCAACCCATTGGATTCCGTTTGTCCTAGAAGATTAATATTGTGATTGTGAATCCATACTAATATTATAAATGCGAAAGTAACTCTGTCTGTCTGTCTGTTACTCAATCACGCCTAAACTACTGAACCAATTTGCATGAAATTTGGTATGAAGATATTTTGATACCCGAGAAAGGACATAGGCTACCTTTTACCAATTACGATTATTACGTCCGCGTCATGATCGTACACAACTTGTACACAATTTTATAGGAAACATAATTTCATCAGTTTAACAATTTGTGTAAAGGACATCACGGTTACGGTTCCTTTCATATCAAATATGAAATAACTGAAGCGTATATCTATACTTTGAACCACTCCTTCATGTGTACAAAAAACAATTTACTTAAAAATTTAGGGAACCATTGGCCTCTAAAGTAAGAGCACTACTACACTACCTACCTAACTACCACATCAATTTTCAAATACATAGTTTAAACACAAAGTGCAGATCTTCATCAATTCATCATCAGATGATGATGTCGATACTTAGATAATCCGTGAGTATGTGTATCTGTTTTCGATGGTGGTAAATCATAATATTTGCGTGTTTGAAAACTTATCTTTAAACCCCATCAAAATATCATGATGTTTAGCATTGTATATCTCATTATTCATGATTAGGTATTTAGTCGTAGCTGAAGTGAGCGCTAAGGATTAAAAGCATTCATTATCTTTTGAGCAAAGTGGTGTAGCGAAAATAAATTAGTTACATTTTGGAAATGACAAATACTTATGGCGTGAAACTAATTTCATAACAATTTTCTTTGTAATTGTTAGGACTATTAGTAATGTTTACTTACGTACATTTAGGTAAGTATTGTTATTTTATATTGTACTTAAAATACCTATATTATGACGGCACGTAACAGACAAATGCGGATTGTCCTGTATGTTGATAAGGTGTTTTACCTACAAACTACAGGTTCTACAGTCTACACGTTGATATTTTGAAAACTTATCACAAACGCATTTTATTGTCGCTTCACACACTTACGCTAAAAGAAGGGAAAGAAGTTTATTTCGGTGTTTTTTATTGTAACTAATTACGTCATATTCAATATTTATATTCAATCTTATTTAAATAGAGCTGATGAGTATTTTTTTTTATGATTTTAGAATCACATAACAAATCTACAATGGTATACTTTTATTTTTTGTTTCTATTTAACTTTTATTGCGAGAACAATGGCTTGAAGTCTACTCTTCAGAACAGGTGGCCTATTCAGAAACGACAACTGAAATAGTGCTCTTATTATTTGTTAAATAACTTAAGTTTCAGTGACATGCAATAGGTCATCGCTTGGTTACAGTTTAGAACACAGAACATATAAAAGAGGTGGTTTAGAACTACATTAATAAAATTTGATGAGTAGCTTGAGAACATACCTAATATTATCTATTATTTGCTTTAATGCCAGATTATTTGTCATTTTTTCCATAATACTCGGGTACCATCAGAAGGGCAATACCCGGTTCTTTGGAAGACTTACGTTGTGACTGACCAAACACATAAAATTTAATTAGAACTACTGATTAAATCTATATAATAAAAATTAATCGCAAAAAATGCAAAAGCACACTACATAATAAAAGTTGTTTTTCTAATCTTACGCGACTTCGTCATGTCATTTTCCCAAGAAACAAAGGAAATCTAGAGATACACAGTATAATATAGAAGATATAGGTAAACATAAAAAATAAAAATATATTTTGATCATGTTATGTTATTCTTATCAACAGTCGATTTAAGGGATAATTTATATATTACGTCGTATAAATGATAACAGAAGTATTGTCATTTATAACTGACTTCCTTAAGAAAAATGTTAATATTTTAACAAGGTTTTTTGGCAGTACACTTAAAGAATATTATCACACTTAGATGTTTATTTCTAAACGTGATAAAATTCTTATACGCCATCTGTAAACATTATATTTTCCATACTAACCATACCTATAAAAAAATAGGAACTTGGTTTTAAAACGATCGGAATGGCAAGTTTATTGAATCTCTTGTTTTTATTACACCTCCTTCACATAAGATTATAGGCTTTATAAAAAAATGATTAATTATGTATATAAATATGTACTTACTTAAAATACAATATGTACAATATTGTACTTCATTATAAGCCCCTACTTTGTCTACGTATTATGAAATAAGATAACAATAAGAGTTTTGAAACTTGGTGTCGGTATGAATCAAAATAAAATCGATTGATAGGTATACTTTTAGTATAATAGTTAACTGTACTTTTTAAACAGGTTAAAGATTTTACTAGATAATTGATAAGCGATCGATAAAAGATAACAAATCGATTTATATTATACATAGAGTAAGTTAAGTTTATTGAACTTCCGTTTACGAAATAGGGAAAGGTGTAGAAAACTGTCATAGAAATTTTCCGTCAAGCCTGAATAGAGTAGCGTGGGATTCACATAACTTTTATTAATTTAGTTGATAATTGCAAATTAAATACTTACATAGTCACTCAATAAAAAAAGTGTATAATGGAAACTGTGAAATTTGAATTTGAATTTACATACTTATATTATTTCAAATAAGTATGTTATAACAAGTACCTATAGATAGTTTTATTTCTATATTGTCTGTATAGGTATCTACGTATCTATCTACTTTCTTTGACCGTCCTATTTTTTGTTTTGTGATGATAATATATCCGCAGTATAATAGTTCGCATTATAGTAGGTATCTATTATAATGTAGTTCTTCCATAAATATACATATTTAATTCCACAGCACACTGAAAGTCTCGAGGTTTAGTCAAATATAAAAATTTTAAGATCAGATATGTTTTAAAAACACATAAAACATTTGTTATTTTGCCAAGTGATGATTGTTTAAAATAACTTCATCCTTTATACGAAAACCACGCACCTATTGTGTAAATAATAGTAGATAATATTCTAGTTTATAGATGATAATATAAGAAATAGTTACAACATTTTTTTTATAGCATTTTCCAACAAAAATATTATAAACGACATCATCTTTATAATTAACGGCTTAAATATTATAATATTGTGTATCACTAAATCCCACTCACCTCAAAAGTAATGACACCTTCATAGCCATATTTATCGAATATTTTCTCAATGAAATACTGTTCTGCGGGTAACGTATTGTTTACGTCCAGATCTGGGGCGAGGAAGAGTTCAGCCGAGGCGGATCCCGCCGCCAAGAGAACGAGGCAGTACGTTGTCAACATTGCGAATACAAGTGCCCGGCCGGTGCGCCGGCGGCGTTCTCGCGCCCTCGCACCACACTATCTGGCAATCAGCGATGTGCCTCCGCGATGTGATACGACGCTCCACACGGCGTCTGACCACGTAACGCACGCGATTATTTGTTTATTTATCCAAGATTATCGCGAACCGAAATCATTAATCGAATGCGAATTACTAAACGTGTTTATCTGTTGAAGCGATGTGTGCGTCTGAGACTTTCACTAAACGCTTGCCGATGTCTTGCAGGCCACTTCTGGCCCCGTTACTGATAAAAAGGTGTTTACGTAGTGACCGTCGATTCATTAAAAAACTGTCCAAAAGATTAGAGCCTGTTTTATAATAAACTAGACAATCGCACTACAAGCCAATGTAACGCGAAGTAATTTTGAAGAATGAAATAAATGTTATCTTAAGGTAAAAGCATCAGTAGATGACCACTTAAGGAGACAGAATATTCTTTTTAAATGTTTGACTTTAATTATCATATGAATTCAGTAAGTTTCTTTTTTTGGAAACCCTGTGAAATGTGTTTTAACATATGAACAAGCATTTCACCACGTACAATGGTCGAATAAACTTAAAAAAAATTAAAAATGTTCTTATATTAGAAATTTAGTAGTTGACCATCTAAAAACTAGAAGATGACCATATTTTGCATCAGTAGATGACCACTCAGATGCTACAATTTTAATTGGGTTATTTGTTAAATAAGAAGCAATAAGATGAAAAGATAACGTTTTATTTGAAATATAATAATAATTAGGCCTTTTTAAGCCTATAATTTAAATAAAAACAAGGTTCTAAAAGATCCGACAGATGGTTATTGGATGGTTATAAAACAAAAGGACACTGTCAAACACAAAGCGTAAACGTCAAACTTTTTGCCAAATTTATCATATCAAGGAATGTATCTCTTGAACATCATATACATTTCTCGTAGAACTGGTCTTCTTGGGAGCCTCTATATGAGCAACTACTGCATCCCAGGGATAGTCGAGCACATCTTTATGCCATTTTTTGCCATTTTTTGCACCCAGTCGCATATTTTATGCTCCTCTTCTGGTGTAAGGATGGATGTCGGACCCATTTTTCGTTCCATCGGTGACTTCCCTTTTACTTTATTTGTAAGCGTTATTCTTGGTACACCGAACTTTTTTGCAGCCGTTCGTATTGGTGTTTTATGAAGACGAACATCGTTCACTGCTGCAAGCATTGCAGCTTCAGTATAATTTAGGAATGCGCCCCTTTTCCCAGGCATCTACAAGATAAAAATTGGTTTTAGTAATAGACCATAGCCATAAATTCGTACCATAAAGTTAGTCAACTACTAAAGAAAATCAATCTATTGTTAAAGTAAATAAATAGTTTATTTTAATTAATTATTATATGCAGTATATTTAAAAGATACAGAACATAATCAAAAGTTGACCACCATGGTCAATTACTAGAAAATCTTAGTCAAACGGTAATTCGGTAATGGACCACCATGGTCAATTACTAGAAAATCACAGTCAAACGGAATCAGTATTGGACCACCCCCACATCTCAATTTTGTCAACAAATCTTTAAATTTTAATTACCCTGTCATTTAAATAAACCATAAACGAATAAAAAACGAAAAACACTTACCGTCAACAAGGTGACAAAGTTCCTAGTATTCAGCTTCAAACTTTTTCAATCTCTACGAATATTATTACAAAAAACGAATTTATTGATTTTATGGTCCGTCACTCAACCAACAACTGACAACCATTTACTATATTTGACAGATATGGATGCGCAATTTTCGCGCCTATTTGACCAGATAGCAACACTAACTACTTATTAACGAATGAGTTTTTAAAATTGCCGCGAATTCTTATTATAACGGTTTATGTGCATTAGCGGTCAACTACAGGTACATGGTCAACTGACGCCTGCGTCTGCCAGTATGTCCAACGTCTGCCCTGAAACAAGAGCCAACAACTAAGCACAGGGGGAGGTTTACGTAGAGACGAGCATACTACAGATATGCTCGCTGCAAGTAAACCGACCCCCCCTGCGACAGAGGGTGGATAGCCCGGCAATAGGGCGGCGTTATCATTATCATTATGCGATACCGTCGCCTATTGACAAATTAAGGGCTTGGGCGAGTCGCCCAGTTGCGACACTCACCACGTAGGCGGCGGGGGTACAAGGCCTGGCTGTTAACCCCTGTCGCCGAAGATGAACGGTGGCCACCGTTGGGTTTTAGTGGGTAGGGCTTCATGCGAGTCCCACATACCCCCTCGAGCAGTAAAACTGTAGAGGGGGATGCGTAAATGCATTTCCCAACGTAAAAAAAAAAAAAAAAAAAAAAAAAAAAGGTACATGGTCAACTACTAGTGACTTTACCCCTACTACTTATTTGTGAGAGCAAATTTATATCAAGGACGTGATACTGAGGTATTGTTATTAATTGCTTACATTGTCTGTAAAATTGATACCTGTTAGGTATTCCTATGATGCGATAAGTGTAAACATATTAATTCAATAATTATGTAGTAAATAAAATGAAGTTTGAGTGATAACCTCGGCTTCCGACTTCCGTGTGGTCTACGTAAGAAAATGGATATATTTTTTTAATGAAATTAGAAGCTTAGAAACTGTAGAAATATCCATATTATTAGTTCCAAACCATGTCTACTAATGTATATACCTAATATATTATACTTTCTAAGTAGGTATGCAAAGCACTTATCTCATACGAAAAAACAATTGTAGGGGTCGCTCTACGAATATTAACGTAGGTATTTTATTTGATAATAATAAGGATGTATTTGTAAATAAAAATTATAAATAAAAGACAAAGATGTAACTACTACGACACTAACAGACCCATGTAACTTTGATCTCAAAAGGAATATTTTTCCCGCTCTTGCAACATTTTGTATGTAAAATGTATGTATGTAAAAACGGTGAAAAGGAATATTATTTTAAACGGGGAGGTATTATACCATTTATACCCTGTGGAATCTACTGTTTTTCTTGGTTTGACATTAGATGAGAAGCTTCAATTTGGGGCCCATGTTACCACCACCGCTGCTAAGCTCAGCTCAGCTGCATATGCAGTTAGAAGAATAAAGCATCTCACCGATGAAGAGACGGCTAGATTGGTTTACTTTAGCTACTTTCATAGCATTATGTCCAACGGAGTTCTACTATGGGGCAGGGCTGCAGATATAGAAACTATATTTATATTACAGAAAAGAGCCATACGCTCTATATATAATTTGCGTGCTCGAGACTCACTAAGGGATCTCTTTAAGAATACTGGTATCCTTACTGTACCGTCGCAGTAAATATTTAATAATATTTAATATGTACACAATAACTTACTTACACACAAAAGTAGGAGATAGACATTGTTATGACACAAGAAACAGAAATAAAATTGAAATGCCATTTTTCCGGCTAGCTAAAGTTAAAAATTTTACAACAGAATTCCTCATAATAATAAAGAGTTTAGTAGTTCTAAATTTAAAACTTATATAAAAAATGTACTAGTTCAGAGAGCCTATTACAGTATTAAGGAATAAATGGACGATAAAAACCCATGGAGGGTTGTCGCGTAAAAACCACAGGACAGTTCTTTGGCATATCACTATAAATTATTATGATGTTACATATGTAATTTGTAAAATTAAATTGTAAAACTGACTTGATTAAAAAGAGCAACTATGGAGTACTTCTTGCCGATTCTTCTCCGTAGATACTGCTTTCCGAATCGGTGGTAAATGTTAAAAATATGTAGGTACCTATGACTTTCAAAAGTGCTTCTAGAAGAAGTCTAATTGAATAAATAAATGTTTGAGTTTGAGTTTGAGTTTTTCCTTGATACCTAAGTACGTTAGATTTACGTTACATATTTTTTGCTCGACTTGGCGAGTTTTATATTGTCTACCTCGAATCTCGATAAATAAACTATACAATAAGCAACATTTTTCATATCGAACCTGTTTTCCGGAGATAAGCGCATTCAACCCACCGAACAAACAAATTCTTCAGCTTTATATTTTACTTAATGTACATAATTATTGACAGTAGTTATGTACCTATATAAAAATAATGACATAAAAGTTGGCATATTTTTTGCACTAGTATTTTGCAATGGTAAATAAGCAGTAAATTTGCTAATAACTGTGTCTGATTGTGAATGTGGCCCAGAGAACTCATTAGTTAAAAGATTAATCTTGGAATTAACCAATTTTATTACTCAATTAAGTAATGCTTAGCAACGTGTTATTTTTATTATGTGCTCTTTGTTGTGATAGTGTAAAGATTTTGTTTATTTTATTAATGGTTTTAACAATGATGTTGATCTGATTATTTTAACTTATCATAATATGTTGTCATAATTTTAGTCTTGGAATGTCTGCTTTACAAAATGCCTCCTCTGGTCTCCTCCATAGTCCGTAGACGATATTTCTGCAAATATTATTTTAACTTTTTTTTAAACTTGTTCAACATAGGTATGGAGAGACCTACACTTCGTAACTTCGTAAATACTTCACTGGTATGTTTTTCTTCCCAAAGAATATTAAAAAAACTAAGTAAACGGTACTTCCTGTTTTCATGTAATATAATATGATATTGATAAGTAGGTGTGTATTAATCTATTAACAATTTGTATGAAGGTTCCGTTGCAGAACCGTGTTTGTTACCTATAAACATATTTTAAAAATACATATCGAATATCGATCGTATCATTGAGTTAATATTTATTTAAACGTGATGTCTAATAAACACCTGATTCAATACTGTTTTTATATTGTTTCGGCGTTAGCCATAGCTAAATAAGTTTGAACTAAATATACCTACTAGGTCTTTATTGTTTATATTGTATCGTAACAAATAAAACTAAATGTTCTTTACCGATATGTAGCCTGTAGGTACCTCTATATATTCCTTAAATTAAAATATTATCCTTATGCTGTGTTTCAATTTAAAATGGAAATTATTAAGTCATTTACTCATAATGATACCATCTATTTTGCAATTATTTATGTGATGATTGTTATTTATAAGTAGGTACCTAATAAATATTAATCGTATCTATAGGTATACATAATAGATTCCATTTAACTCTTATATATCTTTGTTTGGTGTGACTATACCTGCCCGTGACTGACATAATATTACAGATAAAGTTTGTAAAACAAGGTCAGAGGAGTTTCATTGTGTCGATGTTGCTGACGCGTGCAAATACGAATTGCGAATATTTTTATTAGTTTTTTTTAGGCGTCTACGTGATAGGAAATAAAAATCAAATAGCTTATAAAGATATGATAAAACGGAGTCATTTCCCATGGTATGGCATTCGAGCAAAGAGTTCATTGACGTTTTCTGGGGTAAAAATATCCAAAAATCGAGTTAGAGTCAATATAATATTTGGTAGTCATACTTACACGAAAATAAAGAGACAAAGGTAGTTAGTTACCCGGAAATGGTCCAATCCAAGTGTTTCTTCAGCTTATTGGTTGCAAAAGTTGTTTTCACTAAAGTTATCAAGGATTTCCATTTCACACACATGAATTCACACTTAGAGAAACACTTTAAAAAACTCCCCATTCAAGACAAACATGTTTTTTTAATGGTCCCTTTATAATTTATTATTGGTTATCACTACATAGTATAAAACAAAGTCGCTTTCTCTGTCCCTATGTCCCTATGTATGCTTAGGTCTTTAAAACTACGCAACAGATTTTGATGCGGTTTTTTTAATACATAGAGTGATTCAAGAGGAAGGTTTTAGCATATAATTTATTATGTTTTAGACAAAGCGGGCGAAGCCGCGGGCGGAAAGCTAGTAGGTACATATTATAATAAAAGATAAATATGTACATTGAAAGAAATATGTACTTAGTATGGCTGTGATATTCTGTTAAGTTAAGAACAAGAAAAAATATTTACACTTGAACAATATTTATTTTATCGGTAACTTTCAGGTTTGTATTTCTCGAAGACATTGAAAAAATAATAAATAAATAAATGGGCGATAAACTAATGGTCATTGCCCATTGGTGTTAACAAAATGTTCTTGACAATTGATATGTAGGTACTTTGCACAGGTACTTTGAGTGAATGTTCTATAGAATAGAACCGAAAGCAGGGAATAAAAGATGACATAAAAATGCCCTCGCTTCATCTTCTTCTTAACTTGACTTGTAGGCACTCTGAAAAGTTTTTAAATAAAAAGAGATTTACCAAATATCAGCTATCCAAGTTGGTTTGTAGTGATGGATGGTTATTGGTTGCATCCATCCCTACATTCAACTTCTGCGTGTATAACGGCGCGGCGTGCGCTTGCAGCTATTTAAATATCAAATAGTTCCATGAAATTACATCGAATTGTTGTTTTTATTTCGCTCTCATTTTAAGAACATAGGTATCTACTAGAAATGTAATTTTACTGCAAACACATATTATAATCAGAATGAATTACGGAGAAAAAAAGAGTTAATGTATTCATGAATGAATAAACAGATGTAACTTATCATATTTGATATACATAATTGCCAATCACGTTACGTATTTGTGTGTGAACTTGTGTTTACTATAACTGCGCCCAGTAAACATTCTCAGCCACTGACTGTGATAGCGTGTGTCAATATTGTCGGCATCGCATCGTTGTGATATTGGCTTTAACAGACAATGTAATGGTAATGTTGAGTGGTGCAAGGGTAGTATTTTCCCCACTTGATTTTACACGACAGAGATTCTCCTAAGAATAAAATTTGAAATGTTAAGTTTTATTTCTCAATACAATTTTAAATGCGAATGGAGTTTTTCTTTGAACAACTTAATCACTGTAGGTGATCACTGATCAGTGATTTAAATTGTAAGCGCCTGGTTTTTTTACCATTGAGTTATTAAGTACAAGTATCTCAATGTTTTTTACCTATTAATCAATGGCTATACTAATCTAAAAATATAACGGTGCACTTCAATAATAGGTAGGTACCTTTTTAGTTTTTAGGCCAGACGAACTGGATTCATCATAGATTATCAGGATCGTGTCATTTTCTTTTTATTTGCACATTTAAATATTAATTGCAACTGTTAAATAAGTGAAAGCAGAGTATTGTTATTTGTAATGTTGATAACAAACATAGGTACCTATAACAAATTTATTTTCTTTAATAATATCTAGTTATCTAGGTTGTAACCCGGAATTCATAGCACTAAGGCAAGGTAAGGAAGCATGAAGGTAGCATAAAACGTGTTCATTACATTCATTATGATTATTCATTTTACGCTCATTATAATTATTTAATAGGTATGTTGACTCAGTCCTAACGCGACATGCCTGAAAATAATTGGTACATTTTTAAATTAGCGCATAAAGTTCCTACGCAGTAGTATAGAATACTTATGAATAATTACATAGGTAACAACTAACAGCAGAAGCAAATAGCACTAATATTGTAATACTGTGCAAATAGCTTAAACCAATGAATATGAATCATTTATTATTATTATACCTAGTGCACTAGTTTCAATGGTAAAAGTTTAAAGTATATACTTACCTAGGTATTTTCTTTATAATAAATGAATAGCTAAATGTGTTGGTAAGCGCAAAACTAGAGAACTGCTGAACCATTAAAATTGGTATGGTAGATAAGGTACCGGCCGGCGCGGACGTCGCGGTCTCTTCTCTCCTCGATGGTTTACCACGAATATCGATCGATTAAAATTCATGTCCATCATAACTTTACGTATCAGTATTAATATACTGGAGATACCTTTTTTATTTATGTACCTACTAAGAGACTACTGGTACGCATTTTCTTTTTAATGCAATGAATATGCTACCTAGTCTGCACTGATCAAAATAGCAACAGCAGTAGCAAAAGGTAACTAACTATTACGTACGTGTTGTACGTAAATGTACTATTTGAATCCGTATGTAATGGAGAACATATTTAAAAGAATACTTATAGTCAAACTTTTCTTCTACGTTTTAATTATGTAATGAAAAATGGTCCATCAGGGACTTATCTAATCTTTAAACCAAACAATCATAAATGATAAAACTAATTTGAGTGTCTAACAATAGTTTAAAATAAGTTTTTATGTTAGTATTACTTTTTTAAACGGTATTTTAAATTGTTTTCAAGAAAACAATCGGGATATTTATTGATTTTAAATTGATTTCTTTGTAGGTACCGTCGCGTAGCATTGAGTCGTGACTACGTGACTATTCAGTTATCAGTAAAACAACTTACGCTTGGTTTCACAAATCCTTATTGAAACCTTATTCTATTCTTGAAACAAATTTCCTGATTTTGCTTTATTTTATAATTCTGCTTCATAAATCATAACATCGCGAGAGGAATAATTAATTTTTCAAATATCTATGGTGAAGATATAGGTACCTAAGGGATAATCTCTAGACCACTTGCTCCATCTACTTTCTACTTTGATTAGATTATAAATATGTGAGAAACAAACACAATAGGGGTGAGGTAAAGCCAATCCCATTAATGTACCATAGTAGACGTATTTAATTATAGTTTATCACTTTCTGTGATAAATTATTATTAATATACCTAACTAGTGGCAGTTCATGGGCGTAGCTAGCCATGGGCTCAGGGTGGGGCAATCATATAAAATAATATGTAACTAGAAACAGTACCCGAGGTCTTATCCCGGTTAAATTTTAGGGTTCCAAACCTCAAAAGGAAAAAACGGAACCCTTATAGGATCCGTTATAGTTCCGATCCGATATAGTTGTCCGTCTGTCTGTCTGTTTATCTTTCAAGACCTTTTTTCTCAGGAACGCGTAGAGATATGAAGCTGAAATGAATATTAAATACTAATGTCTACCGTCCCTTGAAGCTGTGAAAAAATCAAACTCATAAACCAACGCAATCAAAAGATACAGCCGTTTATGCTGTAAATTTTCGCAAATTGCGACTTTTGCAAGGGAATCATAACCTACAGGGTACTTTCCGTGAACACAGAATCTTGAAATTTGGTAAGAAGCAACATCTTATAAGACAGTTACAAGAATAATTAAATAAATAAATAATTGTGAAAAGTATAAATTTTCTGTAACAACATATAAACAGGCTTAAACGCAACCATCGGTGCGCAAGTTCAACTCGCGGATTTTATTTCATACGAAATGGTCAGAAGGGTCTGGCCGGGTGTTGTAGGGACAACACCCGGCCTTGTATCAAGAAATAAGTTAATAGTTGTGTCTTCTAGATACTACATGGATGTAGTTAATAGTAGACACAACCAAAAAACCGGCCAAGTGACAATCGAACTCACGCACCGAGGGTTCTATACAAACATGTTTTTTTTTTGTTGTTGCTTTAAATTTATGCTTTTCGCAAATTTTTTCTTTATATGCGCTATAAGAAGTTACTTAAAACAGATTCTGGTTTCACGGGAAGTACCCTGTAGTTGTAGGTACCCCAAGGAACACCTTGGGACCTTCGACTATCGATTCTTGAAATTTTTTAGCAAAAGCGGCTGTATCTTTTTGATTGCTTTGCCTAGTAGTTGGATTTTTCATTGTTTTGCTTCAAGGGACCTTAGATTTGAGTATTCGATAATGTTTTTAGCAATACATCCACGCGTTCCTGATAAAAAAAGGTGTTGACAGGCAGACGGACAACAAAGTGAAGAATAAGGGTTCCACTTTTTTCATTTTGGTGGTTCAGAAGTTCAGAACCATAAACATAATATGTTTGGGGCTACTTTATTATACAGTTTAGCTTTCTATAAATACAATAATTTGATTTATTAATTTCTTTTTTACCATGAAATATAAAAGTTTAAAAAGTTTTTGGCCAATATCTCAAAAACTACCCACTTTGGGGCAAAAGTTATTAGTGTAACCTTTTTTGTAGAAAATAAAATTTCGCATCTTTTCTACCTTGTAAACTTTTTCGTAAAACTGAATGCCCATTGCCCATATTTTTTGAGTATAGAACGTTTTATGTAGAAATGCCGCGGGCGGCCGAAATAAACTACTTACCTTAGATAAATTTTTAAGCACTACATCACATATTTTTTTTTTAGTTTGTTGAATTTGTACCATTATAATATACTATGCATACCTTGAAATTTTCGATTAAACGCCCAGTAGTCCAACATTAAACGTTCAATAACTCGAGAAGTAAGGGCATTAGAAAAAAAAAACAAACAAATGCAGCTGTAGAGTGTAGAAAATAAAGTGCTCTTAAAAAATGAATAGATATGCATTTTATTGATTAATCAAATATTTTAACAGTTACTAGCCAAAAACGATAAACCGGTTCAATAAATAGGCCATAAATCGTAAACGGTAAGTTTTACAAAAAAGTTTACAATGTGAAAAAGATGCGAAATTTAATTCTCTACAAAAAAGTCATAATAATTTTTACCCTAAAGTAGATAGTTTCCGAGAAATCGTAGATAAAGATTGCGTTTGTGTACGCATAAGATAAATCGTACCAGCTTTTTGTTTTGATCGCATTTTTTTATGTCGACTGACGACTTTTGAGTGTGAATTTCTTACAAATATTAAGTAAATAGTTAGTACCTTGATAATTTAGTTTTTTAAATTTGGTTAGGTACCTTCCAGGTCGGAGCCAGGGTGGGGCAAGCGCCCCACCCTGCCCCACCGTGGCTACGCCCATGTGGCAGTTTATGTGGCCGGGGCACAACGTTGAAATATGGTTTAATTGTCGATGGATATTGTTTCATTTGTTTGAGCACGGTGTAGCGTGAATCATACCTACTTTTTTGAATTGATAACGAAATTCAAGTATCTAAATATATACGCCTAATGAAAATATAACGCAAAATCTCTGGGAAACTTAGTTTTGTAATACAATTTACTTTAAGTTTAGATCATACTAGTAGCGGTTTCACACGCGTAAATTTTTCCCTTTTAATCCTATATTTCTGGGTATTATTAAAATCCATGGCTTGCGCGAGAAAGAGTTAACATACATCGCTCGATGAATGATAGGAAAATAGCGATTCCACCAGATAGCTGTTACATAGTATAGACTGGTTGGTTAGCATCGAAGTGGACATCATTCCTGATTTTGACATCCAATGGGAGTCAACTACTTAGTACAATTTTAGTAACGATAATAAATCTAGTGAAATATTGGGTGCGAAATGCGAAATAAATATAGGTATATATTTATTGTCATGTCTGAATGAGAAACATAAAAAATAAAGTACGCAAGTAATTTAAACATTACATACTGAATATAATTTACATCTTAAAGATGTCGGTGTAAAAAATTAATTGCCTATTGCATTGTAGCTTTTTTAATTACGTCTAACATTTTACATAAAAAAAATTGTAAGGTACGCCATATTAAAACTAGGTCTAGTTTTTAAAAGTAGGTAATGGGCAAAATCAAAAGCATATTTAGAATTTCCATAAAAAGCATTATATTATTAATTGACAATACAAGCTTATCATACCTTCTTAAAAATACAGTTGCAAGTTGCAAACGTCCTTTTCTTTCAAAATTATTGTCTAAATAAACTTAACACTAACTTTAGGAAGCATTTGTTTTCATTATCTAAACAGATCTACATAATTGTATAAATTATTACAATTAATGGCGTTATTAAAATGTATAAATAAATACATACACACAGCCCATAGTATTGAACTCAGATCGATCATAATTCTTTGGAGTCTTCTGGGAGGCATAAAAACATTTTTGAGCAGAAGAGATTGACTGAATTGCAGGCGGTTAAAAGCCACGTTGGTTTGTTTTGCCACATGATGAATACCCAATAAACGGGTACACCGAGGGCTATAATAGCGACACCAATACCTACTTCGAGGAAATGCGTGAAGCAAGAAAATACAACTAAGAATATGCAGATTATGAGAAACACTATTGGGAGCAATAAATTCACTCGTATTGGTCGTTGTAGTTTCGGGCGCGTGTATCGCATCCACAATAGGCCAGAGATCGAACAGAATATAAATATAGCTTCTACTGCTGTCACGTACACCATCAGCGACTCGACGTTGTTAAACATTAACAGCACGAGGGTTACCAGACACTGGAAAGAAAGTGTTTGTTTAAAATTGTGAGTCAAACATGCATTTCCATTTGGCCACAGAAGTGATTGTTAGAGGTAGGGTGTGTGAAAAATTTGTCGTGTGTAATAATGATTAAGGAGAGATGATAATATACCACTTTAACCTTTCTGTAACTAGGGACCGGAAATTATCGATGTTTTCCAGCATTAAACTACCATGATCTATCTAAAGCCTACATCAAAATTGATAATACATAGAACAGTGAAGATATACCTAGTCAGGACACGACTGTATGGAAGGCTTTTTCGCTTACTTATTATCCGATAATATGAGATATAAAAAATTAAGGTAGGTTGTCTTGAAATTGGAACGACGATTCTTATAAATTAAAAATATTAATAAGAGTAAGTATAACATGAGAACGTAAATAGTCACAATCGTTAACCTTCAAAATAATTAAGTTAAGATTTACATCAAGAAGTAAGAATTTCAATAAGCGACCGTTATCACTACATAGTATGAAACAAAGTCGCTTTGTGTCTGATGTATGCTTAGATTAAAGACAGTGTTTCAAGAGGAACGTTTTAGTATATAATTTATGAGGTTTCAGACAAAACAGGCGAAACCAAGGGCGGATAGCTAGTTCAACATATTTTAGATTAAGATATTTGGTTAATAAGTATGTAATCCAATATTATTAGGTACAAGTGTGTGTACGAACTATAAAGCTCTTATCGATACAAAAGCAATATTCAATTATTAATTAGCCTTTGTAGTTAAGTACTTAATTGATAATTGAAAAAGTATTTGGACAAATTCAAAGTATAAAGTACAACGCACAAATCAAGAAAAAATAAGTCGTATTAGTTTTTTTCGAACGAATACGCCAGTAGTTTTTCCAGTTATAAGCATTTTCTCATCACCGTATCGACGCATGTGCAATGTACATGTAAAGTATTAACGCTATCATGCCTTAAGACTATTAACTTTTAAATACGACCATAAAGTTACATAGAGGCGATACTATTTTTCAATTTAATTTCTATGTATAAGAATTTCTACAGCGTCCTCTTTTTTCTTACTTTCTTGAAGTAATCAATCAACCAAGATTTATATATAGATACAAAATCTATACTTATTTCAATAGCTTTAGCATTTTTATATGGAACTTACCATAAATATAAGAGATGGAACGGGAGTTAGTCGCCGAATGTCTATCAAGGAGATCGCTAATGGTAGGTGTCCGTTCCTGGCACCGACGAAAAATAGACGGGAAGATGCGTAAATAGCTCCATTAAGTGATCCAAATGTACACAGCGCTACAAATAGTGGCATGATCCAGGATACTACACCAAGGATCTTCTCACTAAACGTTACGGCCACTGCCTCGGACGACATTATCTCGTCGTTTGTGAGAACAGCGAAAAATGCCACGTTTGTAAGCGCATACACTAATGTCACTACCGGCATTGATATGCATATAGCTTTTGGTAAATTCCTGAAAAAAAAAAATATGTTAGTTTTCTCTGCGACGAATAAACTTCAATATAAAATTAATGTAGTTTTTGATATAAAACACGTTTTTTTGTTTAGAAAAGTTAATTGTTTTCAAAATGATGCTTATTCGATTCAAATTTAAAAGAAGGACACTTACTTGTATGGGTCTTTCAATTCTTCTGTTACAAAGTTAAGATAATTCCAACCAGAGTATGAAAATAATCCCGTATAGAAAGCGATGGCTATGTTCCCTGGCTTCGTTGTGGTCCCTTGCATCATTGATTCCAAATTCTGCGTATTTCCAGAAAACAAGTACCATATGCTGGCAAAAAATGTGACCAATAGCGCCAATATTTTTGCCGCGGTGAAAGAATCTTGTACTCGCGTCACCCACTTCACATTGTAACAATTTATGGCTGTTAGAAAGCCTGAAATGAAAAACAATTGAATAATTAGTTAGTGGGCGAAGGAACCATTCCCTTAATCCATAATTATCTTTGAAATAATACGCGCAAAAAGTCAGTGACGATACTGATATATGACAAGAATAAAAATAAAAGTAGTTTAAAACATAACTGACGTTTCGTTGTATCAATGGTATTTTGAAGTATCGTTTGCTTTTATTTTATTTTCAACTCATGACGATAAATTAACTTAACCTAGCGGCGAGCACAGTTGAGAGAGGGCAGAGTTGAGATTGAGTTGTCCATTATTTTTATAGATAATTTTTAATTACAAAACATACCTAAAGGACTTATTATTTACGAAGTAGTAAAATAAATTGTAAGTTCTCGTAAAAATTTACCTAACAAAACTCAAACATTCTTAATTAGGTACTACGGTAACTTCCTAGTGTCCATAATATATTATGTATTACATAATAATACAAACAATTTACAAACTAAAAACCGCAACGCAGGGTCCCAAGACACAAGTATTTCACTTAGTTTGGGACCCACTGTCATACATTGATTGTAAAATATAAATTGACAAATAAATTTATTTCATTTCATTTCCAATCAGTAGGATATTTTCGCACTATGTGACAGTGAGATACGGGAGGAAGCTCTCATTATCCTGTCAAGCACAATCAGCACTATGTCGCCATTGCGAGTTTAAAGACGTAGTCCTCCACGGCCCTGCGATGACACATGCTTTGTCCAATTATTTATTATTATATTATGTGTTATTGTTATCCAATTGTTGCTATTTATCCTCTAACGTACAAATGTCCGTATCTACTTAAATAAAGACGTACTAATTTCATACTTTATAGCGTGTGTATAGCGTTATTGTCGCACCAGAATAACTGTAGTAATACCGTCCTTATTTATGTTTAAGTAATTACATAAAGTGAGTTCGTTGAACCGTATAAGTTTTTGCAATATTTCAGCATATTTTTTTGAGCACTTGCCACTTGTAATACCATATATGTGACCAAAACCGGAAATTGAGTGATTGGTGTGGCACCAAACTTGATGCAACAGGAAAGAAATGAACTTATAATATAGAACATGGTACTTATGTCGTACGAAATTATTGAGTTTTTCCAACGGAATTTCTTGAACTCACTTGTGCCAAAGAAACGACGCGACGCGATGATGCAGATGGTATAATCGTCATTGCTACTGTACACTTTTCATAATGTCGAAATCAGAGAAGATTATAAATTATAATTTCTACAAGGTGTAAAAATAATAGACAATTCACAGTCCAAATTAACCACGTGTAGTGTAATTCCTGCATGTATACCTACCTAATGAATACGATATCAATTACGTATACTCAAAATAATAATACTTAAAAATGTTTTCTCCGAAACGTCGCACTGCATGTGGTAATGCATAATATCTTGCATTCCAAGAATCTTCCAGGCATGTTCGTTTAATTTATAAAGAAAAAAAGATATCGATTGTTTCTTACGCAATATTTAATTTGACTGTGACGGTTCTGCGTAGGATGAACCATAATAAAAAAGTCAAAAGTTCAATTGACTTTAAATTTTAACTTAGTGAATTAACAGAATAAGTATCTACCCAAACTTAACCCTAGAAGCCTAATCTACGCCTGCGAGGCGTACAAGAATTCGAATATTGGATGTCTCTTTCTAACGGTTGAAGCTAGCGCGTCGTACTCTTTAGTTATCTCAGTGGCCGACGGGAGCTAGAGGACGGTGCCTGTATCGTTAAGGTAAGTCCCGCCATTTTTGATTTATCGAAGTGTTGCACGCCTGTGAGACGTATAGCCTAAACGGCTTTGTGTAAGTTTTAAATAAGATTGAGTGATTTTACTTTTGATTGTTTTTCGTGTATTTTATATCTTTTTTCGGAATTGTTTCAGGTATAAATATGTCACGGTCCAATATATTAAATGAAGACGACATTATCGCAATTTTGAACGGAGAAGACGTCCTTCTCACGAGGATTCAAATTCCGAAGTTGTGGATGACCAGATTATCGACGACGTTCAAAGCGAGGACAAAAATAATGAAGTGTTTGAGTTCGTTGCGTCATTACAAGAATCTGGGCCCTCTGAAGAAACTAATTCAACCATGCATGTCAAAATTAGTGTGTAATAAATGTAAAAAATCTGTGTGTGGCGAGCACAAGGTTGATTTATGTGTAGACTGTTCCTAAAGTCCTTTAAAGTCTGGTTAGATGTAATGTTTGATCTAAGAATATATAATTAGCGTAAAAAAAAATTGATACTCTATAAAAATAATGTATGTTTTAGTTGATTTTGAAGAAGTTAATTTTTTTGTTCCAATTTATGCATATTGTTTTTTATGTTGTAATAAACAACTGTGATTATAGTTATAATTGATAACAGTGTGGTTTTATTTTTAGTTTACTTCCCAAATTCAAATTTCCGCTTTATTAAAACAATAATAATTAAACAATATACCTAAAATAAGGGCTTTTATATGTGTACGCCTCTGAGACGTATATTAAGGCTTTGTGTACGTTCTATATAGATTAGGCTTCTAGGGTTAAAAAAAAAATGTTGTGTGGTTTTATGAAACCACGGTAAAAGTGAAACTGTTCGAACGGTTCCGAACACTGCTTTGTGTAGCGCATGTCGCGTGTCGGTCGGCTGCCGAGTAGGTATACCTACTCGGCAGCCGCGATACACGCGACATGCGCTACACAGACCAAAAAGTTTGAGACGATGTAATAAAAGTTTCACTTTAAAAACTAAGTAATTACATTTCAACACTATACATACTTAGGTATTGTTAAACCATATTATTTATCCAATAAGAAAAATATTTATTGGCTTATTTTTATTTTTTTTTCCTTTTTAGTAGGTATACTAAATTTAAAACGCATATGTATAAATATAAACTTACTACTAAAATCACAGACAACTCATGTAAACAGTAGAAAGTTTTGTATAAATATTTCATCCTTGACTTCATTAATTCGACTAAAATACTACATGATCTGAATAACGTAGATATACATAAATATAAAATGTGAATATTTTTAGTAGATCTGGTAATATGTTCGTTGCCACGTTATTTGACAAAATGTATCTATTCTTTATTAACAATGTCTATTCTTAGGCCTACACTCCTTAAAACTACTAACATGAAAACAGTGTTTTTAATATTTATTTATTCTTTATCGAACATTGTAAGTATATACAGGGTTACAGGAAAAGTCGACCTAGATCCGTTAAGGGCGTGTAGTACACATCATTTCTGAATGATTTCACTATGAAACCCCCCCTCCTAAACTTAACCGTTTTCGAGATATTCGAGTTTTAATTTTTTTTATGAAAATGCCCAATTTTTCGGCTATTCAATTGAATATTTTGAATTTTTTTGACTCTTATGATTATTTTTTTGGTTTTTTACATGAAGAATGAGATGCTTAATGACCTCAATGACTAAAATTGCACGTAAGTTAACTAAATAGGTCATTGTAGACGATCGAAACTTAAGAAAATAAGTACAAATTATAAAAAAATATTTTTCTTTTCTCGATATCTCAAAAAATTATTATGGCACTTGCTCTGCAGATGTGCTTAAAAACATCTACATTTTATCAGCTATCCAACGAGGTATAACACTCTAGGGTATTTATTAACCTCAAAGGTGAAACTTAGTTTCTAAGGCTACATGGCAGTCAGAATAAATAGCGCTTATTTAATCTAATTAATTTGACTTAAGTTCAGCATCATCATTACAGCCTACTGGCTTCCACTATTGAACATAGGCCTCCCTCGGCTAGCTACTACCTTCATGCATCCATCGATATCCCGCTATCCTGACCTAGGATCATTCAGTTTTATAGCATTTTTTTTGTTCAGATCGTCGATCGTACAAATAATGACCGTACGCCAACTATTACTTGAGCGTAAGTGACTAGTTACTGGCTTTTGTAGGAGAATAACGTTTTTGAATAAAACTTTATAGTTCATGTTCTACGTGTCCACCTCTATTTCGCACACATTTTCTCATTCTTTCACGTAGTCCACTTTTCACTACACCAGTGGTTAATGTTCTTCTTATGTCGTTAGCAGCATTAATTATCCTTTCTTTGAGAATTTCCACTGACGATATGGGGTTGGGCTCACTATAAACGAGGCTCTTCATGTGCCCCCATACATAAAAATCCATGGGGGTCAGGTCGGGACATCTGGCTGGCCAGGGTAAAGGCCCACCTCATCCAATCCATTTGTTAGGATAGTTAGTGTCCAACCATTCCCTAACGCTTCTTCTGAAATGAGCAGAAACCACATGTCCCGCAGTAATTGTAATGGGAGATCATCTAGTAGTAGGTATTCAAAAACGTTATTTTCCAAACAAAAGCCAGTAACTACTCACTAACGCTCAAGTAATAGTTGGCGTACGGTCATTATTTGTACGATCGACGATCTGAACAAAAAAAATGCTATAAAACTGAATGATCCTAGGTCAGGATAGCGGGATATCGATGGATGCATGAAGGTAGTAGCTAGCCGAGGGAGGCCTATGTTCAATAGTGGAAGCCAGTAGGCTGAAATGATGATGCTGAACTTAAGTCAAATTAATTAGATTAAATAAGCGCTATTTATTCTGACTGCCATGTAGCCTTAGAAACTAAGTTTCACCTTTGAGGTTAATAAATACCCTAGAGTGTTATACCTCGTTGGATAGCTGATAAAATGTAGATGTTTTTAAGCATATCTGCAGAGCAAGTGCCATAATAATTTTTTGAGATATCGAGAAAAGAAAAATATTTTTTTAAAATTTGTACTTATTTTCATATGTTTCGATCGTCTACAATGACCTATTTAGTTAACTTACGTGCAATTTTAGTCATTGAGGTCATTAAGCATCTCATTCTTCCTGTAAAAAACCAAAAAAGTAATCATAAGAGTCAAAAAAATTCAAAATATTCAATTGAATAGCCGAAAAATTGGGCATTTTCATAAAAAAAAATTAAAACTCGAATATCTCGAAAACGGTTAAGTTTAGGAGGGGGGGTTTCATAGTGAAATCATTCAGAAATGATGTGTACTACACGCCCTTAACGGATCTAGGTCGACTTTTCCTGTAACCCTGTATAACAATATTAAGTTAAAAAAAAATAATAATAAATTTAATAACATCACGTGTAATGAAGTAAATTTCAATTAGACTTCTGAATTATGCTATGAGTACAAAGAAAATAGGTTTGTCTTGAATTAAGATCAACTTAGATAAAATATAAATTCGAGTTACTTACAAGTTATAGCAGCAGCAATTAACGTAACAGCATCTGAAGGTGGTTCGCAAGCTGGTGACAAGGGTTTGAGAATGTTCTGTGCAAATGTAAGTGCCGTGATGGCGTTTCCAGTAGGCACTAAGATCAATAACGCGACCCACAGATATAAGAAAGCTGGAAGTGGCCCGAATGCTTCTCCAATGTACGCGTAGTCACCGCCGGACTTTGGGATCATTGTACCTGAAAGTAGGAAATGGTCCATTATAAATTTATGAGATTACATGGACTTAATTGCCAATAACATACGAAGTTTCGTTTTAGTTACTGAGCTCTTCAGTACAACATTATATATAACAACTTTTTTGAACAAATGCCACCACGGTAGTAGTACTGTAGTGGTACTCTAGAGTAGATAGGATTCATTTGTACTATTAATGGACGTGATCAATTTATCATTTACTCAATAAACAACGTAACCCCTAAACATCCAATTATTCGAAAATGAAGATATCCTAGTTACTGTGTATATAAAATATATTATGGGTTTTGATTAGCGGAGCAAATTCTTTAAGATGCTTAAGATTCATCAAATTTATAAAATAACAGATAAATTCAATATTCATTTAACTAGATAATGTGGTGAACAATTCACGGACAAGAACGAGTGGTAAATATAAGGAAATGATATAATTTAATGCGCCAGCGCTGATCGATTAGCAAATCGAACATAATGTGTGAAACCTATTTTGTAATAAGTACCAAAAAGGTATTATAGGCAGTATTGGAAAAATAACGTTTTGGTTGATTCAGAGATAAATCAAGTTAAATTCTTATAAGGTCTGTGAGAAATATTAATAATACTGATAAGGTAAGTACCTACATAGATGTTCATTATAATATATTAAATCAATGTATAGGACTGTGAATGTGAATGTGGGTATAGGACCCACTTACATAATATTACTCATGTAAATGAGATTCGTATTGCAATTTCTTTCAATACTTACACAATTAATAATTATTATATTAAAATATTTATCTTGTTCGAATTTGCATATTTATATGTATACTAGCTGTGCTCCGCGGTTTTACCCGCAGTGCTCCGCTCCTGTTGGTCTTAGCGAGATGATAGGTATATAGCCTTCCTCGATAAATGTGCTTTCTAACACCGAAATAATTTTTCAAATCGGACCAGTAGTTCCTGAGATTACCGCGTTCAAACAAACTCTTCAGCTTTATAATATAAATATAGATTTAACCTATATATTAAAACTTAAACTTAACGTAAATTGCTCTCTTTAATTTTGAAAGTTGCGGCATCTGGCACAATATTATGCTTCCTGGCGCTGTTTGAAATATCCTCAAAGATTGCGTGAGAAAATTTCGATTTGGATTGCGAGCGCAGAAGAAACTAGTCGTGAACATTTTCATGAAAAAAATTAATTATAGTAAGTAAGTATACCTAGTAAAAAAAAGATACATCGATCTAATAATACAAATAATGTAAGTGAAAAAATAAATATGTAGACAACCTGTCGCAAGAAACTGTTGAGTTTTTGCGCTACTGCAATGCAGTTAGGTCGCAGACAGTTGGGAGGTGTCGCGTCCTCATTGTAAGAAACTAAGTATTAAATTAGGTATTAAAAAATTACTCGAAAAGGACATTACTAATATAATAATATTGAATTTTGTTTTCGACTAAAACATAACTTGTTACCATGATATCTACTTAAGCTTCGCTTTATACTGTGTTAATTATAGGTAGCTAAATTACTTAAATTAGTAAGTTACAGGTACGCATTGTGGTCTGTGGGTTACCGATTGTTCTATATTTTAAACCTATAAGGTGATAATTTGTTTGTCAAACACTTACCCAATTCCGCGTAGCACAGTGCCCCGATCATTGACAGGAAACCGGAAAGGACCCAAATAATAAGGGCCATACCCTTTGAGCCCGCAAATTTCAAGGCTAAGCTTGGGGAGACGAAGATTCCCGATCCTACAATTACTCCAACAATGATCGCTACTCCATTGACCAAGCTTAATTCTTTCTTCAATTGAACTCCTTCCCTCAGTTCTTCATCAGCGTTCCCACCGCCTTCACCGCTGTCCATCACCTTCGGCGTTAAACTCTCCGATGCGGATACTTTTGCCATTTTTTTTATTATTGTGTTACACTAGGAAGACTAAATAGTCCTTTTTCTGATCACCAAATTTGAACAGTTTATTTTTACGAGCACTCAGTTTTATTTGAAAATAATAACATATTGTATTCTACTACCGAAACTGATGACCCGTCATGCAAACATTGCATCACACTACTAAACCACCGCGGGAAACACCACGTGCGATTTACACCATTAAACTGTTCTATGGTAATTAATTATTAGATATAATAAAAAAGGAAACCGCTTGACCACCGAACACCAGCTGATAACACGTTGCGTACTGTTCACCGTTTGAAATAATTATTCACGCGTTTTTTTTACCTATATTATCCTTCGCAGCTAGGTTAATATATTCTAAAATATGTAGGTCAAAATATGTTTGAAATGTTCATTTTAATACTTTTAAAAACGAACACGTGGTTATAAAATTATTGAAATAATATAATGGCAAATAATTTCGTAAAGTGGTTATAACTCATATTATGTTGCGATCGAAGGCCGGCACGGCGCGCAACACACGTTCTCCGATATGCGACCCCACTTCACTATTCAATGTACTTTTCACATAACCACGGCTCCGACGGTATACAGCCGTATGACTCAACGACGAAAAAGGCTTTAGAACGATGACAGGTTTATGCATTTAAAACTCTAAACACCTATAAATAGAGCTCATTTTTAACCATAGAAGAGCGTAAGAATTCACTGCCAAGTTTGAACAACGGGTTTTATTTGTCTCTTTCACTCCCCTCTAACACCACGTGTACGGATGGCATACTTTTTAAAAGTTATAGTTATCCTGACAGACAGCTCTGATAACACGTGTCTTCATTCAGTGATAACTATATTAAAGCTATGAGATAAACAATAGACGGACACAGGATATAATTATTATAGCATCACTGCAAAAGGTCATTGACAGGCTGATGGTCGGAGATCAATCAACCTCACCCAATTTAGGCTAAAATAAAAGGAAAATTTAACGTATCGGTTAAAGTTTACTATATGTAACGAAAACTCATTTTGTATATAAATATTTATTGAGTATAAATATAAAATAGAGTAACATATACATAATACAACCATTGTAAACTAGTCGTTGTCGCTCTTGACTGGATATTTAAATATCCTTGCGGTGCCATCGTCGGATGTGGTTAATATAATATTTTCCTTGGCATTGTGTACCAAATCTAGTACTTCTGACCAATGGCCAGTTAACATAGCACTTCTTTCACCAGATCTTCCTTCGTAAAATCTTACGGAGCCATCGAGGCAACCAGTAAGAAGATTTTCTTTAACCCATATCATTTTCGTAACGCCAGCCGATACATCTTCCTCAGATTTGGCACAGGAATGACGAACCATTTGTCTTGCTGTATCCCATATTGTCACAGAACCGTTTAATGTGCCTAAAAATAATAATAAGCATTTATAACACATTATGGGTGGTATTATTGATGTAAATTCTGTGACATTATTAAAAAAAAATTACTGTAAGTTACTTGTAAGTATTTATTATTATTTACTATTATTTTCAATAAAAATCACATTTTTTTTTCTCATATTAAAAAACAACATACTAAGTTATAATTACTACACTAAATAAACAAAAATGAGCATTTCAGTATTTCATAAAACACGAAATGTTATTTCTATAACTAAAAATGGATCTCGATTGCCCTTGGTCACGGCATCAAGCGTAAACATCTGGACCGATTTCGCTTTTCTTTTATTGTTGTTTATATTGTCAGGAGTAGAAAAGAAAGAAATTGCGCCAAAAATGAAAATTAAGAAAATTTAACGACTATTTGAAATTTACGCATATTATAGTTAGCGGGAAGACATAATATTATAGTCTGTCAGATCAGCAGGTATAAGATCAATTAATTCAATTATTATAATCTAGAAGCTACAATTTAAAATAATTTATTAAACATATCTGTTTTTTAAAGTAAGGATTGATATTGGTTAAACACACACTTCCACATTATTCATAACAAAATTTAATATTATGTAAACTCTTACGTTCTTAAATTAACTAACCAGGGTACATACAGTTTATTAAGTAACATTAATGTTTATTATGTTGTATATCAAAGCTTTATTACCAAGAGCAAAATATCCGAGTTGTGCATCTTGACAAAAAGCAACGGTTTCTAAATCATTATCGGCTTGAAGTTGTGCAACCACTTTCCCATTATTGGATGTAGTTAGACACACCTTCCCTGTAAACGAATCAAGTTTTAGAATACAGTCGACTCTCGTTAATTCGAAACTCGAGGGACTCTCAAAATATTACGAATTATCAAGAGTTTGAAATATCAAATGGTTCGAAATTTGTGAGAGAAAATAAATAAAACTTCCAATTATTAAATTGTTAATCAATTATTATTTATTAAATGCTATTCTACAGTAACCGAATGATAACTAAACATACCAATTCGTGAGAAGTGTAAAGTCAAACTCAAAAATCATAACAAAAATAACGGCTCATTGAACAAGTTTGAACTTGTCGCAAAATGTACCTACCTGACTACCTGCTTACAATCTTTCCGCCTCTTTTCTCTCTGCAACTTTGAATTGTCGATGAGTTCGAATTAACGCGTCGTTTTGTTATATAGCAATGATATTTTCATTCGAATTACCAAGTGCACAAAAATGTATGGATTTAGTTCGAAATATAAAGAGATTTTGTAGGGACCTCGTGATAACTTTGAATTATAGAGAGGTTCGAATTATCGCAGGTTTGAATTAACGAGAGTCGACTGTACATGTATACTTTTTTAGCTTATATAGAAACATCTGTTAGACAAAATATAGAACAAAACATGTTTTTTGTATGTTTAAAGTCAATGTATTCTTAAGCTTCTCTTTATAAGGTCTTTGTAATACATACTTCGGAATAGATATTTTATAAAGACTATCCAGTTAACAACCATATAATATTGCTTTCATTGCTATTTTTTAATATATAAAAACATACGTATGTCAAATCAATTATGCTTATGCATTTTTTTTGTGTTATATTTTGAAGTGAATTTTTTTTTGCCGCGTTGAGAGTAAATTTTCAAGGTCGCGTCATGGCAATACCGTCACGTCATGAAGTAAGGCGACAAAGAAGTTTCACTTTTGACACGTATGCTCAGGACACAAATTTTTGTAATTTATGCTAAGCTTAAAGGTTTTGCTTTGCATGAACTTGCGATAATATTTATGACAGAGACGTAGATAGTTAATCAATAAAACACCTAAGAAAATATCAGAAAAAAGTAATATGTTGATAATAATAAAACTATTTTATTACCATCTGTGGAAATGGATGCCAAAAGATTATTCTCAGGATGTAGATCGAGTGCTGTGACGCGGCTCTCATGCATACCGGCAGGCAGTTGGTGAAGAACAGCATTTGTCTTAAGATCCCAGATCTTAACAACTCCGTCTTCATAGCCAGCAGCAAGCCTCACACCATCGGGGTATATCTAGAATATATTTTTGATTTATATTCTGATTATGTGTAAATAATTGTAAAGGTTATTATAATTATTATTATTAAATAATAAAGGAACACTATCCACCAGCATGGTTCATTCATTAATTCCACTGTAAAATTTTCAATAAATATGTTATTTCATAAATCTAATTTACTCAAAATATGTAAAACTCTTTCCACGCACAAGATATACTTTTCTTATATTTTAGATATACTTTTATTATATATTAGCTGTGCTTGACAAAGATACAAGTATAAGCAATAAAATAAAAAATATATTTAAATTTGTAATACCTTTCCACATTCAGTTCTAATATTGTGTCCTTGTAGAACCTTAGTATCTCCTGATGGTATTTTAAAGACATATATGTCACCAGCTACTGCTCCACATATGAGGACCCTTGCACCAAAATGCCAAAGGCCCCAACTGAGATCATCAGCTTCATATTCAAATGCCACAGGCCAAGGTTCCTGCTGGTTTTCTTCTAAATTACACTTCCAAACTTTAATTAAGCCACACATATCAACTGTGGCTAAGTATGCCCCATCAAAACTAAACCCTACGAAAATTACTGAATCTTTATGACCCGTACAATCCATGATTATTTGACCAGTTTCAACAGACCATACATAGGCTTTATCATCCTCTCCTCCAGTGACAGCAAATTTTCCACTTTGATGAAGATCACAACAAAAAACTGAGCCTGTATGTTTATCGAAAACCATTGCCGCGTGGTCTTCAGGCCTTTCCATACCTACATCATTGTATTCCTCTTCTTGATCGTCAACCATTTCTTCGTCATCAAACTGAATCTCATCCAGTTCTCCCAAATAAATGAGTTCATCTTCATTTTCACCATCCATTCCCATAATTTCATCACCATTAACAGATGAGGGTGGTGTATCTTCTTGGTGACCCCTCATTTTCATTGATATTAAAAATAATTACTTAGTTTCTTCAAAAATAACCTCACAAAATAAACGTTCTTTTAAAAAGTAGTCACTAATAAGCTAGTTGGACAGAAACTTCTTTCAAGTAATAGAAAATTGTAAATATATTTGAAATATGATTCCGTAAATTTAGTTATCTTTTTTTTCGATAAATATCAATTGAAAGAGAAAATTAATCACATGCCTGCCGCTTTTGTTTTGATAATTTTTGGTGACAGTGTCAAGTGTGAAGTGTTGTCGTGACTTTTGTTAGACCAATGTCAAAGTCATCCATCTCGCGTGGTTTATATTGGGTGTCTTCCGATATGCACTGCAACCACTGCACAGTGCTATAGAAAAATTCGTTCCGTTATGGACTGCCAGTATACTGCCGCAGTACCCTAGAGAAATATATGACGTCATAAATCGCCGCCATATTCTACTGTGAGCACTGGCGCGGGCGTTTTCGAGGTAAGGTAGGGCGGGGGCACACGATGCGTTGCGGCGGCGGTGCGGCGCCGGAGCGGTGTCGCTGCGTCGTCTTACATAGAAATATCTGTGGCATGTCACACGATGCGCTCCGGCGCCGCACCGGACTTGCAACCACCAAGACGAGGCGGGGAGGGGTGAATGCGGTGCGACGTCGGAGCGGCACCGCTCAGTTGTTTTGCGTCACAAGGAAGGACACGCTGTGCAACGCTGCTACGACGCCGCTGCGACAGAACAACGTTACGGCGCCGCACCACTCGTGTGCCCACTGACACGGTGAAATCTTTGCGGTGCGGCGCCGCAACGCATCGTGTGCCCCCGCTCTTACTCGCAGTACTTTGATCACGTGATCAGTCCACAGAGCAAGTAATATGATCAGTCAAAACCACTCGAGTGCCTAACGTCTTATAAACAAAGCTACAGTTTAATCGGAAAATTTTAAAGTTCTGTAATTAGTTTGGATTAATAAATAAAACAATGGAAAAATTGCAAAAATTAACTTTATTAGACTGTGTTGAAAATGTTCAATACGAGCTGAAAGTTCTTTTTTATGAAAAAGTACTTACTTTTATTATATTATAAATTCAATTTACAATTAATATTAATTAAAATATTTTTAATTGGACAGTACTCCAAAACAGTTTATTTTTATGTTCTAGAAAACTTTAATACACTCATTTGAATGCTGCGTCAAAAAATGCGGCTGACAGTATACGGGATTGCGTTCCGTTTTAAACCGTAACCAGTACATAACCAGTATAACTGGCTATAAAGGAACGGCTTCACAGTATACTGAATTGACGTCACACTGTACAGTGGTCGCAGTGCATATCGGAAGACACCCATTATGTGGTCTAAGGCCGCGTTTCCATCTGCAAGAAAACTTCCGCAAGAAATGTCCGACAGTCTGTCTGACAGCAGCTTGAAAGTCTAATTCCGCGTTTCCACCTGCAAGTAGACTTGCAAGCTGCTGTCAGACAGACTGTCGGACATTTCTTGCGCAAGTTTTCTTGCAGATGGAAAGGCGGCCTAAAAGCTCTAAAGATTGATGCAGGATGCAGGTCAAAATGCAGGATGAATGGAAGAGGTAATGACACTTCATCACAGATCTTTTGTAGACAAGTTGTAAACTTCAATAAATCTTAAAAAAAAGACGTGTGGTACTCGGGGACTGCCGCGGTAAAGCTATTGCATGCTATGCCTTCAAGCCACACCTCCGTGCCCGTCGGAGTGGGGAGCGTGAGGTTTTTTCGTTACGGAATTTCTGGATTCGGTCCCCGTGCTCAAGGCCCGCGATAGAAGCTATGCAATAGCTTAAAAAAAAGAAATATGACACTGACAACAGACATGAGACAAGTCACAAGTGACAACTGACACAAGTCAATACTTACTATCTTCAAAAGGTGCATTTTAATTTATAACTCTATTTTCTATTTTATTATTAGGTTATGTGTAATTAATTAATCACACACATAAAAGAATCAAAGGATATTAATAAATTATATAAATAACATGGCATCTTTAAACAAAGGTAATATCAAATAAAAATGAAAACAACAAAATAATTTAACCACATTGTTAACTCCACTAATGATATATTTTTGAAATATTTGCTCTTTTTTCAGCGTTATTGCAGACGCCTGCTACATTTTTACTTGCCAGACGTTTTCGAGGTAAAATTAATATACAAAGACCTCGGAAACCTCACTTTGAGAAGCAGCTTCTTCTTGATATAACTAAACCTATTTATGGAACTCCTCGAAGCCAATTACCTGAATATGTTTTTTGTGATTTTGATAAATCTAAGAACGTTAAAAAAGAAATTGATAATCCATTTGAAAGAATATTAGCACGTGAGTGCCTCGATTGGTTTAATACATCAAAAATGGTTGTATTCCTGCACATGAATTCAATATCAATGGAGGATAAGACACCAATTTTCGCGGCATTAAAAAAGAACAACCTACATTTGAGGACCTATGGTAAAAAAATTGTAAGCATGGCAACCACAGGCACAAGATATGAAATTGTTAATCAATTGTTTACATCACATCAGAACATTATTTTTGGGCAACCTAATAAAGCTGACAAAATGTTTAAAATTCTGAAAAAGGCACCTCAACTTGTTGTCATGGGTTAGTGTATAAAACCTTCTTTTTAGTGACTTATTGAGACTTAGTATTTTAACAATAATTTAATTGTTATATTTGTTTTAGCCGGCATTGTTGAAGATAGATTTATGTCAAAAAATGAGTTAGTGGAGTTCAGTAAACTTCCCAACCTGGATGTTGCGAGAAGTCAATTATGTAATGTGCTGCAGAGCGCTGGGTCTTGTCTCGTGAACCAATTGAATCAAAACCAACAAATATTAGTTTCACATCTTGATAAACATATAGAATTGCAAAAAGCACCTCAGAACGAAGAACAATCTGATACAAAGGAAAGTTCTTAAATTAAGGTTATAATAGTAATTGTAAACATAGATTAATTAAATATAATAGAAGATGTGGTATATATCTATTTTTATTTGTTATTAAAAATTAATCTTTATATTTCAGAATTATTAACAATTACCTATTTATTTAAAGTAGAGGTCCGCGCCGCAGTCCAAAAGCCCAGCGGCGGCGCGCCGGGTGCGGCACCCGGCGCGGCGCGGCGTCGCCGGCGTGGGCTAGTTATTTTTAAAGTTATTAGGGGGTGGGCGGGCAGTAGAAAAATCTCTCTTTAAGTTTAATAAAAAAAATATTTTTATTAAAATCAAGTAGCTTAACTATTTAGTGATGAACATGATAATTATAAACATTGCCAATAATTTAATTGGCAATGTTATGTCAGAGCAAGCAAAGGAGCAGGTGGGCCACCTGATGTTAAGTGGTCACCACCGCCCATAAACACCTGTAACACTTCTAGTGTTACAGGTGCTTTGCCGGCCTTTTATGGACAAATAAGCTCTTTTCTTGAAGGCCCCAATCTCGTAGTTGTTCGGGAACACCGCAGGTGGCAAATCGTTCCACAGTTTCACCGTACGCGGAAGGAAGTTGCGGGTGAAGCGGACAGTGGTGGAGCGCCAACCATCCAGATGGTGCGGATGGAACTGGTTTTTACGGCGTGTGGTCCGGTGGTGGAACTGTGCGGCTGGTAAAAGGTGGAACAATTCCTCAGAGCACTCCCCATAGTAGATTCTGTACAGTATACAGAGAGACGCAACGTCTCTTCGCACTGACAGTGGATCGAGCCTATCGGAAAGCCTACGGTCATCGACAATTCGAGCTGCTCGACGTTGGATGCGGCCAAGAGGAAGGAGTTGATACTGTGGGGCTCCGGCCCAGAGATGAGAACAGTACTCCATATGCGGTCGCACCTGAGCCTTGTACAGCTGAAGTCGGTGGGCCGGCTTGAAGTACTGTCTCGATCTACTGAGCACACCAAGTTTTTTCGAGGCTAATTTAGCCTTCGCTTCCAAATGACTGCGGAATTGAACGTCACTCGAGATTTCAACTCCGAGGATTCCGATTTTCAGCGATATACTAAGGGGAGTACTCTTAAACCGATGTTTTACGACAAATGGGGTCTTTTTAGCGGTGAACGCGCAAACCTGTGTCTTTAGGGGATTGAACTCGACAAGATTAAGTTCGCCCCAATCCGAGACTTCTTGGAGAGAAGACTCGACTTCAGACACAAGTTTGTTTCGACTCTCATTGAGGCTTTCCTTTGAGGTGTTTGCACGGCCGGGATAAAGAGCATCCCCCGTACTGTCGTCTGCATAGCAATGAATGTTACTGATTTGTAACAAATCATGTTTATAATTATTATCATGGATAAAAATAATTTTGTTAACTTTTGCAGGATTTAGACGCGATCTCTTCGCAGTTAAGACTAGCCCAGCTACAGAAAAAACCCTTTCATTTGGCGTGCTTGTAGCTGAGATAGATAGAAGCGATCGCGCTAATCCGGCAAGCCAAGGAAAAACAACTTTTTTTTGTTCCCAGAACTTAAGAATGTTGTCCTCTACATCTCCTAAATCTGAAGGGTTAGCCGTAGCCAAATATCTCCAACACTCTTGAGCGACGTCGTCATCCTCATCAATAAATCTATTGGAGTGTTTTTTGGCTAGCTTTTGGAGTAAAACATCTGGCATCGATATAGTAGACATTGTCTACTAATATCGATGCGACGTTGCCGTGTTGTAGACAACAACGCGTGCGTGACACATGGTTCGCGCGCAAAATTTGAACTCGGCGCCAATTTTTCTGTGACCCGGCGGCGGCGGCGGCGCGCCGGGGTCTCTCGGCGGCGGCACGCCGGCGTGGCGCGGACCTCTAATTTAAAGGTAAATTATTTATGGTGGAATGGTTTTCTATTTAAAATTCAATGTAAAAATTGTTTATTTGGAACATTATAGGATTCATAATGTAACATAGGTACATATCTATGTTGATTGTTTTGCCGTCTTTATGGTGGGATAAAATTAACTTTGAATTGGCTTTAACCAGAGTAAGTTTATAGGAGTCAGAGGAGTCAGGTAACAGGTTAGTCTTAACAAGTTATTTGTTATGACATATTGATTGTTACCTCATTGGCAGTCGGCTGTCGGGTGCGAAATGATAGCAAAAAAAAAAGAGTAAGTTTATACAGACATACACATTGGGATTACCCAATCATTATGAAGTACATATTATATAACATTATTTGTATTTAAATTTAGTACTATGCGGAATGAAAATGTTTTGACAGCTGAACACTATGTGCTTGATAAAAATTTAACTTAAAAAAGAAATCATAAACTTGACTAAAATAAAAATATACTATCAATTCAGAATGTCTGTCGTTTTTCAGCTAAAAATAACTCTTCATTCAAGGGTTTGATAGCTGATGTTATTTATTACTGTGGCCGTGCGATGAAAAAAAATTGTAAGATTATAATCTTTACGCAAGATTGAAAACTGTCGCAAAATTGTGATCCGTAACGTTAAATTTTGCTTTCTATTTCAATTTAACACATTCGTTTTCTTTATGCGAATATAATATCTACAAGATATCTACGTTATGAATTGTGCGGAGAATTTTCTTTACCTAACGTCAGGTGGTTTTTAAATATAGGTACAGAACCTTCACTGACCCATCATATTGAATACAATATAACCGTTTCACATCAATACTTATTTCTATCAAAAAATTATGCGTTAAATTTCAATTTAAGTTCACACAGTTTTTCGTCAGATGACGTTTAAAATTTTTCGCATATATATCTACTCATTACAAGTAAATTATCAGGTTTCCATAAATTGACGTTATTTGGAAATTTGAGTTTAACTAGATTTCCGCCCGCGGCTTCGTCTGCGTTTTCAAAGGAAAACCCGCATATTTCCCGTTCCCGTGGGATTTCCGGGATAAAAACTATCTTATGTGTTAATCCAAGCTACCCTCTATATGTGTGCTAAATTTCATTATAATCGGTTCAGTAGAATTTGCGTGAAAGAGTAAATAACACAGATTTGGCATTTTGAAAATATGATTTGGAAATGTACAAAAAAATATGATTAAAGCAAAAAAATCAACCAAACCATATATTTTACTTTATTTTAGAAATACTCAAGAATGAAGTAATATTTTTTTTCATGGCTTTACTCACCTTTTTGATATTGAAATCTTAATTTTAAAATCACGGTTTTTTCCGCGCACCCAAACCGTCGCACGCGCTAGACTAAATCGATATATCTGATGGATAATATTTACACTGTATAAATTAATTACGTTCCAATTCTCGATGAAATGCTGTTTAAGATGTAAGTTAGTTTTTTTAGATATTGTTTATAGTTAGCCTATAAAAAAATTATGAACTTCGTCGTCCATATATGGACGACGAAGTTCAAAGGCTTCGTTCGAAGGCTTTGTATGCGGTAAGGGGTTAACTCGAAAAGCCAGTTTCATTAACTAGAAATTATAAATAAATAAATTTGTCCACATACTGTTCAGAAAATGGTCAAAATTGGTCTATGAATCGATTGTACAAAGAGATAGTTTGATAGTCCAGTTATTTAATAAATAATTAATTTAAAAGCATTTATAGTATGTAATAGATTCGTATTAAGTATAACTGAATGTTTTGAATTTAATATCGCAAATAGAAGTTCATCCAGAAAGATTCAAGTCAATTTTATTAGTAGTTGTAGTTCATTTATTGTATTAGTATCTAGTTGGCAACAAATTCCTGTAAATGTGTTAAATGCCAGTTACAGGAGTTTGCCGCAATTGCAATGTTTGATGGAAATAGTGGCATTGTTATCCGGAATTTAATATTTTCTTTATAATTTATCTTATCGGTATTTAAAATATACTACCTACCTCACTAATAGCAACTACTGGGTATCTAGTGAGTTTATAACCAGCACCGCTAGTGGAAAAAATGACAAATCACTTATAATTGTGTACATTTTTATTGTTATAAACAATCTTTGGTTAAGCTATAGCCAGTCTAAAAGAGATCAAAATATTAGCGTTCCTTGTAGGCAGAACTTACCTCAAATATTAGTACGTAGGTGATTATCTTCTACGATTATAATTTATCTACTTGATAACTTGCTTTATTTTAAATCTGCAGGCTACAAGGAATTACTACATTAACTTAATAATAAGTAATCAAATGATTAATATTAATTTTCCATTGAGCAATTGTTAAATTTAATTTTAATTAAAATCAAACTTATAATTTAAGGAAGAACTCATTAATTAAAATTTGCATACAATCAATTGTTATGTATGCAAGAAGTTAAAATGCAAAATATTTTATAAGGCAGTAATGCGGCTAGCAGCTAAAGTGGTAAGGGCAACTGCTGCTTCTACTTCGTCTCTGTCATGTCGCAGGGTGTTCATTGGTCCTCGTTGCACTTTAAATTCCGGCTTTTTTCGTCTTCCTTCCGCCCACCATGAATAATTGGTCTCACTTGGTTGAAATCGCGCAGCACTTTCCAACCATTTACTCAGAAGGACCGGGCTAGTTGTCGTTTTGGGATCATCACAATTAGAAATGGTGTGGTCGACTTCATTACAGTTATTGTTAAAACTCTCGTTTTGATCTAGAGAGACTATTGACCCGTCAGTTTCATCGTTTTTATATTCTGATTTTGCATCCGGACTGCTTTCAAATCGATCTGTATCACGTGGACTATTGTCTCCCGGTTCACTCCAAATGCTATCATCTGAACAGATACTAAATTGTTCAACATTGCCTTGTGCTCGATCATTGTAAGTGCGAATGAGATGGCCCCAAGTCAATTGATGGCGATCAGCATTTACATTTTTTAACTTTCTTCGCCAGTTTGCGAACCAATTGCATATCTGTAATAGAATATGTTTTAATTTACTTTCACTTGTGAATATTAGGGCAAACTTTACCAGCAATGAAAAATTTCACGTAATAGGATTTATATATTACGAAAACGAAAATAATTTATAATATAGTCTAGTATTTCAAGGTACGTAGGTAATAGCACCGAGATTCGAAGTTTAGATGTGATTCAGTAATCAGTAGTATCATTGGCTTAGGTAATGGGTAACATACATACCTAGTAGTAAGGGTTAAGAGTTAAGACAGTTAAAATATATACAAAATAAATGTTCAATATCCAGTTATCATTTAAAACTAAAGATTTAATTGTTTGTCGAGTAGTGACAAAAATAGTGCCTATTTATGTACAAATAGCAATTCTTGGCACTTTTCCAATTAGGTTGTTTAGAGGTACAGATCTGTAACACGAAACTTTTTGTCTTCAACTTGGTTTTAAAATCAATAATACTTACTTGAATATATGTGAGTCCTGTTTCCCTGGAAAGGAGCTTTTTTTCTTCTCGGTTGGGGTATGGGTTATCTCGGCGTCTTACGAGCCAGTCTTTTAGATATCGTTTGATTTCTGGTGTAAAAAGCCTTTTTTGGGGACGTTGGCCCGACACGAGACATCGTCTGCAAACATGCAAAGTGGTGTAAGTTGTAATGAAACATGAAATCGAATAATAAATTATGATAAAACAGCAAGTAACTAATAATTTACTTAGATAATTTATGACTCTCCTTTGAATTCACAAAAGAAATATAAATTTTCGTATTGAGTGACGCACAAAGACATTATTTACTAAATAAAGACTGAAAGAGATGAGTCATGTTAGCTAACCGTGTATATCGCCTGTTCCTCACTGGTCTCAAGGACTTTCCGCGATCCTCCCGCGCTGGTCCGTCCATGTTTTCAGCACGTCCGTCTTCTTCTCTTTGAATTAGCGTCATCGGCGCAACAAATCACTTCCACCACTAACTTAATAAAACAATTTTTGTAATAGTATCTGGTTGCAATGTTTCCAAGCACGTGCGAAGGGCACCGCAGCTTGAGACACGACTCGTGTCCCGTAACGTTGTCGTTGCGGGGGATGGTTGATGATCTATTAAAAAATAAGGACATGTTAACACAAATAGATTTATTCTTAAGCTTGCCATACCTCTCGTTTCGTTGCTGATATGCACAAAAAACAGTTACTATTCCATCTATCTGTTGATGTAACCCAAACATGACGGTCACATTCCTTAGTTCACTTTTAGATGTTATTATTTCTTAATGTTTTTTGAGAATACGAATTGGTACACTGTTTATTTATTATTTTTGAGGCGATATTAGGCTTTAGTTTTCAATTTTTGAATTAGTCCCTGACATCTTCTAATTAAGAGAAAAACAAAAAAACATGTTAACTGTTACGTGTACCGTCGAGGTCATTGTTCTATTCACGAGGCACAATTAGTTCACTATTTAAAAATTCTAATTGTTAGTGCGATATTAATGTAACAATTATTATATTGAATAAAGTTAATAAATATTTTTTATTAGTAAGAAAAGTTACCTGGCTGCGGGAAAGCTCGTGGTCGGTATGAAAATGGCGTCGGATAGTGTGTGCGATTGTAGCGCCGCGGCGCGGGCGCACCGCCCTGCTGCAAATTCATGTTATTTCAGGACGTCTCCCGCGATGTCTTCAAACAATAAAACAATCTGAGATAACTTATTGTTTCAATAATAATAAGAAATCCTAATAACTTTTGGTACATTTTTACATTTATATAGATAAATATAATAAATTATTAATATATGTATACATAGTAAGGGACTTTTTTTTCAGCTCTATTATTATTAAGGCGAGGCGATATAAAAGGTATGATCACGGAAACATATTGTTGATGTCGATTCATTATAAAAGCAGTCGGGTTTTTAACCGACTTCAAAAAAAAGGAGGAGGTTATCAATTCGGCCGCAATTTTTTTTTATGTATGTACACCGATTACTCCGAGGTTTCTGAACCGATTTACGTGATTATTTTTTTGTTTGATGCGGAATGGTGTCGAATTGGTTCCATAAAAATTTTATTCGGATAGGCCCAGTAGTTTTTAATTTATGAGCATTTTTGCCTGTTCTCGATGACTTAATTGAAATCTATAAGCAAGTAACTTTGATTCACTTCCCGGTAACCGATTGAGCTGAAATTTTGTATACGTATGTCAATTGGAAATCGATGAAACAATATCATGACATAGAACTGATTTGACGATGGAATCGGAAGGTGGTCATAGGAACTCGGTAATATATTGACTCAACTTTATCGAGTTTGGGCTCGTTTGACTCGTGTTCAAAAATTCACTAAAAAGTATGAAATAAAAATATCTAACTACGTTAAATACAACCTACTTCAAAAACGGAAAAGTAAAAAATAAACAGAAAAATCGGTTGTTTTTAACGTACCTAGTTAAAAATTATTTGAATTTGATTTCCATATAACAACTAGCTTCTAGATACAAACTATGTTCGGTACTGTAATTTTCATCACCTTTCTTTACACCATGATTCGTGAAAGAAATGTTTGTGTTTTTTTGTAAAAATATTCTTATATTTTCAAATTATTTGAATGACTATTAGAATTCAGTGGAACAAGTCTATTTAAAGTTGTATTTTAGTATCTAATATCATGTCTTAACTTTAAACAAAAGTACATACAAAATACATACGTACGACAGGATTAATATATATGTATTTTAATAGTTTCTACTGTTGTCCTGTATTTAAACTTTAAAATTTATTCCTGAAGTCATAATTAAAATGTCATCAAAATCAGTCCAGTCGTTAAGTAGGAGTTCAGTCACATAGGTAACATTATTCTTTAATACCGACGGGTATTAAAGAAAAGTTATTGTCAATGTGTCGCTTACAACAAATCTGGTTAATATTATTGAATGAGTGGAGTTCTAGTGGAGGCTGAACGAAGTATAGTTGAAAATGAAAAACTATTTGTTTCAGCTATAATAACACAATAAAACGATAGAAATTTATCAATATAAAAATTTGCTGTAGCTTGTTACACATAGACCGTATATAAGTTTTAACTATAGCTCCCACAATAAGAGAACTTTATCCATTACATAAAAACATATTTATTTATTCAGTGAAATTGGGAATAAGGATCATTGCCAGGAGACAGGAAACTCTGGTCTCTAGGGGTATAGAAAATAGTTCACCACTTGGCCTGGTAGTGGTCAAATTCCCATAAGATGTTTCAATACGGTAGTAGTACCTACTACCTAGTATGTCTTATTCCCAATAATAAAATTGGGAGTGCCTGTTTTTAATATGAAAACAACCACTTTTTACTAAATGCGTACCTATACCAAAATAGTATCTTTTACAATTTTTTGTCTGTCTGTTCCAGCTAATTTCTGGAACGGCTGGACCGATTTTGATGGTCGACGATTAACGATTGACTTTCACTGACACTGACAGTTTCACTGACGTAGCTGTTGTTATAAGGAGTAAGCTATTTTTTATACCGATATTCCCACAGGAACATTAAGATTAAAAGGAAAAACTCAATCACGCGCGCGGGTGAAATCGCGGGGCGCAGCTAGTGAAAGTGAAGTCCCATGTCCCCTAGTGGGGTAAGGGGCAGATGCATTATACATCTGTTTCACTGATCGATTTCTTTAGGGACAAGTAGGTGATCAGCCTTCTGTGTCCTACCAGACCGAAACATTTTTTTTTCTTCGTCTCCACCGGGAATCGAACCCAGGACCCCTCGGTGTTACGCTCACGCGTCAACCACTGTACCAAGGAGGCGGTCAAGGGGCGCAGCTAGGGAGTAAGCTTATTATAACATAAGTATAAACTATAAAGTTATTGAGGGCATGGGCGTAGCTAGCCATGGGCTCAGGGTGGGGCAATCATATAAAATAATATGTAACTAGAAACAGTCTTATACTGGTCTAATTTTAGGGTTCCAAACCTCAAAAGGAAAAAAACAGAACCCTTATCACTTTGTTGTCCGTCTGTCTGTCTGTTTATCTTTTAAGACATTTTTTCTCAGAACGCGTAGAGATATCAAGCTGAAATTAATATTAAATACTAATGTCTACTGTCCCTTGAAGCTGTGAAAAGTCAAAAATCAAACTTATAAACCAACGCAATCAAAAGATACCTACAGCCGTTTATGCTGTAAATTTTCGCAAATTGCGACTTTCGCAAGGGAATCATAACCTAGAGGGTACTTTGCAACCATCGGTGCGCAAGTTCAACTCGCGGTTTTTATTTCATACAAAATGGTCAGAAGGGTCTGGCCGGGTGTTGTAGGGACAACACCCGGCCTTGTATCAAGAAATAAGTTAACAGTTGTATCTTCTAGATACCTACTACATGGATGTAGTTAATTAAGACACAACCAAAAAACCGGCCAAGTGCGAATCGAACTCACGCACTGAGGGTTCTATACAAACATGTTTTTTTGTTGTTGTTACTTTAAATTTATACTTTTCGCAATTTTTTTCTTTATCTGCGCTAGAGAAAGAAGAAGTTATTTAATATAGATTCTGGTTTTACGGGAAGTACCCTGTAGGTTTTGTTCCTTGGGACCCTTTCGATTCTTGAAATTTTTAAGCAAAAGCGGCTGTATCTTTTTGATTGTTTTGCCTAGTACCTAGTTGGATTTTTCATTTTTTTTTTTGCTTCAAGGGACCTTAGATTTGAGTATTCGATAATGTTTTAAGCAATACATCCACGCGTTCCTGATAAAAAAAGGTGTTGACAGGCAGACGGACAACAAAGTGATCCTATAAGGGTTCCGCTGTTTTCCTTTTGGTGGTTCAGAACCCTAAACATATGTTTGGGGCTACTTTATTATACAGTTAAGCTTTCTATAAATACAATAATTTGATTTATTAATTTATTTTTTACGATGAAATATAGTTTAAAAAGTTTTTGGCCAATATCTCAAAAACTATCCACTTTGGGTCAAAAGTTATTAATGTGACCTTTTTTGTAGAGAATAAAATTTCGCATCTTTTCTACCTTGTAAACTTTTTCGTAAAACTGAATGTTTACCATATTTTTTGAGTATACTCCAAAAATATGGGTTCTATAGAACGTTTAATGTAGAAATGCCGTGGGCGGCCGAAATAAACTACTTAACTACCTATTAAGTTTTAAGCACTACAGCACAAATTCTTTTTTTAGTTTGTTGAATTTGTACCATTATATAATATGCATAAGTACCTTGAAATTTTCGATTAAACGCCCAGTAGTCCAACATTAAACGTTCTATAACTCAAAAAGTACGGGCATTAGAAAAAAAAATGTATGCGTGTACTAGAGTACACACGTAAGAAGTGAAACTTCTTTATGACCTTAAAAATGTCACGAGTATGGCGTAACGCAAAAATGTCACGCGTACGGCGTAACGCAAAAATGTCACGCGTACGGCGTAACGCAAAAATGTTACACTAAATTTTTGTCCAACCCCGATAAAGAAGTTTCACTTCAAAAAATCAAACAAATGCTGTAGAGAGTACAAAATAAAGTGCTCTTAAAAATTAATAGATGCATTTTATTGATTAATCAAATATTTTAAGAGTTATTAGCCAAAAACGATAAACCGGTTCATTAAATAGGCCATAAATCGTAAACGGTAAGTTTTACAAAAAAGTTTACAAGGTGAAAAAGATGCGAAATTTAATTCTCTACAAATAAGTCCTGATAATTTTTTGCCCTAAAGTAGATAGTTTCCGAGAAATCGGAGAAAAAGATTGCGTTTGTGTACGCATAAGATAAATCGTACCAGCTTTTTGTTTTGATCGCATTTTTTATGTCGACTGACGACTTTCGAGTGTGAATTTCTTACAAATATTAAGTATATAGTTAGTACCTAGACAATTTAGTTTTTTAAATTTGGTTAGGTACCTTCCAGGTCAGATCCAGGGTGGGGCAAGCGCCCCACCCTGCCCCATCGTGGCTACGCCCATGATTGAGGGTAATTTTGGTTGCTGTATTGCAGGTATTGTGAGTTGAACCGACCGCGACGACTGGAATATGATGCAACATTACAGTTAAATTACATAATTTTATATCCAACGATTTTCCAATAAGTGCAACACGCAAAATATTTTTAGCCTTCTTATAAATGTTTCCAGTTGATATAACTTAGTTAGTTTAAATGGTACCTAACAAGTAACAATATTAATATACTACCTATATTTCCTGTTTATTTTCAGACTGTTTTTCAACTTCTGGATTAATATTATGTTCTCTTAAGCCTATCTGGCAGTTAAAATTACTAATAATATAGTTAGTTAATTATTCGCTATTCATATTTTTGATTACTCATATTTAAAATATTTTTTTACATCCTAATTCCTTATCAATTTTAATCATGCTTAACATTAGCATAAGGTATAATGATAATAATGTACAAATATTTGAGCTAAAACGAAGTAATAAAAGTAAAAAACGTAAATACCACAAGTATAACAATTTAAAAAATCGAATTAAAAGAAAACTTTTTAGTGTTATTTTTATCGTATCTATAGCTATAAGCTTTTATAGACCTCGTGACCTTCATGCCGTCTCTTTCATTTCAATAGGGTCGAGGCTATCGACGTCCTTGTTGCGTGCGGGCTTTCCATCGCTGACTAGACGTGACTACAGGGTGTTTAGTGTTCACTGTTCACCAACGCAGCCGGCAGCACTCGTGCCAGTCTCCAGTTAGCGGCCGCACATGCGCCGAGCGTCCGCTTACCTGATATATGTTTGACGTGTTGTTGAATTTCTACTCATTTGACGTCAGATCGCGCCAGTCGGTTCTTGTTTTGTAGATCGTAAAAATGGTAACGGAAAGTGAAATAGTCGTGTAAAAGTTTTAGTGGAACACCGACGACAATGCGTAGACTGCTGAATTAAAAATTGGATAATAACGTAAAATCGTGCAAATTTGTCACACGGCCACGTGCGTAGTGTTTGCCGGCGTCTGTGATTGATTTTTTGCGGTATGGGCGAAGAAATAAAAGGCGAGGAAGGAAATGTGACTTTGAAACGCAAAATAACACTATTTAATGGTGTTGGTATTATAATTGGTACTATTATAGGATCTGGAATTTTTATATCACCTACTGGAGTTTTCTTATACACCGGGTAAGTAATATTATTAGTTTCCCGCCTTTTTAAATGTCAAATCTGAACCAAAATATTTTGTTACTATAGTCATATTCACCATAAAAGCTTTAAGTGTTATTAATTTATCTAGGTATGTATGAACTATAATAATATACCTATTGTGATTTTGTCATAGTGTTTTACATTTTTTGTAAGAAAACTTTTATATCCTAGGTGGTAGGTAGGGTACTTACTTATTGAACTTTTAAAAATCATATTTTACATTTCCATAAAATTATAAATTTACTATTTGAGCTGCAATACGCGTTTATCATTAGAAATTGTAAGGACATTCCTAAGCAATAAATGTATTTGATAATACAATAGTAGTATGCGTACAGCGTAATTATAGCATTATAGTAGTGCCATTCATAGACCGTACCTACTACATAGCGTGCAAGTCATACGCGAGTTACCTACTAATCCAATTGTAATTGTAGGTAACAATGTTGATCTGATTTTCTTAACAAAATATTTTAAAACGCAGCACATTTTGATGTTACATTGTTTAAAAAGTAATACTAAATACATAATAAAATCGAGGTCGTTTATTGAATACTTCTAGCTATACCTATTTTGGATTTATACCGTACGATATCTAGGTAGACCGTAGCTCTGGATTTTTTTTATTTAAATAATAAACATAAAATGCAAATTTTTTTATGATAATTATAGATAAGTATTGACAAGTTTTTTTTTGTAAATTAAATATAGTTTCCTGGTCCCATTTGTATACACGTATACGCAATGCCATGATATCCGTAACTTTCATTTCATACACAATTTGAAATTATCTTTGCACTTTCCATTTGAATCCATGGAAAACTTTGATCATATTCTAAGCAACTTCTGGAACGTATAATGTATCGCGAATTATATTTAATGGAGAGTTGTAGAATCTTTAAATTACGCCAATTAATTTAATCAGGGCAGTAACATGCCCCGTCTCCTTGGTTGGTCAAGGCGTTGTTGTTTTCGATATCTTGTTTCGTTTGGATTCCATTTGATCTCTAGTAGCCAGTAGTAGGTAGATAATTACAGAAACGGAGCTTTATTCTCCATATTTTTCCTGTTTTAGATCAAGATTACTTGTAATATATTTATAGAGATTTAATACATCTCTCAAGGTTACTCAACCTACGGACTTTAAATGAATTTGTAATGTAATGACATTACAGCTCTCACATTCATTTCATATCAGGAGGTAGGTACCTGTGTATGAGCTTTAATTTACAAAAATGACTCAATAATACCTACAAAGTTTGAGTCCACGAGATTTGTTTTGACCTAAAATGTGTACCTAAAAATAGAACTGACATTAATTTAAATTGAACTTTTTGTAGGGAATAAAGGCGACAATAAGTTTTTCATATTTTTTTACAGTAAATTTGTACTTTTCTGTTTTATCACGAAAATATAACCAACATTTTTGAATAATATGGTCCATACATATCGTCGTAGTGCATCTCTAAAGTGCATCAAGTCAGATCAGATTAGTTATTTATTAAGATTTGAGATTTGATATTTCATAGAATTCAACACACTATAATACATTCGTTTGGTAAAAGTAACAAAACTAATGGGTTGGAAAATGTCAAAATCATTATAATTATCTTCTTTCCTAATTAAGTTTTTACGGGCTGTTTGCTTTGACCACGTCGCGGTCGCCGCGGCCATTGGATTGTTAATATTTATACATTGAATAAAGGTTTCAATTTTTGAAAGCGAATTTACTTATCATTGCTTTTATAATAACTATAGATACTAGATTTATAGTATAGAAATCACTTGATCAATGAAGTACCTAATAATCGAGCGGTGAACGCACTTCGATTCACTTAGCAACAGTGTCAAGGCTGTAATTAAAACCACCAACGAAGTTAGTCTTTCTTAGTACTAGGAAAGCAACAATAAGGGAAAATATATTAAGTCACGCTTTAGGCCGCTTGCAATTTGACTATTTTTTTTTATCTAAATCGAGGTAAAACAGATAAAATACACACCAGTGGGCAGTGACACGCTTAATAATTCAATGATAATAATATGGGTACAGATATAATATTTGTTCTAATAGGTAGGTGTTTAGTATACCAGATTTTTTTTAAATAGGTACATATAATATGTAATTGGTATAAGAAAAAACGTCTACTAGGTAGGTATATTTGCAAGGTTAAAATGTGAAGTGAATGAAAAAAAGCGAAATTAACAAAATTATCATTAGTATGTACCTAGTTATATGGCTTGAACTCGAAAATGTAATAATAGTTATGTAATGTGTAATAATGATTACTTTATAATCGTTTGCATGCATTAACATTTGCCCTAATAAAGGCCCTAATGTAGGAAATGTCGTTTGTTTATTTATCAACAATTCGAACTCATCTATGCCACCTTTATACCACATTTACCTATTTGTTAAGATTTCGAAATATAATATTGTGTTAATAGTAGGGTAACGGCACCAGTGGTCAGCCTCATAACAGCTTTTTGAAGTTTTGTCAATTGCCATTTCTACAACAATTGTCGAATAAAAAAACGTACAACATGTATGGATTAATTGTTTATTGTAGTTTCGAATCAACGTTTATCAAAAACAATAATTCTCTTAGTAAAATATATAATTAATTTTAAACAAAAAATGACCCAGTGTCCCAGTGAACAGCCTCTTAAAACCAATAAACAGCCTTGTTGAACCCAGTGTTCAGCCTTTAGTAAGTACTAGCGGTCCGCCCCGGCTTCGCCCGTGGTACATATTTACGTTTTCTCTACATAAGAACCATCCTCGTACTTCAATGAATATAATAGAAAAGAATTATCGAAATCGGTTCAGCCGTTCACACGTGATGCCGTGACAACGCGAAACGGGTGCAGACCCGCCGCCTTTTTATAGCTCCCGCCGCGAAGCGCGTCGAACGCGGCAACTGATACACAAAAATAATCCTTATGGCATTATGTATTCACGCGCGATGACTTATAGCGTATTTCATGTATAACTTTGGTGTTTCTACACCGATTTACATGATTCTTTTACTATAACCTGCCCAGGAGTATGAAGAATAATTGTGCCAAATTTGGTTAAAATCCGTCGTGTACTTTTTGTTTCTATAACGAATATACAGACAGACAGACAGACAGACAGACAGACAGACAGACAAAAAATTTACTGATTGCATTTTTGGCATCAGTAGCGATCCCTTATCACCCCTTCATAGTTTTTTTTTAAATATATTTCATGTACAGAATTGGCCTCTCTACAGATTTATTATAAGTATAGATAACTAATAATGAGATCAAAATAAACAATGTTATATCAAAATCAACGATATTAATCACATTTTTATAGCAACGATTCACTTAGCACAAAAAAACGTATATCGCACATAATACAAATATTATTTTAAACATACTATTACAATCTCTTTGTGTCTTCTTATTTTCTAGGAACTTCTTATTACTTATCATAAAAACAGCAATAATTCTTTTAAAAAAAATCAGCGATATTAGTATATAATATTATGTCCTATTGATGTATCTATAATCCACAATATATATATATATATATATATATATATATATATAATCAACCACAGGAGGATCTCTTTCGGAGGATTTCTCTGGAGGATACTGATGTCTTGGCGGCATTTTAGCTAAAAAAAAGGGAACAATAATAACTTTTGGATATGAATACACATAATACCATTATTTCAGGTAAAACTTAACTAACATGAAGTATTACTTATAGATTTTATACTTAAAATATTATTTCAATAACATCGTGGCTGAATACTGGATCATTGAGACCCAGTGGTCAGCCGCTTGAAAAAAATATTTTGAAATGCGGCTGACCACTGGGTTTTCTAACAATTAGGAAATAATCCCAGTAATCAGCCCCGGGGGCTGTCCATTGGATCTTTCATAAAAAATCAGTATCCAATGGTCAGCCCCTCAAATTTTTAAGTAAAAAAACAATATTTTTTATCAAATTTCATAAAATTAAATGCCCCAAGTAATCTATAAAGTTATTATCTATAAAACACAATCACATTTCATACTAAAATATGTTATTTCTCACCTTTCAAAAGAGCACCACGTGAAACAAAAAATATGGCGGACATGACACTTCTGCTCTTGTCGGCGGACAGCACCTGTATGAACGTGTTTACTAGGCATGGGCGTTGAATCAACGGACTAGTTAAATTAACCGTCTATGTACACTCAACGATTCGACTAGTCCATCGCTCATCAACGGACTAGTTGAATTCAACGACTAAACTAAAGAGTCGAAACGCTCGTCAACGCGTCCGCGACGGTTAACTCTTCGACGTGGCCGTATAATAGTCCACCGTAGACGGCTAAACGACTCGTCGTAGACGGCTCGTCAGTCGACACGTTTGTATCAACTACCAACTTGCGACGCGACGCGTCGCGAGTTGATAGTTCAATATTTTTACCGTTAATTCCGTTTGACTTTTAATGAGATTACTATGATCAATGCTCGAAATATTGAAAAAAAGGAGATTAATTTGTATTAATTTGATATTATTGAATTGTCTTAAAAATCTAAGATATTTTTTTTATTCAGTTAATTTATTACATATCATAAGGATTACCTACCTATAATAATATATTGAATAATGTTAAAATATAGACTATAACTAACGACTTAAAACGACAAGTTAAAACATAAACAAAAACTTGGTAATAGATAGGTGATATATATATAATTGTTAAAAAACAGCTTTGACTTTTTCTTTACTAGAGTGAGTGAGTAGAGACAACCCTGACATTGAATTCTTTGAAAATCTATAATTCGTAATAACTTCGTGGTAAGAATGTGGAATTTTACATGTAGAGTGTAGACCTCAATTCAAGGTAACGAACGTTCGATTACCAATACCGTCGCGCGTCGGTCGACCGTGTCAATTCGTTTCAGTTTACACATCGACTAGTCGAAGATTTTAACTAGTTGATCGACTAGTTGATGAACGACATTTAACGGTCTAGTCTCGTTGATGAAAAATGCGTCGACGACCCATTCCTAGTGTTTACTTCTCTCCCCTGACCCGCTGTCGCTCCTATCGCGTGATGCATGAACCAATAACGAAACAGAGCTTCTATTTAAGTGCGCGTGATTTGGTTATTTTGATTGCAGCGATATTTATGGCCAATAAACAACGCAATAGGCTGATCACTGGTGCCTGGCTGACCACTGGTGCCGTTACCCTATCTACTTTTAGGTTACTTGATTTCCCCACTTAAAAAAAAAAAAAGTTACTGCGTAAAGTTCCTATGGTAATTAAGGTTGAGTGTGGCATATTTGCAGTAAAGTAGAGCATGCCCCTGAACCGATAGAAGGTAGTACAGTTACATCGCGGTTACACCTAAACCGGCTCCATATCAGGTAATCGATATGGTACTTGCATTTTCGACAACGTTATTTGATTTCATCTCTCAGTTAGCCATTTATCAACGATAATATTACTCCTGCTATTAGACATATCAATTTTACGCATTTGACCCGTATTGTCTTACATGTCTTATTATTGAAATCGTTTTTTCTTCCAGATCCGTAGCCGCATCGCTTATAATATGGCTCGTAAGTGGTCTTCTATCAACACTAGGCGCCTTATGCTATGCGGAACTTGGGACTTCCATCGCGAGGTCTGGCGGTGACTATGCCTACATATACACGGCCTTCGGGCCGTTGCCTGCGTTTTTGAGAATGTGGATCGCTCTACTCATTATAAGACCCACAACACAAGCGATTGTGGCTCTCACTTTTGGCCACTACGTTGTTAAACCATTCTTCCCGGAATGTGAACCACCTGCCAATGCGGTGAAGCTTTTGGCTGCAGTTTGTTTGTGTAAGTATCCCTTTTTATTTTTATTTAAGATATGGTAGCAATTCAGAGTGCCAAATTGTACTTTTAGAAAAGAGAGACATATTTTGTTTCGTTGAGTTTCATAAAAATACCATTGCAATACAATTCATATTACATAGTGAGTATTCAAGTTTTGAGAGTTCAGTTCCCAGTTAGGAATAAAAATAAAGAAATTTGAATACTGACTTGCAAGGTTTGAGATAAGGTCGACTCAAAGCTCAATGTTTGCATTCAGCACATCTCTTTATAATATGGCGGCAACGTGGCGCCATCACTATGACTCTAATTTTCAAACTTGTAGTAGCTACATCATTAAGATATCATTATGTCGTTAACTCTAGATTGTACTTAATGTATGTACATGAACATAAATAAGTAACATTCTTAGGTTTACACAAAGTGTTAGCAAGTCATTAAACTAAGGACCATCATTCATCAGGACTTAAAACAGGTTATGGTTTTTAGATTAACATTTGTAGTAGATATAAAACTACATTAAATTATATAAGTACTTGGAAGTTTTTTTTTATATTAGGAATTAAGAGATGATAATTGTACGGTTCGTACACCTGGGGATGCTGCTGCTGATAAGAATAAAAACTAAGCTGCTAAATAATATGCTTTAATATTGCTATAATGCTGTTATGCTAAGAGTTACACACGTACGCGGCTCGCGACGTTTTAACGTGAACTAAAGCTATATGAAAATGAAAATGCTGTGACATACAAAAAATGATGATTTTGCACTCTGTACGGTTGCACCGTACAATAATATCGAAAAAATGCGCGAATGAAGAATGATGAAGCGTTAGTAGGTTTAGGCAAACATACTCGAATATGATATTTTGTTCTTGTTACTTTCAAAGTTTTAACATTTGTATTATTATAACTCAGAGTTACTTACTTACTACTTAAATAACGAAATATCAAGCTTTTTAAGAGCCCTACAGACTAATTTCGAACTAGCTTTCTCGGCTTTAGCGGCTACGCCCGCGTAGTCAAATAAAAACCCGTATAGTTCCCGTTCCCGTGGGATATCTGGGATAAAACCTAACCTATATCGTTCCTCAGGTTTCAAGCTATCTCTGTACCAAATTTGAAGTAAATCCATGCAATAATTTTTGAGTTTAGGCCGGACATATACAGACAAACAGACAGACAGATAAATATTAACCCTAGCTTATTTGAATATCACATAAGTAGGTAAATAAACATCCGTTCTGTTACTTGGAAATCATGTGGAAAATAAATAAATAAATAACAGGCAACGTTATACGAATTGGTTTAGTTATTAGTAGGTATATATTTTTGTCAAAGTTATAAAAAGAAACTAGTTTTTTACACGTTTATAATGTCTTTAAACAATTTTTCATTTTTATAACTTTTATAAAATAACCTGATTGGCTAACGTGCCCACTCAAAATAAAATTAAGACAGGCTCATATTATCGAGGAAAACGTTTTAGATTGGCATGATAAATTAAAAAAACACTTGTGATACGTGATTAATTTTAATCTATAACAATATAAAAATTAATTGCTTCAACAATCTATTACCGCATACGTGGTTGCTATTATGTTCTTGATATTAAGGAATTTAGCTATGAATGTTTAAATTAAATGTACATTTAAAATACATATAAAAAATTTACAAAAGTAGTACAACGATATTTTGTTTCACTGGATATCAAATGAGTACACGTGTGTTTTGGTAGGCATAGGAAAACTTTAAATATAATAAAAACAATGAATCTATACTAACTATCATAATAAAGTATTTATTTAAATATAAACACACGTTGCTCGCCCCCAGTTAGTAGGTATTCGGTTAGCAAAAACAATTTTATGCCTGTGAGAAAATGGGGAGAGTCCGACAAACACTGATTGATCCTTCTCAATGTTATATTGTTTTTGTTATTATTCACAGATATATATATTATATAAGATTATGCCTCACGCTTAGATGATAGATCATTAAGTAATTTAAGGCCTCACGTGATAAATCTATCACGTGAGGCCTTCTAAGTCTCGATATTAAATTAACTGCGTCTTATGTCAATACGTAGATATATGCAATGACAAAAGACGATTCAATTATGATAATCTCCATAGTGGGTGGTGCATAATTATATACCTCACATATATTAAAGACATAGGTACCTATATATTTTTACTAGCGGTCCGCCCCGGCTTCGCCCGTGGTACCTACATGTTTAAACTATCCTATCTCTCAAGTTGGATCGAACTGCACATGGTGTGCGAATTTTATTATAATCGCGTTAAGTGGTTTAGGAGTCCACTGAGGACAAACATTGTGACACGAGATTTATATATATTAAGATAATGAATAATTAGTATAGGTTCATACATTCATCATCACTAAATAGTATAAAACAAAGTCGCTTTCCCTGTCCCTATGTCCCTATGTCCCTATGTCCCTTTGTACGCTTAAATCTTTGAAACTACGCAACGGATTTTGATGCGGTTTTTTTTAATAGATAGAGTGATTCAAGAGGAAGGTTTATATGTATAATAAAATCCATTAAATAGTGGAGAAGTACTGTTATTTTTGAGGTTTCTAATGTGATGTCGTAAAAAATTACATTTTTTCCGCTTACATTGCAAACGCAGGCTGAACCCTACGAGTTTTAGCAAAATAATGTACCAAGTATTATACACATTGAAAAGGTCTACAGAAAAGTCCGCGATGGTATAAGTCTATCTCTTATGGATAACCCACAATAACTTTTTTTTGTCATTTACTTTTTACGACAAATAATGGCTAATTTTCGAAGCGATTTTAACCAATACAGCATTAATCCTTAACCAATTAAGTACCTTGAATACATTGTTCATTTAATATAGATCTATATGGCCCTTTACACCGTATGATTTAAGTGAATATTTTCGAAGATATTACAGATTTAAAAATTGCGGGACGTAGCGTTTGCGGCGGTACCGGCCGGCCGCCCGGCTATATATTTTACTAGCGACCCGCCCCGGCTTCGCACGGGTGCAATGCTGATACTAAATACACTACAGAAAAACTGTGAACGTTGTATATAAAAACATAGCGGCCCGCTCCGGCTTCGCACGTGTATAAAATAGATAGCCGGGCGGCCGGCCGGTACCGCCGCAAACGCTACGTCCCGCAATTTTTAAATCTGTAATATCTTCGAAAATATTCACTTAAATCATACGGTGTAAAGGGCCATATAGATCTATATTAAATGAACAATGTATTCAAGGTATTTAATTGGCTAAGGATTAATGCTGTATTGGTTAAAATCGCATCGAAAATTAGCCATTATTTGTCGTAAAAAGTAAATGACAAAAAAAAGTTATTGTGGGTTATCCATAAGGGATAGACATATACCATCGCGGACTTTTCTGTAGGCCTTTTCAATGTGTATAATACTTAGTACATTATTTTGATAAAACTCGCAGGGTTCAGCCTGCGTTTGCAATGTAAGCGGAAAAAATGTAATTTTTTACGACATCACATTAGAAATCTCAAAAATAACAGTACTTCTCCACTATTTAATGGATGTTATTATACATATAAACCTTCCTTTTGAATCACTCTATCTATTAAAAAAAACCGCATCAAAATCCGTTGCGTAGTTTCAAAGATTTAAGCGTACAAAGGGACATAGGGACATAGGGACAGGGAAAGCGACTTTGTTTTATACTATGTAGTGATACCCGTGCCCGTGCGAAGCCGGAACGGGCCGCTTTACAACGTTCACAGTTTTTCTGTAGTGTATTTAGTATCAGCATTGCACCCGTGCGAAGCCGGGGCGGGTCGCTAGTATAAAATAAACTAATAAATCATTGGAGTCAAAGATAGCAGAAGTACTGATCATGAGGATAATTTTATAACCATTATTGACACGTAATGTTTTGCTAAGTTGTTTAGGAAATGTATGTAAATAAATAAACGTACTTATGCATTTGAACAAGAAAAACATATATACAGGGTGTCCCACTGTTGGTATACTAAGCTCAAAGGAGGTTATAGTTTTGTATACGCTGAGTACGTAAAAAATACTTATAAAATTCCAGACGCATTTTTTTTTTCAAATAGATGAATTCTTAAAACTCTATGTGTACACCCATAACAAGCAACCCGCCAAACTTTGCCACCAGCACGTGAGATATCGTTTAAGATTATGTTTCATAGACAAAATGCTCACATTAGAGAAGCGGTATATGCCGGCTGCGCGAAGCTAGAGAATAAAACATGGATTTTCAAATTTTTTTGCTAATTTTTTCCTGAAAATCCATGTTTTCTTCTCTAGCTTCGCGCAGCCGGCATATACCGCTTCTCTATCTCTAATGTGAGCATATTTTTGTCTATGAAAACATAATCTTAAACGATAGCTCACGTGCTCGTGGCAAAGTTGGGCGGGTTGCTTGTTATGGGTGTACACATAGAGTTCATCTATTTGAAAAAAAATGCGTCTGGAATTTTATAAGTATTTTTTACGTACTCGGCGTATGCAAAACTATAACACAGTTGACAAATATATACGTGACTATAACCTCCTTTGAGCTTAGTAGACCAACAGTGGGACACCCTAATATATATATAACGTAATAATTATAACCTTAATTATTTTCACATGTTACTTTTTAAAGACTTTAGACATGCTCTTTAAAATGAAATAATTTACCTGAAGGTACCTCTCGATGAGATTTGGATTTTGGTTATAGTATGAAGACTATGTAGATATTGTTTGAGCAGTTACTCGTTTACGTTTAAACGATTACCAGTTATACTCATTAGCATTCATACGAGATGTTTCGTAATAAATTCACAAAGTTAACTTACCCATTACGATTTGGCAAGCTCAAACTTAAGCACATTGACCTTTAAAAACAATTAAACTTGTTTGATTTCTTGGTAATGTTGCAATTTTTTATAACAATATTGAATGTATTAACAAATATCATACAGTGGAAGTTGATAGAACAATGTGCATATTTGTGATAACCGATAAATTGATCATTATTGCTAAGCTTTGCCAATCTACTACTGCTCACTTCTATTGCATCATTAAAATGTTCAGGAGAAACTGATACAGCAAAATCATAGATTCGATTGTGCAGAAATACTAGGTGTAATAGGTATGTAGCCGGGAAGATAATAAACATTCTCAACCAACAAACTCAAGTATTCCACATGTATTTTACATCTATTGAAGTAATTGCGAAACCATGTTTACTTAGTTAGCATATTAGGTAGGTATGTAGATTGTATGTATATTTTTATATAGGCTTATCTATATTTCAAAATACGTTATTATTCTAAAATAATTACGTATTTTGAAATATTGATAATGATCCAAACAATAAAATAACAAGTAATAAATTTAGTTTAATAAATTTTCCGGTTGATATTTTTGCGCATTAAATAAAAGAGGAATGGAAATTTGAATAGCTGACTTGTCTTCAATTCTATCATTAAACTGCATCTTCGGGGAATAGGCGGAAACTTCCACTTAACCTAATTCCCGATCATCTAAACTCTATATAGGAACCGTTTCCCGCTCGCTTCGTAACAGCTTTAGCGTTTAGTTGATTGTTGACTATTAATATTTAGTTCTCATCTTCCATCAACAATCTATTTACACTAGAAAACTTAATATAGTGAAAGCGATTAAAGTAACTTGGCAGATTAGAAATGTCTGTAATAGATGATATATCTCTCCCATGTTATGATTGATGTATTGGTCATGTAATTATATGATTACTGGAACTTTTCCATGATTTCTCCAGGTATATTAACAGCCATCAACTGCATTAGTGTGAGGTGGACGATGCGAATACAGGATGTCTTCACGGCTTCGAAGCTTCTTGCTTTAGTGATCATCATCATATCTGGACTGTATTATATCGGAATTGGTGAGTATTAAAGAGTCAAATTTATAAGCGGAACTGAAAATTATTAGTTTCATAATTCATTCTACATTACGTTTTTTTCAAAGGTTTTTCGTTGTGCGAAATTATACTGGAATTCGAAACAACCTACAACTAATTGCTTAACTTTTAATGCCTTTAGCTTTGGTATAAACAGTAGAAATGTACCGATAACCAGATTACAATATAAACGTTTTTTCTAATATTTAAGAGTGAATTACTAACCTATGGGAGATAGGATAGTTATAGAGCGTGGGAGAGCGTGCTAGAGCTCTAGAAGTCTAGAATACCAATAAGTTGAACATGTTTGGTGAAATTTGTATTCGAAATTGATTTTTTTTTCGAAATTGCTGAACGTTTATAAAGAGTTCAATGTTAACAAATATACTTTTGCTCTTATTTGTTGGTGAAAGCATGTCGAAGTTTTTTTATAAGATAGATATTGCTCGTCACTCAACTCTTTCTTTTGTATTTATTCCTATTCCTGTATTACTGTACTATTAATCAAAGGTGATTGGAAAACTACGTTACTCTCACCACTTGCTACATTGACCCACTTACTTGTACTTGACAAGTACAGTCTTTAGGTATAAAAGGAGGTAATTTATTGAGACAGTACCTACAATTCAATGAGTGTATTGAAAACACAAACACATAAATCATAATGATTATTAAATAGGTACATGTGTGTAAATTTTAGATTAAGCTTTATTAAGACAGGATAACCAAAGATTGAGGAATATCAAAAATCTAATCATATCTTTCCAACCACTGATCTAAAAGTCTCTAAAGATATTCATGTGTACTGCTCTTGAAAATCATAATTTTTAGAGCCAACATAGAAGATCAAAACCGATACTAAAATTTCTGATTTTTTAAGCAGCATCATAGTTACATCTAAATTGTACTTTTATTATTGTAACAGGTCACACCGAAAACTTTAAGGATGCGTTTGCTGGCGAGTATAGCGCTGGTAAAGTGGCGGTAGCTTTTTACTCTGGACTCTTCGCTTTTGGCGGGTGGAATTACTTGAACTTTGTCACTGAAGAGCTGCAGGATCCATATAAGTAAGTTATTTTATGTTGCCTTTGTAATATTGAGCGAAAAATTATTTGTTAAATCACACTTCGAATTTACATTATGTCGAAACAAACAGGATTTTGATTGATACTGTAGTTAATATCCTCATCGTAATCGATACCGTGTAATCGATAAAGACACGCAAGATGCAAATGCCAAACGATACTTTTAGTTTATGACTTCTCTTCTTGGTACGGGAGCTATTAACGTTTTAAAAAAAGTCATTTTAGTATAGTTGGGTTTTTGATATACTGTTTCTCTTGCTATTTCGGTTAGAGTCCGCGTTGTCTGGCTGGCGGTAGTGGTTGCGTTTATTAGTGCGCACAGGAAAATATCCGTAATTTAAAGTCATTTATTAACGCGTAATTTTTAATCTTTTGCCTTTAGATAGATCCATCAGACATAAATTTGTTATTGCAAGACGTTTTTTTCGTTGTTAAATAGGTGCCATACGCTATTTTTTATTTCAAAATACTTAATTAAAATGTCATCGAAATAAGTGAAATTACATCAACATGATTCCGCTTAAAAGGTAAGTAATAACTTTATTACTTATATTATATTATCCTTTTTTAATACTTATATTGAATAATTAGTAAACTAATATTTTTAATAGATGGTTTCATATTTATTACACTTTTGGGTATTAATATGAATTTGATGATATTTGGTTTTTATCAAGTTTACATTAACGTCCTATTTGAGGTTCGCTGGGAAAAGGAGGCACCATGGTAGATTGTTACTAAAAAATTGTAAATAGTAAAATGAATATTATACATAGTATATCCTTCACGGGGACTCATGTTGATGGAATTTCACTTATTTCGATGACATTTTAATGATTTTGAAATAAAAAATTGCGTCTGGCACCTATTTAACAACGAAAAAAACGTCTTGCAATAAAAAAATTATGTCTCATGGATCTATCTAAAGGCAAAAGATTAAAAATTACGCGTTAAAAAATGACTTTAAATTAAGGATATTTTCCTGTGCAGATAAGATGCGCACTAATAAACGCAACCACTGCGACCAGCCAGACAGCCCGGACTCTAACTGAAATAGCAAGAGGAACAGTATATCAAAGAACCAACTATACTAAAATGCTCTCTTGTCAACGTTGGTAGCTCCTATACGATCTTGTGATTGAAACAGTACCTACGTATTTAGAAAGTAAATATGAGTGCCTATCATCTTTAAGCTATAAAACCTATCCATTGAAAGTAACTTCCGTACTTCAGATTGTAAAATGCCTTAACATAAAATTATCCGTGTTATAACATTAAAATAAGAATCTTGCAAACGCCCACTGGTTTCCAACTTGTTCTCTACAAGGGATTAACCGAATCATAAAGGTAAAATGACATTAAAATTTTCCTTATTTACATAATTACGTATAACAAAACCCGTTTTCCGCTTGAGCGCTTTAATAATGTTTCGGTGTAGTAGATACCTATGTGTGATATGTCTTCAAGCTACAACTGTTCAAAAAGATTTTTCGATATTCGATGCGATCTCAAAAGGGAACCAACATTAGTATGTGTGTTATTTAAACAATTATATTAATTATCGCATTAGACTACAGGCCGGTATATAAAAAAAATATGGGTCATTTGAACCACCAGGTGACCTATCTAGAACGATAGAAGAGCATAAAATAATAAGATTCAGCACTATGCCGTCACTTGTAAGCTGTCCAACTGAGTGCAGATGAGAATTCGAAAGTACAGGTAGACTCGGTAAATTTTGGTTATATATTTTTGTACGGCATTCTTAACCACCGATAGATCCATTAAAAATAATAAGAAAACGCACAGTGCCGTATAAAAATGGTGGTCCACAAAGTCAGAATTTTTTATTTATTTTCCGAGAATTTCAGGGGTAAATTTGGTCATTTGATTATGTACGGCATCTGTGTCATACTATTTCAATACTGCTTTTAATCCATTATTCCGCAACGCCGGCGCCGTACAAAAATCATGGGGACAAGGGGAAAAAATCGAGAGTTGCAATCCCCTCTCTTTCCCCACTCCAGGGGGTGATTTGACACAGTACGGCTTCGGTTCCAAAACATTATCTAGCACTCAAAAGTACTATTAAAAGCAATGCCGTCAAAAATGATTGTTCTTTTAAATGTATACCAATAATCATCTTAATTTCATCGTATTCTTGATATTAAGAGCTGTAAGGTCATTTGACCCTGTACGGGAACTTTTTTTTAACATGATATTGTAAAATTCAATTGTTATATTATAGTATTGCCGTTCAAAAGAAACCGTTCTAAAAAAAGTTATAGAGAAATGCAAAAACTGAAATTTTGTAAAAGTTTAAACATCGTAGATTAATGAAATATAATAGTTTTCTACATTTTATTCCTTGTTTTAAATAGTATTAACATAGATAAATTAGGAAAAAATGAGGCCGTACATTTTTGTGCAGACCACATCTTTTAGGCTGATGAAAGCGACGCTACAATTTTAAGGCCATCTGATACAGTACGGCATTAACATATTTTTACCCAACTACGGCAAAGCAAAAGGAGGGTTATGATTTTGACAGGCCATGTATGTATGTTCATTTCATCTGTTCCCTCGTAACTTCTAAACTACTTATCAGCCCCTTTAGCCAAACGTCAAAACGCAATGGAATAGAATCCGCTAGCGATACTAATTGTCATAAGCGTACGATATTTCGCTAAGGATTTGTTCACCCTACCAACGACGAAGACGACCACAAACAAAATTTTCATCCAGTCGCAATTTAAAAAAATTGTGAAAAACACACTTAAAAATAAAATATTAAAATTTCCTGTCGTTCTGGTGATTGAATTTTTTTTTTGAGAATAATGAATGAAAACATAGATTTTTCGTAGAAACGGTGGCTCCTAGAAAAAAATGTATTGGAAGTTTTTTATAGATAATTTTATGATCTACAATTTTGGTCCCAGGTAATTATACGATTAACTTACCGTCTCGGCGAAAATCGCAAAAAACCTATTTTTTTATTAATTGACCTCGAAATTTTTTTCTTTTCGAGTACCAGTATGTCGGGAAATTTTAATATTTTATTTTGAACGAATTTTGTCTGGATGGGAATTTTGGTCGTTGTCGTCGTCGTCGTTGGTAGTGTGACCGAAACATTACTAAAATGTCATGAGCATATGTCAATAATTAGCGATAGCAGTTTCTATTCCTTAGCGTTTATTCTATTCTCTGCCATTAGTCTCGGCCTGCAGAATTCGACAAATGACATATCATTAGAAGCGTCTGAATTGTCCGCTGGATAACCAGCGACCAGCTAGCCTATCAAGGCTATATGGGGTTTCACAAAATGTAATATGGCGCCCTCTAGCGGACAAAACATACAGAGTAAAAAAATAAAGTTAAGATAAATATGCCGTGTTTGGTATCATTTGAAAGCGCTTTACTTGTACATTTTGAATATGTATATATTACTAGCATTTGCTTGTGACTTTACCTGTATTCATGGGCTGATTGCATATAATTCACATCTTTTCGTTCATAGCTTCTTTATAAGTTCATCAATTTTACGGAGTCCATTCCACCTGGCTTCGACTTTCCAAGGTGTGTCCGTGTCGATAACTAACCACCGCGAGCTTCTTGGTATCACCTTAACGCCTACTCTGAACTTTGGTTCCTTCATAGAATCAAAAGCCCAAGTAGCCTCAAAAAAGCTTGGAATTCTGGCGAAGGTGAGACAGTATTTCAGCCCATGGTCTTGGCAGAATACGTTCTCACTCTGCGTCACTGTGCGTTTTCTTATTATTTTTAATGGATCTATCGGTGGTTAAGAATGCCGTACAAAAATATATGACCAAAATTTACCGAGTCTACCTGTACTTTCGAATTCTCATCTGCACTCAGTTGGACAGCTTACAAGTGACGGCATAGTGCTGAATCTTATTATTTTATGCTCTTCTATCGTTCTAGATAGGTCACCTGGTGGTTCAAATGACCCATATTTTTTTATATACCGGCCTGTAGTCTACATGTCCAATACCACGTATTTAATTTACGAGGCAGTGTCAAATAGCGTAGTTAGAAGTTTTAGTTTTATTTTTACAAAGCATTTATCTCAATGAAACCACATGAAGCCGACAGAATGGATTATTTATTCCAGCAAAGTCAAGGTTGTCGACCGCAAAGTTATATTGTAATGCAAATAGCATTTGATAATGCTCACATTGTCTAAGATTTAATTTATTATCCAAACACATAAACATTAAGATAAAAATAGTAGGTGTGATAAAAATATTTTTTCTTGCAAGTACTTATTACATATACCTACATAGTATTATAATATTATAATAATCCTCGTTTCTAAGGATATACTCGAACAATTTACCAAATATTTAATAATATGATCATTCGATAGCGATAATCGATTTTTATCATTAAGTATATTATGACGAAAAAAAAGGTTTGTAGGACAAAATACAATGAATTACTTAATGCAAAAAATAAGCTTGTAGTTATGGTTTTTTATTATAAATAAGGAATGAAATAAAAATATATTCTTTTTATCGATAATTTATGTATAAGGTACCACAAATTGATAAGATATTTGATTGATCGATGGTACATTATATTTATTGTTTATCAGTTCACTATAATTGTATTAAGCTTTCATTCACTATTCAATTGAGCAAAATAGTAGAATACTTCAAAGATAAAGAATAGAGATATCGGAAAATATTGCTAAAGGACAGAAATCAATAGAGTATTAAACTTCTTAATAAGCCCCGTTAGTAGGAAGCACGTGATGGCCTTTCCTTTATACTGCTGCAGCTGTTATCACTTATCATGCTATCTACTTAGAACGTCTATCGTACTTAGATCACGTAAACGATAAAAAATATATATTCTTATCTGATATTATCACTGCATCATCACTACATAGTATAAAACAAAGTCGCTTTCTCTGTCCCTATGTCCCTATGTCCCTTTGTACGCTTAAATCTTTGAAACTACGCAACGGATTTTGATGCGGTTTTTTTTAATAGATAGAGTGATTCAAGAGGAAGGTTTATATGTATAATAACATCCATTAAATAGTGGAGAAGTACTGTTATTTTTGAGGTTTCTAATGTGATGTCGTAAATAATTACATTTTTTCCGCTTACATTGCAAACGCTGGCTGAACCCTACGAGTTTTATCAAAATAATGTACTAAGTATTGTACACATTGAAAAGGTCTACAGAAAAGTCCGTGATGGTATATGTCTATCTCTTATGCATAACCCACAATAACTTTTTTTTGTCATTTACTTTTTACGACAAATAATGGCTAATTTTCGAAGCGATTTTAACCAATACAGCATTAATCCTTAACCAATTAAATACCTTGAATACATTGTTCATTTAATATAGATCTATATGGCCCTTTACACCGTATGATTTAAGTGAATATTTTCGAAGATATTACAGATTTAAAAATTGCGGGACGTAGCGTTTGCGGCGGTACCGGCCGGCCGCACGGCTATATATTTTATACCCGTGCGAAGCCGGAGCGGGCCGCTATGTTTTTAGAGGTATATACAAAGTTCACAGTTTTTCTGTAGTATTTAGTATTAGTAATGCACCCGTGCGAAGCCGAGGCGGGTCGCTATAGTCTCTAATAAAGTAATTGGTCATAAACCAATTTGTACCTACATTTCATTATTTTATTTTTAAACATCGTTCATGAAGAAACTAAAGATACTTACACAAAAAATTAACTCTATTGAAAAATTACCATCTTCAACTATATTGTGTGTATATTTCGCGTATTAAATCGCAAATTAAGATTCCAAATTCCAATTGCACACTTCAATAGATTTAAGATAAATTCTTATAATCGAGTGTGTAAATAGAAAAACCTTCAGAGACCATTAATTGCGTGGGTATTCAGAGTAAACGTTCAAATCCATGACGAGCATCCCTCGAGAGTTTATCGAACATCCCACGTAATATAGAGTTTCACTCAGGGGAATTAGGCTTAGTTTGCAAAATCATTTCATTATAATTGCTTATTATAACTAAATTCTAAATTTTATTTATTATCTTTGAATTTATCATTCATGTAAATAAAGAATAATGTGAGCCCAAGCAAGTATCCTTGCGGCACCCCTAATATATTTAATAATAATATATTTATTTGAATTCATACATTCAACTAAATGGTCCTATTTAAATCTAATCTAAATTAATATTATAAAGCAGAAGAGTTTGTTTGTTTGAACGCGCTAATCTCAAGAACTACTAGTCCGATTTGAAAAATTCTAGATAGCCCATTTATCGAGGAAGGCTATAGGCTATAAATCATCACGCTAGTCGCTAAGACCAACAGTAGCGGAGCAATGTGGGTGAATCCGCGAAGCACAGCTAGTAAAGTATAAATAAGAGGATTATTTATTATGCAAACGATTTTTGTAACGTTAATTCATTAGACGTAGATTTTATGTAAGTATGTCTCATTGTTTTGCATTTAGGTTTTATTTCCAGCTCAATTATATTCATTGAAATCTATCAAGGATTTCCAATCTCGTTTTTCAAACAGACCTCCGTTTGTTCTTCTGAGTGCTATTACATGCATTATTCATTTAGAACGTTTGCTATCTCGTCTCGGTTGTCAGGGTCTTTTATCGGACCCCACTCAAGCTTCTAATGACCTACTGAAATAATGGCAATGACTTGGATATTATCTTACATTGCGTACGTTCTTTTAGCAATATAGGCTTAAGTTACGATACCCATATCAATGGCAAGATATAAATATCATAAGCCATTATCAAATTTTTCGAGCAGTAATACCTAATTAATCTTAGTGTGCGTCCACACTGAATGCGCGGTGGCGGCGGCCTAGGCGGGCGCGACGAGCGGGCGCTCGCGGTGGCCACACCGACGCGCGCGGCGCGAGCTCAAGTAGCGGTTCGACGTTTTTCGGGTGTTGCAAACTTTGGACGATTTGTTATTTTTACTGGACAGTCCGATTTTGAGATGAGATCATTATAGAAGTTGTACACGAAATAAATAAAACAGAGGAATAACGGGTGAATCTTATATGAAGAATTGAGATTATACCCTACAAAATTACTGTGGTGTATACAGGGTGTCCCACTGTTGGTATACTAAGCTCAAAGCAGGTTATAAGTTTTGCATACGCTGAGTACGTAAAAAATACTTATAAAATTCCAGACGCATTTTTTTTTCAAATAGATGAATTCTTAAAACTCTATGTGTACACCCATAACAAGCAACCCGCCCAACTTTGCCACCAGCACGTGAGCCATTGTTTAAGATTATGTTTTCATAGACAAAATGCTCGCATTAGAGAAGCGGTATATGCCGGCTGCGCGAAGCTAGAGATGAAAACATGGATTTTCAGGAAAAATTTAGCAAAAAATTTTTGACGTAATTTTGTTTTTTAAGTATTTTTTACGTGATCAGTGTATGCAAAACTACAAGTCCCTTCGCGCTTAGTATACCAACAGTGGGACACCCTGTATAAGTGTTTTAGATTGAATCGCACTTATAAATAAAGAAGTTTCACTTCAACAATTAAGTATTTACCGCTATTTTACGAAAAGCAATAAAGGATATAATATAAGAAGTCGAGCGACAAGACCGAACTGGTTTGATACCCCCGCCGTCCGCGCATTGGGTCGCTTGCTGACTAGGCCCGTAGTGTGGCCAGAACGCGCGGATAGGAGAGTTTGAAAACTACGCGCGCTGGCTCGCTCATTACCGTCTAACTAGGCTTCCGCCATAGTCATTTCAATGTGGACGCAAAGGCGCGTTTCATACGTTTGATATTTCGCGCCCGCCGTCGCAACCGCGCTAGGCTCGCAGTGTGGACCTGCACTTAGATATAATATGTCAATATCGCACGTTATTATGTAATATTTATCGAGAACTATCGCTATGCTCCTGGATTAGTAACAATATAATTATAGTTTTCTTACAAATTGAAATTATTCACGTATTACAAAAGTGCTGTATTCTCTTTTTAAAGGAGAAATACAAAAACATATTTCGTTCGTTTTTTTATACATTCTATTTTATTCTTACGTAGTACATTATAACTTATAGCGGAAATGTTGACGAATTTATTTATAGTCTATACAATCAAGATACAATAATGGAATAGTGGGATCGTTCGCGATAGGCATATCTAACATGGTTATGATGTCACTAGTATTAAGTATAGTTATAAATACAAATGATACAAGTGTACGATGTTTTTATAAACTTCTGAAGACCGCGGAACCTAAGTATTTGTTTTACTACAAATCTAAAGCTTTTTCCCACGATAATTACTTCAGAAAACTCGATGAAGAATTTGAATTTAAGTATGATCGAATGAAAGGGAAAATAAAAGAGTAGGTTCTTTATTGTAATGAATATAGAAGACCAAATACCAAAATATGGAACAAGATGACATTTTTAATGTTAAAGTTTTAGATTTAAAACTAGTTTATTACTAAGCTTTGTTTTTAGACTAAACAATTAATCAATAAATCTTGTACAAGTATGTTAGACAATAAAAATGTTAATGAGATATTTATTTCACGTACTTTCAGGAATTTGCCGCGTGCGATATGGATCGCTATGCCGATGGTGACTATTATCTACGTAATGGCAAACTTGGCCTACTTCGCCGTTGTCTCCAAAATGGAAATGATGTCAAACTCCGCGGTGGCTGTGGTACGTGATAGTATGAGATTATCGGAAATAAATCATTTTTATGTTATCTCTTAAGGCCGTTGCTAGCTAGATAATTTTTAATCGTTATTTTTGCATTTGAAATGAGTTATTATAGGATATTGATAGCGTATCACTTACTTCATAGTAAGCACTAAGCACATAGTAGTTGTTATGAATACTTTGCTGTCTTATTGTTGCTAGGCGCAACAATCAATTGGAATTATTATGCACTGCATTTGATCAATTTAGGACTCTGTTATCGTTTTCGTTGTGGTATTCCGAGCTAAATAATAGGTACGTATACGTATCAGAATTCTATCGAGAGAAATGTGTACTATTCATAACGTGTAGGTACCAAAATTAAACTCATTTCTTTGCTGTTGATAAACTTATTTTACATCCTGGCATTCAATATCCAAATTTATTAAAATTAATTTAAAAAAATAATAATAATAACAAGATGCGATGACATTGCCAAGGGTGATCTTACATTATTCATTAAACTCGATCCGGTCTGGCTTATTATTACTCGTCATATTTTGCATGCACCTTTTGTAAGTTTAGACCGGTTTCACAGCTTCCTTTTCCTTTTCTGATAAGTTCTGTTATTCGGTTGAATATATTGTTGAAATATTTTATCAAAATCTATGTCAAAGATTTATATAGACTATCAGACATCAATGACTATGAGCAAGTCAAGATTTTCAAAGATAACTTGATCGATTTTAAAATTTATTTTACTGTTGGAAAGCATTCTTTACCCAGCACAGGTCCTTCCGATCGAAGCCGGGGCAAGCTAGATAAAATTATAAATAAATAAATACGATTTCCAGGTATTCGGTGACCGTTTATTCGGTGCATGGAGCTGGTTGATCCCCGTGTTCGTAGCTCTGTCCACATTCGGCGGTGTAAACGGAGTGTTGTTCACATCAGCGCGACTGTTCGCGACGGGCGCGCAAGAGGGACACATGCCCGCGTTCTTCTCGCTCTTTCACATTGATAAGCAAACGCCTATACCGTCGCTCGTGTTTACGGTACGTATTTGAAATTGGAACACTTTTTGAATCGAAATTTTTGTGTCCCAATTTAAGTTTACGCGCGGTTGCCAGTAGTTATTCGATTACTTCTACTAGTGCGATGTAGACGATGATTACTTTCTGATTTATATACTTTTTTACAGTTATGAAAGTGTGGGTCAATGGCCTGAGTTTAAAATGACGTTACAGTAAATAGTAATTGATAAATCATTGCATACCGACCTATGTTAAAATAATTTAGATTTTTTTCTAATAATTTAGAATTTTTTAATAGAACTTTACACAGTTTCGGATGTTCACCTTGTGTAAAATAGAAAAAAATTAAATATGATTATTATTATTTTCAGTGTTTCTTCTCACTGCTCATGTTGACAACGAGCAACGTGTTCGACCTTATCAACTATTTCTCTCAAACTCTATGGTTGTCTGTGGGCGCTTCCGTCGTTGGGATGCTCTGGCTTCGAAGGACCAAACCGGACATGCCTCGACCAATCAAAGTCAATCTAGCTATTCCTTATGTTTTCCTCGTTGCTATAGCGTGTCTCGTCTTCATTCCAGCCTTCACTCAACCCATGGACACGGCTATAGGTCTTGGAATTCTTCTCTCTGGCATCCCGGTATATTATCTATGCGTCAAATGGCAGAACAAACCCAACAGCTACCATAGATTCTCAGGTTGTGTACTAAGGTTCCTACAGAAGCTCTGCTCGTGCATTTACGTAGACTCGTTAGAGAAATTATCCAATGCAAATTGAACGGTTTCAAAGTAACGATAAAATTGTTTAATCGGATACTTGTTGCCTACATTTTTTATTTTAATTCAAACATTGAATAAAAATTTATTGATGGTCACAAGCTCCCATCATTTAAGATCACATTTATATAAAATGTTGTTTGAATAAATAAAGTTTGTTCGTGTAAAGTAACTATTCGATTCAATCAGTTTTATCTTATAGTGTATGAAAATAACACGTTTATTTATATCGACTATAAGTTATTGCTACAAGAATAAATGTAAATGGACCAATATTTACCTTATAATATAGTTATGTACTCTGATATTAAAGACATTGTGACGAATTTAAAACGTTATTTATTTTATAATATAACCTCCGTGTACACTGTACAATCTTCCATTTTAAGCAGTTTTTTTTTTTGTTAAAAATTACAACATCATTATTAGCCGATAAAAACAAAAAATATATATTAAGTAATAGACATTGTTCATGTAAGTAAATTCTTGTAATGTTAGTAAATTTCGTTTGATATTCGTTACATAGTCTTTTATGTCTATATACTGCTTATATGGAAGTATTTTAGCCATTGGATGTTTAGTAAATATAAATAATATTGTAGGTATTGACAAACATAATATAAACTGGATACCACAATATTATAATGTGTTATATTTATCATAAAATGGGTATTTTATACACAATCCCATAAAGATAAGAGTACCTACGTCAAATAATTAATTTAAAGTAATTGATGGCAATAATATCGCAGTTTAGACATATTTGTTAAATAAAATGGCTTTTTACAAAACAATTTTGAAGTAATATTGTGAAAAATGTTAATTTATATGCTCACAATGACTTAAGTATTTTATAGCACTTTAAATTATTAAACATGGTATAATTTACACAAAAAATAGATTCTCATATAAATTTTATTACATGCCGAGCTTTTGCATGCGTTTATGGCCAACATAAGCTAACAAATAGTATTATTATATAACATTTTACATGGTACTTACACTATTATATTATAATTTAAAGAACTTGAATGAATACAAACTGAGAACTTTTTTACATTTTATTAGGAAAATCTTTTAACTCGTTTTGTATATTGAATTTACCTATGTACCTATTGACTTGAATTGCCATCCTAGATATTTTTAGATCAATATATTATGTTTATGTAAAGATATCTAAAATTATATATAATGGGTATAGCTGATATATACTTATGTAAAACTTTTCATAGGTACTATAAAAAATAATATATTAAGTAGGACCGGCTATATAAAGGTCAATAATATACTTACTTTATTGTACAAAATACATAGTTTAAAAATAAATCATATCGTGAAAGAATGTATTATTGTTGCTGTCCATTTTAACCAATAGTAAGATGCAATTTTAAGCATTGGACTGAATATTTAAATTTTTAATACTCATTATTTAAACAACGATTTACACAGTTTCATATTGTGCAGTCTGCTGATAATATTTTTAATACGATATAGAAAATCTGGTATTATTAGAACATAAAAAGGTAATCTAAAATATATTGTGCTTATTTATTTCCACAGACCATAGAGTAAACTAAATGTAAGATGATAAGTGCACCGTTCATGCCATTACGATTACAAAATATGGATTCCTGTCGGAAACTAGTCTTAATAACATAATATAACAGAGCAGAACATTTCGGGACTCGAGTCTCGTAATGAAACAACCAAAATGATTTTAGACGGTGGTTCCCTTGCAACCAACTTGCAACATTACTGACAGATGACAGATATACATGAACCTAGTTTAATACTTATTATGTGGTCTGTGGAATTTTGGATGTTGACTACATACATCCTATTTATCAATATTATATTATGACTATAAAAAAAATTGTATTTAATGAATATGTATGACATGTTATAAATATAAAACTCGAACTGAAAAACAAAATCTTTTATTATTTGGTTTATTTATGAAATCATACGCTATTTGCTGATATCTAATCCTATAGAAATAATTTTTGACGTGACAACGTCTTAAATTAGGTTGCGACTGGGAGTCACTTATGAAAAAGTGTAACGCTCGGTAACGTTACGATGAGTCACCGAACGAGAGAGAGGCCCGCGGTCTGCCGCGCGCGCAGCACATAAATATTCTACCGAGAAAAAGACGTTGTCACGTAAAATCTTCGCCCGTAAAACCGACTTTACAGGCAACCATTTTTTTATACATAATATATACTATACAAGTTGTTCTTACCAAAAACTGTTGATTACATTCTTATTTACTTACTAGGATTACTAGGATGTATTTTCCAACCATTGTTATCTCAATATTTTATCAAAAAATAGGTATATAAGTGAGCTTTTTTCTCAGATTTAATAAAAGGTACACACGTGGTACACACCTATTAAATATTAATGTTATTGAAATTGAACTATTTTTATTTTCATACATCATTTTATCATAATATAAAACCTTTTTAACCTTTATAAAAATTGGATTTATTTTTTAATTTCAATTTTAAGTACTTATCTATGGAAATAGTGACAAACGCGAAACACACGCAGTAAACAAGTACGAAAAGAATTTATCGTCAAGAACATATGCAATGCAATTTTTAAAGGTAAATTCTTTATTTAACAAATTCCAAGGGATAAGGCAGCTTCGAATATTTGCAGCTTTAAATGGACATCGCTGGAACCCGGATCCCGAATTTATGAAACAATTCGAAGGAGTAGCGATCTATCCAACACCTGAAATGGAAAAGTATGGTAAAGTAATCTGGAACGCAACAGTTAGGCCAATTGAAAGAAAACTGAAGAATATGGTGATTAACTTTGGTCCACAACACCCAGCTGCTCACGGCGTCTTACGACTAATTCTCGAACTGGATGGTGAACTGGTGTTACGAGCGGACCCTCACATTGGTTTTTTACATAGAGCTACTGAAAAGTTAATGGAGTCTAAGCATTACACTCAAAGTATACCATTCATGGATCGTCTCGACTACGTAAGTACGATGTCCAATGAAATAGCTTTTGTTTTGGCTGTGGAAAATTTACTCAATATAGAAGCCCCACCCAGAGCTCAGGCTATCCGGGTTCTCATGAGTGAACTTTCTAGAATCGCTAACCATCTGCTTAATATTTCTGGTACTATTCTTGATGCGGGTGGAATTACTCCATTTTTTTGGATGTGCGAGGAACGGGAAAAAATTTATGAACTATTTGAAAGAGTGTGTGGATCTCGTGTCCACAATGCTTATATGAGAGTTGGAGGAGTGTCTCAGGATCTTCCGATTGGATATCTTGACGACGTTCACGAGCTTTGTATGAAGATGGGTGAACGCTGCGATGAAACTGAAGATCTTTGCACAGAGAATAGATTATATTACGAACGTACTGCTGGAATCGGTGCTATGAGTGCCCACGAAGCAATGAGTTTGGGGTTCACCGGACCTATGTTGCGATGTACAGGTGTAAAGTGGGATTTAAGAATAGCACATCCATATATAAATTATGATTTGTATGACTTCGACGTGCCAGTTGGTACCTTCGGAGATAGTTATGATCGCCACCTTTTGCGATTAATGGAATTGCGTCAGTCATTAAGAATTATAAACCAAGTATTAGATTCCATTCCTGCGGGAGAAGTGAGGACGGATGATTCCAAGATCACGTTGCCTGCCAGAGCTGAAATGAAAACTTCTATGGAGTCGCTTATTCATCATTTTAAATTATGTTCTCAGGGATTTAATGTGCCCCCAGGTTCTACATATACTTCAATAGAGTGTCCAAAAGGAGAATTGGGTGTGTATATGGTTTCCGATGGCACGTCCAAACCTTATAGAGTATTTCTAAGACCTTGTTCCTATCTTCATTTAGCAGGATTAGCTGTTATGGGAAAGAGGATGATGCTGGCTGATATTTCAATTCTCATTGCTACCATAGATATAGTGTTTGGTGATATAGATCGTTAATAAATATTATACATAAATAATATATTTCTATTTGTTTGTTTGCTGCTTAACTATGTTAAGTCATTTGCATTCATTATATTTTATTTTTATACACAATAAAAATATAAAAAAAAAAGACGGGTTGCACTCCGGGAGTGCCGGCAGAAGTGAAAACTTGATTATTAACGTTGAGCATGTTTGATATTTTGGAATGGTATCCGTCTTACGCTTTTTCGATCAGGTCACGTGTCCTGACGCGAGTTTAAGATTTTATACCCATTACAGAAAAAGTGCTCAACGCCGCTAAAGAAGTTTTCACTTCAAAAAGACGGGTTGCACTCCGGGAGTGCCGGCAGAAGTGAAAACTTGATTATCAACGTTGAGCATGTTTGATATCCATCCGTCTTTCGCTTTTTCGATCAGGTCACGTGTCCTAACGCGAGTTTAAGATTTTATACCCAACGCCGCTAAAGAAGTTTTCACTTCAAAAATACTTTTTTAAAATTGATTGACATTTTTTTGGATTTCCGATAGAAAACCCTTTCCCAAGTTTCAAGACTATCTTCCAATTTTCATTCAATTCGGTACAGTGGTGTAGGACTCTAGGAGTACATCCGTATACACTGCATAATAATATATGGGTTTAGACGTGATGAAGACACAGTTAAGATGAAACGTGAAAACAGAAGTTAGGATTTATTTATAATTTAATTAATTAACGGTAGGTGACGGTAGATGATTAATGCTTTTAAAATCAGAATCTTTTAACACATTATTAATCTGTTGAACATTTTTGACAAACAAATAGGCTTAGATGACAGCTAAAGACTTAGGCTAATGCTAGGCGTCCATTAGAGGCGGATCGGGCCGGGCCGCATCGCAACGGGCCGTCTCTAATGGACGCGCTGTTTGCTCCTGCGTCCACCTGTACGGGGCGCGGCGGACCGCCTAGGCGGATTTTATCTAACAGACGCTCGCCGCTCACATCCGCCTGCCTGCGTCCACTAGACGGGTCGGGGCGGGCCGGGCCGCAGCGCACCGCCGGCAGAAATCCGCCTGCGAAGCGATATCCGCCAATGCGTTGCGGCCCGCCCCGGCCCGATCCGTCGCTAATGGACGATGTTTCATACAAAACATAGGCCGGCGTATTTTTGCGTTGCGATGCGGCCCGGCCCGATCCGCCTAGTGGACGCCAGCCATAAAGAGTAAAGACATTTATTTGACATTCGAACGAACGTCACAAGAGAGTCAGATGATTTTGTTGTTTTGGTCATTGTAATTTTGAATTTATATAGTTAATCAAAATATAAAATAGATAAATTAGTTATTCAACGTATTAATTTTGTTCGCAACAGTATATAATTGTGAAAAAATTACATGTCCGTTCCTAATTTTCATTGCAAATAATACTAATTGAAGATGTTAAAATTTGAAATTGTATCCTCTCGAACAGTGGAGGGTGTAGACAATGAAAAGAAGTTCGTAGCATACATGTTACAAGCGAGACAAGATTCGACCGAAGAAAGAATTTATGATCCTGAGCCAGCTAATGTGGAGAGACGCTACACCCACTTTTTGGACCTCTATAATGGTCTGAAAAAAGAATTTCCTGGTATGATGAACAACATATCTTTCCCGCGCAAGGTATGAGTCAGTATTTAGTAAACAAAGTCCTTTATTATCGCTTTCATGTATCTATTCAGTTAAACAGCCTATAACAACTTACTATTTGAAATCTCTGTCTCTACTTGAAATAAAGCTTAAAATTTATTATCATTGCTTTGTAAAATAAATATGTAGAACTATTTAATTAAGTATATATTTTAATAAGTTCCTCCTCTTACATGAACATTTATTGTTTTAGATAGTTGTTGGTAATTTTGATCCCAGCCTTATATCAACAAGATGTGAAGCGTTTGAGTTGCTTCTTAATGTGATAGCAAGTGAATCCAGACTAAGGGATTCAACACCAGTCATAGCATTCTTCCAGGATGTGGAGTTGAAACAAGCTAAACGACTGATCAGTGAAGAGAAATATGATCAAGCTTTGTCAGTATTGGAGATTAGTTTCAGACTATTAAATAAGGTAAGCATTCTTTATAATAATTACTGTATCCTATTTTAAAAATGATTCACTGTTCATTAGATTGATACATATAATGAGAAGAAAAAAATGTAGAATAGAGCTAATTATGTATTTAACACAATACAAGATTGTTCAACATTTAAATATGTTGAAATAATTGGAGATAATTCTTTGTTGTTTAAACTCATCCATTGTTATCATATTGCTTAATCTATAATGTTGTCAACCATTATCTGATGTTGCTTCAACTTGTATGATTATTTTTTTTTATCTGATGCCCTTGAAGTTATTTACACTATTGGTTTGTCACCTATACAGGGTGTAATCGATAAGTGTGCACAGGCAATTATTGCGTAACTATTACAGATATAAAACTGATATCGAAAGTACCCTAATGAGTAAAATGGCCATCATAAATTTTTAAAAATAAAACGAGAAATATCTAAAAATATAACTTTAAACCCTCCCATGCATTTAGTATGAGATATGAATATCCCATGTACATATTTTAATATGAAAGATTTTAGCTTTTTCTTTCTTTTTTTGTTTCTGCTTTAATTGCTTCGCAAATTTGAAGGGAAGTTCATTTAGAAACTGTAAATAGAGCTCCTCATTGAGGACATCACTTCGAAAATCTGCTATAAACTTTAAACTTTAAAACTTAAACTTTATTATTAAACTTTATTAAAAACTTTTTTGTACACATACAATAAAAATCTTACAAAATAACAATGAATACAAAATGTATGGGAAATAAAATGTATGGGAGCGTTTAATGTAACATTTTTTGGATATTTCTCGTTTTATTTTTAAAAATTTATTATGGCCATTTTACTCATTAGGTTAAGTACTTTCGATATCAGTTTAAAGTTTTTTGATATCTGTAATAGTTACGGAATAATCGCCTGTGCACACTTATCGATTACACCCTGTATGTTAATTTACAAAGTTTATTATCACATTAATGATTCAGACATTCTAAAAATTGTGCTGCATTGTGATTTCAAAACCATTCCATCCATTTATAATTTTCATAGGTATAGGTATATGCTCTCAATTTAAAGATACTGAGTTTGAATAAGCTCCTAAATACCATATTGCATAAGACTGGAAACCCTGCTTTCCTTGTGTGGTACCCACATAAAGGAAGACTATGTGCTAAATTGTATATTCAATATTATACTGACCTATCAGCTGCTTTTGTGTGAAAGTGTAACAAACATCTATATATTCAAACTTTCACATTTATAATATTAGTATCAAAGTTAAAATTAACTTTTCAGGTGTACACAGACAGATCGAGGGTGGTATTAAGTGTGCTATGTCGTATAGTAGCATGCGCGGGCTCTAGTGGTGGTGCGCTGGCTGGCCCAGTGGAGAAATGGGCACAACTCGCCCTGAGACGCTATGAAGCTGTCAGTGATTCGGAACTGCTACTCATATATGTGCCTCTTTTGCATACTTGTATCTCTATATGGTAAGGTTTTGTTTATTCTCATAATTGACAACATTTCAAAATTTTAAGCTACTTATTTTTTTATTTTAATGAAAACTAGATCAAAAATTACGATACACGTATTTTTTGCTTTTTCTAAATATGGAAGTTTTCATTCATCTTTTTGAGTTTTAAAATCATCTCATTCTAAAATGTCGTAAGCGCCAAATGACGTCATACATACGGAGGAATACATTTTTTCCTTTGCCACATACCTAGTTTAAATTAAAAAAAAATCTTGACAGTTGACATTTTGGCACATTTGTCACTTTGATTCGTCAAGCTTTGTAAATATTGTTACAGGTAAATTATCTTGGAGAAATTTTTGCGTTTGTAGTAGTGTATGGTCAGCAAATAAAAAAAAACAACATTTTATTTTTAGTTTTTATTATATATATATATATATATATATTTGGGATTTTAAATTAAACTATATGTGTTTCTCCTCTGAAAAAGATGAGACTTTATTTTAATATTTGCACATTTAACATACGTATAACTTTTACATTAACAATGTTACTAAAATGAAAAATTTACTAACCTGAAAAAGAAACGACATTTAAAGTTTAATTTACTAACTTTAGTACACAATTTAAACAGTTCCAAGATTCTCTTTTTAATTTTAATTCAAAACTCAAAAATCAAACATTTATTTATTCAATTAGACTTCTTCTAGAAGCACTTTTGAAACGTCATTAGGTACATATTTTTAACATTTACCACCGATTCGGAAAGCAGTATCTACGGAGAAGAACCGGCAAGAAACTCCATAGTTGCTCTTTTTAATCATGTCAGTTTTAATTTTACAAAACATATATGTAACATCATATTATATTATAGTAATATGCCAAAGAACTGTCCTGTGGTTTTTACGCGACAACCCTCCATGGGTTTTTATCGTCCATATATTCCTTAATACTGTAATAGGCTCTCTGAACTAATTTTTTATATAAGTTTTAAATTTAGACCAAATCGACCAAAAACAAAACCAATCAGAATTCTAATTTTGAAATTGAAATTTAGAATGCGCTCTGATTAAGAAAAAGAATGCGCCGGCTTGTACACAATATGATAATATATATATACTCTATGCATGTCTCCCATAAACAATATAAAGTTACAACACTTACACACAAATTAAACCCTTCAACAAATATTATAACAATAATAACAAATAATAACAACAATCAACAAATACAAAATTTAACAATTAAACTACGTAATAATTATAATTTTTGAATTAAATGTGTGCTTTATGTTCTAACGGTACCAAACGACTGCACGTGGCACCTGCGGACAGCGTAAACTGGTTTATTCTGGTTTTGTGCGTGTTTCCACTTTCCACTATCAAGTGACGATTTATTTATTTGTTTTGTTTCGTAATTATTATGGTCAAATATTAATTATGAAACAAATTATTATGGACACGATATTTTATTGTTTCACGGTAGTCGCCTTGTCGTTTGCTCAAGTACGTGAAATTGAATGATATATTTTTTTTTATAAAGTCAAAACCATTTTCTTTCAAATAAAAACTTGTTTTTATTGAAAACAAAAGTGTTGCTAGGAATAAGTATAAAATTAAATAGTAATGTTAGGATATCGAAACATTTTTGTATAGGCCAGAACGATATAGTGGAAACGCGCTCTAAGATCTGAGTAATATACACACCACTACATATGCAAAAATTTCTCCAAGCTAATTTACCTGTAGGTATTTGTTATTTGTTGATCCAAATTTTAAACAAAAGAAACTTATTCACAAGTACTGATGATGATGCCTTTATGCAGGATTTGTTAAGGGGTGCTGAAAATTTCTGGGAAACAAATATACTATCCCAAAAACGTTGAAAAGTGTTAAATAAATACAACTTTTAGTAAGTAAACAAAGTCTTTTATTTCAAGAAAATTATGAACACTATAGGCACTATTATAATATATAAAGCTACACTACCACTGACTCACTCACTGACATCGGGTTTCTCGGAAACTACGGGGAAAGTTGGGGGGATTTCGACGTGGACGTGTAGAGGTGCTCCCAGTGACCACCGGAAAAATATTGACATCTCCAACACCCTGGACAAGAGAGTGGACCCCTGGAGGTGCGCAAAAACGGTGGTACCTGGAGGGGGGGTGTCTGAACAAAAAATGCTCGGAACTGGTGGCGATTACCAGGGGGGGTGGAAAAATGGGGATTTTCGCGAAAACAAGATGGCCGCCGTACTTTGCCAAAATCGCCGTTTATGAATCCTTACGTCTCAAATTTGGCACACGTGCTCTGTTCGAACCGGCGAATCGATCGGTGCCCCGTTCGAGTGGCTCCGGGCCCCCGTTTCCGACTTCCATACAACGTAAAATCCAACGGCCCGCGGAAACGGTGCGAGTTGGGTGGGGGGTCCGGGAACTAAAAATGATCACCACCCTGGGACGCTACCAGGGAGCCATAGTGGGTCGCTCGATTTTGGAATTTTTCCATTTTTGGCGCAAACATAAAAACGTAAATTTAGACGAGGTGGCGCAACGGAGAAATTCACCAATGATGCATTCGTACTCGCCCAGCTCCCAGGATATCCAGAAAAATACGAAATCTTAAACTTTCCCTCATCTCGCGAAGACGGTCAACGGCCCGCGCAAACGGTAGCAGCTACATCTGGGGTGCTCGAACTAAACTTGGAGTAGACCTTGAGCAATTACCACAGAAAGTGAAAAAAATTCAAAATGGCGGAAAAATGGCCGCCGCCATACAAATTTCTAAAACGGCCATCGCTGGTCCGATCGCGCTGAAACTTGGCACAGGGGCTTTAATCGAGACGCACATTAAGTTGGCATACTCATAATCGAGTTTCCACCGCTGGTTTCCGAGTTTCATACAACGCAAAATTCGACGGCTCTCCGAAACGGCGCAAGATAGCTTGGGGGTGTAGAACTAAAAAATGATCAAGAAGATGGGGTGCTACCAGGGCAATCGAGAAATTTTAAATTGGACGCAATTTTTTTTTTTCAAAAATGGCCAATTTTTCAAAGCAAGATGGTGGCGCCGGTTATTTCACGATCGGTCTGAAAATTAACTTTTGTGCTCTTATCGGCCATATTTACAAAACTGCATACTCAGAATTTCTCTCCGACCCCCGGTTTCCATTTTCCATACATCACGATATTCGACGGCTCTCCGAAACGGCGCCAAATAGGTGGGGGGTGTAGAACTAAAAAATGATCAGGAAGATGGGGCACTACCAGGGCAATGGAGAAATTTCAAATTGAACGCAATTTTTTTTTTTCAAAAATGGCCGATTTTTCGAGGCAAGATGGTGGCGCCGGTTATTTCACGATCGGTCTGAAAATTGACTTTTGTGCTCTTATCGGCCATATTTACAAAACTGCATACTCAGAATCTCTCTCCGACCCCTGGTTTCCATTTTCCATACATCACGAAATTCAACGGCTCTCTGAACCGGTGGCACTTAGGTCGGGGTCGCCGAAGTAAAAAATGCTTCAAAACCTGGTCCGCTTCCAGGCACATAAAAATTTTTGGTAAAAAGCGAAATTTTTTTTTCGAAAATTTTGTATGGACATTTCCATAGTAGGAAGGGATATTGAATAGCAACGGCAAAAGACGGCGCCGCGGGCTGCTTGCTGCCTGCGCACGGCGCAACCGCGAAGGTCGACAGCCTCCCGGAGTAGAAAATATTTGAATGCGGTATTTATAAACATTTCCGACTGACTGTTGAATCGCTGTTAGCAGATACTTAATAACAAATGGATAGGGAATTATAATACATTTTCAAATGACTGAAGATTATTGCCCTGGGACGCGCCGCGGGCTGCTTGCAATTGCTTCTAAGGAACGATGTTATAATAATATGTATAGCCTATATAATGTTGATCCGACCTTTTCATAATATTTATTCAAAATTTGGAAGTTAATCAATGCAGTACTGTTTGCGTCTAGCTCGGGGTAGCGTATTTTCTTCTTCGATTATTAATTTGTAGATCACGCCCCAAGTGTTATAAAAATATTCAGTATATTTTCCTACGTTTTTTTTATGTATAGATTTTATTTAAGTTGTATGTTATTCGTTTTTTGTTATTTTGATTTTGTATAAATTTATATTTTATACCTATAGATTTTCTTTAAAAATGAAAAAATGTGTTACCATTAGTTGAATAATATAGTCATTTTAATAAAATAATTTTAGTTTCAATTATTGTTGTTTTATTCGCAATTCAAAAATAATTATTAATATTGATTTTATGAAACTTAATATAATTAATCTATGTAGATTGTAGATAGCTGTTTTATTATTGAAATAATTAAAGTTTTGATTAGATAAATTGCCTACCATCTACTACACAAGATAATGTTTAGTACTTACCTACTTAAAATTAGCTTTTTCTTATGCCATTTAATTAATGATCATGAATCATTTTTCACATGTTCGATTCAAAAACACAGTGTATGAAGAACTTAACAAATTAAAAAATTCTACTATGTAAGATGAAATGATGGCGATGTAACATTATATTATTTTATACCTAACTATATTTTTTATAATAAACGTAGGTATTAATAATAAAGGTAGGTAGGCTTCGTAACACCTAATTCAGTAGGTACATAAATTAAAAAAGGCACTATACCTTATCATATAAAAATTAAAAAGAGAAAGAGAATTTTAAAATGATAGAATCAAAAAAACAGCACTGATGAATGAATAAATGAAAATTAAACTAAAGATTTTAACTAATTAATATTAATAGTCCTAACTATTTAAATTGTTGGCTTGCAGCTAAATTACTAAAATACCTAAAGGATTAGAAATATTGAGAAAACAACTTCAATAAAAAATCAACAAAATTCAATTTAATGTAACTAGATAATGAAAAATAACGATAACAAACTATTTGTTAATTTCGAGGTTTTACATACCGAATCAGCTACACTCGACAGGGGGACTTGTTTATATAATTCAGTTTTTTGTTAGTTTATAAACAAGACAAGAGGTAACCATTTTTATTCAAGTAGGTATATGAATATATTCAATGAAATTAAAACACATTATTTAGGTATCTTATTTTGTATTGTAGGTATCTTTTAAAAACACGTTTTGCAAATTTCGAGATCATTATAAAGCATTTGAATGCCATAAAACCAAAAATATAAATTCAACAAAAAAGGTCGTGTTCCATCGTTACAATATTGTATTCACTGAAAAGTGCTTCATATTGGTTGAAATGGTTGTTAATCATCTCAATAGATGGCGCGCGGTGTGTCCCTTCAGACACATAAAACTGAAAGAATAGAATAAATTCGATCACTCGGGCGGGTCACGAGTGGCTGAGTTAGTGAGGCATCCGCCCCGGAATGGCGCGAAGGATGCGGGTTCGAGTCCCGCCTCGTGATCGAATTTTTTCTATTCTTTATAAATTTATAATTTCGAGATCATTTTTTCATTACTTAAATAATTTCAATCTTCTATTTTCATTATTGCTTCTGTTAAAAAAATCGCTTTCTATATCGAAGTCGTTCAAAACTGAAAGAGAAATTAGTGATATTTAAATTTTGTATTATACTGTATAATATATTTAAAGACAAGTAATTTATCGGCTGGGATCTTAGAGACTGGGCTGCTCGAAAACTGAGCATTGACTTATTCATTTTTTCTTATATTTCGTTTTTTTATACTTTTGAATAAGAAAAATACATAGTATAATATGATTAATGAATATATCGATCAAATTATGAAGTACCTACATGGTGTAAGATTTTCAAACATTTGATTATTTTTTCAATTATTTATAATATTATTATTTCAATTCCATAATACTCGGGTACCACCAGAAGGACGGTACCCGGATCTTTGGAAGGCTTACGTGGGGACACGGATCCAACACGCAGAGGCCCTTTCGAGAATTTTAATGTGTTGTGGGACACCAGCCGCAGCCTGCCCATGACTGCACTATAGAGATACAGCCCTAGGCAGTCCGCGGCCGATGTAGGACTATTGCAGGGTATGGAAATTTAATAATTGGGCTATGGATTGGGATGCTAAATGGACTGGTACTGGGGACTATGGGAAACTATGGCACCTGCCTTTCTACTAAAAGAAAGTAAAAATATGTTGGCAGGTGGTGACTCGCCCTCTCACTGTATGGGCCCCCGAAATAAGTCGCTGCAATAGTGCGACAAGGGGGCAACATATTGTGAGCAGCTAAGGGTGGAGAGGCGTCCCTGGACTTTAAACGACGATCACGCGCTCCCTGAGGGTCCAGCATCACGTGCCCACTCGCCACTTATGATTCGCATCCACCCTTCGAGCTAAAAGCTCTCGCGACTCCACTCTGGCCGGCCGGTGAAGGCAAGCCAGAGGTGGGGGTCCTGTCCTCGTCAGGCTTCACTCCGACCAGCCGGTGAAGGCAAGCCGGAGATGAAGACAGGGGCCTCCCCCGGGAGCACTCGGTTCCCGCGGGGTCGCTACTCCCCGACACCTCGCCACAAGGTGTCCTGCGGGTTGACTGATTGCACGGGTGGAATATCTATTGTCACGTAGACAATAGATATTCCAACCGTGGGCGATGGGGTCGTCACATCCCTACGCCCTTATTTCAATTATTATTAAAACTACGTTAAAAAATTGGTTGTTTGTAAAGTAGGTTTACGATCGAGATGTTTACGTGATAACGTCTTATTGGTGTCAGCGCTCGAGATGAGACGGGAGATCGGTCTGTCTCTCTCTCGTTATACCTGCGATCGCGCTCGTGAGGTTTTGGTGTGACACAAGTTTCTGAACATGTCACCCGATTAAAACGATTTTAAAAACGTTATCACGTTAAAAACCGACTTCAAAAACGGAAAAGTAGGTTCTTATTTTTAGTGCCGAAAGCATAATGAATTTGATTTTAAACGAAGCTACTAAAAAGACTGAAGTTTTCAATACGTAATAATATACACATCTTCACACATTTATTGAGTTAATGAGCCAATCGTTCACGCTTTATAAGCGTAGGACTTACACCAAGAGTAGTGTAGTTTTTGTATCGAAAATAACCAATTTTTTGTATTGCGAATAATGTAATTGAATTGCAAGTAGGTAGTTCTTGTATCAAAAAATAGCGTAGTTTAATAAGTGCTTAGTGCTTGGCACCGACTTCAAACCTATATAGTGAATAACACAACTAAATAATATGTAGTAATTAATTATTTTTTACTTTTCCGTTTTTGAAGTCGTTTTTTTTTAAGTATGTAGTTATTTTTATAGTGTAACGATATCTTATTCGATACACCCTTTGACTGTAGTCCTATGGCTTTCACTTAGATATTTTTAGTGCCGAAAGCATAATGAATTTGATTTTAAACGACGCTACTAAAAAGACTTGAAGTTTTCAATATGTTTTATACATCTTCACACATTTATTGTCTTGAACAGTTTATTATGAAAAGTCACCGCTATTGATTAGACACCTCAAATAAATGAAATTCGGGATCACGTTTCAAAAATTTAACCAATATTTGAATAAGTAATTTATAAGCAGTTTCGACTGACTGTAGAATCGCTGTTAGCAGATGTAACAAATGGACAGGAAATTCGAAAGCATTTTCAAATGACTGAAGATTTCTGCCCTGGGATGAGCCGCGAGCTGCTTGCAGCTCGTGCACCACGCACCCTCGAAGGTGGACAGCCCCCCGGAATAGAAAATATTTGAATGGGAAATTTATAAGCACTTCCGATTGACTGTGGAATCACTGTTAGCATATACTAACAAATGTACAGGAAATTCGAATGCAGTTTCAATTGACTGATGATTTCTGCCCCGGGATGAGACACACCACGCACCTTCGAAAGTGAACAGCCCCCCGGAGTAGAAAATATTTGATTGGGGAATTTATAAGCACTTCCGATTGACTGTGGAATCGCAGTTAGCAGAAAATTATAAATGGACTTGGAATTCTAACACATTTTCTAATGACTGCCCTATTGCTTCAACCCAGGGGCAAAAGGGGCTCGCGGGCTGCTTGCAGCCCGCGCACAACGCACCAGCTAGTTATAATATATAAAGCTACACTACCACTCACTCACTCACTGACATCGGTTTTCTCGGAAACTATGCGGAAAGTGGGGGGGATTTGGACGTGATCGTGTAGAGGTGCGCCGAGTGACCAGAGGAAAAATATAGCGATCTCGATCATCTTCGAAAACCAAGTGGACCCCTGGAGGTGCGCAGAAACGGTGCCACCTGGAGGGGGTGTGTCGGAACAAAAAATGCTCGGAACTGGTGGCGATTACCAGGGGTGGTGGAAAAATGGCGATTTTCGCGAAAACAAGATGGCCGCCGTACTTTGCCAAAATCGCCGTTTATGAATCCTTACGTCTCAAATTTGGCACACGTGCTCTGTTCGAGCCGGCGAATCGATCGGTGCCCCATTCGAGTGGCTCCGGGCCCCCGTTTCCAACTTCCATACAACGTAAAATCCAACGGCCCGCGGAAACGGTGCGAGTTGGGTGGGGGGTCCCGGAACTAAAAATGATCACCACCCTGGGACGCTACCAGGGAGCCGTAGTGGGACGCTCGATTTTGGAATTTTTCCATTTTTGGCGCAAACATAAAAACGTAAATTTAGCCAAGGTGGCACGACGGAGAAATACACCAATGACGCATTCATACTCACCCAGCTCCCAGGATATCCAGAAAAATCCGAAATCCTGAACTTTCTCACAGCCCGCGGAGACGGTCAACGGCCCGCGCGAACGGTAGCAGCTACATCTGGGGTGCTCAAACTAAACTTGTAGTAGACCTCGAGCAATTACCACAGATAGTGAAAAAAATTCAAAATGGCGGAAAAAATGGCCGCCGCCATACAAATGCTAAAACGGCCATCGCTGGTCCGATCGCGCTGAAACTTGGCACAGGGGCTTTAATCGAGCCTCACATTACGTTGGAATACTCATCATCGAGTTTCCATCGCTGGTTTCCGAGTTTCATACAACGCGAAATTCGACGGCTCTCCGAAACGGCGCCAGATAGGTGGGGGGTGTAGAACTAAAAAATGATCAGGAAGATGGGGCGCTACCAGGGCAATGGAGAAATTTCAAATTGGACGCAATTTTTTTTTTCAAAAATGGCCAATTTGTCAAAGCAAGATGGTGGCGCCGGTTACTTTACGATCAGTCTGAAAATTGATTTCTGTGCTCTAATTGGCCAGATTTACAAAACTGCATATTCAGAATTTCTCTCCGACCCTCGGTTTCCATTTTCCATACATCACGAAATTCAACGGCTCTCTGAACCGGTGGCAGGTAGGTCGGGGTCGCCGAAGCAAAAAATGCTTCAAAACCTGGTCCGCTTCCAGGCATATAAAAATTTTTGGTAAAAAGCGAATTTTTTTTTTTCGAAAATTTTGTAAGGAAATTTCCATAGTAGGAAGGGTAATTGAATAGGAACGGCAAAAGACGGCGCCGCGGGCTGCTTGCTGCCCGCGCACCGCGCAATCTCGAAGGTCGACAGCCTCCCGGAGTAGAAAATATTTATTAACTTTTGAACTATCGCACGAGCCAAGCGAGCGAAGCGAGCGAATCACGGCAGCGGCTGACGTAAATATTCAAATAGGTAGCGAGGAGCGAAGCGACGAGCGAGTTAGGTTACCTTTTGAACTACCGCACTAGCCAAGCGAGCGAAGCGAGCAAGTCACGTCAGCGGCCGGCGTAAATATTCAAAGAAGTAGCGAGGAGCGAAGCGACGAGCGAGATAGGTTAACTTTTGAACTACTGCACTAGCCAAGCGAGCGAAGCGAGCAAGTCACCTCAGCGGCCGGCGTAAATATTCAAAGAAGTAGCGAGGAGCGAAGCGACGAGCGAGTTAGGTTAAATTTTGAACTACCGCACTAGCCAAGCGAGCGAAGCGAGCAAGTCACGTCAGCGGCCGGCGTAAATATTCAAAGAAGTAGCGAGGAGCGAAGCGACGAGCGTGTTAACTCTTGAACAGAAGCGACTTTAGGGAGATTCCGACTCAAACAAAAAAACTACTTAGGTTAAAAACTATTAAAACTATACGTTAAAAAAACCGACTTCAAAAACAGAAAAGTAGGTTCTTATTTTTAGTGCTGAAAGCATAATGAATTTGATTTTAAACGAAGCTACTAAAAAGACTAAAGTTTTCAATATGTAATAATATACACATCTTCACACATTTATTGAGTGAATGAGCCAATCCTTCACGCTTTATAAGCGTAGGACTTACACCAAGAGTAGTGTAGATTTTGTATCGAAAATAGCCAATTTTTTGTATCGCGAATAATGTTATTGAATTGCAAGTAGGTAGTTCTTGTATCGAAATAAGTTCTTGTATCAAAAAATAGCGTAGTTTAATAAGTGTTTAGTGCTTGGCACCGACTTCAAACCTATATAGTGAATAATAACACAACTAAATAATATGTAGTAATTAATTATTTTTTACTTTTCCGATTTTGAAGTCGGTTTTTTTAAAGTAGTTATTTTTATAGTGTAACGATATCTTATTCAATACGCCCTTTGACTGTAGTCCTATGGCTTTCACTTAGATATTTTTAGTGCAGAAAGCATAATGAATTTGATTTTAAACGACGCTACTAAAAAGACTTGAAGTTTTCAATATGTTTTATACATCTTCACACATTTATTGTCTTGAACAGTTTATTATGAAAAGTCACCGCTATTGATTAGACACCTCAAATAAATGAAATTCGGCATCACGTTTCAAAAATTAAACCAATATTTGAATAAGTAATTTATAAGCAGTTTCGACTGACTGTAGAATCGCTGTTAGCAGATGTAACAAATGGACAGGAAATTCGAATGCATTTTCAAATGACTGAAGATTTCTGTCCTGGGATGAGCCGCGAGCTGCTTGCAGCTCGAGCACCACGCACCCTCGAAGGTGGACAGCCCCCCGGAATAGAAAATATTTGAATGGGAAATTTATAAACACTTCCGATTGACTGTGGAATCGCTGTTAGCAGATAATAACAAATTGACGGGGAATTTTAATGCATTTTCAAATGACTGAAGATTTCTGCCCTGGGATGCTTCCGCACCACGCTCCCTCGAAGGTGGACAGCCTCCCGGAGTGGAAAATACTTGAATGGGGAATTTATAAGCATTACCGACTGACTGTAGATTCGCTGTTAGCAGATGTAACAAATGGACAGGAAATTCGAATGCATTTTCAAATGACTGCCCTATTGCTTCAACCCAGAGGCAAAAGAGGCTCGCGGGCTGCTTGCAGCCCGCGCACAACGCACCCTCGAAGGTCGACAGCATTCCAGAATAGAAAATTTATGAATTGGGAATTTATAAGCACTTCCGATTGACTGTGGAATCGCTGTTGGCAAATAATAACAAATTGACGGGGGATTTTGATGCATTTTCAAATGACTGCCCTATTGCTTCAACCCAGGGGCAAAAGGGGCTCGCGGGCTGCTTGCAGCCCGCGCACAACGCACCAGCTAGTTATAATATATAAAGCTACACTACCACTGACTCACTGACTCACTGACATCGCTTTTCTCGGAAACTACGTGGAAAGTTGGGGGGATTTCGACGTGATCGTGTAGAGGTGCTCCGATCGACCAGAGGAAAAATATTGACATCTCCAACACCCTGGACAAGAGAGTGGACCCCTGGAGGTGCGCAGAAACGGTGGCACTTGGAGGGGGGGTGTCTGAACAAAAAATGCTCGGAACTGGTGGCAATTACCAGGGGTGGTGGAAAAATGGGGATTTTCGCGAAAACAAGATGGCCGCCGTACTTTGCCAAAATCGCCGTTTATGAATCCTTACGTCCCAAATTTGGCACACGTGCTCTGTTCGAGCCGGCGAATCGATCGGTGCCCCGTTCGAGTGGCTCCGGGCCCCCGTTTCCGACTTCCATACAACGTAAAATCCAACGGCCCGCGGAAACGGTGCGAGTTGGGTGGGGGGTGTCGGAACTAAAAATGATCACCACCCTGGGACGCTACCAGGGAGCCATAGTGGGTCGCTCGATTTTGGAATTTTTCCATTTTTGGCGCAAACATAAAAACGTAAATTTAGACGAGGTGGCGCAACGGAGAAACACACCAATGATGCATTCATACTCGCCCAGCTCCCAGGATATCCAGAAAAATACGAAATCTTAAACTTTCCCTCATGTCTCGAAGACGGTCAACGGCCCGCGCAAACGGTAGCAGCTACATCTGGGGTGCTCGAACTAAACTTGGAGTAGACCTCGAGCAATTACCACAGATGGTGAAAAAAATTCAAAATGGCGGAAAAAATGGCCGCCGCCATACAAATGCTAAAACGGCCATCGCTGGTCCGATCGCGCTGAAACTTGGCACAGGGGCTTTGATCGAGCCGCACATTAAGTTGGCATACTCATCATCGAGTTTCTATCGCTGGTTTCCGAGTTTCATACAACGCGAAATTCGACGGCTCTCCGAAACGGCGCCAGATAGGTGGGGGGTGTAGAACTAAAAAATGATCAGGAAGATGGGGCGCTACCAGGGCAATGGAGAAATTTCAAATTGGACGCCATTTTTTTTTCAAAAATGGCCAATTTTTCAAAGCAAGATGGTGGCGCCCGTTACTTTACGATCGGTCTGAAAATTGACTTCTGTGCTCTCATCGGCCATATTTACAAAACTGCATACTCAGAATTTCTGTCCGACCCCTGGTTTCCATTTTCCATACATCACGAAATTCAATGGCTCTCCGAAACGGCGACAGATAGGTGGGGGGTGTAGAACTAAAAAATGATCAGGAAGATGGGGCGCTACCAGGGCAATGGAGAAATTTCAAATTGGACGCCATTTTTTTTTTCAAAAATGGCCAATTTTTCAGAGCAAGATGGTGGCGCCGGTTACTTTACGATCGGTCTGAAAATTGACTTCTGTGCTCTAATTGGCCAGATTTATAAAACTGCATACTCAGAATCTCTCTCCGACCCCTGGTTTCCATTTTCCATACATCACGAAATTCAACGGCTCTCTGAACCGGTGGCACTTAGGTCGGGGTCGCCGAAGTAAAAAATGCTTCAAAACCTGGTCCGCTTCCAGGCACATAAATTTTTTTTGTAAAAAGCGAAATTTTTTTTTTCGAAAATTTTGTATGGAAATTTCCATAGTAGGAAGGGAAATTGAATAGCAACGGCAAAAGACGGCGCCGCGGGCTGCTTTCTGCCCGCGCATCGCGCACCATCGAAGGTCGACAGCCTCTCAGAGTAGAAAATATTTGAATAAGTAACTTATAGGCAGTTCAAACTGACTGTGGAATCGCTTATGGCAGATAGTAACAAAATATGAACAGGAAATTATTCTAATGCATTTTCAAATGACTGAAGATTTGTAGATAGGTATTTAAGCCAATAAGTAGTTAGATATCTACAAAGGCTATTCAAATTCAATACGATACAAACACAATTCCAAATTTTGAACCAATTCGACCTTGGAAAATTATAATCCGACTTCCTAAAAAAAAATAAGCCAATTAGGAAATTTCTTAGTTAATTTTTGATGATGATGATATCAATATAGACCTGCCTACCTATATTGTTACTTACATCAAAAGTTTTAATGAAACTTGAAAAAACTTGAATGTGATTTGTGAATAATTATAGGTATATATTTTTGTACTAGCTCTCCTCGCGCCAGCGTAGTTGAAGAATCCGCATAGTTGTGAATAATAATATAATAATATAGGTAACGAACCGAGATGAGTAATTTCTATTGATGTTATTAAAACAAATTGTAAAAAATCGAGGTTAAACAATCATATTTTTATACAGATTCTCTACGGACGGTTCTCACACAACACTAAGGTTTCCGTATAAGTATGAAACTTCAATATAAGACCTTGCCAAGATTGCTAATCTACGGTTTTTATTATTTTTGTTGTTGAAGCGACATCGACATCATGATCTCTGAAATTTTCAAATGTAGGTATCAAGGTTCATGAGATACAGCCTGGTGGCAGATGGACAAACAGTCAGCCAGTCCCCATAGGGTCCCCTTTTTACCCTTTGGGTACAGATTCTTAAGAATAGAACATTTTTATTTTTAATTATAAATTTTTAAATCATTAATATTCAAGATCTGTAGAATAAGTGTGGAACCTATACTATCACATTAAACATTAGGGTGGAGTGATATTGTATGAAATAGTTTTTTTTTTGTTTTTTTCAAATGGCATAGCGACAGAAAGGTGCCTGGTGTATTAGATAAGTTCTCAGGCTATGTAATACTATTTCTATTCCAATTCTTAGCATATTCTTAGGCTGTGATTTTTGGTAGTGTCGTTTTTTAAAATCCATTATTTTTAACGATATCATTAAAGTTTTAACTTTTAACCAATATTTTAAGACAGATGTTTGAAAAGCTTATACTAGATCGTAGTTGAAGAACCCGCATAGTTGTGAATAATATAATATAGGTAATAAACCGAGAAGAGTAGTTGCTATTGATGTTATTAAAACAAATAGTAAAAAATCAAGGTAAAACAACCATATTTTTATACAGATTTTCTACCTACGCACCTACGGATACCAGTTGCAGTATTGAGATTTCGTCTCGACATAACGTAATTATTGACACAGTTAAACAGGACGAATAAATATATGTACCTACTGAGTTACTGACTATTGCCACACCATTGCTATGGGGTCTATAAAACCAGCGTGTATTTGCAAATTGTTCTTTGTAATAAATATTTAATGTGTAGAAATGGACAGCTTATTATATATGCGTAGAAATGGACAGTTGATTTACTATGAAAGTTGGTATAGATTTAAATTAAAATGAGTTAAGTGCGAGTTGGACTCACAACACTAAGGTTTCTGTATAGGTACATATGCAACTGCAATATAAGACCTTGCCAACATTACTTATCTACGGTTTTTTATTAAGCTATTGCTGCTATTGCATAGCTACTATCGCGGGCCTTGAGCGCAGGCACCGAATCGAGAAATTCCGTAACGAAAAGACCTCACGCTCCCCACTCCGACGGGCTCGGAGGTGTGGCTTGAAGGCATGCTATTTACCGCGGCAGTCACCGAGTGCCACACGTTATTTTTGTTGTTGTGCCCTACCCTATCTATACTATTCCTTTATTTAAACATGTACCTGTACATAGTAATAAGTATAGATCTATTACATAATAATAATTATACTGGTTTTTTATTTCATTAAACTTTCGCCATTGTTGTAATAAAAATTAAGTGTGAATAAAATGTAGGTACCTACCTACCCTCTTCAAATAAGTAACTATGATTTCAAATTAGAATAATAATAATTATCAACAGGCATTCAATGAGAATTTAATAAATGAATACCTACTTACTTTAACATGTGCAATACTTATGCAAAGTTATCTAACAGTAAAATATATTAAAAAAATTATAATATGAAAGAGATTATGAAATTATTTGTATAGCAATATAAATCATTTGTTTCTACTTTATGAATATTATCACTAACAGACACTAGATTAATAAGAAAATGAAACACATGAATAACTTTTTTCATTATACATATATTTATTTACACTGAAAATATAATATTCAAACCATATTTATTTAATTTAATTATTGACATAACTTGGTGTAGGGATAGGTACCATGTTTAAATCAATATTTTAATGACAGTAACTTTTATTTCATATTTTTGTCAAGACTTCTGCAGGGATCCCGAGTTACATTGTTCTTGAAAGATATTTTTTGGATAGATATATTAAATTTATGATGTTTGGTGAATTAAAATTGATAAACAGTATGGCCAAATTATTATACTCGGTTCCTTTTTTCTTATAGCAAACAATGTTGTTTAAAATGTAGACGGCTTTCACTTATTAGGTATATTCTGTATATAATAGTAAGAAGTATAAAATGTACAGTAGCAATAGCTATCAAGTTTTCAGAGATATCATGGTTATTCAAATTGAAATTTATACACTTTATTATTATTTTTCATCTATAATATAATACCATCAATGGGTCAATCAGTCTGAGTTATTCAATATTAATAATACTAATAACTTTCTGGAATCTTAGACAGACACCTCAAATAAATGAAATTCGGGATCACGTTTCAAAAATTTAACCAATATTTGAATAAGTAATTTATAAGCAGTTTCGACTGACTGTAGAATCGCTGTTAGCAGATGTAACAAATGGACAGGAAATTCGAATGCATTTTCAAATGACTGAAGATTTCTGCCCTGGGATGAGCCGCGAGCTGCTTGCAGCTCGCGCACCACGCACCCTCGAAGGTGGACAGCCCCCCGGAATAGAAAATATTTGAATGGGAAATTTATAAGCACTTCCGATTGACTGTGGAATCGCAGTTAGCAGAAAATTACAAATGGACTTGGAATTCTAACACATTTTCTAATGACTGCCCTATTGCTTCAACCCAGGGGCAAAAGGGGCTCGCGGGCTGCTTGCAGCCCGCGCACAACGCACCATCTAGTTTGTATAATATAAATGAATTGGTCCAACTCCAATCAAACAAACATCACGCTAATGAGATTAAATTAGAAAACCAAAACACAATAACACGATTTAAAAGTTTGTTTACATGAATAATTCACAAAAATGATATTAATATGAAATTTGACACATGCCATACCCTGTAAATGTCAGTGATAGTTTTTTTTTTAACTTTTTTAAATTAGGCTAAGGCGCATTTTTATTCCTCCGTATGTATGACGTCATCATCACATTTATCGTTTTTATTTAATTTCTCTTAAAATATGCGATAAAAAAATGAAATAATTTTTTTTCTGTAATCGCAAGAGCAAAATAAAGAAACGGTTTTTTTCTTTCATGGCCTTATAAAAAATGAAATGTTGTCAATTGTGTAAGTTTTTTTTTTGTTAGATATTGTTTGATTATTTGTTATAACTAATTAAACATTTACTAAAATTACCAATATATACCTTGATTTTGGATATGAATTGTCCAGATATGTAGAATTAATAAAATGTAGTCTCTTTACAAATATTATATCAAATTTCCATAATGAGTAATTTATTAAAATTGATGTATTAGTAGTGACTAATGAGTCACTTGACACCAATTGATAGTTTGGTAGGTCAGTTTGTATAAGCTGATTGTATTGCAATTGAATTATATTAGTATTGTTAAATATATGGATCTATTTACGAGGTCATGCACCCTAACACAATGAAATATTTTTGTGATTTCATTTACGGCAACATGTTCTTCGAAAATGTTTATTTTATTATTTTGAAAAATGCAGTTTTTTTTAACACTAACAATCATTTATAAAAGCTTTTTTTTATTTTATAAATGAGGTATAAGCCCCAAGGAAATGGCATAATTTAACTTGCTTTGTATTGGCTTGTGATGACTTATGTGCGAATAACATATAATAAATAAATAAATGTATGCCTACTTAAATAATTTTAAAACTCTTTAAAAAAATACAATAGTATTTAACTAATCGAATGTAAGATATAAATGTTTTAAAATATTATTATAAATACCTACCTATCCTATCTTGTTTCATGTCGTTGTAGATTGTTAGGGGAATTCCATTTTTGATATAAAGTCTGTAACAGTGCGCTCCTAAAATATTTCCTTATTCACGCATAATGTGAATTTACAATCAGCTTTTACATGGTGTTTACAAATAGTATAAGCTGATTGTATTATAGGTTTTCAATTATGAGCATCAGTTGCGTCTTTGGTTCCAACTTGGGACTTCGTTGTCTGTCTGTCTGTCTATCTCCAGGCTTTATCTCCTAAACCGTGATAGCTGGAAAGCTGAAATTTTCACAAATGATGTATTTCCGTTGCCGCTGTAATAATAAATACTAAAAATTAAATAAAATAAAATATTAAGTGGGGTCCCCATAGTACGGAGCCCTTCGTGCGCGAGTCCGACTCAGTGGCGGGGCAAGACCTAAATTTGATGTGGGCAAGACAGATTTCGCGAGGCCCTGTTCTATGGCGACCTGAAGACGGATTTTATAAAATAATAAAAACAAATAACAATTGCGTACTTTGACTTGATTGGTTGTCTTCCTAGTCAAGAAAGTAAACAAATAAAACCAGGGATTCCCCGCACTCTGGTTGTTTTTTTTTTTTTTAATTTATTAAGGCATTGGAACTCTGGTCGGTCGGTGGCAAATGTTGCCAGACTAAGAAACCATGTTTCACAACAAAATTGATTTATATCTTTTTTAACCGACTTCAATCAATTCGGCCGGTATATTTTTTTTATGTATGTACACCGATTACTCCGAGGGTTCTGAACCGATTTACGTGATTCTTTTTTTGTTTGATACGGAATGTTGTCGATTTGGTCCCATAAAAATTTTATTCGGATAGGCCCAGTAGTTTTTATTTTATGAGCATTTTCGTCTAATCTCGATGACTTAATTGAAATGTAGCAAGTAACTTTGATTCACTTCTCGATAACCAATTGAGCTGAAATTTTGTATAGGTACGTATATAAATTGGATAGCGATTAAACATTATCATGATATAGAGCTGATTTGATGATGGAATCGGAAGGTAGCCATAGGAACTCAGTAATATATTGACTTAACTTTATCAAGTTTGGGCTCGTTTGATTCGTGTTGAAAAATACACTAAAATGATTAAATAAAAATAATTACGTTAAAAACAACCGACTTCAAAAACGGAAAAGCAAAAAATTAAAAGATTTGATATTATTAATTACTACATATTACTTATTCAGATGTGCTATTTATTAAATGGGTTTGAAGTCGGTGCCAAGCACAAAGCACTTAGTAATAAATGCGTGCACTGACATCAAACCTTTTTAGTTTTTAGTAAATAGCATATCTAAAATAATAATATGTAGTAATTAATAATATCAAATCTTTTTTAATTTTTGCTTTTCCGTTTTTGAAGTCGGTTGTTTTTAATGTAGTTATTTTTATTTTATTTTATTCTCGCTTTAAAAAATTTTGAGGCGCGAGGCCCCTTGTACCGCGAGGCCGTAGGCGGTGGCCCACGTCGCCCACGCCTTACGCCGCCTCTGGTCCGACTCACACTTGGCCGGTTTTTTTTCTCAAGGACTCTCTATCGTCAGTGTATATGGGTTTGATGACGTCACGACATTCTACATTGATTGACTGTCATTACTTAAAATCGATTTTTCCAGCTACGATACATAAAAATGTTTAAACATAACTTATACCTATTCTATTATTACAGGGAAACACTGGGACGCGACAAGTCCAAGCTAGTGGAAGAACTGAACAATCTCCGAAGACGGGGGATGAAAGTAGATTCTGTTCCCAGTCTAATGGACGCTATCGATAACCTCAATACAACCATGTAGTCAGCTATAGTAAGCTTTAAGTAATATATTTTTCACCTAGCATAAGCCAGTTATGTATTTAAGATATGATATAAACAATATTCTAAATATAGTCTTAGTCGATAGGTATAATCAATTAAATTATTATTTAATCAAAGTATTATGAAAAGCATTTGTATGCATGTATAATTATTCCATATGACAATTTATTAAAAACAAATTAAGGTTGGTAAATAACCAATCTGTTATAATAGGCTATAATGTAGCTTACAGAATACAGATACTATTATAATGCCAGTATTTAGTTTTAAACTACATATTATAACGAATAACCTTAGTTTTTAAATAATATTATCTATAGATACCTTGATAACCGAATAGCTTATTTTTTAGGCTGACTATTTTCGATTGCTTCTCAAGATGTTTTAGAACTACAGACTCTAGATGAATCTCTATTGAAATTTAAATTTGAGACAAAAATTTACGTTATAAACGAAATAGGTGTGTTAAGAATCACTACATAGTATAAAACAAAGTCGCTTTCTCTGTCCCTATGTCCCTTTGTATGCTTAAATCTTTTAAACTACGTACCGGATTTTAATGTGGTTTTTTTAATAGATAGAGTGATTCAAGAAACCCTCCTGGTTTTAGTATGTAATTTATTAGGTTTTGGACAAAGCGGGCGAAGCCGCGGGCGGTAAGCTAGTAAAAAATAATTGGAAAAAGTAATTGCCAAATGCTAATATATATTAGAAAATTGTTAAATATCGTATCTTTTGGTGGTTATTTATTTTTATTTTGATAAAATTTTATTTACTTACCCACTTTTCATAATTTGTAACATGTAGGTATTGAAAACCAAAAATAATTATTAGGTGCTTTCGTATGTTAAACTCCTTTTACTATGGTAAGGTTTATATTAAAAATGTGATAAAATTCTCATACAATTATCTTTAAGGCAAGTTTGTCAATTGGTCGCTATTAGGAAAATTTAATATTAAGACGTGCTTCTACCTTTTTATTTTTTATACCTTTTGAGAATTCCGTATGCCATCTTTTGTCATGACCAGAGACTATTTCTAAAATCAAAGACTTATGGCGTTAGTACACCTACGCATTCGCGTGCGGCAGCGAAACAACGAAAAATCTGTCATTAGTATGGCAGGTTTTCGCATATGATATGTCTCACTCTAGCACATAGATAGATGAAATAGTTGCGTCCTTGTCAGTATTGTTTCGCAAGGAACTGCGAAATGGCCATTACACAGACGCATACGTTCCGCTAGTGAAGTTTCGCATCGCAAAGCGTCAGATCACGATCTGTCGGTGAGGACAGATTTTCGCGCCATGGATGCCGGAAATACTGAATTATTTTTGCATTCTATTCGAGATTATCCCGTATTATACGCAATTGGACACGCAGATTATAAAAATACGTACAAAAAAGAGGTAGCATGGAGAAAACTTCAAACATGGAGAAAATTACAATGGCATATCATTGCGAAAAAGTTGCGAAAACATTGCTGTGTACTAACGTTCCGCAGATATTTCGCTACGCAGTAGTTCCGCAGAGATTCGCTGCCGCATACGAATGCGTAGGTGTACTAAAGGCGTTATCGTAGTTCAAAGCTGTTTGGGTAGATGGCGCTTGTCTGAAAAAGGTCACATAATTTTTGCTTTATCTATGTTTTTAAGTGAATGTAAAAAATCTTATCTAGTTGATATGTAAAGTTTTATTTAAAATTATTTTAAAAATGTAACAGAAAACATTTATTTTATAGCTTTAATAAATAAATTAAAGAAACTATTGACAGTTAATGATTTACACAGAATATTGTGTTATATAAAATAAAATAAAAAATATGTACATTATAATATTATTTTATCTTCTACTTTCGAAATCAAGTCATATTTATATTTTATATTATAAGTTATTGTGTAATGAAATGTTTTGATATTTAATCAGTTTTACGCTAAGCTATTTATTTTAGCTGTATGTACCTATAAATAGGTAAATAAATTCCATTTGACCTACCATTGCAATAATCATTTTACTCATAATTTCTATATTTGTATATTTATATTTTATACACCATTTGTAGACATATTGAAATAAAGATCTGAATCAGTATCTATTGCTTTTTATTCAGTACACCAGCTCTATCATATTTAAATTAAGTGAACTCATTATTTAAGGGAGTTCACTTTTTAATATCAATCGTGTATACAAATTTAGTCTAATCAATTATGATTTTGGTCGCCATGTTTTATTGGAAGTAAAACCTATGTGAAAAATTAACGTTGTTAAATCCGCTGTTGTCATGACGTTGGCTATCCAGAATTCGATTTATTATTCACTAGGTCTCCCCCCCGGCTTCGCCCGCGCAGTCAAAGAAAAACCCGCATAGTTCCCGTTCCCGTGGGATTTCCGGGATTGCGTCATTTGCCCGGGATAAAAAGTAGCCTATGTCCTTTCTCGGGTATCAAAATATCTCCATACCAAATTTCATGAAAATTGGTTCAGTAGTTTAGGCGTGATTGAGTAACAGACAGACAGACAGAGTTACTTTCGCATTTATAATATTAAGTATGGATTTTTATTTAATTATTATTCTGAATCCATAAAAATATTTTATACGATATTTTTATTAGGTTTTACTTGCACATAAAACTGTAAATTATTAAGTAGATACTCTAACATAATTTTATTGACTGAATCCCTCAAATCGTATGTTTTTAGAAGCTCTCCATGATCCATCGATTTACAAATAAACAAAACTATCCACTTATATTAAGTGGACATCATAAAAATATCTATTTAGTAAATTGATAAGGGAATACGTACAATTTGCCCTTCATATAGGTAATGAACTTATACCCATGTCGTTTAATTCACGTTTGATTGCCCTGTAATTCGTGGCAGGCATATGGCCTATGCATGTTAACTGACGATGGACACGTAAGTTGGATTTACTATAAATATAATCGAAGTGTCTAGTCGTCCGCTAAACGGATGAATAAAATAAATTAGTCGTCCGATTACCGGATGAATAAAATAATTTAATCGTCCGATTACCGGATGAATAAAATAATTTAATCGTCCGATTATTCGGATGACTAGTGGTACGGGAGCTATTAACGTTAAAAAAAAAGTCATTTTAGTATAGTTGGTTTTTTGATATACTGTTCCTCTTGCTATTTCGGTTAGAGTCCGGGCTGTCTGGCTGGTCGCAGTGGTTGCGTTTTTTAGTGCGCATCTTATCTGCACAGGATAATTTCCTTCATTTTAAGTCATTTTTTAACGCGTAATTTTTAATATTTTGCCTTTAGATAGATCCATCAGACATAATTTTTTTATTGCAAGACGTTTTTTTCGTTGTTAAATAGGTGCCAGACGCAATTTTTTATTTCGTTTTTATAAAAAATTCAAATTATTTTAGAATGTCTGTAAATTTCATATTATGTTCTTCAAACATAATATAATCTAAAATTAATTAGCCAGACGCTAACTCGATTGTTAAGTATTAAATAATGTGTATAAATAAAAACGTAGTGAAAGTAGGTAAGTATAACAATTTGGTGATTGTGTATATGGAGAGATAGTTTAAAGTGCAAGAGAGATAGAAAGGGTCGGCCGCGAAAATTAAATAACAATAAAAAATAACTTTTTTTTTCGAAAATATACGATGCATAGAAATTGAATTGTTCTTAATCTAGGATTCCCTGTGTTGTGGGAACAAGTACCTTCCATTGGTACATTTTATTCCTTAGGCTATAAAAATAAACTATTAGGGTACATCAACAATCTTCTATACAAAACAATATTTTTTATAACTAACTAGCGACCCGCCTGGCCCTGGCTTCGCACGGGTGCAATGCTGATACTAAATACACTACAGAAAAACTGTGAACGTTGAATATAAAAACATAGCGGCCCGCTCCGGCTTCGCACGGGTATAAAATATATAGCCGGGCGGCCGGCCGGTACCGCCGCAAACGCTACGTCCCGCAATTTTTAAATCTGTAATATCTTCGAAAATATTCACTTAAATCATACGGTGTAAAGGGCCATATAGATCTATATTAAATGAACAATGTATTCAAGGTCTTTAATTGGTTAAGGATTAATGCTGTACCTATTGGTTAAAATCGCTTCGAAAATTAGCCATTATTATTTGTCGTAAAAAGTAAATGACAAAAAAAGTTATTGTGGGTTATCCATAAGAGATAGACATATACCATCACGGACTTTTCTGTAGACCTTTTCAATGTGTACTATTATAGTTAGTACATTATTTTGATAAAACTCGTAGGGTTCAGCCTGCGTTTGCACTGTATGTGGAAAAAATGTAATTATTTACGACATCACATTAGAAACCTCAAAAATAACAGTACTTTTCCACTATTTAATGGGTGTTATTATCCATATAAACCTTCCTCTTGAATCACTCTATCTATTAAAAAAACCGCATCAAAATCCGTTGCGTAGTTTCAAAGATTTAAAGGGACATAGGGACAGAGAAAGCGACTTTGTTTTATACCATGTAGTGATGATGATAACAATATTAATTCATTAATCTGAATATATATATACATAAATCTCGTGTCATAATGTTTGTCCTCAATGGACTCCTAAACCACTTAACCGATTATAATAAAATTCGCACACCATGTGCAGTTCGATCCAACTTGAGAGATAGGATAGTTTAAACATGTAGGTACCACGGGCGAAGCCGGGGCGGACCGCTAGTATACTAGCTATATAAATTCATGTTAACTACTTTAGTTAAATTCAATACAAACTTAAACATGCGAGTGTGTACTGTGTGTGTGTTCACGTGTGTGTGTCTTGTGTGGTGTGGTGTGTGTGTGTTGTGTGTGTGTGTATGTGTGTACATCATTATTGAAACTAATTTTCTAGTTGTTTACAGATGATGGAATATTGGAAAACAATAACAATTCCTTAGACGATAACATAAATAATTCTGACAGTGTGAGGGAAGATGATGATGATTATGAAGATGGCTTTTTAAATTTAACAATGTAGTTGTTTAACCTTCATTGATATAGATTTTATTCTATTTTCAATGTATGGTAACTTTAATATTTTATTTTTCACTTTTATGTTTTTTTTTTCATTTTAGCTTTTATTTATAAGAACAAGTGTAAATAATATTGTATTCTTGCAATTATTTCCTGTCGCATAATTAAAATACACTAGCTGATGAGCTGCATGCTTCATTACTTTTTTTTATTTATACACATTATTTAATACTTAACAATCGAATTAGCGTCTGGCTAATTAATTTTAGATTATATTATGTTTGAAGAACATAATATGAAATTTACAGACATTCTAAAATAATTTGAATTTTTTATAAAAACGAAATAAAAAATTGCGTCTGGCACCTATTTAACAACGAAAAAAACGTCTTGCAATAAAAAAACTATGTCTGATGGATCTATCTAAAGGCAAAATATTAAAAATTACGCGTTAAAAAATGACTTAAAATTAAGGAAATTATCCTGTACAGATAAGATGCGCACTACTAAACGCAACCACTGCGACCAGCCAGACAGCCCGGAGTCTAACCGAAATAGCAAGAGGAACAGTATATCAAAGAACCAACTATACTAAAATTCTCACTTGTCAACGTCGGTAGCTCCTATACGATAGATAACCTTTTAACACTAAAGCTAGTTGGGTTGGACTAAAGCAAAGGGGGCGCAGGACTTAGAAAATTTTTGATGGAGTTGGTGTCATTATAACACCTATTTATTATTGTTTTATCGTAAAGATTACGCTAATATAAGCATGTTTTATAGGAACAACTTTTCTCTAAAATCAAAAATGGCCGAGATATTCGCCCTCAATTCGTTAGGTTAGGTTTAGGTTAGGTTAGCCTTTAGGTTAGGTTAGGTTAGGTTTCTTAAAAAAAAACTACACAGAAATAGGAGCCCCGCAAAGCGGGGCTCCGTCGACGCGCAAAAAAAAATCAAGTTTAGGTTAGGTTAGCCGTTAGGTTAGGTTAGGTTAGGTTTCTTAAAAAAAAACTACACAGAAATAGGAGCCCCGCGAAGCGGGGCTCCGTCGACGCGCAAAAAAAATCAAGTTTAGGTTAGGTTAGCCGTTAGGTTAGGTTAGGTTAGGTTTCTTAAAAAAAACCACACAGAAATAGGAGCCCCGCAAAGCGGGGCTCCGTCGACGCGCAAAAAAAAATCAAGTTTAGGTTAGGTTAGCCGTTAGGGTAGGTTAGGTTAGGTTTCTTAAAAAAAAAACTACACAGAAATAGGAGCCCCGCGAAGCGGGGCTCCGTCGACGCGCAAAAAAAAAATCAAGTTTAGGTTAGGTTAGCCGTTAGGTTAGGTTAGGTTAGGTTTCTTAAAAAAAAAACTACACAGAAATAGGAGCCTAAAAGAGGATAAAAAAACTACACAGAAGGAGGACCGTCGACGCGCAAAAAAAAAATCAAATACCTACGTGTGCCCTCCTCCCCCCTCTCCTCCCCCCACAAAAAACCTATAATACGTGCGGCAGTTCTCTAAAGAAACCCCGATAACCTAACTATATAGATAAATAGATGTTATCGGACGATTAAATTATTTTATTCATCCGGTAATCGGACGACTAATTTATTTTATTCATCCGTTTAGCGGACGACTAGCGCTGTCCAAATATAATAAAGAAAACGTTAAGTTTATGGCAAGACTAGCGTATATATTGGATTGTCATATTATGTACTAGCTGCGCTCCGCGGTTTCACCCGCGTGGCTCCTGTTGGTCTTAGCGTGATGATATTATATATAGTCTATAACCTTCCTCGATGAATGGGCTATCTAACACTGAAAGAATTTTTTAAATCAGACCAGTAGGGTAGACTGGGTACAGTAGTGACAATTTTAGTTTATCCGCCTATATTTTTTAAATTATGCTAATAATCTGAACAAAAACTGTGTTATAATGTAGTTTATTCATTGGTTAACGACTTAATGTTAAAACTTTAGGCCTAAATCAAATAGTTAAATTATGAAAAATATTTATTTAAACAAAGGAAGATTGTCACAATCGACCACATCCCAGGGGCGGTTGTGACAGTACTGGGGGTCAATAGTGACAGTATGAAAATTATGTGAAATGATTACCCAAGAGGATAGAAATGCTCTAAATGATCACGAAATACTTTTTCATGACTTTACTTATTACTTACATTACAAGAAATATTTATTTTTTATAATATGACTCATTTAACAAAAAATACTTTCCTTACAAAAGTAATAAAATCTGGTAACAGTTTAATCTTTCACAACTTTCATGGCACTATAGTATCTTTAGATATATTATCAGTCTCCATTAATACTGACTTTCTATAATAGTCTTCATTAAAAATTAGTAAAAATTACAATACTTATCAAAGAAATGTCAATCACATTCATAATCACAATAAAACTTTTGTTTGTAGGAACTCTACTTTACTTTGAAACAAAACTCCAAACGTAATAAAAGTGCTCATCTTTCAAATAAAAAATAAAAATATTCTCATGGTATCTTTCAAACAAAAAAAAATGTGTGCGTGTACTAGAGTACACACGTAAGAAGTGAAACTTCTTTATGACCTTATTTTTCAAAAAATAATTTACTATCTACACTAATATTATAAAGAGGAAAATTTTGTTTGTATGTTTGTTTGTTTGATTGTAATGAATAGGCTCATAAACTACTGGACCGATTTTAAAAATTCTTTCACCATTCGAAAACTACATTATCCACGAGTAATATAGGCTATATATTATCACGCTAAGACCAACAGGAGCGGAGCCACGCGGGTGAAACCGCGCGGCACAGCTTGTATACAATATTACAGAAATACGTTATGGCTGGTTCACACTTTGATTAGTGCGAGTGCAGGTGATTAGTGCAGGTGTTTAGTAACTACGTGTGGACAGCGACTGTTTAGTGCAAGTGTTTAGTAGGCTGTGTAGTAAAGTGAATAGAAGCGTGTTCTATTTTTTTGCGAGTGGACTGCGAGTAGCCACGTCCCGCGCGCCCTCCCTTCCCCCTCACTCGCAGTGTGCCTGCCTAAACACGTCTGGACACGAGTGTTTAGTGTTTAGTGTTTAGCGTAGTGTGTAGCGTCGCGAATTGCACCATTGACCTGCACTCCCACTAATCACCTGCACTCGCAGTTGAATTGGACACTACTCGCACTACACACCTGCACTCGCACTAATCACCTGCACTCACACTAATCAAAGTGTGAACCAGCCATTAGTCTAACACGCTCGTCGCTTCGCTCCTCGCTACCTATTTAAATATTTACACCAGCCGCTGCTGCAACTCGCTCGCTTCGCTCGCTCGGCTCGTGTGGTAGTTCAAAAGTTAACCTAAGATGCTCGTCGCTTCGCTCCTCGCTACCTACTTATTTGAATATTTACGCCGGCCACTGCCGCGACTCGCTCGCTTCGCTCGCTCCGCTCGTGCAGTAGTTCAAAAGACCAAGGGAGACGCCAAAAAATTCGAGTTATAGAGTTTTCAACTTATAAAGGATTACGACTTAGGCGGATTTTGATTGGACATAAAGAGTTTGAGGTTTATTCTTATAAATTTTGAATTCACAAAATCATAATTGAACACCAATCAAGCAAACACGTGTTTACGTGAGTCATAGATTTATTATCGTATACTCCTAAAATGTTTTCTAAGAAACAATAGTGTACTTACATTGTCGGCAAGTTCTTATAGGCGGTAACTTATTTTTGTTCGAACAATTATAGAGGTAATAAATTCCTAATGATCAAGTTGTAAAGGTTGTAAAATAAAAAAAAGATGGCGCGTAACGCAAAAACGTTACACTAAATTTTTGTCCAACCCCGATAAAGAAGTTTCACTTCAAAAAAAAAACAAAAATGTTCTCATAGTAAAGTAGTAGCTATGCGAAAGTCTATCAAAATAAGTAATAATCTGCAGCACTACGCAAAGAAGTCCTGCGTTTTACTTCATCATACGCATGTCTGGTTGGGCCCTGAAAACCAGCGCTATGCCAACCATACCGGTGCGGCATAGCATACGCTGAGTGGCCTTACCCTTTAGGTCACCAGTCGCCACACAAATATGTATTAGATGTTTAGCTTTTAAGTTTTTTTTTATCTTGTTATTTTCTATAGTGTTTAAGAGTGCTTTTGTTATTGTTTTTTTTTTTATGTGGTGGTGGTACTTTGGTGATTCTAATAAATGTATTTTATTCTTATTCATCTTCGTACTGCGACACAGTACACGGTACTCTCTTTGAGTTTTTCTGATGCGATTTCTAGGCATCTAAAACAAAAACAACAGATTTTACTTATGTCACAACCGTACCCGGTTAAAGTGTCACAACCGTAACCAGAGACTGTTTTTTTATAAAAATACAATCACCACGCCAAGACAAAATAACCTACAATAAATGTAATTATTGATATTAAACTGCTAATATGTGACTTATATCGATGAATAACACTCAATACCCTATCAGCATAGATATTACAGTAATTTGGAAATGAAAATGAACGAAAAAACTTACTTTTTGGCGGTTAAAATCAAAATGGGCTTCTGCTCACGTACTCATTGCGCGGAAAATGATGCAACCCTGTGAAACAGGTTGAGACGAGCAAGCCGCTCCTCTTTCCCCTTGCATGACCTCTGCTATTCCCTATATTTTCGAAAATATGACGACTGTCACTACCGGGACCTGGCACAGCCGTACCCAGTCTACCCTAGTTCCTGAGATTAGCGCGTTCAAAAAAAAAACAAACAAACTCTTCAGCTTTATAATATTAGTACCTATAGATACGTTACTACGTAAGCGGTGCTAAGTGATTTCTCAATCATGTATCTATTGGTTGGGTCCATAGGAAATGAAAGACTACTTAAGTCTTTGTTTTAAGATCAAAGCCTATCTACCTATCATCGAAGTTAAAACTCTTGTTTAAAAGTAACAAACAGGTGCATACAAAAAATTAGCAAATACCCAAAGTCCATAGATAAACAAAACTGCTCAAGAAGTAACTTTGTTTAAGCGCGGCTGGTAACAGCTATAAATCTGCCGTCTAGATTTACGAGGGACCTCTGTAAATCGGTTTATATTTTCGATAAATAAAATTGGCGCGGGTTTTGCGAGATAAGCAGAGGCAGTTAGGAGCACGTCGCCGCCCGCCAACGCCAGCTGCCGCAGCACATAAACCCGACTACCCTCGCGTTTTCTTGCTGACAATTTTTTCCTGCTACGGTCATTACACAGCTGGGCCCGAGACAAAACGGCGAATCGTTTAAGCCCTCTCCGGAGACCATCCAATTTTATTGTATACCTAGTTGAAATTGATATGCCGTGCGAGTGTCCTCGGCTAGCGTCACATGTGACGGACATTGCCTTTACGGCCATTTGCTAAAAACCATGTGGAATTTTTATATAATAATGTTATAATATTACATTTAATGCCAATATAATATTACCCTACTTATAAATTCCCTATTGTTATTAATAGACAACACACTTCTTTATATAACGTCAAAACCATCTTTCATCACACAGACGTTTCAGCATAATTTTATTTACAATAATTTCACACTCGTATACGAAAAAGTAAATTAAATATGAAGGCACCAATTTGTAGCGCTCTGATTCCCTATAAGAATAATAATTAAGGAAAATGTCTTCGAACCAAACAGATTGCGATGCTGTGTCTATCGTCATAGCATTGGCTGTGTTTGCTCTTCCTATAACCCTTCTTATACCGGATTTTAGTATATGGGATGTTATACCAAAGATCCATGTAACTAGATGGCCAATAATTACCCAATATGTTACATGGAAACAGTTGAATACGGCATTCATTATTATCCTTACGCTTTTCTTCGGCATGTATCTGGAAATTCGAAAACGCAGGTACGTAAGTATATCAAATTATTATTTTCAACTGAAGTGCACTCTGTAATACAACTCGGAATATGGAAAAGTAACGGAGACCTATGTAGAAGCAGATCGAGGGCTTACAATCGTTTGTTTTAAATTGCATTTAGTTGTTATTAAATTAGGCACATATAAAAACGACGAAATATCTAACTCAACTCAACAAACGATTACAAAACATAGAATTGTCGTAATAAAATAATATTGTAAATGGAAAAATCGAGTTGTATATTATGTACCTACTAGATATTGAAATAGCGATAAAATTTTTATCAAGTGTGTTCTACGTAGGTTAAACGAAATGGTGGAGACAGTTTTGAAAGTCACGCAAGCCACGGAAACCACGCTGGATGGGGAGCGCGATAAGCAGGCGGAGGCAGTGAAGGTCTGCGTGGAGCTTCTAAACGTTTCCACAGAACATTACGAGAACCTCATCCTTCTTAGAGACGATTTGCGGAAGCGTGATAAAGTTAAACAGCGTCCACCCGCGTGCGAACCTAGTACATCGGATGTTTAATTTGTGTTCAAAATTGAATAAATATGTAATTATTGTCTATGGACTTGTTATTGTTTAAAAATTTTCATTATCAAATTAATATTGAATACTCATAAATTAACTAACAAAGAGATAATTAGTTCGTAAATAGCTGCAAGATAACCAAAATACTATTATTCAAAGATCTAATGTTTATGAAAATTGTGAGACGAAGAATTGTTTAAATAAACATTATATCGCTTTTATCTTCCTGGAAATAAAATTGATATCACTCCAATCAATCAATCAGAACTGGCGCGAAACAGCTCTCCTTTTTGTATCAACTACTATTATAAACTTAGTTATTGCGAAAGCCTATTTGATCGCCACGCGCATTAATTATATTTGTCACGTCAGTCACGACATTTGAAGATGGATGTGACCTCTAAGTGTTGCCGGAGTTAATTGAAAGAGCGTGGCATTTTTATTTGAGTTGCAGCACAACTAGACGTGTTCATTAGACCAAATGTCCCGAGTCCTCATGGGACGTTGTTGACGCGAAAAAACCAATCTGGAGCTGGCAATTACGGCAAACGACCTAATTAGACGCCGGTGCTTGTTTCTTGCGGCTACTCGCCGGAAAATATAGTGCTTTATTTAACGTTGAGGCAAGACGATCAAATAGTCATTTGCTTTTTAAAAGCTCGTGTTACTGCATAATTGGACGAATTTAACGCTGATTTGCTGTTGGGGGAAAAAGTATGAGATTTTTTTGAAAATTTTGAATTTAGGTTCAATGGATCTTGATAACGTAAAGATAATTCTTCAATGTTGAATCGTTGATAGATTTGATTGATTTTGATAATTGATCTTAATAAAAGGAGACTTTTTACACATCCGATACATCTATATTGTGATGTAAGTACCTACTCAAACCTTCAGATTCGTTCTCAAACAGTGTACTGAATTGAACGGTCGTACCTACACAGTAAGGGAAATTTATTTCGACAATAAGTAATGTCAGCATTACAAACGCAACCCAGTCTGACAAGCGCTCGTATCTTGAACACGCCTCTATTTCATTTAGGCGAATCCAGAGGGAGCGGATCAGTTCACAAAAATAAATAAAACTGTTATTGAGATAAGCATCTGCGGCGCGGCTTTCGCTAAGTCCCGCTGTGTCGCGCTGAACAATGTTCTGAGATATGTCCGGATTACGGCAGCCGCAGCTCCTCGCGTTTCATTCAAACCTGCCTCTTTTCTGCCGAGTTTCACAGCTGAAACCGCTTAACATAAATGGGATGAAAACCTTTTAAGTGCGCTCGAGGAATAGTTCGCTGTTATTTCTTGAAATTATTTCGCTCTATACAGATTGGGGATTATCTTTTTGCATGAGTCGAGGCTGTTGCAGTGTTTATCACTAACAATGCATATCAAGATGTAGGTACTAGGTAGAGCATGTATATTGACGAATTAGTAGACAAAATTACAGATCAACCTTTCACTCTGTTAATAAAACAGGTAGGTAACTACTTAGGATGAGAATATTTTTTGAGCAGAACTTTTGATCGCTAGTTTTGAAAGGAACTAATACATACTTTTACTTGTTAGTTCAATAAAAATACATAAAGCTATAGGAGACCACAATTCCTCTCTCCCAGTTAGGTATTGTATGCAATAATTAATATCTATGTATGAAACCGAAAACCAAGAATTCCTACAACCCGGGTTTCCTCATTCAAATTTAAACATTGTGCCGCTTATATAAAGAATAATAATAGCTTGTAAAAATTGCATGAAACCCAAGCGTTTGACTGCATCGTTAGATTCTCCGGGACCACCTGTGCCCTGCTTCGGATTAATTTCTCATCACGCAAAAGGCTTTCTCGGGAAATAATGAGGATTGGAGAAAAATGCCACTGGCCCCGAGTTCGCTTATATTAATAAAGTCTACAGCGTTGTGCTCTGCGCAAAGTTTATGAGTATCTGAGATTAAATTCCAATTAAGTATTATTATTCAGAGCCTTTTATTTAAGCACATTTTTATTTTTATTTGAAAATATAATGAGAGATATAACTATAACTAGGAAATTATTAAATTTTGTGATAGTGCATTGGATTTTGTTTCTCCATCTTTTTATTTTATACCTAAATCGGATAACAGTGGTAGCCCCAGCGGTAGCTTAGGCAACCTATTAGGCAATATACTCACCCGCTGATAAAATATACTTACTCAATAACTTCTTGATATTATTAAATTGAAATTCCGTGCAATAAGAGCCCATCTTCAGTTATTTTGCTATTGAAATGAGATTGTAAACGGTGACACTGTGACCGCAGACACGAATGCAGCATACGATACTTTGTAGCCGCAAGATGGCCGCAAGCATCTGTCGGTTTGTCGCTCTTTCCACTTAAATAACTGTACTTTGATACAATTATTTGCCATGTCATTTTTGTTTGTGGTTCGTGTTCACGCGAACACTTTCGTTTCCACAAAATACGCCCCAAGGTATGTAAATTGTTCACAAATTTTTTAAATGCTTAGATACAGCTGGCTGGTATCTACAGATAAGTAGGTCTCATGTTATATGGTTCAAGAGTAACTAATTTATTTATTTATTTAACTCTTTAATAGTTGTACAGAACAGTTGTACAGAAGCCCTAGAACTACTTACACATAGAACAGAGTACCACTATTTTGGCGGCCTTATCACTTAATAGTGATCTCTTCCAGGCAACCACGGTAAAAGGTAAACAAGCAAAATGATCACTAATTGTGCTATTTATAATTATTACTCGTTAAAATACTGTTTAAATATTAAATTTTTACATCAACGTTACACGTATTTGAAAGTGTCTCATTTTTGTAATTTTTTTAAATATATTCTATAGCGACTGACTGACTGATTAGGTTCATATTAGGTCAAGCATACCTAATCCTTACAAATATCAGCTGTAAATAAAAAATATCGAGATTGCTCTTTACGAAAGCGATATCAGCTATCTCGGCTTCTTTAAGATTGTAGAAGATAGACCGTCTTCATAAATCCAAATTGTGTCCTGTGCCTTCACTCAGAATTATTTATGTTACTATTTATTGTATTAACATAAATTGGACATGAGTTATTTTATTACTCCGAATGCGTCGCTAGAATGCGTTGAACAAGATTATGATTGTAATTCAAATTTGTCATAGATCGTAAATGAAGCATTTGTATATAATGTCATAGATCATCGAATCATGAGTTTTTGTACTCTTTTTCTTAACTGTAACCGTGTTTCAAATAAAATCAACTTGAACAATACAATTACATAGTAGATACCTACCTACCACTAGATACGGCTTCATCATTGTTTTTTATTTTTGACCATCTTATATTTAATTCCAAACATAGGCTGTATGTACGTATAACTACGTTTATTAGATTTAAGTATATATTATTCTAAACAATACTTAACATTTTAGAAAATAAGACATGCATTTTCTAAGTAGTAAAAATATTTTTTTCAAAAAAAAAGTACCTAAATAACACAATCTTTAGGTACCTACGCCAAAACATTAGATATACATATTTCAAACATATTCGTAAATGATGGACAATGTCCTCTTTTTTATTTCTGTAAAGAAAAAGCTAACACACATTATAGCACATAAATTCCAAGCCGTAATATTTACTATCATTATGGTCCATGGCTCAAATTTCTACATTATAACATATTTTGAATAAAAGAGAATCGCGTTAATCATTGTTTAATGTCCTTCGAGTGAAGTGCCCCTATTTTATTTTAAATGTTAACGATATACCAACAACACTCACGTCCAGCCTTAAGCCTTTTCATCTGTCAAGATTTAACAGCTATGGAATTGGGTTATAATTTACGATTTTATCTCGAATGACACCATGGGGGCTGTGGTCAGCGATCCGGTGAAAAAAATGTGCAGCCGTAATCGACGTATAATGGTCAACCCTGATCGCCCTGCCCGCCGCACCCGCCTTGTTATGACTTGCCAAAATAGAGCCATAATAATGAGAGATGGTCCCGTAACTTGTGCGTAATTTAGAGCGATTCCGTAACGACCGCTCGCGGCCACGCTGCAGTTTGTCCAGTGGGCACTTTCCGTGTTGTGTTGTCGCTGTCGGGGGTGATTTAGAATCACTTTTGTTGGTCACTTTGTGACTCAATTATTATTGTCCGCATTTACAGTCAATACATCGCTTTATTGTTATAAATAGCAGGGGAGTGAAACGTTAGACCGTGTGTGGTATGCGAAGATAATATATGAGCGCGTTGGATTGAGTTGCGAAGCTGGTCCCGAGATTGATAGACTGGCCATCCACCGTTGCCTGACAAATAGTTCGTGCAAAGGAGGCGTCGCAACGCGTCTTACCATAAATAAGGATTACTCTCGTGACCACGTAGTCTTGTGGAGTGGACGCAGGACAGCCTTTGTGACGGCGCTACACCGCACTAGTCTCCCGTTAAATCAGTCTCAGACTGCTTTGTGAAAGCACGAAAATTTTCGGGTAATTTAAATACATAGCACTATATTGTCTAAGCTTTAAATCTCGCAAATGCGACTTATTTCTGCTCCGGAATCTCGAATTACAACTTAGAAGATGAGTTTCAAGTTTGGCTCAAGAAGCGCTAAGCCACGAGTGTTTTAGGCTCGGCGGCACCGTTTCAATTGCGAGAACGTCACAGCTTACCGGCTCACAGAGTAAGGAAACTCGACGAAATTCGCGTCAAATCCCTATTTCACTTAACTTGATGTCTATAGATTGCTATGAGCGTCTACACAGAAACAACTTTGCCACAATTTAATTGATTTTCCGTCCGTAGCTTTAGTAGCTCTAGATAAAGTTACGGACTACGGAGTTACCTATAAATATAAATTATATTAAAACTGGCCAATTGTTTTAAATTCATATCAATGTTGTTGAGTTCATGGATGTGATCGTATGTATAACATATACAAGAGTTCTTTGAAATTTATCGGTGGTATACAGGGTGTACCTAATCGTTAAGTGTGCACAGGCGATTATTCCGTAACTATTACAGATATCAAAAAACTTTAAACTGATATCGAAAGTACTTAACCTAATGCGTAAAATGGCCATAATAATTTTTTTTAAATAAAACGAGAAATATCTAAAAAATTAACTTGAAACCCTCCCATACATTTAGTATGAGATACGAATATCCCCTTACATTTAATATGAAAGATTTTAGCTTTTTCTTTCTTTTTTTGGTTTTCTGCTTTAATTACTTCGCAAATTTGAAGGGAAGTTCATTTAGAAACTGTAAATAGAGCTCCTCATTGTATTGCACAATGAGGACACCACTTCGAAAATCTGCTATGAATACAAAATGTATGGGAAATAAAATGTATGGGAGCGTTTAATGTAACATTTTTGGATATTTCTCGTTTTATTTTTAAAAATTTATTATGGCCATTTTACTTATTAGGTTAAGTACTTTCGATATCAGTTTAAAGTTTTTTGATATCTGCAATAGTTTCGGAATAATCGGTTGTGCACACTTAACGATTACCTACACCCTGTAGATGCGACATAAGGAATCGACATCGCAATCGATGAAAAATAGACTATTCATGAGCACCTGTAAAGTATAGATGATTATACGATTAGTTTATTTTCCTTTAGATTTCAATGTCTGTATGTTTATTTTTGTAATCGGGTTAATGTATCAAGCAGAAGAAGATGACACAGATCTACTGTTTTTAATATGTAAAATGTATCAGCATTAAGATGAGTTGTCGACTCATTGTAATAAAAAAGGGGTAATACAAGACAATAAACTAAATATATTTTGGCGTACCAAACCGACCGCAGGCTTACTTATCAACGACATTAGCTCTTGCCTCTCAACTGTTTAGACTTAGAGAGTTCCACGAGACACATTAACTCAGTAGAGTCGAGTTTCCTTGTGTATTTGTTAAGTAGATTGTAAATTCACGAGTCGGTAGATCCAGGGTGCAGTTTGGGTAATGAGTCTAACTTCGCGAAGATCTTCTCTTTGATTAGAGCTAATAGTTAACGGCGGAATTAATTTGATCTTACGTAATCACGTTTTGTCGCTAATATATTTTAGGGCGAGACGCTTGTTTGAGTGTATGACAATGATGATTTGCTTATGTTGCCTAAGTATACCAAAGTATACAAAGACCTATTATTAAATCACTTATTTATAATATTGTTTCGATACATCATGATAAAATTCCGGGTAGGTTTAAAACACATACTTATTTATAATATTTTTTAATACATCATGATAAAATTTCGGGTATATTAAATAGGATATTGAAATGCTTACATTTTATTTAAACGATTGCTAGGTAATTAATTTAGAAATATGAGTTTATAACCTATAATGTAGATTTTGTTAAGAATTTATACGCATCTTACAATGTTCTAGAACTGAAATCCCCTGATAAATTTACAAAAAATTATATTATAGATATTAATTCCTTTATAATTACCAAATACGCGTCAGTACACTCAGGATTTGTACGGACAAAATACTTCTGAATTTCAATTAAACCCGTAACTCAATCAGTTTTAACTCCCTCACATTCACTTGTAAGTCAGAGGGTAAATCTCAACATAACAAGGTTCTTATAGCGATCGAGGGTTGCCTTAATTAGGGGTCATAGTGTTATCTCGTGAAATCTCCAATTATATAGCAAATATATACGGGCGAGGTCCGAGGATTAGCTATAGTTAGTCTTCTCACGTCGTAGCGCGGGATTCAATTAGCCGCCGCGCCGGTACCATGTTGGTTTATTGCTTTCTATGAGTTTATACTTTATAGTATATGTTTCATTATTTCCGACACTTGTAGTTTTAAGGACCTTTTTGCCTTCGATATGTTTTATTATTATTTAACAATTAAACCTTATCAGACTTGATCAAGTCATAAAAAGAATATCATCATCAGAATAGTAGCACAGTCTGAAACAAAATAAAGTTCTTTAGTTCAAAATAATGATTTTTTGATATTATTTCAGTTAAAGAAAATGTATTAAAAAGTTGTTTATTCACTTTATTTGTGCATATCAATATAACGTCGCTTAAAATATATAGACCTATAACATAGTATTCAATAATTTTCTAACCGACAGTTGTACTTACATCGAGTGTATGAAACATAAAATAATAAAAGCTATGGTAATTTCACACATACATACTGTGAATTCGTTACAAATAAAAAACCCTTTAATCGCAGATCTGCATAATAATACGAAACGGGTCTTTCCGTCTATCCGACAACTTGATTGATGTCCCTTTCTAGATTTATTTGCCTGTAAAGTACATGACGCACGTCCGCGAAGCTTATACAATATTAAAATGACCCTCGTTTTGTTTCATTTTTAAATACGGCCTCTCATAATTAGCGTAATAAATTATAAAATGATAATACCGGTAGGGCCACCCCGTGAAACGCTAATACCGTCTCGGAGCGCCGCGAGCCGCGGGCGACCTCATGTCAATCACTCTGTAGAACAATTCTTTTTTAAAAGAGTATAAAAATTCGTATCACTTTTATCATTCATCTCACTCTCTTCATTAGAACTAAGTACGTGTGAAGGAAACAAAACACAAATCGGTCTTGCGGTAACATCTGTGCTTTATAATAGACGCTTACGTAGGCTTCTTTTCGGGGATCGAACAAGCCCGGTGGGATCGCTTTAACATGATTGATCTGTTTATTTTACATTTTAAAGGAACATTTTTACGGTTGCTTGTCAACTTAATAACAAAGTGTTTTATTTCGGGACACATTAAATACGATTTTATTGATAGGTCTTTTAAGTTTATTCATATTTTTGAGATGGGTCGCTAAGTTTTGTTTGTATTCGCGGGACGCCAGAAAAGATTGCTACAAGGATTATTATGATATGAGATCGTTTACTAGAAAGGTGCTATTTTTGTTGATATTTTCTGTGAGTAAGGTCTTATTCTAAACTGAAAAGTTAAAAGATAATAATCAAAGTACAAAACATTACCTAAGTACCTATTAGATTCTGTATCGCTCTTGAAAATAAAAGTGAGAGCGTCTAAAAATAATGTGAACTTATCAGGTAGCAAGTGAAGAGTGGCGCCACGATGGAGTGCTGCTAGCTTCCACCTGCAGAAGGAACAGTGTAAAAGATAACACTGTCACTAATTTAAGATCTCTCACTGAAATAGCTTTAATGTTAGCGGCACTTGAGACTTTTTCATCACAGGCGCGATCAGGGTCGTTTGTGAGGACATAGGTATTGTTAATGTAAAGTTATCCAATAATTTGTTGGAGATATTTTATGATGTCTTTACAATATTGAAACCTGAAATATTGTAAAGACATTTCTTTTATACCTGACATGTTCTTCACCTATTTCTTCAGTCTTGGTACCTAAAATTCATGTGAAGTTCGAATGTAGTTTTGCGTAAGTACAGTAGTTAACAGCTGAAGACAGATTTAATTTTTTTTACAGGTTCATAAATAATTAAAGGTGAGTAAACAAATATCAACAAGAAAACAAAACATATCGAAAATCATTGACATGTTCTTGTTTATTGAACATATACAAAGAATACAGCAGCCAATCATTAAACGCAACAAAAAGTGGTCCCGCGGGTAACTGCGTTATCGGAAGCAATTACACGTCGCTTTATTAATTTTCATAACTACGCCTGCGACATCAAAGGAGGCCGACCGCGCGCGCCGACCCGTGGTGTAAGATATAGGCTTTTAATCACTACATAGTATAAAACAAAGTCGCTTCTTCTGTCCCTATGTCACTATGTATGCTTAAATCTTTAAAACTCCTCAACGGATATTGATGCCGTTTTTTCAACGAATAGAGTGGTTCTTGAGGAAGGTTTTAGTATCTACCTACCTATATAATTTGTTTTAAGTTTTGTATACAAAGCGGGCGAAGCCGCGCGTCGAAAGCTTATAATAATTTATACTATGCTTTTAATATTACCTAAAATGTGTTACTTATAATAATTTATTCACGTTACATTATGCACCAATTAGGTAAACATGCGGTATCTGAGGTATTTGTATGCAAATTATAATTATGGGAATTCACAGGATTACGTATTTTCTTCGCGAAAGACTTTACTAGGAATTATTTGAAATAAAACTTTCGAATATATTTTTATAAAAAAAAAAGTACAATTCCAGTAGATAGGTATAGGTACTAGGTATCATATTAATTAAAAGAACAATGTGTTTAAATAAAATATTTTGAAATCTCTTTACTTTAAAATAATAATTACGATATAATTATTAACATTTTAAAATCGCATAAGCTTATGTGTTACACCCTGTCTCAGCTACTGTTTACCACGAGAGGCCCTTGAAGACGTTTTAAGTTTTAACAGTGCACTCGTCTTGAGACGCACTGCTTTGATCTTTGACGACACTCCAGAACTTGTACTACGAAATTGGGACTAAATATTGGTATTAGTAAGCAAATCTTCTAAACGATACACGGAAAATGGTTAATTCAATATTAAAATTGTGCTTTAGAATTCATTAATCATTGACTGATAAATCTTAAAAACAAGTTAACCTTTACAAAATTCCTGAAGAGAGAGATGATATTTTTTTTTGTTATACAAATTATGACACTTCGAGTACTTGCAATCAGAAACAAACTTATATGACATAAACGTTACGTACTTTATAATGTACACTTAAGTACTTCACAAAATAGTTTAGTACCTATGTACTGACATTAAACTACTTCCTGTTATGAAAGGTAGAGTATATTATTCTGTATGAAGTCAAATAAATAGAAGAAATTTACATTTTCCCGATTCTATTGGAACCGTAAAGACTTATCTCACTAAAACGATTCCCACATAAATAAAACTCGACGGATAATATGAAACTGCATTTACATAAGAAAAATGTAAAGAGGCCTAAACGATAGAGCCATAAGGGTGGTATCGTATCGCCTGCACTTTGTATACCGCGCACGTCCGCCGGGAGCTTTAATAACAATACGAAATATCAGTTCGTTCCTCCGATCGCAAATCTACGTCAATAACATATCCAATAGTAGCGCTCAATTCATTTCGACATAATCTAATACGGCAGGGCACGTTTTCCGCCTAAATCTACCGCCACATGTCGCCAAGATGGCCGCTCGACCGAAACGTGAAACTAAAGAAAAAGGAGATCACGAATCGGTAATATCTTTCGAATCCATAAACTTAAATGTTTATTTGCAGCGATATATTGTCCTTTTGCGGATATTGCTTTACTAAGTCGACGTCAGCCTTAGTTTTCATACGACTAGACGAAATACGAATAAGCTTTATCTGATAAAAGGAATTTTATTCGCGTTCAATATAAAAGGTATAATTTTCTTTCGAATCGTCTGTAATCTGGACAAATTAGACAATTAAATTCATACTAATTGTAAACATAAATGTAAGTAAATAAACCCTAAATAAGGGAATAGCCTCGGTAAAATTTTCACAATTGTTACTTTTCCACTTATGTGATTATTATGATTGTTAGGTACCAACCTATGCAACGGAATGTAAAAGTTTATTGAACAAATTCACAGTAATTTGCTTCAATTACTTAATTCAATGCAAGGTAGTCGTATAAATTGCCTGATGTAAATACGAGTAGTATCTAGATAGGTGATTCTAAAGTACACACATGTGAATAAATTATAATTTTACAGATTTATTATATTGTTGAAATGCTTCGATGATGGTGATTTTACCAAAACCTCAAATAGGATTTTTATAATATTAAAAAAATACACACTCATACTATAAAAGATGGCCAGTTTAATTCAATGGTAAAATTTATTAATCTTAGGTGTATGGTATGTACAAGCTTGGAGTAAATGTTTGAGCAAAATCTCCTCACTTGCCAAGTTTATTCCCAAGAAAATTTTGCCAACACAATAAATCGCATGTACGAAGAATTCTACTGTTATTCTGCAGTCATCAGTACAAATAAACACAAATTGCTGCAATTAAGTTTGCTTTTCTAATGCATTGATTGGTCAATCACTGACACGGATAATCTAAGGTAGTGCTTCTTTGTGTGCGCCGCTTTGTCCGCGGACGTGGTCTTTGAAAACTATCAATGGGCATAGACTAAATATATTAGATACAACCAAAATATTTTTTTTAGACTATTAGATACCTATTTATTTCGTCTCCGTTCAAAGAGCATAGCTCTAGAACTTGATTGCACATAAAATATTGTTCTGGTGACTGGTATACTTTAAACTTTTTTTTATCTTCAAATCTATGGCATTAAAATGATGATGTGATTTTAAGAAAAAAAAACTCGATGGTAGATCGTTTAGTATGGTTGTAATTTTTTTATTCGGTTTGTGAAGACTTAGATAATTCATCGTGCAAAAACTCTGTTTTCATTTTTAATTAAAAACAGTGATTAAGAAGCGTAGTTTAGTTTAAATTAGCAAGATTAAGAAGCTACTTTAATAGTTTATAAACCTTTCTAGAATTTCTATGTAAATAGTTTTGCCGCTTCTACATTTTACTCTATGGCTTTAATAGCAGGCGATTTGGATTGATTCCGTCATTGTATCGAAGAGTAGTGATTTCAGCAAGATTTGTTTCATCGGACTCCCGTACAAGATAACTCACAAACGTATCGATGGGTAATTTCAACCGATGAATTTATGTGGTTCTCCGTTCAATTGTATCTTGTCCAAGAAACATTAAATTCGTGTGCTATATAATTTTTACCGAATTGAAAACTACTGTGCTTTATCGTTTGATAGCTTTTAAATCGATTCGGATTTCGGGCACGATTGTTATACAAGTTGGTTCTTAAATTGGTCATGATAGAATGAAATGTAGATACACTTCCATTATTTTTGACAGTAATTATTTGAATATTACAATCAAAAATTAAGCGCGATGAAGACAAAATCACAAGAATTAAATTCATTTATTTGTCTTCATCGCGCTTAAGTTTCGCGCATTTCTTATGTTATGAGGAAATGGAATTTAATTGTCTTAAATAATAGATAAAAAATAGTGTTTTTACTTTCCACACACCATACGACATGTTGGATACGTCATCAGTTATGTTATGATGTGATAGTAGTGCAGTTGATTTATTTTAGATGAATTTTAAATAAAATTTTCTTAAAAATCCTGACCAAGTGTTTGCAAGCAACCTAGAAATGGTTGTTAGGGAATTCCAATGTATTTGTATAGCTAAGGTCCCACAATAACATTGTAGATGAAGGATTGCCGGTCGCTGGTCACGTTCGCTTCTATCGATTCCCATTTAATTCGGCGCGTGCTTGCCTCACGCCTACCGTCTGCCCATCAACAACAAATTGTTCTACCGACTTCATTTCGACTGATTGAACGATATCACTCTTTGAACGATGAATGACCGGGGGCGGGGAAGACACGAACTGAGCTGAACTCATGAGTCTAAATTCATGATACGAGCGTCGAGCAGTTGGAAAATTTTTACGTGAGGTGCGAAAGTCTTAACACAATAGTAGCGCAAATTTAATTGCGTGTACAATACAATCGTAATTCGAATAAAAAATCGTTCGATACATAAGTATGTAATGAAAAGTAATATAACTAAGTAGTTCCAAAAGTTGTTGCGTTAGCTTTAATGTGCCCTTATAAACGTGAACATATTGCTAGAAAAAATAATATCCCCCATCCATCGCACTTAATCACTTTTTGATGCTAAATTGTTTTTAGTGGGCCAGTAAATTTCAAGATGGCTTACATCACCCAAAATTAATTGATCGGATCACGTTTCTCACAGGAAACAGTGCGGAAGAGTTTTAATTAGCGAGAAAAAAGGGCACAAAACTTCCAACGTAAAAAAACTGGGAGACAAGGGTGGGCGTAGCGAAGAATAAAAATCTCCCGCTCGTAATGCGGGCAACATTTGTGTGAGGAAGACGCTCAGTAATGGAAGACAAATTTCAATATAATTTGCAATACATAAGCGTGTTACTTTAATAGCCCAGAACCACCCTTCAAATTAAACGGGGCTTAAGTTTTATTTTATTTTTTTCCCGCTCTGTTTGATTATAGTCGGGCTTCTAGCGCCCATCGACCTCGCGTATTCCGCAGGGTTGCTTGCTTCCTTTGCTGTAAAGGGACCACGCACAAGCGCCCATGCGCTGGAAAATATAATCCGACTAAATTAATTACCCCTACTGGCAATAGTGTCGCTGCCATGATGCCGCCAAATCACATTAAAGACTCACTATAAAAACCAAATTAGTACTCGCTTTAACCGTGAGGGGGTATTTAGTTACAAGACGTTAGTTCAAATCCCGCCATTTTCATTAACAATAAATATCCCCTCGTAGCCGCACGGAATCCTTATTGTTTTACTTTTTACACCCTTGTGTCCCGGGTGGGATATCGCGAAGACGGTCCTCAACTGAGGCTCTGGCTAATTTGTTCTTTTGTTTACTTACTTATAGAGCCAAGGTAATAAAAATTTGTGTAGCGCGAATTTATATAGACTTTAAATTTTTTATAATCGGCATCAGTTGAGGACGAGTTTTGTATTTAATTGGAGAAAAATTTAGGGCCGGCGAAGCGCTTCTGTGCGGATTCTTTAAACTAATTGGACGGCCGTTACGAACTTTTTTGTTTTAACCGTTTACGCAATCAAAGCCGGCAAGATGGGGTTTTTCTTTACGATACTTAGAAACATATTTCCACTTTATTCTCTTGTTTACGTTGATTGCTAATTATATTTTATGAGCGAAATTCGATATAAAACATATCAAATCCTGGTTAAAAAATATGGAAGATCCATGTTGGTAGTTATAACTTATAAGACAGATGATGATATATCGAAGGGGTGAGTTTGATTTTTTGCGGCCGGACAGACCTTAATTACAGGCGATGCACTAAATTAGAGGGCGGTGTCGATTTAAAACAATGAACTGAAACCGTCATTAGTACGTACGTCTGCCGGCGCATATTACTGGCTTCACCTTCTTAATGTGACGATATTAAGTGTTTATTACAGCACATTAAGGTTGGCACCGTGTGTTCTGTTTGGTCTCTGTTATCTTGGATATCTTCAATAAAGGTCTGTCATTTATTTATACAATGTAAATATTAAATTACTATTTATTAATCAGCATATTTAAGGAAACAGGAATAACAATACTTTACATATACCTACCAACTTACATTAATCATTTAGGTGCGTTATACCTAAATGTTTAATACATATTTTTAAATATAGATATAGACAAGTATTAAAAAATTCTATTATTTTTTTAGGATATTTGTTGATAATTATTAATTACCATAATATAAGTCACCACCAACGCAATAAAAAGGTGAATTTAATTTTGTATGATTTATCTACCTTCCTAAAGCGAGAAGTCGTATCCTACATTAGATAAGATGTGAGTCGGAAGTAATTTTTAATTTTTTTCATTTTTAAACCTTATGTTCTTTTCGGTTAACATTTTTTTGTACTTATCTAAACTAATAAAGAATCTTCTTCTTCTTCTTCGTGTCAGTCTTGACTGAGCGGTCGTGACCATCGTGGGCAGATGTAATCTGCTTTTAACGATCTTCTTAAACTAAAGAATAAAACCCTACCACTCCCTATCACTCTAATCCATTAACAAAAAGAAGAAATAGGATAAGATTATAAAACGTGACGTATAAAATATTCCTTTACTTCTGATCATTCTGCAAATGTGACATTTTTAATAACCAATACCTAGCTGTAACATAATTACAGGTCCGAAAGCCGGCAACGAATATCGTAATCATATTATTAAAATGAGCACGATGATTGCAGGAAACGTGTTATTTAACGTTGTTCTGATAGCATCTTATCGCTCAATCCTAATGTCCGACGTGTGGATATTATCGAGCTGCCGAAATCGGCCGGATATTCGATGAATATTCGACATATGATTATACTTATAATATGTTATATACAGCGTGATCTCTACAAGTTGTAGGCGACGGTAAATGTTGGAGCTTTGTTGGTAATCCATATGCTTCAAGCGTTGTTTAGTTATAATATATTGTTGCTTATATTTGAAGTTCATACTTGGATACCTAAAAAATGTGAAGTTGAAGATGTTCGTACATCGCAAATTTATAGTACCCATTAGAGATGCGCCGAATAGTAGTTTCACCGAATAACCGAATACCGAATACTATTCGGTTAAAACCTTACCGAACCGAATATTCGGCCGAATTATTCGGTTCAATGTTTTGACGTGTTTTGATGCGTAAACCGGTTCTAACGGGTCGCAAGTAGCTGCTGGCTCGGTAGCGAGCGAGCCTTACCTCACCGCCCGCCACAGTTGTGTTGAAACATCGCACGAATACGTTACAAATTAAAACAAAAAAATATTAAAATTTTTATATTGATTAAAAGTTTTATATTTTTACTTTAAGTTAGTGTTTGCAATATGAGCGGGCGTAATGTCATTTTCTATTGGGACTAAAAGCATTGTCTTCAGACTTCAGGATTTAAAGTATAATAAATATTAAATACTGACTAAGTGCTAATAATAAACATGATTAAATTATGTTGATGTAAATTTACAAAATAAACGTTTATTTGAAATGTAATGATTGTTTTATTTTATATACCTTAGGTTCAACACATTCTTCATAGGATTTCTTTGACTTGTGTATAGTATGACATAAATCATTCATAATATGAAGTTATTTATTTAGTTCTATAGCCAAGAAAGTAGAAATACTCATACCGAATATATTCGGCACCTAAACCGAATAATTCGGCCGAATACGAATAGTGAAAAAGATGCCGAATATGCCGAATACCGAATATTTATTCGGTATTCGGCGCATCCCTAGTACCCATAGTTAAAATAATTACAGTATTTCATTATCTTAGTATGTTTAAATATATAAATGCTACATTGAATAACTCTGTTAAATTGCAGGACTATCACTGTACATTTTCATTTCAGCCAGGCATGACTCACATGTAATATTTCATAGATAAGTTCAGTGGCGTCAGTGTAAACAATAAAAGCGAGTGGCTCGAATTAACCAGCCTGTATAAGGTGTTATTATAGAGACAAAGCGGTCTGTTTGTCTATCACGATAATCTGTGGACTGCGCGTTCCAATTCCGTGTTGTGTAAACGGCCTAATGGACGCCGGTAATGTGACACGCTTGACGATTTTACTCACAAATTGTTGTACGAAACTCTATTACAATCTAATGACAGCCACTGTCTAATTGCGAGGTTATTTCGTTTTGTTGTGCACGCGGCTTAATGGCGCAGTAATTATTGGGCGAGGTGAAACCCTGAAGATGTGTCGAATTGAATCGTCGGGTCGGTAATGAAGGCTCGCGGGCCGCGGCCGCCGGATATGCGCACTCAAATTATCCCCATATCAATGAATGTGCGATTAATTTATAATAGTATCGATTTCAGCTACCACTAAATTACTGTTCTACTTTGTTGTTACTCAATTTAAATGAAACATTTAGGTGCTTAAATATGTGATACTTACAGCCGATTATAACAACCAAAACTTGTAGCTCTACGTTTATTTTCACGTAATAAAATACGACACTTCAATACGAGAAATAGTACCATAAAGAATGGTAGGTCATTATAATGATTAGTGTGTTATATAACACACGTAGAATAAATAACGATAGCCGTATATAATGTATCCACAAAGATCATTATCCGCAATAAGTGGAACAAAAGTCCATATAATACTGTCACGACTGCCATCAGCGTTTCACCGTTGTGTATTTTGACAACATGTAATTTCCCATATCTTATAATTCATAAAAGATATGGAGCCATTTCAGTTAGGTATAATTTACCAGACAATGCTTCTGTTACACACGCTTGTTTATGAAATTTAACAATATCAAAGGGAAACCGGAAAAGCTGTCTCGGTTTGAAAGTTTTATCGTAGCGCATCGTAGCACAATTAATGAGAACAGTTTTTTTAAGCCGCATAGGTAGCGAATTATATTTTTTGCATAAATAAGTATAACTTGATTACCTGTATAAGATAGGCACAAACATAACATTATTTTTACTGTTTTTTTAAATAATTACGACGCGAAGGAATTATTTTTACTTTTTAGGTTCCTACTGATTATATTATGAAAGAAAATTTTGAAAATGTTGAGGAAACTAAATTTTTTTTCAAGTTGAACGATGAAAGTTTTCTTTGTATTATTCGGATGAATAAACGTAAAAATAAATCGAAAATATGCTTGTAAGTTGCGTGCTCTATGATAATGATACTAACTTCTTTAATTTTATAGGTATGTCATGAAAACAATATTCGTAATATGTAGTTTCATAGTAGATAAAAATACATTGAAAGATATTCTTATACAAGCAAACCGTCCTCCGTATAATGGACTGGATAAGATTGCGTATTTTTGCAGTGTCACAGGAGTTGGGATTGATTTAAAGGACGAAGTGCGATCGACCCTTACCCAGCTTAGCCCTAACTAAACCTTATCCCGAATTACGCAAACACACCACCCGTCGTATCGTGACATTTACTGTGGACTAACTTGGGATATAATGTACTATTTGTTGCCCGTGACTCTACCCGTGTTATTTTACATTTCAGGGACTGTAAGTGGTATTGACTGGTTAATAATGTTATGCTTTTCACCTAAGTATGTCGTTCATGATTACTTATTTTATTTATATAATTAATTACTTTTCAAAGCTTTCAGCTTTCAATATCAACGTGACTGCTCGTTAAACCACATATTATGGACACTGATGAATAATACATACCACGGAATTAACATCAACAACATATACAAATAGACGCACATATACTGAAGGCTCTGCTATCCCCGACGATAAAGATAGGCAAGCTTTATTCGATAACTGAGTTTTTGTTTAAGTTATTACACCTATTAAGTTGTAAGACACGTTCGCCATTAAAGCGATCTCCAGCAGGTCCATCTGAAGTGGATATTATCGCACCGCTTGTTGCCCGCGTAAAATAATAATGGCCGAAGTTCGTGCGCTGGTGGAAAACTTGGGCGAAAAACGCCGCCGCGCCCCGGGCTATCTCTCAACTTTGTTACGGGATGTGACGTCACTTAATTTATTAACACTTCTGCGCTGAGAGCTCATTTTGACCCCTAATAGCAGTTTTTCAGTTTGTTTGCGCTGGCGGGTGGTATGAATTCTTTCAGGAATTAATGATTCGTTTAAAATTCAGTAATTCACGTATGTGATAGCTTGATGTGTTTCGCTTCTTTTTTTACACAAATCAAATTGATTTACCTATGTCGAATGACAAAGTTTAGGCCAAGCAAACAAAAATTTAGATTCGTGAAAGAAAATTTTTCATTTCCAGTGTCCACTCGCATTATTTTCCGGCGAGCCAGCGAACTAGCAATAGATCATGTCACGCGTCGAGTCCACTTCGATACCGACAGGTGAAACTTAAAAACTGCGAGTCAGTACAAACAGGGTCGTTGGAAAATCAATAAATGAAACCGCATTGAGTGCGACCACTCGAATAAATACGGGACCGACTATCCAATAAAACACGCGAACGGTTTACAATTAAAGCTTTAAATCTGCAATAGGTGTTGCCATAAATTGAAGGAGAAAACAATCAGCGGGCGCGCGTCGTTCGCAATTAGCGCTGCGCGGCTCGATAAATTTGCATTAATGCTTTCGAAAAATCCGTACGGCTATAATTTTCACATGCCACCCTGTATAGTGCCGTCTGACGCCTGCCTATAGCGCATATATCGCGAGCCAGTTAACTTATTCTAGAACTAGATCGACATTTTATTGGTTTAGAATAAAATACTATAAATATCTTTACGCTAAACAATTTGTTCGTTAGACCAAATCGGCGTGAATAATTGAATACGTTATTTTAACACAACTTATTGCTTACGCTTAGGTAATAAAAAACATCATTGTGTTGGGACTGTATTTACCTACTAAAGAGATTTTTCATGATACTAATGTCTAATAATTTACAATTAAAGTAAAATTTATTTAATTTTTGATAAATGTAGTTCCATAGCCTGAGAATGGGTCGTATGTGGATTGAAGAAAATGTGATCTTTACATCTATTTTGATTTACAGATATCTATCAGTATTTCTTCCTCATACCTTGATCACTTTTTTATTAAAACAATTAAAGAAAGTCTAGTCTAATCAGCACATTTCATTTACGAAATTTTGTACAACCTCCTACTCCATGACGTATCTATAATCTACCCATCCTTTACACGAGTATAATTACGTGAAATTATAAAATGAAAACTGACTCAATGATAGTGAATTTCAGCGCTGTCGATGCAGGGATGGGCGCGTGATTTACGTAACGCCCCCCGCTTGACTGCACTTTAACACTTTTGCAGCTTCGCGCGCACCACCGACCAATAATTGATATTCGATACGACATACACTCGGCGATTATAGTTTTTCACAAGAAAAATCTAGGCTACAAATGTGCTAGTCGGTGACGCGGGTGACGTTGAGTAAAGGATGTTGATATGTAGATTCGTTAAATCGAATCGAATGTTGATTAGTTGATATCTATTCGATTCGATTTATGGAATAGATATCTACATTCTACATACACCAATATGCATTCTGAAGTAAGTAATACTTTCTTTTACTTGTTCTTATTATTTTAGTCTGTAAATGGAGAATTGGAAATAATAGAACTAATTGATATCAATACAATTGTTTCGGCTTCCAACAAAATGCAATAAATAGATACCTACTCTTTGCCATCGATTGATACGAGTAGAATTGTATCATTTGTATCAGTTGTTCTAATTTTTCTCTTTTTGTCTTCGATAAAGTAATGAAAGGAACCCAATCCGTTTATGAGGTTATTTAAATTCTGGCACTGAATTGGTGAATAGGTAATCGTTTTAGGCAATAAGTAGCTATTTATAATGAATGGATCCATTCTGAGCAATCTAATAAAGTTTAAATTGAATTTTGTCAATGTTTAACACTTGGATATCGTTGCGTCCATTTATAGTGTGTGGATGTAGGCGTATAACTATTTACTTTTAAACGGATTCTATCAGACTACCACCTGTAGTGTGATTACAAATTATTGTCGTGATTTTATTACTACCACTATGTTTTTGAAGGAAAATTAAATTTCCGAACAGTGATTAAACATTTTTAGTTAGATTAAACCTTTTAAATAGGGTTCGTTAATAGCTGGTGATCATGATGATAAAATTATCGTCAAATGTTATCTAATTATTTATTTGATACTTTATTGTACATATATACCAGGCATAGAAAAACTAAATATATTTAAACTATAATATGTAATTAAAAAAATATTCATATAACATTTATACATATCAACAGAATTCACATGCGTTCAGCCGTCCAACGGTGATATAAATGCATTGTAGAGTTGCTTAATATAATCTAATACCATACATACAATAATCGTATTTAATTATTTATAGTGTCTTTATTTCCAAATAAGATATAGGAATATACCAATTGTGTTAAATGTGTCATGGAATACTAAAAAGAAATGGTTATTCGATTGATAACCTGCTCTACTGCTAACGTGTTTTTTACTGTTAAGTGTTAATGTTTATCTTTTCAATTCAGTTTAATTCTACTTCTACGTAGGTTGAAAGTATCACTTGTAAATTGTAGGGGAGATGGGCCCAAAGGGGGCACCTTACGGGAAAATTAAAAAAAATGAAGTTTGAAAAGAAGTTAATCCATTTATTTTTTTGCCAAAAGTTCCATTAATAAATACTTTTGAATGCTAAGTGGTTAAATTTGTCAAAAGTTAAAGTATATAATAATTATTAACAGATTACTAAAAGCCTACGATTGCCCGCTTTGCCCGAAGGGGAGGCCTAAAGCGGGCTTTCGTTTAGGGCAAAACGGGCAGTAGTTGGGTAAAGCGTGCAGGCCTGGATTTATACAGTAGATTCCAAAATATACAGCCACAAATAATATATACAATAATAAATAGAGTAAAAGACACAAAAATATTTTATAAGTTATGTATTTCAAACAGTCATACAATTATTTTTAAATGAATATATGAAACAAAGGAACTTCTTAGGAGCTTTAAACTTTTGGGTACAATATTTCCAGATATATCTGAAATAATATTTAAAAAAATAACGCCCTGTTTACAGTCTATCATTATTTAGTCTCTAATAAGCGATACAATTATTTTATATATTTATTTATTTATAAATCCTAAAATAGTGTAATTCTGGAAATTATTCCAAAAATTTTGGAACTTGTATACTTACCTACCGGTATACAAGTTCCAAAAATTCTTGTTTAGACAGCCCGTAAAATAAAGAGTCCATGTGGGTATTCCAAAAGCTCCATTTCTTGTTCCGTAGAAAAGACAGTAGTAAACCTACCAAGCTTTACATTACACGAACCCGATTTAAGATGTCTGCAATGTCGTTCTTGGAATCCCATATTTAGTTGTTACTTTTTTGACAGGTTTTCCTAACTCTTGCACTTCTCGTTTTGCTTGCTGCATAGTTGAGCGTTGCCATGAGGCTTGTGAAGTTTTACGCTTATATTGACGCCGGTTATAAGCGGTCATCTGAAAGGAAAAAGCAAAATAACAAAAGAATGTAACATTTTAGCGGACGGGGCAAAGCGGGCGCGTGCCCGCTTTACCCTGCCCGCTTTGCCTTTTTCGACATTTGAAAGGTTCAGACGAAATTCTACCTCAAAATTTTTAGACACGTGGATTTTTATGGAACCAAAATATGGCCAGATAGCCACTTAATAACTAACAAATTTTGGTTAAAGGATTGTAAACACCAAAATAAAAAGAACACATATTACATACCTTGCAATATTTTTCAAAAATCGTCGAAAAACATTTATTTGTTGCAGCTTGTAAATGCGTGATCGCAAGCGAATCCAACGACTGCCGCGAGGTGGGAGGGGTGCGGGGATCGTGCTCACGAGTCGCGCGCGCGCCATTATTTAAAATTCCGATACTATACTGAGTGCCCGCTTTAGGCTCTATGCCCACTTTAGGCCCCTTTCCCCTAATGAACGCCAAAATTAATTCAAATAAGATGTTTTTATATTCACAACACCTACTCTTGTATTCTTGAAATAATACTCATTAGCATAGTAATATGGTTAATTACTGTGCTTTATTCTTGGTAAATTTATCTTCACATCACATCTATGAAAGACAAAAATGACTAATAGGTCAATACAATAAAATGCGAGAAAAGATTGCTAGAGGCACTATGTATTTTCTTAAAATGTTCTTGCTTCTTTTATCAGACCTCTATCAGTTACAAAACTTCACTTCTTTTTAATTCAGTTATATTCAAAGCCTGAGTTGACGAAATATTTTATAAAAAATAACATGAATTCATAAAATACATTATGCATCATATAGGTAATTTATATTATGAAATATTTATAGGATGTCATAAAAATGAACGACAACGAGGAATCGAACCCAAAAAGTACAAATACCCTCAAATGCTGTAGAGACGTTAACAGCGATATTAAATAACATCTCTATTCACATAAAGTGCATCGTAAAATGTTTGTGGACGGATGGGAGATGTAGCGCCGGAAGAGTCATACTGCGGGGACACCCTGGAAGGTGCTTAAATTATGGAAATATTCAATTTTATAACATTCTGTCGAGATAGCATCGCTGTCTGTCGAGTTGATATTTTCGGCGGTAAGGTAATATTATCCGCTGGCCAGTGAATGGAGGCGGGCATGCTGGGCGCGCTGCCCCTCGTAACTTAGCACTTAATCTTTCAAAGAGACACTTTATAGTACAAACGGTTTGTTTACCGTCAATGGGCAAGATGCTTGACAAAAAACCAGTTTGTTAAACTAGTTTATATACTGATGGAAATTGAACTTTAGTAGTCAAAGGTGGTACATGACACTACTCTGTCATTGCTAATACTAATTTTACACTTATTTCTTTACAACAGGAACAAGTTTTGATACCAATGTTCTTAAAACCAAAGCTTTGGTTAAGTAAGTGTTGGTTTTTCAATTTCTCTGCAGCGAAAGCTCCTTCGCTAACCTGATGAAAGACAATTTTTTGGTAGTTTGCGTTGAAGATACTATTTATCTGGATCAAAAAGAGGGACAGTCTGATTACAACGGGTCACCATGAAATTTGACTTTGATCGCAAAGCATTAAATTTGGTAGTTTAGGTCGTAATTAGACGGAAAAAAAATATATGGCATGAAAAACTTTGCTTTTGTGCTTAGAAGACTGATTGAACGAAATTTTTAAAAATCTCGGATTTTAATTTTTGATTGAAAATAAAACTATTGAAATAAAAATGTTTATTATTTTTATTAAGTTTTACTATCAAATTAGCTTACAGAAAAGTGGGAAATAACTTAAAAGTGCACAATTTTACTTTTTCTTTTATGTTCATAGCTACTTTCTCTCATTAAACCCCAAATATAGTCGCCCATCATGTATTGGCCTTGATAGCGTTGTTCAAAATTCATGATGTCCTGATGGAAACGTTCTCCTTGCTCTTCGGAATAGGCTCCCATATTGTTTTTAAATTTATCCAAATGAGCATGCAGCATATGTACTTTTAATGACATCCTGCAGCCCATGGCCTTAAAATTTGTAATTTGTAATTTGCCTTACCTTCCAAACACCTTTTACAATAACTACAAGCAACATGTGGAGCCCATGGCTTATCTTGATTCCGTACAGGACAGTCAAAATATGCTTCATAGGCTTCACACAGAACGTGAGATGTCTTTAGTTCATATTTCACGTCTCGAACTTTAATAAATTGACCACATATAAAACAAAATGCATCAGCATCGTATTTGCACTTTCGTGACGACATTTTAAGTTATTCTGGGCTTGTAAATAACACCTGATGGTTGTTTATCACTCGGGTGCCATCTAGCGGCACATTGTAAACGTTAATACCCCACTCTCACTGCGTGGTCTTTTTAAAAATATTAAAATCAATTAAAATTTATGAAAAAATTGAAAAATGAGTATTATTATTATAACTATCACAAAAGCAAACTTTATACCGAAAAAAGGTATTTTCTTTTCGTTTTTGTGCATAACTAACTGGAAAATAATAGTATAAACTTTAGGACAAAGAACGAAAATTTTTTTGTCGAGTCGTGTTATCATTTGTTTACAATATTCTATCACCTTCTGTTTCTATTTAAGTTAACATCTCATAAGTCGATGTAGTCACATCAAAACTGAATGAACCAAACAATCAAATGATTTATTCAATTAACATCGCGTATCACCCGGTAGCAGATACAAAGGTCCACAAAGGTACAATCTACAGTTGTCATAAGTCAGCGAAGTGACTGAGGTGGATAATAAATTAGAGTCAGTTTTGCCCCCCGTGTTATGTGGCGCTGCGTGGGTCGGACGCTTGCAGTAAATCTAGACTTTTCTGATGCCTGCGTATTATGTTACATATTACATTTCAAATTCTAGTTTGTGCGCAGTTTTTGTGCACTTTTCGATTGATGTTGCACGTTCAGATATTGGGGTGTAGACATTTAAGCTGTAAAAGAATCTATTAATGAAAGTCTGTTTCGTGTTTCGTTACATAAATTATAGACCCATAAAAGGAGAGTGCGAATGGAATCTAGTGCGGTTTGCATAATTTTGCAGTTTTTGGCTAATACCATTCTTATATTTTGCATAATGGATTGATTTAGTCTAGAAGATTTAAATCTAAATGTGTATATGACCAAGAAATTATGATACATGCAAATTCAATCTTGTTTTTATTCACATTTGATTGAGTGTTATTGGCACAATGGTTGAATGAAATAAAACCGCTTCTGTTCAACATTAAATCGTGCACATTATGGCGCACAAAGTTATGAGTCTTGCATAAACAGCTTGTTAGTCAACAGACGTACCTACCACGTCAGCCCATAACACAGTTCATTATTTATATTAACAGTTTAGCAGTCAGTGGCCTGCACTCTCGAACCCGACTTATAGCCGCGTGAATATGCGTGGGCATTATTTGTACCCTTGTTAAGCGCTGAGGATATTATAAAAATGATTCCTTTATCCGCTCTGTGACACTCGCTGGAAATTGGTCGGTTAATTTATGGCCATCATAAAAAAGGATTCGAAACCGTACAGGTTGGAATTTCATTCATAAGAAGGCAAAGGCCTGATGGTCCGAGTCTCTATCGATGTTTTCATTAATTTAACTCGGATTTCGTTATCCACGTAAAGTATCGGATGTTTGAATAACGGTGTCCGAGATGTAGAGATAGCGCGCACTCGACTACCGTTTAATTCTATTTAGTATCAAATTTATCGAATATTTATACAATGCTTGTGGCTTGGGAGACGTCAACAATACATCAATATGTTTAAGACATGGTTTAAGACCGTGCCATTCGACCTATGCGAATGCAATAAATGAAAATATAAAATGCGATGTAAAATTGCCTTCGCTATTTACATACTAAATCAAACGTCATTTCTTGAAAGTCACGAGCGTGACTTAAGTTATTGCAGCTATCAGTGGGAATATTTCTTAGACATTTCAGAGCAGGCGTCATTAGTCATCGAGGAGTGATCGGTGTGGATGGAGCGAACGCGGCAGGCGCCCGCTGGCCGTCCGGCGCGAACGCATCATCAGATAGTGGACAATGAGTCGATACGCGCTCCAAATAAGCCGCGGCGCGCATTAGTCACCCGCAACCGACCGACAGTTTGCCTAATCCACTCAAAACATACAGAGACATTTGTCGGCCCGCCGGGGATCGGGTGATCGATAGCGCGACTTGCCACAAAACGATAGATAAAAGCCGATAAGTCAGAAGAAATATGACGCGAACAAAATCGGGAGATATACGTAATAAGATAAAAGTCAAACAATGATTCGACCGCGGATTCGCCGCGGCATAATTTATGTGACAACGCGTGATGGACGAGCGGCGACTTTTGGTAAACTATTTACATACGGCGGCGGTCACGCTGTCGGATTGGGTTCTGTTGTGACAGAGGGTGGAGCTTAGTACCGAAAACAAAACGTCACTGTTATTTATTAGGTTACGGACCTATTGCGCCTAAGAACCAAATTATAGAAACCACAAGCTTGGATTGATAGTGAGATTACAATTTTTCGTAATGTTCTTTATTTCCCTTCGCGCTTCGCGAATATTTCCCTGAAGTAGATAATGTTTACTCTACACTTTTATAAATTTTACTGTTCTGTCCAATCTTGCTTTTTCCTAATAGTCTTTAATTTCCGTTAATTTATAAAGTACGTAATAAATCAATCAAACTCGTACGTTGCATCTTCATGCAGTGATTTAAGCGTTAGATGCGTGAGGTTCCCGTGGTGATCAGTCTAATTGAATCAAGGCGGTCTCGCTTGCGTGGTCGGCAATTCCCTAAACACATTGACTTAGATTGCTTCCTACGAATTCTCGTAACTGATTGTCTAAGCATTTCCTGCTATAAAATTATGGCTAATATAAACGATATGATTCAAGTAAAAGTAACACAGTTTATAGCATCGACGGTGGTTTGTATATTGTGATTTAGTATTCAAGTAATTGTGAACCTGACAATAAGTTTAAATTAAACAACTCTCTCTTTAAATTTAATAACGATCTTCAGCTGTCTATTTGTTTACATAAAGATACAAAAAAGGATGTCGCGTGAGTTGGTTATCTTGGACAGATCCAATATAGTTGATGCTATATTTATTGTGTACGTTAGCAAGGATGGTAAATTAGGTCGTAGGTGAAATCGTTAGGCGAGCGACAATCCCGCGGAGACAGTGTCGAAGCAACTTCGCTTTTTATCTCTGCCCCGCCGCGATCGCTCGACCGTGTAATTGGATGAGAACGACGCGATCCCAATAGCGTGCCCTTATCTGTTCGCGGCAAATCCGACCCCCTCCCCACACCCCCGCCCCGACGCTTCGACAATAAGTTTTTAGTGAGTAATTCAAGATAACCCCTTGATGTTGTTCATTTTCACACTTCCTTTCCCGAGAACAGCTCTTTATTGCGTAATATGTAACTGTCTCGTCGCCGACGGGAGTCCCGGGGGCAAGTAGACGAACTTCTCCCCTTTTATGATGTTAATGTGATCGCCTCGACCCTTTATCTGGATAATCATAATTGCTTTTTCCGAAATTATTGTTTGATGTTGTCGTTTAATGTCACTCTACTTTGGGACGATTTAGAAGTTCGTAACGTTAACAGATACTTCGTCTAATTATGACGATAATAACCTTTTTAATATTTTGCTTTATAAAATACAGCTGTCTTTTTAATGAGCTTATAATATTAATACCATTAACAAAATTACGTTACTTATCAATTGAAATTTCACATAATATTAAACTCATAAGAATGATTTGTATGATTTTAACACGATAGAGACGAAGCAAAAACAGTAAGTATAAGGATTAAAAATCTAAGCGTGTGCAAGGGTTGTGTTTTCTTTATTTGCAGCAAAGCGGGAGGCTGCGAATTGTCGTCGTATTAGTCGGTATCAGTGGACGATGGGCACAGCTATCTCGCTTCACCGTGGGGTGGCCCCCCTTGCTAAATCCATCTGTTTTGGTTTCGCTTCGCTAGCGGGTTTGTGTTTTTATTTGTACTTTTTTTCTGATCTAAAATGTATCTGTACAATCACAATAATAATATTGTGAAAAAATATGTCTGTCTGTTTATCTGTTTTTAACGTTTTTGCTATGATTGCAACGGAATGATTTTCATACACAGATAGATCTATCTGGCGTTTCGGCATGAAGAAAAGGAGAAATATAGAGTTTGACTTTAAGTATGCGCCTAATATTATAAACAGCTACTTAATTTTTCAGCAAGACAAAATAGCGCAAACTCTCTTAACAATAAACAAAGGTTCACAAAATCTATATCCTCGCTACATGTATACCGGCATGTAAAGTTGGGAGGCTGCGAACTGTCATCATATTCCAGCGCTATCAGATGGCCCGGGGGACATCTAACCGCACTGCCCGCTACGTGCTCCTATCCAAGATACGCTTGCACATAAATGAACTTGTGATAACTGATAAGCCACGTTTTCTGCTCTTACTGGTACGTTTGTAACAGCAAACAAACAGTGGTATGCTTTTTGTATTGAACAGTTTTCTAATGGTTTGGAAGGTTTGAAAGTTATTTTGAATTTGTGTCACGAGCGTTCTTCATAACCGCATGTTTTTAAATTAGTAGATACGTTCTTAAACAATTTTTGTATAAGAAATTTAAGTTCCATGCTCTATCATAGTTCCATGTTCCTATATCCATACTAATATTATAAATGCGAAAGTAACTCTGTCTGTCTGTCTGTCTGTTACTCAATCACGCCTTAACTACTTAACAAATTTGCATGAAATTTGGTATAGAGATATTTTGATACCCGAGAAAGGACATAGGCTACTTTTTATCCCGGGAAATAGGATAGGTTTTATCCCGGAAATCCCACGGGAACGGGAACTATACGGGTTTTTCTTTGACTGCGCGGGCGAAGCTGCGGGTGGAAAGCTAGTGTACATATATGGTAGCGTGCATATAATGTCTGTTTCTCTGCTCGATTGTCTGATTAAATCATATTATTATGTCATAATATTTTGTTATAATATTAGAGACATCAGCGTCATCAACTTATACAATTACATAGTTCAAAGAATAGTTTGTAGAGCTGAGAGAAATAACGTACGGCATCAATATGCTCACAACGCGAACGGCTTACACAGTCGCTACTCACGTCGCCAATTCTTATTTAAGGATCCGCCGAAAACGTCTTTTTTATTGTGTTCATTATTTTGAGTGAAATTGCGAGAGCATTAAGCTGAGTATAGGGTGGGACGCGAAGGCCTATTACCGCCCGCCCTGTAATCATCCGAGCCGCACCAATATATGTTACAAACACGTATTAACCTCATATTAATTTCTAAGTGATATTTTGTACAAAATTTCGAAACAATTTGTAATCGATAATGCCTAATGACTGTAAATTGATTGTGGTCAGGATAAAATGAGATTGTAGTTTGATAACGAGTATAACGATTTACTACACCGTATGGTTTAAAAATTAAAATGTATTTTATTTAAACAAAAATATAGGCAGATTTATTAAGAAACTGTATTTAACATTTTTAATTAGTTTAATGAAGAAGTAAAAAAAAATATTAATAATTATCATAAAATCTTCATTTAGAGTCTGAGAATTTTGAAGTAGTGGGAAAGAAAAATGAGAAAAAAAATGTAGGCTATGCCTTTGAATAAAATGCCGCTGCTCGTAACTAGCAGTCTGCCGAATGCCGATCTCAGACCGATTGGAGGCGGCAATTTCAAATGTGCGATCGGCTCACCGTCCTATAATCTTATCAAATTACCTTCTCATTAAATTCATGAGGAACATTAGAATTTGCATAAAATTCTATATCGGTTAACGTTTTATTCGAAGTGTGAAAATTGGCATTAATCTCAATTTGGGTCCAAATTACGGTTGCTATGCTCCATACGAATAATGTTGCGAAAGTTGAACTTCTTCACTGACGTTTTTCCTTGGGTGGGAGTAATTATTTTACTAGCACTTTATTACGGGCTAAATAATGGTTATAAGTGGGTGAGAGCGCGGCCGGTGGCGTGTCTCTGCTCTGTAATCTCGAGCCGGCCCCCAATCACGCATTTCTCACCCGGGCGCGTTGAAAAAATAATACCTCTTCAAGATTCGTCTATAATTTGCCGTATGCCGCCAGCAATATCCCGTGCGTGCATGCGGCAGGTCCTAATAACATAGGAACGTGGCTATTCAATTCTATTTAGACAGTGGTGATCTAATATTAACCGTAATTTTTGGTAAGGCGATACCGTAGTTGAAGCTGGTTCCTTTTTTGTAGAGTTTGTCATTGATATCAAGCAATTTGTGTTGTGGGTTCATAATTTTCTTTGTGGTAACTACTTCATTCAGAGACGCCATGATAAAATATTGATAGAGTCGGTTTAAAATGAAAATTTATTAAAGTGTATTTTTGATAAAGTTATGGATAAATAACGTATTTTTTTCGTTGTGAAATATTCTGTAAATATTTAATACTTACCAAATAGGAGTGACCGCCTCCTTGGTACAGTGGTTGACGCGTGAGCGTAGCACCGAGGGGTCCTGGGTTCGATTCCCGGTGGAGAAAAAAAATGTCTCGGTCTGGCAGGACACAGAAGGCTGATCACCTACTTGTCCATAAAGAAAATCGATCTGTGAAACAGATGTATAATGCATCTGCCCCTTACCCCACTAGGGGACATGGGACTTCACTTAAATAGTGGTAACTAATACAATAAAGTAGACTATTATTAAACAATTTTTATTGAATTAATAGCATAATTAATCATAAATAGATAAGAAGATACTGATATTAAAATGTTACTTACTCTATATTTTTCTACATACATGCTTGTAACTTTGTAAGTATGTATAACAAATCCGATTAAGAATAAAAGTTTCACATTATATGCAACGTTTTGGGGTAAATCCTTGTAAAATAACAACAATAGCAGTCCTTTTGACCAAAATACTTCATTGTATTAAAAATTAGGCGAGAATTTCATACATTGACGATATTTTGACGTTTGACTGACAGTTACTTTCAATAAACATTTAGCGGAACGGAATAAATGCGGTGTTCCCTTATTCATGTTAAGCGTAACACAATAAACTCATATAAATAAAGAATTACAATGCTTTGTAAACGGTGTTTTTATGGAAATAACATTTGGTCACATATTTGTGGTTTTGATCTGTCTTTTTGGGGCAATGGTGGATATTTGATATATTCACGCATTTTGCGATTTTTTTATGACTGAAGAATTTTTTTCTACTTCATAGAAGACTTTCGCAATTATTATAAATATGAATATAAATGCATTTGTGTGATTTAAAGTTTAAACACTGTTAATATTCTATAATTAATTCGACAATTAATTCACACCAAACTATAGGTACCTATGAAAAGATCATGTTCGGAATAGATAAAATAATTAAATGGTCACACTGATAGCGGAAACGCGATGTATTCAATTGGCGACGAAGCGGGGTTCGCATTCGGTTATTCCATTCTATCGGAGTCCGCTAACCGCGCCGCTAGTGTGAAGTCGTGTATTTAGTGTTGTTATCGGCCGCCTCGGAAGTTATTTACGCGCGCATCGGAGCGTGTCGTCGATTGTTTTACGTGCTGACCACGTAGTAAATTAGTAAAATCGGCCCGCGGAATTGTTAATTGTACTTTTTATTGATATTAGTAATCACGCGCTGACCGCGAGTTATTTATGTGACAAGTGAAGTTTAATGGCGACGTAGTGTGCCTGGCAGTAGTGGTGACTATACATTAAATTGTCTCTTTTCTTTTTATTTTATCTTATGTAATTTAAATTATTCCCGTAATTATACTTTTTCCTCCCCAAAAAAGGGTACCCTATTGTTTTGACTAATTGACTGACCGACACACCACATATTTATGGAAGCAGCGCACGAGATTTCAGGTATGTACTCGGGATGTATTTAACTATTGTTATTGTATTATGGTAGCAGAGCAAAATAAATAACAAACATAAATTTTTGGTAAACAGAGCGTGGTTGATCACCGGCCACTGGGTTTTTTGGGTAAAACAATAGTTAAAATCCACCGACCTCTGGGTTGTAGGGCCCAGCGTAGTTAAAACGGAAATTTTGGTAATAATAATTACGATTTTATATGTTTGGTTATGACATTACGGTATTTTATATGTTCGGTTATAGCATTTAAATTGTCATACATATAATTTTCGTAAGAAATATCGGCAATTTATAACAATAGTTGAATGTTTCAATCCTAGGTACATTAATTGCGTCAAGTCATTATAAGGTTAAATCAAAGTCATAGGTATTGCGTCATACTGTGTTGAGTGATTAATTGCGTTCTAAAAATAGAACATTCGATATTCGAATAGGTACATTTGATATTTTTGTAATAGTTTGTTTATTTCAATACGGTTTTTTAAATTGTGTTTTACGTTCTAAAAATAGAACTTTCTATATTCGAATAAGTGCATTTGATGTTTTGTTATACTTTGTTTATTCGAATACGGTCATTTGTTTTTTGACTTGCGTTTTTCATTTGTGTTTACGGAAAGGTTTTGTTAATTAAAAATGGCTGCATCTCACAAGGCGCAGTTAGCCGGTGTTTTGCGATGGCTAGGTTCAGCCGTATTGAATATATCGCGTCAAGATCGCATTCAGGCCCTTTTGTCCCGGGGAGAGGTTTTGGAAGAAAAAATGAATGATTTATATAATTCTTATCGGGCATTGTATGCAATGAATTTAGAACCAGAGGTTATGGATAGAATAAGTGCGGATGTAGATCAGGCTGAGGATTTGGCGGACCAAATACGACAAGCCGTGGGACAAATTAAGTCCACGGTCCAGACTGTTGGTGATCTACCATATAAAGAAAATTTATTTACGTCCGGTGGAATAATAGGTCGGTTGCCTAAACTAGATTTACCCCATTTCGGTGGCGATTTAAGCCAATGGGTGGCATTTATTAATTTATTTGATAGTTTGGTTCATAATAGATGTGATTTAACACCTGCTCAAAAATTAGCTTATATGTTGGCTAGTCTCACCGGTGAGGCTAAGGGTTTGGTCCAACATTTGGAACTTATTGATAATAATTATTCTATAGCGCGGGATTTACTTATGCGTCGGTATCAAAACATCCGCCGGTTAGCGGATAATCATGTTGCGGTAATTTTAAACTTGCCACATATTAATAAAAATTGTAATTTACGGACTCACTTATTAAATCCTTTATTAGTGGCGATTAATGCGTTGAAAGGTTTAAATTTACCTATAGACAGTTGGTCGTTTATTTTATTGCATATTGTTTTACAAAAATTAAATGTTGATATGCGTAACCGGTTCGAACAGGAATACGGCGGGGACTCTTCCACTCATCTCCCTTCGTTTGATGATTTTATTTGTTTTTTGGAGGATGAGTGTCGCAGGCAGGACAACGTCCCTTCGCCGTCGCCGGCCCCGGCCCCAGCGAGGCCCCGGCCGCCGCCGGTGCGCGCGGAACGCCGCCCGGACCAGCGAGTGTATAATTTAGTTGCGGCCCGGCAGCCGGACAATTGCTGCTCGTATTGTAGGGCCCCTGGTCACGGTGTAGTTTCTTGTTATAAGTTTTTGGCATTACGTTTTCAGGCGCGACGTAATATTGTGCGACAGCGCAGGTGGTGTTACGGTTGCTTAGGCTCCCACCTCGTGTCGCAATGCAATTATTCTCGACCGTGCAAGCAGTGTGGTGGTAATCACCACTTTTTACTTTGTGGCAACAGGAACGGGACGCCTCCGCCGGCTGCTCCGGCGCAGGACGCTGTTGTCAACAATCGATTGGAAGGTAATAATGTTGATAATCAATGGGCAGGTGGTGTGCAGGTTAATAGACCTCGAGTTTCTGGTCACACTTACAGGCGCGGTGGCAGAAAGGTTAACTCAAATTATCGGAGCCAGGCACGTCCCCCCATGGGCGGGGGTGGTAGTAGACGTCAAGTATATCGGCCACCGGATGTGTCGCGACCATTTAGGGCCCGGGGCCCTAGGGGCCCTGGGGGGCCCAATGTATCTCGGGTTGCTGCTGATCAGCAACGATCTGATTCTATCAATCCTTTGCAGTATTCGGAGTGGCCTCGCTTAGGACAGCGAGGATCCCAGCGAGATTATTGACTCGAACACACGCCGTCTCCATCTAAGTCTTCGACCTCTCCTGTTACTGTTTTGTTGCCCACCGCTCAGGTTTGCGTCGCCTCCCCATCGGGTGAGCAGGTTGCGGCGCGAGCGATTTTGGATTCTGGTGCACAGGGGAGTTTGGTGTCGAGAAGTTTAGTGGAGCGGTTGCGGTTGCGTGTTGTTCCTGCCGCGAATAGTATTTTTGGTGTAGGCGGAGTTAAGGTGTCCGGTTTAGTGGGACAGGTCTCACTCACCTTCTCTCCTCTTAAATATTCTTTTCCTCGTATTTCAACGTCTGCTGTTGTTTTGGATAATGTTATGGGAAACCATCCGCTTGTTAAATTGCCATCGGAGGTATTTGAACTTGCAACTCAATTGAATTTAGCTGATGCCAAATTTAATATTCCAGGTCCAGTTGATTTGCTACTCGGTGCAGATGTTTTGGGAAAGCTACAGTTTGGAAAATGCATTCATCTGCAACATGGTGGGTTAGTAGCCGTCTCAACAGACCTTGGTGATGTCATCATGGGCCCTGTATTTTCATTATGTGTTTTTAGTGAAGAGGATGGTAACTTGAATGTAGGACTCTCTCTCGCTGAAGCGGTTCAGCGTTTTTGGGAAGTTGAGGAGCCCCCTACAGCACGCCGTGATAACCCAGAGCATCTGGAATGTGAGCTGTTCTTCCAGAATAATACAGGTCGTCTCTGTTCGGGTAGGTTTGTCACGAGGTTACCTTTTCTACCGTCTCGTCCTCCATTAGGTCAGTCTAGAATGCTAGCTGAAAAAAGGTTAGCATCTATGGAGCGACGTATGAAGAGGGATTCGGCATTTCGTATTAAGTATGTTGAGTTTATGAAAGAGTATTTAGAGCTCGGTCATATGTCTGTTTCTAATTTTGATTGGAGGTCGCAGGAGCACTACTTTATTCCACATCATGCGGTGTTTAAGGGTGGTAAAATAAGAGTAGTTTTTGATGGCTCTGCGCCCAGCTCTAATGGCGTATCATTAAATCAATGTTTGCATTCGGGTCCTAAGTTGCATCGGGATATTGGTGATATTTTAACAAATTTTCGTAGGCATCAGGTTGTGTTTGTTGCGGATATTAAAATGATGTTTAGACAGACTGTTATTCATCCAGAGGATCGTCGTTACCAGTTGATTTTGTGGCGAGAGAAAGAATCAGATCCTATTTCGGTTTTTGAGTTGAATACTAATACTTATGGACTTAGGTCGAGTCCTTTTATAGCTATTCGTTCTTTATTAGAATTGGCAGAACGAGAGCATTTGCGTTTTCCTAGAGCTGCTGATGTTTTAACTAGTGATGTTTTTGTTGATGATATCTGCACCGGTGCTGCTAATGAAAAGGAAGCGTTGATACTGCGCGATGAGCTTATTGATATTCTCAAGGCGGGTGGTTATGAATTGAGAAAATGGTTGTCGAATTCGCCAGCTGTTCTTGCAGGTTTACCTGAAGACCACCAACAGGATCCTTATATTTTTCAGAATACGGATAATCCGGACGCCATCGCTGTTTTAGGGGTTCAGTATCAACCTATTTCAGATGTATTTACATTTCGAGTTCAAGATTTGGATGTTGTTAAAACATGGACGAAGCGTACCGTACTTTCGACTGTTGCTAGGATATATGATCCTAATGGTCGGTTGGCTCCAGTCGTGTTTTTGGCAAAGTGCTTTATACAAAAGCTTTGGTTACAGGGATTGACATGGGACGCCCCATTGGTGGGTGATTTGTTAAACGTTTGGATTAAATTTGTTTCGTCCCTCCCTGATATTGAATTTGTTAGAATAGATAGGTCGTTAAATGCGTAGTAGATATTCATGGTTTTTGTGATGCTTCAGAGAGCGGTTTCGCTGCTGCAGTCTATGTTCGTACGGTTAATAAATCAGGTGTTGTAACGGTTAAGCTTATTATGGCTAAAAGTAAAGTAGCTCCAGTTAGAATGCGATTAACTATTCCTAAATTGGAACTATCAGGTGCTGTACTTTTGACTCGTCTCCTTAATCACGTTAAATCGACGTTAGGTCAAAATATTAATATTAGAAGAATTTTTGCTTGGACTGATAGTCAGATTGTTCTTGCATGGTTGCAAGCATCAGTTCATGCTTTAGAAGTTTTTGTTGCGAATCGGGTGTCGCAAATTCAGCAATCGGTTGCTAATCTTGAATGGAGACATGTGCCAGGGGATGTTAATCCCGCTGATTGTGCATCTCGCGGTTGTGAGGCTCCAGTTTTATTGAATCATTCGTAGTGGTAGGGTCCTGGTTGGCTGCTCCAACCAGAGAATTGTTGCCCTCAAGCTTCTATTAAGCTTTTTGAGTCTCTTCCGCGTTTGAAGGTCCTTTCGGTTATAAGGGAGCCTGCACAGAATTTAGATTTTTATTAATGCGGTTTCGTTCTTTAGATAGGGAGTTAGGTGAAACGGTTCTCACCTTCGGTATTTTGTAAATTGAAGCTGTACTTAATTCCAGGCCACTATGTCCTATTTCATCGGACCCAAATGACTTGGAGGTTTTGACTCCAGGACATTTTTTGATTGGGGGTCCACTTAATGCGCTCCCTGAATATCCATTTGAGAATACTCCGGTTAATCGGCTCTCACGGTTTGAAATGCTGCAACAACTTTCTCAGAGTTTTTGGAAACGGTTTAATTTAGAATATCTTCATTTGTTGCAGCAGCGTGTTCGCTGGACAGATAAAACGGATCCACCAAAGGTCGGTGACCTCGTCCTAGTTAAGGAGACGAATATGCCCCCACTGTCTTGGAGACGTGGTCGAATTTTGCGGCTATTCCTAGGCGCGGACGGTCTTCTGCGAGTTGCAGAGGTCCTGGTAGGAAATTCTGTCCTTAAAAGAGCCGTTGCGGGCTTATCGCGGCTGCCCGTTATGTAGGTTTTATCCTTATCCTCTGGTTTTGGACTCAGTCAGGTTTTGCCTGACTGGGACGGGGGAATGTTCGGAATAGATAAAATAATTAAATGGTCACACTGATAGCGGAAACGCGATGTATTCAATTGGCGACGAAGCGGGGTTCGCATTCGGTTATTCGATTCTATCGGAGTCCGCTAACCGCGCCGCTAGTGTGAAGTCGTGTATTTAGTGTTGTTATCGGCCGCCTCGGAAGTTATTTACGCGCGCATCGGAGCGTGTCGTCGATTGTTTTACGTGCTGACCACGTAGTAAATTAGTAAAATCGGCCCGCGGAATTGTTAATTGTACTTTTTATTGATATTAGTAATCACGCGCTGACCGCGAGTTATTTATGTGACAAGTGAAGTTTAATGGCGACGTAGTGTGCCTGGCAGTAGTGGTGACTATACATTAAATTGTCTCTTTTCTTTTTATTTTATCTTATGTAATTTAAATTATTCCCGTAATTATAGTTTTTCCTCCCCAAAAAGGGTACCCTATTGTTTTGACTAATTGACTGACCGACACACCACATATTTATGGAAGCAGCGCACGAGATTTCAGGTATGTACTCGGGATGTATTTAACTATTGTTATTGTATTATGGTAGCAGAGCAAAATAAATAACAAACAGATCACGTTCAAGCAATCACAAAAGTGGTTTATTTATTGGATTTAAATAGGCCAAATATTTTATAGGCTTTATCATTGTTATGCATCTGAGTCACGAATTAAAAATTCTGTCCCAGTGAGAGCAGTTGTTACGCATTTTCTTGGCAATTCATCATTTTATATAAAACTGTTTTGATGGTAGTCGACATTGATGGACATTCCATAAAATGAATCAATAGATAACATGGCAAGGTGTGTAAGTTTATATTTTTTGTTCAAAGTAATACTCCAGAATTTCGTGCCTAGAATTAAATGCATACTTGCCTTTAAGCAACATTTGCCGCCTCTCATGTTGTTGTTTTTGCAACATAACACGCAAGGAAGTCCTAGGTACTTGCTATCAATCAATCTATCAGAAAAAGCTTTAGAATTACCATTTATTAAACAATACAAAGTTTTTGACGTGAAATTTCTTTAAGCGCGTTTAGAGTAATATTTCAAGGTCGCGTCATGACAATACAGCCACGGCATGAAGAAAGGCGAAGATTTTGGAATTGAAATGAATTTTGCCAAAGAGGTTTCACTTCTGACACGTGTGCTCGGCACACACGCTCTTTTTTAGATTAGTTATTGGTTAGTAATATAGCTGTAGTTGGATGATAATATCACTATCACTACATAGTATAAAACAAAGTCGCTTTCCCTGTCCCTATGTCCCTTTGTACGCTTAAATCTTTGAAACTACGCATCGGATTTTGATGCGGTTTTTTTAATAGATAGAGTGATTCAAGAGGAAGGTTTATATGTATAATAACATCCATTAAATAGTGGAGAAGTACTGTTATTTTTGAGGTTTCTAATGTGATGTCGTAAAAAATTACATTTTTTCCGCTTACATTGCAAACGCAGGCTGAACCCTACGAGTTTTATCAAAATAATGTACTAAGTATTATACACATTGAAAAGGTCTACAGAAAAGTCCGCGATGGTATATGTCTATCTCTTATGGGTAACCCACAATAAATTTTTTTTGTCATTTACTTTTTACGACAAATAATGGCTAATTTTCGATGCGATTTTAACCAATACAGCATTAATCCTTAACCAATTACATACCTTAATTAATTAAATACCTTGAATACATTGTTCATTTAATATAGATCTATATGGCCCTTTACACCGTATGATTTAAGTGAATATTTTCGAAGATATTACAGATTTAAAAATTGCGGGACGTAGCGTTTGCGGCGGTACCGGCCGGCCGCCCGGCTATCTATTTTATACCCGTACGAAGTCGGAGCGGGCCGCTATGTTTTTATATACAACGTTCACAGTTTTTCTGTAGTGTATTTAGTATCAGCATTGCACCCGTGCGAAGCCGGGGCGGGTCGCTAGTGTTTATATAAACTAAAAAGTAGCACATCTCATAGAGGTGCGGTCCCGTACGAGCGGCAATTGTTCGAGCCCATTGTAATTGTGACAAAAAGCCGCTTGTCGTTCAGTGACGGATTACCTTCACCCGCTTATATTGCTCTTTGAATAAACTTTTTATTCCAGCATGATACATGTTACGAGTGCATGGGAGTATTTTTTTGTTGTTTATTGTTATTGCGTATCTAAGTAGTAATGAGTAAAGATTGATTCGATTCGATTGTTTAGATTTGCAAAAACCTACCTAACGTAAAAGTAAACTTATGTTTTAAAAAAAATCGTCTAAGTATTGTTTTTTCAGGTCTTCTTATTTTCATCAAGATTTATCCAAGTTTGATCCTAAAAGCTGTATGAAGAAATGTATGTGGTAAGATGATTCAAGATTCAAACTTAAATGATAGAGCACATTACTGGAGACCATCAATAATATTAAACAATGATAAATAATTGATAAATAACTAACTGATAATTAGTGGTCTAAACGAATTCTAACAATATTTGTATCTGGCGTGTCGGACAATTCGAAGCTAAACTGAAATTTATTTGCGTTTTTCTAAAACTATTCACATTCCATTGGCGATTAGCCATACATGTTAGTGATATGGTTGTTGAATAACCAGCAATGGACATCGTCTGCTCAATATTTTCCGATCGATTCAGAACATTGGTCGTGCGGATGGGAGTTGTTAAAAGTTGAGTTGATTGGGCCACTGGTACGCGAGCGCAAGTCATCCAGGCATCTCGGCGGCTCACAAATTACAAAAAGAAAGCTAGGAGCATTGTAATCTGACGTCGCATCACGTCCGATCATCGGCTGATCATGATTTACGAACATCTCACGCTGATAGATCTCTTACGAATTCAAATCTCGATTGTGGAATCATTGCCCGTTGGTGGAGATTGGTAGAAAATTGATAATTCAAATAATAACAATGATTTCTATTACAAGTTTGGTATTAACCTCAGAATAGTTATTTTCTCTGATACTATTATTATTTTGTAATAGTTTAACGTAGTTAAATAGCATAATTGAAAAAATATATATTATATTATCGTCATATTATCAACGATACGATATCAATCAGGAAACCTCTCAAGTCGCAGATCAGGCGCTAATATTTTTTAGAATTTTACATCAATGCATTTTTGGTAAACAATCGATCACGTTGGGATTGCGATCCCTTTGAAATCGTGTGCGACGTGTGAGCCTAGCCCGCGTCAGCCCGTCAGCTCCAACGGTTCACCTGTCCGATTAACATCACCTATTTTTTATGGGTCACTGGCGCGCATACCGTACAACAAATTGAAATCTGTTTCGTTATGCCACATCAAGGGAACTAGCTGACAAGAAATGCCGCTGGATTAGGCGCTGACTCATACCGATCCTTGATACCATGTCCAAATTGACCCGACGTTGCGTGCCCTCGCGAGCAATCAACTTGCACTCAACGATATCAGCTTTCCATTATCGTGCAATATCAATAAACAAATCGGTTTAATTGATTACGGACGATACTTTTCGTCCCTAAATATGCTAATCGAAATTAAAAGTAGAGGTTACCAAACGCGGAGCATTAGCAGTGGCCCTAGAGAATTCATTACGGGCAATAAAATGGTATTATTATCGAGGGCCGAAAAGTCGATGCACGCGATGCAATTACTTGATTGGCGGTGATCTGGCCGAGACTGGCCGAGCCGTGATTGATGGCGAACATAATTAGAAAACACTTCAGCGTGTGTCTTCATTGGCGTTATCTTAATTGTGGGCAGCACTTGCCTCGCTGACTCAAACAGCACGTGCCGGTACCGTCTACCAGAATCGATGGCTCGAACAAATATATTCGTAAATAGCGCTGTAAATCATTACTTATTGCTTATCACGTTTAAATATAAACTAATTGATTTAATAAATTATAAGAAATGTTTAGACCTTAGATATTTATTGTATCTTCCTGAGTCCTGAAATTAGTAGTTAATGGGTGAAAAAATATATTTAAAAAGATTTTTTTTTTACTTATATATAGATATGTGAGTAAAACCTAAGGTATTCCAATTTTATCTCCATTATTACCTTCTGCACAAATAGCTCTATCGTTATGGTCTGGTCTGTCTTATTAAACATTGACTAATTATTATAAGGAAATGAAATCAGCTTCTTCGTATCTCTTTTTACAAATTCACTTCAAATACTTCTTGTGTATGGCAAATGATGCAAACCATCAGCCGAAGAATGAGCGGCCGATAGCAGCCGACACCTCGCAGATTTATAGCCGCAACGCAGATATCGCAGTTATTTCCGGACAATATTGATATTTTCAGCTCGCTCCACACCTATGAACCTCCATGTGTTAAAGTACTCCACCGGATGAAATAAACAGAATAAATAACAATCAATCGTTTCAATTGGATTTGCAGTAGGTAATTGCTTACGGAATTTTAAGAGCTTCTTTAGCGTGCTTAAGCAGATTTAGATTGTGAGTAGTGGAAATTGCAGCGGCTGGCACTTACAGAGATTTTCTTAACGTTGTCGCACGGGATTCTTGCGAGGGATGCACTATTCTCGAGCGTCCGACGTTCTCAAGCCGCCGCTTTACCGCAGGCCCGCAAGTAATCAACCTATTAATAAAGGGATCAAGCATAATGCGACCAATTAAAACGACGTCTCCCGTCTTAAGACGCCCGCAGTTTTTGGGATCGTTCCAGTCGGATTAGGATTACTCGCGACTCTGCAGATTTAAATAAGTGAAACAGTTTTTAATATAAACTCATCTTATTCAGTGTTGTATATCTTCACAACGTCTGGCGAAATGCGCAGGCCATTCAATGTCAGATAATTGCTTGCGGAATGAGATTTTTAATTTATTTTTACATTAATTGGCGTGGATAATTTGTAACGTTGGCTTTTATCTTGTATCATGGAAATGTTATGTAAATCGGTTATTAATATTCAATTGTCGGTAACCAGTCATCGTTTATGAGTTTGGCCGTAGGCAAGTATTACGTATGTACCGTGACTGCGTTGACAGGGCCAGAGGGAGTGCGTTCGGCGTCTTTGTCGGTCCCGGCTTTGATCGGTGCGCGGGCGCCAGTAGCAATGGCTTCGAGTGCAAGTTTACGAGCACCGACGGCTTTTATTACCCGACTGCCAGCTTCAATCAATAAGCGTGAATGGCTATTAGCCAAACTACAAGATGGTAACAGTGAGCACTTATTAGTATTATTTGCGTACCGACTTACCTACCGATATATCTACACTGCATTTTGTCTGTCTTCAATATCTATAAGTCCATATTTTTCATAGGGTGTACTTTAGTCAATATTTACCTGAACATTTTACTGCACAAAAAACATTTTAAATTAAAAATTTAAATAGATATTTTTTACTTTACTTTCTGTAACAAAATAGAAATTAAAAACAATTCATTGTCATGTATCGGGTATATTATTACAGCGTATAAATTATTTTAATTGTCTCTTGTCTTACGTTTAAAACAATTAGGGCTTGTGTATGAAGGCGGTTGTCATGTAATATTTTTAGGCTCATTATCTGGGCGTGTTGTTTACGCGCAATAGCCTATAAGGTGACCGTGGATCTCCGGTGGAAAAACTGTATTTCAACAGCACCATTGCCACGGGACGGTAATTAGTCTTGATTGCGAGCGGCTTCGTGTAATGTTGAATTTTTACTCTTTATCCCTTTAATGACATTATTTTAATGACCATTTCCACGCTGTAGACAACTTAATTTTGATTAAGTGGATTGAGGGAAGATTGTTGGTGATAAAATTTAAAGTTGTGTTAAACATTAAAATTACTCTTTATTTCATAAAGCCGAATAACATGTAGTGTTTTTTTATTGTATTGAAAGGTGTTTTTGAAGAAGTAAGATTTACGAGTAGGTACATACTTAGGTACTCTAGAGTCTAGATGGGATAATAGTAAGGAATTAATTGTTAACTAAATTAAACAATTGAAAATAATTTCACTAATCCCTTACTAATCCATAAGAATATGTGTTAGACATTAAAGCAAATTGTTATCAGTAAGAATGGTGGAAGATTAATTGATTTATATGTTTCACAATGTTCATTCATTTGGCAAGTGAATCAAAGGAATGGATAATGCAGTTCTTACTCTATAGCACTCTATAGTAAGACTTATTGAATTGTCTGTTTATACCGAAGAATATACAAAAATAATAATTGTTTTAAATTATACTCATTTACTGCTCCCTCTGACACTAAGTATATTATTATTGACCTCGAAAAAAAAACAAGCTTATTTCTTTCACAAATGATGTAGCTTTTTACTTAAATAATTATTTTATTGGTACAAACTACAAACATATCAAACTTTCGTCTTTCTAAAAATCATCTATCAGTAAAGAACAGAGATCTAAAAAAAAGCTTTAGAAATTTTTACTGGGATCAATACAGTCCACGAGTAACAGTCAACAGAGTTAGCCTCCGACATGTTATTGTATATTCCTAGTATAGTATTATAATTTATATTTTATACTATATGGTGACCGCCTCCTTGGTACAGTGGTTGGCGCTTGAGCGTAGAACCGAGGGGTCCTGGGTTCGAATGTCTCGGGTCTGGGTTCAAATGTCTCGGTCTGGCAGGACACAGAAGGCTGCACCTACTTGTCCCTAAAGAAAATCGATCAGTGAAACAGATGTATGAATAATGCATCTACCCCTTACCCCACTACGGGGACACGGGACTTCACACTATAGTGTATATGGACCTAGAAGACGTATCTACTGCTGTATGAACCCATGTATAAAGCAGTTCATCAGTGGAACAGATGTGAACTGCATCTGTCCCCAAAAAACAAAAGGGACACGGGCCGTCATATTATAAATTACTCTCGTCTCTTAGTAGCTTTTGCTTGAGGTAAAAATTATTTAATTGAACAATAAAGATAATTGCGAAATAAGTAAGTACAAGCATAATTATATGGGACATGTATATTTACCACTAATTGATATTATGATTATTTAATGATAGGTATAAAATGATAATTATTTTTAACATCTAGGCATTTATTTATATAGTACCTACCTATCTGCAATTAGTCTACAATGAAGCTATTATTTATATTTAACTTAAGATTGTAAAATTATGTACTTATAATATCCATTTGAATATACATTTTTATTTGCACCTTGGTTTTACAATATACCCAAGTCTTCTATCATAATATTATCGTATTTTGCATACAATAATATTATGATATGATGAGTGTACACTGTATTTTATATATTTAGATAATTTTTTGATTCATCATGTGTTAAGTAAGATTTTTTTATTACATGGACTTGAAAACTATATTTACGAATCAATTATTAGTGCTGAAAAATGCTCTCCAATGCTCTGCTCTACAATTAAAAAACTTATCTAAGGTTATTTTTCTATAATTGAGTTTAGTTAAAATTTCCTTACACGAAATTACCCGAAATCAATTAGCGTTAAAAGCTACAAGGCTTCGCCGTATTGAAGATCTGAGTAAGCGTAATGAAACCAGTAGCACGGTATTATAATCCTCGGTAAAGCCGTCGAGTAGCCCCTGAAATAGATATGTCGAAAAACTGCATATGCCCGTCTTATCTTAAAACGAACCGATCGTGCACTTGCCTCGCATTAATGGGCCCTCTTTGAGCTGTTTTTGGATAAACCGAACCGTTGATTAATGGTTTAAATTGGTACATTTCTCAATGTGATGTTTATGTGTTTTGATAATATAATTATTGAATGCTGAATGTCTGCTGTGAATCACGCTAAGATGTTTATACGAAAACTTCAGTAAGTACTATCTTTGTATTTTGATCTATAGTGAGTGTATTGTGGTCGCAAATTATGCTCATTACTTATTATATTATGTATTTATACAGTATTCGTAGTCACTGTATTATGTGTACAGTATACCAAAAATACAAGGTGTCCCACTATTGGTATAGGTACTAAGCGCGAAGGGACTTGTAGTTTTGCATACACTGATCACGTTAAAATACTTAAACAACAAAATTACGTCAAAAATTTTTTGCTAAATTTTTCCTGAAAATTCATGTTTTCTTCTCTAGCTTCGCGCAGCCGGCATATATACCTACCGCTTCTCTATGTGAGCATTTTGTCTATGAAAACATAATCTGAAACGATAGCTCACTTGCTGGTGGCAAAGTTGGGCGGGTTGCTTGTTATGGGTACACAGTATACACATAGAGTTTTAAGAATTCATCTATTTGAAAAAAAAATGCGTCTGGAATTTTATAAGCCGCGATACACGCGACATGCGCTACACAGACCAAAAAGTTTGAAACGATGTAATAAAAGTTTCACTTTAAAAAACTACCAACGAGAATGAAATGAAAAATGAAAAAGAAAAAGATATTGTGAGTACCAAAGTAGTTTCGAAAAATTGTTTTTTTTTTTCAATTTTTATTATTACAAACCCATGTTTACAAACAACGACATCTCAATCTAGACCGCACAGCATCTGTTACGGAAACATCTCTCTCCACTCAAACGGTTGATGATCACTATTGTCACCAATTAACAACCCGCAAAAAATTAGACCACCGCCGTGGAAAACACCTTGGCTAATGTGCCAGTTGACAAACCGAAAAAAAAAATAAGTTTCACCAAACCGCAGGGGTGCGGGCTCCTAATGTTGTTCTTTAAAAAAAAGAATGACAGCATCCAAACAGTCTAGGAAACACGTGGCGAATGAGATTTTGATGATCTTCACTAGATACTGCTAGTGCAAAATGTTATTCCGATTTGGCTGCCGTGGATACTTAAGGTTTGGGTATGGACATATGTTTACATAGATAGAACATCAAATATGATTTTAAAGGGGTGGTAGATAGCGTTGTAAAGAGTTGAAAGGGAAAGATTTATGCTTGGATATTTAAGAATACAAGTCCCGAATATTTTTATTTCAACATCCAAATTATAATTTAAAATTAATTTTGTTACATGGGAATTAAAGGCATGGAACAACAGGCGTGTTGATGATAAGTGCTAGTAAAATGGAGGTACTCTGTACCTACAATATGAGTTGTATAATATAATATATTTTTTATTTAGACGTGTATAAGAAATGCCGCTTCTGAATATTATGTAGACATGTAGATGGCTTACAGTTCTTATAATTCAATTAATGTCTGTTTGTATAATAAATTACCTATAGAGGTTCATTGAAATAATATTTTAATAATAATTATTAAATTATCCCATTTCCATAGAGATTGCATTAGAGATAAAGCTGACAGAGATATCTATCCATCTAGTTTATTTTATTTTGAAACCTTAAGATCAGCAAGAATGAATGATGAATTATACTATTTAAATAAAAATTTAAGCTGTTTTGTACAAGAATACTTAGGTTAAATAGCAATATAAATACTTCACAGCGAGAGATCCATCTTGTTTATATTGAGTCACCAAATAGTTGTCACAGTAACAATGGGAAATTCGTCACAATAGAGACATCTTTGCAACTTCAATGGGGCAATTGAACGAATACGGAATAAACATAGCCACAATAATAGCCTACATTATAACTTGAAAGTCATCAAGAAGCAGTATACACCTGGCATCGATTTATATAAAAGATAACTAAAATAGCTTATATTAAAAACTACTTTTATTTCACTTGATTGTTTCATGTAAAAAATATATAAGGTCACAACGAGCCTCGACATTTCGTAATGAGCAAGCATTCGTTCGTGGATTTAACAAAAGTGTGGAATGCGAGTCGTGTACAGCGAAGGCAGCGAGCGAGCTAGCTGAATATGTCTTCGTCATAATTTACATAAATGATATATTTGATCCGCCTAATACTGCGCACTGGTCATTTATTAAGCAGAAAGTGGACGAGGTTCGGTCGTACAGCCGCATAGCTCGCGTGCCGAGCTGCATGCGCCGACAGAACTGGCGTCTGCGGACCACACAATGAAACTTGCCCATGAGAACCTTCCTTGTTGACGTATGTAAATCTTCTGGCGATCATTATCTTCGAATCTTATGTTGGCCTGCATTACCGTTCACGTTAGATAATCTTAAGATCTAAGTCATCGCTTGTAACGAATCGTTCTTAATGACCGAAACGATGGTATGAACTTTTGGAAGGCAAAAAAAGTTTAAATTTGTATTCTACGATTGGGTCATTGACAGTGCTCGTTTTTATGTGTGAATCGATCTAGGGTTTTTTGCACAAAAAGTCCGTGCCAGAGGTAGTTATGTGAAGTCGTGCGGCCGGTGGCCGAACGCGGGTGGTCCAAGCGTGTGCCGCCTGCAAGAGGCGTAAGCTTCACACCTCTATACAACACACAGATATTATAAACGAGCAAGTCGAATCACGTCTTTAAAGCAAAGCTATAAGAGATTAAATTCCAACATCGAATCCCAACAATAAAATACATTAAAACTGTGATATTATTTTCAAAAATGAAGACTTAAAGTAAAGAACTAACAACAGATGGGTGCTAATTGCTATCATGTAACGTAATTACTTTTTCGGTCACTAATGTTCACAGAAGTTCCGGGTTACGTTTTTGTGAGATATAATCAAAGTAATCAGTGGTTTAGGAGCGTGTGAGGCGATTCGTGGACATTATCTGTTAGATCTGTACACCCGGAATCTTGGCGGTCGGAGAATAAAGACATTAAAATGATCTTTATGCGTGTTGGTCATTTGAAGCTCAATCATGATTCTCACGGGCAGAATGCCGTGGTAAACTGTTTACTGGTTAATAAATGAGTGTGTATTTCCAAATTGCTATATTTGATTTCTTATGTGAGAGCCATTCCATTGCTAGCACCAAACACTTTTTTCTTTCATATTATTTTATGGAATGATGCCACTAAATAAATAAACACTAAGTTTTATGTAAGTATTCTCACGTTTATGTAAGTATCCTCACGTTTTCAGGAATATGACAGAAGAGGCAATGACATTTTAGTACAATTTAGAAAAAAAGCTCTAAGATGTATTGGACTCATAATCATATTTAATGAAATAATAAGTGCAGTAGAATAATCGTAACTATATAAATATAGGTACCTATGTAGGTTTAAAATATTTTTAAATATTAATTTTTCGTCTGACATATCCCATTTCCTATTCAGAAAAACACGGGGTAGACATGAAGTCGGAAAGGTACCTGTGTTTAAATAAAATTAAAATTAACTAAATTAAAAAAATCTATTTGTTGATGAAAACATTTCACAATGTACAACCATTTACACAAACAAATACACAGTCAAAAAATACCCATGTTAATTTCCAATTCGCTAGGTATAGGTAGGTAATACCAGTTGGAGAAGTATTCGTAGTTACTCTTACTGCGTACATCGCCAATTTTATCTATTTCTAATTATTCTAATGCCACAATCATACATTAACTCTAACGTTTTCGCTCGTTTAGCCACTACTTATTCCACATGTCAAAACCTTTACAAAACATTATTCCGCTCGACGCCAACGTTTCCGGGAATTTCGTGGATGAAAAAATTAATTAACGATTTTACGTCTTCCAAAACAATTTGTAATGGTTTACGATGCATAATAAATCACAGTTGGGTATCTTGTTTCGGATGAACGTTGGATTGCTGAAATATTTAGAAACGGATCTGTCATCTCGGGGTTAACTTTTTGCTTTTTTAGATGTAACGTTTTTGTTGCGTGCTCCCGCTTGCTAATGAGACGGCAGGGAAATAATGGTATTGTTAAACATTTGGTGTCATTTTTATGTTCCGTATTCAATTATTTTTGTATGGTATAATTTCATTACTATACCGATACGTTATTTAAATATTTCAAATAATAATACCTATGTCCTATTATTTCAAATATTTGAATGTTATTTTTTTCGTAAGGCTATTGAACTCAAAACCCTCTTTGTGCGGAAAACTGCTCGTATGCTATAAACATTAGAACAAAAACAAGATGGATTCAAAATATAAAAAAAACGTTATTTTATGTAAATAGTAATGATGTGACTTGACTTCCACTTCAATAGCTACACCCACGCGTTGTTTAAAAACCAATAACTTATAACTAATTAGCATTTATGTTATTGTTGGAACGGTTCTTCAAAAATATTAATATTTTGAACTAGCATTAAACATCAACAAAGTTAAGGAATTTATAGCAATCAAATTCATAATATTTAATGTTAAACTATCAAATTATAAGCTCTACCCGTGTCACGCATAATACAATAAAGGGAAATTATGCAAACATAAAATCTTTGCGGGCGCTGTCGAAACGAAAACAAAACATCCTCTTAGGCGCGGGTCAAACACAAGCGGCGCGGGCGCGGGCGTGCCATAAGCGCGCCTCTTCAATCTGTTTTGCACCACGTCCTTCTTCTACATTTTGTATGAAAGAATTTTGGAAAGGCGGCGCAACCGTGGCACAACCGTAGTGTGCCGTCTCAACGCCTTTCCAAAATTCTTTCATACAAAATGTAGAAGAAGGACGTGGTGCAAAACAGATTGAAGAGGCGCGCTTATGGCACGCCCGCGCCCGCGCCGCTTGTGTTTGACCCGCGCCTTACAAATAAATTTCTACCGTCCTGCGGTATCCGACAGATGCTATCGCAAAACCCACTATTTTCCATCGGAGTAGGCCATATTTTTGTCAATTTTTCGTCTGACATATCCCATTTCCTATTCAGAAAAACACGGGGTAGACATGAAGTCGGAAAACAAGGGAATGGAAAAAAGAGCGTCTCGGTTGAAGCGACAGATAATCGTGTTAGCCGGCCGCACGGCGAATAAATGATGTGAACTCGGTGCACCTCCCAAGTCCCAATGAGATTGCGGTGTTTTTCTATCGAGCTCCCGAGACAAACAAGGGATGCAAATTCGTGTTGACACCGCGATCCATCTTGTTCGCCTCTCCGGAGACCTTCTAGAACAAATACGCCCGTGATTGAGACGTTCTGCTCTTTGTTTGTTGTTACGAATGGATTTAAATGTTTTTCTTGTTTAATGAAAATGTGGAGCTTTTTATTTGTTCTACTATGTATTTTTAAACTTAGAAGTATGTAGTTATACGTATTCGTTATAAGTTATCTTATGCTCATGCACACTTAAAATTGAGTCTTCATATTTTTCCCAATTGGACGAGAAATATTGAAGCTTACAGCCTTGCTTTAAAATCCCTGCAAAAGTGCAAAGCAGTTGGAATATTCCCGTATTTTCGTATAATCTTGGAAACGAATTGGCGAGGTGTCGTAAAATACAAGCAGCTCGACATTCCGGGGGCGGTTGGGCACGCTGTGACCTTCTCGGATGAAGGACGGCCTCCGCTTCGATGCACTTACTCTGACATTAAATTATTTATCTTAAGAATTTAAAACAAATATTTTTTTATTTTATTTAAATGTTTCAGGTTTACCTATTGTAATTTGCAAGCTAATTGAAAGGATTGCAATGAACTTAAATGATATTAACCGACATTGCTTTAAAAGACCTCTTTTGAATGAAACATTAATAATTAAACATGTAGATACCTAAGTAGGTAATAAATGATAATAATTGTTCATATTATACTAACATAGACATCTTATTAGCTAGGTAATTTTAATACGTAGCTCCCAGTTCCCAATGTTGACATTTATCCCTAAATAACCCTAATATTAAGTCAACCTTGAAGTTCGTTCAATTTTCAAACATCGGGATGTTTGAATATTCAACCCAACTGCAACTGCCCAAAACAGTACGTATAGTACCTACCTACAAAAGAGCATCTTTGTGCATACACACAACAATAAAAGCAGCATAAGTGTAGGGTGAATAGATCATCCCGGATCGGGTCGCGCCGTGCTACTGTCCAATAAATATATTGTTTCGCGCGAAGCCAGCGCAGATAAAGCAAGCTCGCGCCTCGGTGCCTCCGTGAGTCTGTTTGACAGCGAGTCTATAGACTATGCTTGTTTTGAACGTTGTCTATGTTTGTAGGAGGTATATGGACGTCTGACATACAAGGAAGTGAATACACAGTCCTTGAAAAATAAAAAAGTTTAACAATTAGTGGATAAAAAAGTTATCTGCTGTAAATATTTATTGCTATGTTGAGGAAATTAATGCTGTTATATTATTAGGTATAGGTACCAAAAAAAAAAAATCGTGATTTATCAAGCTAACTTATTTGTTTAATTTTGGCACCCACTTTTATTTTAACTAAATTCTAAATAACTGCAACTATATTAAAAAATCTTTAATCATTATGTTAATGTACCTAAATACCTAATGAAGTTGAAATTTTGTCTTTTTAATATCTTTACAATTCATCCTAGTTCATACTTCATAGTTATTCATAGTTTGCTTTTATTTATTTATCCACACTTATACATTTAATTTAAATATTTTCTATAAACAAAATGGTGTAAAACCGCTATAAGTGCAGCCCTACGAGCTACGTCTCCACTGGCCTGAAACAGTGTCAGCCAAACGCGGAGAGCTTGGCGTTTGCACATTATGACTACGTGGAATCTGCTCTATTATAACATCACGTATAAGTATTTCTTACTGACCAATATGTTATATGATGGAAAAAATTATGTTCCCTTTTAATTATAATTTATAGGGTCTATATTAGTTTTATAAGTTTAATGTAATTGGTCTTCAATCTCCTCCGACAACTCAATCCTTTTTTATAATCAGAGAAAATAAAAAAGTATTTTCCATCGGGAATCATATAAAGAAGACTTTATCGGTAAGTACCTAATGCATCTTGATATCTGCTATGAAACATTAGTCTGAATCGAATCATATAGGTATATTAGGTAGGATATGAAAGGAAAAGAACCTAATGAAGAAAAATTCGAGTCAAAAAGTCGTTGATGTTAAAAAAACGGTACGAAAACGAATAGAGTTCTCACTCTCCAAGTAAAAAATATCAAAAGTAACAAAGTAATAACACTCAATACGTTCCATAAAACCAAAAAGCACACGAATAAACCGTTCTTTAATCATCAGGAAAAGTTATGGCTCGAGCCAAATGCGAAAAGAAGGAAAAAGGTTAAAAGGTTGGGTAACCGATACGATTTAGTGAAGTCCCGCAGGACGTGTCTGTGTTGTCCCCCACTCGAGGGACGCTAAAGAAATCGAATGGTACACAATCAACTGCTAGATTTATATGCATCTTTGTTGTTTAATCGTATGTGTTTTTTAATCTTATGTTTATTTTTGAGTCGGTTTTGGATATTGACGAATGATTAGTGAACTCTATGTCACTGGAGGATTGATAACCTACCTGCTATCCACTACGGATTGCGATTATTTGTAAAAATATTTTGTTAAATACTTATATTACTAACATGACAACATGTAGAGTTCATATTACATTATTTATCTGTTATAAAAAATATAGAGTCGAGTGTGTGATATATATTTTCTGTATCTAGGTATTAACAACTTTTACCATTTTCGTTATAATCGATTTTTATATTAATTTTTAATATTAGGTACCTACCTACCTACCAGAGTGGTTTTTTTTATATAAAAACTCTCTCTTTCTAAAAAAGTCTCTCCGATGACATGTATGCGCGTTATAAGCGAGAGGTTTTATCTGAAATCCTGTGGGAAACTAAGAAAACAAAAGCCTTGATTCGACAGGGCAGAGAATGCTTTATTTTGTTTTCTTTAAAGAAAACCGATCAAACAGATGTAAGACACATCTGCCTGTTGCTCATACATTTCCCACTAAACCTATGAAGAGGCATGAGGTCTTTACATTGTATCTATACTAGCGACCCGCCCCGGCTTCGCACGGGTGCAATGCTGATACTAAATACACTAAAGAAAAACGTTGTACATAATATATAAAAACATAGCGACCCGCACCGGGCGGCCGGCCGGTAGGCGGTACCGCCGCAAACGCTACGTCCCGCAATTTTTAAATCTGTAATATCTTCGAAAATATTCACTTAAACCATACGGTGTAAAGGGCCATATAGATCTATATTAAATGAACAATGTATTCAAGGTATTTAATTGGTTAAGGATTAATGCTGTATTGGTTAAAATCGCTTCAAAAATTAGCCATTATTTGTCGTAAAAAGTAAATGACAAAAAAAAGTTATTTGTGGGTTATCCATAAGAGATAGACATGTGCCATCGCGGACTTTTCTGTAGACCTTTTCAATGTGTACGATACTTAGTACATTATTTTGATAAAACTCGTAGGGTTCAGCCTGCGTTTGCAATGTAAGCGGAAAAAATGTAAAAATTTACGACATCACATTAGAAACCTCAAAAATAACAGTACTTCTCCACTATTTAATGGATGTTATTATACATATAAACCTTCCTCTTGAATCACTCTATCTATTAAAAAAAACCGCATCAAAATCCGTTGCGTAGTTTTAAAGATTTAAGCGTACAAAGGGACATAGGGAAATAGGGACATAGGGAAATAGGGACAGAGAAAGCGACTTTGTTTTATACTATGTAGTGATTTAAATAGTTAAAAATGTAATATTATATTATTATCTGTGGTAGGTATAACTCAAAGGATCATTTATAAAAATTATAATATGTGAAAACTACCCACAACTTATTTGTAATCGTTGTCTGATCTATGAAAAAATGGATAGAAATAATTCTAGTTCTATAGTGTCATATGAATAAATAGGACATTTTTGTGAATGTGTGTAGATAAACATGGTTCCCGTAACGAATCCGCGGAGATTTACTTGTTTCAATATGGCTCGGTGCTATAAAATTTCATTACTAGTGCAGATATTGAAATGAAACAATATCTGTGTTATTGTTTCGCCTTAAAGTATTGCACTATTTATACTCATGAGGGTACCTTATTCTATTTGAATGTGTATAGGAATTAGGCAAATTTTTTATGATGTTTAAAAAAAATCTACCACCTGCAAACAAATAGGTATTCTATGTTTCTTAATATTTTTTAACATTTTATAAAAAAAAATTGGGCATCTTAAAAAAATCTGCACAATCAATCAATTTTAGTTTTTACCAAAAAGAAATGATTTCTTCCGTCACCTGAATACGCAGGTAAAATAAAAGCATATTAACAAGCATAAAATCAATAAAAAAATCCTATTCAAATGCATAGATACCCACAAACCCATTTAACAAAATGTGTTCAAAATCAGTTCAAGAAAATTAAAAAGTCAACATTAAAACTTGGATCATATCCAGCAATTCTCGTCGTGGAAATGGAAAATTGAATGTCACAATAGAACACTGATGATACCGTGAAGAGATGCAAGAAAAAACACGCCGCTACCCGAATGCTTATTACGCTACTTAGCAAAGCTCACTCCTACACAGCTTGCATTGATGCACTCACACCAGACAACCAAAAAACTACCATATTTATTGGTGTACTAAAGCTCAATGTCGCTCAGCATAATTCCGGCCCGCCTCAAAGGGGCGTCGATCCCCTCTACGTCTAGTCACAACGAATGCGTTCACACAAGTTGCTTCTTTTAAATTTTTAATCAGCACTCGTATGTTGATTTGTACAAAAAGCGTGTCCACTGACAAGTTAAAAGCCCTGATAAGTGTTCGGGCTTAGCTCGTGTGTCGTGGTTTGGAGGAAATAAAAAATTTATATATATATATTATCTATATATATACAATATTGTTTCAGAAATGTTTTGTCTCTACGCTTAGATTAATCAGACTAACGCCAGAGACGTAAAAGTTTTGGATTGCTAGTGATTATATAATTTTACACTTGAAATTATTGGAACATTTTTTTATATAACAGACTATACCTACATAATAAATAGTGTAATAAAATATTTTCTTGAATCATATTAGAACATATAATTTTATTAGTAGGTAATTTAAACTGTTGTAGGAAGGTAATGATCAAAAGTCTACAAATTAAGATGTGAATTGTTGTGGGATTAAGTGAATTCTGTAGGAAAATGACCTATGTAGAGCAATTTAAATATTAAAGTTCGGTCAAATATTAGCAGTAGGTAGATATTTTATTATACAATATAATCAGGACAACTGACAGTTGTAGATACAAAAATACTAACCTACTATTTACGGTAAACATTTGTTGCAGCATAATGTAGAGTTTAAAAGAAATATTAAAATGAATAAGAAATATTAATTATTAAATGTGTATTTTTAAATTAAATTGGTTGACTGATAACAATCAAACAGTTGACAGTTAACAGATAACAAACAATCAAAAAAGTTGCAAAATATGCTTTAATATTACATAAAAGCTCTTGAAAATAATAATTGCACTCACAGTAATCAGTGACAAAACAAATTATTGCGTTCGCTTAATAAACTGAACGCCATTCGTAAAACAATTACCGACCTACCGGCGATAAGGTTTACGAGAAAGCGACATGGTTAGTTTGATCTCATCGCACTTAATAAATTATTATAAATACGAAAGCAGAAAGTTTCCAAGTTTAATTTTCCGCAAATTTGCATCGACTCTATAAATATTTGCATTTCGCGAACGAAGTTTCCGTGTGTGAGCTGTTCTGTTTTACGTTGTGTGTTGTATTCTTTTCCGATTTGTTAATTAAGCACTTTTAATTTCGTGGTTTGTTTTCGACAAAATTAATGTTTTTAAAATTTTGTATGACTTTGGAAAAAAATAAAGATTAGATAATAATAATTATTGTAGAGTCATCGATTTGTTTAAAAAGTTTGATCTAAGTATGTAATTAATCAGTTTTAACAGTCTACACTGATATACTTACCTACCTTATGCGTTATTTACAATCTAAAATTTTATGATGGACGTTAGAAAAAATATACCTACCTAGGTACAGGATATAAAATGGTAATAAAAGTGATCGTTATAATAATATATTATGGAGGTGAAGTTCGATAAGACTACTTTACACCAGAAGAGAAACAAGTAATGCCGCAGTTTATCATAGCCCATTAATGTTTTATATCATAATAGCCTATACGCTTAAAGGCATGCCAAAGCGGCTATAAACTAAAGGGTTATTTATTTATTCGAAATATAACCGCGAGTATCCAATAAGTAATCGACGGAACTGGCACGGCGATCTCTCACAATGCATAAATAGTATGCGAAAGTTACGAATAAATACTTTGACAGGATCGACTCACCGTTTAACGAGAGCCTTTTCAGTGCCGCGGTGAGCAATTTAGCGAATTTCAATAGTTATCACGCGGAGAAAAACTCACCTCGCAAGCGAGACGCAGAGATCAGCGCGCGGGCGGTGCGAGAGAGACGGCAGTCGTAAGAAAGAAATAATAAAAAAGCGGTAGTGTGTGCGTGGTCGAAGTGTGGTGGCGTAGGGCGGCGATGCAGGCCCCTCCCTGCGCCTCGTCGCCGCCTCGCCACCGCCTCAGTCTGGTCCACAGCGCGCGAAGTCGCACCGGTCTGCTCTCTCGGCGTCCTTTGCGCGCGTAAAAAGTTTTCCCTCTATTCCGAAACTTCCGATCGCGGTGACAACACATTCACGATAAAACCTAACCTATTTCGTTTTATTATTTACAAATAGTGTCTCTGCGAACTATTTTACGATAGTTTAAACTTTTGCAATAGGTAGATTTCGTTGCATATATTTTAGGTTCGACTTGTAGTGGTTTATAAACTAGTCGTGGTTTCGAATATTATGATCTGTAATGGGATGCACGGTCGGTGACGTGTGGGCCCGAAGCCGGATTCCTGAGGCTGTGAGCTTGATGCTGCTGCAGAGCGAGGGCCGGGAGGGGCCAGCCATGGAGGAGGAGTGCTCGGCGAGGCCATGTGCCACCGACTTCTCCATCGCAGCCATTATGGCCAGGGACAGACAGGAGAGACGAGAGCGCCGTAGACTTAGAGACCCTAGAGAAAACACTTTGACTCCATTGGGTAAGCTAAAAAATAATTTTAAAATATGTAGATAATTTATATCCGATATATATTATATGTATAGAAAATATACAATTCGAATACATTCAAAAAAGTAATTGTAAGTTATAAAATGACAAAAGCTCTACATAGAGATAATTTAATAGATAATCAAGTGCATACCTTTTCTTTAACTATTTTTAGGTAAGTTTATTAGAAATATCAAATAACCTTATCTTAATAATTATTAATAAGAATATAAAAATAGACTAAATTTTAGATATACATAGGTAAAAAATAATATTGTCTGCATTAACATTTCAGTCCAAATATGAAAAAAAGAATTGTGAATACCAGAAATTAAAATTATTATTCTATTTGTATTAGGTAGATATCTAGTATCTACCTATACTTACCTATTTGATTTTCTATGTTATATTAAATCAAATCAAAGTACATAAGTTAAGAGAAATTAATATCTATTATCTACTACTTGGGGCTACTGATCTGATAAAATATAATTAGGTATTAATTGCAATAAGAAAAACTCACAGCAGAATATATTAGCAGCAGATATTATAGTAAAGAGTAGATGTCTACAGACTACAACTACTCCAAATCTCACATTTAAATTCCCTAATTAAATAATTTTATTTTTGCTTATAAAAATATTAAATTTCTTTAACTACATGAAGTAGGTATAAACAAATAATGCCTATTTAAAATGGAATTTAACTCTACATATAACGAAATAAAGTTCCTTTTTGTAAAACACGAATGTAGAAATTCTTCATCAATACATTGTAAACTTTCCTATACAATAAATATTATAATAAGAGATAATAAAATAATATTCAATATTGAATCATAAAAGATTTAACATTAAAAATGAATATATTTGACTTCGATACATTGTAGGAAAGAAAAGAAAAAAAAGAGGACAGTGATTATTACCTATTCAGTAGGTATTCATAAAAAAAATTAATATTATAAGTCGCATTGATCTTATTTATTTAGTAAGTAAGTTATTAAGTCCTTGTTCAAAAGAACGGCTTTTACTTGTTCCTCTTTTCTTATGAAAAATACAGTTTAAGTTTGTGATCAACGCAATACTTTTTATGATTTTTAAAATTCAATTTTTAAAGTTTTATATTCAAGTGCTCTCAATGTATCACTATAATTGCCTTTAAAGAATACCTTCGTTATATCAAGTTTAAAAATATGTAGCGTGATTTTCTCCATTAGCTGTGGCTATTTATAAAAGTGTGAAGTCCCATGTCCCCTAGTGGGCAGATGCATTATACATCTGTTTCACTGATCGATTTTTCTTTAGGGACAAGTAGGTGATCAGCCTTCTATGTCCTACCAGACCAAGACATTTTTTTTTCTTCGTCTCCACCGGGAATCGAACCCAGGACCCCTCTGTGTTACGCTCACGCGTCAACCACTGTATCGAGGAGGCGGTCAAAATGTTAAAAAAATGTGGCTTCATAAATATTAAATTGACCATATCAGAATAGTATCAATCAAAATTTACTACCTATATAATATTTTTAATCCGTCTCTACCTAATAAATTAATAATATTTACTCCTCATTTATCTATATTTCCAATATATTGAGATTTTTTACAAGCTTTTTATAAAGCAATTTTACACTTAAAGCTCTTCGATTATCAGTTATTACCACACTTAAGCATTATATTACCTATATTCTTATAATAGGTAGATACTTAGATACTAAATAATTCCTCAAAGGCTTCATACAAAATGTCGTGAGATGACTTTTGTGTAATGTGTGTTGTTTAAGGGTTATAGATTATCCATAAACAATAAAAATACTATTACACATAAGAATATAATAATTTGGTTTTAAAAAAAACAGTCTATTCTAATAAGAATTACCTATCTCTACCACTTTAACTCTACTTAATAATATATACTCCATCATTTGTTTTAAGTCTTACGTAGTAACTATTTAGTTAGTAGGTAATCTACTTATTTTTTTGATTTAAATAAATCAATTCCCTTTTTTTTGAGAGGTAGTACAATTTTATTCGTCTTTTCAACGATAAGACGTCATCTTAAATCATGTAATTTATATAATAAGCAGGTATACCTAGTTATATATATATTTTATTGATTATTAATTTTAAATATAATGCGAAAAATATAAAAAATATTTTGGTAATTATTTATCATTTGTAATGATAAAGATTAACACATCTTATCGTCTTCCAGAAAAATTCGTGGACGCTGCCGCGTCAGCCTCTGGGTCACCTTCACCCCCCTTACCAGAATACGAGCGAGATTCCCCTGTAGATGTGTCCTCTACATCCGAAGCTGGGTCTATGAGCGGCCCCGGGGGCTCCAGGGCCATGTCCCCGACCCCCAGGAACCCGCAGCTGATAGAACGATGGTCCAGTGATGAGATGAAACACATACAATGTCACTTGGAAACTAAAGAGCTTTGGGATAAGTTCAATGAACTCGGCACTGAAATGATCATCACTAAGACTGGGAGGTGAGTGCTGAATGATCTTTTACTAGATATATAATTATAATTATAATTATTTATATTAGTGATTATTGGAGTCGTGTAATCAGCCAATTTTCTTATCAGACTATAGGAACGCTGTATACCCATGTATACCTACCTACTTATCAAATAATAAACTGATGTTTTATAAATACATCAATATAAAAAAGGATAATATACGTTTGACCGGACTTTAACATAATAAAAATCAATTGAATTTACTTTGAAATGTGTTATTTACGAAAATTGAAACACAAGAAAAGGTTACCTAATTATAATACATTTTTTAATTAAACAGAATAAAATTGAATTATCATTAAACAATTTAAATGGTGTGATTCATCATAAGGGATTAATATGGTAGTGTTTCTCAAAAACAGTGTTTAAGAATTTGTGCAAAAAGTATGCAGTTTTGCAAATTGCAATTCATGTAGGTATCTACCTAATACAATAATATTATAATTGACGGATTCCAAAATTTTACATGAACTTTAAAATAAATAAAATTACTGGTGGATAACAATTTAATCCAGAATCTTTAATACAAAATTATTAAAATAATCTTAAAAAATTAATGTTATTATTCAAAAAGGTACGTTTTTACAACGTTAAAACTATAGAGTAATCCCATATTATCTATTATAACTCAATACGGTTCATTTAATAAGGGTGCAAGTAGGCGAATTTCTTTTTTTACACGAGTTTCAGAAATTAAACTCTTTAATTTTCCACCGATTGTTTAACGAGATCAAGGCAATACGACGATAGTGAATAAGGTAGGTGGTTTCGCAGCGGCGCGAAGCGTGGCCGTTTCGCGTCAAAGACACAATGGGCAATTGCCCGACACTCAGACTACAGCTGAACAAACCGAAACGCTGTAAAACGCGACCTAATTAGAGTAAAAAGTATTATTGATTTCGAGTGAAAATAAAGGTTAATCAGATTTGTTTGATAAGGTAAAATGTGAAAAATCTGCACATTAAGTAATCTGCACCTTTATAAAAAAATAAAAAAAAAACATCCTATATTGGTTGGAATTATGACATGAAGTTATGTAAACTTTAAATTTTTAATATCCATCAGTTGCGTAAAAAAATTAAAAAATAATAAAAAGAACAAATACCTGCTATAGCCTATACCTAAGTATAGGCTACCGTGAATCACAGACATAATTTTTGTGTATTTAACAATTTTTTACGAATTTCTACAATATTGTCAAAATATGCGATTACAACTAGTTAATAAAGCTTATTAGTTAAGGGCACGTTTTACGTCTAGACATCTCACAACAATAAATGTCAACAAGATAGTTATTTTAATCAACGTGTAACTTAATCTTAATTAATTTCTGCAAAGCCTGCTCATTAGTAATTTATCGTACTTATGATTTTAGCCCGTAACCTTCATTAATATATAATTTACTTGTAATCATTCAAATATATGGTTGTGTACGGAAAATGAACATCTGTGTAACTCTAACGTAATTGTATGTTCGTTTCGATATAATATTTGCATCGTATAATGTAATGGGGTTTATGTTATAATCTTTTCTTTTTTATATATAAAAATGAATCGCAAAATGTGTTGGTAAGCGCATAACTCGAGAACGGCTGAACCGATTTCGATAATTCTTTTTTTATTATATTCCTTGAAGTACGAGGATGGTTCTTATGTAGAGAAAACGTAAATATGTACAACGGGCGAAGCCGGGGCGGACCGCTAGTTGTTAATGAATTTAAGTTTATTTTTTAAAGAAAAACCTAAACGTATTTCTACTCATATAATAGATAATAATGATTCATGATGTGTTAAATTTTTATTTCATTGTCAGTAAGAATATAAAAATTATAGCAAAGTGCTACATTATTACCTATAAGAATATATTATAATATCGATACCATATAAGTAACTAAATATTTTTAATATGAATTTATGATAATAAGAATATATTGGCAAATGGTTCAACATCTATACCACATAATTAAATAATTTTTTAATATGAATTTAATTTTAAAATTACACCTAGTTAATATTTTAAAAAATTATAGCGTAAGAGTATGAGGACGGTAATTGTATTGTTCCTTTGCCTCATTGGTGAAGAAAAGCAAATTCCTCAATGATGACTATATCGTAGTTTCCTTAAAAATACATCGGTAAATTTGTGATTATTAATTTTTAGGAAAGATAGAAACATTTTTGTGTGTTACATGAGCGACAATTAATCATAGATAAGCTTTGCAAGTTTTGCTTATTTTACAAGATAGAAAAGCTTTCCACCTACGGCTTCAATCGCGTGTACTAAACATCATGTGTTTTATTCAACTTTCAAATTAACAAAAATATTAATCTAGATTACTTCGAATAGGAACATTGATTACTGTTTTCAATAGATAATATTAAAAACATCGGTTAATCATCCCATGTCAAACTCGACAAACCTTCGTTCCTCACATTAAAAAATATAAATATCAGTATGCATGGACCTTTATATTTATTTAGCTGCATTCTCACATGAAGCTGGCCACAGGCAGTCGGCGACGCTATCGCGGCTGCGTAAATCAAGGCGACAGCTCACCGATCGTGACAAATTCGCTAACGTGACCTCTGATAACGCGCGCCCATGTTAGAAACACGGCTTATCACACACGCTTTATGTCTTTATTTCTTTACAAATTGCAATATACAAGTCGGAGGCGACTAAGTTTGTTTTTTTTAATTCGATTGGTTTGCCTGCACCTGTTAATTATCGTTTTAGTAAAAATTATTATAAGATACTTGATTATTATATGATACCTTCCAACTTCATTGGTCAAATCATCCATCACACATTATTTATTTAATTAATACGGCACACATTTATTTTTATGTTGTCTATAGATAATTTAATTTTGTAGATATTTTTTATGTATTGTTTAAACCTACTCAATTATCAACCGATATATCTATCTATATAGTCTCTATTATTGAATAATACCGGCTAACTCATGTACCGGTATTATTCAATTCTATTGGACGTATCATTATTTTACGTCTGTGATACCATGCATCCATCCATTCCCAAAAAGTTATTATATTAATTTAACCGTAAAAAATAGCACATAAAAAGAGATGTACGTCACAATGGGGGATAATTTGCCACACGCGGGCTTATCCGACTCGGCCTCGTCGATTAGCATAAATCTCGCCAACTAACCGTCACAAATGAACGACGGACTCGTACTCGCTACTCGCTAAATAAACAGGACGCGACGTGGCGATTTCGCGCGACATTCGCGTCGCCCGCTGACGAAGCGCGACGAATCGTGGCCGTCGCCCGCCCGAATAAATCAGCATTATCTAACAAGATAGCCGCGGACCCACCCCGCCATATCGCGCCGAGCCCTGTGCCGTTCGAAAAAATTAATGACACGGAAAAACGATTCGCTTATGAGGGATCTTTCGATGTAATTGAATTGCCCCACTGAGATCTGCCGAATTGTCGCGAGAATGTTCTAAATCAAGTGCTAGCTCTTCGTATGTTTAATTCCCTACCGTGGCAGCTAATTATTACAGTAATATGTTACAATAGTAAATTTGTGTATGATTCTAGAAGTATCTTCTTCACAACTCTTTCAAATAGACATGATAAAACAATAGGTTTTCCTAAATAATGCAAAAACGTAAAAAGTAACTCTAACCAAAACAAAAGATGTAAAATTTAATAACACCATTTATTTTTTAAAAGAAAGAATTTTATATAACTGACCTGTCCTAGCTAAGCCAATAAAGAATGCCAATCGGTTGACATTAACGCGCAAAGTTAAAATTTTCCGCTGCGGAGATTAAATCTGCATATCAAAACGAATAAAGCAAAAATGCGGTATGCTAAATCCGACCACATTAGCTGCATTCATCCCCAAGAGATTATCATAACAGGCGTAATAGAATAATGTAAATATGTCCGTCCGTCGGCTGCTAGTTGCCAAGCTAAGCGGTAGAGCTAATGCGGTAAGCTGCGTTTTAAAACCTGTCTCATTGTAAACGAACGCTTAAGTTTGTTTAACGCGGACTCATTTTTCATTTGCTCTGCAAATATTGTTACACGTCGGGTGCACATGGAGCTAAAGGGTGGAGATAGATTTTTTGTTATGACAATTGAATTAATTATTTTTTATCGTTGTTTACAGATTAATGGTATGCTTAATTGTGATTAGCTCTTCAGAACCATTATTTCTTATAATCTAAGACATCATTTATCTACTCTTACAGAATTTGCACGAATATTTTGAATGTGGACAAACTTAATTCCCATAGCACATTTGTTTTAGTGTAATCAAAGAAATACATAGTGAAGATGTCTCCGCGGCGAACTCTGCCAACACATAATCACAATCTTGGCACACGACGACCGCCTTGATTTACTTCTCACCACCATTCTTTATATAAACATTCACATTTCGTATGATAAATGGTTCACCATATTTTACACTTGATATCTCCCGAGACAATATTGTGATCTAATTGTTTCCACGGAATCGCTTTGATGTTAAATGTTTACAAGTGGATTGTAGAAAATTGAGTCGTAAACATTTTTTAAAACGACGAACGAACTAGTATAACTCACCGAGATCTGTAGAATAGCTAAGCAATGGACACATTGTCAAATGTTATGACTTTGCTGTCAAATTATTTAATTTTGTTTCGAATTTTGTAACTAATGTTCAGCATATAATTTGTGCGTAGTTTAAAGTAGAAATGTTTTTCGAAAGTCTCGTAATGTAGAGAACATCGTATTGTACCTAATCATAATAATTCATGATGAATTTGTAAACAAAACAAAAACAGCGGTCAGCGGGCAGTGCACATAGATAATATTGGATCAGGTTGCGCTGGGTGCACCGCGCTTACACGTACACGAGTCTCGTTGCCCATTTATCGCTCTCGTACGATAATTGTTGATATACGATCGCGATCCAACACTGTTATTGTCAACGCTTAATCTTCTAATTGGCTCGCATTTGCCAATGCCATTTGCCCGCTCGATTCGCGATAGTTCGTGAGTTGAAAAAAGTAAAATCGCGTACCAATTTCGGTTACATTCGTAAAGCGCGATCCCGCGACGCTGAGCGCCCATAAAAGTTGCGAGGAAGAAAAGCAATTCGCAACGCCAATTTCGAGAACAGTAAAAAGTGCGATTCACAAGTGCAACTTGAAACGGCGTTTAAGAGCGAACCGAGGGCGCGGGCGGCGCCCACCGGGGGCGAGGAAACAATTTGGAATTTTATCGGCGGCGAGGAGGCCCGGGTGACCGTGTTACTGCTGATTTATGTGCACATTAGCCGCGACTTCGCGAGGGAAACGCGCGAAGTGCATACAGAGCCTTCCACCTGAAAGCTCACTTAGATTAGCCGAGCGCTATTAGTAGGGCACGTTCGTTTAGTTCTCGACCTCGTTATATACTTTGTCCAAGAAATTGTGGAAGAAATACTAATTAAATACCTTATAAACAAGATTTTAAAGAACGATTACGCAACCCATAGATTCAAAAGCTAATCTACTTAAATTACTTAAATGAATGGAGTTTTGCAAAACGCGAACATTATTTAACTTGTTCCAAGTTTAAATTGAAAATGCTACGAACTCTTTACGTAGTCCGAGTCAAATTTTGAACTTTGCTGCTGAATCGGAAATTTCTTTATAAATATCTTATTAAGTTTAAATTCAGTTGGTGTCACGCTGCCGACACTAATTTTATTCTTGAGAGACGGACGGAGCGGGAAGTGCGCCCGGGGTGAGTGCGGGCGTCAGTGTAAATGTATGCAAACAGGAAATGCGATATTTGACGGGGCTGAAAACGACAAAAGAATTAAGGAGGCACGTCGCCCCCGCGCCGCGACGTTGACGCGCCGACACCGCCCCTCAAAGGCGCTGTCTCATTGCAAATCCACTTTACTTTGTGTCTTATTAAGAGATTAGCTGTCACTCTAGTCGCATCTTACTCTTTGTCTTTCATTTAAATAAAACATTTCGCTGTTCTTTGTTACATGTAACAACCCTATTCTTGAAACTGTGAGTAATTTGGAAACTAAGGTGCCCTTTACCTAGTTATGATAAAATTATGTACATAATTTTATGTAATTATGTTAATATCTTGAGGTATACTATATCTGTAGGGTAAGTCTAAAAGTAATAAATTTAATATCTTGAAGTATGCTGGATATATAAAAAATAAATAGTCTAGAAACAAAAATAAAAATACAATCAATGAAACCTATTTAATTAATAAGAGCTCTATCATACAAATCTTAAATAACGTACATTAAATTAATAAGTAGTTATACCATACAAATATGAGCGTTAAATGGACAAACGATTAGTAAAATACATGTTGTTCCATTTTTAATTAGTGGTTTATAAAAATGTTTGTTCAACCCTATCCGCTGTTATCTAGGTTATGTGAAGAGAACACATGCAGCCTATCCGAACACAGTGTGTAATAGATGTGTGATTCATGTAAATGTACCCTTAGCGAGTGTATCGTGGGCTAATCTGCCCCCTCCGCCCCACCACCGCGCAATATGCCGCGAGGGGTGACAGGGCGCTACGGAGAAAACGTGTAAACTAATTATGTACATTTTCGTAGCCACTTATTTACATAACCAGGGCCTGAGCCCCGCTTTCACCGTGAATATTTCATTTGTAATCTTTACTTTGACGGTTTAATTTGACATCTGTTCCTTTTATTTTGTGGAAACTTTTAATTTTCGTCTCTCCTGCCACCCTTTGTGTGCGCTAACGGACAACTCCTACGAGTAATGATAGGTGATTGTCGAACGAGTGTTTTTTAAGTTCCTCATAGCGTGTAATTTAAAATTTTCTTAGAAAGAACACTTTCGACTGTTGCCCGACAATTTTGTAGGTGCTTATTATACTGATGTTTTATTCACCTATGTTTGGTTCTCAATAAAGCGTCAAACTGTAAAGATTTTTATGCTCGTAATGTAGGATGTGAATAATTAAAACGATTAGTACGCAATGAGGGAACGGGCGAGTGTTTACGCGTATTTATACCGCGTCTTACCGGGAACTAATTTATGGAAGTAAGTACGCGGAAAATGTTTATATACTTAGGGGAGGGGAGGGTAAACACGAACGATGGGTAATCCCGAACGCAGCAATTGTACTATGTTAGAAAGAGATGGCATGATTTTGCTCATCGCCATCTTGGAAGTGACGACGTGGCTAGTGCCATGCGGACACAGGAGCGCCACGGTTGTGCACAACGTTCAAGGTATGATTAATTACATTATTTCGTTCTTTTTGTTCTAATTATTGCATAAATGAAACTCAGTGTAACTTTTGAAATAATTGTAGTTCTAATACGACATTTATAGACCTAAATAGTTAGTGGTTTAAGATTTTATTACGATTATCAGATGCGGCCAAGCTAATCATAACCTAAAGTTAAAAATGATATTTTGTTGATTTACTTTGAAGGGCAATGGCGAACGAACTGAGCGGGTTAATCACGAACGTTCGGCATTGCCCCATCATAGAAAATATTGATGTGTCTGTTGCTTCACTTGTTTTGTTTAGTGTTGTTTTATAACAATTATGTGTTACTTGTTATAGATGCCTCGAAACTACCAACGTAAAACGGTAACAAAATATAACGTGGAAGATCTAAAAAGAGCCATTGAAGATGTTAAGAGCAAAAAGTTAACCTTAGGCAAAGCGTCTACTGTATATTCGGTGCCTAAAACCACAATATTTGACCACATGAAGAAGATGGTCATTAAACAACCAAGGTGTGGGAGAAAATCCGTCTTCTCGGATCTTCAAGAATTGGAACTAGAAAACCACATTATAAATTGCAGCAAACTGTTTTACGGATTAACCATAAATATGGTTCGTAAAATTGCATTTAGATTCGCCAAAGAGCGCCAAAGAAAATATAGAGTATTTTTGCATTTTTTGTCATGAAAAATACGGAGATAGCCCACATGGTGAAGATTGGATCCAGTGCTATGTTTGCAAAAATTGGGCACACGAAAAATGTACAGACGGACAATCATCTTCTTATGGCTATCGTTGTGATCTTTGCCGCACAAACTGATTTAAAATTAAGGTTAAATTGTGACTAATCTGTCGTATGTGATCTCATTTTTAGGCTAGTCTGGGTCAATGGCGAACGATCGCAATTGCCCCACCAGGTGTTCGTGATTGCCCGACCAGAGTCGGGTAAACACGAACACTAAATGTTTTGTTTTTGTTTGAAAAGTTGATTTTATCAAGAGAAATTAATAATGTTCATTGTAATAGTGTAACGTATAATAATGTAACTTTCAGAATGACTGATTAAATGTAACCTATATATCGTATTTTTGGATTTATTTTAAATCTCCCTTAGGTATTCGTAATTACCCCGCCTTCCCCTACTGCGGTCCGCCCTCCGTTGACATCCGCTAACCTCCCGATATATACGGGGAACCTCTATGTAACCGCATTGTACTATCATTACGCCAATTACTTCTATATCAGCATGGCTGAGTAAACACAACGTAACCTGTGTGCATATTTATCCGTAGGTAATTGCGGCATTGTTAATTCCGTCTATGTATCGAAGAACTCAATTATCAGATATAATTCAATGTAATGGCTTCAAGGCTTCCAATTGAGTCACAGTCGTAGATCGTATTCTCTTTGATGTGTGCTTCGAAGAAAGTCCTGTCGTTTGATGTTCCACGACAAACGTAGCTGTTAGCAGATTTAGAGGCGATTAAATGATTATTATCGTTCAGACGACCACCATGTTCTACAGCGATGACAAACATTTGTATACTAATTAGTAATATGCTGATAATTTGAAATCTCCTTTAATAATTGGTTATGTTTTTTATGAAGCTTCTTTTTTGATAACTTTAAAAAAAAGTGGGATTGTGGGAATGGGGGCTGCCTAACATGAACTAAGCCAAGCTCGTATCAGATAATCTCAGGCTAATAAACATTACATTGAAAATTAAACTTTCAGTTTGTGGTATCAGATAACTGACATCTCATGACCTTTTCAATACTTATTACAATAAAATTTTCTTGACAATACCACAGTCTACTGAAATTCAAATAGCATCTAGACATTTGAACTCACAAGGGCGTGTTCTAACCGCTGACATGTTCCGTTTTAACAGTCGGTACGTGTAACCTCTGGCCTGAGCTGAAGACATTAGCAGACACGAATGTTACTCAGACGCTCACATAAGGCGACCTGCTATATGTAGTACAACCCTAGTATTTCAATTGCTATGTGATATATCAGTTATGATGTTGGTATGTGTGCAAGGGAGAAATGTAAAGGATATTTTATTAATACATACCATAATGTATAAATAATGTTAAGAAAGACAATATAGACTTTATTTACTGTTTAGTCGGTGCTAATTGGAAACTAAATTAAACTAAACTTATAAAAATGCAACAATGTCAATTACAGTTTTGAGGCATATCTTTATGTATTTACATCTATGAACCAATTAAAATGCAACATATCTACGTACGATATTGCAAGGCAACATTGATTTCTTATTCATTTACAAAATTATAAATCTATTCAGCCTTTATTTGATTTGAATTGATTTCAGTAGGTAGGTATACACATAATGTAATGGTTACAAAAAGTATTTTCATAATGCTTTAAGTCCATTCTTACTTGAGAACGATTTCACACCAGCGTTGGATCGTGGAAGTGAAAACAGTCTAACTATAGACCGCTAGTACCAGTTACGGTTTAATAATATGTCTATCTAGAGACTAATAGGACGACAGTAACACTTGCTAGTCTGTTATTAGCCGTGTTTCATAAAAAGAAAGTGATCAATTCGCTACTACCTTGCTAGTTTTATCGCTACCAGATTATTTATGCATGAATTTATTCTCTACGGTAAATTGTTTTCGTTATAAACTCAAAACTTACATGAATTAAACGCAATAAAGGGTTTATTCCATATTTAATACCGAATTAAATCACGTCACTATCTTGAAGCTTATTTAATAAACCTTCTCTTATCTTATCTATTCGGTTAGCGATATTTCACAATACCTCGTCACCAAAAATTTAAGCGCTAAATAAGAATATTGCGAAACTTCAAAATGAACAAGGAAGGTGCTTAGCCCGAGGCGACAGTTTAAGCAATATTGTCGCCAAAGTTCCCAATTTCGGTGTCGACTTGAGCAACTCCGCGCCACGTTTGTGCTCGAAAACCCAGGTGTGACTACATATCTATAGCTGGCGATTACGTGACTAAATTGCGGGCTTTGCAGGCATTAACGAGAATTCGCGGAAAATTATTTCAACACGTTTCGCTTCCTCGTGTTCTCGTTTTTCTGGAGTTGGACTGAAATAAGCAAGGACCGTTTCTTATAGTTTGTCGCGCAATGTGACTCCATTAGTGCTGGGAGTTGACAATAAAAGCAAAGAGCGACGGAATTTCGCGCAGCGTGGCGCGAATACCAACAGTCTACTCGCTCCAGAAATCCAAACCCGTGTCCTGTAATAAAAATAGTAAGCACTTTATAGCTGTAATATATACTTGAAATTATTATAGCTTTTTATAACGGTATTTTTAGATTAAGAGTATTATTGTTGATATTTACATCAAAAAAATTAAAAATATATGCCATAATGCTAATGAGAGCGCTCATTATTTAACAATTCACATGCAACCAATTAATCGTATGGTGATATAATATAATAACATTAAAAGTAGACAGCTCGTTTCTCTTCAGCGGACTTATTGAGCTTACACATACTATGTAATTACGCTATGTCACAATAAAACCGTACGCTCATAATATTTGTTTAAAATCACTAATTACTTCACCACTAATAAATACTTACACGCAACATCTGCGCCGTAATGGGCGCTTGTGTTGTGTAGAAATGTTTTATTTGCTATCCCTACGCGTTAAGATACGACCTTATAATTTTCTATGCGTGTGAACATGCCTTTAGGAAATGAGTATTTTAATTTAATACTCAGTTAAACGCAGGTTAATATTACTAGTTTGTTGGAGATATAGCTATTTTGGTATAAAGGTTACCTATAGGTAGAGCTAATAATATAAAATTCATATGTATTAGATACAAAAGAAACATCCATACGAAAAACGAACTTTGATGATTGAAGATAGATTCATATTTAAAATATATAGAGGAAGTGCAGCAAATTTGGAATACCGGTTTGTTTTTTGAGAATAAGTAGAAAATAAAATGGCTTAGCCCAATAAAAAATACATCAAATGGTTAGAAAATTAATAAACTTTAATAATAGAAAGAATAAAGCAAAACGAAAACTAAGAACAATATCAAAATTTTAATTAAACTAATAAACTCCAAAAGCTTCATTTGACTTATGGTGCATATAATTTGGAATATAGTATTCCAAATTATGATCACCTTTTCTTCTTTGATATTGCTTACACTTTTCCTTAATATATAAAAAAAATCTTATTTTTATAACAAAATAGCTTACACTAATACAATAATTGTATTAGTGTAAGCTATTTTGTTATAAAAATTATTTGATAATTATTATCAAATAATAATCAGTCACAATAATCACAGATCAGTGTTAAATTAGGAACTTAAATCATCCATTGACCCTTGCTTGAGAAGTTCCAGTTGGCTGTCTTAAGGACAAAATTTCCTTATTTCGTTTTAAAAATCCCTTTAGCCAGTATCTTCCAGCAAATCCATCCGTAAAAACGTTTTGAATATTATTTTTTATAGTTTATTGATATGCCAAACGACGCAAGTCCATTCTGGTCAGCCCATAAAACTTATTCTCCATAGTTAATATGTACTCAACCAGCATGTTTTCAATATCTGTACCCAAAACAGGCCTTCGACCAACGGCTTTATTCGTTATAGATTCAATCGAGGAGTCCTTATTATTAACAAATCGAAAGAGTTGACCTGGGAACGTTAAAGTGTGTAGCTGCCTCCAAGTATCCCATTCTCTTTTCTCGAACAGCGATAATCGCCGCGGACATATCCTCCTTGTCTCACTTCTTTCTCTTGCTGTACTTATGGGATACAGACATTTCTAGAAAAAAAAACAAGATTGGATATCTTCTTACAAAAATGTGCATAAAATTTGGAATATCCCAAATTTTATTCACTTTCGGTATTCCAAATTAACAACATGACATCCTAACCTAAAATTTCATATCACATTTTTTATTTCAGAAATATTAACAAAATAAAAGTAAAACCATAAACTTAAAAGGTCGCTTATTAGTTTAAATAATTACAATAAAGATTTTACATATCATAGTAAATGATTATCACTGATTGCTTTCGTACCGAAAAAAATTTGAACATTGACGTTTCGCTTCTACGAGGCTGGCAGCCGGAATGTCAAGATGGCAGTCTGTTTTTAGTACTCATTAGCTTCGTATGGGGTGTGACGATAATCTTGCAAGAAGAAAACACAGATGGCGCTTATAATAATTGAGTATCCAAGGTATTCCAACTTACATGCAGTATTCCAAATTTGCTGCAGTTCCTCTACCTATGTTCAATTAACAAGATTAAAAATAATATCCTTAAACTCGCTTTGTTCATAGCATTCCAATTCACACCTCTATTACTAACTGCCACCATCACGGATTTAAGCATTACCTACATAAGCAATCGACAACAATTGTATTTGTATTCTTTTTTTGCGTACAACCGACCGGTTCCGTTTCTATTCAGTAGTAATCTCGTAACTGAGATCTCACAGTCTACGAGATATTAATCAATGGGATTGACAAAATCGTGCAAGTGTCGAAAATTTGACGGGCGCAGACCTCACAGGAAGAACGATATTTCACCCTATGCGCCAACCGCCCAGCTCCGCCCACTCAGCTCATTAAGCAACTAATTCTCATCAATCTTTCACACATACCTTCTAAAAAAAGGTATTCGAATTTGAGACGTCAAACACACCGGAGTTATTATATCATTACCTTATTTATATGTAATAGCGATTGTGGTGTTATTTAATTGTGTGTTTTGAATGTCTCACACGTCTGTTTTATTTTCATGAGTAATATCCGGTCCGAATTATTTAATGACAGATTTGCTTAATATTTAATATCTGTTCGATTATGTCACCATTACGCGATATTTGAGATACGATCTGTATCTAATTAATTTAATTTCCAATTTTCCATATTATTCTTTATAATTACTATACTTTAAAGGACACAAAAACTTCCTGTCACGGTATGCTCATCAGCCTATTGGCACAGGAATCCTGTGCGTTGACTTGTTTCCCAATAATCTTATTTTGAGACATGGCAATTTGTCATCGCGTCTCTCGGGCGTCAGCGTCTGCCCTTTTCCATCATAACTGCATCTGCAAACCCAAGTGCTCATTACTCTGTTCAAGACGTCTTGCTTAACCGAATAATTATCTAAAATACATTGCTGGGTCACAGAAATATATTTCTAGTAGTTATGTTCAGCTAATTGCAGACTATGAAGATTTTAATGTGTAGCTATAGTAAATATGAATAAAAAATGTAGAGCCAAACTACATAAAAGTTGAAAAAAAATATATCTTTATTTCAAAATTAAATTCTCGTACTTCTGTACTTAAGTGGAAATATAAACTAAATAAATAATTACACCTTGAACATACTTTTACATATTTAATAGTAAAACACATAAAAGGCGATGTTAATTAATTATGACGGGTAATTATTATTGACAGCAATTGAACGCTGCCAATAACATCGACAAAACACAAACCAACCGCCAGAAACCAAAAGGAAAACACTTTTTACAACACACGAAACTGTCATGGGTGTAAGATTTCCGTCAGTCGGGCAGGCGACGATTCGTAACAACGTCAAGTCACATAGAAATGTCAAGTGTGGATCAAGGATTGTTACGCGTCATCAGCATGCATCAGTCAGAAGTCGATACTCCGTAACACGGGATGCTCACATTATCATTAAATTGATATTTAATACCCTGTATGTTAACTCACAAGTAAAAAATATAGCTTAATATTTAGAGTAGACAGTCAGAGTTATAATTTAGATTTGATGATAAATCAGTGTTCCGTTTCATTTCCATCGAGAGAAGTACATGGGAAGAAGGGATTCCTTTAATTAATTATGTTCGACAAAAGTTTGTAACAGTCTATTTCTGTCATATGGAGAAAACAAAACACCAAAGTTAGAATGGAAACACTTAATTTAATTAAGTTAGAAAAAATACTCTACATATTGACGAGATCATTTTAAGCATTGTGTGTTAGAAATTCTGTGTATAAAACTATATCTAAGTATTTTCTCAACAGTAGCATTTGAACGTTATTTCTGTTTAACTGTATGATTTTTAATTAAATTGTTTAAAGGGACGTTACCACAAAATTTTATGTTTATTTAACTATTTGCGTACAATGGCTAAGTCATTATTATTATTGGATTATTTGGATTATCAGCATTTACCTAATTCAATATCCCATATATGCGAATCGTAAAAACCTATTGTCTCATTAAATGCTCTAATAAATTCTATTTAAGTACTCTATTTAGAGTAATTATACTAATTCTATTTTTGATTTGCTTTAGCTGGCAATTATTTTGTTATGTAGCACTTTTCATTAAAATTTACTAGTATTCGAATAAGTAAAGTATAAAACTTATTAGAAAACATTTAATTTGCTTAGTTTTTCAGTTCGAAACTGAATTATTTTATTTGAATGTAATTTTCTAGATTAGTATATCTTTTAAAAACTTGTCTTATTAAATAAGCACACATGTTAAATTTGATATAGGATCATGCCTGTTATAAATCACCATCAGGCCATTTTTGTTCGCAATGCAGACAGACCTCCAATTTGGGCTTAGGCCATAATCTACAGCTCTGACCATGTGCGAGTTTATAGTTTGTTATTAATACGTAAACTAAAAAACGTATTTTAAACCTCCTATATAAGCCGTACATTTACTGTCGAGATTTATAACTTTACATTTTAAGCAGCAACGTTTTTCATTAACAGACACAGTATTTCCCGATGAGTCAAGTTTATGTGACATTTCCGATGCGTGATTATGTATAAATGATGCAATGCTGAACAAAGTGTATACACTATACATACCAGATAATAACAGTTAGGCAGCGGTGGGACATAGGGCGGCAGTGACCATAAAATTAACTGTAAGTGGTAGCATTATTGGATATGAAATATTCATTGGCCACCATGCGGATTGTTGTCACTTGAATTATGCAGCAGAAATCACTTACCATTAGCACTAATTCGCTATAATCGGAGGTAGTAACAGTTAATTATACGTATTGCGTGATATAATGAAAGTGTAATGTACACCGATTTTACATCATGTTTTGATTAATGCTAACGTGTAAATTCCATTTTGTGTTTATTTTTTTTAGGTATATTTCGTAACTATAAATATTACAAAGGATTTAAAATAATAACACAATTTACAATAATTATTTATATTCTCACTTACATAATAATTCATGATACATGTCTGGTAACCACTATTAAAATACATAATAGATAGGTACTTTGTAACATCTTTGCCTCTATTCGTTATTCGCCAAGAAATGACGACAACGTTTAAATGATGAGCTGAAGCAGAGCTTACCAAGTACTAAGTATCTACGCATTGAATTCGGTGCTCGCTCTGACGCACCATACATATAGGTATAGGCATTGAAAACTTAAACTATGGCAATTCCCACTTGTCTTAAAGCTTCGTGTACCAGCGTTTTGTTGGACCCGCAATCTAGCGCCATATGTCCCCAATCAGCGGATCGAGTTAATTAAATCGCGCTTGCAATATGGCGGCGGGTATAATTGCTATTAATAAACCGCTTTCCTGTATAATTAGACAGGCGTTTGCTGATTGGTCGGCGGGACCCTAATCACGACGTGATAACACTGCACTTATGGCGCTCGGCTTCCTATTTCATAATCGTAGGTGAAGTTTATGTATCCGTTATCTTGCATTTAGCTACACTTGGGGTGTTGATTAAAGTTGATATTATTGGCTATTATGGGATACGGAATAAATTATTGAATAGGTAGGATAGGGTAACAAATGAATATCATTTTCCTTTGCCAAAACAAATACCAATCAAGGTTACATGTCTTTAAAAGCAGATACAAACATGTTTGTCCACCCCCAAAATACAACACTGATACAAGAAATATGACAAGGATGCACGGTCTAACGATAACCAATAGCGCGTAGAGCAGATCCATCACAGCCGTCGCGCGGGAACAATGATTGACGAGTTCGCACCTCGCTCCGTGGCGCTAATTAAGACGACATGCGCCTGCGCATCGCTGCAACTCGCATTTAACTTGCAATCAAATTTTTGCACACATGCGCTTAATTAATTGCGTTATTTATTAGTAACGGAAAATTTGAGTCGAATTGTTAGTGCAACATTGTAAAGAATATTTTTTGATTATGTAATGCAGCTGAAAGCGACATTGATGTATTACAAAGAATTATTATGTAAAATAATTCTTATATAAATATAACTATATTTTCATTCTATGCAATTATCCGAAGAAAATTGGAAAAGATCTGAAGTTTTATTTCAATTACCACCTAATTACGGCATAAAATCTCTCAATTGAAACGAACCAGTGATTCGTTGTAGAGCGCTTTATTTCTGTCCGCAGCATGCTCATTAAAGCTCATGTACAGCGCTGTCCTTTTGCTCTCGCAGTTTTCCGCTAACTTTCGGGTGGTAGGATGATGGACGACGTCGGTGGTCATATATCATTGAGGTAATATATATCGGAGTGCGCCGAGTGTCGCCATTAACGCATGCGTGCAATTGCCCAGGCGCAGGCCCGCTCTATCGTGAACTATAAGGAGTCTCACAGATCGACGCGACCGCGACTAAACGCGCATAAATCTTTTTAATGGCATTCTTATTTTTGTCCTCCCTCGAGCTTGTGATCTTAACAACGAATATTACAAGCGATGTGCTTTTGTTCGGAGATTTAATCGTTTTACAGCGCGCATCACCTTACCTGCCAACGGATATCTATAGTCAATCAAAATCCTAGTATGATTACTCATAGTAACGAGGGGTATGTACAATAACGAGCTGGGTGGTCGAAGGTTGAAGATTTCCGGGTCAGAAGCCGCATACCGTGTTGGTATTGCGTAAGGTGTGATAGCGAATTGACAATCGCTCGCGGCTTGAGCGACACCAACAAAAAAACGAACGGCCACTTCGATATACGTCTCGGGTTACAGCTAAAGATTTGTTATTTCCGTTCTCGCGCCTCAATGACTACCATTTTATGTCGATTAGGAGATAGTGTTTCACGAGCGCGCTACTGACACCACTTTTTATGAGCGCTCCTTTCTAGTTACAATGAGTTTATTATCTTCGATAGATTTCATTTCTTACATTTTTTGTGGCGACTTTCAGTGGTGACTGGTCTGTTTCTTGTTAGCGAGTTATCCCATCTTCAGTTACGAAGTGTATTGAAATACTTATTATTGTTGCGATTCCCCCTTGTTAAATAAAAATATAACAGGAAACCGCAGCGACATAGATGAGCGTAATAAGAGCCATTACTCCGACCAACCACAAGCAATTTTACTAACAGTAAACAAAAACATACGCCTTTATAAAAATGTCTACCCATTCATCTTTCTCCAATGGGAGACATTAAAGAATGTCTCCGTTGTAAGAAGGGGAAGGGGAATTGTTAAGACTCGTATAAAAATAAAAGAAATTCAGTCATATTTTTAGGAATATTAAACAGAAATAATGTTATCGTGAACCTACCTCTTAGATAAATTATGTTATTCAACGTTTGATGATTATTATCATCCCATTTACAATAACAATCTAAATTATTGCTCTGTAACTTGATGGGTTTCAGAATATGAATTAGGTATTTATTTAGATGTTTCATTTTGATATTTCCTTTCAATGCATGGTATATAATATTATGTGAACAATTTTTATCAGCTGTTTATACTTTTTACCCAAATTATGGAAAACTTAAACAGGATTTCAATACTTCAATTCATATAGAATTAAATCCAGATATTGCACATAAGATGAAGCAATCACATAAGTTCTTAAGTCTTATGTGGATTTTATTAAAGGCCTGAAACGGGTACAATACCGGTACAATGTATTAAAATAAATTGCTCGGTATAATTTGCGAAGTCATCGAGTTAATGCAAAGACGATTGGTGCCGGTCTCAATAACTGCTGTGGAGCGGAGTAATTATCGAATAATTGCGTTAACGTGAAAATATACGCTTTAATTAAACAAAAGAATGAGAAGTTATGCATGACGAAAAATGTTTTAAATAAACGTTTTACGACACTTTGCGACAAAATTCTTCCATTATGCCTAATAAGTATGCGAATTTAACTAATTTTTTACGCATTGCTGGTAATAATATAAAATTCTTTGTAATGTGCTAATAAGCTGGCTTTCCCAGTTTCCTATTTCTTGATAATTATTACTACATATTACTATTCCGGATCCACTCAGATCAAGCAAGGAAGGCCCAGGAAAGCGGCCACACAGGTACTTTCCTTGGCGAGCCACGTTAACACAGATCGAGTGAAATCATGAAAAAAATCGGAAATTGCTTCGCGAGGCTGCTCGCTCTGTGTTGTCCTAGCTATAAAAGAATCATCTTAAGAACATTATAGCTATGATGATTGATGTCCTTAATGGTAATTTATGTAAAACAATTTTTTTTTTTATTTGTAGACGCATGTTCCCGACGGTGCGCGTGTCGTTTGGCGGATGCCGCGCGGAGGCGCGTTACGCCGTGCTGCTGGACGTGGTGCCGGTGGACGGCAAGCGCTACCGCTACGCCTACCACCGCTCCTCGTGGCTGGTGGCCGGCAAGGCGGACCCGCCCGCGCCCGCGCGCCTCTACCCGCACCCCGACTCGCCCTTCTCCGGCGACCAGCTGCGCAAGCAGGTCGTCTCCTTCGAGAAGGTCAAGCTCACCAACAACGAGATGGACAAGAATGGACAGGTACCATTGAGATAGATAGCTTAACCGTTAACGTGTAACTCCCTTAAAATTACCATATTGTTAAGAAAAACAATTATAGAAGTGTAAGCCAAATTTCTTAAATTACTAGATACATTTTATATCACAATTCAAATCAGTACTAAATATGACATAGCGCAACTCGGATTAAATATTTTCTAGAACTATTCCGCTATATCCGATCTAATAATAAACAATTGTTCCAGCTGGTATTAAATTCCATGCACAAATACCAACCGCGGATCCACCTGGTGCTCCGACGGGAGGGCGCTATCAACGCTCCAATAACTGATCTCGAACAGGAAGAATTCAAGACGTTTATATTCCCCGAATGCGTTTTCACCGCTGTCACAGCCTACCAGAACCAACTGGTAAGTAGAGCATAAAGCATATTATGATCTATCACTACTTCAAGTTTTAGGTAATTCTAATTTTAGACAACGTTTAAATAACCGCAAGCAAACAATTGCAAAAACTCAGGAAGATAAGCAGGACTCGAATGCACTAAACTTCACTACAAAACCAAGCGATTAGAACACGTGACAGTCCTATAGGTGTTCTAGTATTATCTCGACGATCTCGAAAATAGATCACAGGACATATTTGAAATGGCAGTGGGTTGCTCAGCGTATCGACATATTGTATTTCGGTCGCACTAATTGCATCTCGCTGAAAGGCATGTCCAGCCAGACTTTGTTCACAAAGGAACGCATTTTTGTCGATCGCGCGGCCACACGCGAGCGGCAACGTTGATGGACGGACGGCGCGTCGGACAACCGACCAGGGTGACGAGTAAAGTTTTCACCTAAACTAAATATAGGCGAGCCGATGGCCATTCGCTAATGTGTTCCATTGTTTATTGGGGCCGGGGTTTCCATCGCAATATGATCAATTAACAGTCGAATAGGAAGGAGTACCTGGAGACCATCAAATCTGGGATGTTCTTTATTAATTGTGATAAGTGCTAAAATATTAATAAGTAGATTCATTTTTTTACTATTACGCTTCGTAAAAACAACAAGGACATTTATCTGGAAACCCTTATACACCCATTTGAGGTGTATCTTCTATCATCAGAATAATAGAACAATAAAGCCAAAAACCAAAACAAAAAAGTTCCAACTATCGTTTAAACGCATTTCATAAGCATTTACGAGATGCGTTTGGCTTATCGTTTAGCTCGCAGTATCTTTGTATCGGCTCATATCGGCGCACATGTCGCCACGAGCAATTAATTCCCTGTCACAGAAGCGTTTGGGCGTCTCCGTGTTCCTCGTTTTGTTTCCACCGCGCGGTAATTAGGACGTTTTGAGGTTCATAAAGGAAGCGTTACTTTATATCGACAACGCGGCACATAAATCTTCATTCATTCGTTAATTAGCTACTGCGTTTCGGTAATTATTTACATGAAGTTCATGGTTTCTTAAATTAAATCTATTGTGGTCTGACTTAAAATTTACTAAAATAGTTACCTACTTGTAACGTGACATTGTTGAGCTTTGTTCTTTGTTTAATAATATAATATATTATATATTATATATATAATATATAATATTATAATGTTTTCTCATATAACACTTAAGTCATAATACAACAATGTCTATGCATCTTAATTAGAAACAGACTAATGCAGATGTGCAGATTATAATTTCATTGACCACCTACGTTTAGTAGGAATGGCTCCCTTGTGTAACATTATTGATAGCTATTGATTCAAATGTGCCTAAAATCTACTAAATTATTGCTGATGCTCCTCCTTGTCCACATCGATTAGGAATTATACGTATCGAGAAGGCTTTTTATTATCATAGATATTTTAATTCATCTTAAGTTTACTGTTTATGATACATGAATAATGCTAATTCTTTAAGATTCGACATTAATGCGATATCAATTTTATGTATTTAAAAAGATATCATTCATAATAAAAGTTGGATTATGTTACACGCACCATCGATCAGTCATAAATTAGCAATATCAAAAGTATTAAAAATGTTATTATTCGTCTTATTTGGGAACATTCAATAAATCCCAGTACCACAGAATGTGGAGCGGTATCGGTGCTTCGATCAGCTCAATTTGGCTGACGTCACATCTCTGACAGTTAAAACATTTGTCGAACACAGATAGTGTCAGTGATAAGCCAATCCCTTACAACAATAAGAAAACACTTAACGTGTTTGCACCTGCGCCTCTCGATATATCTTACGCCCGCATAACTTGACGCGTGACAAAAAATCTGATATCTTGAAACAATCGCAGCATTTACATATTCAAATTGTGATATATAAGAAAGAAAACTACTAACACCTTTGCATGGAATTCCTTTCATTTTTGTTAATGAAGCAACAATCGGTAGCAAAATGATAAGATTTTGGTATTCATAAGATTAAGTTGTGATTAACATACCTATTGAAGTTTGAATCAGTAGGACTCTACAAAAACTTAAGTTGTAAAATAATATCTAATGTTTTTATCGTGAAAGCATTTTTCACGAAGTTATGTGATAATGTTTTTTTTTTACAATTCTAAGACTACTTCATCATTATCTGTAATTATAAAATAAATAGAATAATTATAAATTTATAAAGCGTTAAAAAAAAAGATTAGGTACATCGACACTTTTTTTATTAATATTATACAGTGTAAATACAATAATACATTTATAGATATCATTTAGCTACCGCGCATTTAGTTAACGCTAATGGAACCGGAAAATTAAACGCAGTTTTACACATTCACAGACTGACAGTCTGATCTCAAAACTGGTTTAGCTTTATTAAAAAGTATTCCGTAGGTTGGAACGGGTACATTATAGTTGGATAAGACAAAGTTTTCAATAAATTACAAATAACATTAAGTTAAGCGGACAAAAGCTCTACTAGATAAATATTCTAACAATTTTTTAAAAACATTATAAAATCTGTCAATAACTTTATAGCTGACGTTAGCATCGATACAAAATGAAACATCATTATTGGTGCTTTATCATTCCAGACCGTAGATATAAGACAAGATAAGATCGTTGAGTAAAAAAATATGAATAGTGTTTTTTTGTGCGTCGCAGTGAGACGCAGCGTCGCCGAGAGCGCCGCGGGGTGGTTTCCGACTAAACCTATGCTTTACACCCACCACAATGTTCGTGAACAATCCTTTGTCAGGAATTCGATTCGGAGGAGGTGACAATGTTTGTTAGACTTTACGCATTCTCCACACAATGCACTTTTTTAATAGCCGATGACTTGTGAATTTGTTATGATCGATCGTTCCGTGGAGGATCGCGGATGGCAACCTGCGGTGACTGATTGGGAGTATACAAACATACTTAACGTCTTTGAACGGTGTCAATGTTTTGTTTGTTAAATAATTCATTAATAATACAGAGCTGCCCAACAGTTCCCACCAGTAAAAGTCTTATTTGTTCTTAGTCACGCCACTTATACAATTTCAAGAATGAAAAGATAATCACAAAAATAACTCGCACTTAACCGAGAGCATCTATGCGTTAATTCGATCAATAGCTACTTAATTGAAATTTATATCTCATTTCTCAGTATCAATAATCAATATTCTAAAACCAAATCCGAAGCTATTCTCGCATTGAGCATCTATAAACGGGTTTCACTCAGACACAATCGAACAATATAAAGAAGGAGTAAAGGCAAACACAATTTCAATAACAAAAGGGAGCCATGACAAATAAACATATTTCACGGGCCAAAATGGCTGCGGTCAGGTGTCATGAGGTGTCCCTCCCTCCCTCGGCCCGCGCGCCTCACCCCCTCACATCTCTTTTTCTTCAAATAATCGATTCATTTTTATGAATACGATACTTTTATATTTGTCAACGTGCTACGTCCATGAGATTATAAAAAGTAAGGTTATAAAATGACAAATGTATTGAAGACCCAACGCAATATTACCTGTATATTTTAATACTATTTTATACGAAATTTGCATATTTTGATAAAACTGATCCATTGAAATATAAGTTAAGGATGTAGCAAATTAGTAAAAATATGGGGATAATGTTTTTTTTTTTCGGTGATTAAAATATTTGATTAAAGCCAGTAGTGTCTCAGCTACTCTCTCCGTTCATTTTTCAAGCAATAATACGGCGCGATAACACGAAACCAACATAAGTCAAAAATACAAGAAGTCAACGTACTTGCTTAAGAGAGGATTTAAAATAATTTAACATGAAATTATTTATCGGTGTTCCATCTCTTTCTGCCTCATGCCATTGGGCAGTTAGTGGGAAACTGTGATCTCTTTCTTACTTGCCATCGATCACACGAGGTGTGACGTCACGCAGAGCCGTCGTGTGCGGCCGGTTTGAATTTATTGCGTCTGCGCACCGAGCAACCACAGAAGAACTACATTTATTGTACCCACAATGAGCTTTATAATTATTTACATAAAATATTTACCTTTAACTCACAATATCTTTGAATTAATTGTCATATCCCGGAAAATTATGTTTATATTTCAAAATTATGGCCTGCATTCATCAAACGTTAGGGCAATTTGGTCCTCCATGTTCATTAGAGTATCATACAGTTTATTTGAGCTTAAAGGAGGTGTTAGTTAAATTCTTATTCATATCCGTAATGCGAACTCCTTTCTACACTTCATTTTATCTTATGATTTATGATGAAGTCCTAATCCTTATTTATCTGTATCTCTACTGGCACTGTCAAATTAGACAGATCTGTCCGTTAATAATAACAAATAATGTGTTCATCGAGTTAAATAATTTATATTTGAAATGTGGCAAATAGCCTATTCAATAATATTCAGGCTCTACAACAATAATTGCGGACATGAATGTAAAGTTGATTTCATACTGACCGTGGGCTCTCTGAAAGATCTGATAACACGTCTTAATAATGACGATTCTAACTAAGATGAATCTATAAATTAAAAATAAATATAAATTGCTGTTAGCCATGTGGATGGGCAGAATTCTAATAAAGGTGGCCACGGAGATAGCAGAAAACTTATACAACCTGCACTGCATTTCATTAATAATTTCTATCGGGAGCATACGAGACAGCTTACAACTTATTGAATTGTTAGATGAAGATGAGGGGTTGTAATATTTATAGTGATCTTACTTTAGCTATTAGATTTTACATCTGTGATAGCTCAATATGAGTTTTTCAATAGTTTTTGAAAAATATAGCCTGAAGTTGAAACGTATTTTCCTTTAATTCCTAACATTATTAGATGTTAAATGAGATGTCAGGGCGCGAAATAATGCTCGTCAGTGGTCGTGCAGCTCCATAAGTTTAATCTATTTAATGTTCAAAGAGACATTCTACATATTTTATCTCATTATAAATAAAAGCAGTTCCACGAGCTATCAATGCCTCATAACTAATTCCAGAACACTTGCAAAATAATAAAGCATCGGTTTTCTCGAAAATGTCGTTTACAAGCCTCACAGCTGTTGGCCGTTTAAAATTTATTGTTTTAGCCATAATAATATAACGTCACGTTAGCTATAGTACATATGTTGATTTTAATTTTAATTTTCATCTTCAAACATTTTACATTCTAGAGAAAGGTTGTTTTATTTTTCTCTGGACATCAGATTTACGGCTGCATTGACGTTTCGTACTGAATCTTCTTTTGTAAAATATATAGGTATATAAAAATATTACATTTATTAGTCTTATTTTCCTTATAAACTCTGTTCTAAAATCCCTATCTAGATCAAAATTAACTTCCACTTATCTGTCTAATTATGGTAAATGTTTACGGCTAATGAAACATCTGATGAGTCTCCTGACGCGTCTGTTCGGATATTTACCTTTACCAAAAGTATATTATTCAATGTTAATGATCACAATAAGGAGCCACAAATTAATGCGAAGCAATAAATAGATATGTGCATCGTTCATCACGGCCCTGCATCAGTCAATGGCGCGGCGCAGAGCTGTGACATTTATTTATTCCACTGAATATTCCCGTTTTATAACACACCGCATTCCCTGTTTACACGACAGGCGACAAACGTTTTTGTTTTGCCGTTTTAAGCCGATCTGACAGACAAATTCACTTTAGTGTGATTTTTTTTTTACTTTGGTATAACCTACAGAAGAATTCATCTTGTACTTCAATATTTTTCCCATATACCAGATGACTTCTTTGGCATACCTACTGCATGCACTCAACTTTTAATACTCACAACATTAAATATGTTATTAAATGTACAAAGATCTTGGTTAACAAAAGTTTTAATAAAACGCAAAGTATATGATAATGATGGCGTCTATTAAAACGCACATGCACGCCGCTAAAGTTTCCCTCTTTACGACTTTTTATGGACTTTTTTCTGGCGCGAGAATAATGTCATTAAGGCGCCTTTAATGTTGTCAGTGAGCAGGAGCGGCATGCCGCCCAAGGCGAACGTTTGTTGATACTTAAATTAGGTTGTTTTGACACGCCTCGTCCTTATGTTTGTACTAAATCTAATAAACGTTCGTAGCGAGAAAGCGATCCATTCATTATTCTGTTTGTACTCCTGCTGATGTATGTTTCTTATATTTGTTAAACGACTTTCTATTGATATCGGACAGGTCCTGAGTCTTGTTACGTTATTGGCATTTATAACTATTCTTGTAGCTGAGTGTAACTTTATGAAAAAACTGAAAGATGTCTTTTGGAAAATACACTCATACATAAAGGACTTTTTTATAGATATCTCATAGCATAATTTGAATAATGGATGTATCATGAGTGATATGCAAATTGTTATTGTATAGAATACCTATTTGTTCTATGGCATTGTGTAGGACATTCTTTCAAAAGCTACTACACGGTCTCACGCGCACTCATTACGTCAGGCGAAGGCGCGAAGTCCATTGTAGTCAATGTGCACCAGGTGGGTGTGCAAGTGTAAGTAGCTGCCTGACCCTCGACATCTCTCCTGCTTCCCAATTTGACGGAACGACGTGTTCTCTCGGACAATCGCAGCTCATTGTGCCTTCATGACAAAGCATTCATTCATACCCGTGACATGTTTCGAAATGTTCTAAACCGATGTTTGAACTGTTCGTAAAACCCAACGTCTACTCTCTATTTTTATAATCATTATAACACGATCGAAAGTGTCGTAGACTTGACGCGAACGAGACGATAATTTGGAATGTTTATTATTTTCTTTGATCCGGAACAATACTAGTGTAGCATTTGTTCAGATATTTTATAGGTTAACGCGCAACTATCACAGATCAAACAGACACATAAATATTTTTAAGAGGAAAATAATTAGATCCCTAAGCTCCACAGTGTTTCTTCAATTTTAAAAATAACATTCCCACAAAACACCTACAGTTAGGTCCCAAATTATTTCGTTCCTGCGAACTAGCCAAAACACCTTACAATTATCTCAAACAGGTAACATTCTCATATGACTCACGTGGCGAAACAGCGCTAAATAAAAATCAAGACAAAAGTGTGTTGAAAATAATACAGCGCTGATCGCCATTAGAGAATAGTTGTACCGATCAGGCTGGTCGAATCACTCGGCAGATAATTACTGGCCCGTCACCGTCGGCTGGTACGCGAACTGCTGAAAGATTGACACGTGCGAGACGGCTGCCCGATGACTTGTTTATTGCGAATACTGTTACGCCAAATTTACACTATGCCAATTGGAACGACTGTCCAATAAGATGATAATTAAACTTGCTTCCCGCCAGGCGACTAGTATAACTGCACACTTTCCCGTAAACTGTGTTTATTATGTTTAATTCTTATCCTAGTTCGTGTGTCAGCGACAAATTGGATTGAATGTTGCGTTTATTCAAATAGCTTATGGTCACCAGACATTCTATTTACAAAGTATCGTTTGAATGGCTCCAGGTTTGTGGATATTTGTCGTAAATATTATTCACAAATTGTACGGAGCCCCAGCGGGAGCGCCGCGCAGCGAGGGGGCGATTTCTCATCGTGTAACTTGTGCAAAGCCAAACACATTTTTAACACCTCGGCCTCTATTTAAATCAAACAAAATACTTTACGAGTACGTCGACTTAATTCAATGCGCATTCTTAAACTGTGTTGCTACGTACCAAAGTACGTAAGTTAATTAATTAACTCCAGCTTTTTTATAAAATACTAGCTGTGCCCGCGACTTCGTCCGCGTGGAATAGTGACTGCATAGTAGTTACTACTTAACACACAATTATTGAGTAAACACGTCTTGAAACACGTACTATCATATACAACTAAATTATAAGTAGGTACTTACAGATTATTATGTAACAGTTAAGAAATAAAATAAATAATAACACAAAAGAACTGTTAGTAAAATTTATTACTAAACTGAGCTATAAAACTTAGGTACAGAAGAGTTCAAAATTTCCAGGATGTGGTTATTCTCCCGCTCCCATATCCTTAGCTACTTTCACAGACTTTCAACTTTTCCCTTTCACCCCTAGTAAATGGCAGAACCGATTTTGATCTTAACCATGTCTAATCATACCTATATATGTACATGTATCCTTTCGTTTGGTACTCCATTTGGATTATTTATCCCCACTATCACCCCTAAGGTGCCCTATATGTAATAAACAGATTAACCGATTTTGATAAAACATGACTAATTGTAATTCACACGTCATTTGATATGCCGCTTGAGTATATTATTTGACCACATTCGATTATTCATTCCCACTTTTACCGCTATAAATCAATAAATGGATGAACCGATTTTGATTAAATATGCCTCATTATACTTCTCACGTCAGGTCATGCCCTTTCATTTGATATGCCACTTGGGTATATTATTTGACAACTTTTATTCCCACTTTTATACCTATATCCAATAAATGGATGAACCAATTTTGATAAAATGTCTTATTGTACTTTACACGTCATGTCTTTCATTAGATTCTCGATTTTGATAAAATTGGACTACAAACCGACAAACAGACAAACAGACAAACAGACAAAAAATTTTTTAACTACAGTTTTGGGTTCAGGATCGATTTAATAATAACACCTGCTATTTTTTTTTTTAAATATTTTCATTGTACAGACATCACTTTTCTACAATTTTATTATATGTATTGATTTGTAACTTCAAACGAGTAAATTAAAAAATTATATAAATGTTTTGGGATGATTGTGGTGTTTCTTGAATTGAAATCTAAAAAAGTTTTCTTTGTTACAGATAACAAAACTCAAAATCGACAGTAATCCATTTGCAAAGGGATTCCGCGACTCTTCTCGTCTCACAGAATTTGAAAGGTAAATATCTACTATGTATAAAGAATATTCCGTGCTAGGAGAAATTGTGTGAAAAGTGAAATATCAGAAAAGTATTTGAATATAGTAATAACAAACTCGCTCAGTGGAACGTTGGCAGTGTATCATTGAAAGCATGAACATTCATTAAACCTCATTACCTGTATGACAGAATTCGGTATCAGTTCACTGATCTCATTGGCCACGCTCTCAGAAACAAACGCAGCGACACTGATTGATGTCTGTGCGTACACAATTACGTCTCTATCTTTACTTCATAGATAATCGATTAGATGCAAGTGCACTGGCCATAGGAAGCTTATAATTTAGTTCAAACTCTCATTTATACGACTGCGTAATTTTATCCAGTTTCATATCTTTTCCAATCTCTCCACTTTGCTCCGCAAAAAAACAATTATAAACATGCATTTCATTTTTTATTTTTCTTTGTTGAGATTCTATATCACCGGAGAGCACGAAAGGCCACCAACATTCCCTGACGATGCGCGTTTCAGCGCGGCGAATTATAGGTAGATACATTCTCTTATTACAAAAAACTTACCACATCCTATTCTATTATTCGATATAGTATATGGTATTTAATGCTAATTTGGTTTCAGGGAGACAATGGAGTCGATGTTGGCGGAACAACACTATTTAAGATCCCCTTTGAGGCCATTCGATCTCGATCAGCACAACAATAATTTGACACTGGAGGAGAAAGCTATATTGGCCGCTCGGTCACAACTGTTCCTAAGAGCTGCATATCCTCTGTATGGAGTACCTGCGGCCGCTCTCTGGGGTCAATGGGCGTGTTTAGCCCCTCAGCTTCTAGCTCAGCAGCATTTGGCGTCCGGATCGGGGCTACAGCTACCTCGGCCGGTGTATCCAGGGGGAGTGCCCGCGCCTCTGTCGCAGCACCGGTTCTCTCCATACCCTCCGCGAAGGTCATCGCCAGGATCGTCGCCGGACTCGTTGCGGGACCCCAGCCCTCACCCCCTCCCCCCACATCCTCCGCACACGCCTCACACGCCGCACCCCCCACATAGTCCGACTTAAACGTTTTTAGATCTTAAATAAAAACAAATTATTTATCAGTAGGTATAGTGATGTTCTTGGACAGAATGGGTAGAGCTTGTCAGGGCAAATGAATCATTAATTGTGATCAATGTTTAAAAGACTATTTTATGTTTAAACGTGCTTGATTTTGGTGATTTTAATATTATAACTAGCAAATAAATTAACTAGTACAATAATGTACAAATGTATTATTATACGCGTAATCTGAAAATAATAAGATTTCTATTAAAAGGCAATTGCTACATTATAAAATACTATCTCAAATGTTTTCTCATTGTATGCTAGCATCGCGTCGCGTCGTAGCGTAAATACTTGTTTAGAACTAGAAGGTACTCTCGCAAAAAAAAAACAGTTTATAGAGAAAAGTTGATATTGTAAAGTCGGTATAAGAAATTGACGGATGTAGAAAGTTCAATAACTACAAGTATTGTGAAATTGAAACCGTGTGTTTTATGGATGCCTAACACTGTGTTACTATCGTAAAGCACCTCTGTAATATATTGTAATATAATTAATATTTAAATGTTATTTAAGACTGTAATTATTGTTGTAACATCATTTTATGTTCCTAATTATTTTCTGTAGCAATAATTTCGTAATATTATTCATGTTATAATCGGTAGTGTAAAAATGAAAAATACATGATTAGATACAATTGTCTTTGGTATTTATTTTATAAATCTTGAATAGCAAATGTTTTAGTTGTTTAAGTGATATGTGCAATACAACAGAAAAAATAATATTAGGTGTTAGATCAATGAGTAGTTTAGACATAAGAGATGCATTGATACAATTACAAATTTCAAGATGTATAAGAATTGTTCCACCTGGAGAGTTGAAATGATATCGAAGAATCTATATCTACTTAGGGACTTAGTAGTTAAAATAGTTATTTTAAATAATATATTAATGAAAATAAAATTAAATGTTTGTTAACATATTTGTTTGGTTTTATTTTTCCCGAGTTAATTTTTTTTAATACGAATCTGATTTTTAACATTTGCTTCAATTAAAGTTGCCACATTCTGATGTTAATTGCCACATTAAGATATTGTCATTCTGATATTAATCCTATTTACTAATAACAGAGTAAATAACAGTTTCTATAAAAAATAAAAATATACCTATAACGTACCTACCCATATTGTTTGCCAGTCGAAGACCCACATCTTTTCATAAACTTTACATGTATAGAAATAGAATAATATAGTATTAAATGTAGAATATAAAATACACTCCAATCTACAAAAAAATAGTTGAATGTCACTGAAACTGAAACCAAGAGTAATAATTTAATGGATTTGAAATTCATAGAAAGTATAAGAATTAGATTCTCAGCGCTCTACAATTATTGGTTACAATGCAATTTGGCTAAATTCATAAAGATTATGTAACTCAAAGGTCAAAACTTACAAATCTGTTGTTTCCAATACATGTGGGCGGAACCAATAGCTAAACATTAGGAATTAGGGCCTGCAATAAACATGTTTGCTTGTCTGCAATTAGTATGAATCGTTTTATATTATGATATGCCAGCCGTTTCTCGTTAGATTTCCAATTGATCTTTCTGAATAAACAACTAATAACAAAGTTTAGATAAATCGCAAATAAAAAATCTGCATTATTTTTAAAATATGTTGGAGAGATCATTGAGTTCATGAAAACATCTTTGGAAATTAAGCCGATTATGCGCATTATGTGCATAATCCGTAAAATTTAGAAATTATTCATGAATTTGCCAAATGTTATCGCTCATTTGGTAAAATAAAATTGATTGATAACTAATTGTTTTTATCAATGTACCTATTTCCTTTAATTTATAACGGCGTACTGCTCATGCATAACTAGTAAGTACCTACGATAGAGAAAATTCAACTAAATTATTGAAAAAAATCTCTTATAATGAATTTTTATTCCAAGAGGAAATAGTCGCACGTTAAATATTTATCAATATAAACACTCGTCTAAAAGTGAACCTTCAGTAGGCCCAAAACAAACCGGTTAACAGTGCCGCTGTTTGCTACTAGATGGCACTACTTGCTTCGTCAAATACCTAGTGCTACTCGTATTCATTTTGAGGAATGTAGAGAATGTGAATAAAATCGATTTTAAATACTTTAAAATAAGATTTAATTTAGTTTTGACGTTCATGAAGGAATATTTGGACTTAGTTGCATTTGGAAAGACTAATGTAGAGTCATGATATTGGGAATTGTTATTTTATGTATCTACCTAAGTACGTCCAATTTATATAATTCTGTTTATATGCTTTTTGAAGCTTTTACGTTTTTAAATTGTAAGTAAGTAAGTAGTAAATACAGATTAAGTAAATAAATATAATTATAAAATATTATGTATAGGTATAGGTTACATACACATTTTAACATGCAACAAAAAGTACTTACAAAAAGTATTTATCATTAAAAAGGACATATAAAACAATGGGTAGGTAGTAAGAGTAGTAAGATCAATGTCAGAAAGATATAAAAATTATCTAACATGATATTCAAATTAAATCAGTATTATTGATTTACACATCAAACAAAGCGTGACAGATTGCGAAATTGTTACAAATTAGAGTGTCACGACCCGCAATTATGCAAAGCGACTATAAAGTTATCTCTAGGAAAACAACGGCGTCACCCCACGCTAACTATTCAATTAAAATGAAACAGTGCTGAGGCGACATTCGAGTCACATAGAGGAAGGGTCGGAGGACTCCATCGAATTAGTTCGGCGCGTGGCCACATTACTGGGACAAATTTCGTGTCCCGAGGGCTCCGGACTGTAGGGATGCAACGCTAATCTAATCTGGATTGTAGCTAATAAATGTTGTACCCACCGACGCGGGTTGCACAAATTTATTGCTTGTAAAACTGTTTCCAATCGTAGAAATTGTTCGGATGACGCCGTACTTTCGATATGGTCTGATTGAATTTGCCATTTGACTGGGTTTCTCATTTCATTTTGACGCCGCAATCTTCTCGGTGAAGTACGAATTATTATGTTGACGATATACCTATCTACTCTGGTGTAAATATAATTGAATGTAGGGTTTTAGAATCCGTAACAAAGCGTTGTCTAAGTATAGATTATGGAGAAGGCGTCTTGTATGGAGTGGAGCGTATCGCACGTAATGCCATGTTATTGGCCACTCTGCTCATAATCCCCATTTAACTGCGGATCTGGCGTCGGGTGGACGTGCCTCGAATCTTTATGTCTTACTTTTTCTACCGTACATTCGCACTCCTTACTTTTAAAATTCAGCCGTCAACAAAACTGAAATACCTACATTGTTAACGAAATGAAGATATGCCAGAAAATGTTGACGTTGTAATTAATGTTGAAAATATAAGCTTTATGTTTTTTAGCAAGATCAAAAAATATTCTCTACAATTTATATTAGTAGATAAAAAGAATCACAGATCTATTCAATTTCTGTAAAACAAAACAAACCACAAATAAAATTAATGAAAAAAATATTGAAATTTTATCCATTACAATATCAATAACCAAACGCGGTTGGAACACTTACAAAAATATAACAGCTTAACGGCATATAAGCCGCCGTCGAGATGGTTTTTATGCTTCAGTAGATACTAAACGTGCAAATAAAATTTTATTACATAGGTAGGTGTCTAGATACGCACACGGGGAGGCAGCCGGCGCTAATGTCACTGTGAACACACACATCTCCACAGTTCACGAAAACTGCAAACGTAACTGCGTAATAAATTCACGTTTATTACCGCAAATGTATAAGTAGACTTACATGAGTCGTTAGTCGCTACTGGAACAAATCGACAACCCACAGTTTACAACGAACATAATATCTGTAATATAAACCATTCATTTTGAAATACATATTCGTACATACAGACATAGGTAATTGCTAAGATGTGGAAGCTAAATTATAGAAGTGTAGAATTTATGAGGTTGAATATTTTTCTTCATTAAGTATATTATGATGTATAGAGTTTCCAGCGACCAGCAGATATGTTTCTAAAGTATGCTGACCATGACACCAGTATTTTAATATTACTTATCATTCTAATGAATTAAAATTAAATCATTAAGAAATATATTTTCATCTTAAACCCCTCAGAACCTAATTTTATTTGTCAAAAATGTTCTGTAACATTTATAGCACAAATACGTTATGCAGGCAACCATAATCTAGATAATATATTATTGCAACTTCATAAAGTTATTTGCGTTCAATACGGCAAACGGTCGGAGTTTTCCCATTTTTCCTACACGATTGCTTTCCCCCTCCCACTGCCCCCGCTTTGCGGTGCAAAGTTGAGGGCATTAGCGTGTTATCGGTGTGAAGATGGAGCCCACCTGAACCCGTACCAAAATCTACCAAATGCTATCAACACTGCTGAGATTATAAAACTCTTCCACATACCATTCCGCTTACATACACTCGCCCCTCAACATTCACGTAGAGAAACAGCAATGTACGCCGTCTATTTCAAACTCACTTGAATACCTTTGCTTTAATAGGTGTAACAGATAGTATCTATAAGCGTTGAGATGTGGGAATAGGTGGGAAGCGCGAACGTGTTTTGCAAACCAGCCGTGCAAATAAGCTGTCCCCAATTTGTTACAACTGTAACAATATTATCACGATGTATAATTTTATAATGTTTACTATACTATAGCATAAATGTTATATCGTAATTCGTAATCATCATATAATTTATTTATCCGGGATGTGGTTTTTATTAATTTATTATTTGAAGTTGAGCTTAATGTAATTATGAAGATGTCTCGATAATAGATTTCACACGGCTATCGCAATTCGCAACACTTGTAATCAAATCAGAGCGACCGCAGCGGCGAGGTGGTGTCCCAGCGGAGAGAGCGACTATTGACAGGTTATTGATACAAATAGCCGACCCCCGCCCCTCGGCGCTCCCGCCACCATAACACCAATAAAACCTGATTGATATTGTGTAAGTGCGCCAGGAAAATGTGGGAATTCGATTGATGTTACAGCCAAATTCGATTGGAGGAAAATTGAAAAGAACCGGCCCGACGCACGAAACCAAACCGTACTGCCCCAAAACAAAGACAGCATTCATTCGATGACGCGTCATTATAGTCTGTTTTTGTTTCGAGGTCTGCAATATTGATAGTGGCTGGAGGCGTGAATTGTGTTGTCTAATGGTGGAGTTACACGTGCCACTTAGCTACCAGCCTTCGTCGATGTGTACGTAGTACTTCGGTTACGGTACAAAGTTATTTTTGTGTTCACAATTCCATCGACAGTAATTACTGGGAATTATGGAAGCACACTGGACTGATAAGGAATAACTGAAATAGGATTTTATAATACGTCACTTTATTACGTGTTTTTTTATGTTCACTGTCAATTTGTTGAAATAAATCATGTAGAGTGTGGTAGAGTCAGCAACAAACATACCTATGAGAGAACGTACATTTGATTAAAGTTAGTTGAATAGTATTATTATAAACGTAATGTTTTGTATGTGGTATTGCAAGAATAAACCAGTTGATTCAAGTGTCGAACTTCATCAAGTGCAAATAAATTCAGTGCGGAAAACACGTATTATAATAAAAAAGTGTATTAAAAATAGCACGAACACGAACTTAACCTAAAAAGTCGATTGTCATTTGAAATTTATCAAACTAACTTTTCATCGTAATTAAAGTACCAACCCAAGAAGTTAAAAACAAAAACGGCAAACAACGTAACAACTAACACATCATAAACGCTGTCTTCAAAACGTGGGCTAGCATTGTTCAGTTGAAATAAAATTTTATCCGCCGCCATTATGAGTTCACAAATGTCAGGCGAGATGATGTTACTTCTGGAAAAAATGAAGGAAGAGCTCACCAAACAAACAATTCAAATAACAGAAAACGTTCTTAAAATGGTAGATGAAAAAATACAGCCCATAATTGCGGAAAATGTAAGACTTTCGCGGGAAGTCGAAACACTGAACAAGAAGATACAAACATTAGATTTAACCGCTAGGAAAAATAACATCATTCTACATGGAATCGCCGAACCTAGCACAGAGAGATACGAAGATTTAAGCGCTCTGGTAACTAAAACAATCACGGACTTGGAGGTGCCTCTCGAAAACAGTGAAATTAACAAAGTGCATCGCCTGGGTAAAATAAAGGAAAATGGAAAAATAAGACCGATCTTGCTAACACTAACGACTATGCAGAAAAAAATCCAGATCCTAAGAAACAAGAAAAAAATGAAAGAAAACACTTATATTACAAATGACTATTCTAAGGAAACCATAGAGAAACGCAAAGCACAAGCCAATATTTTTCGTGACAATGAAAAAAGGAAAAGAACGCCGGAGACACCAAGCCCCAAGGAAAAAACCAACAACACTAGCAAGAAAATCCAGCGGACAGATGCTTTTCAACGCATGCGCGAGCGAGCCTACTCTATGTCCGACAAAAATACCTATCTCAAATACTAACCGGAATCAAACATATATTCAACATCAACAGAAACAAAAAGCACTTGCATTCCCCAATCCGGTTGGTCCCCGTGGGGAATTAGACCAAAACCCTCCAATACAAAATCAACAACACCAAAAAGAAGCAAACAACATCAAAAGCACTCTACCCAATCAAAAATACAAAATGGAGATTCCAACAACTAAGCGCACAAGAATATGCATTGCTACTCTCAATGTTTTGACACTAAGATTAGAAGAAAACCTATCAGAACTATCATTAGCACTAAAAAACACAAACTGGGATATTCTCGGGATGAGTGAAGTGAGAAGAATGGGAGAACACATTGTCGCACACCCAGATTACTTGCTATATCATATATGAGAGACCCCAGGACAATATGGTGTGGGATTTTTAGTAAAGAAACATCTAACAAAGCACATACAAGGTTTTTATGGTGTATCAGAGCGCATAGCATTATTGAACTTAGAACTGCCAGACTACAGGGACCCATGGACAATTATTCAAGTATACTCACCCACAGAACAAGCAGATATTGAAAAAATTAACCAGTTTTATCACAATTTGAACAAAACTTTACAGACACACGCCCACAAAAACATAATTGTGATGGGCGATTTCAATGGACAAATTGGTGAACGCCAGCAAGAAGAGGACAAGATTTTAGGCCCCTACACATACAACTCAAAAAATAGAAGCAGAAACGGAAAAATGCTCTTAGACTTTGCAATGGAAAATAACCTTACCATATTAAATACTGTCTTCAAGAAAAAGAAAAATAGAATGTGGACCTTGCTGTCACCCGATGGCAAATCAAAAAACCAAATCGACTTTATAATGACTAATAAACAAAAATTTTTCCTTGACATAAAATATGTCATCAACAACCTTAACTTCAACACTAATCACCGTATGGTCAGGGCTGAACTGAATTCATCCCAACCAAAGAATTCCAGACCAAAAACAAGCCCAGGGATTCTAAAAATCAATAAAAACAATATAGGAGAAGTAGCCAACTCGCTCAACTCGAAACTTAAGGAATACAGTACAGAAACAAAAGGCGCTGAAATGCAAGAGAAATATACTTGGCTAGAAAGAACAATAACCACAAGTACCATAGAATTTAGAAACAAGAAAGATACCCCTGAGTGGATGTCCAACAAAACTGTCAACCTCCTTGAACAAAGAGCAGACCTAATAAAAGCAAAAAGCACGGAAAAAAACAGGAAAGAAATTGCCCGAGTTAGTAAAGAAATAAAAGAGAATATAAGGAAAGACAGGAGACAACGCCAAATGGAAACAATAGAGAGACATATTAGACGCACAGGAGGAATAAAAAAGGCATACAAAGAATTAACTAATAAGAAGGAATGGATTGTAAAAATGGAGGAAAACAGTGGAGCGGGAAAGTTTGATAGAAATGAAATCCTTAAGATTGCTACTGATTATTACACAGAACTATACAAATATAAAACAAATGAAAGAGAAATTGAACTCCCAGATAATGAATCGATACCTTACATCATGTGGGAAGAGACTGAAAAAGCTATTGACACACAGAAACTTGATAAAGCTCCAGGGCCAGATGGCATAACAAATGAAATACTTAAGCTGACCAAAGCAATCATGACACCAATTTTAACCGATATTTTCAACAATGTAATTAACACTGAAATGATCCCAAAACAATGGACTGAATCCACCATTATCCTTATATTCAAAAAAGGAAATCATTGCGACATAAGAAACTACCGTCCCATCAGCCTAATGTCTAACATTTATAAGATCTTTGCAAAGGTTATTTTGGGAAGAATAGGAAGGAAACTAGATGAGCAACAACCAATAGAACAGGCAGGTTTCCGCAAAGACTTCTCGGTACTAGACCACATCCATACTGTAAGACAAATCATAGGAAAATATACAGAATATCAGCTTACATACTACATAGCTTTCATAGACTACAGCAAAGCATTCGATTCTCTGATACACTCAAAAATCTGGGAAGCATTAAAGGAACTAGGAATAGAGCACAACTATATTAGAATTATCAGAAACATATACAAAGACAGTTCTGCTTGCATTCAACTAGAAAAGGAAGGAAATAGGTTTCAAATACAAAAAGGTGTGAGACAGGGCGACCCCCTATCACCAACGCTCTTCCTGGCAGTACTGGAAATGATTTTCAGGAATATGAAATGGAAAGACATGGGCATACTGATAAATGGCCGCACGCTGACGCACCTTAGATTCGCGGATGATATTGTATTATTTGCAAAAACACCAGAGGACTTAAGCAAGATGATAAATGACCTAGCGTCTGAAAGTGCGAAGGCAGGATTAAAGCTAAATCCGGACAAAACAAAAATTATGACCAATGGCAAAAAATACCCGGTAACAGTGGAACAAAAACAAATGTCATATGTTGAAGATTACATCTACCTCGGCCAACTAATATCCCCAGAGGACAACGAAAGCAAGGAAGTCGATCGAAGAGTTATAAATGGCTGGAAAAAGTACTGGTCTCTTAAAGAAGTAATGAAAGACAATAACCTACACATTTCAACTAAAACTAAATTATTCAACACATGCATCCTACCTGTGCTGACGTATGGAAGTGAAACGTGGGCCCTACCAAAAAACATAACAAATAAACTCCGCATCTGTCAAAATTCCATGGAAAGAAGCATGACTGGCATCAAAAGAAAAGACAAAATAAAGCAAAGCAGCATCAGATACAAGACTAAGGTCCAGGACATAACACTGAAGATAAGAAGGCAAAAGTGGAAATGGGCGGGGCACATGATCAGGGGTAAAGAAAAATGGAGCAAAATTACTACACAGTGGTACCCAAGAGAAGGAAAGAGAAAGAGAGGGAGACCCCAAAAAAGATGGGATGACGACATCAGACAGGTAGCGGGTACAACCTGGGGTAGAGTGGCCTTAGTGAGACCGGAATGGAAGAGATTGGAGGAGGCCTTTGCCAACTGGCAAACGGACACGCAAAAATGGATCAAACCGAGCATATCGACGGGTGAAAGGCTATTTGGTTTAAGCGACACTATGGTCGAAATAGAGATATATACATATTCGGAATCAGCGAATTTTTCTGCGTCGAATGAACCTAGTTTCATGTCAATCGGAGCACTTTTTTGTCGCTTGATACATCCCTGATTTTCCATCGATGTCTCAAAACATGTGTATGATCCGACATAAAATATGACATAATTTTTAAGTACTGGATATGAACATATATAGTTCACCGATAATATGAATTAAGCTGTTTTTCCTGCCATTACTTTTAATAACAACGATACTTAAGGCGTTTTTCTTGCAACTCAATTTTATTAAATGGGATCTTAAACTTTTTTTGCCTCCACTTTTAAATAGTTTCGCGTCGCTTAAGACATTGTTCCTTCTGCTAAATACGATGATGTATGGCGCTTGAACTGTTTTGCCTGCTTTCGCGTATAGTAACATATGGAGTTAAACTATTTTTGCTTATTGATAAATTTGGAAATCTTTGTCACATGAACCATTACATCCTACTATTGTATTTGCAATATGTTACATAAAACAATAATACAGTTTTTAATATGGATGTTAAAACAGTTTCACAAAACTATATTTTGGTTAATCTCGTCATTTGAACAGTAAAATTTTAGTATGTCCATTTAAACATAAGTCGTTTAAAACGTTTTTTTTACTTGGTTATCCCGATGTGTCCAGATATTTTATGTACCGACCTGCAATGCGCGGGCGTTTCAATCAACGTTGAGTGACAGAAGAAGCAAGAGTGCGCCATTTTCGCGCGCTTTATAGTGGTTAGCAGGCAATTAAAATATATTGTAAGTATTGTTTTTGTGTAATAATTGGTATATAAATTGTATTTTTTGGTTGTTTGTAATTATTGATTGATGTACATATCAATTTTCCTACGTACAAAAACGAAAGTATGTCATAATAGGGATATAGTATTAAATTACAATCATAACCAATATATGAGTGTTATTTCAGTTAGTTTTAAATTACTTGAATTCAGTTATTTCTTAATTTAATTAATGCAGTAGGACATAGTAGACTGGCTATTGTTTTGTTTGATGTTATTTCTTTATTTAACTTACAGATACCTATTAACCATGGAGACACATAGACAGAAGTATTATAAACATAAAATAAAAAATATTTCTGATAATAACAACACTACTGATGAAGCTTTGGATGAAATAGATAAAGAGCAACAAAATTCATTCCAAAAATAAACCAAAACATACCTCAGCACATAAATCATCAATACCTCTCAGTACGTAAATCAATGTATTATTCAAAATACTGTGTTGCATAAAATGATCAGAATTAACCATAAGTTCTTGATTTTGATTATGGTATGAAGAACTTCCTAATAATGTTACTGATAATCGACTTTTCATGTTGTATTTTTGGAATGAATTTTGTTGCTCTTTATCTATTTCATCCAAAGCTTCATCAGTAGTGTTGTTATTATCAGAAATATTTTTTATTTTATGTTTATAATACTTCTGTCTATGTGTCTCCATGGTTAATAGGTATCTGTAAGTTAAATAAAGAAATAACATCAAACAAAACAATAGCCAGTCTACTATGTCCTACTGCATTAATTAAATTAAGAAATAACTGAATTCAAGTAATTTAAAACTAACTGAAATAACACTCATATATTCGTTATGATTGTAATTTAACACTATATCCCTATTATGACATACTTTCGTTTTTGTACGTAGGAAAATTGATATGTACATCAATCAATAATACAAACAACCAAAAAATACAATTTATATACCAATTATAACACAAAAACAATACAAATTATAGTTAAAATTTCTAGACCTTGAGACTGATTGCGTAAATTATGTAGTAAGTGTTAAACCCATAAAGCTTTACTGTTGCAAAGTTCAATAAAAGAGATTCGAAAATTACTGTTTCATTTTTACATCATATTAGTCCTATCGTACTATAACTTTTAATAATGGTCCATTTTAAATTTTGTTTTATCTGCCAACTAACTGTTAGTCTTGTCATCAAACGGGAAATAAACCCATTGTTTTTTCGAGGCATTGTCACTTCAGTGTTTTTTCTTGAAATCTGGTGACACATGATTGGCCGTTACACTAACTAGCCACATACTAAGATTTGAATATAATGTCGTTTAAATCAATTATGCATTCCCTGAATAATGTCAAATGTGTCGTTTAAAGCATTTTTCCTGAATCTAATAACCTGTGATATTGTTGTTTAAGTCTTTTTTCCCGATTCTATAATAAAGTGGATTACAGCATTTTGTATTAAGTGACAGCTATTTTGGTTCATATTAGTTTTTATTGCGTAGGACTACATTATTATTATGGCTATTGATAATTAAGACCTTATAAGTCAATTCACTTCTGTATCTCTATATTATTTTACAAGTTATGAATTTTTTTCCAAAAAAAAATCTTTTAATTGGCTCTCCTGTAAAGTTAAAAAAATGTCGCTTAAACCAAATAGCCTTTCACCCGTCGATATATAACTACATACATATGTAAAGTCCGAACAAAGGCTAATAATAATAAAAAACGTAATGTAAATTACAACAATATTTGATCCGAATAAATTAAAGGCACTCCTACACTTTATGCAAGTGAAACTTGAGTGGGCGTTAATTTTTGTGAAATATTTTTAACTAGTAGCGATTGTTACTGATACGTCAATATAGACATGTTGTCCCAGATTTGAGGACAGCATATATACACGTGGGCGGCAATTAACACGCCAAAGGAGGAACTATCACGAAAAGTCTAAAGCCGCGTATAAATTAAGCGCGGCAAACCATCGAACATTGGCGCGCGTTGCGGCCGCGCACTATGTAGACGGGATCGCCGCGCGCGGCGACGCGAACATTGCCGCGCTCGAACGTGCCGCGGGGCGATCCGCTCGCTGTCGGTTTTTGAGACCGCATCAAAGGAGCTTCAGCCGTTCGCTCGCGCGCCGTGTGGACGGTGTGTAGTTTTGGTGATTTGGCTCGCGCGGCGTATATGTAAAAATGGACAACGAAAAGTGCCGTTTACTAATACAATTGTATGGCGCTAATGAATTTTTGTGGAACAGCAAATCCTCCCAATGCCACAATAAATCGCTGAGGTATGATGCGTGGGTAGAAATCAGTAAGAAAATGGATATACCTATTCCTGACTTGAAAAAGAAAATGACTACACTTTTGGCGACCTACAGAAGATATGTTCGTGATGGATCGCCTGCCGCGCGCGGCAACTACGTTCAACTTAAAATATATCTACATATTGGCTCGCGCAGCAAATGAACGTCAACTCTGGTCGAACATTGGCTCGCGCGGCTGCCGCGCTTAATTTATACGCACCTTTATACATTACTTGATATCACTGTGAATCAATCTAGAATCCAGTTTAGATTTATGGTTAAGCACCTCAAGAGAATAGAACCCTTATTGTTTCGTCTGTTTTCTACTTATAAAAGTTTTATGACTTAATATTAATTATACCTACTTAATTGATTAGATTATTAATAATGTACATTTTTTTTAACTTACGTAGAGCAATTTTTGAAAATCGTCTTGATTGCGAATTTCTGTTGAGCACAGCGAAAAATAATTTGTATAGAGCCTATACATGTAAAATGTTATGCAAAACAATCTCAATTGTACGGAACCCAGATAGCCCGTAAACCAAGTTAACAAAATTAGTTAAATGAACGCTACACAATTTTGTACATTCGATAAACTGGAAATAAATTTGCGTCAAAATGAAACCATAAAAAATAATATTATAAATTCGCAATTTTAAAACAATTACGCACCTAACTTTTATAACAACATCATTAGGTACACCAAAATTCAATTCAAACCATCATAACCGAATCCCGAACACATTCAATTATCGAATAATGGTAAAATTATTCCTGTAATAAATACAGTTACTGAGTACAGGCACTAAGTGAAACAAGCGGATAATTCTGCTTAGTAAGCTCTCAGAGGGTAAGCGAAATTTATTAGATTCCGATCAGTCCTGCTTTTACTGTGCTCTTGAGGGTTAACGGGTGTGAATAGCCACCCCATTGTGGGAATATGCCTATTAAATATTTATGACTTCCCAATCGAATATCATGTAATGTAATGTGTTTCGCATGTGTTTTTATTGGCTAATATCGATTGTGTTTGATGGTTAATCTTCGTTGTTTTATTGCATTGTTAGACAAATGTTTGTGATTTAAATACGTACTTTAATCTAAATAATTCTTAGCAGTTTCTACGAAATATTTACAACTGCAACGTAGGTACAAATTCTCATCAATCATCATATAAATATGTGGTTTTGCTAAAATGTATAGATACCTACGTAATAACGCAGTACCTAATTGATTGCATTATTTTCCATAAAAGTATAATAATTTAGTCTTTTATATACCTACCTCTTGTTTTCCCTAAAAAATATATACACACAATAAAATAAATGTATTTAAACGATCGAGACATCTGATAAACGATAAAGGATGCGTCACATTTGATCATACCCTGGACGTCTTCGCGGCGGCTCCTTGAGGGCTTAGCAGTGATGGATTGGAGCTGATCAAGGCTTTTGGGAATTGTACACAATGCACGACTTTACTCTGATCGAAGCGAGATAACTTTCGGCAAAGGTGCGATGTCATCGTGCCACATCTCGATACCGCTGATTACGTATCGCTTTTATTGTCAAGGAAAAATGTTAATGATTATAAATGTTATATACATTACGACGATCGTTTAATAAATGACATAATTGATCATAATATAAGTTACAGTAAACAAAGATTTAACCGAATTCGTCACAGTATGAAGTGAATGACCACGGCGCATGCGATATTTGTTCCTATTTCGTTTATACATAAAATCTATTTTTGTTAAGCGCAACAAGAAAAGCGTTGAGATCTTGAACATTTGTATGCAACATTAAAATAATTCATTTATAAACCTTAAGATTGTAACACTTAAGAGCGTTTCGAAATCCTGGACCATATAATAATACTCTACATAATAATGTCTACATCTACGTACCTACATATATTCGAAAGGTTTCCTGTATTGTTATTTAATAGATATCGGATTAGATTTGTTGCCTACATTTTTTCAATTAATTGTTGCACTTATTAATGAATTATACGTTGGTCGTTTGTAATTACACAGCAGGTACAATAAAACGTCGCTAAACCAAAGTTTGTTAGGCACCCGTAGTTGATACTTCCTACCAATTTTTTAATACAATAGTAAAAAATCAATAACCAGATCAGCCTACATAAACAGATAGCATACCCATATCTCAACCGCGGTCGTGTTCCCAAAGCGTGCAGATCGCGAGATGCAGGTGCCGGCTTATCTCACATAAATCGCCAGCTAAATTACAATTTAAATGCCTTATTATAATAGCCATATGATGTATAAACGCTAAGCAAGATAATTGTAAGATTTTGAGCCTTAGGAGACAGAGCAATCGCTTCCCATCTCATTCGATAGTTGGATCCTCGTATCCAGGCTTTTCCTGCTGTATGATATAGTGCATCCTGGATTGTGCGACTAATAGAGATTATTTTAAGACTATTGTAAGTATAGTATGAGAGCTAGATGAAGATTAATGTTTTGTGTTAGGAAATTAACTTTGGATATCAATAAAATTGACACATTATAATAATAATTGGCAGAGTTTGTAAATTCTACCTACCTTTCTCACCTATTGTATTATTAGCTGTTTTCGAAAGGAGGAACTCAGTAGACAAATAGAAACAAATAAAATATTTTTACCCATAAGAATATCGTACTAATACACACATTCTAGATGCAGCCTTAGTATAGTATAAATAAAAAAAGATAAGTAGGTACCTACTGGAAGAATTTTTTGTCTTTCTTGATAGGATAGAGGAGAATAGATTTTTAGAAGTAAGTAAAATATAAGGTATTTGTCTGATAAACCTAAGTCACTAACACGTGTCACGCACACTGTACCTGTACCGTTTGTCCATTTACCTATTTAATAATGACGTTAATTTTTTGCTCTATTCCACCTTTGAATGTTTGCTTCCTCCAACCCTCCAAGTTCAGATTCCATTAGAAGGTTTCACATTTTTACAAATCAGCTGTTTGGTTGATGTTAATTAAAGTATTATATAAATTACAATTTGCAATTAATAAGGCATACTGTTATTACCTATTAGTATTCACAGTAGAACGAATTATGATCATTTTTATTAGCATTGTCCGGAAGTTCCAATTAAACCTTCACATATTTCATTGTTTATTGCTAAATACACCCCATACATGATTCAATGGGCTGTAGCTTTTACACGATACGACACGACATTCGTATCGTTACGTAACAAAAACACAACAAAAAAACTTGGGAATTATTGGAGAATAGATTTAAAGTAGAAATCTTTTAATTTTGCTTTATCATCTTTTTTTATGTAATAATTATAAAATACTTTACATTAGATACCTACTAGTGTCTATTGGCACCTATATTTCCCATACATACGCAAATTTTCAAAATCTCTGCAAGAACATCAATAACAATTCTATGTGGTTTAATGGTTTTCGATAGAGATTAAAAATTCTTAATAAGCTGTAAAAAAACATTTTCTCCTATTTTTTATTTATGAATAAGAAAATAGGTATCTATAGAAAAATATCAGTCGTATCGTTAATTCGTGAAAAAAATATAGATATATATTGTGATGCAGTCGTATCGATAATTCGTGTCGTAGCCTAGAAAATTCATACTATCAATGTTCGGCACGTTACAAAATGTAAAAGATACATTGTTGATTCCTCGTTATAACACAAGAAGCTTTTTTACAATAATTAGGCCATTTTAATTCTCCGTCACGGTCTCGTACTGTAACGTCGATTAACAACTTTATGTTATCTGTATAATTACGAAATAATGAGGTTTGATTACAGCTGGGTTTAGAAATGAAAGTAGTTTAATTTAGTTAATTTTGGATATAAATCTCGTTTTTTTTAATGTTATCAGTTCTTTAATAAATAAATATTACCTATCGATAACATGATAGCCATCCATGCAGCATGAAAAATTAAATAGGAATGTTTATTTTTCCACTAGTGACTATGGGTACCCATACTAATGTACCCATAGGTACTTAATAAAAATAAAAAGTATAATATTATAACTTAATAAGTACAGATTTGTAGAGTTACTTTTTTAACGACTCTATATTATAATATTTTATTGTTGATGCCTTTTGGCAGCTGCTTTATGATAACTGATGATGATGATGACTGAAGGTATAATATGTAGGTACCTACAATGAAATGTAACGTATTAGGTATTATATATTCAGGAAGTTTTCTATTTTTGAACCTGAAATAAATAGTTTAAAATTTTTATTGCAAATATTGAAACACCTGTCACTTTTTTAATCAACACTGTCTGACTGCACTCGACTAATCACCATATTTAGCTTAGCCTTATAATTTCAGAAGATAATCCATACCAACCCTCAAGAATACACACGTCAATTTAAATGCATCTGTCCAGTTGACTTTTGACACTTCTATTTCATCAAACGAAAATAAATCTTATGTATTTTATTTAAAGTAAATTTTCAAGTAGACCGTAGACCGCAACGCGCTAAATAACGTATCCGAGGTTCAGCACGAAACCTAAAATTTTCCGCGCCCGTACACTTAACTGCAGTTAAGCTGTAAATTTAATATGCTTATTTTAATTGCGATACAAAAAGTTACCGCTCGCCTTATGAGAAAGCCGCGATATAATCAGCAATAAAAGTGAATGCCTTTATAACGCCAACATTAACACGCGGTATTAGATTTTTTCAACGGAATGTTATAATTTAAGCAACTAAATTAACAAGCCTATTATATTTTGCGTGTATCGTACTCGATGGGGTTCATTCTAAGAAATTAATATAGCTTCCTGTTCATGAACATATGTCTGGACTTTGTTAATCTGCGATAGCCGACATGGAAGGCAAATTTGCGAATATATCTAGGTATATTTCACACTATTATGAGTGTTACTCGTTAGATGTTAATAGACGGCTCAGACTAAATAGACTAATAATTTAACTTGCGATTTTGAACCATAAATTCAGTTTTCTGAGTGCATTCGCAGCGATCTTCCTATGTACGTAATAACTATGTTTTATAAACATTTTATTTCAACGACATGTACAGTATAATCTTGCATGCTTTCATCTGACTTCGTATCGAAATTATCAATAGCACTTTCTATTATTTCCTGGAAAGATTCATTTGGATTTGATACCTATTTAGTTAATGCTATAATATACTTACCTACCTATATGAAAAAATTTCAAAGAATTTAATTTTTTTTATCACGAGGGGGGTTCGAACCCGCATTCTTCGCCTTATCGTATTTTGGTTAAAATAACAAAGTGTTTAGTAAAAAGCATCAATGGTATTTCTAACCCAAAAACTTATAATTTAATATTTCACCCTCTCGCCAAAATGTGTTTCTCGTGTAGAATTTTAACACGTCGCTGTTATCGGTCAGAATGCACTGCTTAAAATCGCATCTAATATAAGGCGTGGTCGCGAGATCTTATCATACCCATTAGTGAGTGCCGCGCCCCACCGGCTTCAACCGCATCGCTTGCGCCTATCAAACAATAAATCTGAACCGCAACAACCATAATTCAACCGAATTTATTCGAAAATAGAGTTAAAATTTCCTTACCACCATTCGAGATACGGGCACAATTTGTGTGACCGAATCCTTCACTGATCACTTTTTTCCAGAGTTTGGCTCCTATCGCGATAAACGAGTTAGTAATTTGCGTGATGCAGCCGTTTTCAATGATGATAGAATGCTAGTAATAGAGAGTCCTTCATCAAATGTCATTCTCTTGTTAGATTCGACGAATTCGCCCACACAGTTCACGTGGCATGTCTAAACTCTAATGCGTTCTTTATTGATCAATCTGATACTGAATACTGATCTGTTTCTAGGAAAAAGGATTTGATGATTGGTAAAGACACATTTCAATTTAAGATAATAAGGTTAGATAAAATTACCTGCAAAATTAAGTTACAGGATTTACTGTAAGCGACTCTAGATTTCGTAAGGACCTATTAATTACGTTATCAATGGGTATCAATATAGATAACAAAATTACATGTGAGAGGGAACCCTAGTATTTTGAAAGTATGTATAAGTAGAATGTAGACATTAGGTACCTACAGTTAATTCGAAAGAAAGAGCACCTAAGAAAAACATTTCTAAGCTTAGTCCACAATACATAACAAACCGAATTATCAAACCATCACATAAGTTAATACGAAAACGATCATTATTTACGCTCTTGCATTTCCTTCAGATATCATTGAGCCTAGATCGATATCGTCTCTGCAACCTAACGTCAAAGTAGGATTTATGCGCGGGCGTCGTGACCGGTTGCGGGGAGGGGAGGGGTCGGTGAGAACAAAGAACGGGTTCAAACACGCCGCGGCGCTTGCTAATAAGCAATAAACAAGAGGGCGGAGTCCCGCACCTGAGGGATCAGCGATCTGATGAAGAGTGCACAATGCACACGATGCACAAGCATTCGTAATTCGTACGAATGGTACCTAGGTACCATTCGTACGTAGGTACATAATATTTTTTGAGTACATTAGTAGAGATAAAAATTAGCTGCTATTCTGCATTTATGTTCTACGTGGTGAGCTGTTATTGTCGTTGGTCGTGCTATGTGCTAATATTTAATTAAAATTAAATATGGTGTTAGATTTCACTAGAGATAAACTTTATGTCCACCGTTTATGTTTTAACACCTCAGACTATAAACTCATAGCGAATAGAGCTCACATTAGACATTAAATCATAATAAAATATATGAATTAGTTATAAGTACCTACTCCATAATTGTGAATATATTTGTTTAAAATATCAAAATAAATAGTAACCGTTGAAATATCCCGCGGTCACTGACGAGTCGGGAGCTCAACGAACCGTGCCGCACGGCTTTCATTGCAATTAAAAAGCAATAAAACTGTTGCACAAGAAATTCATAGATATTGATGTTGTACGGGAAACATAAAGCGTAAGAGCATTTAAACAAAAAAAATTAAATGGCTCATAAAGTTATGCAGGCTGTTAAATTATGGCTGCAATTCAATGAAAAATACAATTTTCATCGTTCCATTTCCATTATTTCATATATTTTATTCATCTTTACTTTTTTCAAAACACATGAAGATATTTACACCCATTCCATGACTTCAATTTTATTACTTTGACTTCACCTTTGTTTTAATTATCTAATTTAAATTATTATCTAGGTAGGTAGTGTTTAAAGACCAGCAATTTCCGGAAGAACCTCATACAAGTAAATTTACCAAATAGATAAACAGAGATTTAGTATTTAAACAAATAGGTAACTTAGTAGGTAATCTGTGATAATACTAACATAATATTTGCATTATGCATTAGCACAGAATACTTAATAGTAGCGAACGCTAGCATTAGGTTAGTTACAAGTCAACAAGTTCTAATAATTCTACAAGGGAACCTTTTAGGCACAAGGAAGTAGAGCACGAAGCCTCTATTATAGTAGGTATTGCCATTAAACTGTCGATCACAAGGCTACGACGGCACCTCTCCGCACAGTCACGACAATGCCTATAATCACGATACTTTACACAAACTGTTCTGTCAGTCAAACGCTAACAATATACAATTATTGCAACTGGACTTGTAAACACCTAGACTAGCCTTGACTCGCAAATCTTGCATCTAAACGCAATTATCTGCGTTCGTTGAATAATATCGAGCAATTATATGGAAATGTTATTCGCTAGTTGCATAAGTCTCGGACACACATTTTAGTTTATTAGTTAGAATTGATATCCGAAGTGAATTTATTTGAAGATAAGCGACCATTCTACTAAAATTATGCATACCTAGGCTCAATTTTTTTTTCTTGTTTACGAATATTTATCTACATCATCTACAAATCATCATCACAAACTATCGACTAATAAATGATATCAGTTTACCTACTTTATTCTCGCTTTGTAAATAAAGTCTTATGATATTAATTATAAATTAACACCCATTTTAATGCAATAATATTCGCTATTCAGTCAGGTAAATAAATAACTTCATTTATAATTTATTTCGTTACATAGAGAAATCTCGACATTTTGCCACGTAACAAATTTCCAAACAGGTTATTTAAGCTGCGAGTATTAACAAATTAGCTAGCAAAGTTCACACAACCGCAGCCGCCGAGTCGCATCAATCGCGCTTCTATCGGCCTAGCCCATAACAAAGCAATCGCTGGTCACTCCGTGATGGAGTAATTCGTCGTTTCCCGTGCTAGACGCGACGATTAGCCTCCTCTATTTACTTGTCTATCCAGAGCTGGCAGCTGACGCCGGACGCGCCCGACAGACGGACACCGTTACAATTGCAACACTGACTTAGAAAAACGTTAGCCACGAAATAGCTTGTCCATGCTAATTCGATTCAACGTACCTACGTTTCCCTACGTTTAGATTGTTCCTCGATTCCTAAACGGTACTTGATTGAAAATCGGTCCTTATCGTAAATTGTTTCGCTTTAGCGTTGCAATTTCACGATTTCTCGCCAATGGCGCTGTTTTGTCACGATTGTTTGGATAGGCCTATAAATTAAGCTCATTACAGAAACAAATCAATAAATATGCGATTTGATATTAAGGCCTTATTATATAACTATTAATCATAAAAAATAATGACCTAAACATGCTATTCAGACCTCAAAATATTACCAAATTCAATTGAAACAAAACAAACTCACTATTCGCATCTTCAATTATGATGGACTAACCGATATGAAATTGCACAATTTGCAAAATTATGCTTGTTGGCATATTGTTGTGTATAGAGTTTACATAATACAAAATAGTTTACAAGACAGTTCTCACAGATATGATGTAAAAAGATATAATCTCGCGAGGGCACGACCCTCTGAAGATCGCACATGAACCTAGGACCTTGTAGCTCGTTTAATCGCTCGATAATCTGACACGTCAAAGAACAATACTCCATAATGTCTAACAAATGAATGCAATTAATGCAGCCGCATACTTAAACAAGCTACACTGGTAATATATCTTCGGATATCATATGGGCGATGGGAAACACATGATCACTCGTAAAATACTAGAACAGCTCCCATTATAGTTGTCAAGTTCATTGCTCGTAATGCCGACATGTTTCACCGCACAATACACTTTTGATGGTACCTTTGGCTCTGACAGAACATTAAATACCCAGACCTTTCCTCGAACTAGTGTTTCCGTCGAAAACTAATCAACGCGAGCCATTATGGAATCAGAGTTGGTAGTTATGTATACTAATATATCTCGGACACACCTCGGGCGAGAAGAGCGTTCCTTCGAGAGGAATTAGCTCAGACAACGCCACAATAGTCCATAATTATGAAATGTGTTGTGATTCCAACAGGATAGCAATTTTTCTCTGGAACCGAACAATGCGAGACGGTAATGAAAGGAGTCAATCAGTCGGTGTCTGCGAAATACGCTCGCGCTAATTTATGCTCAGTGCGGGCGCACACAGCGCTCCACTCACATAAATATGTTCAGTTGTTTTTTGCGAGACAAAGGGAGATGAAGTCGCGTTGCGTCCTTTGATGTCACACTTGCATAATTTTAAATGTCACGGAAAAAAATTAATGGAAAACACTCGGAACTCGTCCGAAGTGTGAACGAACACGTGCTAGACACGCGATTCGCGAAACCCGTACTTATGTTTTAATATATTCTAGTGTCGTATGAATTTATAGCGAACGGCATATTATTTACTAGCATTATACGCACAATTTGCGAAGCTGTCGCAAGGGCCGGCTATAATTTCCCGATGGCAGCAGATCCATCAATACACGCCTCGGGCCGCGGCCGCTTTCAATTTGTAGGCCGCCACATCGCTGGCAATTACCGGACGGAAGGTCGATCATCATCGATATATGCGCTTAATAATGCCTAATGACACTTTATGGCGATCGAAAATGGAAGTGTGACGATTATTTGCTATATTGCGAGGTAATAAGCAATAATTTGTCTCGCTTTTAATATTTCTGGAACAATTATTGTAAGTAACTCTACCAATACTTATTGCGGTACATGCATTACCAATACTGATAATGGCGACAGAAATCTTTTCTTATAATTCTTATAATAATATTTCCTATTCTTCATCTATCTCCAAACTTTTGAAGAGCTGAGTAACCGATATGAGAGCTACTATAAAAACCACCATAAAACATCACACAATAGTAATTAAATTCAATCCTTTCTATAATATGTTTATTGTAATATGAATAATATAAAATTTATATTACCTATATCTGAATACTTACCCGAAGCTAAAGTCAAAAAACTATCTACAATTTGTCAATCTTTGTCTCAGAAACTTCTCTTATACAGGATGTCCTACTATTGGTATACTAAGCGCGAAGGGACTTGTAGTTTTGCATACACTGATCATGTAAAAAATACTTAAACAACAATATTACATCAAAAAATTTTTGCTAAATTTTTCCTGAAAATCCTGGGCGGGTTGCTATAGGTGTACACATAGAGTTTTAAAAATTAATCTATTTGAAAAAAAACTGCGTCTGGAATTTTATAAGTATTTTTTACGTACTCAGCGTATGCAAAACTATAAACGCCTTTGAGCTTAGTATACCAACAGTGGGACACCTGTATAGGCACCTACTCATTTACTCAGTAAACTACTAAGTATGACTTCAAAATACAATTCAATAAAAGATAGAATATGTATAACACATGCCATTTTATTATTATACCGCGATTCAATTCAATTATTAACAAGTATTAATTATTCCTATGAACATTGTTGGAGTGTTTCTATTAGTTTTATTACCTACCTAATAGAAACATACCTATTTGTAATTTTTCCATTCCAAGTAGAGTAGTAGAATGTAATTTGTTTTTCAACTTAATTTAAAAAGCTATTATGATTTACTACTTCTATAATTATGGTACCTAATTATGGTAAATAACTAAATATTTATTTCATTTAGGTAAGTAACTAGTCCTATTTGAAATACATGACGCTGCCAAATAAATTTAATAGTCGCCAACTGTGATCTAACCTTTATATTAATTTCGTTAATTTTTACAAGCACTGACGGATCGTCAGCCTTTTCCTTAAATATACTACACAAAAAGAAAATAAAACCACAATATAATTTCATTTCATTTATTAACACTTAGGGATGTACCCTGATATGTGTACTACCACGCGGCCTGCTCACATTTCGGCACATACAGAATTACAGGAACTGTCCATTTATATTAATATCTTTATTGAAAAGAATAAAGAATGATTCATAATGTATTATTTCTTGTTGGAAATTAGGCTTATTTTTTCTTGTTTCAATTGCGCAAATCGAGGGGATGTCCCCTCTTCACTCCCTCGCAATATTATAAATCATTCCTCTATCTTTATTTTGTTTTCAAACGATATATATCAAATAAATTCAAAATATAGACATGTAGTTAGGAATCTGTTAAAACGTATACATTTTTTTACAAACAAAAAACTATATTATTGAAACAGGTTAGTGTCGAGCAGTGCCGCGACTGATTTCATTTCTACCGTTACTTTAAAATTTTATATCAAATAGAATTTTCTACGTGACCCCCTATATACATTGCTTATTCTAGAAAAATAATTTAATCAACTACTATACATACACTATACATACAACTTATACAATGGAATATAAATATGCTTAATTATACACACGTTAACGCTAGTGTCAAATTGTATCACTGACTTACCGGGATAACTATTTCCGAAATACTACATTTTAAAACAAAAACAAATATCAAAATACATAAAGTTTAACAAAATACTCTGTGTTTAATTATTTATTATATACTGTAGAGTTTAAAAATATTAAGTAATAATGTACTCTTAACATAATTATAGTTAGGATTTAAATATCTGTCTGCATTTAAATAATAATTTCAATGGAATTACACATATTTTGTAATGGAATGTTTTATAAGTACATTTTGTTTTTGTATCCACATTTAACATTTTTATCAAAAATCTTTGGTTACACGATTTTATATTCAATGGAGACAATATGAAAACTTCGATCCCGTAAACGGGCAAATAATAGGAATTAATATAGGTAATTTTAGGGATAATCTGTGCAGGTAACTATTGCTTTTATCGATCTAACTATATAAATAAAATATTTTCGGGTAGGAACCATCATACAAAAAAATTTTAGAGTAAATCTAACCGTTTATACGGTTTATAAACTATTAAAGCCTTGTATCCACTTGAGCATGCTCAGGCGAATGAGCGTCTCATTTGGCCGAGCCGCTTGCCCAAATGCGAGCGGCTTGGCCAAATGAGCCGCTCATTCGCCTGAGCATGCTCAAGTGGATACAAGGCTTAACGTTTTCATAATCTCGTATGACAAGACTTAGATACGTCGTGTGTTTTTACAGAGGATGTCTCGGGGAGGGGGTGTGCTCGGGTCGGGAGGACTGCGCGGAGGGGTGTGCGGGGGGAGGGTACGGGCAGTAGCGCAGCGGGGCCGGGGGCTTCTGTAGCCACAGGTCCGGTGGGAGGCTCAGGGGCTGCGGCCAGGCTGTGGGCCAAGCTCGGCCACCGAGGGCCAACAGTTGCAATGCTGGCGGGGTGCGCGCCCAGGCCGCTCGCTTTTCGGCTTCATCCTCACTGGCCCCGCCGCCTCCAGCGTACAGACGTAGTGGTGACCGAAGTAACTGCTGCTCCATTAGCATCAGCTCCATTGGATCTCTGGAATAAGAGAAGTTTCCATTAATAATTTTGGTAATATATAAAAAAGTTATGCTTGTATGTTAGGACATTGAACTGATATTAATTATTCGTCTTTTAGACAAACGCATTACATAACATCATTATGCTAAATATCAACACTAATATTCTAGACGGTACAAGGGAAGGGGAAGAATTGTAAATAGGAAACTATTTGCGCATTTAGAGTGCGCTTATTACGAGATAGATTCCTCGAAGGCAATGTTTTCGCCTGTTCGTTAGCTTTCAGCAGCGCGTGGTCTATAAAATTGGATTCGCAGAACGTCGGCCACCGACGGGCCACGTGTTTTCGCATCTCATAAAACGATGGCTCGTCGTAAACTACGCAAATATTTAATAAGACTTGTATTTATAAGTGGAACTTAATAACACCCGTTTTAGAATAACAAACAGTTCAGTAAATCACCTATTAGATATTATACGATGAAAATATTTTAGTTATACAAACTGAGAAGACATCATAATATGGTTTCAAAATTTAAAGCTTAGTAATGTACTTAGTTGTAACTTTTGTAGTAGGGAATGTATTGTTTGAACAAATTGTTTATCTTCTGGTTAAAATAATTATTGGCTAGTTTTGCCGTTTGCGTATGCTTTCCTATGAGCGTGAGAAAGCTCGTAGAACATCTTCCGAAGAGCCAAGAGGTGATTGTTTCGTCGAAGCATGTTTACGAGTGTTACAGTTAACGAGGCGAAAGTTCCTCCCGCTCCTTTATTACAGAATACTGCATGATCCCTTTATCGGTTCTCGGATGCAGGACCGCCGTCGCGTTTCGCACTAACCAGCTATTTTGAACACTCTACGAACTATAATAAAATAACGGCTAGTAATTTAAGGCGTAAAGGAATTGTTATTAAGCGTTTGGAGTTATGATGAGCGGTAAATAAGCGTGACGTTATGGGTCTCGGAGAGTCGAAATTGGCATATGAGATGCGTGTCGAATTTAATCTATCACCGACGCGGCCGCGGGCGCCGCTTCGTGTTTCGTCTCTCGTGTCAGGTAGGCCACGTGTGCGGTGTGAACCCAAATGTACAATTTAGATCTACTAATGTCTGTGCCATAGATAATAGAGGACTAATATTACAGATGCTGTGTAATATGTAGGTATCTATCGTGGCACGAATCCACACGCTATTTTACACACGCATCTTAGGAGACAACGTTCTGTGATTATAGGTTATTATAAAATTGAGGTGTAAAGGTGCCACTATTTCTAATTTATTTTTTTGTTAATGAAATGTTATTAATAGAAGCCAGTGGACAGTGGTTCTTTGATGTGTAAGAAAATATGCTTTAAATTATATAAACATTTTTTTTGTTGTATTTTCCTCTAAAACTTGAGAATGAGAATCTAATAAACCTAGATATAGGTTTGTCAATACCTAGAGAAAACAATTTTATACCTACCTAGTACCTACAGATATAATACAAAAACTCTAGCTCTAATGTAATTAATTCAATGCAGAATATAAAATAAGTGTAAGATGCAGTTTGTTCTTTTAATTTTATACTCCAATTTATTATATAGTTTAATATAATATCTGTAACTTGCAACATTGTGGTTAAAATGTAAAAAGTAGGGATGGTATCCTATATTTAAACTAAAGCCGTAAATGTAGTGTGAGCTTGTGTATGTTTCGGGTGCTATGGGGGCGTTAATGGTGTATTTATTATGATTTCAGTATCAGTCGTAATTGCCGACACTTGCCGACAAATTACAGGGCGGCCGCTCTTAGAAGCCGGCCGAGTCGAATGGATCGATATATCGATACGAGTTTTACGATTTGCAATAATTGATAATGTTTTGACATTTAGCTAAATTGCTTTCTTTGATGTTGGGTATAAATCATTTTTAGGTTTGATAGCGTGAAATATCTAAATTTATATGTGTATAATTTGAGAATGGTTAACAATTTTGTCCCTAAGTTAGATTACCGATAAATTCGGTTATGCAAATACACGTTACGTATAAAATGAATCGACGTAACTAATTGTTAAAAGAATAAATGGCCGCTCATTTATCATGTAGGTACCTACGAGTCGCACAATTAATTCCGTATCACTGCAATAACTCTTGACGAGGTGAAACCTTAACGCTTGCGATTAACAACTTGTCGTTATTAATATCTAGTAAGTGAATTACAAGTAATTAATGTTGAGACTTGGCTCTTAGCATGCTTATGATACTAACCATGCTACGATTAATGTGCAAATATATGTATGGTAGCAGAAATGTTGATACTTTACTGTGTTTACTATGTTTAAAAACAAGGCTCCGATTAATAATTTGAAACTGATGAAAATGTAAAACAATGTAGATAGATTAAATTATGAATAGAAAATAAATACAACAGAAGCTGTTTAAAACTAGGACATCGTAAAAGTTAGAGGAAATAGGTATAATGATGCTTGAATATGCGCAAGGCGCTTATCGACACCCATAAAAATACCCACTTATATAATAAATACCTCTACGAAAGACTTAGTAGTATAGAAGGAAGACTTAAAAGTAACAACAGCTTATCGCAGCTTCTAAATTGTTTATTTTTCTCCATTAAAAAACAACGAATAACTACTTTTTAAGTCCAACGTACCGTCAACATTTATCTGAAGGCATCACTACACGCGGTAGCATTTTCGTCTTAAAAAACAACACTAAAAGCATCCATAAAGGTCAAAACTGTCAGATTGAGTAAAATGACAGAACGAGAGTGGCAATTTACTACCTGATTATTATCAGCAGGCTGAACTGAATTATAAGTGTGAGCCGAACAGTAGCCAGCCAGCATCGATCTTACGATACGACCATTAATAATTATTCCACTTTCTAATAGACTTCTGGTGAAGTGTTACTAGGTGTTAATGAACTGTAGCTTTTTTAGATGAATGTTAAGACGGTCAATGATAATTAAGACAGTGTAACGTCGAATTTTAATGAACTGCGCGTGTAAAGTGTTGCTTACAGTATAATTTTCCATTTTTGTCAGTTTTCACTTTTCAACTTATGATCTTAAGGATGTGAGTTTTCAACTCATCGAATAATCTGATAATTAATTAATACCTGGACAATTCAGCATCTGTAATAATGCAAACAATCTGTCCCTTTAAATTAAATCAGAGGTATAAGGCGGTGAGAAAATACCTAAGGCAAATAAAAGAAGAAAACCGTTATATTGAGTAACTTATTTCAAAAGTCTCCAAGTACTCAATTTTTTACCACGTATCAACACGAATAATTTGAGTTACTCATGGTCGAATCGGTAGCGAGATGAAGGAAGCCCCGTAATTGTGTCGATAACATCTCGAATTAGCCGTCAATCAGTCGAGTGGTGAACTATCAACGCCGGCGATGCTGTATCAATTAATCCGAATCGGTAGCCGAGTACTGACGTGCACCGAGATTAGATTATTAAAAGGTTCACTAATTCTGCCCATCGCATCGCTACATCTAGCGGGCGTGACTCAGCCACTAGAGATTCGTTGCATCATTTCCTAATTCATGCGCTTGAAACTTAAAGTGGTTTAAAACTAATACAGCACGTTTAATATCAATAAATCTACATCGCTTTGGTTTCTAGAATGTTAAGATGGCTTTATTAGCTTGGAATTAAAGTGAAGACGGGGTACGAGAGCCAAGTTTTACATGTAGAGATGCAGGTTTCGTGTTTACAGGGCACGATGTTTGGAACCGGTCGCGAGGGCCGACGATGGGCAGTTAATAGAAATGCGGTTTAATTTGTCGTTTAGGGCATAATGAGGAGCGAGCCCTGTGATTACGCGCCGCGCCGCCGCCGGCCGAGCCCGCTGTTGACGTCGACTGTTTCCACATGCCTTATACGAGTACTACAAGTTCTCGAATATGTGAACATCGAACTAATTATAGCTTTTTTTTTTCATGATTTTACAGTTTTTTTTTTTTTTGCTCTTTATTTAAAGCTATAGCTACAACATCTTGTTTACAACATTTACCATTTACAAAATTTACCTATACAATATCTTCACCTGTATATTCTTAATTTTGTCTATTTAATCAAACATTCTAGACATCAATAACTAAAATCGTATTAAACTTGTCTCTAGGATAATGGACTACTTTTGACTTTACTAGAATAATGTAAAATCGCGGATCTAAAATCAGAATCGTAGTGAGAGTGAGTCGAGTGCCCTTAGTAGCGGAACTCATGGGAACGGCGCGGGCGATGTGTGCCTCCGGCTAATTCTCGCCTCGCACCGGACGGCACAGCTTAAACGTAATGAGTCGAAATCGCTACATGAAATAATTCCAAGAGTATGGGAACTTCGCATTTATGAATGTAAATATCGTTTAATCATCGCCGCTTTCTAATATTATATTTTGTAGTTACATTTTTCGACGCGACGTGTTCTTTTTAATGTGATAGGTAAATCGAATTTCATTTTCATCATGAAACAGTGTCAGAACATTTTATTGGGTGCTTAACCTCGGTTTTACGCTTAAAATGGATTGAAGAAATATTGACCTAGAATACCATTACATTACTACTTACTAGATACCTACTACAAATGCATTTATAAATGCAATAGAATCACAGAAACGTACTTTGGGTTATTGACATTAATAACCTGTACCTGTATAAATTATTATTTTTAAAGTGAAACTTTTATTACATCGTCTCAAACTTTTTGGTCTGTGTAGCGCATGTCGCGTGACGGTCGGCTGCCGAGTAGGTATAAAGCAGTGTTCGGAAAGTTTCACTTTTACCGTGGTTTCATAAAACCACACAACATTTTTTTTTAATTTTAATTTAATAATACTGCGTGAACATATAATACAGCACATACCTTAACAATTTTCCATCGAGTCAACTTGAAAATATTAAGTGCTATCATCAAATTTATCATTTTTATAATCCGAAATTGTACAATAAATTCAAAAACAATTTTTATAAAATAATCTTGATACTTGCGTCAGTTGCTTATCAAAAAACGTACGAAAATGCCATTTAGGCATTACCTCGCACAACACGGAATGCGATAAATTAAAAATATTTTACACCTGTAATTTCGTTTTAGGTTTCGATTAAGGTGATACGCTAACACTGGCCCTAAATCGGTGGTTCGATCAGCATTCAGTTTCGTATCGTCGCAATCAGCGAAGCACTTTTAATCTTTTATTCATGTTGGTGCCGCACGCCGCTCAAATTGCAGGGCGGCCAACCTAATGCCTTTCAACTGCTCCTAATAACCTGCCAATTTATCAAACTCGCCTCGAGCGCATCGATCCTCAACAGTTTTGATGTTACCTTGACTGACATTGTATAAAAGGTGCAAATTACTGAGCACATGGGCTTTTACGCGATGATTAATTGTGTAAAAATTTAAGCGAATGATGTTATAAATCTTTTAATTTACAATTTTTGCCAACCGAATCTTGTACATACCAAAGTATATTAATGTCTGATTCTTATATCCACTTTTGACTTCTTACTTGCTAATTTACTCGTCCAATAACTTCATAAAAATATATATAAATAATAGCACATTAAAACATTAGCTTTTAAAACAGAAGTCAATTATATCCTGAACTTACCGATCAAAATCCGTTAGTCTCGAAGAATCTCGAAATCCTTTCGCGAAGGGATTGGAGTCGATTTTCAGCTTCGTTATCAATTGATTCTGATACGCAGTGACGGCCGTGAATACTGTTTCAGGGAAGATGAAGGTTCTATGCTGTTCTCTGGAGAGGTCTGTGATGGGCCCGCCACCTTCTCGTATCTTCACCAGGTGAATCCGTGGTTGGTACCGGTGCATTGAGTTCAGAACGATCTGTGAAAGAAAAAGAATTTTATGAAATATTACAGCTAAAAAAAGTGCGAAAACAAGCTTCAATTTTAAAGTAAATACCAATTTAGCATCGTTTTATTATTTCTATACACATTAACTCATTTAATCCAATTTGTCCAATTTATCTTGAACGACAACTTAAAATGGCTTCTGGAATTACCGCAAAAAGTAAGGTCATTGAGTTACCTATGTCTTCATTATATAAAATTAATATCATACATTTAGATACCTTTAGTTAGTGCATCGTTAAATAATAAATAACATTTAAAAGACAAATAACTCGCAAGCTCGTTAACAACAGTGGCTGACTTATGCAGATCTTGGGAGAGACAGATGCTCGAAATGGGACAAGGGGCGCACCAATATGCAAATACAGTCATTAGGTACACCGCAGACACGCATACGATTAGACAATTAGCTATACAATATTGCTACATTGTATTTTATGGTATCATTACGATTCCAACGGACATCGAGTTACATCTAAGTGGGTAGCCTCGTTGTAGTTATGGTTAATTACCGACGCGCGTGCGAAATAATAATGGCAGGATGATCTTTAACTTTTACAAATGTAAAAATATATATTCACGAAGGAACAATGTAAGAAAGCCTAAATTTAGGAAACGATTGTTGTATAAAATAGCTCTCACAAACACATAATTAATGTTTTGTGAATTGTTCAATCTTTGTAATACGGGTGCTCACGCAATTACCCGACTACATATACTTAAGTCATTAGAAATACCAAACAAATGCAGCTTTCCTACCGTTAATTAATTTATTAAAACTGCGTGCGTTATCTACGTATTATAATGACAGTGGCGGCGATTTCTCATCACATTACATTGTCGGTAATTAATTTGTCGGCCTGCGTTGTAGGCGATGTGACGCGCTGATAGTCCCCGTGTCGGCAAATTGCTCTGACTTGCCGCCGCTGATGAGATAATTAACTTTGTTAATTAATTAATTTGAATATGTAATGTGCGTTTTAGGACTAATGCGCAAATGTATAGATAGGTACCATACTGCGTTTCTATGATATAAAGATGTACCTATAATTTAGGTAGAGCAATATTTAATAGGCAGACGGAAAAATTGTTTTGTTTTGGATGTAAGTATCTATACCTACGTGAGAAACGAAACCTCAAACCAGTAGGTAGGCATGAAAAAAAAATATTTCGTATGCCATTAGTTCAGAAAAAACAATATTTTACAAGTTCTAATTACAATATTTTAGAACTTTGAGGATTTTTTTCTATTCAAAATTTCTCAGAGAATAACCGTATTTTCAAACAACCTAGGTAGATATTTCGAATTTGTTTCAATACCTAAATACAACGTAGCTATTTCTTGCCCAATTCGTTTATTACCAATAAAATTTTAACGTTTGACCAAAACACAATAGGTGTAGACGTGTGGTGATATTTTAATTGAGTTTCCAGCTTCGACTTCCACATAACCTTGTGGAATCAAAGGTTCGTAGGCGTGGCTGGCGTCATTAGCTCGCCTCTAATTTTCACACCTGCGCCTTAATGAATTATGGACCGGCCATCCCAATAACATTCTCATAATTACTATCTTCAGATTTGATGATAACAATTAATTAGTGACTGTACTCTGTTTCTATTTTGGGCAATCATCGTCTATACAAATTACGGGGGTATGCTTGGGATCTCTAATGTGTGGGATGAAATATTTATACACGATTCTATTTGTGGTAACTGGTAAGAGTGCCTTAGAGTATTTATATCGTGAAATATATATATCTATACATGATTGATTCCAAAAAATATGAAATGCCTCATATATCTATAAAATACTTATACGCAATAGGAAAAAAAAAAATGGAACGTTTATAAAAAAAATCAAGATACACACACTGCGGTATGTAGGTAGGAATCTAAGAGTTGGAACAGTTAGATAAGTTGAATCTTTCAAAACAAAATATATTTTTGAAAAATAAAGAACTCAGTTAAGATTTAAGATGTGTAGATAGGTAGGTACCTACTAATTAAGAAATACACACAAATCTCATCTGTTTACAATTTATGGCAATTAAAACTAAGTTACACGACTTATCCATTTAGCTCTCTAATGTAGAGGCGTGAAAAAAAAACCAATAAAACTCTTTCTAATAAATTATGATTGCAAACTTTTTATAGCAATATCCACGTACTTTGATTTCCAGTTTTTATGATCATTATGATCCATATGTTCACCAATCAATCAATAATCGTAAATCATGCTTCTATCTCGCAAATGCGACTTATTTGTCTTTCATAAAACAACAAAAGATTTACTTGCAGGTGATAAAAAGTTGCAATAAATAACAAAATGGCACCCACATCATTCCCAATACAGATAGATAATTTATAACAATATCTATTTATAGGTTATATACTCATTAACTGGTTTCTGTGATCTAGTTGCTTTGCTGATAAAATAACTTTTTTTTGCATGTTTTGTTCAATTTTGCATCACCAGACATCATCATTTTGTAGGTCAGAAAAAATCTGACAGAATTGCAGAATTTAGTTTTCTGATAGGTAGACCTTTTAAATAAATCTAGATATTATTTTAAATTAAGGATTTTATTTAATACAAACAAACAAACAAACAAAGTTTTCCTCTTTATAATATTAGTGTAGATGACTTCAGAATAAGAAAAACATCTCACTTTCAATTGTGGATAAATGTTACCTACGTATTGGTTTGTGTCACAACTCACAAACAAACTTTGTGATCTTTATGTTTTATCTCTTTTTGAATTTACTGGGAAAAATGAACTATGGAATAAATACCTAGTAATATGCCTTTTAAGCCTAAATATCGTGAAAGATTATTCAAAGTATCTAACACAATATAATAAAATTGTTGTGCTTATAGCGTACCTACTGAGGCGACGACACGCATCGCTTTGAAGGGATGTACGGCCTCGCCCCTCGCTTTATCAACCGAACGATATTAATCTTTAATATCTAAGAAGTAAGATATAATATAGCGCGATGGGGAGACCGACATATAGATATACTTGCGGTGGGGAGGCGTTGGGAGGTCCGTGGGGAGGGGCGGTATGGCGGCCAGAGGGGGACAGATGACTCCCGACATGCTTTATGTTGATAAGGACTGTTTAGTTCCTTTAGGACTAGGTAAATGATAAAAGTATGTTTATAAAATGAATGGATTATTTTTAATGTTTTTATAAACGTACCCAGATGTGTTTAAAATATTCCTTTAAAAAATTCCTTTGATTGATCGTTCAAAGTATCTATATTTTTCGATTTTATATTAATTTATGGTTAAAATTTCTGATTACCACATTGAAACAATAATAATAAAGCTATTTCAAAATAGGCAATGTTGACATAAATACTTTTTGAATATTAATAACCTGCTACCAACGTTTAATATTCGGACAGCTATTAATAATGATATTAAGCGATAAAATGTATCTAGGTATTATCATAACGGAAAAATTATTCGAGTTTAGAATCATTATATTATTATAGACCAAAATATGTTTGTCCACTAATGGCCAAATATTTGTTTATCCATTAGCTCAGCCTGATCATAAATTACAAGTGTCGAGAACATAATGAAAATAAACTCAATAGGTGAGAATATATTTTTCAAATAAATATTCATTTTTAAAATCTTAAATGTATTCGTAAAATATAATGAGGTAAGTCGATAAGTAGGTAGGTACCTACTTATGTTACATACAGACTTGGTAATAGGTATTCTACGATTTCTTTACCCACTAGGTAGGTATAAAATACCAAAGTTTATATACTGTAAGATTTGCTACATAACAATCTACAAAAAGTGAAAAAACCCTTCACTGAAATAAAACCGATAGCAAAAAGATTAACTTGTACAACGCTACTTGTACAAATATTCCAAGTACAGTGCCACAAACTTAACTGACCCGGTGGCAAAAACTGGAACTACGTGCCGCAGTTTTGAAATGTCACATTTTCACAGACTTTTCATACGGAATATTTTGTATAAATAAAAAGTAACTTATTAATGTTAATTTACACCATTGGCAATGCCATTATTTTTACCCTTGCAGCCGGGGAAATACTATTTAGCGGCACTAAAATCGACATCAGTGACACCGTCACCGGGTCAGTTAAGTTTGTGGCACTGTAGGTAGGTATCTAGATCTATCTAAATGGGAATAGTCCATTGAAAAGTTACATTTGGGGTTGCATTTTTTAGAGGACGCAATTTTATTTTTTTGATGTGTAGGGGGGGTCAGTGTGAAGCTATCACCAAGTTGTGTATCGTAAAAACCATTTCAACCGCTATTTTCAAGATGGCGGCCGTGGGACAAGGGTGGCGACCCCACAAACTTGGTTTTAGCTTCACACTGACCCCCCCCCACATATCAAAAAAACAAAATTGCGTCCTCTAAAAAACGCAAGGTTAGGCCTAAAAAATGTAACATTTCAATGGACTAGAACAAAACAGTGAGATGTCACTTGTCAGTCCGGACAGGCCGGGGCAGGTAGATGCCTTTACGATATCTTACATCACAGACTATTATATAGCCTATAGAAGATTTTTTTATTAATCTGTAGATAATAACTTATAATCTTAAATACAAACAATATTCCTGCAGGTCTACTGCAGCAATACAAGTATCCAGATCACATTTAAAACAGCAAATGAGGACAAAACAGTGAGATGTCAGTCCAGAGTCGGGTCGCGGCTGGCGGCAGGTTGATATAAGCCTTGTCGATATTCCGATTAGCGCGCGAGGCCCGGGCTTACGTCGGATTGTCGCCTCCGTGCACCGACAAATTGCCTCATTTGTACCTACCACCAGATACCTACCGCGCGAACCCGCTCACATCCCTGTTTACATAATGCGATACATTTTACTCCACATATATGTACTATAATGCTAATGTTGCAATTTTGAGCTGTGTACTACTCAATTATTGCAACCCATCTAATCATGTATAATTAAGTGGAAAAGTTTGTTTTTGTTTGTGAAATAATTATCGAGGCAAGAATAAAATATATGACTGACTTTCATTTCTCGGTCTTACTTTCTCTAATAACTAATAAATAAGTAAATAAATGACGAATCGACGTAAAAGAATTAATTTACCAACCAATTCCAACACTACCCGTAGGCGAACGGGAACATGAAAAGTAGTCGCCTCTAGCGTATATCTTTATTATCAACATTGATTAATATAACTTAATCGCCGATAACGAACCGACACCGTAGCTTTATGATTTACTGACCGCTAGAACAAATATTGATATTAAACGAAACGAATATTAATAAACGTAGAGTTCCTTATAAAATGATAAGTAATTCGATTCGAGCTGTCACTTCTACAGTAAAAATAATGGATTTATTTATGCAAACACGGTATCCATTCAATATTATGAGATGTCAACAGAGCAAAGCGCTGGACGTGGGCGATGAACAGCCGAGCTCTAAATGTGTTCATTTTAATATTTTTATGGCACTTTTATTCAAAACAGTGAAGTCACTGTGAATGATCCGTAAAATTAAATATATTTACGACGTATAATTTTGAATGGGTAATTATGGCATATTAATTTATCAAATTATTATATCTATTAATTTTAAAGCATCCTGTGTCAAATAAAACTAAATTAAATCTGTGTCAAATAAAACTAAATTATTCACATCGAAATAATGTTTTTAATATATATTCTAGCGTGTGATTATCTCTTTTGATAGAGACCAGCGTTATTTTTTATTTGTTTATAAGTCTTTGTGGTGGGCATAAAAATATGACGTTCTCAATGTTGTTTTGTACGCGACTGTCCCTGTAATGTCGGGGTTAAGTCAACAGTCGCCTTATACGATGAGATACAACGCTTTAAAGTAGCGGATTTCTTGGCATTTTCATTAGCTATCCGTGCAGCTACAGATCCCTTTTTATAGCGAGAATAATGTCCATAAACACACAAATATTATTCGTTCAATACATTATGACGACACCTCAGATCTTAGTGCTTGCAAATATCATTTCTCATACAGCATACCTACCGTTTGCAATACCATCGCGATCGTGTAGATGTAACATATTTATGTTGAGGAAATATTCGTTTTATTGCTTCTTAATGTCAAGGTGGCAATCGTCTGCTCATTTGTTGAGTTATCTATGACACTTAATTAATACAAAATTATAGTTTTATGTTTATTGTATATTTTATTAATATACATTTATTAACTGTTATAATTAAGCTAGTGTTAAAAATTATAATGAATTCTATCAGCATCCTTTACTTTCTCTTATAAAATTGCGCAAAACTCATAACATGAGAGCAACCACAGTGCAATATTTAATAAAGATTTATTACTTGTTAATCATCTTGCAAAAATTCTAATAGGCATTATCCCTAATGGCTGAGTATTATACGTAAGTAATGTACATGGAATGAACTGGCTCATCACAATTATTTCTAGAATGTTAAACATTTAGGTAATTTCTGTCGTACAGAACAGAATAGAATATCAAAATATGCTATGTTCCTTTTTGGAGATATAATCATGAATTTTACACATAATAAAACAAAAAATAATTTTAATAAACATGTTATATATATATATATATACAACATGTTTGTGTATATATATATATATACACAAACGTGTGCTCATTATCAAATACAACTAATTTATTTTTGTTGCCGATAAATATTCATGAGATACTGTTATGACACATTATATGATAAATACACCTACCTACATACACAACATATTATAGTTTTAATAATATCAGCTTCTTTTGTATAAACTTATGAATTTAACTAGTTCGCAAATTCATAATTAGTACGTACGCGTACGTACTTCTGTAAAATGTAAAAACTATTGTAAAATACGAGTTCAATATTAAGATGATATACCTACCTAACTACATAAAGAGAGTAAGATAGATTTTCCTATAGCTCAGTGAGTAGGTAATCGGAAATGATTATTGATTATTGACATACTTAGGTATTTATAAATAAAATTTATATTTGTATTTGTTACTTGATGGTTGGTGAATGGTGATAAAGTTATAAATAAGAAAAAAAATGTTTTAAATACAATGTATAGGTATTAATATTAATAAAATAATTATTTATAAAAATAAGATGAATATTAAAATTTTAACATTGTTACCAGCAAACCTACATCACTTCTTTAAAGTCAATTAAGAACGGAAATAAAAAATCCTAAAACGCATCATATATTAAATTTAGTAAGGCGAATGTAAAAATCAAATACGGCCACAAATTGAAGTGAGAAATGTGTTGTCGCAGCGGTCGCCCTCCGGGAGGTAAGGCGACCCGCGCTGGACACCGCGACTCCGCTCGAGGTATCATTACGGCCTTTGATTAATACACCTTGTCCTATCAATGGCATCGCGTCATAAAGATAGTCAACGCTCATAACTCTGCTAAATGAACCCGCCTTCGAGAGCAACCGCCGAACTGCATTTGCATACAATGCACACTACCAGTATTTTTACAAATAAACCACATTCCGATCGGCAATCCGACACGAATACGCGTAGAAAAATACTGTTGCATAACCGCCGAGTAAATATTGACTGTGATCACTCGTTTGCAGTAAATTATATGAAAAAACAATGTGCAATAACTCCGTCCAACTTTCAATACGACCAATTTACTTCGACGAGCGGTTACCCATAAAGATACAAACGTGAGTTTCCAAGCGGACGTGTTTGCTTAGAGACGAATTCTATCGGCAATAATTATCAGGTGAGAGTGATTTGTGTTCGAGTTTTTAGTTGCTAAGTAACGAGACAAAGATTTTCCTCTAGGGCTTCATAAAGTTGAGGATTTAGTGATCGCGCGCCGACAACGGAGGTGACAACAGACTGCGTCGTAAACATTCTGACGCGCGTCTTCAAAACAAACAAACATTTGGTATGTAAATCAAGTGTAAAGAATTTTCGTTCGGCCGCTGCCATTACAAGCAGGATTTTGTAATTATAATATGTATGAGTGTCAAAGAGGAACCATTGTAACTATACGTATTTGACAATTTTCGTGAACGCATCTCGTTGCAAAATGAGAATGTACTTTCTAAATGCAAATATATTTCAACAAATTTTATGTGTAAAAAGGGTAATACTTAGGTAATAAATAATGTCAAATATATTTTGTTTCAAACCTTATCAAGACTTACAAGTTATTTCCTTTACGGCGCTAAACTATACGTCTAAACCTAGATAGAATTGCAGGGGTAACTGATAATAAGATGCCAAATTTTATCCTTTACCATTAAACCGAAGTTTTGAATACTTATCTACATACACCAGCAATTTAAGTTTTAGTAAGGCGTAAAATAGATGGGTACAAATTGGTATATTCAAGTCTGTGCTCGCCTATTTCTAGACATTATTCGTTATTAGCCACCATCTCATTTTTAATATTATTTTACATGTTTAGTCATAACCTCTCGGTAATACGTTCTCAGTAAAATATTAGAAAAGCACGAAGGTACTACACTTTAGTATTCATAACAGTTTGTGTAAATGCGCACTTCACAATAGCGCTATAAGTTCGACTACCCGGACTTTATTAACTTGCGAGTTATATTTCAATATAAATTATTACGTATTATGCAATATAGACTCGTAAACTTTTACTTTTCATAAATGTACAAGTATTTTCTCACCAAGTCACAGAGAGATTAACATACGAAATTAATAATAAATTGAAAACACCGTTTATTTTGAATATGCATATTTTGTATCTTATATCATAAGCAAATATGACGTATTTAATTTAATTGATTCACTTGTCAGAGTATGGAATTATAATGAAAAGCTTCAAGATACCTTTGCACCTGTTATGGCATTTGGTATGATTTACAGCACTTCACTACCGCTGCGCTCGCAACTCGCTGCCATTAATATTGTTTATAACTCTTAATTATGACAGTAATGTTATACTTTTAATCCAATTTTCGAAACTTTCATCAAAAGTAGGCAGCAATTTTAATTCCTAATTAAATGTTTTACAGTTGACCTATTACTTATATATTTATTTAAAATTCGATTGTTCCTAAATAAAAGCGATAAATCTTAGTACGCTCGATCGAATCGATTTACAATAGGTTGTAATAATCAAATTCATACTGTCTATAATATAAACACTGTAATTGTAGGTATTGTTTACAACATAGGTGTCATTTCATAACAATGATGTTAAGGCAAAATACTATAGATGACTACAAAACTAAATTATGATAGTGGATAAAAATAGACGATTACATTGTTTGTTGTTCATTCAAGGTTGGGAAAAAGGGCAAATGAAAATAAAAATACATTGTCGTCAATGCGTAATAGAATCCAAAATATATATATATATATATATGGGTGATTATACAAAAATGGGGTAACTCGATGTCATCAGCCAATTTAAACAAAGTCTTATTATATTTTATTCAAATAACAATCTATTTTAAAACAATGAAGCGTCCTTTATTTGGTCACTCAATTTCACTTCTTTATTTAAAATACAAATGAATAAAAAAAATAAATTAATACTTCAAACGTCAGTACTTTGGCATGTCACAACTCCGAAAACCAACAATAAAGTGACTATCGTTTAAACATTATCATCGATTTAAGAAAACTTACTAATTCACTACAATCTTTGATGTACATAGTATTATATACTACAACTTTCATAACGCAATGTTTTCCATTTTATTTAAAAAATAAAATTAAACTTTGTCATCGTTTTCACTAGTCAGTCCGTTGTGTGTTTTTTAAATTTGAAATTCTCGCTAAATATCAACAAGTCGAGGTCAAATCCCTGTCTAAGTATTAATGTTGGTAATGAAGTTACTTGTGCACCGCATATTTTGACGGCCGTCATAACTGTACCAGCGCTAGGGTTGTGTTTGTCCTCTAAAATCTTGCTGCGCCAGTCAACATTTCAGTCCTATGGTGAGTCGTTATTTTATTGTTAATCCGATTTTTATTTTCATTTATAAATGGTTAACTATGATTTGTAAAAATATAGTTTGTTGATATTAGAAATTAGGCAAAAAAACATAATTTGTGATTATAACCTCATATTAAGTCCCTTTTCATCAATCCGCTGGCATCAGTCCTTTGTCAGATATCGTGCCAGAGGACTGACGCGACCCCATAGTACTGATGATTCTGTCGTTTTTGAGAACTTTTATCTTGATTGCTATTGGTATAAGCATTTCTATTTTATATTTCAGTTTAAAATATCATGCGCCACGCTATAAGAAACTGAATTTGACTAGGGAAGAAACATTTAAGAAACAGTAGCAAAGAAAAGAGCTATTGAAACAAACTACTAATAATTTCATTAAAAAGATCTTATCTTATTTTGATTATTGATTTTGATGCTTTCAGGGCATAGCTTTTTATATTTATCAGATAAATACGTATACGTATAATACTGTGAATTAGTAAAATTACCTCAAAATAACATAAAAGTTAATTAATATACTTAATAACATTATAAAAATGTCAAGGGGCTCTTATGAAAACTCAGATGAGACTTTCATTCGAGCCTTTGGTTTTTAATTTTACTATAATTAGTACTTTTAACATAAATATTGGTAGATTTTTAGGGCTCCGAACCTCAAAAGGAAAAAACAGAACCCTTATAGGATCACTTTGTTGTCCGTTTGTCTGTTAAGACGTTTTTTTTGGAACGCGTGGAGGAATCAATCTGAAATTTATATTGGATACTCAAGATTAAGAACCCTTGGGGCTGTAAAAAAATCAAACTTATAACGCAACGCAATCAAAAGATACCTACATCCGTTAATACTGCAAATTTCCGCAAAATTCAATATTCGCAAGGGAATAAAAAAACACACAGGATGCTTCCCGTGTATACAGTCTACTATAAACTGCTATATAGTTTACTTCTACTTGGTAAATAGCAACGTCTTATAACACAGATAAAGGAAAAATTGCTAAAAGTGTAAATTTTTAGTTACAAACATAATAAAAAATAGGTTTGTTAGGACTCCAACTCGCACTTGGCCGTTTTTTTGTTTCTATTGTTTGTGAATTACTTGAAATATCAAGTAAAACTAAGTCAAAGTAGTAAAAGTTAAGTAAGAGAGTAAGAATATTCACGTAGCGTTAAATGTCAGAAGGCTGTTTTGAAACTTGAGACATTGTTTTTTCCCAGTATCACATATTATTAATTATCATTTTTAAACGTAACTAAGTGATTTTAATACTTAAAAGACATGTGCCATTATTAAAACTGAGAGATTTGTAGTAATTTTCATTCATTTTCTTTAAGAATATTACAAAATTGTGTTTTTTATCAGTACCATGTTAGCCTCGTCAGTCCCCTGGAGGCCAATTCCAGAAAATTTAAAATATCTCACAAAGTGGCTGGCCCGATTTGGAACAATATATTCATTAGATTAGCTATCATATACACCCTAATTTGTAACAATCTGATATAAAAAATATAGTAAACAAAATATCCTCAAAAGTTACCCCATTTTTGTATAATCACCCATATATATATATTTAAGAAGACGTAGTTAAGCTATTGAAATACTGCCTCTATCACCAGCGTATGTTAGGTGATAGTAATGAGACATCTTATATTTTAATATTAATATAACTTTGCTCCCGAGGTGTATTTAATAGGTGTAGGTGTACGGGCGGCGCCGCAGGACGCCACCGACCTCGAAATAACTTATTAATTTATATTTACATTACACTACTAAATGAAATCACCTGTCTGCATTTGTTTTTATAACTTTTATGTTCGTGCAAGTTAACGACGTGAAAATATCAACAGTAATTAAAAACGCAAGCGCTCGCGAATTGATGTTAGTGTTTAGTTATTGCGAGAATGGAGAACGGTGTATTTTATTTATTTGAATATTAATTTGAAGGCTGACTCGAACAATCCATATATTCATACATTATCTGAGTATTGAATCTGTAAGACTTGTTAACTAATTCATCAAAGCAAACTCACAGCTTGACATTCGGATTAAATATTTGATACAATAATTGGTACTGAATAGTAATGAATAATGATATACTTTAGTAATTAGAATTGAATATATGCACAAGAAATTTTGAGGTTGTTCTTAACAATAGTAAGAATATAATATCAAAATAAAGACAGAATTATTCAAAACAGTAGAACCAAATTTAAACAAAGGCATGTACGAGTAGGTACCGATTTATTATTTTAAGCAAATCGCTTTCGGAAATACGGTTATAATTACAAGTTCAACAGTAATGTATCATTATGTAGTTTTAACAATATTCGTTAGTTTAATAAACGGTCAAAAAGCCGCCCATAAATCATTAAGCACATTCGTCATTAGTATCGGACAAACCAACAATTTACATATATTCATTAATTTAACGTATTTTTCGAAACGCCTCACATTTACACGTAAAGAATTAGTTCGCATTTCACGTTTCGTGCGAATCGGAATTGGATTAACTCAAAGCGGCCTGACACTTTTCCTAAAGCTTAACTTTCAAACAAATAAACGTCAACGCCACTTATTCACGATCTTCGAGTTAATATTTTATGACGTTGTAAGTTTATTAAACCATTTTTACAGTTTCGACGTCAAAAAAGGAAATTCGTCAAATAGAATGAAAGATAAAAGAAGAATTTTTGGAACTGTTACTGAAGGTAATCATTGTACCTTATTGTCATTATTACAATTACAGGAATAATTAATATGCCTCGATACTTATTTTTTACTAGCTGTTGCCCGCGACTTCGTCCGCGATTAGGTCGTTTTTCGTCATTCGTCGTTTAAAAAAAATACGTGACACTTTATTTTTGAATGTTCTTAATTATTGTCTCTTATAAAATTTAACTACTTACATTAAAATTGAACACTCTGATAAGAAAATCTTAAAATCTGAAGAAAACATGAATGAATGTGATTTAAATTCTACATTACTTAGTATCAAAATATAATAATCTAAATTAAATGTAGATTAACAGTTTGAGCACACCATTATAGAATATGTACTTAAGTATTAAATTACGTTAGTTAACATAGTAACTTTACTAAAAACACGATGACTTTCTTTCGCGCTCGGTACCACAAACTAAGCATGTTTGTGGTAAGTGGCCTGCGTGACGCGTCACTTGACCCCCCGCGAGTTCCCCTCCGTTGCTATGCGAAAATACATTCGTTGCTCTATTTTAGGAAAAATTTGTAATACTGTGGCCTGGGCGTTATAACACGTCCAGGGAGTTCCTGAGTGCCGATATCACCATCTTAAGGAAAAGCTTCTAATGTCGATTTAAAACTGCATACATACGAATTAACCTGTTCTAAAATTGTGAAATGAGTTCAGTTTTAAATTTGAGAAATATTGATTTCTTGTATTCCACTATTCGTTGTAGTCGAATACAAAATATAGGTATTTAAACAAACTTAGGTTGGCCTACAGGCAAAAGGGATCCTATCAAATGCTAAACTTGACCTTGTATCTTAAAAGTAAGCATGAACGGACCTTCTGATAATTATTGAGCACCAAAGGATCATTTGAAACGCGCTACTATAAGAGCGAATATTGTCTAATAACAGTTTACATTGCACAGTATGTTCCTCTAAAAGTAGTGATTTCAAAGGTTCCGGTGTATCTTCAAATGAAAGCCGACTCCTTACTACACTTTAAAGCATTACAAAAAGAACATACTACGCCTTTACAGAAGATGATCTGTAATCAATTGTGAGGTTATAAGCAAACCCACTTTTATATTTGTCAGACCACACCACCGAATTCGTAGACTGTTTACCTCAAGTCATTAAGACTATGACGAAATCTGTCTGCAGTAAGACGGGCCTCTCGCTATTCGTCCGTTTCCAGAGACCGAATAGTTTCAATTCTTAATCTTTCATTAAACAAACTTATTAATCGTTCTTGTCTCATATAATTGTAATATTCGCGTCCCTACTCTAGTCATTGCTTATACTCATGTTCATCTTCAAGAGATCGAATAATATTATGATGCACCCTATCATTTGTCAAACGGTCTTCATATTGAGTAAAGTTTCAGATTCTCGAGATAAAATATGACTGTCGTGATCAGTAGTGAGACGAAATTCCCTCTCAGTGAAGGTTTCGGTCTCACGGGATAGTACAATATGCCGTTTGCGATCAGCTGTGAGACGTCATAACTCATACCCTCTCAGTGAAGGTTTCGGTCTCACGGGATAGTAGGGGAGACCGGGTTTGGTTGTCTCACGGGTTGGTTGTCACAGCGGTCTTAACACAAAACTGAACTATCGAATAAGTCTGTTGAACAGCGTGGCAAGAGCGATACAGTGACAACGCTGTCCCCACTTCGCGTCAGACCGCCCCGATCTGCCGTGAGGGCCTCACACGTGTTTATTGTTTTCGCACAGATTTTTTATGATATGAGGACCGAATATGCTTCTCATAACATCACTTTTTGTGAACGAAACGACAGCGCGGTTTAATTTAATGCCAACACCATTAGAAAAAAGGATTATTATTAATTGTGAAAAAATATCATGATTTATTAACACTCTTTTAACATAAAATATATCTAAGTCTGTGAGTGTGTAAAAATAAATCCAGCTAATTACACATCAAACTTATGTTTATAATTAGGTATACGACATGAAAATATATTAATTACCAAGCAATAATAATACAGATAAGCAGTGGTGGCTCAGTGGTGAGACCTCGGACTTCGAATCGATAAGTCCGGGGTTCGAGACCAGGCGAGCGCGCAGGAAATAAATTGATTTTTCAATTTATCTGCGCATGTTGTAACATCACCAGTGCTCGAACGGTGAAGGAAAACATCGTGAGGAAACCGACATGTCGAAGAATTAAAAAGTTCGATGACATGTGTCATCCGCCAACACGCACTTGGCCAGCGTGGTGGATTATGGCCTGTACCCTCATAGGAGGCCCGTGTCCCAGCAGTGGGAACGTATATGGGCTGATGATGATGAATAACACAGATAAATACTGAACATAAGTAGGTATAATAGATATTAAGTAGTATTAGTTAAAATATACTTTGACTGTTAGTCAAAGTTTATTTTGTACTTAACACGGCACATTTTTCAAATTATCTTGCTCAACCCTGCTCAAAAATTTGAGGGTTTTGTTGGAACTTTAATATGTCAAAACTATGATATATCTAAACTACGATACAACTTGCTTGCGGAAATGCTCATTACAATTGTGAATCTAAAGAATAACTAACAACATACTATTCAATTTTATTGAGCTGATGAATATCTTTTGCCTGGAAGAAATCACCGTCGCCTAATAAATATACTGTGTTTTCTTATAAAACCGTTACATAATTTATTTTATCTACTTAAATAATGAAAATGATATTATATTTATAAAATATAAAACATATTATGTAAAATGATTAAAAATAAATAAATGAAGCAACTACGATTCAAAGAAAACATCTTTTTCAGTGTTAAAATGCTCTTAGCAATCCTGGATGATGAACTGTATCATGTACTCTGATCCCAGTACGGTCGGAACCTCGATAGCCATAACGATAAATATTATAATCAGATAACCGCAAAGTCAAAATAAAAACATTACTTGTACAGTTGTGAGTGCAAAATTTACGTTTCATTTGGAATAACATTTTTTTCGGTACTAAAACGTAGTCGTTTGATATGTGGTTGGCTGCCCCTCCTCTCCTTCCTGAAAAATATCCTCCAAAATTTCCCGAGATACTTCCAATGATTGAACCATTGGACGTTGGACATTAACTTCAGTCAAAAATTGACGAAGCGGATGATTACTAATTTCCACTTAATCCTCGCTGCTACTATCTTTACCATCAAATCATCAATTTTCAAGTGGTGTTGTAAAAATATCAGCAGAAATCGTCTTCCAAAGGCGATATAATTTTATGAGCATTGAATCAGTAAATAACAAAATCAAAAGTTAACTGTAAATCTATAAAAAAAGCTACTTACAAATAAAATTTTATCAAAAACTACTGTTCCCAATGCACCTCAAAATAATAAAAGAATTCATCATTTTATTATTTCATTCTAAAAGTGTAATATAATACCTACCAACAAAAAACATGAATTGCTATCATTATAAAAAATAAATACCTATAAGTAACAACTTACTTTTTGTGGGAACGCATGATGGTGAAAATTCACAAAACACGAAGATTGCATTTGATATTTTTGGTTTTATGGCATTCAATTGCTTTATAAATATCACTACATAGTATAAAAAAAGTCGCTTTCTCTGTCCCTATGTCCCTTTGTATGCTTAAATCTTTAAAACTTCGCAACGGATTTTGATGCGGTTTTTTTAATAGATAGACTGATTCAAGAGGAAGGTTTTAGTATATAATTTATTAGGTTTTAGACAAAGCGGACGAACCCGCGGGCGGTAAGCTAGTAAATTTATAAAATACGAAGATTTTTAAAATTGTAACTAATGAACGCAATCAATATTAGATTAACTGTAGATAATCGTGTCTAGTTTTACTTAAAATAATAAACATCTACCCTCACTTTAAAAAAATGTAGTATATTTATTATTTACACGAAATATACCTTATAGGGAAGGGAAGATATGGGCTAAAGAGTTAAATAAATAACATAATTATATTTAAATTATTAATTTCCAACTGTGTATTCAGTAGTGTTAACATCTAAATTGATTTGATTTTTACGAAATCTCATAGATGGCGCTGTTACAAAATTAACATTATACAACTTACATTCTTTAAACTATGTTTCTCTTCCCAAGTTACTTAAATGGCATAATTTTTATAGTGTCAATCTAGATATTGTCAAACAACATTTATATATGCGTCATTTGATTATTAATTTCCAATAGTTAACGTGTGTTTGATTTTTCTAACACTTCATAGATGGCGCTGTTTCAAATTTGTCTTTATACTGCTAAGATTCATTTAACTGTTTCTCTGCCCAAATTACGTAAATGACATAGTTTTTATTTTGTAAAGCTAGATAATAGCATGGCTTACTCGAAACCAACATTTAAACATGAGTCTTTAGAGTGTACGCTGTCGTAGTACACGGAATATGTAAGAAAAATAAAGGCTCACAGCTCCTCCCCCGAAGGTGATATCATGATAATATGTTTAAACTATCCTCACCCGACCTCTTAGGAATATTCATGCAAAATTTGAAGTAAATCTATGCAGTACTTTTCGAGATTAGCCCGGTCAAACATACAGACAAACAGACAAACAGACAAACAGACAAAAATTCTAAAAACTATATTTTTGGCTTCTATATCGATTATAGATCATGGATTATGTATTCTTTTAAAAAAATATTCAATGTACAGTTTTGACTTTCCTACGATTTTATTATATGTATAGATTACGGTGTTTAGGGAAAAGTTCTTCATTACGGATAAAGTTACGCAAGTCCCAACAATATTTTGATGGGCATAATTTTGTAAAATGAGGACAGAAATCTAAAATATTAGAATGTTCATCGTTTGGAAAGGTTTATGTAACTAGAACGGTTTTGATGTAGCAATCAAGTCCTAACTTAGAACTGGATTCTTTCCATAAACAAAGTATCATTCATCAAGCTAGTAATTATTAAAATAAGCGACGCATAAATTAAAGCTGCGTTCACACAGTACTTAAGTCTTACAAGGCTCTTGAGTAGCATTTATTCTGTGTTTTTGGACTTCAGCTGGTAACCGCTGCTTATGATTAATTCGTGGATTTCATAGAGTTTTTGTTCCATAATCAGTATCCATCGCGCGTGCGACTCGCTTGCGTGGCGGATACATTGTTAAAAGTAGGTATTAAGTGACCTACGCAAGTTCCGGGTTAAATATTGCTCATTAGACGTTTTTATTAAATTCGGTAAATCGTATTGCTATAAGACATAACTACAAAAACAAAGAATTCTAATTTAAATTTTAATATGTCCGCTCGCGTGTTCACATTAAAATGCTAATAAAGATTGAATTAACAATTCGCAGTACGTTACAATCTTGGGGTATTTCAATTAAGTAAATTTAATTTGCTGTTGCGCTGTAAGTATGGACACGATGGCTATCGGTGTTGGCGTTATGGGAAAGCTAATTAGGCCTAGGTTCGTTTTTCGTCAGAGTTGGTCCATCCATCACCGAACCACGCCCTGCCTGTTCCATTTGGCTGCCCTCTCACTTCTCATTGTTCTTAACGTGAAATTAATATATTTTTTACAGTTGTAATAATTAACCTTTTTATAGATTTTTACTATTTTTCTATAACTACGATGTAAAATCTAGACTCCAGACTTGAATATTACAAAAAACGACAGTTACAAGGAAGATTCATTGTTAGCAGTGGTTTCTTTGCTCTATGACTTAGAAACACGATATGTTTGTCGATCTATACAAATACTAGATTTCCGCCCGCGGCTTCGCCCGCGTTTTCAAAGGAAAACCCGCATAGTTCTCGTTCCCGTGGGATTTCCGGGATAAAACCTATCCTATGTGTTAATCCCAGTTACCCTCTATATGTGTGCTAAATTTCATTGTAATCGGTTCAGTAGTATTTGCGTGAAAGAGTAACAAACACACACACATCCTCATAAACTTTCGCATTTATAATATTAAGTAGGATGTTACAACGTCGTTTATATCTTAGTATTAGGTATGTATATTCATTGAAATAAAAATATCTCAAAATAATCGCAAACATAACATTAAAACTTGTTATTGTTAAACTAACAAGCCCATAAAACAGCCACCGTTTTGACAAGGTACAAAACGTTATCTGCGGATATTATGTAAACAAACAGAGGTCTGATGAAATCAATTAATAGCAATAGCTTGATAGATAATATCGCATCGTTTTGTTAGTAACTGACGCGGCATTGGCTATCTATGGGAGCCGTCAGCCGACCAGCGTAGTGAACAACGATTTAGTTATAAAAATGTTCCCGCTGAGGGTCTATTTACAATGGGCGGGTAATGACATTTGCATCGGCGCAGCACCTGCGTGTAGGCAAGACAGAGCCGGCTGTCGCGCGACATGTGCGACTAATTTGTTGGCAACAACGCACTCATTACGCTGTACCCCGCGACGCCTGAGGTGTCGCCTACGCCGTAATTTCACTCGTAATTCTATAAAATTGCCACACGCATGAGGAAGCCATCCCGAGATACCTTGAAGGTAATGTCAACGTTTATGTTTTCTTCGCTTGGACTGACACGTATCATGATTTATTTTCATCCTGTATAATATAGGTCCGTATATATTTTTTTTTTTTTTATTACTGAATGTACAGTTACGATTTCTTGTAACGATGCAACTATCAATATTTCCACAAAGAAAGTAAGAAAGACGTATACAGATAAATTATTATCTTTCCCATTTATTGCAAAGAAAACATGGCATCGAGCGAATAAGTTACATACTTACATATTTATTGTGCGTTGCGAGCACGCACTTATTTTCAACCATAACCGTATATCAAAAACATGTATAGCTAATTGACAACTTCTATTATGTATGTATAGCAAAACGATACTGTATAGCAAAAAGTTTTCATCATCTGCATTGAAAGGAGGGTAAAAGTTCAACCTGTCCATTCTTGTCCATCTCGTTGTTGGTGAGCTTGACCTTCTCGAAGGAGACGACCTGCTTGCGCAGCTGGTCGCCGGAGAAGGGCGAGTCGGGGTGCGGGTAGAGGCGCGCGGGCGCGGGCGGGTCCGCCTTGCCGGCCACCAGCCACGAGGAGCGGTGGTAGGCGTAGCGGTAGCGCTTGCCGTCCACCGGCACCACGTCCAGCAGCACGGCGTAGCGCGCCTCCGCGCGGCATCCGCCGAACGACACGCGCACAGTCGGGAACATGCGTCTACAAATAAAACAAAAAATAATATAGCCGGTTATGGTACGGAAGTTTAGTATGAAATTTGATCTGCTAGTAACATGTATGATACGATCCGAGTTATACATAAATCAGATGAACCGTTAGATTTAATACCAATTTATAACAGCTTAGGTAAGTAATAGAATCATCATCAGCAGCCATATTCCCAGTGCAGGGATACGGACCTTAGAAGGCCTCCTATGAGGGTACAGGCCCTAATGCCACCACGCTGGTTGGATTGGCAGATGTTGTGGATCTTTTTGAGCCTTCGACGTGTCAGGCTCCTAACGAAGTTTTTCTTCATCGTTTCGAGCAGCGATTATGCTATCAATATGCACAGATAAATTGAAAAATTCCTGCAAGCTCGCCTCGTCTCGAGCCATCAATTTATCGACTTGAAGTCCGAGGTATTCACTACTGAGCCACTACTGCTTAGTAATAGAATATAACCAATTAATAACTCAGGCCCCGGAATCACAGACACAATAGAAAATCTATTGTGTCGTGGACCGATCGGGCCGTTCGGGGCTCAATGGGTTATTATCACAAAAAATCATTAAGAGTTCTTAAAGCATTAAGGGAAATGCTGATTAAAAAGACAAAACATATGGTGTTTACAAAAACCATTAATGCATCTAAGCAAAAAAACGCCAGGGATCCACGGACGGTGACTTGTATAATTACAGGGTGAAACGCGAACTAGGAAATCAAACAAATATGATGTATTCGATTTTAATGCACCCCTAAATGGACCGAAGCGCTTCCTGCCGCCCGATGGCGATAACATCACGCCGCTGCTTATTTATAACGCAACCATTCTTTTTTTTTTCAATTTTAAACGGTGCTCTTATAATTTCGAAGGTTAAACAAGCAATCGTAGATAAGATAACGTACCCCCTAATTTGTTCGTCCACTAATATAATCGGATACTTGTCCAGGATAAACTTCCAACCATCTCGTCTATTTATACCGTTACATGAATACGAGCCTACGATAAAACTCCTGCAGTGTATCATAAAACGCAGGAGTGAAAGAAAGAAATATTAGCGTCCATAAAACACGGACGCAGTGTCAACCTTCCAATAAGTGTAATAATAAATGCGAGAAACCTATAAAATTCTCAGAGGCAGAACCTTAACGCGACGATAAGGCACGGTGTATTGTTGGCATCGTCGAGGTGAGCGGTCATAAATAAATCGTATTAAGGTGCGTTTTGAATAGTTGATCCGTATCGTTGGCGCGGGATCGCTCGTCGTCGACAATAAGTCGCTGTCAGGCGCGTTTATGAGAGAGCGTGTGTCGCGCGCCACCCAGCTCGGCCGCCTAATGAGCTACATCCATCACGGCCTGCAATCGATCGCGATTTGAATGCCACAAACAGCACTTTGATGAAATGAACTGCAAACGAAACGATTTATAATCCAAACAAGATAGACATTTTTCTGCCGTCATGCAAAACAACGACAGATAATTTGCGACTTATTCTAAATTACCAAGTTCACAACCCATTATTTTTCCAAATAAGTTATTAATTCTAGAACCAGTCAATTTTCAACAAAATTACACAGCAACATTAACGCAGTAAACATTTAGCGATATATCGAATTGTAATTTGTAACATATTCAAACTATGATTTAATATTTACTAGATACGAGAGAGATAATCGAGATTTATACCAAAGGATTTTGTTCTTCGTTTACCTGAGACATAATGAGTGAAGGTCATTCGAAACCAATCAACAAATTACATAAAACTGCTCAGTCAAATAACATTTGAATTTATAGATATGGAATCCTAAGCCGAGCTTAACAATTTTATTGTACTTTAGATCGTCAAAATGACATTTCACGCATATAGGTCGCCATGTTTTTATGTTGTTGTGATGCGATTCTACACTTCGATGTTAATATGAAAGTAGATAAAAACTACAATACTAAAAAATTATCAGTAAATTGATGATGGTTTTGCCAATGTTTCTTTAATTATAAGGCTATCTCCCTTCTCTTTTTCTGCTTTATTATACAAAAAAACTTTCTTCATTTGCTTGATAATTAAAACTTGCAAGCTATTCCTTCAAAAAACATACCTAATTAAAAAAAATGTAACATTTGCTCATGAGTCCAGTTTTGCAAATGCATTACGAGTTGACTGTTGAAAGTTAATGAATGAGCATTCGAAATGATGTTTAATAATATCCATTTCATTAAGCAATTAGCCTTTGCATGCAAACAGTTAAAAATTATACATTTTACGGATATTAAAGTCAATAAACCTGTTGTCAGTCGACTACGAGGCTACTTTGTCTCATTTGCATAATTCATTAATAAAAAACGCTACATGATTTCCACTGTTAAGCGTTATAAATACATATTATAGAATAGTCTCACAGCCGCGTCTACGTGAATATATTCTGCAGTTGGCAAATGGATGATCAAGATAATTGACCTCAACAATAAAGAGAACTCAATAAAAATTGCTCGTGTGTAACAGTCGAGAATAAGTAATTACAGTATTTAAAAAGGTGCTTACACGAAGAGCTTGATTAATAATTACAGTAACGGAGAACAGGCAGAAAAATAGAATCTATAAGAGCACAAATTCACTGCTCCTTGGCGAATGTAAATTATTTACATTTCTTTATACTGTTTGATGACGATGTGGTGAAAAAGCCGCAGCCTTGTGACAAATAAGTATGTACGAGAAGGATGTAATTTAAAGTAATTGGGAACAATTATGGGAAACCGCTTCCGGTGAGAGGCGCGAAACAGTGCCCATTCAATATTATTTGACATGCAATCAAGATGACAATCATGATAACTCGAGCGTGACATTACGACCTAGAAGCTCCATCAAAAAAAACAAAAGCAAATATATACCTATAATATGTAGGTCTTTGCCGTCTTTTGCATAAAAATGATTAAAAAAACTCGGATAAATTTGACCTTATAAGTTAACGGTATTTACAGATGTGCAAATAAATGTAAGTCAGATACCTATACCATTGAAATGTTTGACTTTAAGATACTCATCTGATGAATTTAGACATTAAACTTATGTAGCCGTCAGTTTACTTACGAATGCATATTTTATATGAAAAAATAAACGCCTAACTGTAATAAAATGGAAATACATTTTTAACACAGTTTTATACTTTTTAAATTCTTTTGAGTTATACCGCGAGACTGTCGCTATTTTTAATAGTAACTCAATTTTATGAGACCACCTTAATTAACACAGTATACATGTAGGTAGTAACATTATAAATTCCGGAATTGCATAATATCTATCAGAATTAATTCTTATCAACAAAACAACATTACCGCTTAGTTAAATTGAAATGTTAACAGGAAGTATTATATTTGCGCTCACCGATGACAATAATAAAAGAGAGTCGTTAAAAAGCCACTCGTACAGCCTAGGCTTCGTACAAAACAATTTATATTTGACATAGAAATATCACTGAACGTTGATAAAGTATCTTGAATGTATTCATCAGTTATTTTACGCCAGTCGATTACATAATGTAGTTACATGGCTTATTATATTAGAAGCATGACTGGTTTCCATGAAATGTCATCCAGTTTGCGGACAGAACTCGCACGCAACTCGATACCCCGCTCACCGTTTACGATATCCCATTTGCACTCAATAATGAAAACGATTGTGACCTTTCGATAATAATTATACGCTCATCTAAAACGAGAGCACTAACAATTATACATGTAATATCTCGGAGGAGTTTATCGGTAAGTGCTGTTAGTAATGAGCGAGTGCGAATTTAATAAGGAATTAGTGTCAATGGCGGCACGTGCGGCGTGTCAACTGTGTCACTACTCACTCTTGCATCGCGTTACATCGCTCTTCGCCACGCGCCCGCACATGATACCGGGCTAATCTCTCCATTCAAAATAAAATATCGAATTACCGGCAACCGATATAAATAATGATTAATGATCTAAGATAAAGTTGTACTACGGTTAGCGGTTTGTGTAGGTTGAAAATATTATAACTGCTTAATTTCTGTCCCACAGAATAATTCACGAGTGGAGCGACGGAAAGGTTTTATAAATTCAAAGTAGGTATTTACTTCACGGCCGTCACGCGAACTGTCAGCCCGTCATTGTAATAGCGGCTCAAAAATACACAAATTGACGCTTGATACGTTTCGTCGTCTCGCGGGTAATCGTGCGAAATGGAGCTCATTTTATTACTTATAAAAAGGAAGGGTCTTCGACTCGTCTCGAGCTCTTTGTGTGGATGACTAACGTTTTCGCAAAATGAGCAACAATTATTTATTTCTTTTTTTTTTTTTATGCTATAGGATAGCAAACGAGCAGACGCGTCGCCTGGTGTTAAGCGATACACGCCGCCCATAAGCATCCACTCCACTGGAAAGTGGATGTGTTGCTATCCTCAAAGGGATTTGGAAGGAGTTAGGTAGAAGGGGCGAGGATGGGAGGGAATGAGGATAGGGAAGGAGAGGGTGGGATGGGAAAGGATGTGGGCCTCCGGACCCCTCACTCACCGTACGGAACGATACTTTGACATGATTTTTTGACTTTGATATGATTTCAACGATATTTTGACTTTCGAGTCCATCACTTCGTCCGAGTCAGCGATCAATTTGTTGCTCGAAGACAACCTCTTCATCAGGAACTTTATTTACGGAACATGAAAAATAATGGAGACATAAATATTGTGAATAGTGACGTTTTGTAAACGAGCACAGCGCAATGTGTGTAAAGTAGCCACGCAGCAGGGAGCCGCAGTACAGGCCAACGCCTGCCTAATTAAAAATTCCTCTTTGTTTTTCCTTCAAGATTGTAGTTATTCGAGAAATATTTGATTATTTAACGCTGCTAATATACGAGCTGGTAATGGTACATTAAAATACTAACCGGATACCATCAACACGTTTTATTTATGTTATATTGTGAATACTTTTTCATTTCCTCCTTATATGCATATGAGTTTAGCAAAAAAATAAAAAAATGGGATACGAACACAACCATTAGTACATCATTTACGCGGAGATTAGGTACTATGGTAATCGATCATACGTTTTATGAAAAATTAAAGAAATAGGTACTTACTTAGGTATACAAAATTTCATGAATTAAATTGGAGTAATAAACTCCAATTTAATAATTTCGTACAGATGTAAAAATAAAAAGCGATAAATCATCTACAATTAACGGTTACAATTTCTTTAATTTTCATAATTAAAAACTTTATAGAACGCAACTTCAAACGAAACCCATTCTGACATTAGTAGTCATAAACGGTTTCCGATAAAAACATAACACTAATTAATGTTAAACAGCTATCATAAAGCAGTTAAATTTTAACAAGGTGCTCCTTAATACTTTATCGGCGAAATCTTACGATGGGCTCCACTATAAGACATTTCCGGTAAGCCCTTTGCCCGACTATTGTTAATACGCAACATTCGTCATAAATTACAAAGTTATGTTGAAATGTGACTGCTTAAGTGCTGATCTTGATAATATAATTACTAACATAATTTCCTTTTATTACTGCATATAATATCGGCAACGCATTTGGACTATAGAATGAATTAACGTCATCTGTTGACTCATAAAAAGGATAAACGTAAGTTTGTTTTTATAAATCGACACAATTCCTTAAATAGTGGTAATCAACTATTTACCTACCCACATATTTCATGATACAATGTGAATAAAAATGCCTAATAATCTCTGCATAATATAAATAATCGATACAAGAAATAGCAATGGACATTAAATAATAGATATTTTATGGAACGGTTCAGGCGGCTATAAAAATGTCATGAATTAAAATTTAGTGTACCTAATATTATGACAGATACGAAATTGGCATAAGAAAAAAAACCGTTCATGTTATTAAGTTTATTATGAACTTAGAATTTGGAGTAAATTGTGAGTCGTCGCCGAGATTACGCTGTAATTATCTGTTTTACACGCTCCTAATGGCTTCATTCCGCTAATGACCGTCTCATCCCGTCCTTTTTGTTCATACCAACTCAGATAAATTTAAACTTTATTAAAATTATATTCGCAAGTAAGTGTTAATTAAAATGACATTTTATAACTTTGAGAGCTTGCATTGAAATAGTCCAAAGAGTAAGGAAGAAGCGGTAAATAATACAATAATTTTACAAAAACGATTGAACAAGCTGATAAACATTTCAAACAAGAACCAACTGCATCAAACTAACCATACAAAACAAACTTAAATAAAACAAAAATGACATTGAAATTGGATCATCCGATGAAGCGCTACAACGCTTCCGAAAGTCCTTTCCTTTCGGTTTAAGGTGTACAAGTTATTGCAGATTATAAACCGTGGAAGGAACGTAATTTAGCTGTGAAACCAGAATGTGAACATTTTATCTGGTCCGCTGTCGGCGCTTCAATTATCGCATCAGCGTAATGTAATGCGCTATAACAATATCACGCACAATTATAACTGCATTAGCGTCAACGTTTATTGCTAAATTGCATTTAAAGGTAAACATTATTTGGCTCCAGGAAGTCTTTGTTTGGGACAGAAGGTTATTTACAGGAATTGTAATATGTGTAAGTTATTTTGGGTTCACCTGATATAATAATATGCAGCTGCCAATACGCTGGGATAGGAAACTATCATAGAGATACTTTCAATCACGGCTGTAGGATGTATCTGTAGTAAAGTTTTATTTAATATTATAATTTACTTGAATTAAGATAAGGGGATTAAACAGGTATTTAACATGGAATATCTATAGGTCATGGCAGTATTCTTATACGTTTAAAACATCTTTAAATTACATTTTACCTTCATAATATATTCAACAAAGTAACATATAATTAAATTGTTCACGCTAAGATTAATAATGCAAAAATACATTACATGAAATACTTAGTTACATTGTGTGGGAACGTGAGTATGTACATAATATATTTAAATATACATCAATAAGGCATTTAAATATTGATATATAAAAACTCAATACAAATTATAGAGTACAATATCTCGATTAGCCTCAGCGATTCAACCGTAAAACCGTCATATTACCCGCCAGAGCGTAACGCAGGTGTCTTCAATCTTCGTACAAACATCGCTGATGGATATTTATACGAATACTGGTTATAAGACGTGATGTTATTCAGTATTCTCAATAGGAATTTATGTCGTAACAGATAATTTAGATCGCTAGGTTCGTCATATAAGGACACACAAGAGCCACTGAAACACATTTAAGGAACAAAAGAATCTAAAGATGTTTTCGAATGATATTGTAAATTCAAATAAACAATGTAACATGTTAAAATTTGTAAACAGTAATTTTAATGTAATTATAGATAAGCAAGTCATAACCAAACTAACAACAAGCAATATATTCATACATAAAACCTTATCAAAAACAAGCACTGAGAGTGAAAAAAAGTCGTTCCATCTCAAATTAACATATCAACCCATTAATGAACATGTTTACACGATTACCTAATAGCTCAAGATACGAATGGGCAGAAAGAGGAATTCGTCATATTCAAGTTGTGGTTACGTCAAAAGAACTACAAAGCGACATGAACGGTTGTCAACCAATGATGGATCGAGCGGAGTCTGGACCCGGTCGTTATGTTACCATTACTGATGATCGATCACCGCCGGCGGCGCCGGACACCCGACAAATTTAATTTAGACCGCTAATGCTATCGTAGATAAAGCGATTATGCATGTGCGAAATGCTTTGATTAACTTATTCGGAGACTGCGACCTACGATCCGACAAATTGTAAACATGAGAACGACAATCTGCCAGAAGGCAGAATGTTTATTATTGTGGAAGCAAAATCGTAAGTACCTATCGTATCGTAATCGTAATCGTATAAAAATACACATAGGAAGTTTTTATGTAAGTGTGCTTTTTATTTCTATCGTGGCGGATATAGCAAGTTGAACAGTTTTTATCATCATAAAGTAGTAACAAAGGTTGAATATATTTTAAGAAAAATAGTTGGAGTCTTGTTAATTAGAACATATAATATCCTCTGGTTAGATGTTATCAATATTGCCGTATCGAATGTTCCGCACGTCACGTCATCTTTCAACAGAACATGCATCCTGATCGTCGCCATTAAAACACGCAACGCCTCACATTCCATCGTATAAAATTTCACAGAATTATTCCCATCCCAGAACGGCATTGAACTCGTAATACCCCGTACGTAATAATAAAACTGTAATTTTAGATTTTCTTACATTATTATTAGTTTGTAATACATGCAATAAAGAGTAGCCCCTACATTCTGGCATTTTGTACTCGCATTCCTACATAAACAGAACAATGTTTCGTTAATTCCTCGAGCGCGTTGACTGAGCTACATGGTACCATATAAAATTTATAACGTAATTCCGTTTTAATGAGCACAAATAACATTTACAGGTCGCTCGCGAAGTGATGTAAACTGCTTTAATTGCACCGTTGGAATTGAGCACCGAATGGCTACCGGCATCGAATCAACACCTCCTATCCAAATGGCTATATAAGCCGGCAGCAATAATTTCACTTTTATATCTAAAGTTTTCGCTTCGCGAAACAATAACGAGTGCAGGGTTTGCAAAATATGGTAAATGCTATTCACGTTTCCAGCAGACGGCGGTAGACAGGTCGGGAGTATGTATGACGAGGGTGGCGGGTGGTAAATGCAGTCGGTCGGGGTGATAACACGCGCGGGGAGGGGCGGAGGGTGCTGGGGGCAGACGTCGTCGAGGAGCGTCGGAAGCTGCGATCGATGAAGCGCGGACACGCCTCGCGCACGTCGCCGACCGCAGCCCACGCCGCAGCCTATACTTGAATTCGATTTACACGCTAAGCCTTATTCTACAGCGTAAGCTTCGTATAAAACTTCGACGAATAATCCCTCTAGAAATAAAACGAGAACTTACCGTTAATATATTTAATAATTGGATAACACGCATAGCACCGTTGTCAATCTATTAAGTCACGTCAGAAGACCGGGACACATCAAGAGCATCAACTGCCACGAGCTGTCAAGAATCCGAGAAACCGACGGGCGTTTAAAACGGGTGTATTGTAGTGCCTTGTCACTAAGAGGTCGGTGCCTCCACTGCTACATTGATCTCTGCCGAAATCACGAACGTCCAAAAATATGGACTCAGTATCATTTAAGACTTGTACAGAACCTACATTCTATCCAATAGAAAATCTAAACAACCAACAAGACTAGAGAATTCCGTTAAAAAATACATATTTTACCACGTTATATCTCAGTGGATTATGTACTTAATAATGTTATGAGCTTATCTGAAACTTTGACAAAACGGTTAGCTAAGAACTCGATCGACAGGGACAAAACGAACAACATATCACTCAAACGGGACAGTCAGAGAGATGAGGGTCATCTCCATGCATTAAGAAGCCTTAAAGGATACAATATAAAGCCCACAATACACGATTTCAAACTTCGACTTTGTAAGTGACAAGCGCTTGGAATTCCAAATAATTTTAAAGGATACTGATCTATCGCCGATAACGCGCTAGAAGCGTTTGGTGACAAGTCAGACGCTTACTTGTAATCCGAGACATACTATATCTCAATTTATTGGTTATAAACTTTATCACTTCGATGTAATCATAAAAAACAACGTACGATCGTTATTGTTAATTACGCAGTTTATTTGCGTTAACGGTGTTGGTAACTAACAATAATTATCTATGTACATCTAAGTTCTTTTATCTTGGACAGCTACTTCATAATTTATAATCACAAAGTAATAACCACGAAACTTAAACATGTTTAATGGGGCGCCTGTCAAAATTACCGCAGTGTAACGCTAATAATGAAAGCATGAAATACTTTGGGGTCGGTAGAGGCTCTTGTAACTATATTTATCCAGCCCTATGTAAAGTTCCACTCTGGTTGATAATAAGGGCTCCTTAAGCGGGGAACGGATTCGGTGGAGAGATTTATCTTGAATATCTGGAGGCCGTTTGTCAACTTAAGACTTTGGAAACACATTTTCTCTTATACTGACATTTGAATCCCGTCCGCTTTTTCTTTTTTTATGGTAATTTGTAATGTTTACATTGTGTATTATGTATAATGTTAACATAAACAAAAGATTATTAAGACACATTATAATATTACGAGTAGGTATTCATTTTCATAATATGACTTCATAAAACAACTTAGGTATATAAGTTTCCAATAAGAAATATATCTTGATTGAATTCATTGCATACATTGACATACCTACCTAGTATTGGAAATTAGAAAAATCAAATAAATTAGTCAAAATTATGAAATTATCGTCAAAACATAATTCATAAGTTTGACTAATTTGATTGTACTTACAACAAAATTACCTACAGAATGCATGTGAAAATGTAGTAACACGCATGTATCAGTTATAAAATCTTATCGGCACGCTATGTACCTAATTAGGACTGTTGTAATATTTATTTATAGCATATAATAATTCTCAGTGTCACCGAGTTTATTACACGAAAATATAATCACAGAAGCAGTTAGTATTTTTAACGCAACCCGACGACATATAACGTCAAGATTAACGGTGTACTCGACTTAACAAAACTTTTATGACTGAGTAACATAAATTAAGCTGCAAAAAATATAACGAGCATTTATAAATTAAAATGTTTTTATGCGTAACAGTAGCGCCCTCGATTCTGTAACCGCTAACGAGTAATGCCAATACTAAATAAAATTTTAGAGTCGTGTTTTTATGTTGAGGTGTTTATTTTATACAGCTACTCATAGAATTACAATCAGCGATAGTGTCATGATATTTGTTGGACCGTTTGACGAGACAAGCTGCACCTGTAGAAGCACGGAGCGGTCGAATTCGGCCGAATGTTAATGAGGCGAGTCAACGTAACCCAACGCTCACCTGTCCTATATGAAATAATTTTTATTTACGCAGCCCTCCGGGGATTATGAATATCCAATGCGATATCAGTTCCATCGGTCCGCATATTATGTTACAGGTAACCTATGAAGGACCATAATTTACGCTCCGGACAAAGTTTCATCCTAGATGAAGATTATTTTTACTACCGACACCTTCAAGCGCCTATTGAGTGTTTACATTTATTTGAAATATGTTGTACTTTGTAGTTGTATACCTTCCTATTACTTGTATTGTATTTATAAATATCTCTCAACTTATTGAATGTTATGAAAGTCAGTAACGTAATAATCGTACCTAGTTACGTACACGCGAGTATGTCCATTAAAATATTTCGAGTTTATTGTAAGCAATATAACGTTAAGCAATGTACATTCCCATGACTTATCATGTCCGTATACGCTTTGTGAAGGCGAGGGTCATCAATCATGAGTCCGCTCCCGGAGTGACGCCCCGTGACGAATGCCAACCCAAACACCATTGTGGCCAATGCCACCCACACTTGCTATGCGCGTGCGAAACAGGTGACAGTATAGTCTCTCAATTATGATTTATTTGCCACAAGGTGCAAAGGTCCGAAACCCCTGCTCTGCCAATATACGAAGCTCGTTCCATGTTCGCGAATTGCAAGTCATTAAAACTATAATTAACTCGTAATTATAGTATATTTGACACCTCGTAATAATTATGATCGTGTTTTATAGTGAATTATAATTGTAACGAAAATTTAAAAAATGTAAGTTAAAATTCTATTAAATTTATATTAACACTAACACTAGTTTCTAACCTAATGATTTCAAAGGATAATTTTTCATGCACTATCTTATAGAAATTTCATCGACAAATATTGACAGTTCTTTTCAACGACCACAATAATAGTTTTGTGACATAATTAATGGTGTGCTGCCAAGGCTTTCCTAGAAGACCTCCTACAGAGTTGTAATGCCCTGTGAAAATTAAAAGATTGTAAAAACATTTATTTGCGCCACACACATACTTCAAAGTTTTTAAAAAATTTTAAGGCTCTTGGCTCTCTACTAGAGAGTAGAAGGTATAAATAATTTTCAGATACCTAGGTACTAGATGTTCAGTTCTCACTGCCAGGTTTAATGTGCGTATTAATCGGCTTTAATATTCGACTTCATATTTATCAGTATACCAAATATAAGTTCTTATCTTCTTATTAGGGGTGCATCCGATACCGATACCGATACCGATATATCGGCGATACTTCGGGTTAGCCGATATATCGGTATCGACGATATTTTTATGACCGATTCAACGATACTTTTTAATTTGAAAAATGTAGTGTAAACGAGCGTGTTGTCTCGTCTATTCCGTTGCAAACGAGGCATGAACTATGCTCGGGGAAACCCCGCTCTTGTGAGTGTGTTGTTGAGTTGTCCCAATATATCGAGAGATGCAGATCCATTCGTTTTCTGGCGCAATGACGTTTTATACCCAAACTTGAAAAAAATTGCGCAAAAGTAGGTACTTTAGTTTCCAAATGAGTTCTGTTGCATCTGAGAGACTATTTTCCAGCGCAGGTCTTATTCAAACATACTTGCGAAATCGCCTTTCTCCGCAAAACTTAAGATTACTTTGTTTTTCAAACAAAAATCTTATCAATGTTAATTTTAATTACTAAAATTTTTAATTGCCTAATTATTAACCTGTCTCTACTTTTTATATTAATAAAAGAAAAATCTGACTTGTGATTTATTTATTATACCTTCATTTTTGAATTCACTGTAAGCGTATCGGTATCGGTATCGGTATCGCCGATATTTTTATAAGAGTATCGGTATCGGTATCGTATCGGCGAAAAGGCGTATCGATGCATCCCTACTTCTTATCAACAATAGAAATTAAATGCATTAATGCCCATAGAAATAGGCCCTCGGCACAATCAATTAAACAGTAATGTTTCAATTCGGTACAGGCTACAGTCGCCTCAGGGAATGAAGGTAAACGTATGTGCAATTAATTGCCTTATCGTACCAGTTTATTGATTCAGTAAGGCGATCCGTTTTAATTACCGCCATCGCTCATTTGCTGTTGATTGGCTTTAAGCAAATCCCACTTAACTAGCATCACAAAGGAACCAACCAAAACGAAAGAGTCGCGGAATTGAAAATTACGATTTTAATTAAACCCATTGCGGTCAATCTTAAATCAATATTGACACTATTGCGTAGCAAACACGTGAAATATTCAAATGTACGGCTCGGTAGCCGGAAATAAATTAATCAAGATTAATTTACATTCAACGACTTGATATAATTTATAGTTTACGAAGTTCGTCTATCATAAGTATTATATATATACAGTTAAAAATTCACATATTGCATTGGAAGTTATGACTTGTGTGTATAATTTAATGCTGTATAGCAAGACGTGAAAGTTAATTGTGAAGCATATGTCGCCGGAGAGCTATTATAGCTAATTGACAGAGGACAGACACACGGCCTATGTTTACTACTGCATTTGTCACCCTTTGCCTAATTATATATTATGCTTCAATACACACAACCCTTTCTCTTAATAAGATAAATATAAATATGTAATATTAACTGACTTAAAGTCTATAACTCTCATAAAAGATTCGAACGTTTTAAAACTGTAAAATGTTACGAACAGTTCAGTATTCAACAGAAATAAGCTTAAATCTATGGACACAAAATGATCCCTAAATCATCCTTAAACACTTTATCAAACAAAGTTATCAATGATCACAATTTTGGTAGTTGCCCGGAGCGGCCGATGTTCTATACTCATAATAGAGATATAATAACGGCGGCATTGTGCTCTCTCGAGGGTGGCGAATCACTCGACCGATTAACTCTTAAACGACAAATAGACGAACTCCCTTCCCGCAACCCTCTTGCTTCAGGGAAAACTAAGCCACGGTTGCTAATTATCCGAGGGAGTACAATCGCGAATTCTATCCCGCTCGCACTCTACGTCCCGATGCACATCTCTGCAAAAACTCTGTGAAAACCAAAATTTTCCCTTCCGATGGGTGGTCATATTTCTTCCCTCTCGCTCCCATTAAACAGGCCGTAAACGCTTTCCTTTTTTCACGCCCTCGCTCTAATAGAAAGGCAAATTACGAGCTTACGGGCGCGGACGGGTGGCGATGTACGAAACCGCCGCGGTGCCTCGTGTGTCCCGCTCTCGCCCGCCGCCCGCCATACTTCCCGGCTCAGGAAAACAGGGGTCGACTACGTGAACTTTCACGTCATATGTGCCTACCTATCATTTATGAATCGCCACAAAATATACGTTTTCAGGTAAACAATGAAGGCCGTTTCTTAAACAAAGGAGACGAAAAAGAATATCTGGCTTATACCTAAGATTTTGAGCAACGTACGTATGATTCTGAAAAGAGTCAGTTATCCGAAGAGCAACGACAAAGATTCAATAAAATAAATGACTTTTATGAATAAAGTCGATTATCCTATCGAAACATTAGTTCGTTTATCGTTACGAAAGTCCTCAATTTTGTTAATAGATAAACTGTAGAGTGTAAACATAGGACATGGATACAGTTGATGAGCGTCTCGCGTGTCAGAGCATGTCGTCGAACCGCTAGGGCTTACCACAGCTTTCGTTGTTTGTTATACCATCATACAAACTAACATTTTTTTATTGTTTATCGGCTTTAGTGATCCCTATAGTTATATTAAAACGATTAAAGACAATGTAAAAACCATTATTATTGACTATTATTCACATACACATAGAACCAATTATACCTCTAAGATCCAAAGCGAGTATTTTTTGAAAATGAATACTCACAGGTCACGATGCTGTTTTAGTAAATAATATAATTTTGTGGAAAAGCATTTTAGAAAGGTACCCATCCACCTGTTAACTTCAAAAACGATCAAATAGAAATTATTCATAAAGTTGTCACACACCCTTACAAACAACTATGCTGAAAGGAGTTTCAAAGCCATGATTCAGTAATGATGTATACGCAGATCGGTGCTCGTTACGATTGCCCGTCATTTTCGAGTTATCGACTTGACGCCGCGGAAATGGAAAATAATGACTTCATTGCTGGGTGGTGCCCGTAACGAATATAATTTGGTGGCATTAAGCGTCATTTGTAGAAAACTCGGATAGTGCGTGACATCTGCTCTACTCGTATACACGCTACAATATTACGACACGGGCTTTTTTGCTAGTGATGCAACTAGATACTATAAAATTACATTTTTTTATTATATTACACCTTACGTACTACCAATAAGTGCACTTTTTACGCCTGGGAATTCAGCTATAATACGAGTAATAACAAACATTAACAATGCAGTTGTGGTTTTCTTAAAAAATGTTCAAGTAGGAAACTAATAATTAGATGAGTAACTACTTTAATATGCATTTGATACAAGATAAGCGGCATGCGAATATAATGATGGGTATTGGATAAAATAAAAGGACATAAAAAAGATTATTAAAATAATTGAAAGCTCCGAGTAAAAGTCGATTTACTTCGAGATTACGTTTAGAAGGCAACTGCACAGGTACCTATACATCTGCTGATCGTTCAATAACTTTACAACGTATGAGCAACCCTTACTTCCGCGGCGTTTTTGTTACTCGCCCACCCGCAATCGACATAAACATAATTTATCCGAAGGGTAGCTGTGAAAATTTAACGCGACCCGAAAAAATTACACCACATGACAAAGTCTAAGCTCTCCATCCTTCACTAATCTCACTCGTATGAAAGAGAACACGCTTGATGTTTTTTAAGAACTCGTTGCCTTAAGCAAGTTACAATTTATAGGGTTCACGGTGCAACTGCTTCCGTGATACTGATTGATCTGACGGGAAAGGTAGTTATTTTAATTAGTTGTAAGATAAACGACCTAGAAGATTACACAATTATATTAGTTATTACTAAAAGTATCTTAGTATTAATTCATGTTTTATAATTAAAACGATAGACATAGGTAATAGGTACGTATATCTACAGAACCGTCTTCATCACTGCCCTAATTGTTTACAAATCGACTTATAACATGGTTTGTTTTATTCCTAAGTGTGATTAATTCAATACGCAGAGTTATTATTTAAATTTTTGAACGAATATAGACTTAATGGGAGCGCGAAAAAAATACTAAGTACAACGATATACAATCGCATACAATGATATCGTTGTTCGCGGTATAAATTCAGACAAAAACAATGTAATTTTCCGTAAATCGACAAACAACTTTATTGGCACAAACACTTTAAGTACTGCTAATAGCTATTTATTCCTTCCCTATTATGGAAGCATAAGATGTAAAGTCAAGGCTGATGATAGTTATAAAAAATATTTTTTAGAATTATTTAATACTCCTAATCGTTAACGCGTTTCATAGATTTCCATATTAATGCCGGGTATAGATTAAGATGAAGATAAATACATTAGAACCTACTGAATTCAATCAGATACATGTAGCGCATCATGAACTGCTAACAATTTTATACCTACATTTCCGATAGATTGACGTGTCACGACGTTGGTTCGGTCGCTGGCGAGCTAACAAGAGGCAAGTTTGGTAAAGGACACGAGGTCGGTAGGGCAGCGGTAACGAGCGGGTCTCGGGTCGCGGTCGCGGCACAATGGCTCGTTTGGGCACAATACCGCCCCCTCGCGGCCCACTTCATTACGCATGTATTGTGCCACACGCGGACAAACTGACTTCTGCCATCTAACATCGTCGGTGGCCTGCTAAACATTCCATATTTGTTAATTTGCGTACTTGTTTCGTTTTATCCAAATACTATTTTGTCTTGTTCGCGTTTAGAATTCAAGAATACGCGAATAAATTACCTACCCGTATAACAAAAAAAATTATAAATATTTATTGGATACAACGGCTTTAATTGCTATTATAATCTGATAACGTTCCCGCAACAAGGTCTTCAATCATAACATTTTACATAGCGGAATTAATAACTCATACAATTTAACAAAACAGCAACCGGAATTACGTAAGACTATTGAAAGATCAAACACAATCAATCACGCTAATCACCTTCAAATATCCAATCTCGAACGGAAAATCGAATCATTATTAATCTAAACATCAAATGTTCAGCTAATAATGACGGAGATAATATCTCATTGAGTAGCGGTAATGATTGTGAAGATCACAATGAGCGTAGGAGTAAAACCAACGCGGTGCCCGCGCACGCCTCACAATTGCACGCCGCACAAAGCCCGGCACAATGCACGGCTAATTGTGCGTCGACAGCGAGATACTGTACATTGTTGCTAACATAAGACGTACGCATCAATATCCATATTGAATTAACGGTAAGTCGTATCTCACGTCATTGGCATCAAGTTGGCATCGCTCGAACGCCTTTCTAAGCCGTTCGACATATGCCATGGCCTGCTGGAATGTATCACTGACATAAAATCAACTTCTCGATTAAATTTTGATTTCTTACACAGTTAAATGCTTCCATCTTATCTCTTCAACGAGCCGTGAGATGGATGATGATTATGCTCTATGAGATTCCCGAAATTGTTCGATGTCCATGATTACGTAATCAATCTTCGTTCGCCCTCAGCGTTCGTCTTTCAACAGGCGCAAACTCATCACTCTCGACGTTATTCAAAGGCTTTTTACACCTTTTTTAGTAATTATTTCATGCTGGAGATTATATTGACGCCGAAGCTTGTTATATTACTATCCTAAGCGAACGCGGCATAAAATTAAAACTTGCAATAAATAATAATTAGGTATACGAGTTTCTTCACAATTACTATGATCCCAAATTAAGCGTATTCTTGGAAATGATTAGCAAAGACTGGGTGGCACGCTGACTGGTTGCTTATGCTCCATTAAATTTCAAACAAAAAAATGAACTCGTGACCGTGAGGTACGTATATCCTTTCAAACAAAAAGAACGCAGCGTCTTCATCAGATCTCAAATTTAATCGTACAATGTTGCATCTAATATAACACATTACATCCCATTTAATATGGGATTGAAAAGGTTTTATTTTATGTTTTCAACAATAGGGGAAAATAAACAGACGGTAGCTGACAGTTCGCTGCGTGGAGAATCGCGAAGTGTGCGTGGGCGCAACCCGCATTGTGCTCCGCGAACACACTTCGTTTCTACTGAATTAAATCCGTAACCAGTAGCAACATCTCACAACATTAATCATGTCTTAATATGGTCATTGAATCACAGATCGAAATTGAATTTGCCTAACGTTAATTCCCACGTAAATTAGACAACAATGGATGCAAAATGAAGATAGTGAATTTCAGAAATAGTAATTTGCAATGTTATTCGGGTGCGTCGAAATTGATTCATAAATCCGCCCATGACTATTAATGTTGCGTAAAAGATACAAATTGAATCAAAATTGATAAATATTATTATTTATTCATACAGTAAAATTCTAAAGTTGAGAAAGGACATTTATTTCTATAATACAATGGGATTTTGTCGAACTCATTTCCTTGAAATAGTACCTATAAAGTATAAACCAATCCTTTTAATTGTGGTGTATACGAAATTAGCGAAGCGTTGATTTTATGAGGGTTCAATGAATTATGGATAATTCGTTGTTACTTACCAATTTTACTTCTCACATTATTATTGGTCAATTACCTTCAAACGCGCCGACTCGACTCCAATTAGCGAAAAATTACAGCTGCAAATTGTACCAAAAGGGAAAACAAAACGGTATGAACTCTTGGCTTCCTTGAACTAACCTGCTACATTGTTATTAATGAAGAAGAAACAGGTCACTAAAGTTAGTTGTTTTAAACTTTTAAGGATAAGTAAAAAGATTTTTGAAAATTATATTGTCCATATTCTCGTGATATCGATATTCTTAAACAAGGTTGTTCTGGTAAAACTCTGCGATATTTTGGTAGATCGATGTACAAACCAAAACGCATAATTATATGGGATAATAAATCATCATCAGCACACCGCGAGCAGACGAACGTTGAACTCTCCATTGGATTGCAGGCTTGTCAGGTTGAAAGGTGCATTAGTGCAAAATAACACGTAGCCACGAAAATTTCAATTAAGTTTAATGCACATGTCGGTCACCCCCTCCACCCGCTCGTCCACCGTCCTTACACCCTCACTCGATTTATTAAAACCGATTACGGCTAAGCCGACGCTCGCCTGACTTCGCTTGTTTTATCGCCGCTGCATTTTATTAGCCAAAATATGACGACGGTGATAATGCACCTTTACCGCTTTTATAAATCAAGATGGAAGCGATAATTAAAAGCTCCGGCTCGAACCACATTTACAATTAAATTTATATAAATTAAGGACATGCAAAAGTGAGATTCAAATTTGATAGCATTTAGCTCGTAAAATATGTAATGTCAATCGTTGGATAGTATCTAACAGTACCTACCACTGCAGTATTTTTCATATCGGATCACAAATCACAAATCTTCCTTTTATATTGTGTTTTGTTATTCCATAGAAATATTAAACTATTGCTACAAAAATAAAGTAGATAATAAAACTATTTTACAGACTTAGCGCTGACACCTGTTTGTGTGTAGGCTAATAAGAATGTATAATAACCTCTCATAATCGTCAGTAATCATTGGCTTCGATAACTGTCAGAAGGGCACTAAATATTGTTTGTTAAATGTCATACTTTTTTTTAACGATCAACACCTTTAGATCGGGGTACAAATATATGCTGATCGAAGAACAGGTGCTTATACGCTTAATTCGTGTAAATTTTAAATAATGTTCTTGATTTAATATTCAATCAAATAATCGTGCTATTAAGGAAGTGAGAGCTATAAATAATAACTTCACATGACCTGTTCCTTTGGTACAGATGCCGCTGATTTTAAATTATGGATTTTCACTACCGAGTCAATTATAGATAATTAGGCCAACAACGTACATGTTGATAGAATGTTTAGTTTTGTACAACATTAATTTATTGAACTAGATATATTACAAATCATACTTCTTTCAAATTTAAATGAAAACCTAGATATAATTAAATAGCACAAAGGTTTGCAAAGAAATAACTATTCTATGATCTAAATACCAAGCTAGTTAACCCACAGGAAATTACTCTACCATAGAATTATGCAAAAAGCATGACTTACATCCTCGAAATTGATACAACTATATCATTAATAAAAAAATCCTTATAAATATGTATAATACATATCGCTCGTAAAAGAATTCGCATGTCGTACACGTCCGGTGTCACCCGGCAGGTAATTGTCGCAAATTAAAACGTGATAAAAACATTAATGTCGCGTATAATAGTAATCGATCAAGATGTTACGTTTGTGAATAATTTACTTTAAGTATTTTATATTAGGTTGACCATACAAACGATTTGGCGAAATGTGAATACATATTACTACAATTTAATATAGCTACTTATATTTTGAATAGATTACCAACCCAAGTGATGTAGATTTTGAAAAACTTCGACAATAAAAGAACAAAATCACGTGTATAAATTATGTTCCAACAAAACAATCTGTTTGTTTTTTTTAGCAAAAAACTTGTTAACACTAAATCGACGCGCATTAAAACGTCCATTTTGTCAGGATTCAAACATTTTGAGCACTCATTGTCCTCGGGGTCAAATACTCGTAAATCGTCACCGGTTAACTTCTAACGAATCTCAACTAAGTTGCAGTTAAAAATGTCCATAAAAATCCAATCAAATCGAAATGCATATAACTGCAAGATGACGTCGCATAAATATCTTGTTGCAAGAAATAAGTTACGAAGATGATGATAAGTATTATGGCTTTCACTTTCATGTTTATGACAATGATGATAAATAATTTTTATTAATGCACTGTTCTTTCAACTTATTATATTAACATTTCATAGACTAGGTATAGATATTTATTTATTTAAACACTTTTACTTGCAATCAATCCTATAATCATATTGAGAAATGAAATGTAAGGTGTCATTAAAAACTATCTGAATTTGCAAAATCGTTCAAATTAAAGAAATTGCTTATAAAAACGTTGATTTTATGTATCTCCTAGCATTATCTCCCCAATAACATGGGGATAATCTAAAAATTAATAGGCGATATTACAATACATTGTAAAGCAATTTAAAAACACGCTTCGCCGCCCCCTCTGATAAAAATTTGTCCCTTACATCCCGTTTTGATTGGACGGGTTGATTTATGCGCTATTTAGACATTTATAGAACCCCCAATTCGTCTTAATCCTTTTCTAAAAATATATTTATGGAATGTATTTTTAAAGTCCTTCGTTAATTATAGTTTCGTGTAAGTGAACTTCCAGAATCGTCACATCAAATCTTAATGATCTAATTTAAGAATCAAAGACAAACTTAAAAACAATATGTTTTATATATGTTTTCAATCTAAGTATATTTAAGATGCAGATGGGAAACTTCATTTGAATGGTTACTTATAAGTTATAAGACCTTCATATTGATTACAAAAAAGTTGTTTTTAGATAGGTAATGTATTCAGAGTAACAACTAGTACAATCATCATACAAATGCACATTTACAACCACGATATGTAAAAACAAAAAAGAAAAGATCAAGACTATTAAGTCCCATCACAAACGATGAGGGGTATAATAGAGACATTTCCCCTGAGATAAAATCCTATGAGCCCACCGTGTGTGTAGTGATTTAAAGTAACTGCACTTGCTTTATAAACATCACATAAACATAAAACGCATGATCGTAATATACCTATTTATATTTAACTTTTGTTGTTGGTTTACAAAATACAAATACTCTATAAAGAGTTTTAATAAGAATATAACTAAAAACAAAAGCTGAAATCTTCAACAAAGCTATCAGAACATCAGCCTTATACAATTGAAAATTAATGTGTTCAAAAAAACAATGAGAAACTTGAAACGCACCTAGTACCTACCATATGAATGTACTAGATTTCCGCCCGCGGCTTCGCCCGCGTTTTCAAAGGAAAACCCGCATAGTTCCCGTTCCCGTGGTATTTCCGGGATAAAACCTATCCTATGTGTTAATCCAAGTTACCCTCTATATGTGTGCTAAATTTCATTGTAATCGGTTCAGTAGTTTTTACGTGAAAGAGTAACAAACATCCATACATCCATACATCCATACATCCATACTTACAAACTTTCGCCTTTATAATAGTACTAGATTTCCTCCCGCGGCTTCGCCCGCGTTTGCAAAGGAAAACCCGCATAGTTCCCGTTCCCGTGGGATTTCCGGGATAAAAACTATCCTATGTGTTAATCCAAGTTACCCTCTATATGTGTGCTAAATATCATTGTAATCTGTTCAGTAGTTTTTACGTGAAAGAGTAACAAACATCCATACATCCATACATCCATACATCCTTACAAACTTTCGCCTTTATAATATATATTAGATTAAGATGGCTATGGTATTGTCTTATTTGAGTTAATAAGGTCCCCGTCCGCGTCCCTAAAAGACTTGTCCGCGTCAAATGCAACAAGGGATGCGCCCCGATTCCTGAACAATGCCAATTTTCCGGTCACCGCCGCCGACTACGCAATTATTTAGATAAACCTCTCGGCGTGACTATAAAAACATTTTTCCCCTCCCCCGACACGCTGTTTGTTGTCTTTTGGGCTTTGTGAATTTATAGCCGGGCATTACGACGGTTACGATAAAAATGTACTTTTAATTTATCTCGTTAAAGGGTTGAAGGACGAGCGGGATCGCGAAGTAATTATTCCGGAATTGGCCACTTTAGCTGATGAATCCATTCCGAACCCTTATTGGGGTGATCGCGGAGTTTTCATTTTGCCCTGGCTGCGATTTGGTGAAGTGAAAGATTGCATTACTCTGATGAGATAAGTAAATTATGTTGAAGTCATTAATTTTACAATTAAGAAGTCGTTTGGCTTTCTACGAGAGTAATTAAAACATGATATTTGTGAATGTAGTGTAGAAACGATTAAGTGAACCAATGTTCAATTTTACTCATGCGATACCTACATAGCAAGATTTATTTTTCAGGAAAGACGCAATTGACTATTTTAATTAGGCAACTAATATGGGCGTAGCCTTATCACAGTTTTTCTATGCATTGTCAAAAAGAGAAACACAAAGGTAATTTAAACTACAGACTCACCTCCCGGTCTTTGTGATGATCATTTCTGTGCCCAAGTCGTGAAACTTGTCCCACAGTTCCTTGGTCTCAAGCTGGCAGTCTACAGACAATAGTTCTTCACAGTTACATGACGTCACCGGTGGAGCCAAGGGTCGAGCTGGTGATGGAGTATCCCTTTCACCTAATTCTGTTGAAGAACAATACTTTCAATCGAACAGTTCAAGGTAAAGTGAAACAATATCAATATGTATCAGTATCGTATTTGTTCGATGGACTGAAAATTTAGTAGAGTTACCAAAATAGCACTCGCTGAGTAAAAATTATAATAGTAAAATACCGACAAGAACAAGACGTCGCGTCGGGTCAAAAATATTGAACAAATTCGCAATCAATCCGTCTTTAATTTAAAAATTTGACGTTAATTGTTGTGTTTTTTATGACCTGCATCCAAATACAATTAACATGTCTATTACTAAATCATCACTACTAATTATTATTAGTGTAGTTATAGGTATCGTCCGAATATAGAAAATAGAAAAACAAATATTTTGACGATTTTGAACACAAAATCTTGGATTCTACATTCACCGATACCTGTATATTTTATCCGGCTATTGATTAATATCGATATCACACAATGTTTACAGTAGTTTAAACAAAATTATAAAACATGTAGGTATCAAAACCTCACCGTGTCGCGAAGAAATATGTGTACAATGTACATATTAGTCAACGTTGTAGCAAAAATAATAAATTGCAATCTCCTTTATAATGACTAATTACATAATGACGTTATTTTTCTGAACGGTGTCGCAGGGAAAGCAAGTTAAGTTGTCACTCAGTCCGACACAAAACAATCCATCTATCAGTGGAATGGTTTGATTTATATCCATAACGCATGCAATCGTGTCAAGAATTGAACTGTTGGAAAGAGAACAATGTTAATAGTTCTCCTGTTATTGTTTGCCTTTTTACACGCGTTGTTATTTTAGTTTGTTTCATATCGTCAGTTACAGTTAGTAACTAGTCAGCAACATTCCGAATGAACGCAGCCTATTACCGTGTTATTACGTCGCCTGTTGCAAAAGATTTTTTTTAAGATTTTTCACTCGCATAGTCTTATGTTTTGTTAAGGTGATAAATATCTTGCTACATTGTATATTTTATATGTGAATTGTTGTTAGATTCTTACTAAATATATGTTCTTTTGGCGAGGAGAGGTAGTATGTCTGATGTAACTAAGCAATTACCTACTGTAGATTAGGTACCTAAATAAAAATAAGTTAAGAATTGAAAAAGTTCGTTTTTGAGAACGTCAGGTCCATAACGTTAACATACGTCCAAACAATTGATAATTATCTCATTGAGCAATAGATAAGCAAAATTAGTAGCAAATACTGCTGACGATTCTCTAATGGCGCCGAGTACCTACGAACTTTGTGAGAAACAATGTGAGAATATTTTTTTTATTATGTTAATAACAGTTGCTGTAATCACAACTTCAATTTACTTTTTGCGTCACAATGAGTGAATACTGGAGGTATTGTGTGTCAAAAGTGTAATTAACAGCATGCACTTAAAACGTTTTAAAAACGGAGTCCGCATTTTTATAATAACGGAACAAGCTTCCATAAAAACTGATACGATTGTTGTATCCAGATAAAATTCATTACATTAATGTAAATGAATAAATTTAAATTAATTGCACATTAGTCTCGTAAAAAGGGCTGTTTAATGGGCTTTCTTTAATTTTAGTGTGTTTTAAGATTATGGTTTACTTTTCTTTTATGTATGAAGTTAGTTATAATTGGCAAATTATCTTCCAAATTGTTGAAGATTTATTGACGTGATCTAATAATTAATCAGACACATGCATAAGATTATGAATTTTAGAGAGATAAAAGAAGATACATAATATGTAATCTAATTTTATATCAGTGTAAGCGATAAAAACCAAGAATTTTATACAATTTACAAAACGGCTCTACATTAGCTAACGAGAAAAAATAATCATTCAAAATATTGGTAGGTACTTTTCTATATTCGGTATATTATCTTCTGTTAGATGTACTAATTTATTTTTGACCGGTCAGGTAGGAGTTAGGACATCTGTATAAAATCAGGGTTCCTTTTTTTATTGAACAAATTTAATCGATTGTTTAACTTAATCATATCATTTTTGATCATATTTTTATCCTAGGTAGGTACCTACTATGCAACAGACCTTGTTACCTATAGGTCGAAAAAAGACACGTCTTTCTAATCTGCAAAGAGTATGTCAGTTGTCCATAATTATAAATTAATGTAATATTCGATTTAACGTACCTACACTTTGGTAATTATAATTAATATATGTATTTGTTAAAATAAAAAGTTTATTTATTTGGCTGAATGTGTTAATCTCAGAAATGACTACTTCAAATTTAATTATGATTTTAGAGTAGTATTGCCCAAAGATCAAAGAAGGTTTTAACACACGTAGTATAATTTGTGCCACTACGACCAATATGAACGTAGGTACCTATTCCACGCAAACAAAAACGCAAGCGCAGCTACTAAGTTAAGGTACTCTGTCTGTACCTTACCTTACTTTATGATACCTTGTTTATATTGATTACCAATTTAAATAAAACCAGCATAGACCTGACCAGCCCCCGTACCACGTCCCGTGTCTTAAAGCAGTATTTCCATAATGGAAAAATGACGGCGCTATATTAGTCGTCTATTGCCATCACTTTCCCAGACTAGAAATAATAATGCCCACGATGTCTTAAAGCTATAATATTTCCAGTGTGGAAAAATGACAGCGCTATGTTAATCGTCTAGCTCTAGTGCCATCACTTTACCACATTGGAAACAAAACTGCTTAAAGACATCCTGGCCAATATCTGATCAACAATAGGAAATAATCATATTTACCTGAAGACGGTGCAGGGGAAGGTATAGCATGATCAGAGGCGTCCCTCTCACCGTCGGAGCACTGTTCCACATCCACCTCCACGTCCTCATCAGGTACTGGCGACCGGCTTGACGCAGCCGAGCTGATGGATGCTGGCGAACTTTGTCTGGACACTGGATCTGAATACAAATTGAGGTATAAACATATATTGATCATGTGAATATTATAGATTTCGGAATGAAAGACTCAACGGTTTAAGCAATAGGTACCTATCTTACATTGATATACCTACTTAAATATAATTTATCGCGACGTTTCGATCAGGAGTTGACTGAAATGCTTTCAAATTAATTTTTATTTTAATAATCTTTTATTCGTTGACAGAAAAAAGTAACAGAAATTGCAAATATTGCTTCTAAAATACAATATTCTAAGAACATTTAATTTTCGCTGGTAAAAACTAAACACATAAAATCTATAGACTAAGTATAAGCTATAGGTAGTTCCACTTTTTAAAACTTTACGTCACAGATCTTATAAGAACAATGATTGCAACAAAATGTTCATATAAGATTGTAAAAAAAAGTCTATACCTACCTATAGGTTGGTAGTTTTAAGAGATCTCTACCATAATCAAATAATCATTTAAAGTTTTGCTCTAGGTATAACGAAAGATTCAGAAAAGTCAGATTTTATGGAGATTTTGATTAAATTCACATAAAATTTAATACTCTGTATTCACAGTTTTTTTTTTTTATCCCGGTTAAAACAGACACCTTGTTAGTTACAGCGAATTTGTAGCATAGATAACGAGTTGTTTTCACATAAATTTAATAAATTATTAATAAACGTCGCAATTTTATAGAAGTTCTATATAATGTGTGTTCGAAAAATGAAGCAATATCACATACAATATTACGATAACATTATAAGTCGCAAGTAACCGCTAGCTAGTTAGAGCATATTGTAGCTGCATTAGGGATTGTAAATCATGTTGTTACTAAAGGTTTTACGATAGAAATAATTTAATAATTGTACATAAACCAGTACGGGTCGTAAAAATAAAATTTTTGTAGCCCTGTTGACCTTTTACCGTCGCATAAATATAATATTACCGTGCCGTAGTTTAGATATTATTCAGCTGGAATGGCTAAAAATATTAAAATGCTGTAATTTTAGTATTACAACAAATCACATAATGTTAGTTATCAAAATATCATTACAAACTTACACTGTAATATGTTGTAGGTAGGTATCTATTTTACAATGTCTTTTACCTACTTTATAATTTTTGGTGTAATTTGATGTTGCATTTTGTTACCCACCAGTGTACCTCATGATGTCTTTCTTTACGTTGTTGTTTATGAAAGAAGAAACTGTATTAAATATTATTTAAGAAATCCGTATTCCGGTAGAGCCTTTTCAATAAGTAATTGTGATTATGATTAAGAGGTAAAAATGGAAATGTATTGTTATGGCGTATAATTATAATGCCCATAACATAGCTTACCCTAATTAGGCCATAATAAAAAGAACTATAGCGATAAATTCGGACGGTTTTTATATATCCTAATTTGATGTCGAAAAATGTGGGTATAGAGGTATCGTGTACGCGGTTCCGCACAATTAATCCCAAATAACGAAGTGACCCGCAACACGACGCCTGCGTACGCGCAGAGCCAATTAGTTCACCACTTTTGTTATATTCCCGGTATGTTGCTGTTTTATTGACAAATAAAAGTGTTACTTTCATTGTTATTGACACTTAACATAGCTTAAGAAGGCTTGAATATATTTAATATTTTTATTTCATAAAGGTAGGTTGTAGAGAGCTACTTATTGTAGATATAGCAGTTCCCCAATTTTATTCATTTTTATAGTACCTAGATTCCTAGATATGTATTCGTTAACGGTTAAGTGACCCGCAACACGACGCCTGCGTATGCGCAGAGCCAATGAGTTCACCACTTTTGTTATATTCCCGGTATGTTGCCGTTAACTCAACTCAAACATTCATTTATTTAATTAGACTACTATTTAGTAGCACTTTCTAATCGTCATTACATAAGTATTTTTAACATTTACCACCGATTCGGAAAGCAGTATCTATGGAGAAGAATCGGCAAGAAACTCCATAGTTGCTCTTTTAAATCATGTCAATATTACATAATATGTAACTTATATCTAACTACATAATATATCATAATATGCCAAAGAACTGTCCTGTGGTTTTTACGCGATAACCCTCCATGGGTCTTTATCGTCCATATATTCCTGAATACTGTAGTACGCTCTCTGAACTAGTACATTTTTTATATAAGTTTTAAATTTAGAACTACTAAACTCTTTAATATTGTGAGGAATTCTATTGTATAAGCGTATACCTTGACCCATAAATGAATTTTTAACTTTAGCTAATCGGAAAAATGGCATTTCAATTCTATTCCTGTTCCTTGTGCCATAATCGTGTCTATCTCCTACTCTTGTGTGTAAGTCGGAGCTTTTGTGTACATGCAAAATATTATTAAATATATACTGTGATGGTACAGTAAGGATGATACCAGTATTCTTAAAATGATCTCTTAGTGAGTCCCGAGCACGTAAATTATATATAGAGCGAATGGCTCTTTTCTGTAAGATAAATATAGTTTCTATATCTGCAGCCCTGCCCCACAGTAGAATTCCATAGGACATAATGCTATGAAAGTAGCTGAAATAAACCAATCTAGCTGTATCTTCATCGGTGAGATGCCTTATTTTTCAGACTGCATATGCAGCTGAACTGAGCTTACCTGCAGCGGTGTTGACATGGGCTCCCCACTGTAGTTTCTCGTCCAATGATAACCCTAGAAATACAGTAGACTCAGTAGGATGCAATACCTCCCCGTTCAAGGTAATATCTCTGTTCAACTTTTTTACATTAGGAAGTAAAAATTCAACACAAGTGGTTTTTTTGGCATTTAATAATAAATTATTGGCAGTAAACCATTCAGATATGTGTAAAAGAGCACTGTTCACTTCGTCAACATTTGGGTTATGCCTATCCACATTAAAAATTAATGAGGTATCATCTGCAAACAGAACTATTTCACACCTATCCTGCAAATAATAGGGAAGATCATTGATATATACCAAGAACAAGAAGGGACCTAAAATTGACCCCTGTGGAACACCAATGTTAATTGACGCACCGCTAGAACGTTCTCCATTAACAACTACAGTCTGTATCCTATCATGCAGGTATGACGCTATGAGGTTCTGGGCTTTTCCTTTAATTCCATAGTGATTAAGTTTACGTAACAAAGTACAATGTTCAACGCAGTCAAATGCCTTGGAGAGGTCACAAAATATCCCCAGAGCATTTTTTGAGTTTTCCCATGCTTTATATATATGTGTTAGAAGTGCAACTCCAGCATCTGTGGTTGAGCGCCCCTTTGTGAAACCAAACTGTTTGGTGTGCAGTAAATTATTAGATGCAAAATGACTACTCAATTGGTTTAATATTAACTTCTCGAATACCTTACTTAATGTTGGTAAAATAGAGATAGGTCTATAATTGTTACAGTCTCCTTGATCGCCCTTCTTAAATAGAGGTATAACTTTACTAAGTTTTAGTAAATTAGGAAATGTACCATAGTCACAACACTTATTAAATATGAAAGCTAAATTTTTCGCAATATTTTCTATTATATTATTAACTAAATTTACGGACATTCCCCAAAGATCACAAGTATTTTTTAGATTAAGCGTCTTAAAGGCAGTAACAATATCACTAGCAGTTACGTGTCGTAATTCAAATAATGTACTGCAACCCGCAACATGGTCCCTCAAAAAGGTTTCTGCAAGTGCTGAAGACGAATTTAAACTATTAGTAATAGTAGCAGGGACACTACTGAAGAATTCTTCAAAAGCAAGCGCAACATCAGCACTTTTGTCAATAACCCTGTCATTATTTACAAGTTTTATGGTATTACTTGATTTGCTTTTACCCATTTCACCATTAATAATTGACCAAACTGTTTTAACTTTATTATCAGAGTCGCGTATTTTTTCTTTGATATATAAACGCTTTGCAGTAAAACAAACTTTTAAAAATTTTTGAGTAATTTCTAACATAACTAAGAATAGATGGGTCTTTATTATATTGCTTCATACCATATAATTCATAAAGAATGTTCCTGCACCTATGTATACTAGCTGTCGCCCATTTACTAAATGGTAAATCCTTGGTAATATTTAAAGATTTAACTTTAAATATTTTTTCAAATTCATTATGTACTAAATTAAAAAGATTATTAAACATTTCACAAGGACTATTAGGAAAGGATTGATCATTTAGTACGGGCAGGTTTTTATTAATATTATTCCTAAATTTATTAATGCCTTTTTTAGTTATAGGCCTAACATTAATCCTTTTAAATGTAGGTATGCAATCCCATTCAAAAACTACTTTCTGGCCACAGTGATCCGAAGTCAATGTATTGAGAATATTTTTCTCTAAACAGATGCAGTCACAGTATATATTATCAATACAGGTTGCAGAAGTAGGTGTAATTCGTGTGGGTTCGTTAAGGACGCTGTCACAAATCTGCGCTACTCAAATTTAGGTATTTAACGTCGCAACGTGGTTCGCGGGAACATCACGCTCACGTAATCATAGCGCATTCCATTTTATAGACCATCTTCATACTTGATATTTTTTTTTTATATTTTTATTTAAATTGATTCCAGAAGATTACTGGGAACTTTAAAAATTCATTTTGTTACTTTTATTAGTAGGTACGATCCTTATAAGTATTTTAGAGTATTCAACCAACTTAAAAAAGTGTGACTATTTTACAACAATTTGAATAATAATCAGTTAATGAATTGTATTATTGTATACAATATCAAAGCTTTTTAAGAAATGTATAAAATACTTTTTTAAGAATTATTATCATACATGATATTATGTTACCGGCAGGCGGCAATATATTAAACCCGGCATTGTATGCAATTCTTAGTAAATGTATGTTATTCCGAGAAACAGTCGGAATGAAATAAATTATATTCGTCACATTACCTATGATATCTTTAAATCTGAACTTTTCCTAAGTAGCAAACACATTTGCAAATATTATTTATTTATTTATTTATTTACTCTTTATTGTACAACAGTCTTATAAAATAAAAGTACAACAAAACCATTCAAAATGTACAAATGGCGGCCTTATGGCTCTAAGCCATAATTTTTATGAAACAACAATCCAAGATGGCGTCGACGAAAATTTGACTTTTTTTCGTGATGGGTGTCATTTTCATGGTTTTTGGGGTAGCTATTAACCAATATGAGGTCAAAACTAAAATCCAAGATGGCGCCGACGAAAATTTTACATATTTTCGTCATGGGTGTCATTTTCATGGTTATTGGGGTATCTATTAACCAATATGAGGTCAAAACTAAAATCCAAGATGGCGCCGACGAAAATTTTACATCTTTTCGTCACGGGTGTCATTTTCATGGTTTTTGGGGTTGCTATTAACCAATATGAGGTCAAAACTAAAATCGAAGATGGCGCCGACGAAAATTTTACATCTTTTCGTCACGGGTGTCATTTTCATGGTTTTTGGGGTTGCTATTAACCAATATGAGGTCAAAACTAAAATCGAAGATGGCGCCGACGAAAATTTTACATCTTTTCGTCACGGGTGTCATTTACATGGTTTTTGGGGTAGCTATTTACCAATATGAGGTCAAAGCTAAAATCCAAGATGGTGTCGACGAAACTTTTACATCTTTTCGGCATGGGTGTCTTTTTGAGACAGCTATTAAAATCCCCAATGTAACCGTCGATAATTTGGTATATTTTTCTTACTCCTTTAAAGTAAACTTAAATAAAATAACAAAAACGTTAACAACTAAGTACAGTTTTGTAGAAAGTCTTAAAAAAACAATTTTAAAGAACATTGAAATGCATATTTAGAAATCTTAATATATATAAATCTCGTGTCACAATGTTTGTCCTCAATGGACTCATAAACCACTTAACCGATTATAATAAAATTCGCACACCATGTGCAGTTCGATCCAACTTGAGAGATAGGATAGTTTAAATCTCAAATCGTTTTAGAGAAAGCGGGCGAAGCCGCGGGCGGTAAGCTAGTGTAATATAAAACGCAACTCTGTGGCAATCATGTTAATATTCTGACAGATATTATTAACTTTAAATATATTCGCTAAACTTTATTCAAAATAAAGTTCATCTAAAACATTAAAACGAAGAGAATACAATAAAAAAGAGCGTGTGTGCCAAGATAACGTGTCAGAAGTGAAACTTCTTTGGCGAAATTCATAGATACCAAAATCGCCGCCTTGCTCCATAACGTGACAGTATTACCATGACGCGATCTTGAAATTTTACTCTCAATGCGTCTAAAGAAGTTTCACTTCAAAAGACTATTAGCTGTGTACAGTTCCACAAAATTTGAATTCTACACGAAAAATATGTAACGGTTGTAAGAAAAATGTACCAAATTATCGACGGTAACATTGGGGATTTGTTAATAGCTGTCTCAAAAACCTTGAAAATGACACCCATGCCGAAAAGATATCAAATTTTCGTCGGCACCATCTTGGATTTTAGTTTTGACCTCATATTGGTTAATAGCTACACCAAACACCATGAAAATGACACCCGTGACGAAAAGATGTAAAATTTTTGTCGACGCCATCTTGGATTTTAGTTTTGACCTCATATTGGTTAATAGCTACCCCAAAAACCATGAAAATGACACCCTTGACGAAAAGATGTAAAATTTTCGTCGGCGCCATCTTGGATTTCAGTTTTGACCTCACATTGGTTAATAGACACTCCAAAAACCATGAAAATGACACCCATGACGAAAAGATGTCAAAGTTTTCGTCGGCGCCATCTTGGATTTTAGTTTTGACCTCATATTGGTTAATAGCTACCCCAAAAACCATGAAAATGACACCCATGACGAAAAGATGTAAAATTTTCGTCGGCGCCATCTTGGATTTCAGTTTTGACCTCATATTCGTTAATAGCTACCCCAAAAACCATGAAAATGACACCCATGACGAAAAGATGTCAAATTTTCGTCGGTGCCATCTTGGATTATAGTTTCAACCTCATATTCGTTAATAGCTACCCCAAAAACCATGAAAATGACACCCATGACGAAAAGATGTAAAATTTTCGTCGGCGCCATCTTAGATTTTAGTTTTGACCTCATATTGGTTAATACCTACCCCAAAAACCATGAAAATGACACCCATGACGAAAAGATGTAAAATTTTCGTCGGCGCCATCTTGGATTATAGTTTTGACCTCATATTCGTTAATAGCTACCCCAAATACCATGAAAATGACACCCATCACGAAAAAAAGTCAAATTTTCGTCGGCGCCATCTTGGATTTTAGTTTTGACCTCATATTGGTTAATACCTACCCCAAAAACCATGAAAATGACACCCATCACGAAAAAAAGTCAAATTTTCGTCAGCGCCATCTTGGATTATAGTTTTGACCTCATATTCGTTAATAGCTACCCCAAAAACCATGAAAATGACACCCATCACGAAAAAAAGTCAAATTTTCGTCGGCGCCATCTTATACTCATACAGATCAACCAACATCATAATAGTCTTCCTACTAGTCTACTTCAAAACTTTGCCGCTATTCCTATTCAACAACCCATAAAAAAGAGAATCTCAGGCAAGGTAATTTTTAAAACATAATTTTAAATTACAAATAATTGGAATATGAAACTTATACAGTTTACTCTTATAAAGTATCAAATATTTCAAATCACGAAAAAGACAGTGCACGCACAATAATCTTTTTTTATTTCGTTTTTATTTTTGGCACGAGGAGCGATACACCCGTCCTTCCAAGAGCGCTTCTGAGCGCGGTCTGACGAACCGCTAGAACAAAATGTATGAAGAAATCGACAAGTATTTTTAATTTAGCTCATAATTGAAATAAAATTTTGATTTAGATTCATAAAAATTACACCATATATAAAGGACTATATATCCCTCAATAAGATATAGTTAAGAAAATAGATTAGGCTCTTAATTTTCCTAAAATGGTACCGCTTTAGACCCCATTTTTTTGCATTTTATGCGTTTATTGTGATGGAAAAAACGTATTTCAGCGACAATTTTGTATGACGTCGTACAATTTTTATAAGATGAACGTAGAGCTGAATATATTATCTTTAAATTAAGATATTACTATGTTCTCACGTGTAATTGCTTTAAGTTAAAATGGTACCGTAAAACAGCGTGTTTTTGTAAAAATACGTAATAGCGTCCTTAAAAAGTTTATATAGATTAAATGATTGAAATAAATTAACAATTCGTGTAGCCGTTTGTGTTTGTAAAAGTAAATCAATATTAAAATCACCACATACTATAACTTTTTTTTTACTCCTGCTTAGACGCTTTAATATTTCTTCCATGACTGTCTCAAACATATTATAGTCACTGGAAGGGGGTCTATAAACGCAAACAATAATATAACGCTCCAGCTCCACACAGGACAGTTCAATGGTCCGTTCTACAGAAAGACTAACAATGTCAGTTCGTTCTTTACATTTTACACTTTCATGTACAAAAATAACAGAACCTCCGTGAATAGCCTGTGTCCTAAAGTATATACTTTTTAATTTGTAATTTTCAATATTTACTAACGACTGACATTGTTTAAGCCAATGTTCTGTTACACAAAATATTTTTATATTGTTATCATTCAAAAACAATTCTATGTCTAACAATTTGCTAGCCAAGCCTTGAATATTTTGATGCACAATGGAAAAAGACTGCTAAGCTGTTGTCTTATATATACTAGTTTAAATCTAGCTTAGGGCTAGATTGTCTGTCAACACTTAACCTAGGTTGATGTATATAATTGATGTTTTATTGACAAATAAAAGTGTTACTTTCATTGTTATTGACACTTAACATAGCTGCTAGCTTTGTTTTATTTGGGTATTGAAGCCATCTTTGGAACGCTAAAATATATTTAATATTGTTATTTCATATACCTACGGAGGGAGGAATTGGTAGATAGGTACCTATAGGTAGTACTATTGTTTATTGTAGTTAGATTTTAGAAGTTACTGTTATGAGTTAAAAAATAATGTAGGTAGGTTCATGTTGACTTACATTTTTTTTATTATTATTTTGATCGTCATAAGGATATTTCATGCCCAGAACCTACTATAAGTTAAATCAGACCCCCAATATTTCTTATTTTTATGTAGATGTTGATGTCTCGGTGTAGGTATCCGTTATCTCTTGAAATATAATTTAATGTTACCAAGACTCACCGATTTCTTGCAAAAAAACAATTGACTATTTGCAATAGGCGTCTAGGTACCAAATGATAACGTAAAATAGTACCTACCTATAGGTATTTTAAACAGTAATTACCTATAATGAAACAGATTATAATTTCTAGTACGGGACCATCAACGTTTGTTTATTGTATGATCGTAAGGTGGAGTAAAAAAGTTACTCACCTATATATTTTAATTATTTAATTGTAGGTAATTATACCAAAAGCATCACTCATATTTTGATATGAAAGTTCGAGAACTATTTATGATATTTATGACTGGCACAGGCACTTTTTTTATAACAATAGCTATTTATAGGTTTTCAATCCTCTATTTTTTTGTTTCCTGCATGTTTTATAGTTATAGTCGAGCCAATTTAATAGGCAACATTTGACGTCTATCAATTTTATCTTCGAAGAGAGGTAACCTGCTTAAAAACATCGATTAAAGTTAATTAATCGATACGAACTTGAAACATTTGTCAATCGAACTTGAAACACATGTCAATTTTAAAATTCATCAGGCGAATCCCTGTCCCAGTAATACACTTTCTTTCGTAAATTTAAGGAGCAAAATAAGACAAGTATAATACATAGTTAAAAAAACACAACGCATTTATTAATTTGTGATGATTTTTATTCACAAGTAATCAATGCATTCTATTCTAGATGTCAGATTTCGATTTTTAGAGTAACGTCTGGTATTTAAAAAGAAAAAAAGTTTATTGACACAAAATTGTAGCGACGTCATTTCTTTAATTCAGAAATTGTTTATTATGTTTAGAATGGTTTATCAGTAAAATGAAATCTTTAAAATAACTTATATCGGTCATTATTATTATAAATATGTAATCGTAATTGAAAAAAGTTAAGCAAATGTGCAGTTCTAACAAAACGAAATATCATGTTATTTTATGTCGTCGTTACTAGGTTACGTTGTTGAATTTTGTTGAACTGTCAAATGTTGCCTATTAAAATGGCTCTACAGTTTATCTATTTTTACAGATTCTTACAAGAATGTCATTGATTTATGACACAAAACGTTTTATACGTTACCTAGTAATGTTAATGGATTTATTATTATTTTTATTTATATTTATTTCATTTCATTTATAGGATATAGTTTCTAATTTTAGACACTATAATGAAAAATATATCTAGTAGCAGATGTTAGGTGTAAACAAAGCATAAATGGATAGGTACCTACTGAGTAGGTAATTAAAATTTTACTCTTTCTACCTCTTTAAGTGACTATGTTTTTAAAAAATACCTAAGAGCTATTAATTAGGTAGTAACTAGTAACTATTTCATGTGAAAATCCGGGATAAGGTATGTACCTACCAACCTATAGTTTGGCTACTACATATTTGAATTTATTGAATCAAGGCATTCAGTAGGTAGGTATCCTTAATACCTAATAAAGAGCATACCAAATTTTTTCATGCTTTTGTACCTATGTCACAATAAAGCATTAATATGGCAATACTGATGTTGAATTTGACGCGCAAAATAAAAAATAAATAAATATCCATAAGTAGATAGGTAGATAAAAGAGTAAAAATCACTAGGTAACAATTAATGTGAACAGAGGCGGCTCGCCCTAAGGAGCGCTGGTGCAGTGAACTCCCATAAATAATTATAATAAAATCTTAAATCATACTCCTTAATTTAATTATAAACATTAATTATTACTATTTAAAATCAATCGTAATCTTTAAAACTACTGTTAATACCAATGAATATATCCATCATTCCATCATTCCATACACCTGTATAATACCTACTGTATTATGTAACGCGCGAAGCGGAGCGCTCACGATTGCGCTCCAATGAAAAAAGATTTAGTACATTTCCTAATACGAAATCCAATAGGAGTGAAAGAGAGGGTTTTGCCAGAGCCCTGCGCGTGAAACAAAAGATTTTCTATGGAAAAGTAGCAAAATTCGGAGCGCCGCACCCGCAAACGTTGCCGGTTCGTTTTTACCGCCCGGCAGGACAGCGATTGCGCGCGCGGCGCGACGTTGCCAGTTGCCACTTCTATAATATAAACAAACACTCGAGTCAACTTCAATGCACGCGCGCGATTCATGCAATTTTCTAATTAAAATTATAAAATACGTGTTGAAATAGCCTGTAGTTATCAGTATTACTTGTGAGTGTTAAAATGAACAATAATTATAATGTGGCGTTCATTAAAAAGTGTGATAAAACGTTACAAATTCGGCTTGAATGTAAAGCTAAGGGACCGCCACGGCCTGAACTTGATCTGACGCAAAAATGTACGACAAAAACGAAAACATATACGCGTGTGTTTAAATCTGAACAATATGTGAAAACACCGTGGTTGTGTGGTTGTGATGAAAGCAACAAACTATTTTGTTTTCCGTGTCTTTTATTTAAAGCGGGCGCGGCCGGCGGAGGTGAGAGTGCTTGGACTGAAACGGGCGTTGACGACTTAGCTCATCTTTCAATCAAGATGAAAAAACATTCACAATCTCGGTACCATTTGTTGAATGAACTGCAATTGGCGTCTATCGGTCTTGTCGCTTTAAGTTATAGATATTTTTGCACACCAAAAAGAAAGACGTATCACGTATGCATTTTCTTTATAAGTAATTTTTTTGATAAATTGTACTGCTTTACACCATGTATTTTCAGTGTTTTATTTCAAGTGAACACCCATAAAATTTTGTCACGAGCCGCCTCTGAATGTGAAAACTATTTTTAAACAATATTATTTTAATTAAGTAAAAGATTTGAACAATAGCAAATAAAACTTCTTTGTGTCACATTTTAAATAAGTAACTCTATGTCTTATGAAAAATGTAGGTATAGTGAATTTTATTTACATGCAATAAAGCTGTAGGTATATTACTTATAATGCAAACAAGAATCTCTTTTAATGCATAGGTAAGTAGGTATCCAATTTATAAAATAGGTAAAGTATCCTTCCAAGTTAGGATTATTAGGCATAAAGGGTAACAAGGAATAAATAATTTAACTAGGTATGAACCTAATAGCACACATTTCTAGAAAATAGACCTACATACCTACCTTAGGTAGGTTTACCTACTAGGTAGGTTTTCACCGCCGCGGCCGACGGTTTTGCACAAAATCTTTATCTAAAATAATAAAAGTAACCTCTTTAAACATTACTCTTATATTTTAGTCATGTTGTCTTTTTTGGTATCTCAGTTCCAGAGTATTTTAAACACATTACTTATTTATCTTGGTAGGTATAATATTAATTTTTTTATTAAAATTTAAATAGGTAGGTAATTGAGCGATGAATATTCATTATGTAACCTACAAAAGAATATTCCTAAAAGCTTTGGAAAAGTTGAAAAGCTCGTGTTTTTCTTATTAAAATTTCTAGTCTTCACAGATGTCATAGTGGCGTTTAATACCTATCATACAAAAGAAAAAAGATAATATAATTTTTCAGTTAGGCCTATCTCACCGATGAAGGTTGGCGATCGCGCGACGGCAACAGGGCTGCGCGGCTGCTCCGCGCTGCGGGCCATGATGGCGGCTATCGAGAAGTCCGTCGCGCGGGTCTTGCTCTCCTCCGCCACCATCCTGGAGCCGGACCACCCGTCCACATCCATCAACACCTCAGTTCCACAGTACCTCACCGGACCGTCCGACACATCCTCAACCATACCGCACGACAGTCGAACACATTACGGGCACTAGAACGCGATTGCCGATTGTCTATGCTTTGCTGTGCACACGAGAGCGAACAGAACGGAGGCCGAGCACGGACTGACGCGCGGGAGCGGCGCCACGTGCGGGGCGGGGCGGGGCGGGGGGCGTTGCCGCCTCCCCATCAGCCACTCGCTACGGCACCCCTCGACCCACTCATAACAATATAACATTATTATTTAATTTGTATTCCATATCACTTACCGACTGTCACAATTCATCGTTAGCTTTTCATTCGTCATGCCAATAACATTCGAATTACAGTTAACTTGTTCGATTATACATCGATAAAATTGCGACATTTACGTTATTTTTACGAATTACGTATAAGAACACTTTTTATTGCGGAATTATAATTAAACTGTATAATATAGGTAATAGAAAAACGTAGAAACACGGTAAAATAGAACGCGGGCGCAATCATAATAACAAGTTTCTGCGCCGCCCATTAATGTAAACATACAGTGTAGAGAGAGATGGCGCGCAATGAAATTGTCGCGTTTTACGCGCGCTAGAGAGAGACGCCCTCTTTTATAGAGGTTTTCTTAAAACATTACGTTAATCCGACACTACGATATGACTCAAATAGAACTCTACATAGAGTTTCCATATTTATTTTTCGACTTTCTAATTTTCCTATTATACCTAATTATATTTATATATCGTTATATTTGTAGTATAGGAATACAAATCTGCTAATAAGGTACCTATAGCATGTCTATTATTTTGCTATTTGCAATAATATGGAGAAATGATAACGATAACAATATTAAATTTTATAAAAAAAATGTTTTAAAAAAATCTTACAGAAAAACAGAAATAAGTAGGTACCTATATCACAGACAACAGAAGTATATTATATTTCATCACCTACCTATGCGATTAGGCAATAGAAAAAAGCAATTTTTTCAATATTTTTTAAAGGATGAGTAAGAAGGTTCGTTTAAATTTATTGGCTCTCTATTTCAGAAAGTTTATTGTGATAGGTAGGTTTACCTTCATACCCAAATACTTAAAAACTCGAATGTAGGAAGGTAATAATTATTGGCGCCTAGTAGGTACCTACTCACTTTCCTACCTATTATTTTAAATAGAAATAAAATATAGGTAGGTTAGTCAGTAAAATATAATATTCAGTAGGTACTTAATAATATAGAAATGGCAACATTTGCCTATAATTTAACACTTACAAAATACCTAGCAGACATAAATATTATACTATGCTTCATATAAAATTCCCCATATTCCTAACAACTTAGCAATGTCCATTTAAATGATTAGCCAACTTAAAGCCAGCAATTACTAAACATAAAATCATATTTCTCATAACGAAACTGTTGGCTTTATTGACAAAAACATATCAAAACATACCTATTCATTTGTAAAGATATGAAAAATTATAGCCTTTTGAATGTAAACGACCTTCCCGGTGAGGTATTAGGGGACATTCAGGCGCTTTCAGATGTTTTTCAATTTGGCGAAATGTGTGTATGTCTGTAACAATCCTGTGCCTACTAGAATATTATTTGTAATATAACACTCATACATTATGTCGCATTATCTTTGATGTGTAGGTAATCTTCCGTGCACTTCTGAAATAAACATGTAGGTAAGTAGTCTTGTTTCAAGGGAATGTTAAAGTTTCTTTCTTTCAAATTTGTTAATTTTTTCACTCTACCGTTAGTCAGCTGAAAGAGCGTGTAACAAACCAACACTTCGACGCTTATATAAAACCAGTTTCTTTTAGATAATATTTGTATTGTATCAAACGTTCCGCCGATTCCATTCAAAACCTAATCCCATTGAATCAGTCAAAACATCATGTAAGATTCCGGAACTCATAATTCTTTCGTAAAATCAACAAGCGCATAAAATATCGGAAATAGCATAAGAATGGGTGTCATTGCAGTCGCACAATGCGGCGTATTGTGCTATCGTTTTGAACGAACTCGGCCAAAGAGTTTCGTCTGTGGATGTATGAAACTGGATGAGACACATCCAATACAAAGTGGATTTTTTATTTATTTCTATATCTATTTCATAGATAGGTATACGGTTTAGTTTCAAAATTATATTTTCATTAGAAACATTCTAATGCCATCATTCCCCTGCGATCATTGTTGTGGTATCAAGGCTTTAAAATAATGTGTGCCCAAAATTCCTAATAATTGCTCTTTATAGCTCTAAGTTTAAGCTATAAAGAGCAAAATTTCCGCTAGGTATGCGTTATTGATTTACTTTATCTAAGTAGTTAGTTATGATAAGTCTACAGGCTACAGATATGGGCTCTTTCTATACCTATGTACATAAAGCCTACTGAGAAGCACAGAAATATACCTACCCACAAATAATGTTAAAGTGCGAATTGACTGATACAAAATCTAAAAATGTACACATCTAGTTCCCTAACTCTTGGAATGTAACAAGCTCGGCGCCCGCTTTTTCAAAACGTCAAAACGTCAATGGGCCTTACAAATCGCAACCAAATATTTGTTAGGAACACACGTGGTGAGGGCCACACAGGACGCCATTTTGGTCACTATGCAATAGAAAGCGGGAAGTTTTTGCTCAAAACACGAGTAATGCAATCAACGACACATTGGTCACATTTTAGGCGTGAAATGAACTTATGCGTTTTGTTTCTACAGCTAATCGATTATTAACTTATTTTGTGATAACCAATGCATGGAATGTGAGTGGTAGGCACGTTTTTATAGAAAAGTAACTAATATTTCAAAAATATCTGCTTTTAACGTAATTCTACTAGATACTGGCTACCTGTACCTACCTGTATTCATAATTTTCTTACTTACTTACTTACTATCTGGCGCTGTGACCCCAAAGTGGGTCTTGGCCTCCGACAGCAAGAGACGCCACTTATCCCGGCACGGAGCGATGTTTTCCCAGTCTCTTCTGTGCAGTGCCACTAGATCGTTGGTTACTTGGTCTGCCCAGCGATACTTAGGGCGGCCGACTGGCCGGCGGCCTGAAGGACGTCCCAAGTAAGCCCGCTTAGCAGCACGATCATCTTCCATTCGCATTACGTGGCCTAACCATCGTAGCCTGTGCGCTTTCACCTCTCCTAAGATGTTCGGTTCGTCGAAAAGTGTCTCTAGCTTCTTATTTGTTCTCACTCTCCATCTGTCGTCACCTGAGCGGATCGGGCCTAGTATTTTTCGGAGTACTTTGCGTTCCGTTACGAGGAGTTTCATTTCTTCCTTTTGGGTGAGCGTCCAGGTTTCGCAGCCGTACATAAGTATCGGCCTTATCACAGTTTTGTATATTCGGAACTTTGTACGTCTGCTTAATAGTTTGGACACAAGTATCTTGTGTAGGCCTGCGTTACACCGCAAAGTGTTTTGGACACGAAGTTCGATCTCCTCTTCTCTACTATTAGTGTCGGTTACAGGACATCCAAGATGCTTAAATGTGGCTACACCCTTGAAGATGGAGTCTCCAACGGTAAGATCTTCACGCTTTTGTCTTGTATTTCTATATCGGCGCATGTGCTGGTATTCCGTTTTTGTATCGTTGATACTCAGCCCGATCTTTGCGGCTTCTTCTTTGAGGCATGCCACAGCTTCTGTCACTTGCTGCTTTGTTTCCCCTACCATTGCAAGATCGTCAGCATATCCAATAACCTTGTGCTGTCCGTTTAGAGTCACTCCACCGTTAAGACAGAGGACTTTTCTTATGACATGTTCGAGTGCAAGGTTAAAAAGTAGAGGTGACAAAGCGTCTCCTTGCTTTAGACCGCTTATGACTGCAAACTCATCTGTGAGTTCCGCTCCAACTTTAACTACCATTTTGCTTTCTTTTGTGGCCATTTCAACTAACCTGACCAATTTTGAAGGGATCTGAAAATTCCTGAGGATATTGTATAAAGCATTCCTATCCACACTGTCATACGCCTTAGCAAAGCCCACGAAGACCGTGTGAATACTCTGTGCGTATTCCCACTTTTTCTCCATAAGTTGTTTTAAGAGAAAGATTTGGTCTACTGTACTGCGATTGCGCCTAAAGCCACATTGGTAGTCTCCCACAATGTTTTCTGCAAGTGGCTGCAATCGCCGCAGCAGGACGTATGACAGAACTTTATACGCCGATGGTAACAACGCAATGCCTCTGTAATTGCAGCATTCTCTTCGGCTTCCTTTTTTGTGAATTGGACATATTATCCCCGTGTTCCATTGCTTCGGCTGGCGTTCTAGATCCCAGATTCTTTTTATGAGCTCAAACAACTTTTTTTGTGTGGTCTCACCGCCATACTTCCACAATTCGGCTGGTATTTTGTCGATACCTGGTGCTTTGTGATTCTTAAGTTTATAATTTCATATCAGTTCATAATTTTCTGGCTGGTGTTTAAGAAAAGTAGGTACATATGTACTTATACCAGTACTGTGCCAGTACTTTCAAATGAAGCAGTCTAAAGTACCTAACCTAAAAAATTTAAAACATTATTATCAGTCATAACTCATAGAAAAGACAGAACGACTCGAACATAAAGCATAACTCATATTGTGAGTAATATCACCTGTATACACTGCGGCCATAAACTGTCGCGAAAAAAAACATATCATGCCGTTGAATATTTGAATAAAGAATAAGTGAAACATAAAAAGGCGCGAGGTGAGGAGCAAGAAATCGCGCGCATTATACCTACATGACAAATGTAATGTTCGGTGTCGGGTTGCGGCCACCCGCGCGGCGGATTAGTTTCAGCTTACTTTCCGTTCCGTTCCCTACCGAAATAGAGTGCGCCCTTTGCCCTTGACGCCTGCCTCCTTGCCATCAATACTGTACCTAAAATACATTCTATTTATACACGAATTTAAAGTGTTTTCGAGAACTTCAAGAATGTTTGTTCCGTATTCAAAATAGTATAAGCAGGAATTTAATCGAGAACTCAAATATTTTTATTGAATATGGTAATGCCTTCTGGCTTAAGTCGCAGTTAAGTAATGTTGTCTGCGCTTAACGTATAAATTATTTTATATGAATTTATTTTCATTCATAATAAAGGTTTAATGCCTGCTACAAAAATTCAACCTCAATTGATCGTTTGTGTAAATTCTTGTCGTCTCACGACATGGCCTATTAAACTTGGGAGAAACAGTCGATAATACCTCATTATAGTAAAGCAGGGTAATATGGGTGTTCTAGTGGCATTGTTGCGTGGATAAACCCATTATTTATGTACATTTGTGCGCAATCTGAGCCCAAGTTCGATCGCTTACATCTAGGTAACAGCCACCCACCATGCTACATGAATTCCTAAAGGTATTATATATATTATATTTCCTAAGGGTAAAGGTATAACTCGGGTTCTTGCCAATTGTTTCAAAATGCGTCGTAAAAATATCAATAATGTTCTTATGATGAAGTTAATTTATTATACATATACATAACTACTTAGCAAAGCAAAGCTTATACTTTGGACGTTGCGAAAAATAAAATTCAGTTAAACATCGCTTGCTGTATTTTATTTGCTTAGCAAGAAAATAAATAACATAAGTAATTTACGGTTAATAAAAAATATTATCGACTACCGCACATGCAGCCTACGTCGCAGTAGTTCTCATACAAGAGCATTCATACTTGGCCATTGAATAATTTCCATTTGTACGTATTTAAGCTTTTATCGAGGTAAGACCATAAATCGGTGCGCAGACGCACGTAATCCGCCCGCTCCCCGCGCCCGCGCCGCGAGCTATAAACAGAAGTCAACGTGTTGGACGTATAAATCGTGCGCTTAACTATTGTATCTCCACAATAATGAAGTTAGCTCGTTGAGGAAGAATTATACCACCACGTGGGTGGCCGATGCGGTCGGAATAAATCCTAATGGATTACTTTTACGAATGTGTTTAGCTGATTTTTTGTACCAGTCGTTGACGGCGGAGGTCACGCAGCCGGTGAAAGGTCCCCTGAAAAAACAACCGATGGGCCCGCGCTCCACGCGCTGTCGAGGTGTCGGGTGTCGGGTTGCTGGCCAGCTCGATGCTTTATGGGTTCTTTACGATGATCGCTCTGGTGGTCACGATCGATTCATAAAAAGCAATAAATCATCATCGTCAATCGTAACCAGGCACCAACAATCACGTTGGCCAATAAAATTTGGAACCAATAAGGAATTTGACTTGATGCTTTTTGTAATTTTATTGCTGTGACAAAAATAACAAGCTGTGGCTTACAGAAAGTTATATTTAGGTACTTACGATAAAAAATATACACACAATAAATAAGAGAGCCATAATATTAAAATATAAAAATTGAAATAGTTTAACATAAAATTAAGAAGTTTCACTGGAACATACATAGGTACTATAACATACGAAATTGCATAAATATATCTGGTTTGGACCCTTAATAACTCAGGCCCCGGAATCACAGACACAATAGAAAATCTATTGTGTCGTGGACCGATCGGGCCGTTCGGGGCTCAATGGGTTAAATAGTAAATTGGCTTATAAACGTAAAACGTTTGCTAGAGCCAGCCCGCCCAGCGAATCGAATTCCATTGAGTGCGAAGCGAGCTCCGTGAAGGCGCGCGTAATCAGCCCTATAAACAAACATTCGTATCTGACACTAAAAACTGATATATTTCACCAAACTTTTATATCCGTTCACTTCAACTCGAAATATATTACTTTTCTTTAGCACCTTTTGTATCTTTTAGTGCGTTGTCCCCACTTTTATGGGCGCAAGGCGGTTCGTAAATCATTGTAGTGGAAGTGGTGTACAATCGTTAACAATAGTGTCCCACAGAGCGCAGGTCGCGGTGCAAGCTGCTCGCATTTCAACTCGGAGACCAGTTACTGCATTCTCATAGGCTCTAATTCTTATATCTATCGGATATTGAAGATATTTATTATGAATCGAACCAAGAAAGTGAAACTTGATAATTCAGATAGATTCGATCTTTTCTTCAAAATTTTAGAACTACTATGTACAAAATAAAAAGCTCTATAATTCTAAATACTTTTTGAATAACATTTTCAGTCCGTTTTTAATAGGTTTAAAATAAATTTAGGCAACAAGAAATTTGACGTATTTTTTATTGAGCGCATTAGTAAGCGCTGTTCTGTTTTTTTTTTTATTTATTTTTTTTTTGTAAATATGTATAGTTTTTTCTCTATTAAACAAAACAAGTATAATTGTCATCTATAAACCCAGTTTAATTTTAAAAACTGCCTTAATAAAAGTTGGTAGGTAGGTACTTAGGTAGGTACGTAAAAGATCAAGAAAATATAATCAAAAAAATTTGTCTCAATCGAAAACACAATCATATACCTAAACACGTTTCCCTATTCACACTCCTCTTATAGATAAGGCAAAAACAATTATTTGAAATGCATTGCAAATGAGGATACTCATTAGTAACATCAACATACAAACAAATCAAGGGGCTCAACCAAAAAGAGCAACAAAGTTAAGACAACATTAAGTAATAAAAAGCTTAATGTTATTTCAACAAAGAAAACAATTTTCACATTGGAACTGAATGTGGACATTACATTCCCGATAACAGTTAATCCGAGACGCGCCAACGCTGTAAATTAAACTTTATATCATTTTTAACGACCGCCTCGAATGGTGTTTTGATTGCGGCCGGCTGGAGGCGTCGACAACTCGACACGATGATAAGGCGACATTTACCGCGGAACACAAAAAACGCACATTAATTATCCGAAAAACCGTCTCTCGCACAGCTTGGCCCGCTCCTAGCACCGTGGACGTCGCACCGAAATGCACTTTTATGTGGATTCCTACACCGCAACACACTTCAACTTTACGATCCCCGATATAGGCTCAACTTGACGTTATGGGCCATCGTCAATAATTTTTAAGTATCATCTTAATAGCTCTTTCTCGTGATTATAGAATTTTTACACAATCATATCTTAACCGAGCTATAGAGGGTCGTAAAATCGAGTCGATCACTTGAAATATTTTATCTCAAAACTAAAATTAAGAGTTTGAAATGTGATTCATTGTTCCTTTCTGGTGTAAATGGCTCGGTGATTTAACATTCATTGATATATTTAACCGACTTAATAAACCGTGAAACGAGGCCACAAAACACGTAAAGAGCATCGAAAGATAACAAAAAGAGCCATTAATCTCTCATTGTGCGATGTCGGCGCAATGTCCCGTTGTTTGCGGACTCGTCCCGATTATTCAAACATCGCCCGTTTATTCCACCATTGTCCTTAAACGATCGGGTGTGATCGCACACAAAGAATATTACAAATGGGGCGAGAATAACTTCAATACATCATACTTATGTACACAAATCGTAAATTAAGTCCAACTGCGAAACAAATCTCGTGATAATTAATTATTAACAACATAAAATTTAAAAAGAATTTCTAGAATAATATTTATAAACTCTTATTACTTACTGATATGCCTTTCACTATAAACCAATTTTTATTAGAGTAAATTTTACTAACTATCCAGCATTTCCCAGTACATATACTATATATTTTATGGTACTATCTACTTGTACGAATAGTCTTTGTACATTTGAGTAGGTAGGTACTTATGTGTGAATAACAAAAAACTGCAAATTTTTTCTCAGAACACTCTTAAACCAACAGTAGCTTTGATTAATTAATTGTAAGTTAACGGGAAATGATGTGAAACACACCCCAAGGGATCGATCGCTCACCAACAAAATATTTTTGTACTCAATTCTTCGTTTTGTGATACAAGCGGGTCCCGGCAGAACTGCTTCTCATGCTCCCAATTGACAGCGCTTGACATGTGACAGCTATTGTCACATTGACATGTTGACACTGTCAAACTTGACTTCTGTCCGGATTCCGCATGTAAATACGGAAATATTACCCTCATAGCTTCGGTGACTGGACAATGAGAGTACAAATTAAATAATAGAATAAACTGATTTTTTCGACCCGATACACACAGCTGCTGGTGTTGAATTATTATTTAAAGAAAACGGAAAATGTGTAGACGATCTTACATTTATTTTCTCTTAATTTTAGCGATGAAACAAATTACCATACTTATCCTTAATTAACTCTATGTAATTATAGAAACTACAAAAACTGTTTATTGAAATCATTGAAATAGTCTGCAGGAACATTGGTGATTGAATATCTACTGTATCTATTTGATTAAGCACCAATTTATCTGTAGATAATCAGCCTAGATAAAGAAAGACAGGTGGTTAGTATTCATAATACATAATACAATTTAAAACAACGTTGTCCATAACTCGTAACAAACATACCAATTAAAATATGATATTGTATGACAATCAATAACAAATTACAGTACTCCAAAATTAATAATGCGCATGCAGATCTTCGCTAATTCTCGTATTTCCAGAAACACCCGAATCACCCCGAATCATTGAATCGTAAGTGCCCTAAAAAATGCACTTGCATCTTGCACCTTTTACGAAAGAAATAGGAGTCAATTCAGAGTCATACACAATCGAAAACAATTCGGGCGATAGGTGACAATAGCCTGTCAGTCAAAAAATTCAAAAATCCGTCAGTCGTCTTCATATATTGGTGGTGACCGCACGTATTATCTCTGTATGGAATTATATAGAGCTGCTGTTACCATACCCTTCTTAGTTTTGTTTCAAAGTTGAATTTTCCGGTAAAATGTTTTTTTACACAGGTAGCAGATAGCAGTGGGGAAAGTGAAAATTAATAAGAGCATAATGAAAGTTTTGATCATTCTACGATATCAGAAATAGGGATAATCCCTGATTCTGTAAATTCTTTGGACTGAGATTTTAATGATTAGATTTCACAATTTAAATGTAAACCAGTGTTTGAAAATCATTTTTCTAAATATAAACTTTGTGCTATTTTAAACTTCCATACATCCATCATTACGCCAGCTTCAGTAAGACACTTTAATAGTTCTAAGTATAGAATTTTGACTGACCGGGTGGCATGGTTGGTAGTGGCCCTGCCTTCCAAGCCAGAGGTCGTGGGTTCGATTCCCACCCGGGGCAAATATTTGTGTGATGAACATAGATGTTTGCTCTGTGTCTGGGTGTTAATTATCTATATACGTATTTATTTAATAATTATATATGTATGTTTATCAGCCATCTGGTTTCCATAACACAAGCGAAAGCTTAGTATGGGATCAGATCGTGCCGTGTGTGAAAATTGTCCTGAAACATTTATTTATTATTATTTATTTAATTTTCCAAGTAAATCAATACAACAAATATATATTCGCAATCGTGTGGCTTATCCTCGCTATTAACTTACATTTAATTATCGAAACAAATTTCGTTACTTATCTCTTTTACCATAAAATCACAATAAAACTCATAATTCTAATAAACTATGCATGAAGAAAATACATTTAACCACTCTATATACATATCGTCTTCGGAGGCTCGGGGAATATGACAGTTGCCGAACAGTCACGAATTTTTCTATGCGCATTATCAGTTTGGGAGTACTGTACAACATAAACAAAATATTACCTTTAAAGTTACTACTAAAGAGTATTCCGTTATGTTATCTATGCCTACTAATAAGCAAATTAATTAAATAATTAATAAAAAAGTACCTATATTAAGTTTAGTGCCTAAGACATATTCAGCAATCCATTTGATTTTAAATGCTGAAGATAGGTTAAACGAGACAAGACTTATTTAACCAATCCTAAAACAAAATACTAGTATAAAATATAAATTATTTATTTTAACAAAAACAATCGGAACGTGCCACTCCATTGTTTTATAGAACAAAAGTGTCTACTATAGAGCATGCTAAATTGCAACGAAAATCTTCATTGTTGACAGTTATGTGGCTGAAAAAAATACGAGATGTTAAAGTTTGAGGTCCGTGGTCCCAGCGGGGCCCCCCGCGAGGCCTGGCCCGTCCCACGCTGTTCTTCTGTCCAACTACATGGTGACAAAGTGACAATTTAAACATTCTTCCCTAATGTTGTTTAGGAATATTCAATAGAGCACAATTCGCTTTATTTATGGTCATGTTGCGCCCACAATGTGTAGGACCTGTTTTATTTCCGGAAAACAATGCCAATGTGTTACTTTTGAATATTCAAAAATGCTTTTAACAATATAAATAAACAATTTTAAATATTCAATATTATGTTCTGATGAAGGCATGGAAACGCTCGGATATTTATTTTCATTTGCTGTAATCATAGTTACATTTAATGTGATAGGACTGAACACAAAAATTTCCAGTAAGTGAAAAACATCAATAAAATGTTTGAGTTGAATTGCTCAAATCAAGTCGGAACCGTTTCGCTGAACGCAAACTTGAACAAACACAATAGTTCTTGTAATCCTCAGTAAGTCGTATCATAGATACGTGGGGAGAGCGGTTCCGCCCCAACGATTAGCTTCACTTTATCTTCCCCGTCTTTGTCCACTAATCCGCCGGGGAAGTGGCTAAATATCTTGTTCAAATAAACATTCTGATTGTTGTGTTGTCAGGGGAGATGCTGTTGCGAATCGGATTATGTGGCGTGTGTTAGATAGCTCTGTCTCTAATTAAAAGTAAGATTTATTGTATTATCTGGAACAAAAGTGATTATCCGTATCTAATTGCGTCTTATCTGTAGGTATGCGTAGCGTGGAACGCAGTAGAATTGCTAATAAAGGATTAAAGTTTTTGGAAAGGAATGTCACTAGGTTATAAGTCTAAATACCTACCTTTATACCTAACTATTAGGTTTATTTTATAAGTTTAACTTGTGTAACTAAAAATATTATTACCATTCAAACTCCGCATGTCATAAAAGACTAGGAATTATTATTAAATATACTATAGTATTTTACTTCACACCTAAGTAATTGGTGATAATACCTATTAAAATAAAATTGGTGATAATATTACCTAAAACTCTACAATTCTCAAACTCTCTTCACCTAAATTGAGATTGTCAAGTCTGTAGTGAACTGCAATAATTCGAATAACTTATCGATCAAAAATATCATTAAAATAATCATTATTAAAAAAAAATCTGTCAAACTTTCACAGCACCTACCTATAGTATTAGCTAGTTATACCTTAGCAACTGGTTCTACTACCGAAAACAAACATATCATACCTACTTCACATTAATTTACATGACCATACATTATTTAAAGACCATTGTGAACTCAAGTGCCACACCCACTAGAATATTTGAAACGACCAGTTATTTATATGTACTTCTTAGGCGAGAGATTCCCAGTTCGATTGCATGAAAATATCGTTAAAATCGTGTGAGACAATTCTCTCTTCGTCAATGCGAAGAAAATAAAAATATAGTTAGAGAAAAGGACAATTGAGAATTTAGATTCTCATGTTGAAAATCATGTTGTTTTCAATTTTGTAGATAACTAAATAATCTGAACTGATGAATGGTGAATGAAATCTGATCTTACAAAATACAATTATTAAAATAGATATGTAGGTAATTTTTAATCCTTCCTTACTTTAGAATAGTAGAAATTAGAATTCCTTCAGAATGGTAAACGTAAAATACCAAGTTTAACTTATAAAATAAACTACAGCAGCTTTATTGCGAAATGGATGACTTGACACTTTCTCAGAAGACGTTAACATAAAAAATCGTTTTTACATTCTAGATAAGGGTGTACCACATGGAGACATAAAATTTGCATAAATCACGATGCAGGCAGCCGAATCTCAATGGAAATATTGGATGACTGTGCACATAGCGCGGAAGGCCGAGCGCCGCATGCTTATTCATGAAACGACGGCTGCGCAGCCCCAACCGCATTTGAATAAATACAATTAACTTGTTTGTTTTACTCGCCCTGTTACGCCCTGCCAACCCTGCCTTTCGATGGCACATTCCTCCATTTTCGAGGGCGCGGGTATACGGCATCTGTGTAACCAGACATTCTGGTCTGTTGGTACACTTCGTCATACAATGGTCACGGCGCTTATTAATACAAATATAGGAGTTTATTTATTTATTTAAATTTTATTTCTATTATCTGATTTGTCTAGTGTGGTTATTTAATTCATTTTTGGCCCTAAGAATATTCTAATAGCCAACAAGAAGTTTGATAACATGCTCTACATTTGAAAGCTTACTTCGTGTTTCAAAGTTAGGTCAACTTTTATTAATATAAAGAAATAATCCTTTATCCTTTATTTATTTATTTACTTTTTATTATGATGAAGATATTGGATTTCAAATACATTTTCGGCTCTAAGAATTATACAAAATGCCTGACTGCATGCTATACATTTGAAAGTTTAGTCGTGTTGTTTTCTTAACTCTTTGTGATTATAGAAATTTGGTATTATTTTTAATCTTGGCTATCTCTCTCCGAAAGGGTAGAATGATAGAAGATTATTTCTACTCAGATGTTAGGAAGTTGTTGTTTTTACCATTTCTCTTAATTTATCTATTACATCTATGTATGGGTAAGTACCTACTAAATAAATAACTAGTAGATATAGTAGGTATGGGAAATAATAAATTGACGAATCAATTTAAGTTAGCTCAATAAAATGAATTCATTCTCTATAACGTAATTAATGAAATTTAAAATTTGCAATCTCTCATTATATCAGCAATCATATCTAAGTACGTAAAAAGAACATAAAACACAGATTCTATTGGTCTAATTATGCTACAATTTCTCTAGCGTTCACGATGCAGTTGTAAAAATGAATGTGTTCCGAGGCTCACATTTTTACACAAATAGTGGTGTTTGACGGCGGGCGGTGGCGGTGCAGCTCAAAGCGGATTGCAGGCCGGCACATCGCACTGTTATTATCTCAACACCATCTCGCGCTCTCATCTAACCCATTCCTTTTTTACCAGACACCGCCGTCTCCCTTATTCCCTCCTAATTTGAGCAGGACCCAAAGACTTTACACCAAACTCGACGCGAGGGCGTTCCCTCGACAATTTATCATTTAACGTTGCCTACAGACATTATTTGAAACGCATTAAAATCGCGGTTGTGGAAAATTTGTCGGCATCGAAATTAGTACTTCTCTCTGGCTTAATAATTTATCGCTTTAACCACATCCGGTGCGACCTGTGATGTTTCTAATTAGAAATTCAATGACTTTGATTGACTCTTAGTTCTGCGCTAAACCACCCCTTTTATTGATACTATGAATCAACACCTAATTTAACACAGTGACAATCCTATGCTTACTTCCACTACTTATAATTGAACTAAGAAAAATCGTACCATTAAGAATCCAACTTTATATTAATCCATTACAAAGTGAATCATTTCGTTTTCTACACTAGAGGAAGAACGCCACGAGCTCGATACCCTTAGGAAGCAGTCACGCGCGGGCAGAACACGTGATGAATATACATCGGCAGGCCGGGCGGCGCCTTGTAATCTCAGTCACCGGCAATTATTTACGTGAGAACAGTCTGCCATACGGCATACCCCGGCGAGGCGAATCGGTGATTGCGAGACTCACTACCCTGATCATGTACTGCTGGACAGCTCCGCTAATGCGGCTCTACTAATGTAATCACTTAAGTAAATGCTTTCATCAAATACGCGAATGAAGTATAGCCGCTTTGAAGCTAATCTGAGGATATAGCATAATTGCGAGACATTAAAAACTCTACAGGTTTTAAATAAATTACGCTACGCTTTGACGTGTATATAATTATAGTACTTACACTCGCTTTTAACTGCGACTGCGTCTTTAGGTTGACATGTATAAAAATTAAATATGTAATGATGATGAATAACCCAATTGATACTATCTAATTAGATGAGGTTAAATTAATTTTAAAAGTAATGGTAGGTATCTAATAACTGATGAAGATGGTGCGATTAAATATTTGCAGGTACCGGCCATAACTCTTAAAATACCTCTTAAAAACATATCTCTACCTACTCTACCTTGTATGTATACAGTGTAGAACTAACTAAATAAGTGAATTTAAATGAAAACTCTTTTATAAGCCAAGTTGTTTATACAACGAAAATCGAATTACTTTTTAAAAACTGCATAAATCAGTATAAAAAAGGTGCAATTTAATTTTGTGTTGGATTGATCTACCTAACTAATTTGTATTTACATAAAACGTGGTAAATTGGTGTGATTTTATAATTCATTGAAATCTAATTTCCAATCTATTGTCATGTTTTATTTCCAATCACAACTTATGTTAACTTGCAAGTTATTAAAACCAAAATGTGAAACGCATCACAAAATAACTAAACATGACATAAACAAGTCGAGATTTTCCCCTTCGGTAACTTGACAAACAAAGAAGTGTAAAAAACAAACCATATCTTATTATCACAGCAATTTAGCAAGGATTAAAATTCGTCGGTCCAGTAAACTTTTATTTTGTTTTTCTGGTGTAGGAGTGACGACGGTTGTTTTGACTGATAGTGACGTTTGCGTGTAAACATCCAGTCTTAGCTGGGAACTATAAATAAATAAGATTCCAACAAGACAAACTAGTGGCAAATTAAGCTGAGGTTCGCTTAGTATAAAGCTGCTAAAACAGTGCTTTTTTTGAAATAAGATTAAGAAAAATTAAAAACTTATTTATTTATGAATATTCAGAACCAGCTTCATTGAAAGACCCTTCGAGAAGCCTTCGAAACAAAAATATTTAGTTATTCTCACTTGACATGCTTTATATTGTTAAAATAATATTTAAAACTTTATTTTAATTTCATAAAGTACTCTAATAAATCTTTAACGATAAACCTCATTTACTCTTTTAATGTATCATGTCCGGTGCAATGGCTTTATCCTTCAGACATACTTACATAAATTTCAATTATTATTTATTTACCTAAAATATATAGAAAAAAGCGTTTAGATATCTTATCAAAGATGCCTACAAACTTAATATTATACAAAAGTACAAAACATTAAACACATTACAAAGCCTTGTAAACGAAGCTCTATTTCATACTCTTAACGCCATCTATCGGGATATATCCACACTAAAAAACATCACACACATTAAAATCTCTGTATTACGTGGTACAATTTTTATATTGAATCTAGCTAATAAATAACCCTCCTTATTTCAATATCACCTAGAGCAACTGACTGTTTGTTTAGACGACAAAATGTTAAATAGGTTGCTTTCAATAAGCGGGTTCGTCGAAAATATGTTCCAATCGAAATTGAAACAAACAAAAATTTGTCCTAACTTAAACATGCTAAAGGCTAAAGTGGCGTGACGTTTTTTGTACATTTTAATAGTAGAGACGTATGGTATAGTTGGGTCGTTCATCGGCGAGGTGCCCCGCTGCGTAGGACCCCTAAAAACACACAGACCGCGGGGCGCCGAGCTCTAACCGCACCTTTTACTAATAACACGGTCTTTCCCTATGTCATGCCTTATTTCATATGAACGTCTCTCGTTTTTTCTGAGTGTTCGTTTTTTAAACAATAACAATAAAACGAGTCTCTGATGATAGTAATCCTTCATCCTCATTGTCTTTTGGCAGTTTCTCGGAATAAAATATGTTATGCTCTTGAGACGTGATATCTGAACGTCATATTATAAATGGCATCATTTAAAATATTTTAATACCCTGTACATCAGGGCGATATTAATTTGGTACGGTCGAGTTGAGCGGGCCGGGTGCCACCGGAATGTTAAATGACGGATTACCGCCGCCCAGATCGACAGATAACCGCATCAGATCGCGCGGATTCCTTCCTTGCCCAGCGGTCGACTAACTACAAACTATCCTGGTTATTTATAATTTAAACCTATAATTTATTGTAAGAGTCGATGAGGACCTATATTTCAATAATGGTTCGATCGATTTATTTGAAGTCTCCTTGTGTTAGGTTAGTTTAATACCAATTGAATAGTATACCTACTTACTTATAGTATGAATAAGTATAAAGGTTCGGTATCTACTAGTGGAGATTGTTTAAATACTGAGAGCTTATTTAGGTATACAGATGCAGTTGGAATCTAAAATGTCGAGAAAGACAAAAACAAGGTGTTCAAAAGAAAAAAAATTGTTATCTATAATACGAGTATATTTATGTATTACTAGGTTTCCGCCCGCGGCTTCGCCCGCGCAGTCAAAGAAAAACCCGCATAGTTCCCGTTCCCGTGGGATTTCCGGGATTGCGTCATTTTCCCGGGATAAAAAGTAGCCTATGTCCTTTCTCGGGTATCAAAATATCTCCATACCAAATTTCATGAAAATTGGTTCAGTAGTTTAGGCGTGATTGAGTAACAGACAGACAGACAGAGTTACTTTCGCATTTATAATATTATTAGTATGGATATTAGAGCAGGCTCCAAGGAGATGTTCGTTTGCAAAAATAGCGGACCTAAATCTGACTTCTGATATATATTGTATAGATCCCAGACATCCTATAGACAGATGTTGCCAACCAGTTTTGTGGTCCCCCTCTCCCCACCCCGGTAATTAAATATGGCATACAAAGATAAAAATAAAAATTTCCAAAATATGCCGTATGGGGTATCAAATGAAAGAGCTTATTGAGTAGATCACGAATATATAGCATACTATAACATTTCTTACACTTTCTCTAAGATTTTTTAGAAAATTTAGGAAAATGCTCCATTTTTGAGTTAACTTTAAACCACTATAGATTGAAAACTCATGAATATATTTTTTAAATTTTTATTTTAAATAATTAACAATAGTCCATTGTTTACGATTCAATAGTTCGTAATATAATATAAGTGAGCTATATGTATGTGGTGGATTTGCGATGACCCCACAAAATGTTTTAAATTGCAAGGCGCAACTTTCACTGAATTCAAGCTGATTCAAGAATGTTCTGCCATATTTTTCATTCTGTCAAACACAACGACAGTGCAGGGATAATTATTCTAAGCCCTGACACCGATATTTTTGTATTAGGCCTTTATTTCTGGCATAAACTTGAAAATATACTCGCCATATTTGAATGCTCCCCCCACTCCCCCATGAAACTATTTCACTGTACGAACTATTGAATCGTAAACAATGGACTATTGTTAATTATTTAAAATAATAATTTAAAAAATATATTCATGAGTTTTCAATCTATAGTGGTTTAAAGTTAACTCAAAAATGGAGCATTTTCGTAAATTTTCTAAAAAATCTTAGAGAAAGTGTAAGAAATGTTATAGTATGCTATATATTCGTGATCTACTCAATAAGCTCTTTCATTTGATACCCCACACGGCATGTTTTGGAAATTTTTATTTTTATCTTTGTATGCCATATTTAATTACCGGGGTGGGGAGAGGGGGACCACAAAACTGGTTGGCAATATCTGTCTATAGGATGTCTGGGATCTATACAATATATATCAGAAGTCAGATTTAGGTCCGCTATTTTTGCAAACGAAACTCCACTGAGAGTCCGGTCTATATGTGTCTTTAACAATACTTTGTGGTAACCATAGTTACCAAATCTAATTTTATAATATTTTGCTTAGTAACGATCAAACAAGATTATAGATATCGTGTACAACAATTCTTCAAATAAGAAATCAAAACAATACGATTAAATATGGTGAGAATAACAGTTGAAATGGTTCGAAAAAAAGCTGAACACCATGATTGCCTTTTAGCCCCCTTAGAGGAAATTGCTTTACATCAAGAAAACATCGAGAGAATTAAATTCATTCAAGACTGGTGCCCAAAACTCAAAATACTTTTAATGCAAAGTAATCTCATCGCAAAAATTGAGAATCTTAACAAACTGAAGCACCTTACCTACCTAAATTTGGCTCTTAATAACATAGAAGTGATTGAAAATCTACAACGTTGTGAATCTTTGCAAAAGTTAGACTTAACTTTGAATTTTATCGGTGACATTATCAGTGTTGAATCCCTTTCAGGAAACTATAATTTAGAAAACTTATATTTAACAGGGAACCCCTGCACTGACTATGAAAACTACAGAGTCTTCGTTATCGGTACTCTACCCCAGCTCCGTTATTTGGACGGAAACGAAATCGAAAGATCTGATAGAATTACTGCATTACAAAACCTTCCAGTTATACGATCAGATATCCTATTTGAACAGGAGAATTATAAGCATCAAAGGAAGGCCCAAAAAACAAGACTAGAACGAGATATACAAAGTAAATGGGAAAACGAATACAAAGATATGGATCCAGATGAAAGAAATAAAAAATTCTGGGCTGAGAAATGTGAACATGCACCTGAAGTCCGTTACGAAATTGAACGCATGAGGAAATTGAAGTTGAAATCATACGAACCAGAAAAGAAGACAGAAGAGAAACGTGTGTACAAATTTTTCGCGGCTGACGGACGTCCCTTCAATATTAATCAAGCGAGAATTGATTTCAAATTCAGTGATTCAGAACCAGATAAATATGTGCTGGATTTAGCTATTTACAAGCACCTCGATACAAGTCTCCTCGATATAGATATCCAGCCAAATTACGTAAGAGTAACCATAAGAGATAAAATATTTCAATTATATATTCCCGAAGAAGTAGATATTTCAAAATCAACAGCCCAGAGATCACAAATTACTGGTCACTTGGTTGTTACAATGCCCAAAGTTAATGTAATAGTCTCCAATTTATCTAAAAGTAAACCCATAGAAGATTCCCAACTTATCCATGAACATAAATTGAAAGACTGTGTGATGAAGACAGAGCAAACTAAGCGTGAATTCTTAGAAATAGGACCGGCAGATAATGTTTTAGACTTTACAAAAATGATTGAGCCCAAGGTAACGCGCAGTTATATGAATTCAAGAATGAATTTAGGAGGGAAAGAACCCTCACCAAAATTTATTGATAACCCCGATGTGCCTGATCTTATATAACAATGATAGCGTATCTTTAATAATTTCATAAGTCATGATTAAAACACATGTATTGTCAATATTGCAAATGTTTATTATTGCATTACCTAAATTGAGTTAAAGCTGACATTGAATATCTAAACATAAATTATTTTCATAAGGATTTGACATTAATAGGTATAAAATAAATAATATTAACATTAAAATTTAAATTAATGAACACTAACTAGTACCTACCTATTAAAAAAAAGACGGGTTGCACTCCGGGAGTGCCGGCAGAAGTGAAAACTTGATTATTAACGTTGAGCATGTTTGATATCCATCCGTCTTACGCTTTTTCTATCAGGGTCACGTGTCCTGACGCGAGTTTAAGATTTTATACCCAACGCCGCTAAAGAAGTTTTCACTTCAAAAAAAAATCCGTCTTACGCTTTTTCGATCAGGCCACGTGTCCTGACGCGAGTTTAAGATTTTATACCCAACGCCGCTAAAGAAGTTTTCACTTCAAAAAAATAAAAATATGACGTGTCAACAGTCTGTTATATTGTACTAGACACAAAATCATCGAGGTAAGAATAGGTACGTAAATATCTTTACTGACTACAGCACTTTTCAATATTATCAATAACAAAATAAAACATAATATATCAAATATTTAACTATAATAATATATGTGAAAATATACAATTTTTGTAATACTTATTAGGTCATTAAGTAGTCGAGCGTTAGTTTACTACGAGTATTAGGGCGCCTGTTGTAATATTACGAATGTACCATAACAATAAGAGCCTTTACAAAAGTCGTAGGCGCTATAAAAGTAAACTTTACTAACGCAGACAATAATAATATGAAACTGGTACATTTTATACCGGTAAAATCAGTATAAAATATATTGAGTTGTTTTTTTTAATAATGATTTTAGTCTTTCGTTACTTAACATACATAATATTTTATAAGTTAGACCAGAATAACATCACTTTAAAACTATTAGCCTACTACATGAAAATAAAATATTATACATTTCTAAGGTCCTTTTACATCTTTCCTTTGCTATCTATTTTGGTACAATGTCTATAGTAGTCGAATTTCAGTAATTTTCTGGTAATGCTACATTGAAAGACAGAAAACCGTCAACATCACGCATTTCCTTACAAGTAAATTTGGCAGATATTTGATGCCGGCCCGCCCATGGAGGCGTGAGTTTAAATTGTGCTGTTGCGAATTCACCTGGAGGTACGTTCTGAAAATTAAATAATTATATCAGATTCATAATAATATAATTCCTACTTAAAAAAAATCTTCAAAAAACGTCTTAATATATTTAAGATTTCACATATTTACTGTGTTAGGTACTATTAGCACTGATTTTATGAGTTTTTCCGAAAGCCTTTTTAAAATGAGCTTTTCTATATTAAAAACACACCTAAGATCCTATCAATTTAACATAATTATATGTATATGTGACCTTACCTCACTGAGCTTAATTTTAAGCTGACCTTCAAGTCCTGGCCCCTGAATCATGAATTTTCCATTCTTTAAAGGTATAGGCAGAGGATTTTCTACTTTAATATTCACTGTAAATTCCTGTTTCGATACGGGTTTACCGTCGATAGACATTTTAATATCGGGATTCCGAACTCGGAAGTCATCCTGTGCAAAATAATCAAAGTTCCTGTCGACAATTGTTGCCAAACATGCTATATTGAACGACGCCTGAAAAAATATTAGTTAATTAGTAACTTTTTTATATATTTTTCAAATTTGTCCTGTACTACTAAACTATATTTTCGTTGATGAAAGTACTTAACTTTTTAAAATCTCTGAATATTGTAAAAAATATTCCCTAAAATCGTAATTATTAATTTCCTTAATTACCTGATCGACTAATCTTTTGTAATAGTCATCGAACGTAACCAGCATGTTTATTTTTTCCTTTGCCTCAGGTTTGATTACTATATCAAACTCGTCTCTCTTGACTGATTCCCCGGTTTTACCCCTATAGGTGACGGTGTCCACCCGAAGTACGCCCTTTACGTTGTGTTCATTAATAGTTGAACGGTTGTTTATGTGTAAAACCTGAAAAAATATTAAGTCAAACCCATTAACATTACTGTACTAACTACCTACTTCCATTTATTTATTTTTACATTTGGATATGAATTAGTATACCGTACATGTAAATTTATACAATATTTTCAATTCTGTTACATATAAATTTAACATTTTAACAATACTTACGACTGAAAAGTCTTGTCCAATTTTGATATCATCTCTGAGTTCAAATTCGAAATAGACGTCGTTAAATACATCATTCAAATAATATCTCGCAAAAATACTTCCAGATTTCCGTAAAGCTTTCTCCATGGTTAAACGCTCCTCCTTCGTTCTTTCAGGGTATTTATAAGAGTCTGTTATATCCTAGAATATAATGAAGATACATGAATATTAGCATCAAATAGTTCCCTATTTCAGAATCATGATGGTATTAAAATACAGCTCCTTTTACAAATTACGAGCAAAGTTAGAGATTGAAGTTGTTGCTTGCTACTATTAATCATTATTATTTAAATCGTAAAATAGGACTTTTTTATTTTACCTCTCTTTCCATTTTTCCAATAGCTTTAGTACAGATCTGTTGACCTATATAAGTTGTATCACGATCCATAAACTTCAACGGTTGAATTTCGCCTGAATATTTCCATAACACCTGAAACGAGTAAAATTATTTGAATATTTTCCACTTGTGTCAATAAGTACTCATGCTCGAAACATTAACCTGATATTTAATTGTCCTGTCCATTATAATATTAATGGTATCATTATGACGGACGAAATAGTATGTGTGTTGTTAAGTTAATAAATAATTAATTAACATTCAACGCCTCAACGGGCTTGTCACAACAGAAACAAGGAACAAAACATACCTGATCTGCATTAACTTCTGCAAACACGTATCCAGTGTCATACGGTTTTGGTAGTTCCCCATCGCGTACAGCTCTGAGAGACGCTGGGCCACATTGGTAGATCTTTTCGGATAGCTCCTGTGGCGTAGAGTCTATTGCTTGCCATCCACCATATTCTGGACCTAGGTCCGGCCGTTCCATCCATACCTGAAATTAAACCATTCTTTATACTTAATACCACCTGATAATTATTTATGATGATTTGAGCATAATTATGTATATGACACGATGTTAAGAGATGCATGAAAATCTTTGGCACACTATACTGTATATAAATGGATCGGAAGAATTTAATTAGTTGGAATGATACAGAAATAAAATAAAAAACAGTCTTTTATTTTTTTGTATTTTTCAACAAGTATGTTAAACGGGTAACAAAGATGTTAACGGGCTTATGAAAACAAAGAAATCCACGGACGATATCATTAACTTTTTAGTGTCCCATAAAAAAGTGTCTATAGTTTTATTGTCATTGCGCAAATTTTAAGCTCTATCATCACACCAGAATAACTCACCTCATTCCACACGTGGTAGTTCCATATGGAATCATTGGTATATTCATTCAAAGTGTTTCCGTCTTCGTCCTTGATGACATCGACTGTTAAGCTGCCCTCGCTGTCATGAGCCGCGTTGAAGGCAGATACCGGTCTGCAGGGTATACCTAAAGCTCTGCAAACTAAAAGCAATAGATATTTAGCTACCGAGTTTTTGGACATTTTTCCATAGAATTAATAGCAGTTCAAGGCAATATTCACGATATGCATATTTAACTTGAATAATATTTATATTCGCATTACATAACAACTTTGGTTGTTTTTGATGTATGTAAGATTGTATTATTAGAAACATGACTCAACGTACTAAAAAAACAAAACGTGCATATCCTAGATTATTTGTATGATAGAGTGTAAACTTTACTATCTATATGGTTTACAGCAACTACTGTGACTAATATTAAACATTTAAAATGTCTTTGAACACTATGTAATATGGCTTTACTTGTTTCAATGAACATTTTCAACTACGTATTTGTAGGTCTCTAAGATTTATATATCGAACATCCGGGTTGAAACAAAAAAAATATTACATTAGGCTAGTCGGTCGTGTTTCAATTTCAACAGTTTCAACTCATACTCCTTCAAAATTAATCTTGGACGCTACTCAACTCTAAAAAGACGTAACAAAACAATTCATTAATGTAGGTAGATGCTTACTGGTTGTCAGAACTCCCGCGTAAACCCAGCATTGCGCGTACTTCACGGACTTTTTCTTCTCATAATATTTTTGGATTATACGTGATGAGCCGACCCAATCTAGGGGGTGTGTACCACCGCTATAGTCACTAAGTTCCTTGGCCCAGTTACCAGCCAATACTCCATTATCGTCTTGTTCATTGATTGCAGCTGACAGAGCTCGCACTGTTATAATGGGATCGCTTCTTGCGCGGCCTTTGAGCTAAAAATGTAACATATAGATCATAAACAATTAACATTATAATTCAACATAATAATTGACTGACTAAATAAAATGTTATACGTATAAAGTTTTAGTTTTTAGTTCGCTCCGGGAATCGAACCATGAAATATCGGTTCTACGTTAGACGTTACGCACTGCTCCAGGGAGGCAATCTCATAATTAATTTAAATGATTGTGATAATGGTTGAATGATTGCGGCCGCCCGCGATGACATTTGATCTTAGATAAACTACAGTTCGTTTACATTGGATACATTCTAAGAAAAATATATGTAATCGTACCTACCTGACTAACGTTTCTGACTATGTATAAAGCACATTCCAATACGTCCTTTTCGTACTGTGCGTACTTCCAGGGAGAGGGCTTCACGCGATTATAAACACCACGGAACATGAGACCACTCTCTTCTTCTACGTATTCTTCACGATGACTTTTACCTGTGAGAAAAGAAATATTTGAATACCGACCAATAAAAATCTATACATATAATAAAATCGTAGGAAAGTCAAAACTGTACATTGAATATTTTTTTAAAAGAATACATAATCCATGATCTATAATCGATATAGAAGCCAAAAATATTGTTTTTAGAATTTTTGTCTGTTTGTCTGTTTGTCTGTTTGTCTGTTTGTCTGTATGTTTGACCGGGCTAATCTCGAAAAGTACTGCATAGATTTACTTCAAATTTTGCATGAATATTCCTAAGAGGTCGGGTGAGGATAGTTTAAACATATTATCATGATATCACCTTCGGGGGAGGAGCTGTGAGCCTTTATTTTTCTTACATATTCCGTGTACTACGACAGCGTACAATCTAAAGACTCATGTTTAAATGTTGGTTTCGAGTAAGCCATGCTATTATCTAGCTTTACAAAATAAAAACTATGTCATTTACGTAATTTGGGCAGAGAAACAGTTAAATGAATCTTAGCAGTATAAAGACAAATTTGAAACAGCGCCATCTATGAAGTGTTAGAAAAATCAAACACACGTTAACTATTGGAAATTAATAATCAAATGACGCATATATAAATGTTGTTTGACAATATCTAGATTGACACTATAAAAATTATGCCATTTAAGTAACTTGGGAAGAGAAACATAGTTTAAAGAATGTAAGTTGTATAATGTTAATTTTGTAACAGCGCCATCTATGAGATTTCGTAAAAATCAAATCAATTTAGATGTTAACACTACTGAATACACAGTGGGAATTAATAATTTAAATATAATTATGTTATTTATTTAACTCTTTCCCTTCCCTTTATGGTATATTTCGTGTAAATAATAAATATACTACATTTTTTTAAAGTGAGGGTAGATGTTTATTATTTTAAGTAAAACTAGACACCATTATCTACAGTTAATCTAATATTGATTGCGTTCATTAGTTACAATTTTAAAAATCTTCGTATTTTATAAATTTACTAGCTTACCGCCCGCGGGTTCGTCCGCTTTGTCTAAAACCTAATAAATTATATACTAAAACCTTCCTCTTGAATCAGTCTATCTATTAAAAAAACCGCATCAAAATCCGTTGCGAAGTTTTAAAGATTTAAGCATACAAAGGGACATAGGGACAGAGAAAGCTACTTTTTTTATACTATGTAGTGATATTTATAAAGCAATTGAATGCCATAAAACCAAAAATATCAAATGCAATCTTCGTGTTTTGTGAATTTTCACCATCATGCGTTCCCACAAAAAGTAAGTTGTTACTTATAGGTATTTATTTTTTATTACACTTTTAGAATGAAATAATAAAATGATGAATTCTTTTATTATTTTGAGGTGCATTGGGAACAGTAGTTTTTGATAAAATTTTATTTGTAAGTAGCTTTTTTTATAGATTTACAGTTAACTTTTGATTTTGTTATTTACAGATTCAATGCTCATAAAATTATATCGCCTTTGGAAGACGATTTCTGCTGATATTTTTACAACACCACTTGAAAATTGATGATTTGATGATAAAGATAGTAGCAGCGAGGATTAAGTGGAAATTAGTAATCATCCGCTTCGTCAATTTTTGACTGAAGTTAATGTCCAACGTCCAATGGTTCAATCATTGGAAGTATCTCGGGAAATTTTGGAGGATATTTTTCAGGAAGGAGAGGAGGGGCAGCCAACCACATATCAAACGACTACGTTTTAGTACCGAAAAAAATGTTATTCCAAATGAAACGTAAATTTTGCACTCACAACTGTACAAGTAATGTTTTTATTTTGACTTTGCGGTTATCTGATTATAATATTTATCGTTATGGCTATCGAGGTACCGACCGTACTGGGATCAGAGTACATGATACAGTTCATCATCCAGGATTGCTAAGAGCATTTTAACACTGAAAAAGATGTTTTCTTTGAATCGTAGTTGCTTCATTTATTTATTTTTAATCATTTTACATAATATGTTTTATATTTTATAAATATAATATCATTTTCATTATTTAAGTAGATAAAATAAATTATGTAACGGTTTTATAAGAAAACACAGTATATTTATTAGGCGACGGTGATTTCTTCCAGGCAAAAGATATTCATCAGCTCAATAAAATTGAATAGTATGTTAGTTATTCTTTAGAATCACAATTGTAATGAGCATTTCCGCAAGCAAGTTGTATCGTAGTTTAGATATATCATAGTTTTGACATATTAAAGTTCCAACAAAACCCTCAAATTTTTGAGCAGGGTTGAGCAAGATAATTTGAAAAATGTGCCGTGTTAAGTATTATAGAAAAGGTTAGTTCGTTGGTAATTATTATTTCTTCTTCATTTACATGTTGTTAGTAAAAATAAACTTTGACTAACAGTCAAAGTACCTATATTTTAACTAATACTACTTAATATCTATTATACCTACCACACCTACTTATGTTCAGTATTTATCTGTATTATTATTGCTTGGTAATTAATATATTTTCATGTCGTATACCTAATTATAAACAAAAGTTTGATGTGTAATTAGCTGGATTTATTTTTACACACTCACAGACTTATATTTTATGTTAAAAGAGTGTTAATAGTGTAAATCATGATATTTTTTCACAATTAATAATAATCCTTTTTTCTAATGGTGTTGGCATTAAATTAAACCGCGCTGTCGTTTCGTTCACAAAAAGTGATGTTATGAGGAGCATATTCGGTCCTCATATCATAAAAAATCTGTGCGAAAACAATAAACACGTGTGAGGCCCTCACGGCAGATCGGGGCGGTCTGACGCGAAGTGGGGACAGCGTTGTCACTGTATCGCTCTTGCCACGCTGTTCAACAGACTTATTCGATAGTTCAGTTTTGTGTTAAGACCGCTGTGACAACCAACCCGCGAGACAACCAAACCCGGTCTCCCCTACTATCCCGTGAGACCGAAACCTTCACTGAGAGGGTATGACGTCTCACAGTTGATCGCAAACGGCATATTGTACTATCCCGTGAGACCGAAACCCTCACTGAGAGGGAATTACGTCTCACTACTGATCACGACAGTCATATTTTATCTCGAGAATCTGAAACTTTACTCAATATGAAGACCGTTTGACAAATGATAGGGTGCATCATAATATTATTCGATCTCTTGAAGATGAACATGAGCATAAGCAATGACTAGAGTAGGGACGCGAATATTACAATTATATGAGACAAGAACGATTAATAAGTTTGTTTAATGAAAGATTAAGAATTGAAACTATTCGGTCTCTGGAAACGGACGAATAGCGAGAGGCCCGTCTTACTGCAGACAGATTTCGTCATAGTCTTAATGACTTGAGGTAAACAATCTACGAATTCGGTGGTGTGGTCTGACAAATATAAAAGTGGGTTTGCTTATAACCTCACAATTGATTACAGATCATCTTCTGTAAAGGCGTAGTATGTTCTTTTTGTAATGCTTTAAAGTGTAGTAAGGAGTCGGCTTTCATTTGAAGATACACCGGAACCTTTGAAATCACTACTTTTAGAGGAACATACTATGCAATGTAAACTGTTATTAGACAATATTCGCTCTTATAGTAGCGCGTTTCAAATGATCCTTTGGTGCTCAATAATAATCAGAAGGTCCGTTCATGCTTACTTTTAAGATACAAGGTCAAGTTTACCATTTGATAGGATCCCTTTTGCTTGTAGGCTAACCTAAGTTTGTTTAAATATATTTTGTATTCGACTACAACGAATAGTGGAATACAAGAAATCAATATTTCTCAAATTTAAAACTGAACTCATTTCACAATTTTAGAACAGGTTAATTCGTATGTATGCAGTTTTAAATCGACATTAGAAGCTTTTCCTCAAGATGGTGATATCGGCACTCAGGAACTCCCTGGACGTGTTATAACGCCCAGGCCACAGTATTACAAATTTTTCCTAAAATAGAGCAACGAATGTATTTTCGCATAGCAACGGAGGGGAACTCGCGGGGGGTCAAGTGACGCGGGCCACTTACCACAAACATGCTTAGTTTGTGGTACCGAGCGCGAAAGAAAGTCATCGTGTTTTTAGTAAAGTTACTATGTTAACTAACGTAATTTAATACTTAAGTACATATTCTATAATGGTGTGCTCAAACTGTTAATCTACATTTAATTTAGATTATTATATTTTGATACTAAGTAATGTAGAATTTAAATCACATTCATTCATGTTTTCTTCAGATTTTAAGATTTTCTTATCAGAGTGTTCAATTTTAATGTAAGTAGTTAAATTTTATAAGAGACAATAATTAAGAACATTCAAAAATAAAGTGTCACGTATTTTTTTTAAACGACGAATGACGAAAAACGACCTAATCGCGGACGAAGTCGCGGGCAACAGCTAGTATTCCATAAAGCTATGATTCGGCTTAAATTCCTGATACTTTACCTGGCATGTATACGGTATCATTTAAGCACCACGGGTTAAATAAAACGTAGATCGGCAGTGGGTGCGTATAGCTCAAGGATCTGGTTCCGTTCAACTTGGTGTCAATATCGAGTCGCCAAGCGGCAACAATGCAGTTAGGCGATGGTGTCACGGCCACGATCAAGTGGGAATCCATTTGACCTTCATACACGGCATTCCATGGCCCAAATGATTCAGTTCCCTTTTCCAACAATGGAACAGCCACCGATGTATCATCGGACGGCCCACGCTTCTCGACATCTATAACAAAATGCATTCAATGAATAATCTTTAAATAAACATTAATACTTGTACTGGCTCCAATACAAACGGAAAGCTCAATTACCTGACACGTAAAATATCAACGATATAGCATCTCTCTGGGCATCGTATGGTCTGTTGAAGAGAATATCGAGTTTAAAGGCTTGACCTCGTCTGACAACAAGACACTTGTCGACATCTCTCGTCATGAGGTTAAATTTACTCGTATGATGATTTTCACCATTTGTTTCAATGCAAAAGTCGATTCCTTGCACTGCGAGGACACCATGTCTCGTACCGTCAATGACATCTGAAAATTATAACAGGATATTCAAATTAATATATATACACCTGCATTGTTTGTTGATACTTATGCGGTAAATAATTGCGTATTAAATAATTTATTAGTAAGTGATCTGTTACATAATAATCACTTAAAAATAATGTTGTGCTCACTAATAATCTTACTATGTATTTGAATATTTGGCAGGTATAAATATTTCTCATTCCAACTAGTTTATATTTGATTTCAATCAAACAGATCCTATAAACTCATTCATTAGCATCACTTAACAGGATTCGTCATCGATAAAAATTTTCATAGTTTATTTTGGCGGCTAGCCAAGTGATTTAACTGGCAAAATAAAAAAACCTCATAAACAATAGCTATTTTTAAAGTCAACACAGTCTACATAAAGCTTTTAATTAGGGTTAAAAATCAATAAATTGGCAAATATTATTTTCATGGCCTAATTGCGTACCTGGCTGAAACGGAACTATGGTGTACTTGCGTTTGTTTCCAAAATAATACCTCCACAAGTTCTTAATGTACTCCATAGCTAAAAATCTTATCTATTAAAACGCATACTGTTATAAATCACAGTGAATACGAATCACTCAAATATTGCGGCCCCGGCTTATTTCGTATGTTTGCAGTACACAGTAGCGAGCTAATTGTTAAAGCAAACGTGCTATTCCTTGAGAATACCGTCATGGACTGTGGAAGCCGGCATAAAACTCTATCTATAATACTCCTACAGCATTCAACTGGGTAGATGATGTCATAAAGCAAAGAACGAGAAAAGCTAAGATAGGTAATAAATACATTTGCAATGTCGGATTCTAAGAGCCTTGGTCATATACAGTATAGACTTCCTTTGAAAAATACCCAAATTCGTAATTCTTCACAGCATCCATTGTGACTAAAGTAAATAAAGGCGTCCTGCACACATTTGGGTCATATTTTTCTTGGAATGATAATATTTTCTACTGATTCATTTTCAACTGTCAAGAAATAGGTACTATTAAATGTGTAAATCATTAGACCCTATATTATTTATGACTCGCTACTACAATCATTTGACAATGAGATCACCGAGAAGTGAGACCCAATAATGTATTCTGTCACGGTTGAACTTTACTCTGAAATGTCCTAGTAGGTGATAACTAATTACACGTTTTGACCTTAACAGGAATGCTGATTGGTAAATTGATTTAAATTGTTCTATTACACTGTTTCCCAGTAGGTACTATCATTTTCTCTAGTTATAGTAACAACGAAACACAACCCCATATTAATGTAAATTATAAATACTTTTGTAGATTTCAAAACACGTAAGTATTTCCGCCTTTGTGAGAAACTTAAACATAAATTAGTGTATCAATTAAAACTTTGAAATGGTAAGCCATTTACGAAAAGTTCAATAACAAATAAAACATACAGAAGAATAATTATTCTATAAACTTAATATAGAAAATAATGATTAGCGACAGCCATGACATCGATTAATTAATACATTTCCAAGACTCGTGTTGTAATGTTACTATTATGGTAATAATTGCTAGTGTAGGTGAACAGATCTATATGCCGCATATCTAAAAAATCTAACCTGAGACTCTACTTAATAGAGCGTAGGTTTCAACATTTTACATAAAATGACGACAATAAAGATTTATTATGATCAGATAATTTGTTCAATAGTCATCATTGCATTGTTTATAATGTGTGTAATAACTTGAGCATTTTCTCATACAATCAATTATCTACTAATACACAAACGCTTGACATAATAATTTATATGTTAATGAAAAGTACGATGTATGAAGTAGGTAATAGTCGTTCATCCAAACCAAACAAAAAAAACGTTTTATTGGTGAATCAAGCAAATAAACAAAAATTTATACCTATACCTAATGCTGTTTGATATAATATAATATATCAATTATAATGTACTACTACTTGTGATAATTTATTAAATACTGTACCTACACTCTACACCATATGAAATTTAAAATATGGCTGTTATCTTGAATGAATTCATTATTTTGAACATTCGACATAGAAATTAATTTCCTAATGATCACACTTATGACGAAGTTCTTTATTAAAAACTAGCTGTGCCCGCGACTTCGTCCGCGTGGAATAGTGACTGCATAGTAGTTACTACTTAACTTTTATTGAATAAACACGTACTACCATAAATAATTAAAAGAACAGTTAGTAAAATTTATTACTAAACTGAGCTAAAAAATAAAAAAATAAGTGCCTAATTAATTTTCTACGTAAAATTTATTTTAAATTATGGCATATTATTTTTTAGGCACCAGGAGGGAGAGGAGCAAATTTATTTACCTTCCTTCCTTGTATGGATGTTTTTGACAATATATTGTGCAGCAACTGAGTGCCGAGGCAAACGTCAAAACGTAAAGGAATAGAATCCGCTATCGATACTAATTGACATAAGCGTATGATGTTTTGCTAAGGATTTGTTCACCCTACCAACGACGACGACGACCACGAACAAAATTTTCATCCAGTCGCAATTTAATAAAATTGTGCAAAACACAATTAAAAATCAATTATTAAAATTTCCTGTCGTTCTGGTGATTGGAATTTTTATTTTTGAGATCAACGATGAATGAAAAAATAGATTTTTCGTAGAAACAGTGGCTCCTAGAAAAAAATGTATGTGAAGTTTTTTAAAGATAATTTTATAATCTACAATTTTGGTAAAAGTTAAGGATACCATACCATACCATCATTATCATAATAATATATCTTATATATATATTTTTTTATAATGGTACTTAATTTTAAAGATCGTCGGGAAGTTTGTAAAATTATATATATTCCTTTTCCTTCGTTGCGTTGGGTTTTTTTTTTTTTAATTTTTAAACTTCGGTTTCTTATTTTCATTTAATATTTTCAAGTGAGCGAGACCTACCTCTACCTCCATAATACATTCCTACATCTGACATCTTTTAAGTTGGGCCGTAACCGTGCATAAATTGTAATGGACCACAGTGGCAAAAGAAGTGGTATATTTAAGAAAAAAAATTGCCATGGGCCAGGCCTATGTGGCTTTGAGAAGAGTTCAAAATTTCCAGGGTGTGGCTATCCTCTCGCTCCCATGTCCCCCTCTTCTTTCACAGACTTTCAACCCTTCCCTTTCCATCCCTAGTAAATGGCAGAACCGATTTTGATGTAAATAATATTATCTAATTGTACCTATATGTACACGTCATATCCTAATTCCTATCGTTTGATGCTCCATTTGGTTTATTTATCTAACCACTGTCACCCCTAAAGTGCCCTATATGTAAAAAACGGATGAACCGATTTCGATAAAACATTACTAATTGTAATTCACCCGTTATGCACATTCATTTGATATATCACTTAGGTAGGTACTATCACAATATTTGACAACATTCGTTTCTTTCATTCCCACTTATACCTATACAGGGTGTAATCGTTAAGTGTGCACAGGCGATTTTTCCGTAAGTATTACAGATAACAAAAAACTTTAAACTGATATCGAAAGTACTTAACCTAATGAGTAAAATGGCGGTAATAAATTTTTAAAAATAAATCGAGAAATATCAAAAAATTATCTTTAAACCCTCCCATTCATTAAGTATGAAATATGAATATCCCATATACCTACATTTAACATGAAAGATTTTAGCTTTTTTTTCTTTTTTTGGTTTTCTGCTTTAATTACTTCGCAAATTTGAAGTGACATTTTCCACATTTTTCCGGACATTTTCACGCATTTTCCGGATATTTTCCGGGAATTTTCCAGGCATTTTCCGGACATTTCCCTGACATAGCCTGTAAATGTCTGGAAAATCCCCGGGAAATGCTCGGAAAATCCCCGGAAAATGTCTGGAAAACATCGGGAAAATCCCCGGGATATGCTCGGAAAATCCCCGGAAAAAGCCTGGGAAATTCCCGGAAAATAACCGGAATATGCCTGGGAAATGCTCGGAAAATGCGTGGAAATTTCCGGAAAAACCGTGGAAAATCCCTGGAAAATGCCTGGAAGATATCCGGAAAATGGGTGAAAATGTCCGGAAAATATCCGGTAAATGCGTGGAAAATCCCCGGAAAATGCCAGGGAAATGTCCGGAAAATGTCTGGGAAACATCCGGAAAATCCCCGGGAAATGCTCGGAAAATGCCTGGGAAATTCCCGGAAAATGTCTGGAAAATCCCGGAAAATAACCGGAAAATGCCAGGGAAATGTCTGGAAAATATCCGGAAAATGCGTGGAAATTTCCGGAAAAAGCGTGGAAAATGCCTGAAAATGCCCGGAAAATGCTCGAAAAATGCGTGGAAATTTCCGGAAAAACCGTGGAAAATCCCTGGAAAATGCCTGGAAAATATCCGGAAAATGCGTGAAAATGTCCGGAAAATATCCGGTAAATGCGTGAAAATGTCCGGAAAATATCCGGAAAATGCCTGGAAAATCGCCGGAAAATGCCTGAGAAATGTCCGGAAAATGTCTGGGAAATGCGTGGAAAATCCCCGGAAAATGCCAGGGAAATGTCCGGAAAATGTCTGGAAAACATCCGGAAAATCCCCGGGAAATGCTCGGAAAATCCCCGGAAACGCCTGGGAAATTCCCGGAAAATAACCGGAAAATGCCTGGGAAATGCTCGGAAAATGCGTGGAAATTTCCGGAAAAACCGTGGAAAATCCCTGGAAAATGCCTGGAAAATATCCGGAAAATGCGTGAAAATGTCCGGAAAATATCCGGAAAATGCCTGGAAAATCCCCGGAAAATGCCTGAAAATGTCCGGAAAATGTCTGGGAAATGCGTGGAAAATCCCCGGAAAATGCCAGGGAAATGTCCGGAAAATGTCTGGGAAACATCTGGAAAATCCCCGGGAAATGCTCGGAAAATGCCTGGGAAATTCCCGGAAAATGTCTGGAATATCCCGGAAAATAACCGGAAAATGCCAGGGAAATGTCTGGAAAATATCCGGAAAATGCGTGGATATGTCCGGAAAAAGCGTGGAAAATGCCTGGAAAATGCCCGGAAAATGCTCGGAAAATCCCCGGAAAATATCCCGAAAATGCGTGAAAATGTCCGGAAAAAGCGTGGAAAATGCCACTTCAAATTTGCGAAGTAATTAAAGCAGAAAACCAAAAAAGAAAAAGAAAGCTAAAATCTTTCATATTAAATGTATATGGGATATTCATATTTCATACTTAATGTATGGGAGGGTTTAAAGAAATTTTTTTTGATATTTCTCGATTTATTTTTAAAAATTTATTACCGCCATTTTACTCATTAGGTTAAGTACTTTCGATATCAGTTTAAAGTTTTTTGTTATCTGTAATACTTACGGAAAAATCGCCTGTGCACACTTAACGATTACACCCTGTATATAGGTATAGTAAATGGATGAACCGATTTTGATTAAATATGTCTAATTATACTTTACACGTCATGCCCTTTCATTTCATATGTCACTTGAGTCAAAATTCACTTTTCTTATTATCTACCACTTTTATACCTATATCAAATAAATGGATGAACCGATTTTGATAAAATTTGACTTATTTTTACTGATAGGTCGTTCACTTTCATTTAATATATCACTAAAGTATATTCGACAACTTTAGTTATTTTCATTCCCACTTTTACACAATAAATGGATGAACCGATTTTGATACAGTTTATTTAAGAACCAGCGTCGGAAAATATGCTGCCTAACAAAAAAACATCATCTAATTCGGATTACCTGCTAGCGAGCTACGGTGGCACAAACACACACACACACAGCGGTCAAACACGTCTTATCACCCATATTTTTGCATCGGGGGTTAAAAATATAATATTATAAATACGACATAATTTAAAGGACATTTTATGTATAAAATTTACCTAGAAATAAGTATAATTTTAATTTGACCCCTCCCCCCTACTACCTCAGCTTACCCCCCCACCCTTGGGGACTTTCGATATGATCACTTGGACATAACTGTAGCGTATAACAGATAACTTACGTTTTATCGTACACTGTATGTGTACCATAGAATGCCTTAGCAAATGTTCGCCGTGAGTACTTAAATGGTCATAACTTTTTTATTTATGAACCGATTGACATGAAATAAACACTAAATGTTAAATGAAGATTACCACAATATATTAGTGAAAACCGCATCGAAATCGGATAAGCCGTTTCTGAGATTAGCGTGTTCAAACATACAGACAAACAGACAAACAGACAAAAAATTTTTTAACTACAGTTTTGGGTTTGGGATCGATTTAATAATAACCCCTGCTAATTTTTTTTTACATATTTTCATTGTACAGACACCACTTTTCTAGAATTTTATTATAATATGTATTGATATAATATGTATATACTGTGACTCTACACTCTACAGCCTCGCGACCCACGAATGTTGGTTCAGATAATTTAGTTAATGGAGATTTAAATGTTTCTATTTAGATATAGTCGATGATTTAAATTTATCCTTCCCCTTATGCAGCTTAGATTTGTCAACTGCTAATGAGCTTGGCTAAAAGTGAAGTCCCATGTCCCCTAGTGGGGTAAGGGGCAGATGTATTATACATCTGTTTCACTGATCGATTTTCTTTAGGGACAAGTAGGTGATCAGCCTTCTTCGTCCTGCCAGACCGAGACATTGTTTTTTTCTTCGTCTCCACCGGGAATCGAACCCAGGACCCCTCAGTTCTACGCTCACGCGTTAACCACTGTACCAAGGAGCTTGGCTGGCAGAGATTAATTTAAATTGATAACCCCCATTGTGCTATACCTAGTACTTACATACAGTATTTTTAATGATAGTGTTGTTTAACTGTATGTCATATATTTTACTGTATTCACTAGTAAAATACAATATTTATCACATAAACGAAATAAATTATAGTAGAGTAGAGTAGAATTTTAGCCTCATCCTATCCCTCATAAATTAGTACAAAATGGGGTCAATATGGGTCACGCCATCATTACGAAAGTACCGTAGGAGGTATAGCCATAATGTATATGTTCCTTACAAAGTTATATACAGTTTGTATGACTAGAGCACAAATGCCATAGGTTTTGCTTTATCCATTCATCGTAGGCCGACGTATGCGCAAGTTTACCTTGAACGGCATGCGCTGGCCGTCTACGCGTCTTATTTGTCAACTAACTCTAGAATGGACTTAGTTTTTTAAGAAAACTTGTTACCTACATAAATACGAAAATATTAAAAGAGCTATTTTTAGGTATGACTTCAAAAATGCGAAGCTTTGGTATCGCTTATAAACCACTTTATTAACTCATGAAACGGTGGCCCAGATTGGGACTCTATTTATAGAGTAATAAGTAGTACATTGTATTGATTGGAATTCGATCGACTTTTTTTATCAATGAAATAGACCAAAATATTACGTACTAGATTCATATGTGACTGGCAAGAAATGTTTAATGTTTAGTCTATAGTCGTATTGCCAGCAGCTTTAACTTAGTGCCTGGAAAACCTCTTAAAATATTATAAAATATTGATCCAGGTTACAATCTCAATGAAAGTTTCACTCCGGACACGAGTTTTTGGTCAATTAAACAAATCCAAGATATTGCATACATTAAGTTTTGCTTTAAAACAAATATGTATTAAAATTGTTTTTCACTTTATCCGGTGCTAATGTCAAAGCATTATCCAATAAACACAAAAACACCGTGACCAATTTTAAATAAAAATAAATTTTACCTTAAACGAATAATTTAAACAGCTGATTAATTGCATATGAGATCATAGCCGATATTATAAAATTCAAGTTCAAAGTATACATACCTATAGGTATGTAAATATTACCGTAATAGTTATGGCGAATACCAATATAAATATTGTGTGAATATCAACTGATCGAAAAAATCCCCGCAGAAAATTCCCTTAGTAACTAACAATTGATATACCTACTTACCTATTTATCATATGTTTATTTATATATTACCACATTATTCGCATACAAATATTGTAACTGACCATATACTTTCGAAATAGATAACCTATTAATAATATTAATATCATAATAATTATCTCAATTATCTCTAGATACCTACTTATTGTTTATTCAATAAAGAGTAAAATCTATGAACCAAAACATTTCAATTGAATTATTTTAACAAAAAAAATCACAAAGTAAAATCACTACTTCTACAAATTTTAGTGAGCCATAAATCTTTAAAATAAACGACAATAGTGATGAGGAATGATAAAAAGTTCCCATAAACATCAAATGTTACGAAACGATTTTTGTTCTTAAAAAGATTCAGTTATGTTTCTGACTAATTTGTGTCCGTCCATCATGCATATTATTTATACACTAACAACACAAGAAATAACTTAAGAATCTGTATTAAATATTAATTTGTAATAACTACCTAGCTCTATGCTAGCATTGCATAACAAACAATTTAAAACTAATAGCTAGGTACCTAGATTATTTCTTTAAAACCTGTCGTATCAAGGCGTTTATGGAAATATCAGTTATAATCTATTAATAAATGAATTAAATCTATAATACTTCATGTTCTTAAAAATAAAAAGAGTTTAGAGAGTATGTTCTATGCCAATTATTAAATAGTAACTATGGGTATGTTTAAGAAAACTTGACCTACCATTTGTAGTCTCCAGCCTAGGTGGTCGCGGCAATTCCTTTAGATCGTAAGAATCCACATTTCCTCTGCGACAGCATCTACAACTCCAGATCCAACACCGACGCATTTTGTTTTTCACTGCTTGTATTATTGACACTTAAATATCTTAAATAACTTATCGATAATCTCAACATTAACGAATTGTGATCCAAACACCACAGACGTTTAAACAGTGCGCCACAATGTAAACAGACTGCTCTCGATTAAGAAGTTCTTCGTTCCGATAAACAAAAACGCGAACCAGTTATGTTCCGATATAAAAAAATCAATTAAATTATTTTCGGTTGAAGCACGTCGGCGCGTGCGTTCCTGACTGTGAACACAGTTCATCTGCGTTTGTTAATAAATGCTGATACCTTTAACCCTATGAACATGCAACCTCTTATCAGTGCTGAATTGGGATGCCCAAGAAACCACATTCATGGCAAATTGAATCACTCAGAAAGTATTACTCAATATTATTATGCAGAATCAATTTTACTCACTAACCTTGTTTTACGTAAGTTTGTGAAAATGTGACTAATTAAGGATGAATTTTAATATTTATTCATATGGTTTTTTGCAGGGATAAAACCACTTGTAAGTGTTTTTGTAACTTAATTGACTAAAGTCAATTTTTACCCAAAAAAAAAATTGATAGAGTGAAATGCCACACATAGAGCCATATAGGAATAATATTGTAGAGTCAGATAATCACTATTTATATTTTTTCTCATTATACGCTCTTGTATCACTGATCGTAAATTAGGTGACAAAGAAGCAATGTTTGATAAGATGATATAACATACACACGATTATGTTAAATTTACTACGAGTGACGTCATCTTCGTCAATGGCAAATTGTCGCCCACGAAGGTCTCCATTCTTACATATTGACGTATTATATATTTTCCTCGTAATTAGGAATGAAGATTCACAGCCTTTGATTGATTCGTAATTGTACCTATTCTACGAAGTTAGTTTATGCGTTTATTCCCATTTTAGTTTCATTGACCATCCTTACATAATTTACGTAAGTATTCAATCTCTACGTGAATCGATTTTGTTTCATTTCTAGAGTTGACTTGAATGACTGGGTACGCATTTCTAATTGATTTCTTTTTTAAATTTATCTTTGTGCTTTAGTTTAATATCTTCATAAATCATACTATTAAACGTAAGTAAGTTATATGTAGGTAAGGTCCGTAAATTTTCGGTCGTTCCGGAAACGAGTTACAACGTAACTAACACGACTTTTTAAAGAATTTTTTGAAAATTAATTTCATATAAAACATAGTTGGTAATGAAATTATCAAATTACTGAGTAATGAGAACTGACTGGCATAGGAGATATTTTCAACACTCAAGTCATAGGCGAGTAAATTGGTAGCATTCAACTACAGCCAAAGCACGTTTTACAACAAAAGTTTCTAAAGATAGGCGACGTACAAATACCTATAGAAATATTCTTCATCATGGTAAATGACTGATAATAATTATTAATTAATAGTGATCATATAATGTCAATTTTAATTGAGTATCGAAATTATACATAGTAGCAGTTATCACCTAGGTACCTAATATTTTTTTTATATTGTGACAATATTTGCATACCTACCTATTAAATTGAAAAATCCTAAATACGATACTTACCTTTATTTAATTAAATAAATTTGCGTGCATTTTCTTTACGTGTCACCCATTTAAATTTACTAACTGTCGATTAATTTAAATTTTTATTTGCAAATCTGCAATCTTTCTGAAAATAGTCACATTGCGATATTCATAGTAGACTTTCTTATCTAAGTCAAGACTTTCAATATTATGATATTATATAATATAATCGAGATCAATAGAATCTTAATACTATTATAAAGGCGAAAGTTTGTAAGTATGGATGTATGGATGTATGTATGTATGGATGTATGGATGTTTGTTACTCTTTCACGTAAAAACTACTGAACCGATTACAATGAAATTTAGCACACATATAGAGGGTAACTTGGATTAACACATAGGATAGGTTTTATCCCGGAAATCCTACGGGAACGGGATCTACGCGGGTTTTCCTTTGAAAACGCGAGCGAAGCCGCGGGCGGAAATCTAGCGGAATAAATCCATATTAAAATTTATGATAAAACTAAGTTACATTACATAAAGTTAGCTAAAATATACATTACTTAATCTGCAGCCGAACTGTAAAGCTACTTTTTTATGCAAGAGGAGGCAACAGAGCAGACGCGTCACCTGGTGGTAAGTGCTCCACGTCGCCCATATGTATCCACAGTGCCAGAGACATTGTGAGTATGTTGCCGGCCTTTCAGGTAGGAATATGCTCTCTTCTTGAAGGTCCCCAGTTCATTTCATTCAATTCAGCCGTTTGGAAAAGCCGCATGAGGGAGTTTGTTCCAGATGTCTGTAGTGCGCGGGAAGAAGCGCACAGTTGTAGATTGCCAACAGTCAAGGTGGTGAGGGTGTTATTGTTGACGATGTCGTGCTGTACGGTGGTGGAACTCGGCGGCAGCCAAACAACTCTTCAGAGCACTCCCCATAGTAAATGCGATAGAGAACGCATAAGGAAGCGACATCTCTTCGCAGCGCCAAAGTATCAAGCCGATCGGTGAGACTTGGCTCGTTAACAAGTCGTACAGCTCTCTTTTGAATACGGTCAAATGGAAGGAGTTGTTGTTGGGCCGGCCCAGATGTGGGAGTAGTAGGTATTCCATGTGCGGCCTAACTTTCGCCTTACTTTTTATGGTAGGTACTCTGAATTATTTATTTATTTATTTATTTAACTCTTTAATAGTTGTACAGAAGCCTTAGAAACTACTTACACAATACACATAGAACAGAGTACAACTATTTTGGCGGCCTTATCACTTAATAGTGATCTCTTCCAGGCAACCACGGTAAAAGGTAAACAAGCAAAATGATCACTAATTGGCGGGACGAGAACAGAAAAAGAATAATTAATAGCAAGAAACAAAAAATAATAATATATATCTACCATAAATAATACATGTCCATATACAATATCACATATACTATACATATACATACACAATATATAAATATACATATACATAAATAAAATAAACAGATATACATACCAATTACATTTTATATAATAAACATAAATAAATATATACTTGGAAGGAAACACACTGATATTGAATAAGATAAAATTATTATACGAATACCATCTATATCTAATACAGAGTACCACGTACATATTGTAACATAATGAAAATATAAAAGAAAAATAAAAAGTTAATAAGATATTACTGGTCCGGATCAGCAGCGGAAAGAAAATGTTGTCGCACAAGATTTTTAAAACCCGAAGGGGTCTGGGCTTGACGAATATTTAATGGCAGAGAGTTCCATAACTTAACTGATATCGCTGCAAAAGACTTGCCATAAAAATTTGTGCGTCGGCTTGGAACACGCAAGATGAGTCTATCCTCAGAGCGAAGTGAGTAGCTTTCACTGTGCAAGAAGGAAAAATTGGACTTGAGGTAGGAGGGAGCGGAGGGGTTAAAAAGGATACGGAACAGTAGTTGCAAATAGTGTAGATTCCGGCGAAGTCGGATAGGGAGCCACTTGAGCCTTTTCCTGAAAGAAGAAACGTGGTCATATTTTCGAAGGCCGAAAATAAATCTAATACAGAAATTTTGGAGACGCTCAAGTTTATCAAGATGCTCGACTGCTAAATCAGGAAAACATGCATCTGCGTAATCAAGTATAGGAAGGAGAAGGGATTGTGCTAGCGTAATTTTGGTAGGAATAGGCAAGAAGTTACGAAGCCGCCGGAGCGTAGCAGAAGCAGCATAGATCCTACGGCTTAATTCCTGAATATGGTGAGACCAGGACAAGGTTTGGTCAAAAACCACACCTAAGTTTCTAACTACCGTTTTGTAAGGTATAACAACGTCACCGATTTTGATGTTTGGCAAAATACCCCAGTCAATTTCCGAAATTAGATAAGGACTACCGATTATGATGACATTGCTTTTAGCTGGGTTGAGTTTTAGTCCAAATTCGTTACACCAGCTGGTTATGTTAGCTAATTCGGAATTAGAAAAATGGATAGCCATAGGTAAGTCAGCAAGGGAGGACTAAGTGTAAATCTGTAAGTCGTCAGCATACATATGGTACAGAGACGTCAGCCGGGAACATAAGGAGTTAATGAAGATGGAAAAGAGGAGAGGAGACAAAACGCCGCCCTGAGGCACACCGGCAGAGACCGCACACCAAGATGAGTACTTAGTATCCACCAAGATACGCTGCCTCCGGCCGTGCAGGTAGGAATGGAACCAGTCAATTACGGAAGGAGAAATGTTAAGTACACGCAGCAGACCCAGCAGTACGTCAAAGTCCACAGTTGTAAAAGCGTTGCTGAAATCTAAAAGAGTAAGTACTGTGAGCTGCTTATTGTCCATACCAGCACGAATATCGTCAGTAACCTTGACCAGGGCTGTAGTCGTACTATGACCGGGACGGAATCCGGATTGAAAATCACTAAGGATATTATGTTTGTTCAGGAAAGAGGTAAGTTGCTGATGTATTATACGTTCAAGGACTTTGGATAGGAAAGGTAATATGGAAATTGGACGGAAATCTGAAAAGGAATTCGGGTTGGATTTTTTGGGTAAAGGGATGACTTGAGCATCTTTCCAAACAGTTGGGAGTGTACCGGTGGACATGGAGAAGTTCAGAATGTGAGTAAGGGAGGGAATAATGATATCAAGGATGGGAATGATCATAGTACGGCTAACAAGGTCACAGCCAACAGCATTTGATGAGATGGACAATATGTGTTTCTTAACATCCCGTTCGGAGACTTGCTTAAAAAGGAAAGGAGGATAAGCAGGGGTAGGAAAGGTGGAGAGGTTTTTGAGAGTACGGTGTTTCATATTGGGGTCAAGCGAGGAGGATGATGTAAAGTGCATATTGAGTTGGCTTATATCAATAGTATTAGGAAAAGCATTAGACTCTTTACCAATCCCCAAGCTTTTCAGAAATTTCCAATTTGTACCTGAATCACCGCTCTCAAGGGATTTGTGGATATGGCGTCGCTGAGCGTCTCTACACAATACATTGCAACGATTACGTATCCTATTATACTTTGCCCGCGCTTCATCCGTTTGTGCGGTTTTTAACTTAGACTTGGCACGGTTTCTTTTTAAAGAAAGAGATTTTAATTCCGGAGTAAGCCAAGGTGCCGGTGTGTGCTTCTTTTTGACAGGTCGGAGTGGCGCAAATTTGTCGTATAGATTTAAAACAAATGTGTTGAATAAGGAGACTTTCTCATCTATAGACTGCGCATCGAACACCTCTTCCCATCTAATGTTTTGCGCATCGCAGCGAAGCAAATTCACGTCCATTCCCCCAAAATTACGCAGCAAAATGGTAGACGGTTTAAGTTTCGGAGAATGGAGCTTGTAGGAAAGGTAAATGAGGTCATGAAAGGAAAAAGCATCGGCTGAACACTGACCATGCTTGGATATGAAGTTGGGTAAGGAGACTATCATTAGGTCAAGTAGAGAAGGATTGCAGCCAGGAAAGTAGTGAGTTGGATTTGAGGAAAGGGCATGGAGATTGTGGGAATTCAGGATGGAAAGCAGCTTATTACTACGGCTATCACCTTTAAGCAGACAAGTGTTGAAATCACCCATGAAAATTAAATGCTCATATTGAGGAGAGAGGTAATCTACAAGGGTTTCGAAGGAGGAAAAGTAATCTATGGAGAGAGAAGGACAATAAAAAACACCAAGAAGGATTTTAGCTTGCGGCAAAAGGACTTCAATAAGGAGATGTTCAGTGGAAGAAGCAGGAGGAGGTTGCGAGGAAGAGCAAATTAATTTAAACGGAATGTGAGAGCGAAGGTAGATAGCTACTCCACCACCGCCCTTGCCAACACGATCATTGCGTATAAGGTGAAAGCCGGGGAGAGAATAAGCTGAGGAGGAATGACATGGCTTGAGCCAGGATTCTGATACAAGGATGGCATGGATATTACTTGATATAAACGATGAAAGCATGTCGGGATAATGTGCCGGAATACTTTGCGCATTAATATGGATGGTATTAAAGTTTTTAGGGACGTTTTTGAAAAGGAGTCAAGGGTAGCATTTAAAGGAGGGGAAATAGCACTGTGAAAACTATCATCACTACTGAGAGATGAATTGGACCAGTGTGAGAAAAGATCATCATTAAAATTCAAATTTGTATCGACTGACATTTAAATATAAATAAATAAAAAGTATATATATAAATAATAAATAAGTTATATACTACAATTTCTTATAATAAATAAAAAATAAAATAAAATAATAATAATAATAATATAGATTAAAATTAAGCAAATATTATTTTATGCAAGTTCACGCTTGGTTACCTTGTACCCACCTTTACAATTATAACAATTTAGAGCATAATATATAAACTGTTAATTAACTCAAAAATTATATAAACTTAAAAAAAAAAAAAAGAATAAAAAGAAATAATAATAATAATAAGAGCAGTACGATTAAAGCAAGGATTATACTGTATAGCTGATATAGTCTATGGTAGTAACAACTTAGGACAAATGACAGACGACATTTGACAGCTGACATAAAGTAACAAATGAATTACCTATAATAACCAGAACCAAACTAATTCCTATTAGCAATTATTATTAAGTCTGTTATCTTGAAAGCTATGTAGGCCAAGGATATAATATACCTTCGCTACAGACAGACCGTTTAATTGAAACTCTATATCTGATCGAGCTTTTTTTTTTTTTTTGTTTTTTTTTTTTTTAATAGGTCCACCAAACTGGACATAGCACTACAAAAATAGATATGGTTATTCTATGATACATCACTAGTAATAGGTGCTAGACCTTCTAGAGGTGAACACAGCCTGCAATAATGTACGCGAATACATATTTACATTATTACAATATTAACATAATTTAGAAAAATAACATTATGGATAAATTTAAATACAATATTTATGCAATTTTGGAAACTAATTTTTTAAATGAATTTAGGGATGCGCTAAATATATCGACGTTATTACATACTTTTTCGTTGTAAGCTGAACACATGCGGTGCAATGACGAGTGTTGAGCGTAGTTTGTACGACAAAAGGGAAGACTAAACGTTTTCATGTTAGTGGGACGGCTGAATGGCCTTGGTACATGTATGCTAATTTTTCCCAATAATTGAGAATTATCTATTTTACCATTTATAATTTTGTATAGAAACACGATATCAGAAAGGGTCCGTCTGCTTTCAAGCGATTTCATTTTAAAGTGCATAAGTCTAGAAGAATAAGACGTTAGGTTACGGCAAAGATTGTGAGTGAAAGTTAGGTGGTACAGGAATTGTTTCTGTATCCGTTCCAACCGCTGTATGTGTACGGCATAAGTAGGATTCCACACAGGGCTACAGTATTCGAGGAGAGATCGTACGTAGCAATTAAAAAGCAATACTGGTACTTCAGAGTCATTAAAGAATTTGGTCTGTCTAATGATGAATCCAGAAAGGCGTGCGGCCCTTGTTGCTACCGAGTCTATGTGCTCGCGAAAGTCGACTTTTGTGTCCACCACAACACCGAGATCGCGAATGTTCGTGACTTCAAGCTTTTAAAACGACAGAAAATAAATATGTAAATTTATTAGCTTGCATAGAATTGGATAACAATTAATATGCCGTTGTATGTAACTGAATCTTTACAGTGAGCTCGTAACTCGTGCTTTCACATAATAACTAATCACTGTCCACTGCATTGATTTGTCTGAATTGATTACTTAGCTATATTATAAATTTAACATATTTATTAACATACTTCTGTGACTACGAACATTTCACTTATCCCTGTATGAAAGATAATAAACACTAAGCTACTTTTTTAAAACGCAATTGAAACCGTAGTCTTCAATGTATAAAATACATATAGGTAAGTAAGCGTATAATTAAAACATAATTAATTTCATCAAAAAACACTGTAAGATGAAAACAGCTATCTCCATAACAATGTGTCATTAGTACCTAGTATATTATGTAGATTTATTTCTTTCATAACGATAATATTTATACTTTTAACTTTTAAACTCAATGCTTAAAAAGTAAAGCGATCTTCATGAATGAATAAAATATTATATTTATAGTATTTCATGATTCAGCATCAATGCTCATATCAGTAATTTAGTCACCGGGAATAACAATACTACCTACTTATATTGTATATGGTCTACGTGTTTGTAGACACACGTAGGTATTGGTGGACTTTTGCAATGAAATTATGCCAATCATGTTTCATAGTAGGTTCGTTAATTGAAGGAATAGAACTTTCCTGTCTTTCCTATACACAAAGTAAATATAATTTATAAAAAAAACTGTCAATTATTTCTATGTATTGATAGGTAAGTATTTTAACAACAATAAACTTATTAAGAACAAACTTATTTCTTATTCCAATTAGAAATATCTATTAATACCAAACCTATGATATGCTTAAATCCATCAAGATTCAAGATCCATGTGGTCTTTCGGGACATTTTTTTTTATTAATGAAAAATGAAAATGTAGCTTTTGCAACAGATAAACAGATGATCAGTTTGTTTTATTTTGTAAATCTTTATTTAGTGGGTAGTGCAAGAATTTCATAAGAAACAACTTTATGCAGTGAATTTTTTATTTTTGAGATCCCAAAAACACACGTGCATTTATTTATTATTCTAAATAATATAGTTATCATACGTATATTAAGTCGCCACAAACATACAAAGAGACAAGAGCGAACATTTAAACATTAAAATAAAATATCATAAATCTTAGTATTAAACACACAAAAGTAATAGCAAAAATTGCTTATAAAATAATGGCACGTAATTTCGGTCCCAACGTTCGTCCCTCCACCATTACCCGAGTGCATTATTTTGTGCTTATTTTTTTTTTTGTATTTTTTTAATAATGCACAGTGTTTTGCAATAAATATTATCAGATTACCGTTGTATGTAGCCATGTCGTATTAAAATCCATACTATAATAACTATTATATCATGTATATCATTACTCTAATAGTCTAATATAAAATTTGCACACTCGACAGTCGACACCATAAAATACTATATTGATTTGTTCATACAGTTTTTATAAGAGTATCACCTTCTCTGACGTACAAATGTTGCTCTGGCATTAAATAAGACGTGAAGGAACAATCGACATCGATGTGCACCGTATGTGTGGTAGGGCCCAAACAATTTACCGCGGGGGGCGATTTGGGCCCCATTTCCTGCTAGCCCTTCACACTAATAACAGCACTTCCAAAGATTTCGTCAATTTGCTGGGATGAAAATGTAGCAACAACGTGAATATCACCCTCACGCTGAGGCAGAACCTTATCCTGATATGAAACTAATTCTCCGGGCTTCACATCGCGAATACGAGCCTGCGAATAAAGAATTGTGTCAAATTTGTATCGATATGGCATAAAAAAATATAAAATTGATTTGAAATATACCTGGCGTGGCCTCTGTATTCCCGGACCCTCAAATGTGAAGTAACATTCCGTTAAATGAACAGTCAACGGATTTTGGAAGCTGAAGACCAATGAGCTTTCTTGCCCCACACTCAGTTGACCTCGAGCCTATGTAAAGGAAAGCATTATTTTTCATAATAATATGTCCAATAATTTTCTCGTACGTAAGTAAGATTAAAAAACAATCACCTGTATTTGTAGTTTTGGCTTGTGCAATGGAAAGTCGTCCTCGTCGGACCACGCCTGATGTGTTTGATTTACATAAGCCATAGCATGAACCTTTATCATTGAATGATCAACGAGCTTATCCATATACTCTTGAGGTGTAACGTGCAGCTTTAGCACCTCTCGCTGTCCCGCGCGAATGATAAACTCGCCTTGAGCTCTTCTTAACCGTGATGCAATCGCGCCAGTGTAGTAACATGAGGATGCAGTTAGTATGCATAGTATCGTTCGGTCCTCAGTTGATTTATTCTATAAATAATTTGAAATAAATATTATTGTTTTTGCTAAAAATACCAAACACTTTATAGTATGAAAAACCCTTATCACCTGAATATTCATCGAACAATCAAAAGGTTGACCATAAGGTACAACTTCGATATCCATAAGATCAAAAGTTACATCGTCTTGGCTTTGATTTGGTATCTCGTAGTATTGTTGTAAACGCTGATATCCACGACAAGAAGCTATAACCGAAAGCCGATCCGGGCCTGAGCCATTGGAAGCCTTATATTCTTGCGTTATTTCAAGTAAATCACTATCACCTTCTTCGTCATCTACAGCAGGATTTTTCGTAACAAGTTTGCGCCCGACCCTTCGGTAAAAATAACGAATATTACATCAATTTGAAAACATCCTTAAACGTATCTATTTTGTATAAATTTCATTTTAATATATATGACACTCACTGATTTTGATTTGAAGCCACTTTAGCAAAACCCCACTGGGAATTTTCTTCTTGTTGAAAATGACATAGTTCCGAATTAATTTCTGAATATACGAAAGCAGTGTCGTACTGAAAACCGACTTCACCTCGACGGACTGCTTCTAGACTAGCTGGACCACATTTAAACACCGATTCCGCTTCTTCCTGCGGTGTTGAATCGATTATCTGCCAGCCTCCGTAACCTACCCAACATTTGAAGAATTAAGTATAGAAATTGTAATAATACATTCATGTAATGCATGCATGCAATACATGCTTTGACTAACCTTGTGGAAGATCAGGTCTTTGCATCCAAACATCATTCCAAACGTGAAAGTTCCAACAAGAATCATAGCAGTCTTCGTCGGGTCCGTTTGGTACTACATTACCCTCTTTATCGAAGAATTTGTCCACCGTAAATGTGCCGTTTGTATCATGGGCTGATACATAATTCGTAACAGACCGACATGGAATGCCTGTTGAATATGTAATAAAAAAGTTACATCTAATATGTTATAAATTTAAGAAATGTAACTACTTGATTGACGATGTACCTAACGCTCGGCATATAGTCACAACCAATCCAGAAAACACCCAACATTGACCATATTCAACGGGTCGGCCTCCATCTGTCAAATAACGTTCAAGAATAGCAACGGAGCCAGTCCAAGCATGAGGAGCAACTCCGTCTTTATACTCTCCATCATACCGGCCCACCATCAAACCATCATCATCATTATGAGCGTTTATCTATAAATAATGTTTAGTATTGAATTACTTTTATTACATTGTAGTACATACTTAAAAATACACTTTATTTAACTTACCATAGATGAAATGGCCCTGCAAATTCGAATTGGATTCCCTCGCTCTGAATGTTCTAAGCCACTGCGCTCTAGTAAATATATGCAGGCGGGCAGCACCACATCATCATACTGTCCAAAGATCCACTTACGGCCGATGGGTTGATTCCAAGTTCCACACCACAGTTTTCCATGATCATTCAGAACATATTCTTTTTTAGATTCGTCATTCTCCATATAAACAGTATCTTCTCGACACCAAGGATTAAAAAGTATATAAATATCTTCATCGCATTTATAATCGTTACGGTTATCCCGCTGTCCTAAACGATTCGTTTGCACCCAGCAATTCCATAAACCGACGGGAGCAGTCGAAGGTATGTTAACTTGAAATGTAATGGTATTACCATCTTGACGGTGGATACTTATATCCCATTTATCAGACTCAGAAATGGAAGTTGTAGGATTTTGCGCACAACCTTGCTGCGTTCCAACGCTGCGACCATATGTCGGAGGCGGTGGAGTAGCAGCGCTAAAACGATCAATAACTGGCCTCTCAATAGTGCCATGAGGGCTGAGAGGACTTGGCTGAGCAGTAGCCGGTTCGTTACCAAAAGAGCTACGACGAACGCCATATGTACCCGTTTCCCTGATACTACTGACAGGGCTCATTGAAGTATTTGTCCCTACAGCTGTTGTGGTTATTGTACTCGCGTCCTGCATTCGTGGAAGACCGACGCTCATTCCTATTCCAGAACCAATTACATCACGAGGGAATTGAAATAAACAAGGTTGTGTGTTCCATTGGACCGGTAAAATCACTCGAGTTCCTTTGGTCACGCTGGGTTTAGGACCTAAAATGGAATTTGAAAGTAAATAATATGCAAAAACAAATAAAATAAATTATATATTAGTTATAATAATTATTTGTCTATCTCTTAATTAGTATCAATTACACTTACCACAACAAAATACAACATGAATAATATCCTGTTGTTTGTCAGAAAGTCTATCAAAACGTACAGCAAAAAGAAATTTCTGACCACGTCTTAGAATAGGATTTGGAAATATGTTATCGTTAACCAAATCATACTGTTCTGTATGATGTTCTTTTGCATTATCCCTTGAATAGAACTCCGTAAGTTCCACCTTCAGTGGTTGCTGATCGTAAAAACTTTGTGGTATCATTTCCATAGCATCTTGACGGCGACGGCGTTCATTTTGGTCAGCCAATTTACATATCAAATTATGAGTGTATTGCGTATTAGGGCTATTTCTTGATGAATGTTTTAGTCGATGTAGAACACCTGTGCTGTGGGAGCGACCAGGTATGAACTGTGCTGTTGGACCAGCTCGCTGCATAGGCCAACGTCGAGTTTGTCCTGGACGCTGGCAGAAGCTTGAAATATTGTAATTCGCCGATAAGCCTGGTACATAATTCGTCGGCATTCCACCTATTGTAATTTGCTGCTCACAGTGACAGCTCAGCGTGCTTAGAGCAGTTGCAAGACCAGTTATTCCACCAAGCCCCATTCCAGTGATACTGGAAGTCATACTTGATGACATTTTATCCACGATAGGTTTTTCCACAGCCGCCATATTCACTTTTAAATTTACTCAAATAATGTTTGCTCTGGGTTAGCACCAGAGCAAATGATGCCCTCTTTGACTAAACCCACTGTTTTATATGTAACAGAAATACGAGTTCAAACACCGCGAAAGTATCGTGTAACATGGAAGCGCCAGACCTACTACATTTGGAACAAAGCCGTTTTGTCTACAGTCGGTCAATTGTAACCTCTAGGATTACGTGATTGTTGGAAAAGTAGAAATAAACGTTTTAACTTTTAAGTATGCTAATACTTGCTCGTTTAGTTTAGTTTAGTTTAGTTTTTGCTGTTGTCGTTTCCTATCAGTTAACGTAAGTTCTATAACGTTTTTTAAAAGTTAGTAGCCAAATACAAGTAGAGACAAATTTATGGAAATATAAAAAAATTATCACCCATTCTTAAGTGTTATAAGTTATAACTAACACGACTTTTTATATATCTAGACCTAGTTAAGCAAGTCTGCTTTTCTTCGTGTGCCTTAACAACAACGTTAAAAAGTAATAAGCCTTGACTTTTTAATTTGTGGTTTTATGCTTATCAACATTAATTAGCGATTCATTTTTAGTATGATTATATTACTATTCACCCTGACTTCGCCCAGGTAAACGTTTTTATTATAGGCGTTCAATATTTTAACAGTTTTTTTAGCCAAGCTGGCTTTTGATATTATGTAAAACGGTACGTCATTTATGATATGAATAACAACTAGAAAATTTTGGTAAGTATATGTATTTTGCATTTAGATTGATTTCATTTACATAATTATAGAAAAAAAAAATCTGTGAAAAAAACTTTCTCTGGAATCACTTACCAAAAAGTCATGTATCCTCAACTGTTCTTAGACTATTCACTATAAACGAATATTATGTTGCTAGGCAACAGACAACAGTTGAAGCGTAAGTCATATCTTCTTGAAATTAAAAAAAAAAAAAAAAAAAAAAAACAGTTATTACTTATTCTTTCTTTCCAACAAATTTGATAAAATATTCTTTCATTTCAGATTCAAGAACATGATTACAATAAGGATAATAGGAATGATATGTTAAATTTTAGACTTAATTTAAATGTACCAAATATGCACACAATCTCTTCCATAATTTTAATTTTAGGCCTTGAATTCCATTTAATGGTAAGTATATTTTGAATGGTCAAAAGGTAATGGTATATCTTATATATAAAATTCTCGTGTCACAATGTTAGTCTGCATACTCCTCCGAAACGGGTGAACCGATTCTCATGAAATTTTCTGTGCATATCGGGTAAGTCTGAGAATCGGCCAACATCTATTTTTCATATGTACCACGGGCGAAGCCGGGGCGGACCGCTAGTACTATATATTATTCAAATAAATAAAATAATCCTTTATCTATACTAATATTATAAAGCTGAAGAGTTTGTTTGTTTGTTTGTATGTTTGTTTGTTTGTTTGAATGCGCTAATCTCAAGAACTACTGGTCCGATTTAAAAAATTCTTTCGGTGTTGGATAGCCCATTTATCGAGGAAGGCTATAAGCTATATATCATCACGATAAGACCAAAAAGAGCGGAGCCACGTGGGTGAAACCGCGGAGCACAGCTAGTATAGCGATAAGATAAAGTGGTAACAATCTTCTTTTCTATATCTTTCTAAATACATATATGACAAAAGTATGACAATAATGTTAATATTTTTACAGAGTGTATGTCTATTACAAATGCAGAGCTTAGCCGTTATAACAAGAGATTTCGCAGTACCATCTTCTGGTCTCAAGTTTCATGGACATCTGAAATTTGATCAAACTTCACATTTGCCATGTTTAAGGCATCATATTGATACAACCAATAATGTATCATTATTTAATATAGCAAAATATACTGAAAATAATGTGGACTTGATGATGGAAAACTATTTTTCAAGAGAGAGTAGGTATTCATGTAATAATATACATATTTTTAAATTACATAATATGAGCAAGTTAGAAATTAAAAGAATACCTAGCTCAGCAATTTTATTTCAGTACACAATAACCATGTTGGCAGAATGATTTGTGCGCATGAAAATAAAATCTAATCTATTTAGGTGTTTGTTTTAAAATGATCATTATATTTCCAAGTTAATATTAAATTTAATTCTTCTATTCCAGCAACAACTCTTGTAAAACCAATATATGTAAGAAATCAAATTGGTTCAACAGGGTCTTTTCTTATTGACATCAATCTAAAAATACCTGAAATGAAAATATTATACACTCCAAGTATTTTGCAAGAAATCAAATGGGCCTGGCCTCAATATCTATCCATGGTTGTTATATTTTATTGGATCTTTAGTAAAATAAAGAGATTTGTTTTTAACAATCGTTTGCTTATGGCATGGGAAATCATTCCTTGGAAAAAACCACAATGAAGCTCCAAGATTGGAATATGAAGCTAGTTAATACCCCAAAAATGTAAGAAAAACCATAATCATAATATATTAATTCAGAAGGTACTTAATTAATAATTATGTTACTGAAATGAAAATATGGTTTATTTCAGAAACAATATATAGAAAATACAAATGATTGTTTTTGATAAAATTAAAATACAAATAAGGTATAAAAATAAAGAAATGCCAACATAATATCTGTCTGTACATTTTATTCACATTTCTAAAACTTAACTAATGAATTTATACATAGCACTTGGTTTTTCACTGAGTTAGTGTTAATGTTGGAAATTGGCCGTTAAATTCGGCTGGTGATTTGTCCAACTCTGCTCTATTGTCTTCAATAATAAAAGTCTTTCCACTGTAGTCATCAAGCTGCACAAGTAAGTAACGGCACATATAGTTTCCATACTCATTCTGTAATAGAAATATTTATAATGAGAAAATCTGTGAATAATTGCTATGTACATATAAATAACAAAGGTATAAAAAGTGATAAGGCACTTCTATAAGAAATGGTTGTTAATCATATCAATAGATGGCGCGCGGTGTGTCCCTTCAGACACATAAAACTGAAAGAATAGAATAAATTCGATTGCTCTGGCGGGTCACGAGTGGCTGAATTGGTCAGGCATCCGCCCCGGAATGGCGCGAAAGGATGCGGGTTCGAGTCCCGCCTCGTGATCGAATTTTTTCTATTCTTTATAAATTTATATTTATAAAGCAATTGAATGCCATAAAACCAAAAATATAAATTCAACAAAAAAAAAAAAGGTCGTGTTCCATCGTTACAATATTGTATTCACTGAAAAGTGCTTCATATTGGTTGAAATGGTTGTTAATCATATCAATAGATGGCGCGCGGTGTGTCCCTTCAGACACATAAAACTGAAAGAATAGAATAAATTCGATTGCTCTGGCGGGTCACGAGTGGCTGAATTGGTCAGGCATCCGCCCCGGAATGGCGCGAAAGGATGCGGGTTCGAGTCCCGCCTCGTGATCGAATTTTTTCTATTCTTTATAAATTTATATAAATAATATTGTTTTGATTTAGATAACATACTGTTTTTATTCAAAGCTGTTGTTTTGATGTTACAAAAAAGACTGTTTCTCTTTATATGTATTATTATATAATGAATATTTGATTAAATATACCTGTTGCATATCCAATTCCACTACAGCTTTATTTCTGATGCCCTTTATGTAAAACCTCATGCGCATGTGCTTAACTCCATTTTTCTCATAAACAGCATGACTGACATGAGTCCGCCTTCTCCTTGTTGTTTCTTCTCCATATCCCTTTATGGGAGCACCTAAAGCATCCTCCACTCTGGGATCCTACAATTGAAAACATTTATCAGACCTTCGATATTGGTCCAAGTTGTGTATTTAATAGAAAATACTGTAAGTAATATTAAAAACTGATTAGTTTTTATGGAATTATAATGAATATAGTTACAATTCAAATCACTATAGATACATACATTTTTACACTTTTCAAGTGCTACTGAATATATACTATTAGGACTGTTGCTGGAGAATAATTCCCTAAAAACATAGTAAAATATTACTCCAGTCACTCCCACACCGACTAATATAATTCCTGTATAGGATACAGTTTTTGTGGTTTCTTTGATTTTTTCTCCAAGCGGTCTAACGTCAGTGGACACATCCACACGATCTTGAGAAGACCGACTTTTAGTCAGGCCTCCTTCCTTTTGACTAGAAAGATATCGAAGACTAGGTCTCCAAATCCCAATTGAAACGGGTAGAACACTTTTATTGCATCGGATTAAAGGTAATGATTTAGATAATAAGTTCATTTTAAAATATATTTGAAATCATATGATTTAAATTCTAAATGTCATAATCATAAAAAATATAACAAAAAATATAGTACATGAATACCTACAATGACCGCGACGTAAAGTCAATTGTCAAATTATCTGTCAAGTGTCAGACGTCACAGTACCTATCATTCTATCAATCATAGACTATCAATATATTACTTACTCTGTGGTCATCGAAACAGAGCATTAATAATTGCTTTTCACCCAAACACAGAACTAAACTGCAGGCATAAAAAAAGACAAGCACGATTGAATTATAATTTAAGAGAACCACAGAACATTTTTAATGTTCTGTGAAGAGAACGTACTAAAGTTATTGTGCACAAAATAACAAAAATTGAATAAAATATATTTTATGGAATCCTAGTTCCTACCGTCCTTCCGGCCGGAGCCCCACAGTATCAACTCCTTCCTCTTGACCGCATCCAACGTCGAGCAGCTCGAATTGTCGATGACCGTAGGCTTTCCGATAGGCTCGATCCACTGTCAGTGCGAAGAGACGTTGCGTCTCTCTGTATACTGTACAGGATCTACTATGGGGAGTGCTCTGATGAATAATTGTTCCACCTTTTACCAGCCGCACAGTTCCACCATCGGACCACACGCCGTAAAAACCAGTTCCATCCGCACCATCTGGATGGTTGGCGCTCCACCACTGTCCGCTTCACCCGCAACTTCCTTCCGCGTACGGTGAAACTGTGGAACGATTTGCCACCTGCGGTGTTCCCGAACAACTACGACATTGGGGCCTTCAAGAAAAGAGCTTATTTGTCCATAAAAGGCCGGCAAAGCACCTGTAACACTTCTAGTGTTACAAGTGTTTATGGGCGGTGGCTTGGCGGTGGTGACCACTTAACATCAGGTGGCCCATCTGCCCCTTTGCTTGCTCTGATATAAAAAAAAAAAAAATAGTTCAATTACGTAGACAGAGAAACCAATAGACAAATTGATATCTTATGTCGCATTCACACAAGAAAAAGAGCAACTTATGCCGGTGTTGTGTAAAGAAATGAGAGAGAACGATAAAATTTTTTATTTCACGCAGCGTTCCACTTTTTTCAAGAATAGCAACCTACTTTGATAAACAAAGTTTGACAGCTAGCTATCGTCTTCCATAAAAATATAGTTTTTACATGTTCTAAGTTACGTAATTCATGGTATGTTTGGTTTTGAATAATTTAGACTTACTGTTAATACCTTATAAAATAATACCTTGGTGCGGTGTAGCGTTAAAGGGTGTAAAAGTGATAGTGGAACGAAAATGCCTGGATTGTCTTTTCACTCGTAAGTATACAACTCTTTATCAGTTTATAGGCCTTCATGATATTTCAGCGTGTTAATATATTGTGTATCACGTGCTGTTGACTTGAATACATTGTTTAAAAACAACAAAAATAACAATTATAAATTTTAACCTAAAAAATTTAGTGCTGCCAACTTTTCTACAAATTGTTACCCACTATTATGGGAAATAATAATATATATTCTGCAGTGTGTATTTAATTAAATATCTGAAATATTCAATGGCTTGTTCCAGTTTTCCTGAACCGGATAATTTACGACAAATTTGGATTGTAGCTACAGGATGAACAGATTGGAAACCAAAACCGAAGGTTAGAAAGTATTACGGCAATCACCACCACCGCGACGCTGCCCCGCCGAAGACAATGGACACTCTTGGTTCCAACATTGAACCGGAGGGACGTAGTTAATTAAGTTAGAGATAATTTAAATGTAATTTTTTTATTACAATAAATTATTATTAAGTAAATTTCGTTTTTTTTTTTGCGCCTTCGCGGGTCGGTCAATATAATTAACGTGTGTATCTGTTAATACTTACGAAAATAAACATTCCTTTATTTTTTTTATTTTATTTTATAAAAAATAATAAACAATCGAGTTTTCATCTACATTATCATTACATACACATTTTCATATGGGATTATGATAATGATATATATTCATATTATATAATATATAGGTATGTGTATATACATAATATGTATTACCCATCTAAAAGTAATATGTTTATTATATACTAGCTGCGCTCCGCGGTTTCACCCGCGTGGCTCCACTCCTGTTGGTCTAAGTGTTATGGTACAATATAGCCTACTATAGCCTTCCTCGATCAATGGGCTATCTAACACTGAAAGAATATCCCTTCCCTCCTCACCTTCACCCCGTCCCGCACTACGCCTCCTCATTGTATTAAACAGTACATATACCTACTATTTTCTGTAAATTTACACTTTTAAAAATTCGTTATATCTTTTGAATGGAATATCGCGGACTTTCTTGTAGATATTGGTCCATTCTATAATACCGTAGAACATTTATTTGTTCTATTTTCAATAGATTCCGCAGCGCACGCGATGACAGAATTTTTATTAAGGATACATTATTGCATTTTTGGTAAGGATCTCTAATTTTTTTGAAAATGCAATATAGCCTATGTTGCTCAGTGAAGATGCAGCTTTCTAATGGTGAAAGAATTTTTGAAATCGGTCCAGTAGTTTATGCGTGAAAACCATACATACATACATACATAATTACAAACATTTCCTCTTTATAATATTAGTATAAATAGTATAAACATGTAAGTATGTAATGTGGATATCTCATTATTATCCACTTATGTTATGTGAATAATGATATTGAGAGATTTGTATCTTACAAATTGCGGGGTAAATTTTCCCTCACACGGTAACCCTAAATATTGTGACGTATTCTTTTTTATCTCTTTCTGCGACACGCATTGCCGGTGTCTACAAAGAGGATATAATCACTACGTTTTAAGAGGTGGGACTCCCTTTGAAAATAATAAACTATGAAACAGTTACCATGCGCTTAGTACCAACCTACGGTACCAACTTTCAAACATTTTGACACTTTGCTTCCATTGGTGGCAACATGACAATTTTTTTTAATAAATTATTCATAACCATGGATACAAGTCTTTCAGTCGCAAGCAATATGACCGTTTGAAAATAGTGTTGTCCGTGTTGCGACTGATTTTTAACGATATCGTAAAAAATTTAGTAACATTCAGTGATAGTGACAGTTTATTAAATTGGAAAATAAACAAAACAATTTAGGTATTACATATTTATTACAGGTTACTAAGAAAAGTCGTTAAAAAAAAAGAAAAGTCGTTTTTTTTCTCAAAAAAAGTTTCTCTGTCCCTAATCCCTTAGCTTAAATCTTTGAAACTACGCAACGGATTTTGATGCGGTTTTTTTTAATTGAACAATATCTCACTTTGCCATCCCTTGCTGCTCTGCCCTTTTCATCGAATCAGCCAATGATTCTTCAGGGACTGCAAGCGATCTATTTACAATTTTACAATGATTTCTAATCAATAAAAGACTCAGGCGCTGTGTTAATGCATCGACGATGCTGGTCTTATGGTTATTACAATATATCCAGTTAAAATCGATATTAGCAATCATAATGGTCTTTGAATAAACACACAAGTCGTGTCTATGTAGGCATGGTAATAAATATTCTTCAAACACCTTGCGAGCAACATCCACAGTCTCACATAGTTTAATTGTTGGATAGGTGAGCGATTGTTTTTCCTTCCACCATTCTCTAAGCGAAATATAATTATAGATAGAATTTTCTACCGGGCTAGAAATTGTTAAAGAGTCCCTACACCTTAAACATTCAATTTTTTTCAAAACAGAATACGCTATATAGCCACTCACATACACTGTCGGTTGCATTTCGAATTTTTTAAAATAATTTTCAATTTCTTGCAGTTCTTCTGTTGTACTGTTATCTTCCGGAATTTGGAGAATTGGTATATCTTGACTACTTTGAATTTCAGGAATGGATGGCACATCAGTCAACTTATCAATTTTGGGTTTAGAAATGTTGGGGAACACAATGTCGTGAAAATCGAATAAGATTTCATTTTCATCTTTTTGGCAGTTTGATCCCCTGCTTAGAGGTGTGCTTAAGCGTGTCAGGATAGATGACTTTAATGCTCCTTTGAAGTGGTAACATGTTGGGTGCCGGTTTGTTGGACTGTGTTGTCGTATCATGCCAAATAAATTTTCAAGAGCATCTTGGTTCAGTTGCCTTAAATTGAGATATTTGAATCCTTTTGCAGCTACTACTTCCCAAATATTTTGTAGAGATGATATTGTTGTGATGTAGCCATTAACACATCTAATGTTCCTCAATCGCAGTTGGCTATCGGACTTTAAAAAGTGTAGAGTTGCGAGAGTTTTCTTATATTTCGGCCAAAGCGTATGATGGAAACTGTTTTTGCTTACGTTTGTGCGAATATTTTTTTTTATATCATTTTTGGAAGCTGGCCCATTGGTGCAATCAAATAACCGATCAAGGTTTTCAATGATTTCAGCAGTCTGTAGAACGGCCTTACTTTCTGCTTCGTCCTGAATGCTCTCAGACATTAATTTCAGAATAGCAGCAACGGTGTTGCTTAAAATTTGAGCAGCAGTCTTTACTTTCATTTTGGCCCGATACTTTGGAGCAACGTGCGCTTTAGTTATTTTTGTGAATCGCAGTTGCATGCGGTTTTTTTCTTCTACTCTAACCAAGTGACTCCACTTTGCCTTTATATTATCAAGCATTAGTTCTCCACCCTTCAGAAAATTGTTCCGTATGGATTTAAAAAGGTGCGGGACGTCAAAAACAATGTAAATTTTTTCATTATCAAGCAAGAAGTAGTTTTCGTGGGGAAGAATTCCATATCTGCTTTTCAAAAGACTGAGAGCACCTCCATTCGTACAGCCCTGATCGCATACAGTATTTATGATATTATAGCCAATTGACTTTAAAGTCCTGATGTTGTTTTCTATAAGCATTGCTAATTTTTGTGAGGATATAGTACCCTTGACAAAGTAATAAGAAATAGGCTGCTTTAATTTTTTGTGCACGCCTTGTAACATAAATACTAGAGCGTGATTTGCGATATGTTCTGATCGTCCATTGCCATCTCCAAGATCTTCAAAGCCGTCTATTTGATCTATTGAGGGATTGTAAATGAGCCGTCTTTTAAGAGACATTTCGTCGAATAACAGACAACAAGTTCGTTCTTTATCAGATAATTTCTCTGCTTTTTTTTTCAAGTGTTCTAGTATGGTTGGGTCGATTCCTGGCTCCAGCTTCATATTTTCTAAAACAATTTGCAATGTACGAATACTAGGCAGAGGCAAGAGCTGGCTCAGATATCTATATGCTTTTGGTGACTTTTTGTATATTGCCAAAGCCACACTCTTATTCAATTTTGTCCACCTTTTCCCATGTGCTTTACGTTTTTGATTTTTGATACCAGATTCAACCAAACTTTTTAAAACAGGCGATTCAATATTTGCGATTTCTTTAAGTTTTTTCTTTAAACTCGAATTTTTAATTTTGTATTGTTGTAAACGCTTCAAAAGTTTGCGTTTCCGAGGTGTGACCAACAAAGCTGAAAAGAGATATATTATTAACAAGAGGAAAAGTAGTAATAAATATTATAGAGAAAGGTTAGTACACTTATTCGACAAAAATTTGAAAAATATACTAACCTTGTCCTGGCATAGAAATATCAGACCCTTGATTTATTTTACTGCGCTCACTTGGATCAGATTCCCTTTTATCTCCCGTGTTATATTCTTTGGAAGTAGATGGTTCTGGAAAAGAAATTATTGTTATCTTCCAAAGTAAGTCATAGCATTTTGTTTCTATTATGTTATTCGAAAAGTTAAATATTTTAAATCATTTTTGAAATTTGTGTGTTGGTACCTGGGTTATGTTGCCTTATCTCTCCAGAAATTGATAATTTGGACATATCGGAATAATTGTGTTCCGCCTTTATCAAACTTGATTCTGTGAAAAGAAAAAATAAATAAACAAAGATTACAACTTAAAAAGAAAAAGCCTTATACTATTGTCTTATATAAAATACTAGCTGCTCCGCGCGGTTTCACCCCCGTAGCTCCACTCCTGTTGGCTGAAGCGTGATGTTATATAGCCTATAACCTTCCTCGATAAATGGGCTATCTAACACCGAAAGAATTTTTCAAATCGGACCAGTAGTTCCCGAGATTAGCGCGTTCAAACAAACAAACAAACAAACTCTTCAGCTTTATAATATTAAGTATAGATATAGTTAATATTGTTTTATACCGTTACGGGTTTCTTGTTTAGCTGGAACAACATGCTTATATAACTGTTTTATTTTATTTTAAGTTCTTTGTGGTTGAAATCCTTGACACACAAACATGTTTCAGAAAATGGAGTTTATCTGAAGGTACATAAATCAAATATTCTTTCCTAACAACTTCAACTCATTGTTTGACAACTATTTGCAAAATATACTGACCTTCTCCTGGCATAGAAACATCAGACCCTTGATTTTGTTTACTGTGCTCACTTGGATCAGATTCCATTTTATCGCCCGTGTTATATTCTTTGGAAGTAGACGGTTCTGGAAAAGAAAACATTGTTATCTTCCAAAGTAAGTCATAGCACTCATAGCTAGACAGCAGAGAGGCACAATGAATATAGCAAAAAACTAGTTTTGTTTCTAATATGTTATTAATTGGTCCTTGTTTAGGCTAAGCCTTAACCTATTGTTTTTATATAATTAGTGATATACCATTACTGTTTTCTTGTGTAGCTACATCAAGGGGAAACTCTATATCTGCTAACGGTTCATGTATAAAATTAAGCCAGTTAAAGGAACAACATGCTTATACTGTTTTTTTAAGTTCTGTGAGTTTGAAATCCTTAACATGTTTTAGAAAATGGAGTTTATCTTACCAACAACTTGAATGCATTGTTTGATAACTATTTTTTTTTATTTATATTTACTATTTAGCGCACTTACTTGGATCACATTCATTTTTTTTTCCTTTTTATATACTTTGGAAGTAGACGGTTCTGCGAAAGAAAACATTGTTATTTTCCAAAGTAAGTCATGGCTAGACAACCGAGAGGCACAGAGAATATATCAATAAACTAAAGTTTTGTTTCATTTATGTTATTTGAAAAGTTAAATATTTATGATCATTTTTATAATTTGTGTGTTGGTACCTGGACTATGTTGCCTTTTCTCTCCAGAAATGGATGATTTGAAAATATTGGAATAATTGTGTTCCATAAGAATTTTTGAACTTGATTCTGTAAAAACAAAAAAAATTAACACGGTACAACTTAGAAACCTCTCATGTAGGTACTTCCTCACTCGATCTGTGATATAATATATTGTAGGGCAAACCATTTAAATGAAAATCAAATAATTTATATTCGTCTAATAAATCTTTTTAACAAAAAACCTAGTTATAAAATGGTTTGTCTCGTTCTTTCACAGTCAAATATTCAGTAGAGAGATGATGACAAAACTCTTTATAACTAAAATAGGTTTATTAGACGTTTGATAATTTGCATGAATAATATAGTAAGTCTTAAGCTATTGTTTTTACTATAAAATATAGTTAGGGTTACCTACCAATATTCGCTTCCTGTTTAGCTACATGAAGGGGAAACCCTATTAGTAATTCATCTGCTAACGGTTCACGTTTCAAACCAATTGATGGAACAGCATGTTTTTTTAATTGGGTTTTCTTTTTCTTAAAATCTCTGGGTTTGAAATGCACTCCACACACATGTTTTAGGGAATGAAGTTTCTCTATAGGCAGATAAGCCAAATCTTCTATCCCGACCACTTTAACCCATTGTTTGCACCTACAAAGAAACAATATTATTAAACATAATTTACACTGAGATAGAAAAAAAGTTTATATCGGTAGAAACAAGTTTAAAAACGAAAAAAATGTGGACAGGTTACATCAACAGCAGGCATGTTAAGCTAGTCAATTCCCAGAGACTTCCATTTCATTTGTCACATTCCATATGTCAAATTCAAATGTTTTTTCCATGTACAAAAATTAATGCTTTTTATTATAAAAATGATAAAATATTAATGATAAATGTGCAGTACGGATTCTATAAATACTGACCTTGCCTCGTCCAAAGGAAACTTTGCAAGAAAAAAGCGTTTTTCACCCTTCTCTCGACCGGATTTGATCCCACACACTTCGCATGTTTTATAATGCATACTAGCTTCGCCCGCTTTGTCTAAAACCTAATAAATTATATACTAAAACCTTTCTCTTGAATCACGCTATCTATTAAAAAAAACCGCATCAAAATCCGTTGCGTAGTTTTAAAGATTTAAGCTAAGGGATTAGGGACAGAGAAACTTTTTTTGAGAAAAAAAACGACTTTTCTTTTTTTTTTCGGTTAAGAATGTGACGTTGACAGTAATGACAATACTGAAAGAAAAAAAAGAGATAGATTCTGTAAGAGTAAAAAGGACAAAAATACCCGCCATAGACCTTAGTAACCGTTTCATACAATCTTTTTTTTATATAGAAGCTGCGTAAGGCTGGGTGTCTATTGGATTCTCTGTCTACGTTCAATTAAGAAAAATAAGTGTCACTATGATGTCACTTGAGTTGACTTGAGTCTTGAAAGTTGAACTGGGAACGTCAAACCAATTGTCAATTTGGCATGTTCATAGAAGTTTATTATTTTAGTTTAATTCTATATCAATTTATCAGTGTCTTCAGAGTTCAGTCTTCTACACCTACAAAGGTTTTTGCATTATTTAGTTCACTTCAATTATCAAAATGGTTATCCAGTGGTAGATTTTTTTTTAACATTTTTCCACAGTTATTTTAAAATCTTAGTTTATCATCAGTGATTCATTCATTTCATAAATCTTTTATAAATAAAGGCACAGCTGCTCCTAAAAGACGCAGAAAAATCCCAAAATCAAAGTAATCATTGAAGTAATAAAACAAAGAAAAAACTACCATCGTAACTACTGCCAAAGGAACTCGATCGTTAATATGTATTAATGTTAGGCAGAATAAAAATTAATACAATGTGGTGAATATGGAAATCGTTAGTGACACTTGCCAATGTGTTAAATCAAAATAAGAAAAGAAATAAAAGAATATATTTTTTTTATCATGGATTGGATCATATCTGATGAATTGGGGCTAACAGTAGGCCACCTCGTTGGCTGGGGAGCAGCGGGAGCGATGATAATCGGAGGTATTGCGCCTTACATTCCACAATATAAACAAATTAAAAAGACTCAAGATGCAGAGGGCTTTTCTTTGTATGTGTGTTTAACACTGTTAATAGCCAATACACTTAGGATTTTATTCTGGTAAGTATTATCATTGTAGAGTGGCATCATTTATAAGGATACAATAAATTTATGTGAATGCTCCTGACAGGTTTGGAAAGCGGTATGAGATACCTCTTCTAATACAAAGTATTGTAATGAATATAACAATGTTTATAATGATTCATCTGTGTGTGAATGTGAGAAAAAAGAATCAAATCATAAGAGCTAGAGAGAGAATATTTACAGGTTAGTATGAAAACTTTTTATGCTTCTAGTATTTACTGTTTGCATGCCTTTTTGAAAACAGTCATGTATAATTAGTAATGTTTATGAAATGTTTAAATGTTAGAATTTTAGAATTAAAATACTTAATAATAGTAGTACTATGTTGACTTAGAAATGTTACATATTCAATATCAATTGAATGAATATAAATACTTATAAATAGTAATGTCTGTAACATAACCACAGAATTGCTTCAATAAACATAATTAACTTTTATTGTGGAAAGGGGTTTTAAGGAATTCTTTAGTTACTTCACTGTCTTCTTTCTTATATTTATAATATTCCAGTATAAAAACTATGCTTCTGTATTATTTACACATAATAATTACTTATGTAATTTTTTTTCTCTAACTTGATTTTTAGTTGGTGGCGGTGTTTAAATTTTTTTTATGAATATAAATTAACTTTTCCTTTATTATTTTATATTTTTCAGTTATTATATCCATCCTTATTATTTGTTGATCTAATTTATCTTTTTATTTTTAACATTTATTTTATGTTTTGTTTGGTGGTTGGTGTGATTGGTGAATTAGGTGCAATATTCATGTTATATATACTATTGTGTTGTACAAATGGCTCAGCTCAGCCAGACGAAACAGCGCGCTGGCTCGGGCAGCAGAGCGGCGTCACGGGCGGGGAGAAGCCGCGCCGCTTCTACGGTAAGTCCAGTCCCTGTTGAATGCGGTTTGCGTGACTTATATGATTTACTCATTCATCAATCATTTTTGTTGCAGCAACCAGTGATGTACACGCTTCTAACTTTGGATTTATATATCATGGCTTGGTATATTGCCATTTATACATTCATTATTTGTGTACACATTTTGTTTTGTTTATACTGTGTGGCATGTGGTTCGTTTTGTTTGAGTTTTCGTTCAAATTCATGTTTGATATGTGGTGATTGAAGGAAAATAATCAGGAATGTACATATTTTCAAAATATTATTTTGTTTTAAATCCAATTCATCAGTCCACCAAACTTAAACCTTGCTTGTATAACATGGTTCATTGCTCTGATACTATTCTTATATAATATTCTCAAACATAGTATTACTTTATCTCGTTTGTGGACAGAGCAATGACCAGGTCACTGTGTATTTATATTTTCATTATCTTATCTCTAAATGACACTGTGCATGATGTTTCCTACTTAAGATATTATTAAGTTACATTAACAAATTCTCTTATTGCTACACATGATTACACAGTTAATGTAAATAATGATGTATTGGTATGTTTCAGATATGGATAGAAAATATTTTTGGGCTTGGACAGACTTCCAGAGTTATGTAGACTGTATGTTAGTCTTCTCAGTGCTTGGGGCGGCTATTACGTATTTATTAATAGAATTTTCCCCATTCGTCGAACTAATTGGCTTCCTAGCTGTCTTCACGGAGGCTATGCTTGGTGCACCTCAGATTGCCAAAAATCACCAAAATAAAAGTACAGAGGGAATGAGGTAATCAAAATATTATGATTAGTAAAAGTACAGTTAATTTATTATTAGTACCAAAATATTACTCATAGACTTCAGAATTTATAATGGATCTAACACACAAAAAATTATTAAAAATTAATGTTTCAATACTGTTTAAACATTTTAATCTATCAAATTGATAACAACATATAATAATAAAAACTTACAACCATTAAGATTTGTAATTGGAGTGTTTTAAATGAATTGTTTACCATATTTATTCACATAGTAACTGGTTTTTTATTACTTGTAGTGTAAGTATGGTTATAATGTGGACATTCGGTGACATCTTCAAGACTGCATACTTTGTGATCAGAGAAGCGCCCACACAGTTCTGGGTCTGCGGCAGCCTTCAAGTGACGCTAGATATCGTCATTCTGCTACAAGTTAGTATCTTATCAGTAACAATAAATATTGTTTTAATGATTGCAAAGTTCGCAGGATATAATATTTTAGTTTTGCAGTGTCATTCTTCGCAAAAGTTAGATTTAGTTAGTTTGCAGTTGTTAGAATTTTAGTATTAATATTACAATTGGACAAAAGAAAGTGAATATATATATTAATATATATAAATCTCGTGTCACAATGTTTGTCCTCAATGGACTTCTAAACCACTTAACCGATTATAATAAAATTCGCACACCATGTGCAGTTCGATCCAACTTGAGAGATAGGATAGTTTAAACATGTAGGTACCACGGGCGAAGCCGGGGCGGACCACTAGTTATATAAAATGTTCAGAATCTCATATAATTCGCCCAATTTCCAGGTATGGTGGTACAGGCACAACACGGCGGCCGCGCGCCGCCTGCGCCGCGGGGATTAGCAGTGGACCGAGACTGACTTATAGCACTCGCTGAACGCCTTCCGCGTGTACTGGCCTCCGCTGTGCCACATCTTCCATTCCTTATGACCAATACACGCATAGACTGTTACGGCTCTGTGACTGTTTTAGTATTAACGCGCCTCTCCCTAAGCCAGCGCAAGCTAATATCGCCTTTAAATACTTCCCCTTTTTAGTTTTATTTACGTAGTGACGTAATATTCGCTATTCGAATTTCGACGGAGGCTATGGACGGAGCGTATCCAATGCGCTCAACGAGCAGGCGGACTCTAGTGCAGAAATGATCCAACTCACATTGAGTCTGAAATTTAAATATTCGCGGGTTGATGGCTATTGAAGTTAGTCTCATCGTTTTATATAACGTGCTTTTTTGGTTCGTGATTTTTGTTACGTAGTGGGATGGATGATTTTTGTATGTGGAGTCTCATTGTATGTGTACATTTAGTAGAAAGTTAAGGCAGCCATAGGAAAGGTTCGGATAATTTTGTCGTCTTTTTTATATTTTGGTATGGTGCTATTGCTGTCGAACCAATGAGACTACATTTTTTCTTTACCTTTTATTTATTATATTAGTGTGAATATAGGTACAAATTTATAAAATATATTAATCTTTAAATAATTATTTATTGCAATGTGTGTTGTTTAATGTTTATATTGTTTTATACATAATATATTATAGAATTGATGACGTTTTCATAGCTCTATGAAACATAAAAATTACTATTTCATAAGAATACTTCGAAATTGATAGTCGTTTTAAAGGCCTTATTCAACCGGTTTAGCAAATTTTTGAAAAAAAATCAAAGAAATAATATACATTTTTGTGAGTAAGATTTATTTATTTTCGCTAGATTGGATAATAAAATTAATTATTATAAAAGTAATGCTGCACAATAAAATTATATTAACACTGTTTAAAGCTGTAGGAAATAGAAATAGTATTTTTTATATATTTTGATTAATACTTATTGTTAAGCTTTATTGCCGATTGCAGATAGTAAGTACACAAGAGATGCGTTTATATTGTGAAACTTGACCGTGTACATTTCAATTGCATTTTATTGTTAAATCATAATGTACCTCTGTAAAATGCGTTGTTACATAGCACTTTAAACAGTTATAGTACATGATACAATTATCCAGTATTACGAAGTATTTTTAATGCTCGAATGCTCGAAGACTTTAAAAACAAAAGTACATTATACATTTTAACAGAACATTTCATGATAAATTAATCTATCTCGAGTATTTTTAACGTAATGTTTTTTTTTTTTAATCCATATTATTCGAAAAAATAATATCTGAATATATCGATTTATGCTAGTTCAATGGGAAAGAAGTACAGTTAGTCATAATATTTCTTCCTTTTGTAGAAAATCATACCTCAACTTGACGTTGTTGTAATGTTAACATTTTTTAAGTCATTAGTGTAAAGTTTATTTTAAAAGTATGTTATAATTATTAATTATGTATAATGTCATGAATTTCATTTTTTTGTATATTATGTTAATCGACATTTCCAATAACAAGGGAATTTTTAAAGCGTAACGTTCTCAATTTAAGAAATCTTATAAATGCAGTTGTAACGAAATCTTAGTTTTAAAATCAATAATTGTAATTATTATGTTATATCCTACATAATACGCATAATAATGATTACAAAACGATTTGACTGCGTCGCAAAATTGAGAGAAATTTAACATGTGATACATATCATAAATATGTATAAATAAAATATATATGTATTTAAATGATATTAAGTCATCTAATTATTTTAATTAACAAATGAAATTGACATTATTAGTCAATTAACGAAATAATTTATTGCGAGTTAAGAAACGTACATATGTTGTGATTTTAGAAGTTACCCATTCATATTATTACATTAATAAAGTTGTTTGTTTATACCAACTTGTTTTTCTTCTCGATCGCACACAAAGGATTCTATTCTTGTACCTAATGAATGAATTAATCTGTCAATTATTAAGAAGCAACAGAGCGCGTCACGGCTAGCAGCGTTATGTACAATGTACATACGTATTGTGTAAGGCTAAGGCCAGTAATCTGCGCGCATTTAGTCCCATGCGGGTAACGTCAGCAAGGGATACATCTCCGGGAGCACCGAGGGTGTTCCACAAATTTGAACCTTATGGCCTCTATTATTAAGATTGCGAAAGAGGGAAGCGTAAGGGTGGATCGATGGTCGAGGTTGTGTCAGGAGCCAGAGGGCGCCCTCACGCGGAGTGTATTGAAATGCCTTCAGTGCGCGGGGTTTCTTACCGCCGCTCGGGCGTATGGGAGGGCTGGCGATAATTAAATAAACGATTTGTGGACTACAAAGGTAAGATAGATGTAGAAAAAAAATCTTTTATCGTAGTAGGTATTATTTAAAAATAGAACGCATAACGCAATGCATTAACCTTATTTACGCAACTTTGTTGGCTAAACGTCCTCAATCCCCGTCAATGAATGGCCATTCATTGACAATATTTTAAATTGTATACAAAGATTGTATCATTGTATAGCTGTTCTATTAAATTGCTTTTATAAAGTCGTTATTGAAGAGATTATGGATATTTATCGACCAATTTACGATTTCTTTTAACGCTTATAACATAATCAGAGCTTTTACAGTATAAACAACTACAAAAATAATAATATGTATTACATTGTTTCCTCTTGATAAACATACTGGTTTATCAAACAAAGCTGTCGCGCGTCAATAAATAATATTTCTCTCGTACACGTTTGCATCTGCAGTAACATCCGCAACTCGAGTGCATACTTTAAAGCTCGGAAAGTTTTATGTTTTCGTTGTTATCTCAATAAAACCACAACACATGGTTATAGTAACTGATGCAAAGTGTGGACGTAGTTAAACTACAATTACAAAGTAAATAACTTTTAACAATCATTTCGCTATACAATCACTATCTGTATAATATTGTAAAAGTAATTTTTTCTATGACCCGAACCTTTTTAATAAAGTATAATTAAGAAGTTCAGTCAAAAGTAATTTGATAATTTTGATTCTTAGATAGTTGTTAAACCAACTATTGGTACCTATTATAATAAAACCCATGCGCTTGATGCATATCAATATTATATTATTATCCTCCTTTCTCTAACCATTGCAATTCTTCTTACATAACTAGGTACCTACATATTCAAAACAATGTATTTTGTTGGCGTACTTATTACCTACATCTCTATTTACCTAAATTATGAGTTAGGTACGTAGTACGTAGGTACTTACTCCACTGAATTGTTAAGCCCAAAACGCGGGGGCGTAAGATCAAAAAATTTAAATAAGCTAAACCGAATCGCGATAAGAAATATTTGAAAAATTAAAAAAAATTGAATCAATTTATTTATTTTTCTGAATAGTTATGTAGAGCAATGTAGAGTTTATAAATAATATAACTGAGATGCGCAACTTATAGTCAGATTTGGTCAGATAAAGTAAACTGGCCTACTAAATTATTTTGATTCTCAGGAAAGTCATATTCCTACAAACATGAAACAGATAAATGGGTTTAGTTGACAGACGTTGGTGGAAATCATTGTCCATAGTATTTTAATTATGTACTTACCTAATTATTATTTCAATTAATTAATTACTCTTACTTTTTATTCTGACTAAGTAGGTATCGGATGAGTATGACAATGCCTTGATAGACAATTTATGCAAATAATCATATACGTTATAGCTGCTCTGAAAATCGGTTAAATTTAAATTACTGAACGACTTCAATTAAAACATACCTAGTATGTATTATAAATTTCGTGTTGTCTACTTTGGCGGAAAATACTACTTACTTAACTCAATAATCTGATGATCATTATGTCGGGAATTATATTATTATGGGTACATTTAACACCCTTGCCGTTCGTTTCACTTGATTTTGCAATTTGAGAGTAAGCAAATGACCGTTATTAACTAGTGTTAAAAAGACGTACGATATTAAAATATCAATAATAATCTTCAGAAAGCGACGCCATCGCTACTGTGTACAATACAATCTTATTATTAATTACCTCTAGATACCAATATACCCATAGCTCAATGATCCGTTAATAATAATTAATTTTAATTGTAGTTCCCCTTTAAAAAAAATTAACGTGAAATAGGAATGTTTAATAAAAAAAACAGTGATCGTCAAGATCTATGTCTGTGGTCAATCCACTAAAATTAAATTTACTCAGTAGCTACCTAGATTAAGCTTCATGAAATATTAAATAATATCTATGAAATACCAAACACATAATATTTGAAAGAATAGAACTAATAAATTTATTAGAGAATTGCGTCTTTCCACGAGATTATTAATTTAGACTAGAGTAGTTAGATAATTTTTGAAACAAAAAAAAATCGCAGTCGGATGAAACCCATTAGAAAAGGAGGGGAATATGATGAAAATAAAAGGAAAAATAAATTACGGTCAATCCGAGTTCGGGAAGTGGGAGGGGGGAGCTTTTAAGAGAAAAAAATGGTTTCTCTCGATTTCCGACAAAACTACAAGTCCTACGGAAAAAAGTTCAATGGCAAAGTTGTAGGTAATAAAAAGATCTACAACTTTTGTATTGACAATTTTTTCACATAACCTCAAAATTTAGGTGAAAAATTCAAAAAAGTGTGCCTGATTTAGTAAAAGCTCATTATCACACTATTTGCTTTACTATTTGTATGCATTTCCTGAGAACATTTACTATGGTAATGTTTATTTTTTTTACACCATATGAAAGTAGAGATTTCAATGAATAAAAGTCTCCCCAAGTTTTTGAAAAAAAGCTGATATTTTGACAGGTGACTTTTCGATTGAAAATTAGGTTGTTTTTTGGTATTAATTCAAAATAAGGCGAAAAAATAAATATTTTCAATCAAATAAATTACTGTGAATTACATTTCCCGCAGCCGGAGGCCCCAAAAGAAACTCAGATATACTTAGAAACTACATTTAATGACTAAAGTGAGACTTTACACCCATGTCTGCACGATGCAGACCGGAGTTAAAGAATGAATTTATACATTTTAATAATTATAAAGACGTAAGCTTGGATGCTAACTCAGGGAAATCGGACTAACATTCTATTCCCGTGCGAACGGCGTATTCATCAGTTTCGTATGAAGGCAGGGCCGTAACTCCTCCCGCCGAAGTTCAGCGACCATTTTTGAATTTTGTGAAAAAATGTTGCTGGAAGCTGGGGCTCATCTGCTCATCTGTGGTCCTCTATAAAGTATGTGTCGATCTGCGTCACATCGTGTATCAAATGGCCAAAATTAAGACTGCACCAACCAGAATTACTTATGTATATAGGGATAGTTGTTTGATATATTACAGGATCCTTTTCTATAGCGATAGGGGTTTGCATTAAAACTTGCAATTGGATTTTGTGCAAATCTTCCAAATTAACTGAGTTGAGAATTGCGTATCTTGTATATTTATTTCTAATGTCCTTGATATCTGTACCGCTTATCTTCAGTGCCTGTTCCTTAATTTTGTCATTTACATTATAGATCTTGAAATTCTCCGACTCGAACATACATCCAGTAGGTATAGTTAATAAGAATGTACCTTGGAGTATCACGAAGTCCTCTTGTTGCATTTATAGTGAGATTTTAGATGAGCGTGGTAAAGATAGTATGTAATTTCGTTCATTTAATACTTGCGTCGTTTCTTTTGAGAGTGAAATAACTGTCGTCTCGCAGGAACTATTTAAGATTTGATTCTGAATCTGAATGAAGTTCTGAATACAGTCCGGCTTCGTCTGAATTTGATTGTTTTTCGATTCATAGAGATACCATATATTATACCTCGGGCATTCAGCCTCTATGTACAAGAATGAGTTACTGTTAGTTGCTATATATAGGGATAGGAAGGGATGAGGGCCTGCCTATTCTTATTTGGAAAAATAGCTAAATGAATAAATCAAGAATATCTGTAGAAACTAATGGAAATTTAAAAATAATTACAATTTGCTTATTCGAAAAGTAGTATCCAGGCATAAGTATATTATAATATTCCCTATCTTTTAATTCTAATATTTGATTCTTATCATAAATGTTACCTAATTTCTTAATCATCTTCCTAACTGTTTCCATATAACTAACATAGAATGATGAACTTAACGTATTTATTAAGATTATTGTCATTAATTTTTTTTTAGAATTGAATTAATGTGAAATTAATTTTCTTTTGATTTTCCACTATTTTTTTTTAAAGCTTTAATGAAATTGTCATATTTTATAGCATCTATGTAATCCAAATTAATACCGCTAATACCTATGATGATCGATCCTAATCTTCACAGTAAAAGCACAGTGTGTAAAGTTCGGATCATATGTATACCGATAAGGCGATTCACTATAATAATTGTAATACGAATAATTCTCGGAATAAAAGTCAGGGCCGTACTCAGGTGGATATAATTCATGCATATATTCATTTCACGCATTTTCAAATAATTTTGTGTTAAAGGTAAACCTAGAACGGGTTTCGAATTACTTAAATGCTTTTCTATCATTTGTACTAATTATTAAAATTATTTTTTTTCTGTAAATAAGATGCATTTAATTCTCCGTACAAAAATTCTAATGATTAAATTAAATTGAATGAAATGAAAAATTTATTTGTCACAATTTTTAAACGTTTTTTCAATTGAAATCGGCCGCATACATTGAATTCTTGAACCTAAGGCCTCCTATAAACCACGAATAAAAGCTTGTAGAATTTTTTTTTTTTATATAAAGTGTACTTTTTGCCTCTGTGATGGTTACAACCGATTCATGGTTACAACCGAATAACCGATGCCAAATCATTATATAGAGTGGTTTTGTCTATTTGATCCTGAAATTATTTATTAATGGATTTGAATGCCTACTCAATTTTGGGCATGAAATTTTATTTAATTTATCATTGATTAAGAAATTAGGCTATTCACTACCTTCAGCATTAACTTTATAATATAACTTTACAATCTAGTTAATCTAATTAATTTTAAACTAAATCTCTAATATTATTTAAAACTAGTCTACGAGCAGCCTAACTCAATGTAGGTAGTGCTGCGTATTTCCAAACTATACATAGCCAGAACGCAACCATAGGAAACTGCTCGTGTATACTTTGTAATGCTGTTTTAAAGTTTGTTATTACAATATATACACGAATTTTGCGTACTGATCGTGTATAATTTGTAACGCGGATGCTTGCTTCTTCGTTCCAAACTATACACGATCAGTACGCAAAATATGTATAACTAAATATAGCTACTACACCACTTACGCTTGAGCGAAATAATAAATATATAGGCAATCAAAGACTTGTACAGCTATATCTATCTACTTTTATTCTTCTTGATTGATTCAGTAAAATATGGAATAAAAATATTATTAGGTAAGCTTAGAAAAATAAATAGGTAACAGATATAAGGGTTACCTATGGGTTAGGTTAGGTTCGTGTTTTTTTTAACTACACAAAAATAGGAGCCCCGCGAAGCGGGGCTCCGTCGCCTCGCAACCGTCTTCTTCTGGACTTATTAGATTCTTACATTTTAGCACTATTGTCAATTGTAAGTCGTGCAGTATAGTCGGGAACGAAGACACAAGCATCCTCGATACAAAAAATGTACGATCAGTACGCAACATTATATACACAATACACTGCATGCATTTTAATAATATATTTCAAAACAGCAATACAATAATATAAACGCGAGCAATGGAAAGACGCCGCGCTTACTCCGAAACATACACGATTAGTCCGCATGCGTACTTGCACTGTATATTTTGGAGCGCTATTCTTACTTACTTCACTACAAAGTATACGCGAGTATTTGCGTACTGCTGTTGTATAGATTGGAAGAACTTTGTAAAAAATTTATTTCCAAACTATACGTGATTAGTTTCACACCGTTGCGTACTGGCCTTGTATAGTTTGGAAAGACGCGGTAGTGCTCTTGGGAATTTGACTTTCACGGATGGAAAATCATGGAAAGGAAATTAGGACTAAAAATAGGTATAAACTAGTAAAAGGAAGCAACACAGAACTATTCTATGTACTTACCAATTAATCTGGTTACTTTTCGGGATCAATGTTTGATTTAGCCTCCAGGCCGCAGAAACCGTAGATTCTGGATCCTCAGCTCCGTAGCGATAGCAAGTTTACTATCTATGCCACGTTTTTTGAGGATCCTACCGACTGCGCCAATTACATTTCCCGCAGTCGGAGGCCCCAAAAGAAACTCAGATATACTTAGAAACTACATTTAATGACTAAAGTGAGACTTTACACCCATGTCTGCACGATGCAGACCGGAGTTAAAGAATGAATTTATACATTTTAATAATTATAAAGACGTAAGCTTGGATGCTAACTCAGGGAAATCGGACTAACATTCTATTCCCGTGCGAACGGCGTATTCATCAGTTTCGTATGAAGGCAGGGCCGTAACTTGTGTATTTGGGACATAATAAAGCAAGTTTCCACCAAATTTCGTAGAAAAAAAATAAATTTTGAAGTAGATAAAAATAAAAAACCAAAAACTTGGTTTTTTGAATTTTTCATCTAAATTTTGAGGTTATGTGAAAAAATTGTCAATACAAAAGTTGTAGATCTTTTTATTACCTACAACTTTGCCATTGAACTTTTTTCCGTAGGACTTGTAGTTTTGTCGGAAATCGAGAGAAACCATTTTTTTCTCTTAAAAGCTCCCCCCTCCCACTTCCCGAACTCGGATTGACCGTAATTTATTTTTCCTTTTATTTTCATCATATTCCCCTCCTTTTCTAATGGGTTTCATCCGACTGCGATTTTTTTGCACTTTTTATTATTTTTAAAGGGATCTACCCCAGTGTAATTGATTATATTGAGAGAAGACTTCAGGAACCCTATGACCTTTTGACATTGACGGTCGTACTTTTATGATCCCGTATCTAATTCAAATAAAAATAACGTAATACAATAACGTATATAATATATTGGTATTTAGATAGAGTTTTAACATCACAATTCGCAAATTAAATAACTATTAATTTTATTTTAAAAAATAATGGTGTCTTAATTTTGTTAAGTAAGTACTTATTATTTTATCGTTGAAGATTAATTACATTTCATTAAGTATAATTATTTGTATATTGTTGCTAATTAAAATAGTATTTGTCGATTTATTGATATAAGAAATACTAAAATACTAAGTGTGTAGTTAAGTTCAGGGTCAAAATGCGTCTTGTGCCCTATTCTAGATTGTATTGATGCAAAGTAGACGTGACGCATGAAAAACAGAACAGAGCCACGACACAAATCTTCTGCGGTTTAAGATAAACCGTTTATCTGTCATACCCACAAAGCGTCGTGAGCATATTCAACGAATTTCGTGTTGTGGTTGTAGATGTCTAAAACCGAACACACCACGTTCTTTCATTTCGTAACGATTTCGCTCTATATGAGCAACATAATATAATACTTACAACAGGCGCGGTCCTAGCCTGACATTTTGGGGGGGGTCACGCGGCTGGAAAGGTACCCCCCCCCCCAATCGTACTCGTTAAAAATCGTATTCAATAGAAGTAATAAGCAAAAATTTTTATACATTTAAAAAAAAACCGGCCAAGTGCGAGTCGGACTCGCGCTGTCTAAAATGTGTGTTTTAGAAATTTTTCCTTTATTTGTTCTATAAGACATTGATTTTAACCAAATTTCAAGACTTGCTGCGAATGTCGAAATTTGCGATAATTTGCAACATAAAACGGCTGTATCTATTGATTGCGTTGGTTTATAAGTTTGATTTTTTACAGCTTCAAAATACCGTAGACTTGAGTATTCGATATAAATTTCAGCTTGATACCTCGACGCGTTCCTGAGAAAAAGGGTCTCGACAGACGGCAAACTTTAAAATAATTGTAAAGGATATTTTTTTATATTATGTAATAAAAAATGTGCATTTTTTTGTAATTATTCCTATTAATATCTGTGCTATAAGATGTTGCTTCGTACCGAATTTCAAGATTCTGAGTTCACGGGAAGTACCCTGCAGGTTTTGAATTTTGATACCCTTGCGAATGTCGAAATTTACGAAAATTTTCAGCATTTACGGCTGTATAGTGATTGCGTTGACATAGAATTTTGATTTTATTACAGCTTAAAGAATATATTATAGACCTGAGTTTTTGATGTGAATATCAATTAATTTTAATTTAATGTAAACGTTCATGAGTAAACGGGTTGTAAGTTTAAAATTATTAAAAATTAAAATTTTATAATATAATGTAATTAAAAATTCATATTTTTTGTAATTTTTTTGTAATTCATAGGAATTACAAAAAAACAGATATAGATCTGTGTTATAAAACGTTACTTTCTACAAAATTTCAAGACTCTGTTTTCATGGGAAGCACATGTTTTGATTCCCATGCGAATTGCAGCATGAACGGCTGTATCTTTTGATTGTGTTGGCTTATAATTTGATGTTTTACAGCTTGAAGAGATATATATATTATAGCACAGATAGAGGAATAATTGCAAAAAATGAAATTTTTTAATTACATCACGTAAAAAAAATATTTTTTTATAATTTTAAAGTTTTCTGTCTGTCAACACCCTTTTTCTCAGAAAAGCGTGGAGGTATTGAGCTGAAATTAATATCGAATTCTTATGTCTACGGTTTCTCGAAGCTGTGAAAAAATCAAACTTATAAGCCAACGCAATCAAAAGATACAGCCGTTTATGCTGCAAATTATCCCAAATTTTGACATTCGCAAGGGAATCAAAACCTCCATTGTACTTCTCGTAAGCACAGTCTTGAAATTTGGTTAAAAGCAATGTCTTACAGCACAAATAAAAGAAAAATTGCTGAAACATACATTTAAGACTTACGAGAATATAATAATAAAAATAACTGCGTTAAAAACAACCGACTTCAAAAACGCAAAAGTAAAAAATAAAATAGATTTGATATTATTAATTACTACATATTATTAAGATGTGCTATTTACTAAAAAGGTTTGATGTCGGTGCACGGGCTTAATACTGAGTGCTTAGTGTTTGGCACCGACTATCAAATCTATTTTATTTTTTACTTTTGCGTTTTTGAAGTCGGTTGTTTTAACGCAGTTATTTTTATTTAATACTTTTTAGTGTATTTTTCAACACGAATCAAACGAGCCCAAACTCGATAAAGTTGAGTCAATGTATTACCGATTATCCTATGGCCACCTTCCGATTCCATCATCAAATCAGCTCTATGTCATGATAATGTTTCATAGCTATCCAATTTACATACGTATACGAAATTTCAGCTCAATCGGTTACCGGGAAGTGAATCAAAGTTACTTGCTACATTTCAATTTAGTCATCGAGTACAGACAAAAATGCTCATAAAATAAGAACTACTGGGCAAAAAAAAATTATGGGACCAATTCGACACCATCCCGCATCGAACAAAAAAAGAATCACGTAAATCGGTTCAGAAACCTCGGAGTAATCGGTGTACATACATAAAAAAAAATATACCGGCCGAATTGATAACCTCCTCCTTTTTTTGAAGTCGGTTAAAAAGTAAGTTTGAACGGAGCCCTCGGTGCGCGAGTCCGACTCGCACTTGGCCGGTTTTTATTTTAAAGAACGCGTGAATTTATCAGACATTTATTTTTATTTATTACTTAAATCTACCCTTGAAGCTGTGAAAAAAATCAAACTTATAAGCCAACACAATCTAAAGTTATACAGCCGTTTATGCTGCAAATTTTCGAAAATTTCGACATTCGCAAGGGATTTAAAAACAGGTTTAAACGGAACTTTGTGCGCGAGTGACTCCGATTCGCACTTGGCCAGTTTTTTTCACATTTTGTACGGATAAAAATTATTTTATATTTTATCGAGTACGATTTTGGGGGGGGTCATGACCCCCCCCCCCTGGGACCGCGCCTGACTTACAATACAAATGTCATACTTGATACATTGTTGTCGTGTCCCCTTCTTGCGTGTCCCCATTCTTGGTGTAACCTATATAGGTGTGTGTATATGTATAACGTCCTGTCGGCGGAGTGGTGACACGTGCTTGCGACGATCGTGAAAATAAATTCCACATGTTATCTCATATACGCAAAGATAATTTTCATTGCCCACATTGGAGCTTTATAACCTAATTATGGAATATCATCCGCAGCTTTAAATATTCAAGGGTTGATTTTACGCGCTAATTAACTTTATGAAGTGTTAACAAAATTTAAAGCTAGAATTTAGGTTGCGGTTTCTAGGATGGTTTCTTTATTTAAACTTAACGAAAGATAAATTGAAAGAAACGCAAATTTATCTTAAATAAATATAACGAATATAAATGCCATTTGTTTAATCAGTTGTGAAAAAAACTACCAGGTAATCTTATTTCCAAAAGGAGTTAGACTCAACCACGTTTTAACATCTCAATTTTAACGGTAATCAAAGTAATTGTTAAATAAAAACCTACTTGGTAAATTTTTACCCAAATTAAATTAGGTGTAACTAAGTAACTAGGTACATAATATTGAAATTGTAAATTTTTCAAAAATGGTTAGGTACATTACATATATGCAGAGTGAGAAGTAGGTACCTAAGTACCTACTGCCAGAATCTGGAGCATCAAGTAATTTTTTACACTGTTGTATCTGTTGCTCAGTTGTGTGATATCAGGAAATAAATTTAAAAAGATCGCTCCACACATACTGATTTCGCAGTGAACTTATCAATTGTACAGCAAATAATTTTTAATTATGATACCGATATGGGTGTTTACTTGTATAGTGTTATCTCAATTTTAACGGTAATCAAAGTAATTGTTAAATAAAAACCTACTTGGTAAATTTTTACCCAAATTAAATTAGGTGTAACTAAGTAACTAGGTACATAATATTGAAATTGTAAATTTTTCAAAAATGGTTAGGTACATTACATATATGCAGAGTGAGAAGTAGGTACCTAAGTACCTACTGCCAGAATCTGGAGCATCAAGTAATTTTTTACACTGTTGTATCTGTTGCTCAGTTGTGTGATATCAGGAAATAAATTTAAAAAGATCGCTCCACACATACTGATTTCGCAGTGAACTTATCAATTGTACAGCAAATAATTTTTAATTATGATACCGATATGGGTGTTTACTTGTATAGTGTTAACAGTATCGATAGGTACCAAGGTACTAATTAGTGTTGAAAGCACGTCCGGAGCACGTAAACAAAGCTATGCATTACCGTTTCCCGGTGTTAATCCTATACTTATAACAATAGAGTCTATCACAGAAGAGGGTCTGTCAAGATATCCGGTAGTACTTATCTATTGAATGAACAATCTGCTACCTACGCTTACGCCTCAATTATTATGTCATAACAGCTCTTAAAGGTCATACCTATAGTCCTTTCCACCTAAGATGATTTCTGTGACACATCGATTTTTGACACGTGTAGAGATGTCCTTTACTGAAATCGTATCAATTGTTTCCGATAATCGATAATATTTTATATGGAAATGTAATCGATTTGAATAAAGTACCAAAATTAATTTTTTCGGCATTTCGCCAACAATTTACTAAGGAAACTTAGCAAACAACAGCAACAAAAAGTCAACAATAACAATTAGTAACAATAACAGAATACTACGTAAAGTATCAATATAAAAATGCAACTTGTATAAGGCTGACGCACTTGTACAGACGATTGACTCGATTGACAAACGATCACAAGATGGGCGCCGATTACATGATTTTCCAACTCTATGATTTTTCAACGATCCATTTCATGTACACGAATTGCGTAGGTATTATATTTTTGTGTTATTTTATTTTATTTTTCATTATATTAAACTAAACAATACTGTTTTTTATTTATAAGCTTAAGATGTTTCATTTTTATATTTTTGGTAATAATGCCGCCATAAAATAAAAATATTATTCACTAAAATTATTTTGGCGTTTTAAACATAAAATACGTAATTCGGAACACGATGAAGTGTCACAGGAATCATCATAGGTGAAAAGGACTATAGTTGATTATAAAAGCTTCAATAGAACTATAACATGTTAAGTAATAGTTATGTACTGAAGGTGCATTATTCTTAAAAAAACGCATCAATCTTCGAAGTGAATTAATATGAACATAATATGTATAATATATTCATTAACTATAAAGTATAATTATTTATAACATGCTAACGCCGTTATTGTCGCGTATTCAGATATGTATATAAATTACTATTTACTAAGTGAAAAGACAGTATCTAGAGTCAGGACCCTACTGAATAATGTCATCTGACTACTGACCCTACTGGTCACAGCTTCTCATAAAGTAGTTTTTTTTTTTTCTATTCTTTTTGTGTAAACTGAATTGTACTTACTGTATTTATAATAGTATAATTTATAATATGCTTAACCCTCACGTATTATGATCTCTATCTACAACCTGTGATCTACAATAGTTATATTACATACCTACGGTCTTGGTACATAAATTCACATGCCATATTTCCTCCGTCGTTTCCTTATTGCTGTTTGTTTCGTGTTATGAAATAAATATTTGTATTTTTTTCTTCCTTACGATTTTAATAAGAAAATATACTTACTGATTATAATAAGTTCACTTCTTTGAAATCTTAATTTCTATCTTATCTTATGTAGATAAATAATTCTAAAAGAGGTCTTTATCATCTTGAGCCAGAGCTTGAGACTATCGAACAGATATTTCTTTTATTGGTAATGCATTAACCTCAGTAAGCTTTATGAACATATTTAAACCACATGTGAAGAGTATAAATTGACTAAAAATATTATTGAACTTTTTAAAGTGCTTTTAACGTACCTAAATTGAACTTTGTAGAGTCACTAGAAAAGTACCTAAAGCACGAGCTTTTTTTTAGATAGGTAAAAATTTACCTATCTAAAAAACCTCTAGTAACTACTCGATACACGTTTACTATTTTTAAAATAATGTACCTAATAAATTGTTAATTAGGATCAATTGTAATGAGAACAATGCATAGCATCAGACACCAGACACCGTGACGATCGTCGATTTATCAAAGATGGTATGAGCTCAATAATTTCAAAACATCCCACCCAATGACAAGCAAGCATAACACAGCAAGTCTGTGTGTATAAACAGGTAGCATAATTCGTTCATTACAATGTATTTTTTCCAAAATAAATAATGGAAAAATATGTAGATAGGTACCTACTTGCTGTCGAAAAGGCAATGTTTTGTGCTTGTTTTGTGATTTTCATTGACGTAGTAAAAAGGTCAGGAATTTACTTTTAAAAGAATGCTGGGGTTGGGGAATATTCGGCCAATTTTGAGGAAAATGACAGTACTTTTAAATCAAGCGGTGAATATTTCGCTCGGCAATTCAAAATATAAATTATGTGGATCAATTTAAATCTGCAAAACCAAAACCTATAAATATCAGTGATAAATAAATAAAAGCGTCCGTTACACTCGATTATTTTAAGAGATTCGCTAATTCGGTCACTCATTTGTAATAATAAATGAATCCCATCTGTGCCCCCCACGGAGATGTTCATTATTCAAGCAGCACCATCTGATTATAGATATATTTAGATGCAGTCTTTTAACGCTCCATAGACGTTGGGAGCAAATGACATGAAACGCTTCCATTACTGTAATGAAACTACGATGGCCATATCTTATTTTATGTAGGTGCCTTAGGTTTCACCTTTTTAGGGTTCCGTACCTCAAAAGGAAAAAACGGAACCCTTATAGGATCACTTTGTTGTCCGTCTGTCCGTCCGTCCGTCCGTCCGTCCGTCCGTCCGTCTGTCAAGACCCTTTTTCTCAGGAACGCGTGGAGGTATGAAGCTGAAATTTATATCAATTACTCAGGTCTACTGTCCCTTGAAGCTGTGAAAAAATCAAACTTCTAAGCCAACGCAATCAAAAGATACAGCCGTTTATGCCGCAAATTTTTGACACTTGCAAGGGAATCAAAACCTACAGGGTGCTTCCCGTGAACTCAGAATCTTGAAATTTGGTACGAAGCAACGTCTTATAGCATAGATAAAGGAAAAATTACGAAAACCATAAATTTTTAGTTACATCACATAATATATATTTTTTTTTAATAATTTTAAACTTACTACCCATTTCCTCATAAACGCGTAGAGGTATTAAATTGAAATTCATACCAAATACTCAGGTCTATAATACCTTTAAGCTGTAACAAAATCAAACTTCTATGTCAACGCAATCAAAAGAAACAGCAATGTACGGAACCCTCGGTGCGCGAGTCCGACTCGCACTTGGCCGGTTTTTTTAATAATAAAAAATGTAACATTTACTGTATAGCAGTGCTAACGCATATATGTTAACTTAGCACATTTGCACTTGAGACACTGAAACAATGAAACAATAAAACCTAACTAAAACATATTTTTAGTAATTAGGTATATTAGATTCTGGATAACGGTACAGGTTCTAAGCGAGTTAGCAATACCTAACGAAAATCAGGGTCGCAAAATTAAGGGATCTAATAAGATTCGGCTAATGATTCAATTTGCAATCCTCCCAACTCAATACGAAGAGCAAATTAAGCTGATTGGTGTATGTATTTTTTTCTCATAAAAGACTAGTAGGTATAATCATCTCATACCTACTAGCCTAAACTATATATAAATATTACAACCAAATTCGTCAAGAAGGCAATCTTGGTCCGTGGAGATAATATTGTCACAGATATCTATATTATACTAGTATATTATTTTACTTTGTTAATACAACTCTTTCAGCTTCTGAACATACCTATGTATTAAATATACATGAAATTATTAATTTACACAAACAAAATATTATCAGATATTCTCAGGGTCATAATAAATTTAATAAGTATTGACCCAAATCATGACCGTAAAGCAGTTTCCTTTGTTTCAGGGCTAGCGGATTCACAGAATTCACGCGCGCAGCGGCTAGAGCCGCAACGTCAGATCTCATCCGCGGATGGTTCATTCACACGCCAAACGCACTGGGCAGCGGCCGGCGTGATGCGGTTACGCACTTAACTATGACGGCGGCACTGCGCTCGCTAAACGTTGCATCGATAACCGGTCACCATTCTTTGTGCCAAGTTTCAATTTCATCGGCACTCTCACTTCGCGAGTAGTCGCACGTGCACCACCACTTGTGCGGCGCGAGACTCAGTTATGCAACATTCACACTTCAAGACTGTTTGCTAACGCCTCTTTTGGTGCAGTGGAAACGATTTTCAAAACTGAAGTTCGTTTTGGCAGGCATTGTCATCGGCGCTAATGTAAACAAACCGAACGAAATCTGTGTGAATATTTGTTTAGTGCGAGATTGTGTATTGTTGTAAAAATGACATCGCGTTCGAAAGAGAAGGTAGCGGCCGCATTCAAGAAATTGTTCCGAAGCTCGGAAAAGCGGGAGAATGACGGTGCAGGGCCGAGTGGCTCTCCTTCAAGACGAGGCTTATTTCGACGGCACAGGTAATTTATCTATTATCGCTCTAGCGCCAATGTAAACAACTGTAAACAATTACTGTTTACTAATAGTTTTTCAAACGATTTAAATTTTTACTCTCTTATTTTACACAGTATGAAATTGTTTTAGAACCTTGGTGGTTTTTTTATTTACACGTAATTTGATGCCCTTGATGCCAAAATTTTGTATGTAAACATTTGTAGTTCTCTGTTTCTTTGTTGTTCATCTAATTCAAACAGACGAACACTATTTAATTCATAACAGTAAACGTATTAAAATATTATTGGTATTTACGAATGGCCATATCTAATGTAGGTAGGTATATCAAGTTAATTAATTGTTCAATAAGATGGAGTATTTATTCATGTTAGGTATATATTTTCCTTAAATCATTTCCAGATGGTCAGCATTTACATTGAAAAACTTAAAAGTTAAACATATGATACAACGATGAATATTATAGGTACTCTACAAATCTACAATAGCAGCGATGAAAAAGAATAACGCTTATCATGCAATTTTATAATGAATTTTATTAAGGATTGATAACAAATTAAACAAAAAATACACTTTTAGAATTATATAATGCAGCAATCATAATTACATTAATATATCAACGAATTTCTTTTTAAGCTCGCCAAGCGCCACTATCTAATACAAAGTACATTGAATAGAATAAGATACTTGATTACATTATCACCTTTGAACGATATTCAATATTTCAAGTTTCATTGCATTCCGTAACTTATTATCTAATTGTAGATAATATGTAGTAATAATATTTTAACTATTGATAGGAGTTAGGTTAGCACTACACAGTATTGGTACGTAACCCACAAACACCAGCAAACAGAGGATTTAAATAACCAAAATGTCGCTTTAAATCAAGAATCTAGTTCTGCTGCTCTACATTTTTTTACGATACAGTCAAGTTTTTATGAACGTAATACGTACACGGAATTGTAATAACTTTTTTGTGTAGGTAGGGTCATAAAAACGAAATTTATTTGAGTAAATAGAACTTGACGTGAACAGTGTTTATTTGAGAAAAGGTATTAGGTATATAGAATATAATTACTGATAAAATAATAAAGACACGGAACTCAAACGTAGCTGCCAAAATTTGTACAACACATGTGATACAGAGTTTGACGTCACACCTCATTACAAATTGAAACCAAGCCTTTGTGACGTGCATAAGATTGAGGAAATTGAACTTTACTAGAAAAGAGATTGTAAAATCTTGTCGCCCTTTGTGTATATGTCCAATGTCCATAATGAATAAACATTAGGCCCTTCATTGACTCATGTATCTAACATTTAAAACAGATAATTATGAAAACTACTTTATTAGCCCTTTTGAATGAAGTAATTAAACATGGATGCAAATAAATTAAAAAATAATGCAAATAATAATACTAAAAGTGGCTTTATCCTTTCTAGTTCTTCCGGAAAATTAGTAGCTGGTATTCATTTCATTTCAATTCAACACAATTTTGGAGTAGTATATATCATTTACGCCTGCGAACGGTGTAAATGAATGCTGGGAATATTAGACAGCTGGCTTGATCAGTGATCACAAACGCCATAGCTCTTGCTTTGTCATAACCACAATCGATTAACTTGATGTATTGTTTTTATTGTTCGTTTGAAGTCATTGAAGGTTTTGTGAACCATAGGACATGAACTTTTAAGTGATAAATCGTATAAGTACTATATGTACCTACTGAATAAAGTAGGTATATCGGAAAATACAAGACCCACGTACCTAGGTATATTTTTTTAAATAAATCTATACAGTAAGATTACTTATAGAATGACCTTAATATGCAAACGATCGATAACAAAGTAAAATAAAAATCAAAAGCTATTCTTGTTACAAAAGTGTAACATTTTTTTCCTTTTGGAACAAATTCCTAGCTCTACCCCCGATAAACGTTATTAATGTCAACCCAACCTTCCTCCAACGTTCTCATAAAATACTTAATTTACCAATACGTTTTGTACGTAGGTATACCTGCAGTCCTACATGTGTATTTTCTTATGTAACACAAACGCTATATACTGTGATTTGTTTATAAATTACCAGTTACGCAATTCCCCTTAGTGTGACGAAGTCTAGAAGACATGGTAGTTCTATAGTTACGTAGATATTGTGGACGAAGAGTGTGACCTGAGGCAACGCGACAATATGTTATATTTATATTTTTGGTTTTATGGCATTCAAATGCTTTATAAATATAAATTTATAAAGAATAGAAAAAATTCGATCACGAGGCGGGACTCGAACCCGCATCCTTTCGCGCCATTCCGGGGCGGATGCCTGACCAACTCAGCCACTCGTGACCCGCCAGAGCAAACGAATTTATTCTATTCTTTCAGTTTTATGTGTCTGGAGGGACACACCGCGCGCCATCTATTGAGATGATTAACAACCATTTCAACCAATATGAAGCACTTTTCAGTGAATACAATATTGTAACGATGGAACACGACCTTTTTTGTTGAATTTATATTTTTGGTTTTATGGCATTCAAATGCTTTATAAATATAAATTTATAAAGAATAGAAAAAATTCGATCACGAGGCGGGACTCGAACCCGCATCCTTTCGCGCCATTCCGGGGCGGATGCCTGACCAACTCAGCCACTCGTGACCCGCCAGAGCAATCGAATTTATTCTATTCTTTCAGTTTTATGTGTCTGGAGGGACACACCGCGCGCCATCTATTGAGATGATTAACAACCATTTCAACCAATATGAAGCACTTTTCAGTGAATACAATATTGTAACGATGGAACACGACCTTTTTTGTTGAATTTATATTTTTGGTTTTATGGCATTCAAATGCTTTATAAATATAAATTTATAAAGAATAGAAAAAATTCGATCACGAGGCGGGACTCGAACCCGCATCCTTTCGCGCCATTCCGGGGCGGATGCCTGACCAACTCAGCCACTCGTGACCCGCCAGAGCAATCGAATTTATTCTATTCTTTCAGTTCTATGTGGCGCGAAAGGATGCGGGTTCGAGTCCCGCCTCGTGATCGAATTTTTTCTATTCTTTATAAATTTATATTTATAAAGCATTTGAATGCCATAAAACCAAAAATATAAATTCAACAAAAAAGGTCGTGTTCCATCGTTACAATATTGTATTCACTGAAAAGTGCTTCATATTGGTTGAAATGGTTGTTAATCATCTCAATAGATGGCGCGCGGTGTGTCCCTCCAGACACATAAAACTGAAAGAATAGAATAAATTCGATTGCTCTGGCGGGTCACGAGTGGCTGAGTTGGTCAGGCATCCGCCCCGGAATTGCGCGAAAGGATGCGGGTTCGAGTCCCGCCTCGTGATCGAATTTTTTCTATTCTTTATAAAATTAATATGTTATATCCTTTTAGCCTAGTTACAGTGCTATTGTTTACAATCAAAATTCATAATGAAGTAAAGTTCGATTAAAATATTTTCCCACATATTATCTAATTCCTAATAATATAAAAAAAATAGTAAAACATAATTATATATTAATTTTTACTACTTTTTCAGCGGCATTACACAAATAAATCACGTCCTCTGATGGATACGTAAGACCTCCTCTATCTTTAAATAATATGAATGAATTATTATGAGAAGGTGCGTTTGCTTAGATATGGAGCACGCTGGCAAATGTTCTAACTAAACTTTCTGCCGATTTTGGTGCGGGGAGGGTAACTCACACTATGAAACACAATCACACATTCACAAAAATAATTTATGTCTTCACAAACTCAAACTATTACAAAATTGACACACTAGCATATTTTTGCACACATACATCGATCACACAGAAAAATCTCTGTACATATACGTAATAATACAATCGCTCTAAAGGGATGTAACCATATCGATATTACAAAAATAATAATTTTGTTGAAATTAGAAATAACATTAATATTACCATGGACTAATAGATGATATTACTTATATTCATAAAAAATACTACACAGGTCATTTGTAACGTTTTCATCGTTATTATATGCATACGAAAAAACAATAAAAAGCCATTTTATTTGTATTTGACTATGTATTTACGCAATATTAATACCTACATATGAACAAATTACATAATAGAAAGGCTGCAAGATTAACATTACAAAAAAACGAAGCACGAAGGGTTCCGTACCATTAAAATGTTCTGCCAGTTAAAAGTAACCGAGCGTAAATTTTAATAAATATATACTTACATAATAAACATTATACTCCTTTTTGTGCAGTTGTGTAAAATTTTAATATAATAAAGATTATTTCTCATCTCATTTCAAATTATACTTAGAAAAAATGTTGTGTGGTTTTATGAAACCACGGTAAAAGTGAAACTGTTCGAACGGTTCCGAACACTGCTTTGTGTAGCGCATGTCGCGTGACGGTCGGCTGCCGAGTAGGTATACCTACTCGGCAGCCGCGATACACGCGACATGCGCTACACAGACCAAAAAGTTTGAGACGATGTAATAAAAGTTTCACTTTAAAAATATTTTTTTATCGACAACGATAGCTAGAAGTATTCCGTCACTATAAGAAAGTCGTAAAAATTTACGACCTTTTAAGCGACGAGTTTTTAAATTCAACTCTTTCGCTGAGTTCATAAAGATTAAATTTGTATCTCTTTCCAAGATAGTCTCGTGGGGAGTGCGGTTCAATATCGCGTTCTAAATTCAACTTTATTGCTTAGTCCATAAAGATTAAATTTGTATGTCTTTCCAAGATAGTCTCGCGAAATTTGTATTTCATTCCAAAATAGTCTCGTGGGGAGTGCGGTTCAATATCGCGTTCTAAATTCAACTTTATTGCGTAGTTCATAAAGATTAAATTTGTATTTCTTTCCAAGATAGTCTCGCTACATTTGTAAATCATTCCATGATAGTCTCGTGTCAATAATCGAATAAACATGACTCGATTATTTTGTCTTGATCATATCGCTAAACGATACATCGACGATTATTAGAAAATGCATTTAATTAGAAATGTACGTAAAAAAAATAAAAAAATACTTACAAATGAAAGGTTATTCCATCTTTTTTAAAATTTGATGTGTTTGACTTGTTTCTGCAAGACTTGACAGCATAAAACGGCATTTTTAGCGGAGCACTCGCAGACGTCCTTTCGATGTTTTACGAATACGCAGAGTGTTTGTAATCGATTACGCAAGTAGTTTTTATGAAAGCATAAGATTTTTTGATTCGAATAATCTTATACCTCGGCAAGAGGGGAAACGCCTGTGAGTGTTATCCATTACTTAATGATCTAAGTGCGTTTGCTACTAAAGCTGATAATCAGTCCGTGCACTCTATTTTTTGATAGTAGGTAAATATTTTGTTACATAATACATATATCCAGCAATATAGGAGATGACGTGCTGTGAAATAAAAGAATGATCTAACGGCTCTAACGTTGTGGGTATATTTAGATAACCCTCGAAATTTCCATAAATTGCTCCTCTTGTGATGCTGACGTGCCCTTTAGTAGGTAGAGTAATTTGTTCCAGGGACGCACAGTTTCCGATAAAGTAAGTATTCTTTAAGTTCCATGGGCACCAAAAGCTTCTTGTAGGTGCTTGTAGATAGAACTGACTGAACTGAGTGGCCGACGGATTGTTATTTATAGTCCCCTTGGGATCGTATCACTGAAAAAAGGATCTCTAGGCCTAAGTTTTGTTCTAATAAATTGATATAAACATAATACCATGGTAATACCTAATATCGTAAGTTTAGTTCTTTTTTAATTTATATAAACATGTTTTGTTCGTTTTATTCAAAGTTATTAAATAATATTATTTTAATGTAATTTAAACGTAATTATGTTTTATTTTGTTAAAAAATGTTAGCGTTATTTTGAAACGTAATACCTAGCAACACCGAAAATGAGTGAAGTGAAAAGTGAAAACTGACAATCAGTGTTGCCAACTCAGTGGAATTTCCACTACATCTGGTTGTTTAGCTCCCCCATTTAGCGGACAAATATTGGTTTTAGTGGCTGGTGGATTTTCCTAGTGGTTTAGATGAGTTCAATTAGTGGTAAGGTACGACTTTCAACCACTAGAAAGATTTACATAAATACTCAAAAAGAACGACTTGAACTATGTGAAACAAGGGTATGATTTTGTGTCATGTTGGTAACAGAACGAACATTCGGGAATTCCCCGAAAGTTGTTTGTCTATTGCTTGAATATTTTTGATTATAGAATTTATTACTATTGATCTAAAGTATGATTTGATTCAAAAGGTTATATGTATGTTTATTCTGTATTTGTGTACAAAAACAATAAATTGTCAGTCGGTATTGGTAACGCCGCGGCCGGTAGCTTCTAGCTTGTCGTATTTTAATTAATTTTGAGAAGTAATATGGTTTTACATTAAATATGCCGCAACCACACAAAAATTTCTTTCACAGAAATTTATTCTTCACATACTGAAACTCTAGAAGAAGCAGATTCTTCTGAAGATGATCTTTAAATACATATATTGTAACAAAAATAAAAATTACTTAGTTCAAAATAGATGTTATTTACAAATAACTCGCAAAAAATTCGCCAACGGGCATTCAATATTTACATGTCTCTGGATATCTTTTAGTGTTTTTTCTGGTGGTTTTAAAGACCGAATACTTTAGTGGATTTCTGGTGGGCCACGAGGCTCCAATATGTGGGTTCGAAAAAAAAAAGTTGGCAACACTGCTGACAATTATTGACAATTGTGACTTCTTGGCTCTTGCTTCTGCATTAATCTCAATTTATTTGCGTTTGGCACCGGTATGCACCTGTATTTTAACTATTTGCTTTATTATTGATCCGTCTTCAAGATTAGTGATCTTTATTCGTTCATACTTCGCGTTCAGCTGATTCTTCAGATTCCTGCGCGAACTTGGACAGTTTAGTAGTTTAGTGTTGTGTTGGGTTCTTACGACAACTTATATTTTCTACTTACAAAAAATGCCCTGTCTTTAACCCATCCAATACCCTATCGTCAAGTCAGGGAAGGGCTCGTCTTTAGTACGATTACGTTTCGCTAGAGCGTTGATTTTTTTTTTAGTTATAGTTCTAAGTTTGTTAATTAATTGTGGAAAGTTTCAACTTGCGGAAACCATTACTTTTCAAGATATAATTTTTTGAAGTTCAGAAAATTTGGTTATTAATTACGACACATTTGACAGCTGACGTTTCGTTCACGTTAATATTTACGACGTTTTTGACAGCTGACGTTTCGTTCACTGTAATTAATGACTGATTCCTTTAATAAATGTGTTTTTACGGTTAATATAAAAGCGCAAATTAAACAATTATGTATTAAATCAAAAATATGATATAAATATGTATATTTTACTTTACAAATCTAATACGGTAAATATCAAATATAAAAAAAATATATGCAATAACGAAACGTGAGCCGCCATTTTGTGTTAATGTCATATCGTGGTGTTTCATTCGCTGTTAACACTCGCGTTGAGAGCATCGTTTTTGTAATCACGCTTGAGAGTAACCGTCGAATGCCATGGAGTCTTCATCCGAAGCCCCGAACCTGCCATCTGAAGATACCAGTGCAAGAAAAGTGATGCGTGTGTTGGACTCAACAGAGCCGCGCGCTCCTTTTGTGCCTTGTTCTTCACGTGAAGAGAGCTTAGCGTTGGACTCTAATGAGCCGCTAGCCTCTATTAGTGCCCCTGTGTCGCGAGTGTTAGACTCAAATGAGCCACTCGGCTCAAGTGCCCCAGTGTCGCGAGTTTTGGACTCCAGTCTGACTGTTTCGAGGAAGCGACCCACTCCAGACGATGAGCAGAACGCTTCATCGTCTCATGAGGCAGTGGAACCATCGCCAGGGCCATCACGACCATCGACATCTGCACCGCCCACAAGGAAACACTTGTATACCTCTGAAATTCGAGGGCAGTGGAATTTTGAAAAACTGCATACACACCTTCGCACAAATGAGCAGTGTGTGCTGTTTGCAGAACAAGAAGAACTGTTACTCACACAAAAAAAATGTCAATACCATCGTGTACCAATGAAACTGGTGGATGTTGGGGGCCCTGTTGGCAGTTTCCGCTGCTTTAAAAAGAACTGCAGAAAACCAATTATATCAAGAGCTCTGGGTACTTGGTTTGAAGGTGTGAAGCTGCCACTCTTCATAATCTTCCGATTAATGTACTGTTTTGCAGCAGATTTGTCATATAGGCAGACACAAAGAGAGTGTGCCAGTGAAAATGTACAAACAGCTGTTTCACAAGCAACAATAGCCGATTGGTTCAACTACTGTCGAGAGACCATAGTTGTTGATTACACTGAAAACAAGTATCAAGAACCAATCGGCGGCCCTGGCAAAGTCATCCAGATCGACGAGAGTAAATTTGGAAAGCGAAAATTTAATAAAGGAAGAAGAGTTGAAGGTCACTGGGTGCTGGGAATGATTGAGGATGGCAGCAACGATTTAAGAGTGGTGGTGTGTCCTGAAAATTGCAGAAATTCTGAAACATTAATACCAATAATAAAAAAACATGTACGAGAGGGGTCGACAATACATACAGACTGCTGGAGAGCTTATAATGACCTCAATAATCATGGGTACATCCACAAAACTGTGAATCACTCCGATCCAGAAAACCCATTTGTCGGCCCCGACGGGACACACACCCAAAGGATTGAAAGCCAGTGGCGTAATTTAAAAAAACGATTCCATAAGCAAAACTACAAAGAGAATTTTGAGGATTGGTTGATTGAGTATTGTTGGCGCAAAGATATAGACAATAAGAATATTGATCCATTTAAAGAATTGATTGAATCAATAAAAAAAGTTTATAAAATTTATTTATTTTGTTTTATTTCTTCATCATATCATACATACATGCTATAATGTTTATACACATTTTATACAGGTTTAAGTATCAAATTCGACTCAGTAGGCTAGGTTAGGTTTGAACTGAGATCCTCACGTACGAGCCCAGCGAGCGAAGCGATTTTAATTCCTAACTTATTTATTTGTTTTATTTCTTCACCATAATATCATACATACATGCTATAATGTTTATACACATTTTATATAGGTTTAAGTGTCAAATTCGACTCAGTAGGTTAGGTTAGGTTTGAACTGAGATCCTCACGCACGAGCCGAGCGAGCGAAGCGAGCGTGCCGCGGCAGCGGCCGGCGAGTGCCAGAACCGACTCGCTATTGTTTTAATTCCTAACCTCAAAAACACATTTTACAAAAAAAAAAAAAACTCGAAAACTATGTATTTCCGCAACTTCCCCCCTTCAGGGGGGGATATATAATCCCCCCCCTAACCCCCCTCCCCTCCCCCCCCCCAAAAAAAAAAGTAATTATACTAAAGTCCTTCCCAGGGAAGTCACGAACATGGATCAATCCTACAAGTGTAAGTGTAACATTTTCATTGTATGTATATTATAGTACCTACCTATTTAATTTCACTTAGTACTTTTCTACTTCGTTCTCATGTCTTAATAAATTTTTTTTCCACATAATTGATACTTATCGTAAGCCCAAATGGAGAGCAGTTGAGCTATCTCATTTAATAGCATAAAATAGTTCCTTTTTTGTTTATAAATTATTTTTTATAAATATATTTAGGGTGCAAAAACTTCTTCTAGAAGTAAAATAATATGAACATATAAAATAAGATGTTTTTTATTGTTTAAGGTGGCAGTTAGCAGTAGCAGACGAAGATTTACTATGTGCAAAATGTTTTCTGATACTCCATAGAGTTTCTATAGATTCCTCTATTGGACCAGTACCTGAGTGAGCTTTTGATTTAAAGCAAGTGGAATTAATGTGGAAAGTAATTTGTTGGAAATCTATCATAAAGTGCCATCTAGTGCTTGCATTGTAGGTGAAAAAATATATTAAGAAATCTTATATTTCTATAACCGCATATTATTTGTTTAATACTAAGTACATATAGTACATATATTTTATCTTATGGAGTATATAGATTCTGTCTTCTCTCAAATCTTATTTTTCACATTATTTCAAAAAAGTAATAAATCACATAACTACCTACTTAATATCTTCATTGTTGAATATGAATTTCTCTAAGATATGAATCCAATCTAGGCAAAAAGTTTATAATCGTTCATAGGTGATTAATATTATTATTTTTTTAGGTTCATACACTTGAAAATGTATGCAAGCCTTGTAGGAGTAAGATATATAGAAATTTAAAAAAACACACACATGAAATGATGAAAATAGACATGAAGAAACAAGAAACATAAATATAGAATCATTTATTTTATCATATTTTATGAAAATGAAGGGGAAGATGATTAAAACAGTTCTTTATTTATTTGCGTTTTATTTTAGTATGGTAGACCTTATACCTAACTTCTTAATAATATGTAATTCTTCTATGTACCTACATTAAATAGAATATCAGATCATCTCAGTAATCAGTATCATTGAACTGCAGCCCATACAAATTTGGGCATACTCCTTTTCGAGAATTGAGTATATCAAACAGAATATTTATCACATATTATATTTCTTATATAAGTATGCCTTCAGAGAATAATAAGCCAGTGTTAGCGCAAACATTCGGAGATCTCTGATCTGGTGAATATTCTTGGCCTTTATTAATCATTCTCCTAATGAGAGCTGCTGCAGAAACTCCGCACGATTCTAGAAGGTCAAATTACTCTTGAGGAATTAATCTCTTTTGTTTCAACTTGGTGAGTATTTGCGACATGTTCTCTACTTTTTTTTTCAAACGCCGACATGTTGCATATAGGGCGTTGCATCGCATTCGGCGACGTTTAGCTACGTCTTTCAATCGAATAATTTCTTTTTTCAATTTCCGTATTCTTGAGGTATCTTCTTCATTTGGAGGCATTTCTGAATCGTTATCGTTTAAAGTAGAAGTAGAAGGTTGGTGTTGCACAAAAGGTACAGTTATTTTACCAGAATTAAATGACGCTGCTGCTGGGGAATTATGATCAGAAGGTTTTGTTGGAACAAGAAAAAGCGATGGGACAGCTGTACTTATTAATTTGCGTAGTCCTTTTTTTGTTTCATAGAAATTGGAATCAAGAAAGTGTACTGAACAAACTTTATTCCATATGTTTGGCTCAAAATTTGCTTGATTTAAAGCAGTAATCCACTTTTTCATCAAGTTTCGATCTTTTGGGAATCTGAAAAATAAGAAAAAAGTCTAATAGGTACATATGTATAATTTTAATATTTTAACTTTTTTTTCGGGTATGTAAGTATGTTATTCAGTATTTTGGGAGGTTTATCCTCAAAATATTTTACTCTATATTTGTAGATAACAACTAACTATATAGGAACCTTTATTTTTCTTACAAAATTTTATCTATATCTTTTATTAAACATATCATTTTTTATTTAATATCCATTCCATACCTACCTACCAAAATCTTCAAAATCACTTTAGCAGTTCAGAAAATATATCGTAACATTACATAGGTACTTAACATTTACACTATAATAATACATTCGCATTCAAAATATTAGAAAGTGTATCATACAAAACACACCACTTAATTATTTATAGGTAATAGGTACATTTTTAAGTTTTAATTTTAAAGTTAAATAAATATGTTAAAACTAGCTTACCGCCCGCGGCTTCGCCCGCTTTGTCTAAAATCTAATAAATTATATATGTACTAAAACCTTCCTCTTGAATCGCTCTATCTATTAAAAAAAACCGCATCAAAATCCGTTGCGTAGTTTGAAAGATTTAAGCATACAAAGGGACAGAGAAAGCGACTTTGTTTTATACAATGTAGTGATGTATTCTTCTAGTAAGCTTTATATCGAGTAGGTACAGCGTTCGCGAATCGCGTTGGTCAAGTAACATGTCTTCGATCACGAAGCGGCAGTGAGGTGCGCGGGCTAGCCTGCGCGTGCCTACCTCCCACTTCTCCTTCACCCCCGCAATGCTGGATTTATTTTCATAAAAATAAGTACAACAATCGACTTACTGATGAAATGTAATAGTGGATTTCAATTTTGTGTGATTTCTAGTATCATTCTTGCAAAATCGAACTGCACATTTCACCATTTTTATACGTAAATATGGAAAAAACCTCTAGAGAAACGCACTTTGATATCGCTCAACCACGACTACACGCGCTCGCGGGGGGAACGTCGTTTTGTTCTCACCCGTACCTACAGTTCCCACTTCGTTGCGTTGTGTGCGCGCTCTATAGCGTAGTCTATATTATACTCTATGAGCGTTTTCACATTATCCGATCCGATATCGGTATCGGAGCAAATTGTATCCGATATCCGATATCGGATACAATTTGCTCTTTCATTCATTCATCATTATCATTATCATTATCTAAATTATAAAAATAAAATATATTTTTTATTTTCAAATTAAAAGTATTTTAATTAACTCTGCAGCATGTATTGATGCATCTGCCATACCTACTTTAAATTTTACGAAACGAGTTTTGAAATTCTTTGAATTCTGACCCTGAATGAATCAGCCACATAATGGACACAATTTAATCCCTCTCCGAGATTGGAATTTTGAATAACTTATAATTTAGTGAGTGTTGAAGTTTGCGCGGCTGAAACTATTTCAGATAACGAATACCGATTACGTGACCCCATTTTGGACGAAACGTTGACTTCTAGGTCGAGCGGTGACGGGAATCGGGGCTCATTTCTCTGAAACCTGATGCCGTAATATAAAGATGCCTATAATATTTATTTATTTATTTAATATGTACCGCTGTTTACAAATAAGTTAAAAACAAGTTACAACGCGCGCGTTTTAAATATTCAATACACATAGCAATCAAGGTGAACGTCGATATTTAACTTTATATAGTGCATGTTTGTTCAGAAACAGCATTCCATTGAGATGATATCTACCGGTTCAAATATTTCAAAGCAGTTTTTCTTTTGCAATTATAATACCTTTATTATGCTCTTTAATAAATTGAAGATGCTTCGATTATAAATTTATAAAGCATTTGAATGCCATTAAAATATCAAATTCATGCTTCGATTAGTTTTGTTCATTAGACCACGGTCATCAGTATCAGTCAGTAGAAGTCTTTAAATGCTAAAAGATTAACACTCACGTTAAACCTAATTCAATACATAGCCTCATAGTAGGTCCTATGACTTCTTGTAAACAATGAATTACAGTCGTTTGTTTTGTTCAGACAATGAAAAGGTTGCTGACTAGGATAAACTTAGAAAGGAAACAAAATGAATATTTTATTACGATGGCAACATTAAACAGAGTCCATAATCTCTTGGTAGAGCCATTTGCTCTATAGTCTATACTAGCAATAATGGATCCCAATCCCATTACGTCCCCTTTTTATTCCAATATAAGCAGAATTAATACCTAGCAAATGACATTCTTGTTTTCTTGTAGAAATATTATACTTATAGTTATAAAAAATAAATCTAGTGTCCTCTGAGCCATAGTACTTATAACTTATCTAACCTCAGCTTCATTATTGAGAGAGGATTATTGAAATGGTACGAAAGACGTAATGGATTTGTTAAAGCGAAATAAAGATGCGAAGAAACGTTTTTTTATTAGATCTCTGACCTCAAAAACGTTCAATGTTTTGTAAAAATTTACAATGCCAAAAAATTTCAAGTAACTAGGTAGTGAATAGTTCTGCAACCTTTCTGTAACAAACATTGAGCTATTATTCGTAGTACCTAATAGTATCTCAATGGTAACAAATGAATTATAAACTATCGTCACACATCGCACTTAAAGGAAAAATGTCCTTATTATTAATTTGTATAACTCACATTCAGTCACTCTAATTAACTTTTATTCCTATAAAAGTTAGATTAAACGAAAAAAAGTTAAAGTAAACAATAACGTATAAATTTGTTGTTAAATAGACTAGGATACTATAAATTGTTATTTCGACAGTATGTAACACGGAATGATAAGTATAATATTATATTCTAACTACCTACTTACTATGTCGTACGTTAATTAATGACAAAATATGTATCAGAGTTAAAATATATTCATTTTCATTAACAGAGATGGCGTAGTTCCTGCTGAAACCACGGCAAGTTTGCCCTCAAGTCCAACAGGCAACTCGCTAGCCAAAAAGAAGGACGGCGCGAGCGACATTCGGGAGCGCGCGGCTGCAGTACGCACACGCAGGCTCATGAAGGAGCTCAAGGAGATACAGCGGCTGCAGGAGAACAGACCCGACCCAGTGTTTACGGTAAATGTTATATGGTATTTTACTCTCGCTACATCCATAGACTATTCACTTATGCTCCGTTGTTGTTAAAACCATTTGCAAAGTACTAGGTACCTACTATTCAAAATATAATAATATAATAAATTATAATTATGTAAATCACTATAAAACAAATATGAAGACACCCAAATCGCCTTGGATTAGTTAATATTTGTTTATTTTGAACTAAATAAACATTTTCAACATAATATGTTACCTAATCTATGTTTACAAAGCCCCATGATGGTAACTGTCCAAGGTGTCGCGCAAAAGACGCGCGCGTTCTAAATGTATGTTCATATATTTTTTTTGTAATTTGTAATGATTTGACATAACTTTCAGGTGGAGCTAGTAAACGACAATTTGTTCGAGTGGCACGTGCGTTTGCATCAGATCGACCCAGAGAGTGACTTGGCGGCGGATCTACGAGAATTGAACATTCCTAATATTTTGCTGCACTTGATATTCCCAGAAAACTTTCCCTTTGCGCCCCCTTTTATGAGAGTTATTGAACCGCGGATAGAGAAGGGTTTCGTTATGGAAGGTTTGTCTTTGGATATCATATTTAATTACCTTATACCTATCTCTAAACCTGATTTTGTTCGAGTTGTTGTGTGTTGATATTCAGTCCGTTGACTGCTTAGTAAATTATTTCTGTTTAAACACAACACAGTAATTGATTGATTAAATACACTTTGATGAGCTCAGATTTAGGTATTCAGAATAAGTCGTTACGTTAATAGGTAATTAAAATTGGTAAATTTGATTTTATCATGCGAATTAAGCGACTCTCACTGGAGAATATTTCAACGACTAAACAATATTATTAAATTCCTATCGTGATTGTATAGCTCTTTAGGATAAAAGAGGTCATCCTTTCCAATATCCAAAATCAATACAATCTACGATCACAATGGCCTTTGATTACAGCCTTAAAGCGGATTAAAATATATCAGCATTTTCAACCGACTTTAAAAAAGGAGGAGGTTTTCAATTCACTTGTATTTTTTTTGGGCCTATTATCTCTTCCTAACTTTCAACTGAACCGATTTTGACGAGTCTTTTTTTTATTTAAAAACTCGTCTTCCGGTCGATCACATTAAAATTTGTCCAGTTCGGACCATTTGAACGCAGTTTACTTTTTTGCTAAAAAATTCACAAACACATTTTTAGTTGAACATTTGTTTTCCAGGTGGTGCTATTTGCATGGAACTACTAACGCCGCGCGGTTGGGCGTCCGCGTACACCGTGGAGGCGGTGGTGATGCAGTTCGCAGCGTCCGTGGTGAAGGGTCAAGGTCGCGTGGCGCGCGCACCGCCGCGATCCTCGCGCGAGTTCTCTCGCAGGCGCGCAGAGGAGGCGTTCCGCTCGCTTGTCAAGACGCACGATAAATACGGCTGGGTCACACCTTCGCTGTCTGACGGGTGAAGTTTAAGGTAGGTCACGAATTTGAAGGGCTTTTAGTGGGAACAAAATAAAGTTTACGAAAATATTTAAATATCTACTCATTGTTAATCGTCATAAAAGCATGATATTCTTTTACAAGACCATGAAAACAAGCAGAGTGGTTTTAACTATTTGTTATCAAATACTAATTATTTTTTTATACTAATGTGTATTGATCTTATTTCGTTTGTTTCAGACATTTTCAACAGTGGTGCAGAAAGGATCTCTAGATAATTAATTAAATTTTAGCTATAATTTTTAGTAAACACCTTTTATATCTTACTTTTATAAGGAATACAGAGTTTTACCAGCTCTCTATGCATTATTTTCCTGTACACACCGCGTTTACAGGTTTTGTATGAAACACGCCATTCCAATGTGAAGTGTCAGGTTTAGAATTTTGTCTAGTGAATAGTTAGGATATATTATGCTGTGTACTGTGCCAAACATGTAATGTTTCGCTCAACGCCTAGAATGTCATATGAAATATGGTACTACCTTCTTTTTTTTACACTCTAATGTTTTCTATTCAATGCAAATTAATAATATTTTAATATGTATTTAAACCGCCAATGAGATATATTTTAGTGCACATGATATTTTAAATTATTATCATAAAAAATTATTTAAATCATGAAAAATTGGTTTAATCTCTTATAAAATGATATATATGCAAATTTCCGTCCCAAAGTCATTTAAATCATTTTGATATTTGTGATTGTATGATATGTATTTCTTAAAATCATTAGAGAATACAAAATTAAACATTTTTATAAGCTTTCTGTCTGTAGAGGTAATGCGAAATTTTTAAATTCCAAATGAAATTTTAGTGCTCAAATGAATGTTTTGTAATTAAATGTAAATCAAATGTGAAGTTTGTGGCTTGTGGCAATATTTTATCGAAATAGGATGTAATAATAATTGTAAGTATTATAAGAAATTGATGTTGTTTATTCTGTGAACCAAAGATTTATTTTTATGTAAATTTGAATTCAGTGCAAAATATATGTTATTGATGTAATAAATTACTTGCTCAAACAATGTCTTTAATTTTATTTACCCTATGCTCATATTTTTTGTATGCTATGCTCTCATTTTGTGGATATAGACAAAATAGAGGAAGTTGAAGAGAAACACCCGACTTATTTAAATACAGTAATCATGTTTACTTTATACAATAAATGAAAAATTAAAATTAAGCAATATAAATATGAGATGACAGAACCACATCACTCCCCCCCTCGCAAAGCCAACACCAAATGCAGCACTGAACCGCCCTGGACTTTATAATCCTGAGCTGTCTTTTCATCATTCCTGTAAATTGAATAAAAATATAATTAGATTTTTGAATGAAAACTTCTTTAGGTGTATTGGGAATAAAATTTCAAGGTCATGTCATTGAGTAAGGAGGCGATTTTGTTTGTATTTATAACACACCTTTTTAATGAAGTAGATGATAACTTTCAATGTATGCTTTGGTATTTTAACTGTAAGTACAATGAATGTTTCAATAAATGAATAAATGAACTCAAATTCCTAGTAATTGAAGACCTTGTTGTATTAAGAAATGCTGTTTAAATATATATTATTTATATTAATAATAACAAGGCAGTTGCCAAGGTCTGCACTGTTATAAGAAGTTTCCATAATTATATATATTAATCTAGATTATGCTAGTAAATTTAACTTTGACTTTACAGACTTTCATAGTTAAAACCTGTGTACTTCTCTATAGCTCATGTTTATTCTAATACACAAGCTATATCACTGCCAAGTATTATCAAAACTGATCAGTGAATTTCACATGAAAGAGTAGCAAACACATATCCATCATCACAAACTTTTTCATAATATTAGTAAGTAAGTCTTTTTGGCCAATGATGATGAGAGCTATAAGAAAATTAGCAATTGCATCGGTTTTATATCTGATCAACAAAGCATATCAAAATTATTAAAATGGGTAGTTTTTGGTTACAACCTTTCTTAATGATTTCCTTTAACTGATAAATTTGATTAAAGATAAGTGTAAAATTTATTGGTCGACAGTTATATTAGTCAGTAGTCACCACATTCAATAAAAATAGTTGGTGGAAGAAACCACTAAATATCTATTGTTTGTATTACAAAGTACTCACTACTTGAAGAACTTAGTAAAGAAATTTGTAGCTTTTATTTTTCACCTAAAATCGGTCAATCTGTATTGAATATACTCACCACTCCACAAAAAGACAGTAAATGCAATAATTACCGTCTTTCCTTCAGAATCATCGTCTTCGAAAAAACCTACTAGTAATAATCACATTAACAGAAATCTGAGCGAAATGAATATAAAAAACTCACATTTGTTTGCCGGAAAAAATTAAACGCTGCTGTTGTGGTGGAATTCCCTCTTTCTCTTCGACTCGTTCTTTAATCCTTTCAACTTTATCTGTTGGCTCTATGTCTATTTCAATCTCTTTCCCTGTTAAAGTCTGCAAAACAGAGGGTTACAAAATTCATGGTTGATTATAGTTTTACAAATTATCAATCAATGTAATTCTTCTTACCTTGACTTTGATAAGCATGTTTATGTAATTATATAGTTATAATTAGGAAAACTAGAACAAATAAGCCAAAATATCTCTTTATCTAATATGCTTGATTTAGTTGTAAAAAAAAAATTTCGTTCGCCGCTTTCCGCAAAGTTTTTTGACAAGTTGTCAATTGTCATTGGCAGACTACAGATTAAAGAAATGACAATTTATTTTGATTGTGTCATGTTCATTGCTCATGGAAACACAGGTTTTTCGTGGTTTGTTGTTTGGTATGGTTATGTGGGTTAATGGTTTCAATGTAATGGTTATGATATCTCCCAAATTCCATAATTAAATTAATTTTACTCATCTCATTCCAATAAAACAAACTAACTTTAGAAAATAATAATTACACAATAGTTATTTCATCGTTCACGCACTTCATACCATAATCTGAAAATGGAGTAAAGTGGAGAAATAAAAAATAAAATAAATAAGTACAGCCGGTACAGCCTCAGCTCGGACCTATCATTCCAGAAAAGGAGTATTTTTCATCTGTAAACCATCTTTCACAACGACTATCTGACAGTGACATCCATATGTCATATGCCATGATTATTGTAAAAATGTCAAAATCATTATTTTTGACGTGCTATGCTATTTATATTTTCGTTCACGTTGTTTACCATCTGATCCGTATTATTATAGTACTCTTTGCATCTGATTTTGGATATTAGCTGAATATCTCTATTGGGTACAATAAATATCACACACTAAACATTTTGATGTTTAGCACTTAATTCTCACGATATAGAAAAAATACTCAGTGATTATGGCAAATCTGGAGACAATATTTAAAAATATCGAAGAGGCATTAAAAAATGGTAAGTTGGTTGATTCTCGTTTTATTTTCGAATATCAGTGTGAATATTAACAGTCAATCATTATTTTTAGAATATGAAAGAGAATTTCTCATCGCTATAATAAGTAAAAAAATTAACATTACTGAGAATCATAGTTTGAATGAGGATATTGTTAATTTATTAAAAAGGTTTCTTTATAAACTTATCAAAGATGTTGATAATATGGCTACTATAATTAAAGGAAACGAAAGTATTTTAATAAGTGTTAAGAATCAAAAGACTCTACGAACTTGCTTTCAAATTATAACCTCATTTGGTATTTCCAATTGCTTAATACCTGGACTTGGCCTGAGTTTATCGAAAAGGTGTGTGACTGGGAAATCTATACCTAAAGTTGAATTGAATGACGATCAAAAATATGAGGTACTAGTCAAATGTACTGAATTTCTTCACAGAAGTTATTCAATACCAGTACTAAAAAATATAATATTAACATTTCACTTATCGGACTATTTAGCAGCTTTAATTCAACTTGCATTTGCAACTTTAAAGAAGCCAGGTGTGTACAAAAACTTTACTATGACTGAAGAGAAATTTACTAAGCTTAATACAGACAGGCAGAAGTTTATATCCATATATGAACATTTAGTTAATAACTGCTTCCAACCTATTCTTATGAAAGAGTTATTAGTGCTACAGAATGTTAAAGAAATTGAACCTCCTGCTTTTGTCAAGAGAGTGATTGCAAAGGAAATGAGCCGCAGGTTAATAGCTCCAGGTGGATTACTGAGCCTCATCAGATGCTTCATAGAAAGCCATGAAATAGATGTTGGTGTGGACTGGAAGAAAATTGACATGATCTGTAAAATTGTTTGCAACAAGCATGGTGATGTAACAGAGCATGAATACTTGAATATTATATGCAATCAACTGAGGCAAATACTCAATCTAAATAATACACATTATTTGACAACTGCTGTATGTTGCCTATTGAGTTTGTCAGCTAAATATTCCGTTTCACAGATCGTAAAAAATCTTCTACAAGACACACTTCAACCATTTAACTATGACTCATTAATAGCACAAAATGACAATCCAGGGACAATAATATTTACTGCACAAGAAGTAGAACATAAAATTTCAATATTACATACTTGTACTTTTATCACCAAACTAGATCTACCTTATGAAATTTTAGTAACTAACTTATTCATACTATTTATGCTATCAATAAAGTGTTCTAATAGTGGATTGCAAAATAAATTGAATGATATAATTTTGAAGATTTTAGAATTGGGAGATACTGTATCAATTAGGGATACAATAAACAAATTGTTTAGCAATAATTTGTATTCAGGACAAGTTGGTGTTCTTGCTGAAGAATACAATTCAGGCCTTATACTAAAATCTGTTTTGACTCCGTTGAATCACAACATTGAAGAAATATCCCTACTGTTAGTTAATTTGTTTCAAAATAGTACAAACATTAAACTCACAGAAATCTTTTTTGAGTGCTTCTTGCAATTATTCCTTGATGTAAATACTAAAAGGAAAAACAAAAGTGATAGGGAAAAATTATTAACTCTAGAGGATGAGCCAATTATCCTCAGTAATGATGATGAAAAATATGCTAATATAATTTTAATTCTCTCTGAAATATCTGCAACACCCAAAGCTATAAATGTTATAAAATCAAATCCTTCAATTACAACAAACTTTGTTGAAAAGTTGTTATCTCTAGAGAGTAAAGAAAATGATGAATGTGTGACAATAGCACTAGTTTTGCTCAACTCTGTATTGTCAGGTAGCAAAAATGATCATGTTAAAACCCAACTAACAGATATGTTACCCACACTTGAAAGAATATGTCAAAGCAGTGATCATAATAGAATTTTGTGTAAGGAGATATTATCACAAATAAAATGTGAGTACCCACGAAAATCTGAAACACCATATGGAAAGGCTTTAGCAAATGTGTTGGATAGCCTCCTGCCTGTTAGAGCAAATGGGATAATGGAACTCACAAAGCTTATTGAATCTGCAGACCCGGAAACTATATCAAAAAGGCATTACGTTTTTTGCTTACTCCAGGTAATAAATAATTTTTGCCAATAATTTTTTCGATTAAACGAAACACAGTTTAATTCATTTTATTAAATTAATAATTACGTTCGTAGAAAATTTAGCAATCTTAATACATATTTCAAGAGATTGCACGAACTTAGTATTCGCGTCGTGTAGCGACACGATATTGGACTCGTTTACAACAATTACTGACTATTTCTTCAACATTAAATACATTCTTGTAACTTCCTATAAAATAATATAACAAAAATTTCTTAATGTTAACAGGAACAACTCAAGGATTCGGATTCTTACGTATATTTGGCAGCAGTGAATGGAATTGCATCTCTCGCTACTCACTTTACAGAAGACGTGTTAAGTTTACTGTGTAAAGAGTTTCTACAAATCTCTTCTAAAAAGGTTATTGAAACTCAAGAAGATCAAAACAAAATTGCTGAGTTGAGAATGAAAATTGGAGACATTGTTGTTAAAGTGACTAGAAGGCTTGGTAAGTATAAGTATTTTTTATGAAAAATTAAAAATGCGATTATTCTTATAAATATTAATGCCATTAATAATTTTTTGAAGTGAAACTTCTTTAGGCGCGTTGAGAGTAAAATTTTAAGGTCGCGTCATAGCAATACCGTCACGTCATGTAAAAGGCGACGATTTTGGTATCTTTGAATCTTGCCAAAGAAGTTTCACTTCTGACAAGTATGCTCGGCACACCCTCTCTTTTTTTTGATGACTTGTTGGGTTCTAATGTTAAAAATACAATATTTCATATTTTTAAGTTTATACATCGTTTTATTTCCAGGTGAAATGGCAATTTTTCATAAAACAGAACTTCTTAACACCTTCCTGTGTGGATGCAGGGATGAAGATCCGTTAATAAGAACTTCAGCATTATCTAACTTAGCTGAAATAGCTCTGGTACTACATTATAGAGTTGGCACTATTATCTATGAAGTAAGTTATTTTTGTCAAGTAATAAATTTTCAGAAACTTTTGTAGTTTCTAACAATATTATCCATAAAAAAAATTGACAAAATTTTCTATAATTACCATTTATTTAAATATACATAGTTGATTTATCAATGGAAATACAGTGGATTTCATTAATAACGACCTCGGTTGTAACGACCTTTCGGTTATAGCGACGTCGAACTTACGTGCCTAGAATTTGAAGCATACTTTCGTATAAATCCATTCGGCAATAGCGACTCCGGATATAACGCCTAATTCGGGTATAACGACTTGTTTTTATGAACTATTTGGGACAGATTCCTAGAAATTCATTGCGGATATTGAGACGGAGTCGGCAAAGGCGCAAAGACTCATTCATCAACTTTAACTATTAAGCTTGTATTATGTAGGAATGTAAACAAAGGATAAGAATCTTTTGTTTACATTCGCAGATGGTCAAGTGATTTGTTTCTGTGTAGGATTACTTAGCACGTGCATGAAGTTAAAATTATGAATCAGTTACGTATCAATTTCCAGTGAGTAAACATCGTTTCTTAAACTTGTGAACATGGCTCCTAGACGTACATTTACTGTTAAAGAAAAAGTGGATATCATTTCGAGACTGGAAAATGGTGAAAACAATGTTGATCTGTGTAAACAATTTGGGGTTTCTCATTCTACAATATCAACGATGTGGAAAAACCGCGCTAAAATTATGCAGTGTTTTGAATCAAAATCCCTGAAAATAAAGAAAAATCGTAATCCAACTCATCAAGATATTGAAAATGTACTTCTAGTGTGGTTTAAAGCACAGAGAAGCCAAAATGTACCTATAAGCGGTCCTCTTTTGCAAGAGAAAGCTAATCATTTTGCCAGACAGCTTGGGAAAACAGACTTTAAATGTTCAGAAAGCTGGATTTACAGATTTAGACAACGTCATGATATAGTGGTCGGTAAAGTTTGTGGAGAAGCCGCTAGTGTATCGCAAAACGACTGTGATAATTGGTTGAGAACAGTTTTACCAAAATTAACTGAAGGATATACCGACAGTCAAATATGGAACGCTGATGAGACAGGATTATTTTTTAAATTGACTCCCGATAGAACGCTAAAATTCAAAGGAGAAAAATGTACAGGAGGGAAACTATCAAAAGATAGAATAACGGTGCTTGTTGCTTCAAGTATGGAAGGTGAAAAACGTAAATTGCTGGTTATAGGTAAGGCGAAAAAACCAAGGTGTTTCAAGAATGTTAAAACTTTGCCAGTTGATTACGAAGCCAACAAAAAGGCGTGGATGACATCAGAAATTTTTGAAAAAGTTTTACGGAAATGGGACTCTGAGCTAAGAAGACACAATAAAAAAATCATCTTATTTATTGACAATTGTCCAGCTCACCCACACATTCAAAAATTGACTAACATAAAACTGGCATTTCTACCACCAAACACTACGTCAGTTATTCAACCTATCGATCAAGGTATTATTAAGACTCTTAAAAGCCATTATCGAAAGCTTCTTGTCGAGAAAATGGTAAATGACAATGAAAACAGCTCAACTCCTTTTGCCGTCAATATTCTGGACGGCATTGAAATGTTAACAACAGCATGGGCACGAGTTACTGCAGATACAATAAAAAAATGTTTTTCACATGCTGGGTTTGGTAAATTTTCTACCATTAATACAAATGATGAAGATTCTGATGATGAAATGGATAACTTGCCATTGGCAAGATTATCATCAGCGGAACCAACAGTTACGGATTGGGAAACGTATGTGAATATTGATGATCAAGTTATCACTACTGATAACTTGACAGATAATGAAATTATTGAGTCTGTACTTCAAACTCAAGAACAGGAGCATGAAGAAGAGGAGCATGAAGAAGAGGAGCATGAAGAAGAGGATTGCAATGTAAACGAGATTCCAACAATTAGAGATGCATTATGTGCTATTACAACGCTCAAAAAGTACTGTTTATTTGGAGAAGCCAGTAATAATTTAGATGTAGAGGGAATTATGAAAATGGAATATACCTTACAGCGTGCACAAAAGTCTAAACTTAAGCAGTGCACTATAACTCGTTTTTTTAATAAAAGCCTTGTATAATATAAATAAGTGATAAATAAATAACTACGTATGTATATATACATAATGTACGTGATTTTTTATTATTTCGGATATAGAGACCTCCGGATATAGCGACAACATTAAAGTGGTCCCTCCGCCGTCGTTATAACCGAAATCCACTGTAGTAAAATTATTATACTATTTTTAGGTATATTCACGAAAACAATGAAACTTAATTACTTAATTACTTAATTTTGCATTCTTTTTTATTCTTTCAATCCTGTTATTTTTTATAAATTTAAGTAGGTAACTACTATGCATTTGTAGATCTCTTAGCATAGTTAATCTTTTTTTTAGATTCTTCTATGCATTTGGAGTATTATCGAAACTGATAAAGCCATTGAATGTCGAAGAGCTGCTGTAATGGTAATTTCTAGTTTGATCAAAGGTCTGGGACGAGAAACATTAATTGAACTCAAAGAAAATTTATTACCTATATACAGAACTTTATTGAAACTATATAAAGACGAAAATGAGGATGATATTGTAAGACTTCACGCACAAATATCACTAGAAGAACTGAATGATATTGTAAAAGAATTTTTGTTCTCTGCAGTTCCTATGGAAAAGCAATTTTGTATTTCATATGACTCAAATGATATAAAATTCAAATAAAACAATTGTAAGTAAGTATTTATAATTTTTATTAACACTCCTTTGTGCACATCTGTATTTTATTTATTATTTTTAATATGTATTCTAAGGCCGCGTTTCCATCTGCAAGTAAACTCGCGGAAGTCTTGCATGAGTTACTTGCAATATCGTTTACATATCCTGCAATAAATGTCATGCGAGAAGCTCGCGGATCATACTATCGCAAGTTATCGCGGAGGTGTTTACACACCAGATCTTGCGAGTGACGGGATAGGAATTACTGTCACAATTTTTCTATTCTATTTTGTGAAATAATGTCGTCAAGATGCGCACGTGTAGCAGCTACATTAACAATTTTATTGTCGAAAAAGAAAAAAAGATCAATTTGGGTTCGAGACTGGATTTCTAGTAAACATGAAACTGGTACTTACCATAATTTATTGCGCGAAATACAACTGGAAGATGGTCAATAAAAATAATCAACTTGTAATAAATAAAATTGTAATATTGCTATACTATAATTATTTATAATGTGTACTATATAAATGTAAAATGATCTAATGAACTAATGTAAATAATACTTACATTGTTTAAATAATAACTTACGTAAATTAGTTAAATTATAAATAGTCCATTGAATAAAAAGTTCTAGAGTGCGTGAGTTAGTAACGTAAGATGTTTCTTCGGAAACATGTCAAGAGTCCCTAGGTAATAAACATACTAAAACCCCGGGACACTAGGAGGATCCCCGGAGTGGGGGGAGGGGGGGAATGGGTCCATTTTTTCATTTTTCTCTTAAATCTCAAAAACGGTACATGTTAGAGAAAAACTTTCAAGGAAAAGTTGAAAGGCCATAAAATTATCTACAAGTTGTACCTAAATCATTTTTTCCTATATCCTACCGTTTCTGAGTTACACGCAGTAAAAAATGATACTACTACATACCCATGTTTATCACATCAATCGATCAAAAAATATTTCTTTCTTCCAAAAAACTCAAATGTGCAACTTGTGACCGGTACTGATAGATTGCTCATAATTAGATCTATAATTGGTAAAATAAACACATTCCTCCATGGAAGCCTTTAGGAGGAATCAATTGTCAAAATATTATATTAGGGTAGTTTGAGTTACTGAACTTGATCTTTTTATTTTTTTCTTCCAAAAAACTCAAATGTGCAACTTGTGACCGGTACTGATAGATTGCTCATAATTAGATCTATAATTGGTAAAATAAACACATTCCTCCATGGAAGCCTTTAGGAGGAATCAATTGTCAAAATATTATATTAGGGTAGTTTGAGTTACTGAACTTGATCTTTTTATTTTTTTCTTCCAAAAAACTCAAAAGTGCAACTTGTGACAGGTACAGATAAATTGCTCATAATTAGGTCTATCATTGATAAAAATACCAGATTCCACCACGGAGGCGTTTACGGGGAATTGAATTTTATTAGGGTAGTTACGATACTTGAACTTTTTATTTTTTTTCTTCCAAAAAACTCAAAAGTGCAACTTGCGACCGGTCCAGATAGATTGCTCATAATTAGGTCTATCATTGATAAAAATACCAGATTCCACCACGGAGGCGTTTACGGGGAATTTAATTTTATTAGGGTAGTTACGATACTTGAACTTTTTATTTTTTTTCTTCCAAAAAACTCAAAAGTGCAACTTGTGACCGGTACAGATAGATTGCTCATAATAAGGTCTATCATTGATAAAAATACCAAATTCACCATGGAGGCGTTTAGGAGGAATTGAATTTTATTAGGGTAGTTACGATAATTGAATTTTTCACCTTTCATGGGATGTAGCTCGAAAACGGCTGCGAATAGAAAAAAATGATTTAGGTACAACTTGTAGATAATTTTATGGCCTTTCAACTTTTCCTTGAAAGTTTTTCTCTAACATGTACCGTTTTTGAGATTTAAGCGAAAAATGAAAAAAATGGACCCATTCCCCCCTTCCCCCCACTCCGGGGCTCCTCCTAGTGTCCCGGGGTTTTAGTATGTTTATTAACTAGGGACTCTTGACATGTTTCCGAAGAAACATCTTACGTTACTAACTCACGCACTCTAGACCCCCCTTGGAGGGACTCATTCAATGGACTAAAAATTGAATAAGCATAATATAAATATTTGTATGATATTTGTTGGCGAATTGTGCGGACATAAAATTTATTATAAAAACTTTGTAACCACAATTCAAACAAATAAATTTTCATTTCATTTCATTTTCAAAAAATAATCACTTTATTCCATCTTAAGATCTCATAAAATCCTATTGACTTTATAGTTTCTCCACAAGAGCATTCATGACTTTTTCGTCGACTCATTATTTTCAACAAAATCAAAAGCCGTGCGGGCGATACTTGCAGCTTGCTGCGAGATATACGGAACTAGACCGATAAGCTGCGAGATCTGTCGCGAGTAGACGCAGTCATGTTTACACACGCTTTCGCAACTTCTCGCAAGCGCTTGACAAACTGTCGCGACAGAACTTGCTACATGGTTTACACTTGCAAGTTGCTGTCAGACAGACTGTCGGACAGTTCTTGCGGAAGTTTACTTGCAGATGGAAACGCGGCCTAATAGTCCTGCTTCTTTTTGATTTCGAGAAAATTTATCACTTTTCATATAACGTATTTAACGATTTTAACGTAAGTAGTTAATTAAAAATATAATTTATTTAAATATGTTTTTGAAACATACAATTTGATGTTAGTCGAAGCCACAACCTAACGCGTGAAAAAGAAAGTTAAAAAGATAGGTATTTTAATATCACATAGATGTATCACAAATTCTCAACTTTCTGGAAATCAAAAAATAAATTATATTATTTCATCCTGCACTGGCCTAGCCGGTTAAACCTTGGTTAAACAGATGCTCAACGTATTTATTAACACCATAGGTACTGATTTAAATTAATAACTTACATGTAACTAATATTTACATTAATATTAAGCAGTCATAATCATGGGTGATAAAATATAATTAAATAGATCACAATTAAATGTTTACTTTGGTGTTATCCATGTAAATAAAGATAAAACTTAAAAATAATTGAGATAAAATAAATTCATCTTTTATTGACACGAATAACACCTAATTTACACAGCCTAACTACGCTTCAGAAGTATTGTCGCAATCATTGCTTTTTTTTGCAGTGTCCTCGTCTTTTTCGGACAAAGTTATTGAATAGACAGAACTTCTATCCGAGAACATGTCTCTGTTGCGCCTGCCGAAAATACTGCTGCGAGAAAGAGATGACGCTGTTCCAATAGATATGTTGTCCCTTTCAGCGTGAGGGACCATTTTCCATACAAGAAGACCGATCCCGCCAAATGCAGTGACTACCAGGAACATAACCAGTGTTACTTCACCGAACATACCTAAAAAATATAAGTGAAATGCAATAAAGAAAGTAATAATTTGTCTCAGACTTATACATATTAAATAATATTCTGAGAATACATAAATTAATATTAATAATTTATAAATACGATTAGACTACTTCGCAGAAGCTAGATTAGTAGGTACACAGCTGAGATAGAAAGTAAACTACGCGCTAATGCAATCATCAATATTTACAAACTTTCCCGCATTTAATAGTTCATAATAAATTTACTACATAATATGATACGAACTTTGCGGAGATTCTTCCCTTCGTGCTTCAAGCCGTGCTGGTTGTAGGTTATTGTCATCCATATCATTGTAAGGTTCAACTGAACCGCGTGGTCTAGTCTCCAGTAGGACATCACCAGGGCTTGATTTCGGTAAATTTATTCCAGCTCTTACAGTCAGTGTTTCCGGTTTGTAAGTACAAAGAACGAGAAATCTGTAAGAAGGAAAATTTATTAAAACAAAATTGAAAGGTAGTTATACGTTTACTACGAACTTAGGTAAAATTTTTAATTTTCGGTCTTCTAAATTTTGAAATGATAATAATCTTAGTATATTGATAGTTGTGTAATAATACAAGAGATCGCTTCTTTAACTAGCAAAAGCGTCACTGATTTTACATTGTGTTTTAATTGTAGGTATTAAATTGAGTGTTAAATGTTATCCACTTATCATAAACACAGCCTCGTCATCATTATTGGAATGTAGGTACTTGAGTTTAGCATTTTGATTACCTTCTGGTACTGTGCGTTAGAATAGGTAAATTCTCCTGCACTATCACGTAAGTGGCGACAGTAGTTTCATTCACGTCAGAGCCGCATTCGTCGTGATGTATCCGGAGTATGTATGCGTCTTGCGCGCTGTTCGGGTTGCCTTGTATGGAGCACCTCTCGGGACCACCGTCCGCTGCCTCTACCGCTATTCGCCCCCCAAAATATGGGCCAGTGGACACTTCCACCTCACTTGCATGCGGCAAGCATTGAGTTGCCCGAGCTGAAACTGTCCCAAAACTGTCTATAAAGGCTAATAATGGCTTCATATCGATATAGGTATCACATGCCTAATTTATTAGCGATTCCTATCAGTTATCCTTTGAAATGTTTTTATTTAATAGAAAGTGTACGCGTGCGAACTTTCTATTTGACTTCCGAAGATGAATATAAAATTGTGTAAGCGGAGCTAATTTATGAAAGAGAAAGTACATAACTAAAGTCCTTTTAAAACTTGTTTTATGTTGGGCAATATTGTATTGATTTAGATTAAGAAAGAGCTTGAATGAAGATTGTTTAAAAATGTATAAACTTTTACGGATTATAAAATAATTCAGCAAACTAAATATTAATAAGCTATCTTATTTTTATTAAAAAAATGGTTTATAGGTAGAATTTGAATATTTTTTTTTTCTACTGTACTTAATTGTCGTACTATCTAACGGTTAATTTGAACACTTAAAAATTTATAGTTATCATTTAAACGAATAATATACATACATCCTTTTGTAGGTACAATGATAATCTTAGAGCCAATGGATTGTGGATCAGCTAATTCTCTCGCGTCTCTTCTTACAGGACGCACTTCGAAGGAGTAGGTAGTGGCCATCCTAAGACCGGTGATGTAAGTTGTATAAACTCGTCCCCGACGCCCTGTCACATTTGGTTTCAGCGTTGTTGTAGGTTCAATCACTCTTCCTTTTTTATCCTCTTCAAAACTTTCGATTACCTTAAATTTAATTTAAATTATTTTAGAAATTGTTGAATTATTTCTCTGTCTGTTTCTTAACCAGTAACCACATCTAAATACTTACTTAATTTTATTTAGTTAATGTAGGGCGTGAGAAGTAAAAGTTTTAATGATTAAGTTAATGGTACATAATCCTAAAACAAATTAAAGTAATTTCCTACTACTACTAGGTAATATTAAATAGTGATTGGATAGACATAACTAGCTTTACGATCGCGATCGAGTCAATTGATCGAAGTATCCCTCAAAATTTATCATGTGACTATGTAATAATTTAAAATAAATGGCTAGCATTTGCAAACGGAACTGCAGGTCAGTCGTCACGTTAATGTTATGGTTCGATACCCTGACCAACTCTATTATATTCCGTTCCATTCTATACTGTGGCATATTTGCATGGCGGTGGTACCGTATCTTATATAATGAAAAGTAGATAGGTACCTATAACGCCGATAACAATTTTTTTTATGGCTACATACCTTAGTTCTACACCGATATTGACCCCAAGCTTGCAGTTCACAGTAATGGACTTGGAACGCCAACAATTTTTTTGGGTCCTCCTCAGCATCTCCATATTCCCACCTCAATCGAACATCACGAAAATCTGGCTCGCCAATGAGGTGAAGTACTTCTGTAGATAATACACAAAAAAAAGTAAGGTCTATTCAAAATTTTTTTCCCTCGACATATGTATATTGTAGGTACGTATACGATACAATACAATCAATCCTACGTACAATACAATCAATCCTATCAATTATGTTGAATTACTCAATACTGTTTTTTTAGTATCCATCTAATAAGATTCTACAAGGTCAAGATGCTTGAAAGACTTAACAATTGACCGCTCCAAGTGTACCATTAACCCAATGACTTGCTCACTGGTCCGTCCCTTTAATGGCCGGGTATTCTTTCATCGAGTAATGGGATATGCCTCCGAGCGAATGAAAAATATTCACGCTGTCATGAGAAAGCCTATTCAGTGTCGATTTGTTATTTATTGTAATTGTATATTGTACCCACCCAATGGACGTAATTTAAGACTTTATTATATTAATAGGTTGTGATTTACCTATTCTATATATACCTAATCCAATTAGAGGCTAGATAGGTACCTAGGTACTCTATTTCTATTACACACTTGTAGCTGGAATAGTGTTAATTTTGATAATATTAGATCTTAAATAACGGTTTAAGTTAGAATTCTATGTATTTGACACTTAGCTCTTAATACCTAGAGGTTTAGTAATTTACAGGGCAAGAAAATCAAATCTATAGTAGAAAAGTAGAGCAACTAAATGGCGGTTTCCAACTAAATTGCCACAGGCGCCCGCTAAGCCCTATATTGCGGAATTGGAAGATAATATAAATGTGCTGTTAGGTCGAGTAACGAGAAGCTTATCTCTGCAGCACAGTGGAATACAAACGTCGCTATTATTTTACAGTTTTGCTCCATTACTGTTACTGGAATGAGATTTTGAATTATAGTCAGCAATAAATTGCATATGGGTACCTCGTATCACAAAAGCTTTCAACAAGTACACCGTGTATTTACTATTGACTAACGTTTTATGTATGGTTTTCCTAACAAGCAATTAAAATAGATATAGGAGCTTATTTATTTTAAAAACACTCTTTGTTACGTAAAACCTGTCTTGATAAGAAAAAAACAAAAATAAATAGCCTATATTATATACGTAGGTATTTGTTATTAAAATAAGCGTTGGCGGAAGCTTTTTCTTTTTTTTTTTTTGTAGTGGTTAATAACAATTATATTTAATGAGTCGCCTATGATATTAATAATAAAACGGATATGACATCATAAACAAACAAAACTGTTGATATTATGAATAATTAATCTTCCTGGTACGAAATATATTAAATATCTACATATTATAAATACAAAATTACGAAGAAAATATTTACTAATCTGTGCATTTGCAAGCTACACCCCGGTTTATCAATTTTCTCTACAAACAGGGGTGATTTGAGTGCCTATGCTTACATTTATACATACTTCAGTAGAATATATTTAAAAGAATGAAATTGGGATTTATTAACCGTGCGAAAATCGGGCGGAAAAAGAACAAAGAAAATTCTAAGTAGAAAGTAGGAAAATCGCAAAACGTTTATAGGTTTAGAAGTAATTGGAGTTGGTCAAGCCTCATGAGACGTGGACTCCTTGACGAAGCAGCCAAGGTCACTCTCTAATGGCATCGATTGGTCGTAAATTTTATTGACTTATTTTATTTGAATTGACTTTATTTTTATTACACCTACTTGTTGTTTAAGATTTTAATGTAGCGCCATAGTTTCGCGATTAATTTTAACAAGTTTTCTATGCTTTGTGAAATACCTCGACAATTAATTAAATTTTATATAACTATTTTGACTTTTGCCTCAATTTACTGTAACTCAACATTATAATTCAAGGACGATAAAATCATCAGTAGCGATGCGTGACAATGTCCACACATCATGTTGGTACAATTGGTACCTACAATAGTCCCATCCTGCGAGAATATATATTTTGTAGATATTATTTATTATATGTATAGGCAATAAGCTTCATTCTCCGTCGACGAGCTAATAAAATTATTTAATTATACTTACGTAATTTTAATATTAATTTGAATTCAGAAGTATTTTACACACTTCAGAAAAACGACTACCTATAGGGAAATCGTTTTGAATGATATATTATTATCTTTACTTCTCTAATGGAGTAGAATTTAAATGTATTAAATATCGTATTTGTAATTTCCTCGTCCTCTTGTCTATTAAATCTTCAATTATCCTTACTATCAACCTATCAATGAAATCGTCATATTCAACTTTTCGTTTCTGACGTTTTTATTTTTATTCGAGTATAATTACAAAATATAAACGAACGGACTGAGGAAGAGGGGAAAGGGAGGGATATGTATTTTAAATTAACTGCATGTGCCGGTAATGTGATTGTGTTGAGTGACTGACGCGAAACGGCGCGGCAAACAATAAAAGATTTTACGCGCTTTGCTCTTCCTGTCCACACAATATGAGGCCATCTGAATTTATATTATTGTAGAATATAACCCTTTGTCAACTATGATACATCACTGTTTGCTGCGTTTGTTATTTTCCCATTAGGTTCCTAATCAAAAATATTGATTGGTAGTACTTATTGGATTCCTGTGTCAAGTAGGTACTTACCTACACAAATAGGTAGTAAGAAGAAATTCAAATTTGGTATACCTACTTGCAAAACTGTTTCTAGAATATTACTTATGTTCATTTATTATAATAAATTTCTAAGCTGAGCGCAATATATTAGTAACTATGTATTACAGTACTTCAAAATTAATAATGCGCATGCAGATCTTCGCCAATTATCGTATTTCCAGAAACACCCGAATCACCCAAGGGCGGATCCAGCTTTAGTGCCAGGGGGGGGTCACATAGACGTGGTCAATTTTCAAAAGCTATATTTTGGTAATTTAATCGATACGTAGATTAAAAAAAATGGTCAAGTGCGAGTCGGATTGGCGAACCAAGAGTTCCGTACAAACATTTTTATATGTTTTAATATTAAATTTATGCTTTTTGCGATTTTTCCTTTATCTGTGCTATAAGACGTAAGTTTCTATTAAATAAAGAGTAGATATCAAGATTCTGTGTTCACGGGAAGTACCCTGTAGGTTTTGATTCCTGGCAACACTTGCGAATGTTGATAAGCATGAAATGTATGTTTTAGCAATTTTTCCTCCATCTGTGCTGACATTGCTTTTAACCAAATTTCAGAACTATGTGTTCACAGGAAGTAGTACAATACCTATAGATTTTGATTCCCTTGCGATAATGTCGAAATTTGCGATAATTTACGGCATAAACGGCTGTATCTTTTGATTGCGTTGGCTTATAAGTTTGATTTTTTTCACAGCTATAAGGAACCGTAGATTTGAGTATTCGGTATGAATTTCAGATTGATACCTCCACGCGTTCCTGAGAAAAAGGGTCTTGACAGGCAGACAAACTTGAAAAATATATATTTTTTGTAATTATTCCTGTATCTGTACTATAAGATGTTGCTTTGTACCGAATTTCAAGATTCTGAGTTTACGGAAAGTACCCTGTAGGTTTTGAGTTTTGATTCCCTTGCGAATGTCGAAATTTGCGAAATTTTTCGTCATTTACGGCTGTATCTTCTGATTCGTTGACATAGAAGTTTGATTTTATTATAGCGTAAAGGTATTATAGACTTGAGTTTTTGGTATGAATATCAAGTTAATACATGTCAGCGTTCATGAGTACAGGTAAATTAGCTTGGAGAAATTTTTGCGTTTGTAGTAGTGTATGGTCAGCAAATAAAATAAAACAACATTTTATTTTTAGTTTTTATTTTATATATATAAGGGATTTTAAATTAAACTATATGTGTTTCTCCTCTGAAAAAGATGAGACTTTATTTTAATATTTGCACATTTAACATACGTATAACTTTTACATTAACAATGTTACTAAAATGAAAAATTTACTAACCTGAAAAAGAAACGACATTTAAAGTTTAATTCTTTAGTTTGAGAAGTCAAAGGCTTGCCTCGACCATGTTTTAACACTGGAGCCATTTTGAATTAACAATATAAAGTTACAACACTTACACACAAATTAAACACTTCAACAAATATTATAACAATACAAATAATAACAACAATCAACAAATACAAAATTTAACAATTAAACTACTAGACCGGGAGATATTGACACAAAATTTCGAGTCATTTGTAACAGGATGGCGGTTCTACAGGGGTCTTAGTACGCAATGACAAAAAGAAAAACGATGGTGTGAACGCTGGTACCGGCGGCTTAGTCGCGTGGGCGTTAGTCGAACTCGTCGGAAAAATAGCGAAGTCAAACAATTTGTAACACAAAAATTTTAGAATTTACCGATAGCCCATAAAAAAGAAGTAGGCGGTAGTGTCATGCCATACTTTTCCGGTGTGACTTACAGCCCGCCATACCGACGCGAATGTGTTGATTTAAAAAAAAACAATTCAACCATTTGTACCAGGCTTAGTTTTGCACAGGTAACCATCGTCGTGCAGCCATTTGCGAAAATCGCCATGCCATACTTTTCGGACGATTCCAAATGGTCGCCATACCGCCGAAAATCTGCAAATTTTTTTTTTCGCCGAACCATTTACCACCCTAAATTTTTTTTTCAACAACTTCTGAATGATTATAAATAGAAGTGTGATAATGTCATACCTGTGGGAGGTGGCGAATGTGTATAAGATTTTTTTTTATTGTAAGATTTTATTCGTATTTTGAACGATTAGTAACAGTATGGCACTAATTTTTCTTGTAAGTTTGAGGTTCAACGAATATAAATACAAAATTTCAAAGATCTAGGTGGTGGAAATCTTCACTTATATAAATTAATACTAAATTAATTTTTCAAGTATGGCAGCACTTTTTCCCCCTACTAGAAGTATGGTAAATATAATAATGGTCACATTTTATCAAATACTCTCCAAAAATCCAAATGCAATACTGGTACAAAAAGTTTGGCGAAAAAAAAAATTTTGCAGTTTTTCGGCGGTATGGCGACCATTTGGAATCGTCCGAAAAGTATGGCATGGCGATTTTCGTAAATGGCTGCACGACGATGGTTACCTGTGCAAAAGTTAGCCTGGTACAAATGGTTGAATTGTTTTTTTTAAATCAACACATTCGCGTCGGTATGGCGGGCTGTAAGTCACACCGGAAAAGTATGGCATGACACTACCGCCTACTTCTTTTTTATGGGCTATCGGTAAATTCTAAAATTTTTGTGTTACAAATTGTTTGACTTCGCTATTTTTCCGACGAGTTCGACTAACGCCCACGCGACTAAGCCGCCGGTACCAGTGTTCACACCATCGTTTTTCTTTTTGTCATTGCGTACTAAGACCCCTGTAGAACCGCCATCCTGTTACAAATGACTCGAAATTTTGTGTCAATATCTCCCGGTCTATACGTAATAATTATAATTTTTGAATGAAATGTGTGCTTTATGTTCTAACGGTACCAAACGACTGCACGTGGCACCTGCGGACAGCGTAAACTGGTTTATTCTGTTTTTGTGCGTGTTTCCACTTTCCACTATCAAGTGACGATTTATTTATTTGTTTTGTTTCGTAATTATTATGGTCAAATATTAATTATGAAACAAATTATTATGGACACGATATTTTATTGTTTCACGGTAGTCGTCTTGTCGTTTGCTCTAGGACGTGAAATTGAATGATATATTTTTTTTTATAAAGTCAAAACCATATTCTTTCAAATAAAAACTTGTTTTTATTGAAAACAAAAGTGTTGCTAGGAATAAGTATGAAATTAAATAGTAATGTTAGGATATCGAAACATTTTTGTATAGGCCAGAACGATATAGTGGAAACGCGCTCTAAGATCTGAGTAATATACACACCACTACATATGCAAAAATTTCTCCAAGCTAATTTACCTGTAACAGGGTTGTAAGTTAAATTTTTTTTAAATATTTTTTTATATTATAATCTAAGGAAAAATTCATGCTTTTCGCAATTAGTAAACAAAGTCGTTGTCTCTGTGCCTATGTCCCTATGTATGATTTAATCTTTAAAACTACGCAACGAATTTCGATGCAGTTTTTTTAAAGATAGAGTGATTCAAGAGGAATAGTATATAATTTATAAGGTTTTAGAGAAAGCGGGCGAAGCCGCGGGCGGTAAGCTAGTCTGCGTTATAAGACGTTTGATTTTACTAAATTTCATGACTCTGTGTATTCGGGAACTACCCTGTAGGTTTTGATTTCTTAGGGAGTGTCGAAAAATTTCAGCAATTACAGCTGCTGCATCTTTTGATTGCGTTGGCTAAAACGTTTGAATTTTTCACAGCATCAAGGGACCGTAGACCGTAGGATTTCAGCAGGGAGCACCCTGTCCCGTAAACACAGTCTTGAAATTGAGTAAAAAGTATCGTGTTATAGCACAGATGTAGTAATAACTGCGAAAACCCTAATTATTTAATTAAATTAAATAAAAATATATTTTTTTAATAATTTTAAACTTACAATCCCTTTACTCATGAACGTCTACATGTATTTAATTGATATTCACATCAGAACTCAGGTCTATAATAACTTAAATCTGTTATTTAATTCAAATTCTATGTCAACGCAATCTGAAGAAAAAGCAATTAGAGCCGGTATATACTGTAATTCGCAACTACTTGCAAGGGAATCATCAATCAAAACCTACAAGGTACTTCCCGTGAACACAGTCTTGAAATTTGGTTAAAAGCAACGACTTAAGCACTTACAAGCACAGATAAAGAAAAAAATCCTTTAAACAAAATTGTAAGATACAACATAATGAAAAAATATGTTTGCTCGGAGTCCTCGGTGCGCGAGTCCGACGCGCACTTGGCCGATTTTTTGTTGTAATTTGACTGTATTTTCTATTGTTCATTTAAAAAAAATTTTGCTATTTTATGTCTTATCCACGAACTGGGATATTTCGTTATTTGAGGTTTTGTGTTAAAAGTGTAACAGCAAAAGTTGTAGAAAAAAAATTAATTACATACAACTTTACCATTACACTTTATTCCGCAGTTATAGTTTTTTTTTTTAAATCGAAAAACCTGTTATTTGTCCTTAAATTACGACCACAGGTCGACCCTAATAAACTTTTTCTATAATTTTTGTTATATTCTCTTCCGTTACCGTTTGTAATTGATTTCATTGTTCTATATTACTTTTATGTCTCAAAATTCAATAAAAACATCATATTGAACAGTATTAATTTGTTATTTTAAAAAAGTTAATATTAAATTAGTGGTCCACTTAGGTCGTGGACCTATCACCTAGCCCAGGGGGGGGTCATGACCCCGTGAGGGTGACAAATCAACATCGAGCTACGCTGCGCTGTACTGCGCTGTGCTGTGCTGTGTTTCTTAAGCTACGTTTTTTTAACAATTAAACGATGCTGCGCTGTACTGCGCTGTGCTGTGCTGTGTTTCTTAAGCTACGTTTTTTAACAATCTAGCTCAGTATAAAGTAATCAGCAGCTCGTGTAGTCGTTTATCTCGTCAAATATGACCCTATTTTCAAAAAAACGTAAACATTACGACATAGTTGAATCCGATGAAGATGAAAGTGAAGAAGAAGCGGATATGGATATTTTATGTGTTATTTTGTCGTTAAAAGAGTCCAGTCACGGTAGCTTGTTACCTCACACCATACGTGAAAAATACGGAGAATTTAATTGAAGAATTGAATTAAGACACAGCGCAGCATGGCAGAGCTCCATAAAAACATAGCCCAGTTCGGCACAGCGCGGCTCAGCACGGCGGGTAGCGCGCCTCGCTCGAGACTGCTGCGTTTTTAAACAGAGCGTAGCCATACAGCACAGCGCAGTACATCGCAGCATAGCTCGATGTTGATTTGTCACCCTGACCCCCCCCCTGGATCCGCGCTTGGAATCACCCCGAATCATTGAATCGTAAGTGCCCTAAACAATGCACTTGCATCTTGAACCTTGTTCGAAAGAAATAGGAGTCAATTCAGAGTCATACACAATCGAAAACAATTCGGGCGGTAGGTGACGGTAGCCTGTCAGTCAAAAAATTCAAAAATCCGTCAGTCGTCTTTATATATTATAGCATATACAGACGCTCCGATTCGAAATTAAATTAAATTAATTAAATTCGACAACCGAATCGGAGCGTCTGTATACGCTATTAGTGGTGGTTACTGCACGTATTATCTCTGTATGGAATTATATAGAGCTGCTGTTACATACCCTTCTTAGTTTTGTTTCAAAGTTGAATTTTCCGATAAAATGATTATTTACACAGGTAACAAATAGCAGTGGGGAAAATGAAAGTTAATAAGAGCACAATGAAAGTTCTGATCATTCTACGATATCAGAAATAGAAATAATCCCTGATTCTGTAAATCCTTTGGACTGAGATTTTAATGATTAAAATTCTACAATTTAAATGTAAACCAGTGTTTGAAAATATTTTTTTTTAATATAAACTGTCTTATTTTAACCTTCCATACATCCATCATCACGCCAGCTTCAGTAAGACACTTTAATAGTAAGTATAGAATTTTCCAAGTAAATCAATATAACAAATAGATATTCGCAATCGTGTGGCTTATCCTCGCTATTAACTTACATTGAATTATCGAAACAAATTTCGTTACTTATCTCTTTTACCATAAAATCACAATAAAACTTATAATTCTAATAAACTATGCATGAAGAAAATATATTTAACCACTCTATATACATATCGTCTTCGGAGGCTCGGGGAATATGACAGTTGCCGAACAGTGACGAATTTTTCTATGCGCATTATCAGTTTGGGAGTACTGTATATTGTATTATATATTATAAATATTATAAATGCGAAAGTAACTCTGTCTGTCTGTCTGTTACTCAATCACGCCTAAACTACTGAACCAATTTTCATGAAATTTGGTATGGAGATATTTTGATACCCGAGAAAGGACATAGGCTACTTTTTATCCCGGGAAAATGACGCAATCCCGGAAATCCCACGGGAACGGGAACTATGCGGGTTTTTCTTTGACTGAGCGGGCGAAGCCGCGGGCGGAAACCTAGTAACCATATAAATTCTTTATAGAAGACATTATGAAGAAAATTTAAAGATGCGCCTATGGTACATATCTAGTACAGGTAAATTAGCTTGGAGAAATTTTTGCATATGTAGTGGTGTGTATATTACTCAGATCTTAGAGCGCGTTTCCACTATATCGTTCTGGCCTATACAAAAATGTTTCGATATCCTAACATTACTATTTAATTTTATACTTATTCCTAGCAACACTTTTGTTTTACAATAAAAACAAGTTTTTATTTGAAAGAAAATGGTTTTGACTTTATAAAAAAAAATATATCATTCAATTTTACGTCCTTGAGCAAACGACAAGGCGACTACCGTGAAACAATAAAATATCGTGTCCATAATAATTTGTTTCATAATTAATATTTGACCATAATAATTACGAAACAAAACAAATAAATAAATCGTCACTTGATAGTGGAAAGTGGAAACACGCACAAAACCAGAATAAACCAGTTTACGCTGTCCGCAGGTGCCACGTGCAGTCGTTTGGTACCGTTAGAACATAAAGCACATTTCATTCAAAAATTATAATTATTATGTACGTAGTTTAATTGATAAATTTTGTATTTGTTGATTGTTGTTATTATTTGTTATTATTGTTATAATATTTGTTGAAGTGAATTACATGTCCCGCAGCCGGAGGCCCCAAATGAAAACTCAGATGTACTTAAAAACTACATTTAATAGCTAAAATGAGACTTTTACACCCATGTCTGCACGATGCAGACCGGAGTTAAAGAATGAATTTATACAGTTTAATAATTATAAAGACGTAAGCTTGGATGCTAACTAAGGGAAATCGCATCCACATTCTATTCCCGTGCGAACGGCGTATTCAGCAGTTTTGTATGAAGGCAGGGCCATAACTAGTGTTTAATTTGTGTGTAAGTGTTGTAACTTTATATTGTTAATTCAATATGGCTCCACTGTTAAAACATGGTCGAGGCAAGCCTTTGACTTCTCAAACTAAAGAATTAAACTTTAAATGTCGTTTCTTTTTCAGGTTAGTAAATTTTTCATTTTAGTAACATTGTTAATGTAAAAGTTATATGTATGTTAAATGTGCAAATATTAAAATAAAGTCTCATCTTTTTCAGAGGAGAAACACATATAGTTTAATTTAAAATCCCTTATATATACAGGGTTACTTGTAAAACACCGGCAACCTCGCAGGACAAGATAGCTAACATCATAAGTAACAACATTTGTTCTACGACTTTTGATAATTTGTTAGATTTTATTTTCATACAAAAATAAATATTCATTTAATTTTCCGTCTGAATATTATAAACTCTACGCCTCCCAAAAATTACGTAAACAAAAAGCGAACGAGAGGGGGAAGGGGGCGTCGCGTCGTCCATCCGATAATTAATAGAACATAGACTTACAAATGTAAGGAGAGTACAATAAAAGTTTAAAAAATCATTTAAAAATAATTTATTGCGTTATGCCAAAAGTCGTAGAACAAATGTTGTTACTTATGATGTTAGCTATCTTGTCCTGCGAGGTTGCTGGTGTTTTACAAGTAACCCTGTATAAAATAAAAACTAAAAATAAAATGTTGTTTTATTTTATTTGCTGACCATACACTACTACAAACGCAAAAATTTCTCCAAGCTAATTTACCTGTATCTAGGTATTTCCAATTATACAATTCAAAGTCAAATGCGCGTAACATGAAGCGTTAAATAGTACAAAAAACGGTGTGATAGTTGAGAGCTTTATGACAATTTGAATACTTCAAAAAAGCAGAGAAACTATGTAAATCCAAATCGCATTGTTAAGTTGGCCGTGCGTGTATAATCACCGTTTTGCCGTATTCAATTAAAAATTGACCCACTGTCGGAGCCACGTACAGACAAAACATTTATTGTAAGTATTCCGAACGACTCGATTTTAGTAACAAAAGTCTCTTTGTCGGGACTATAAAAGAGCTACAATTTAGAACGCGAAAATGGGACCACGGTTCGTAGATTAGTTTTAATTTGGCAATTATTTAATTTAATTGGATTAAATATCTTCAATACTCGGTAAGTATGCCAGAAAATCGACCACATTCATGTGAGTACTGGCCGATTAAGGAAAGCTGGCATCTTCACAGTACTCACACATATGCAATTTTACTATACAGTATGTTCAAAAATAAATGCGACTCTAGTTTAATTATTGTAGACTTGAATTGTAAAATAAGTGCGTTGTAGATAAATATAATTATGAAAGCTCTCATAATTTATACGTAAAATTACAATTTAAAAGTAACTCAATCGATGAACCTAATTATTTATTCTCATAATCAATTGTAATATAGTATGTATTAATAATCATTCAATTATAAAATAATAATTAAATTTCATGTCATATTCAAAATAACGATATAAACAATACAAATAACACGTGCGCTCACTCACAAGAAACAATACAAGCGAAACCCTAGCATGTAAGAGATAAGGCTACATTAAAAATAAAAGCTGTATTGTTCAGCTATGTATGAAAATTTTAACTTACGGCGTTTACATTTTGTTTACAAAACTTATTAAAATGATTATATAATTAATTAACCTAGGTAAAGTAAAAAAATATTCTCATCCGCGTGCCGCGAAGTATCTCGTCGAATATAGTTAGTAGTAGATATTCCTAACGTCTTTGTTTAAATTACATCACCCTGGATTTATAAACAATTGCAACACAAAAACAATAATTGTCCCCTTCACCCTCATAAGCTAGTCTGCGCGCGAGAGAGGCAGACAGACTTTTCATGATGCGTATGCACTATGACGTCACGCCGCGCGCACAAGTGCAATGTTTAAATGTGTTGACGGTCCAGCTCTTCTTAATCGGCCAATATGTAGAGCAAGCCGAGACATTTCAAGAAACTTTTGTGATTGACAACGAAGCTTTTAAATTAGATAAGTCTGTTAATTAGAGAATAGTTACGGTATATAACAAGTAATTATGTACACCTGTCGTAACTTATAAGTTAAATAGATTTAAGTATTTTGAAGTTAATAATATTAGACATACCTTTTAATAATATTAGGCCTACCTTCTGTATGACGGTAACCGAAAATTATGGAAAGACATAACATTATAATATATTATGTCACTTTTGTTTTTCTAATACTTACTTAATCAAATAAATTGTACAAAAATAAGCATGAAATAACAAGATTGCAAAGCTTTTTTTGCTTTATTCCACCTCCCACATCTCAGCGTAGGTATATTGTGCATACATATTTTAACACAGTTGACTCAACCAAATTGGATTAATGTCTGTTAATGGTGACTCTTTCACTTCCAGCAGCTTTAAAGCGTCTTAGCGTGGGTTGGAATAATTTTAACGAAAATAGCAAATTCGAATAAGGTTAAAGAGCCGTTACGAATCGTGCATCGATATAAGATTATGGTCGTTTGACGATTAATATCCAAAATGGATGGTATATCGATGAACGTGTACCTACATGGTATTCCTGGTAATCACGGTTTTGACCTGAGCGGTTGCGAAGGTCCGGTCGGTGACCTGCACCAGTCAGGACTCCACACCTCGTTAGCCTACTTCCAGTTTATTCTACGTTATTTATGTATATCTAGAATAGTTTACTCACAAATAGAATGAATCCTTAAACATTATGGAAAATGGTCTCAAGACGAAAGTTGTCGAGCTTAGATAATAAATTAAGATATGCTATAAACTTGTATGATGTAACTGATTACCTAATCAAATGAATATAATTAGGTATGTGGCCATATTCTTTATATAAATAAATTAGTCAAATTCCCAATATATTTAGTAAAACAACTGAAACGAAAACAGCAGCCCATTGAACATCTTTTTTTTTTTGCAGATCTCTGCTATAATAATTGAGCATATAAATTATAAAGTGATATATATCAACTTTGAGTAATTTTAATTTACTGGAAACATTCAATATTTTTACACTAAATAAAACTCAAAGTTAATAAAATATATAGTGTACAATCATACATATACTTTATCTATACCTGTGTAGTGTGTACATGTGCCTTCGACCAACAATGTGTGTACCCATCGCCTTATTTCGCTCCATTTCAATTATTAACCTCTGTGAACTTCTCAATTTTCATTTAAACTTTAAATAGCAATCATTCAATTTTCGTTAAATCACTTCTTTTTTTGTATCATCATTAATGTACAAAATGTAGAGTACGCGTAAAGCTCTCTGAAGGACATTGGAACATTAATTTTTTTATAGGCTATATAGTTTTGTCATCAAAAGCTCCGACAAACAGTGAAACATTTACCGGTTGTGCTTATCACATTAATTATGATCTATTGCGAACCATGTCTAAGATGTAATTATCAGCTAATTAAAACGACGTCTAGTCAAACACGTTAAGTGAAAGCTAAGTTTCACGTGTGACCCATTAAACAACGAATACAAAAAGTAAAGCGACATAAGACATTACAAATCTCTCACCATACACCTTACAAGCAGTAAGTAGTTAGATAAGGAATTGTCTCTACAAAGACGCGGTAGCCGCAGGGCCGACTCGGAAGACCGTTAGCGCATGCATAATGCTAACCGCGAAGTGTTCCATTGACGTAATGACATGCACACTATGGACCCGTCGACCTTACCGTACGATAGTCATTTTATAACAAAAAAATCAAGAAATACACGTAACTGGGTCGCCGGCACAACCATGTCAAGTTTGGTCGTTGTCGATTGTTAAGTACCTTCATACTATGTATGTATATCTACTAATGTAAAGTATGTAACTGCTACTTTATGTCTGCAATTTAATATTTATACTTTTTTTGATAAAGATATTTAAAAGTACCTGCTACTATCATATTCGTGGAATTTCAAATAATCTTCACTTGACCAAGCTGAAGGATTTGGCTCAGAATTTTTTACATTTATAAATACTGAAAACGCGAGGAAAATATCACCTAGTATATTATTTAGATAGGTGCCATAAACATACCACCTGATGAATATATAAATACTATTTACGGGTATTGTCGGACCGCAATCTAACATTATTTAACATAATCCCGAGTATTCCAAGTTATCCAAAAGCGTAGCCACCAATCGTATCAATCATACAATTGACCTGCAGTGTATACATACGTGATAGTTCTCGGTGGGTTAATCTCATGTCTGATGACAGTGAAACCCCGGGTAAGTAGAACTGGTCACGGGTAACATAATCCATCAGCGTGCAAGTGGGTGAACTGTATCGGATATTAGGCACGACATCAAGCAACGGCTATTCAGATACTCGTTATCCAATTTTGCATCGATCGTTCCACTCTTCCGATTTTCCGTTGGACTTGTCGTTTGATTTAAAGTAATACATATATGTATAATGTACGGAACATGTTAGTTTATAGTCTGCGTAAATGCAAAGTTAGGAATCTAAGCGGTTTATTATGGCAGTGTTACACGCATACACCTAATTTTTTAAAAGTTCTAATTCTCTACTCTACCTAAATATACCTATCAACCTACCTAACTTATTTTCTTACAAAATAAATAAGTTTATACCTAACTTTTAAATTGCTACAAAAGCTTCTACACTCTACAGAACTAACTAAAACATAAAAAAATCATACCTACTGAATCCAACATTTCTCAATGACTAACAGGTAATTTCTTAATAAAATACTAGAATAAAGTATAGTGTAAATATCTATCAAAGTAATAATCTTGGAAACAGTAAATTTTGCCACACCCTGAACATCTTAACGACATCTTTTGCACCCGTTACGCCTGGAAAATTGTTCACTCTAGCTGTGATATAATTGTTGATGGTAACAACCGGAACAGTAACGCAAAGACATCTCTGTAAATAGAGCTTCTAACTTCGTATAGAATTCACGTAGATAAATTTATTTATTTAAGTTACTAATTATATTATTTTACTTAGACAATTGGTAAAGTATTTTGATAATATTTTAAAGCATTATCGGTTAATTGTATCTAATGTTAATATTTTTCTTTACGTGACTATTATATTTAATAACCAGTTCTGAGGAAATATTTATTTTAATAATATAATAGTGAAAAATAAGTCATGTAAAGCTGCAGTACAAGTAACAACTATCCATAATAATTAATGAATCAATCATTGAATAAACTGGCACTTTTAAATTGCATGTTAGGAAGTCGGCATGTATCTAGGAAACATCAATTTAATCGCGCCTCATTAATTAAAAGTGCGACATGGGTCAATCAATTTTAAAGAGCCTAAAGTACAAATACAATTATTTGGCGAAATTTAAATAATCATGTATGTTTGTATGATGTTACAGGACTATAATCTTACTAGATTTATTATAGAGATATTATTAATTAAAATTTACCCAGGTGGTAAGAGATAAGAGTTTTTTTTACCTTTACTGAAAAATATCTTTACGTCCTTAGATTATAGACACAGCTAATATAATAGGTATCTATTAAGTATTAATAGATACCTATTATATTAGCTGTGACACAGTATTAATAGATACCTATTATATTAGCTGTGTCTATAATCTAAGGACGTAAAGATATTTTTCAGTAAAGGTAAAAAAAACTCTTATCTCTTACCACCTGGGTAAATTTTAATTAATAATTAATTAAATCTATAATGAATAACATTTAATCTTAACATAATACGTATTTCGTTAATAAAAAACGCTCTATTCTAATTGTCTGTGCATAATAAGATGAACAAAAACTATCTATACATACAGAATGTTAACTTTATTACTTTAAAAATAATACATATATAATTATGGACATAATAGCAAAATGACCTTACCATCATCCGCAACAATTTCAGCAATAGGAGACACAAAAGAGGCTTGTAAAATTAATCCAAACGTAAATAAAAATAAACGCCAGGCCATGGTAATTACTAGATATTATATTATGATTAAAAAAATATTTAAAAATTACATTAATGTAAAAAAATTTAAGAGAGAATTTATTTATTAAACAAAGTAAAATTTAAATATTTTTTGTTGCGAATGTAGAGCGTTTTATACAAAAGTGAGCGCGCGCTATAGCTCCACCGCGGCGTCTGATAGACTAACAACTAACAAGTAACTAGGTAACAAAATAAAGAATACAATCTTCACATGGTAGGACTTTACATGACTGCATGCTTTGTGCAGTTACATGCCGGTGGACGTGCTGAAATTTGTTATACCAAAGTAGGTATACCACATACTATGTAGGTAGGTGTTCTGTTTTAAACTTATTATATTATTATATTATTATCGATATTCGATGCTCTTATTCAATTATTGTATATAGAAATATTGAAAAGTGGATTACATTAATCTTTCTTATATATAAAAATGAATCGCAAAATGTGTTGGTAAGCGCATAACTCGAGAACGGCTGAACCGATTTCGATAATTCTTTTTTTATTATATTCCTTGAAGTACGAGGATGGTTTTTATGTAGAGAAAACGTAAATATGTACCACGGGCGAAGCCGGGGCGGACCGCTAGTTAAAAATAAAAATACATTTCAATGATTTCATTATAAAATTATTTCTAATGTATTAAACATTTTTTAAACTTTTCATTCGATACACTAATTCTGTGATTTTCTACACGAATCGAAACAGTTCAAAAGTTTATTATTCAACAAAAAAAAATCCTGGATAAAATAAAATACCTTCTTAATAATTCTTAAAAATATAAGTATTATTAACTAAGAGTCTGAACTGAATATGGATAAAACACGGAATAAAAATAGAATTATCAATTATATTTTACACGATATTTAAACATATTATGATGAACTGATAAATTGGACGTCTTTCGGGAATCGGGATGAAAATACGCATGAATGGGTCAAACTTGCAAACATACTATAGAGAACTGTTTCAATATAAGATAAATATTATTTGTAAAATTCTGTTATAGATGATCGATACAAGTATGAAAGATTAATAAAAATATAATATGCTATTTATTCACAATAACAATTAACAACAACAAATTAATGGTTCCTATATACCGCGCATGCGTTAGTTAACAGCGCGCGCATTTCTGAAAGCCTCAAGCCAGATTGCAAACACTAAACAGTCAGCACCCAAAGCTTAACCAATCCTTTGTTTTGAAACATATGGTTAGGAAAAGAAATAGAATTATAACTCAAATAATGTAAAGTGTTACAATGGGCAATCAATTTAAAAACGTGGCTATCATTGCCTGCTTAAAATCTTTTCTTTTTATTTTTAATTTAATATTTTGGGTAAGTATTAATTCTATTTAAGTATAAAAATGTTACTAATTTTTTTCAGTCATTTTAACATAATTTTGTTAACCGTTAAGTCTCAAAAAAGTTCTCATTCGCAGCTTACGGGCTTACTTATACTGGTCGTGGGTCTTTGGGCGGAGTTTGACCTGTATAAGTATATGGAATTATCGCCAGATTTCTCTGGCACGGCTCCTCATGTGATAATCGGAATCTCTGGCCTCATAGTCATCATCAGCTCTGTGGCGTTCTCCTGCATTATTAAAGGCCAGCCTGTCTTACTGTACATTGTAAGATTTTACTTATTCTATACCTAGTTAGAGTTTATGCAAATAAGCTCAAAGCACCTATTAAGTATCTTTTTTAAAAATAATCACTTGCGTCTGGGAAAGTTGACTCAAGAGCGATTGAGCGGCGTCCCACATTGAAAGCTGAATATTCAATCTGTAGGTATTTGTTTTCAAATTATAGAAGATTGAACAATTTATTTTACAGTACGGTGGTTTCTTAGTTTGTATCTTCATGATGGAACTCGGCGTTTGTGCGTCGGTAGTGTGCTATAAAGGTACATTTTCGAAGGGTTTGCACGATGGCCTGACACAGTCGGTGAAAAATTATGATACAGAAAAGGCTAATTTCGACTTTGCCCAAACTACGGTAAGTTTACCCACATGCTTTTTTCAAATTTTTTTATTAATTGTTTTTGTAGTTTAACCTTATTTCTCAATCAAACGTATAAATAATTTCTTGTTACAATACAACTACGGTAAATAGATTCATAATATTCAAATCTACCAATTTGGTGATGGATATTTTATATTGCCTGCATTACGTTACGACTGAGTACATCAGCTATTTAAAACAGCTGGCAGTTCTCTTAACACAATCGAGTTATTAAGTAATCTGTAATCATACGTTGCGATATCTATTTTCAATACAAAACAATCGCGAAAGTGCGATACGTTATGTCTCGCTATTTGTTTTCACTGAATAGAAAACGTAGTGTAAGTTGTAACGACTTAATGATACCTAGTACTCGTACTATCTAAATTCTTATCATTTATTATGTGGATATTTTTTTTTTAATTATCTATTGTTACAAGCTTTTATTTATAAGTACATACCTACTTAAAACCGTTGAAATATTTATTTCTTCTGTTACGGATTCGTTATTAAAATTAGATAATAATTTAAGCTATAATTCACATATGTAGATACTAAAAATATCTCGACTTTTACTATAGTAAGGTACGTTTTTTTTTAATATATTTTAAGGTAAGAAAGCTATACCTATAATAATGGTAGCTTCTAGAATTGCCTGGAAGAGATTTCTTTTGAGCTAATAGGGCCGCATTTTTGTAGGTACATAATATGTGCCTCTATGTTATTTTCTATAAAAGATTATAATTTACTTATTTCCTGTTCTGGTGTATTTAAACAATAAATACTTTAATGTAAATAAATAAATGGTACCGATACTTTTTTCCCCTTTTTAATCATTCTCCAAGGAATTTAAATGTGATAGGGACATAACTATATTTTGTGTTTATTTTTAATCCATGAAGAATTATTTGTTCATACTGAAAGTTCTGTTTTCATAATTTTTCTAGTTACACTGTTGCGGGGTATCCAACTACACGGATTGGATGGTGATGTCGCCGCAGCGCGTGATCCCGACGTCTTGTTGCCTCGACACGAGTCACTGTGTTACCGCCAATTACAACGACGTCTACCAAACGGTATTGTTTATGTTGTAGACAAATTATACAATTCGCCATTTTGTAAACGGTCTCGTTTGTAGTTTAGAAACTTATTCATCAATTACGATAGCTACCTAATCTTTATATTAGAAGATTGATGCCTATTGATGCTGAGAGTAAAATAAGTATAAAAATGTCAATATCATAACTAATTTACTTAGTTACTCTGGAAAAAAAATTTGTCCAATAAAAATATATGTGCGTCAATTTATTTTAAACTAGCGGTCCGCCCCGGCTTCGCCCGTGGTACATATTTCGCAATAAAAGGTAGCCTATGTTCTTTCTCAGGGTCTAAAGATTATCTGTGCCAAATTTCATCAAAATCGGTCCAGTAGTTTATGCGTGAAAACCATACATACATACATACATACCTACATACAAACCTTTCCTCTTTATAATATTAGCATAGTATAGAAAACCATACATACATACATACATACATACATACAAACCTTTCCTCTTTATAATATTAGTATAGACAATTAAACGCAAACAATACACACGTATCTACTACCAGACTAATGATTGATTTTTTTCAGGGTTGCTACGAAGTCATAAGCGATTATCTCAGAAGGAACATGAACATATTGATAGGCATTGCTATCGGAACGTCCGTTTTGCCCCTCGTTGGTGCTATACTGTCCTGTTCTTTGGCAAGCTATCTAAAGAAATCGAAATATGATATCATCAATTAGCGGTCTCTGGCTCGAATCGGACACGATCTCCATTTCTTCTTGACTGAATGTTTATCTTCTTTAAATATTTTACTCTAATCTTTATCGTCTTTAAAGTTTTATCTTTTAAATGTGTATTATAATCACAATTATTGTATCTTAAAAATAATGTATAAAATGTTATATATTTTGGATGTTTAAATAAATTATTGAGCAACAATTGTGTTTTAATTATCACCGTCTTGTAATGAAGCAGGGGTCGCCAAGTCAGAAGATGGGAAGATGACTTGAAACAGACTGCGGGACCATTTTGGATGAGAGTAGCAAGGGACAGGATACATTGGAAAGAATTGGAGGAGGCCTATGCCAAAAGGCACACCGAACTTAGGGACCTCTTGTAACCCTATGTTTAGGAATAAAAGGCTATATTATTATATTATATCGCCGTCTTGTAGTTTATACTATGTAGTATGAAGGGCTTATTTAAAAAAAAAATGTTGAATTTATTTATTTCTTTTTACCACAAAAATTGCTAAATGGATTTGTCTGTAACTAAGGTCTTACAATATAATGATTTTTCTTTTCAAATTCACAGAACACATTATTAAAATTATAAGAAAAAACTGGGAAAAAATAAAGGTTACAAATTTTGTTAAAAATTAACAGATTTATTTCAGTTCTTTATAAAACATTGTCAACGAATCACTTAGGTAAAAACAAAATGGAATTATTAAGGCATGATCATTATTAGTCACTATCAGAGCTATTTTTGTCTTCCTTGGGCTCAACGGGTACCTCTTGTTTATAATGTCTATATTCAGGCTTCAATTCCCACATATTTTTGTGTGGATTTTTCAAGTTGTAATTGCACACTTCTTTTAAAATCTCTTTCAAATAAACAATGGGCTGTCTAGTTATCTGAAATAAAAATGATGATTATAGAAACTTCAATGATCATACAAACCACTGTTGAGTCATTGATAATATCAGGTCATGGTAAGCATTTCGTCCCCAAGCCAATATAATATTAAACACCTTTTGTAAGTCCTTTATATTATAATACTGATGCTTTTCGAAAGCAGCAAATAGTACATTAAGAACAGCTTCTTTGTCGTCACGAGCTTTCTTGCCTTCTGCTTTCTTCCTCTCTTGGTATTCAATCTGAAAAGAAATAAATAATAAGTCATTTGTTGGAAACTCTATACAATATGAAGTCAAATTAATTTAATTGTTCTCATCATTTTATTTTGAAAAAAAAATAATAGAGCTCTTTCTTAGAAAATTTCTTAAGAAAGGTCATAGATTTGATAAGAGTAATTTTTGAGTTCAATAATTGTAACAAATAAATAGTTAAATCTCCTTATAACATAAACATGAATGAGGTAGTTGTTACAATGTGATAAAAAATAGGTATCAATGACTGTTTGGTTTTCAAGAGCTTTCCTTTAACATAAAAATAAATAATGAAGAATTTCTAAAACTATACTCACATTATGTTTATGGTCCGAAACAGGCTTAAAGTTTTGTACTATTCTTTCTAATTGTTGTACTTGTCTTTGTGGCATAGACGCCTTTCTAATTGATTCAGATTTTAGTTTATAGTAAATTGAGTCTGCATATGGCCTACACTCTAGCTTTTGAACTATCCTACCCTCCATGAACAATTTTTCAGATTCTGGTACCACTGAATCTGTATTTGTAGCTGCAAATAATATTAATAGACATATATATGGACATATACATATATAGACATATACATGTGAAATTAGCTATTACCACGAAGGCGATATAAAAATGTTATAAACAACTGGTAAGAACTTATGTCTTGACACTTACGAACTATGTGAGAAAAGACACCTAAAGATTGTCTAGTGACATTAGATACATCAAGACGGTGTTCCTTTGGTATATTTTGCTCTCCTGCGTCTTTGAGGCATAAAACTGCCTCAGACAACGACAACTGAACTTGGGGTCGTTGACCAGCTACACGAGAAATTTTCAGTTTCCCTACTTCGATGTCCCCAGGAGCTTTGTCCCATTTTGTGGCTATATATTTTGGTACCTTCACAAGCCAAACACCTCTACCAGTATTTGACAGGTCCAGCTCACGATCGACGTGTGGTACATTATTAGGAGTAGTCATGATTTCCAAAAAAAAATAAAAATTAAAGGCCTTGTCAACTACGTTTACAAAGTATGTATGTATATCCCAAAATTACGATCATCGATAGATAAGTTTATTTTAATTTTTCAAGAAGTACAACAGCAAGTCTTGACTGGTCTTGACTTTTGACGAAGTGACACTTCAAACTTTCAAAGTTCAAATTTCAAATATTTGACAGCTAGTTGACGGCTTTAATGTAATATAATATCTATGGTTGACGCAGATGTAAATACAATAATTATTATCTAGTCTAGACTCTAGACTGTGCTCCAAAATATTTGTTTTAATAAAATATGATCGATTACTATATTTTTAAGGTTGCTTTTTCCTTACAAGCGGAAGCTAACCAAAAAACGGTCCGAGCGAGAGATCTCCCAAAAGGAAATGGTCCTTGTTTAACGTTTTGACAACTCTTTTGATTGGTTAATCATTGATGTTTGTAGAAAACTCGGAGCAATTATCAAGCCTGGAGAAGTAACAATTAATTGAACAATAAAGCACTAGTTTGGCCTTTTTGGCTTATGGCAAAATGTCATGCGAAAAAAGAGGACAGATATATGTCAGTTCGACAGTTTGAAATGACATGTAGCCATTTCAATTTGTTTTAGTGACCAGTCTGGTCACTAACGCATGGTGATTTTAATTATTGTTTTTGAAGTGAAAAACGTGTTTTCTAGTTTCTTATGTTATTTTCTGAAAAGATAATTTACTAAAGATTACATGGCTTGTGTTGTTCACGGCTGTAAAAGCCGTAGTACTGGGAAATCGGATGAAGATTGGAATTTGTCTTTTCACAGGTTAGTGTTTTGATCATTTTTTTTGTTAATTGTATTATAAATAAGTTAATTTACGTTATTTTCATAATCATCTATGTTTTATCTAACCGTAATCATTGAAATGAAATCATAATCAGCTTAGTTTTTAGAAAAAATGCAAAATATAACTTCCATAGTGTTGTGCAATTATCGATACTTGAGTAGGTACGAAGTACTTCATTGATAATGACTGCTTTAGGTTAGGAGAAAAAAAAAGGTATTTAAGTACGGATTTTATTGTTATTTGCAGGTTTCTGGCTTGAGAAAAATTAAAAGATGTTTGGGTTAAAGCTATAGCACAGGGAAAATTGGAAGCCTTCAAAACATTCTCGGCCTTGTTCAAATCATTTCGAATCAGACGGGAAGAAAAGTAAAGTGCTTTGCAGAGATGCTGTGCCACAAGTTTAAGGTGGCATCTATTTTAAATAATAAATATTGTAATTTGTTAATTAAGTATCGAAATAAAATGTTGTAAAAAAAAATTTTAAATTTTATTTGTTTTATTTGAAGCAATTTATTTTAAACTTTTACCAATTTTTTCCTGTGGGAATGAGTTATTTTCCCGCGGTAAATTGTAGCCTATATGTTATTCTGATGTTTAATCTATAATATGTATAATTGTAAAGTTCCATAAAAACTCATTCAGTAGTTTTTTCGTGAAAGAATATTAAATGTCCATTCTTATATATTTTTGCTTTTATAATATTAGTAGGATACGATTATTGATTTGTAAAAAGATCAACCAGGTGGAAGTCAGATTCGCGCACGAAGGGTTCCGTATAATTCTATGAATGAATCTATGAAAACAGGAAAAAATACGTACCTTTTTACGAAACCATAAAAAACAACCTAAACCGAAATACCTAATAATATTTTTTTATAAATACCACTACCATACAATGCAAGGCAGTCAATACGCATCGTGAATGAATAATTCCAAATTAAACGAATCTTAAAATTTGGAATTACCTATCCATAATTCAAAAATTAAAAGAATCTTAAATTATCTTCAAGCAATTTTATAACTTAATTTTTTTATTTATCGATATTTTAGTATTCGATAAAGTGGCAAGCACTACCTTTTTAGAACAAAAAGTGGCTACATGTGGATTTGAATGCCAAGCCGATAACAGTGTGTTGTCTCTTTCTATCGCATTAATTAGGGTATTGAATAAAAGAGAGCCACTATATAAGAAACGTTCAATTAATTGTTACTTCTCCAGGCTTGTTAATTGCTCCGAGGTAGAAAATATGGTAGCTAAAGTGAACATGAATTTTATTTGACTTTGCACCATCTCACGAATGTATGTGTATATTGTATCAGTAAAAAATATCAATATAATATTATGTAGGTACTGCACATTTTCCCCTTGAAAATTATTGTTACCAGTCCGTCTCTTTCTATTTAGGGTGAGTATAAAGATAAAAAATTCAGGATATTAAAGAAAAATTACGGATACATAAATTTTATATATTACTATAATACTAGATTTTGCTCGCGACTTCGCCCTCGTGGTCAAGTCATAAAACGTAAAATCCCATTTATCCCGTGGATTAGCCCTTCTTAGTGCACCTCTAGGATCTGTGTCTAGGATACTCAAGATATACCGTGTGTGCCAAATTTCAAATCTTTAGGTTAGGCTTTGCGTTGTCTGTCAGTCACTAAGTAACGGAAGAGTTTTACATAAATTGATTAATTAATGGTTGATGTTTTAAGGTAAGGCGGAAATGAATTACTTATATAGGTGCATTATACTATAGTTACTGTAGAGTTTATGTTAACAAATAGATGTTCAAGTATTTAACATTGGAAAATTGTCATGTTCCTTTCAGCGTTTTTTCATGTTTGCGTCTTCCGCTATCTGTAATGCATCTTCAGAACACAGGACCGCTATTATGACAACATTTTGCTGTATATTTTGGCGATACGAACAGTCATTTGAGGAATTAATGAAGTAAAATATCCATGTTTTATTAATATTTATTTATCATTACAATGGCAACTGCCTTTACAAATTTCCAAATTATAAGATACTTTAACAATAAAAAGTAACGAAATCGGTTCACAGAAAATATTTTTATTATTTTATACCCTTTAGTATTTTTTATAATATTTTATATTAAACTTATTATTATCAATAAGTTTAAAATATTTGAACACAATACAGGACACAGGTGCAAAACCAGGAATGTCACTAAAATTTAAAAAAAAATATGGCACAGTGTCCCCCAGTCCAGTGTAAATACCTTAGGGTATTTTACCCTAAATTTAGGACAATTTTACGTGTTTAGGGTATTTTTTAGGGTACAAAATTATTAAGGGCATTTTTCAGGGCAAAAAATATATTATAGGGAATTTTTAGAGAAAGTTTAAAAATCCATGCAAGTTTCGGTGATTGATTGAATAGGTACGTGTTTCTGAACGCACCTAACTTGTTGCGATGTTCTCTTCCGCTGGCAAAAGAATCTGTTTTCTTTTTCACACTCGAAGGTTTGTGTACACGGAAGCGAGATATCGTGTGCGCACGCCGCACAGAGAAAAACCGGTTTATACATGCCGCCATCTTTGCTTTGTACGCGTCGTCGTCGTTCTGTTGTTTTGTTTGACCGAAACAAAAGAAGTTTTATTGTGAAAATATGCCTCCTGAAACCGTTAAATATAAACAAAAATATTGCCACCAATGGGAAACGGACCCTTTATTGAAAGGTATGTGCTATTAGAGGTGCAATTCATGTCATCTTTATTCTCATATTCTTTCATTATTACCTAGTAATCGTGTAATAGATTCCACTGTGACAGTGCCTACATTTGAGCGTGCTGTGAGCACTATAATCGTGATTCGGACCGCGGCCATAATTTCACATTCGGTCTCGGCTCAGTGTTACCAAGTAAATGACATTTACCCAAATATGGGGAAAATTTGCTAGTTTATATTAAACCAGTTTTTTTTTTAGATTGGATTGCTCCGGATCCTGCTGGAGAAATTAATGCATACTGCAAATACTGTCATGTATTCTTAGTCCCGCATAAAAAGAGCCTTCTATATCACGCTCAGAGTAAAAAACATGAAAGAACTGTTTCTTTTAGTAAAACAGCAAAATCTTGTAAACAAATAACATTTAAAAAGTTAGTACCAGATGAAAGGAAAATTGCTGAATTGAAGATAGCTGCATACATTGTCGAACATTCTTCAACAACAAATGTTGACCATTTGGGTGAAATGCTCCCCAAACTTGACCCCAAGTCCGAAATCTTAAATAATATAAAACTGCATAGAACTAAATGCACTATGTTAATAAAAAATGTTCTGGGTCCATGTATGTTTCAAGACCTACTGGAAGAAATTGGAAACTCTCCTTATTCTATAATTGTAGATGAGACTACCGACATAACTACCATAAAGGTGTTATGTATGATGATTCGCTTTTTTTCAAAGAAGAAGGATGATTTGGTTACAACCTTTTATAGAATCGTCAAAGTTACAGATTGCGACGCTACATCTCTGTACAATTTAGTCTGCTCCACTCTGCAAGAAGATGGACTTCGCGTCGAAATGTTAGTTGGGATAGGTTTAGATGGAACTAATGTAATGATAGGAAGAAATCATTCCCTTGCTGCTCTTTTGAAGCAAAAAATACCTGATCTGATAGTAATAAAATGTTCAAGTCACTCCTTGCATTTGTGTGCAGAAAAGGCGGCGGAAACTCTACCACGTCAACTTGAGTTTTTACTACGTGAAACACACAACTGGTTTTCCTACAGTACTAAACGTCTGGATGCATACAGGGATCTATTCGAAGTAATGAATAATAGTAGGAATCCAAAGAAAATTGCAGGTTTCTGCGGAACTCGATGGTTAGCACGATACAATGCCATTACTACAATCCTGGATCAATGGGAAGAGTTGAAACTGTTGTTTTTACTCTCAAAGAGAGAAGACAGATGTTACATGGCAGAAAAGTTGCATGACATAATGAAATGTCCTGTGTTTAAAGGCTACCTGATGTTTTTGAAAGAACGACTGAAACCCGTTACCAATCTGAACATGTTATTTCAGAGTGAAAATGTAGAATCTGTGAAATTACTGGAGGACGTTTATTTGTTATTAAGAGGTTTGCTACAAAAACTGGTTGTACCCGCACAGCTTGAGAAAGTGAGTGACAAAGATTTAATAACATTTGACTTCAAACAATATATGATGCACACAAGTGCTATTAACCTAGGACATGACACTGAGGTCCTATTGCGGGAAGTAAATCAAAACGAAGCGTGCGAACTACGTGACCGATGCAGAAACTTTATGGTCACTTTGTGCTCAGAGGTGCAAAGTAGAACTCCTGAGCACATTCATATATTGAAGTCTGTATCACTGCTGACCCCACAAATTGCCACCTCGCAAGTGAAACCTGATCTGACAAATTTTCTGCAAATGTTCGAAAGAGAGGAGGTTTATGGCAGTAAGACCGAAGCCGAATCTGAATGGTACAATTTGCATCACAAAGAATGGAGGAACACGTCGTCCAGCGTTTCATTTTGGGCCGAGGTTAATACCGATTTAGATGCAGGAGGAAATAAGAGGTTTGCTGCCATCTCAAAATTTGCTTTGGCTGTATTGTCAATGCCACTATCAAATGCAACGGTGGAAAGAGCTTTCTCCATTTATTCAATCATAAAAAATAAGCTTCGAAATAGATTATCTGTAGAAATGTTGCAACACTTGATGATGGTGAGGTACAGCTTAAAAAGAAATTATACGTCTTGCGTTACATTTAAACCGACTGACGCAATGTTGAAAAAGTTTTCGAATGAAATGTACGATTTCAAGAAGAAAATGACTGCAGATGACATAGAAGTCCAGACGATGGATACATTCCAAGAATGTTTGGAAATGCTAGATTAAGAATGCGTAGATTAAGAAAAAATAAAACGTTAAAAAGTAAAGTAAGATGTTTTTATTTATCATAAATACTTAGGGTAAAAAAATCATAAAAGGACCAAATTTAGGGTAATTTCGCCTAACGTTAGGGTAAAAGGAAAATTCTAAGGTGGCAACACTGATATGGCAATACATTCGTTTTCCCGCGTATTTTTATTTAGCATTACACAAAAATTGTACTATTAACAAGTATAGTCAGCTGATATTTAAGTCTCAAAACTGTATACAGGACTCCGCTAGGAGTACTTGTGTTTTGTGATACAGGAACAAAACAGGAATGAGGGAAGGTCCTTATTGTAAAATGTAACGGAACGTAAGAAGGAATGAAGGAATGCTTTGAGGATTGAGGTTAACCGTTAAATCAAGTATTTAGGTATTTGGGAGTGGCTGTGTATGATTTCGTTTTGTTGTATTGGTCTATCGTTAGTAAAATGAGTGATAGTGACGAAGAAAATAATAACAGCTTTGTACATAAAACAGAGAAACGAAAGAAAACAGGAAGAATGCGGCAAGTGATGAAAAAATTGAGAGTCGCACGAGCCGGGAGATGATTATTGGTGTAAAAGATTAAAATGTTTTGATAGAATATCATCAACGAGCAACGTGTGAAATTACTTAAAGACTTCAAACAGCATGAAGAGCACAGATGATCAAAATTTAAACTTATGTGGCTTAATGAATGTGTGTTCAATAAAAAGGAGGCGAAGTAGAAAGATAGATGAAATGGATGCTAATTTCCACCAAACCCATTTCACTTACAAAGTGAGGGTGATAGAGAATGATGACACAAAGGAAGTACGTGTGTGCTATAAGGCATTTTTATCTGTATTTGGCATTATAACTAAAGGAAATCTTGAACATCTTCAAAAGTCATTGAAATCTACAGGTACTGCCACAGAACATTAAAAACAAATAGAAGTGCTATAATGTCATAATTACTATGAAAACCAGTGTCGCCAAACCCACACATTTAAACCGATAGTTATACAGTACACTACAAGTAATCTATGCCTTTGATTGGACAGCTTAATTTGAGTAAAAACTGACTTAGGTTATAAATTCAGCATTTCAATAACGCACCATGTTACGGTTTATTTTAGTATAACATCCCTAGGTATATTAGCTGTTTTGTTTCTCATTGCACAGAAATTCCAAATTCGAAAACATCCAGCTACTCCACAACAGAGGGCGTTAGTTTTCGATAGATATAACTTTGAACCTCAACACATAGAGATAAGGTTGAAATTTGTGTCACTCAACATTAATGACATTAACTTGATATTTATCTGATGCTATGCCCTGAGGGATATCAGCCTTGTTATCGATAATTCACAAATAAATATTTTTTGTGTATTTTTTTTTAAAGTGAAACTTTTATTACATCGTCTCAAACTTTTTGGTCTGTGTAGCGCATGTCGCGTGACGGTCGGCTGCCGAGTAGGTACATATAAAGCAGTGTTCGGAAAGTTTCACTTTTACCGTGGTTTCATAAAACCACTCAACTTTTTTTTCTTTCTATTATATGAGTATAGTATAATGTGTCACATTTTGGAGTATGTTTATTACTACTAAGTACGTCTTTTAATATTATTATTATTAAATAAAAAACGGAATAGAATAGTATTAATCTATATTTACAAAATACAAACAGAAAATATGCATTATTTTAAATCTTGGAACTGCCGTAGGTTTGCTGTATCGTTGGCCTTTGTTAGACCGCTTAGTGCTGTTCGGCATCCAGTTAACTCGTCACGTTGCTTTTATCCATTTCTCTTATAAATTAGCCTCTTTGGGAAATCTATAAATAAATTGGACAAATGAAAGCTAAGGGAAAAATAAAATAAAATTTAATATTTATAATGTTTGTCTTTTCTAAAGTATCGATACTGTCGATATGCGCCACAAGCATCACTAAAGCGACATTCGTTTGTTTATTGCAATAATATTCCAGAAAGTCTTGTTTGCTGTTCAATCTATAATAGTACTAATTTCTTACGGATTAAGGTTCATTTTGACTAGATATTTGTATACAATTTTGACAAATTACAAGCGAAGTTATAACATAAAATATTATATGTAAAATAAATAAACATAAGACTTACCGATGGTATGAAATGCCTCCATTGCTGATATTATTTCGTCTGCTATCATTTTTGCACTCTAATACCGAACAACACGTCCTAATTAATGAATAAATATGGAAAAAAGGTTTGACAGCTGACAACCGACTCGAATATTTTTCTGCGCACAACTGAGAGCAATTTAGGTGATCTTACCTTACAAGTGACACGTGGGCCACGCCCACATCACACTTCTATCTACTTTACTGTTCTGTGGGTACTGCACTATATGACAAAAGAGGCAAGTCGAGTTCAAACAAGAGATTAAACAGTAACATTAAAATCTGATTTGTGAATTGTGATCATATTAAATCCTTCTATAAGGAAGTTTAAGTCACATGATGACAGTTAAATGATACAAAAAAAGAATATCTGCCTGAAGATAAAGAAAATGTATAAGTTATACTTGGATGCACATGAGTCACAAAATCATATATCTTATGAAACATATAGAACAATCTTTAACACACAGTTTAATATATCATTTGGCTATCCAAGGACTGATACTTGCATTACTTGTGATGAATTCGCAATAAAAGCAAAGACATTAAGAGTTGAAGGAAATACTGTTGAACTTAATCAACAAAGTATTCTTAACAATTTGCATAAGAAAAAGCTCAAGCATTTTATGATCGTAAGAAGAATGCAAGAATGAAGAGCAAGAGATTTGAAATTCCAAGCAATTGCCATGGACTACCAAAAGAATGTATCCTTGCCAAACATTACTACTAATGATGTGTATTACAAGTGTCGGTACTCAGTTATCAATGTTCTCTTTTAATTCATGCACTGGGAGACAGAAGCTCTTACTTTTGTACCTACCCTGAAACATGTGGACACAAGGGATCAGATAAAGTGGTTTCATTTCTATTTCATTATTTGACTAACTTTGGATAATCGTGTGAAGCATTTGGAAATATAATATTGTGATTCAGCAGGTGGACAGAATAAGAACTACACAGTGATTCATACATTTTGTAGTCCATAAAATGAAACTTTTGGATTCCATCAAAATTACATATCCTGTCCATGGACATTCATACTTAGTATAAAAAAATATTGGCCTTATTAATCTAAAAACCCACACAGAGGTCCCGTATCAGTGGTATGATTTGCTGAGAGTTAGTCGCCAAAGACCTTTTGAGGTGATTGAGGTAAGAATAGCCGAACTAATCAAAATTCTTTTAGTCTTTTTTCAAAATTAGTATCTGAAAAAATGCTCATTTCCTGTGCAGTTCAAAAAAGAAATAATGTGTGTAAGAGAACACCCTGGAGTTATTTTACACAGAAGTAATTATAATGGTTTATGGGAGAAACCATCCATAGAATCACCATGAACCATCCCAAAAAGGAAACTGGATCAATCACATCAAAAGAATTTGAATTGCCAGAGTTTTCCTATAATAATTTTTTACCTATAAGTGCAGAAAAGTACAAGGACTTATTAGATTTAACAACATTTTGTTTTAGTGACATTTCTTGTTTGCACCTGTACTCTTCATTTGTGATTGTAATCATCATCAGCCTTTCCCTACTTTCTTACTGCTGGGACATGGGCCTTCTATGAGGGTACAGGCCATAATCCACCACGCTGGCCAAGTGCGGGTTGGCGGATGTCACATGTCTTCGAACTTTTGATTTTTCGACATGTCGGTTTCCTCACGATGTTTTCCTTCACCCTTTGTACGGATGACGATGACGGAATAGTGCTAGTTGAAGACCCGTCTAAAATAACAAGTCAAATTTTAGATAAATATATGACATTTGAAAAAATCTATTACTATAATTGATCTAGTGTCACTGTATATAACAACACCTCTCAAACTAAAATCTGTCAATCTATTTTGGCCACAGAGAAGAAATATTCATCCATATGAACACTTAGAAAAATAACGGGTAAATACGAAACACGCATCATAATACCTAACAATTTTTAACAATCCAATGCTAATAATATTAAAATATCCTTACTTTTGTGGGTGTCAAAGTATCATCAATGGGCATGTTCTCCGTTCCAGCTTCCAAAATGTCTCTTAGTATACACCGCGGTTTTTTACAAATAGAGACAATTACATTTTCTTCAGTAGCATCACGCAGCGGCAATGATTCCTGAAAATAAATGAAAATCTGTATGGCATATTTTAAAGACTTTGTATGATGTATGATGTATGATGAAGAAGGATTTAATGGTTTATATTTATTAATCTTTTTATAACTTTTCTTAGGGTTCCGTACCCAAAGGATAAAAATGGAAGCTTTTACTGAGACTCAGCCGGTTTAGCATGAAATTTGAAAACGGATCATACATTTTCACATTTATAATATTAGTAGGGAAATTTTGTAGTCTATAGCACTCGGTAAAAAATAAATTATAAGTATAATATACAAATTCTGTCTTAATATTTTATTACATACATAAATTAGGTTCTAACATAAAAAAAATGGCTTGTGCACTTACATGACTGGTAGATGGTTTGGCTGACATAGTTTCCCAGGTTCTTTTACAAGCTGTGCTAGTTGCATATTCTTCGTTCAACTGCAAAATACAGTTATATACTAAATATTATATTCATTTATGATAGATTATTCTCATTATAACAAAAAAAAAAAAGAGTGTAACATTAAATTTTATTATAATATTACAATCTCCATCATCCTGAACAGTATCAGGTTAAACTGATAGTTGATTTTCATATTTAATTTCCTTTAACTGATGAATTAAATGCAATTTGTTCTAAAAATATTTAGGATAGCTTAAAAACGATTGTTAAATAACAAAGGCTCATCCCTTAGTTGTTAAAATATTAAGAACAGTATCTAAAAAAAACTTTGTGCTATATCAAAAGGGAATTCCTCTCTCACTAAACAAACTGCTCCTTATTTTCTTTCTTAAAAAAAATGACAAGAGCAAAATGTTTTATTGCAATTTTTTTTTTCTAGGGCATGATACACTGCTTTGATCTTAAAGGTGTGGTGTCATTAATCACTGACATTCAATGATCAAACACAGTTTTCTGAACAAGAAGTATGAGAAGTAACAAGTTACAAAAGGATATGTAACTACATACCTGTAACGGAGAAGAATTTGCTTGTTCGTTAGAAAAGGGTTTGACTCCTGGTCTTAATCTATTTCCCGTAACCATATAATCTACTGGTTTGAAATGAAGGTTACATATCATTGCTTTTAAAAAAAAGTGTTTTTTTAATTATTGTACTATATTTAACCATGAATTACATTCCGCTAGATTGGACAGAAACCTGTAAAGAGAAAAGAAGATTATTTGCAAAGTATAAATAAAATTGTCATTCAGATACAGATAACACGAAATTTGTGCTGTTGTCTTGTGCTTCTATTTCAGTAGGTACCTTATATGTACTTAGAGTTTTTGATTTTACAATGTACCTATCATTAAATAAAATTAGTAAACAACGTTTTCATCCCATTAACTTTCACGCAAATTGAGTAAGCAGCCAGTGGAGAAAGACTTCTCCTTTTCTTTTATATCATAAATTACCGTACCGAAATACACAATTTTATGAAGTATGGACACCCTAGTCTAATATCACTACATAGTATAAAACAAAGTCGCTTTCTCTGTCCCTATGTCCCTTTGTACGCTTAAATCTTTGAAACTACGCAACGGATTTTGATGCGGTTTTTTTAATAGATAGAGTGATTCAAGAGGAAGGTTTCTATGTATAATGACATCCATTAAATAGTGGAGAAGTACTGTTATTTTTGAGGTTTCTGATGTGTGTGACAAGTGTATCAGTTTCATAAGGTATATTTAGTATCAGCATTGCACCCGTGCGAAGCCGGGGCGGGTCGCTAGTTTATTACAATCATGAAACATTTAATACTAAGCAAATAACGAAGATAAATGGAAAAAAAACTAATCTAAATTAACATTATCACAACTTCGATCTATTATTCCAGATTTAACAACAATTCAAGTAGAAAATATTACTAAACTACAATTTATTTCACACTAGCTTTCCGCCCGCGGCTTCGCCCGCGTTTTCAGAGAAAAACCCGTTCCCGTAGGATTTCCGGGATAAAACCTATCCTATGTCCTTTGTCGGGTATCAAAATATATCTATACCAAATTTCATGCAAATTGGTTCAGTAGTTCAGGCGTGATTGAGTAACAGACAGACAGACAGAGTTACTTTCGCATTTATAATATTAATTAATAATTATTATAGTATGGATTCGAAGCGTAGTTTATGCAAGGGGCTTTTGTACTTACGAATGAAATATAATATCACATCCTGGATGCCACTCACTTTTGCAACCGCGCACAATACATTTAACAACCATTATTATTAATTTTGATTCAGAATAATTCCAAACTAAGAGAACAAACTCCACACAAACTCAAGAAATGACCACAGGAAATGACCACGAAATGACTTGAATGGCTTCAGGCTTGTACCACTTGTACTATATTTTGGGTGTCTTCCGATCATAGAATACAATTACTCCTAGCGGGGCTGCTTCCGATATGCACTGCGACCACTGTAAGGTGTGACGTCAATCCAGTATACTGTCAGCCGCATTTTTTGACGCAGCATTCAAATGAGTGTATTAAAGTTTTCTAGAACATAAAAATAAACTGTTTTGGACACAGAACAGTAAAGTAGATAGAAGTGTGATGTGGGCGTGGCCCACGTGTCACTGGTAAGGTAAGATCACCTAACTTGCTCTCAGTTGTGCGCAGAAAAATATTCGAGTCGGTTGTCAGCTGTCAAACCTTTTTTCCATATTTATTCATTAATTAAGACGTGTTGTTCGGTATTAGAGTGCAAAAATGATAGCAGACGAAATAATATCAGCAATGGAGGCATTTCATACCATCGGTAAGTCTTATTTTTATTTATTTTAATTATATTTTATGTTATAACTTCGCTTGTCGTAATTTGTCAAAATTGTATACAAATATCTAGTCAAAATGAACCTTAATCCGTAATAAATTAGTACTATTATAGATTGAACAGCAAACAAGACTTTCTGCCCCCCTATGCAAGTGGCTTTCTATTAGCGTAAAGTTCAATAGAATCGATAAACGAATGTATGAGATTGACATAAGCTGGAGATACGTCACGTGACCGAGCGTAACGAAACGAAAATTGGTAGACAAGTGGCATTGTTTTTCTATTCCATTAAACGGAACGTAAAGTCATACGACAGGCGCCATTGTAATGGCTAGCCAAGTGGCACTTTTGACAGGAGAAACGCTTTGTGGGCGTTCGGCATCTAGCGTACGCTAACATCTTGTAGAAATCGAAACAAAATGGCGATTTTATAATCAGCTGTTGAAGTTCCGTGTTGTGTTTCTTAGTGATTATAAAATTTTTAATAAAATGCACGCTTTGAGACTTTTAAAAGCTGCGCACGATGAAGAAGTTTGGCTCAGGCGCCAAAAAAGAAATGCGTCCAGACGGAGTTTGGAGACAATCGAAGAAATGCCCGAACAATTGTTTCAAGAGCGTTTTAGGTTAAGTAAAAAAACTTTTAGCGAGCTTTGCTGCAGCCTACGTACCCAAACAAAAATACGGGGTACTAAAGAAATTCCTTTGGAAGTAAAGGTAATCCACAGTTTCTTCACTGCGATTGTTTATAAGTGATGTCCGATATTTTAAATGCCCAATGAAAGGCATGTGTTGTGCATATCTATATTACATATCCTAATTTTACTTATTATCGTAGGTTCTTTGCGCTCTGAGTTTCTTGGCAACGGGATCGTATCAGAGAATTGTGGGTGTCACCCAACATTTGCCACAATGCACTACAAGTAGATGCATTAGGCAAGTTGTGGAGGCACTCAACAGTCCTCTGATAGTTAAAAAATGGATAGTTTTCCCTCAAACAAGCCAAGAAAGAGCAAGAATTCGACAAGAGTAAGTGTTTTTATTAATTTATTTATAACTTTCAATGTTTTGTACAATTTTAATAAATAACTTAATCCTTTACATTGAAGAAGGTCGCTGCTATTGTAGTCACAAACAATTCTATTATTCCACATATTGATTGTCTATTATACCACAAAATGTTTGTTTCTGTTCAATTCTAAATGTTTTAAAGGTTTACAAAATATTATGACAAATCCATTTGAAAGTCTTTTTAATAATTGTATTATATTTTATAATATATGTAGGTAATTATTGTCTTTAATTATAAAATGTAAATATACCTAATTACAGATTTCAAAGGAAATTTCAATTACCAGGGGTAATAGGATGCATAGATTGCACTCACATATCTATTATAAAACCTCACATTGATGAACAGAATTATTTTAACAGAAAAGGATACCATTCCTTGAATGTGCAAATGGTAAGCTATATTTCTTTGCATATGTATAATTAGTTAGTAAGCATTGTTTTTAACATGTTACATTAAAACAAAATAACAAAGCAACTGCAAATAGAATATTTTTTATAACTTAAATTTTTTTTTCAGATATGTGATGATAATTTAAAGATTACCAATGTCAATGCAAAATATGGTGGAGCCACGCATGATTCCTTCATATGGTCATCCAGTGAAGTGGAACCATACATGCGTGGACTTCACGAAAATGGTGAATTGACGTGGCTATTAGGTAAATCAAATAATTCCTACCTACTTCTATATATTTATCATAAAAATATTGGAGTTATAAAGCTCTTTAACTACATTATTTGTTTAAGGTGATTCTGGATTTCCGCAGAGAGCGTGGCTGATGATACCAATTTTAAATGCCGAACCAGGTTCTCGGGCAGCGGTGTACACTACACGCCATTTACAGGCACGCAATTGTATTGAACGATGTTTTGGTATACTGAAGGCTCGTTGGAGATGCTTGCTGAAGCATCGTACACTCCATTACCATCCTCGTGTTGCCAGTAAGGTAACTATTGCATGTTGTGTTCTGCACAATATTGCACAGGATGCTCAATTACCTCTCCCTAATAATATGGCTGAGCAACAAGAGGATGGTGATGAACCGAGTGTTGTGGTTGGACCCATTTCCAGCAACCAAGAAGAGCTGATGAGTGGCAGAATAATGCTTAATAATTTAGTTAATAGGTTAATTTAATAGGTTATTTTTGTCTCTCTATGGTAATGGCGTGTAGTATGTAGCGTGAACTAGTGGTTCCCTGGTCCAACTAACTGGAACAGCACCTGGCACTGGCAGCACTGCACACTCCTGATTCACGGGAGCATTATTTTTTTTACAAATAAGTTTGATAAATAACCATTGTTTAATTTTTTAAAACAAAAGTATGTAATTTTGGTTATAAAGACTGAAGTAGTCATTTAGTTAATTGTTGAATTAAGTATATTATTATAAAAGCTAGAAGAGTGAATTACTTACTAAATAAAGACAAATTAAAATTAAGTACATAAGTGCAGTAGGTATTACTTTTAAACCTACAGTGTATTTTTTAAAGTGTGTTGTGTGTAGTTTTAAAGTGTATTACTTTTAAACCTAATGCAGTGTGCCTGACCAAGTAGTTTTGTATAATATTTTTTCGCTCCTAAAACATTATTTTGTTTACTTCACAGATTTAAATAATGCAACTGCATTAGTTACAGTATATATTAATCCTTTTAAAGTTTCTGATAACTGCTCATATTTTAGTGCAGGTCATAGGTGAAAAAATTGATCATCGTTACAGCCTCAACCTATTTTTTTATATTTTTAAGTTTGTAATTTTAATTGTATTTTTTGTTAGTATTTATAAAAGTGTGTACTGAATTAATGGTGGTATAAACTACTTAACTAATTAAGGAATAAAATATACTATTATTATGTATACATGTTTTATTCAATCTTCTTAAAACTAAAACAAACACTTAAAATAAATTAAGTACATATAAATCCTATAAAATTTAAAGATTAAAAAGTAAAACAACTAAAGACAGAGGACAGAAAATACTGTACTTAAACTATTAAATTAAAATCAAAAACAAATTCAATATTCTTAAAACTAAAACAAACACTTAAAATAAATTAGAACATATAAATCCTATAAAATTTAAAGATTAAAAAGTAAAACAACTAAAGACAGAGGACAGAAAATACTGTACTTAAACTATTAAATTCAAATAATATTAAAATCAAAAACAATTTCTCGATGACACAATAAAAAAGTCATCGGGATATGTGAAATTCCATCATCATAAGTCCTCGTAAAAGATAAGTAATAACTTTATTACTCATATATTATACTTTTATTTTTTTAATAATTACAGTTAACTAATGTTTTTAGTGGGTTATTTCATATTTGTTACGCTTTTAGGTAGTTATGTGAATTTGATGATATGTTAGTTATTTTTTAAATGTGTCTGGCTAGATGTAAGAACCATGAAAACTGTCTGGCTCTTAAGGTAACATCTTTTAATAGGTCCCCAACTAACATATATAAAATTTAGCTTTGAAACTATAATGAAAGTTAGGTACAATTTTATACACCCTTACTACATGTTTCCTGCCAAAGTAACCACAACCCAGACTTGATAATCGCTAGTCGTTCTTATCTGTATCGGAGACATATACAGAGAAACTTTCAAGTTGATTAAAGAAAGGAATGTCTGGCTGTCGTGGGCTCTTGATCTACTATACAATTTAAAGATTAAAATGTAAAACAACTAAAGAAAGAGGACAGAAAATACTGTACTTAAACTATTAAATTAAATAATATTAAAATCAAAAACAAATTCAATATTCTTAAAACTAAAACAAACACTTAAAATAAATTAGAACATATAAATCCTATAAAATTTAAAGATTAAAAAGTAAAACAACTAAAGACAGAGGACAGAAAATACTGTACTTAAACTATTAAATTAAAATAATATTAAAATCAAAAACAAATTCAATATTCTTAAAACTAAAACAAACTCTTAAAATAAATTAAGTACATAATTATAAATCCTATAAAATTTAAAGATATTAATCTAAAATAAACGCTCAAAAACATTTTAACATTTAACACAGTAAATATTTTACATCAGCTCTATAAAAAAAATAAAATGGTCGCAAATCCAGTCGCAGTCGCTCCATTTCTCTTTTATGGAGTAGTTCCTCACGCTCCCTCTCACATTCATGGAGGAGCTTTTCCCTTTCCCTTTCTCGCTCATGGAAGAGCTTCTCTTGCGTCTCCTCCAGTGCAAGGAGTCTCTGTTCAACTGCCACAAATTCTGAAATATACAGCTGGGTTAACAAACAATTGAGAGTCTGAAATATACAGCTAGGTTAACAAACAATTGAGAGTCTGAAATATACAGCTAGGTTAACAAACAATTGAGAGTCTGAAATATACAGCTAGGTTAACAAACAATTGAGAGTCTGAAATATACAGCTAGGTTAACAAACAATTGAGAGTCTGAAATATACAGCTAGGTTAACAAACAATTGAGAGTCTGAAATATACAGCTAGGTTAACAAGGTGCAAGTTCAAACTTACTTTCTTCCACTTATCTTGTGATTTATGTACCCCACCACCAATTGAATTTAGTAAGACTGTCAGCCTTGCCCATATTTCGTCGGCTTTTACTCGACCCTGAAGTCCCCGCTGAGGTCACCATACCTATAGGTAACACACACCAACGAAGCACTTGGTATTGATATGATTTCATTGTTTATTATAAGAAGGAAGGACTGTACAAATATAGCCCACGAATTTAAGGTTTTTGTGGGGGGGGGGAGGGGGGAGTGGTGGGAACCCCTTCCCCAAAGGGGGGGGGTCAGGAGTCACTTAGTTTCTGAGATATTGGAGTATAAAGTTTTGAGGTTAGGTTGGGTTTAATTAGTCAAATCCTACGATTTTAGGATAGAATGGGAAGGGAAATCGCGAATTAAGACTTCAAATTGCCCTCCCCGCTCTGTGGGATGGCCCTCGCTTCGCTCGGGGAAAAAAAAAACTAACTTAACCTAACCAACAGTAAGGATTTCTGTATTGAATTCTGACTGACGTCAAAATGGCGTCACTTCGTGCGCGTCACCTCGCACATTCCGTTTCGACTGTATTTTTTATATTTTTTTTTTATTTATAATTTTAAATTGTGTTAAATTATAATAAAATAAAAAAAGTTTGGAAAATCCAAAAGTGCACGCCTCATAATTTTTTTTTAATAATTATTTATTAATTATTATTTTTGTTTATTTAATAACAATTAAACCACATCGAATCAGACCCTGAAAAATGAAAGGGTTCTATTCCTGAGCATACTCAAGCGTAAGAGAAAAAAAAAGACTCGATTAGTAAAGTATTTCGGTCGCTATCGTGTTAACAAGAAAATCCTCCGCACATACAGACACACGGACGTCCAAGACAGAACTTTTTTAAACTGTTTTTTAACTAGTTTAAATAACAAAAATGACATCAAAAATATCATGAATGTTAAAAATAGTGTTTTTTCTTAATATGTGTGTGTATGTATTATCTTACAAGTGCAATGTATGATACATAAAGACATTTTAAGTTTGAAAAATCAGATGTTTTGCGCGAAGTGACAGTAGTACCCACCTCAACGCTTCGCTTATGAGGCGTGCAATTAAACATAAATATACAATGTGATTTAAATATTCCTATCCAAATAACTAAAATAAACACAAAAGTTACGAATTAAATTCAATTATGACAGGCTAAAATGGAATGTATAATGTCAAACAACTGTCAAACACCTGTCAAACAGTAAAATATGTAAAAATATAGTACATTATAGACAAGATTTAAATAAATCATAACTCGGAAACTATGTACGTCCGGAACTTGAAATTTTAGGAGTACACTCCAAATAATATGAACTTATCTCAGAAAAATCACCAAGTTTCAAATCGTGGGCAATTGTTGTACCGGCGAGCCCAGAAAATTGCTCCGGGCTGGCGCTGAAAAATAAGTACACATTTTAATAAATTAAATTTAAACCTTGAAGACATAATATATTTTTATGCATCATTGCAAATGCAAAATGAACTTACCTCTATATGTATTTTTATAATCTAAAGCAAAACCTGAATTTTTTAGTTCACTTCAATTAAGTAAATTTATTGACTTTCTACTTTTTCGGCAGTTTAATTATTGAATTATTGAATATTTTTCAACATTACTAATGTCAAACTGAATGACAGTTCACAGTTTGACGTACCCTGACTGACGTTAGAATTCGAAGCCATAGACATTAGCGTACGATCCAATAGAATGAGCGTTCGCAAAGTTGTAATCCACTTGGCTACCTGTCGTATAGCGTATTCGATAAGACGTCAACGTTTGTAGAAAGAGAAACGCTATGAAGCGTAAGCCACTTGACTAGGCCCTCTGGAATATTATTGCAATAAACAAACGAATGTCGCTTTAGTGATGCTTGTGGCGCATATCGACAGTATCGATACTTTAGAAAAGACAAACATTATAAATATTAAATTTTATTTTATTTTTCCTTAGCTTTCATTTGTCCAATTTATTTATAGATTTCCCAAAGAGGCTAATTTAAAAGAGAAATGGATAAATGCAACGTGACGAGTTAACTGGATGCCGAACAGCACTAAGCGGTCTAACAAAGGCCACCGATACAGCAAACCTACGGCAGTTCCAAGATTTAAAATAATGCATATTTTCTGTTTGTATTTTGTAAATATAGATTAATACTATTCTATTCCGTTTTTTATTTAATAATAATAATATAAAAAGACGTACTTAGTAGTAATAAACATACTCCAAAATGTGACACATTATACTATACTCATATAAAAGAAAGAAAAAAAAATACACAAAAAATATTTATTTGTGAATTATCGATAACAAGGCTGACATCCCTCAGGGCATAGCATCAGATAAATATCAAGTTAATGTCATTAATGTTGAGTGACACAAATTTCAACCTTATCTCTATGTGTTGAGGTTCAAAGTTATATTTATCGAAAACTAACGCCCTCTGTTGTGGAGTAGCTGAATGTTTTCGAATTTGGAATTTCTGTGCAATGAGAAACAAAACAGCTAATATACCTAGGGATGTTATACTAAAATAAACCGTAACATGGTGCGTTAGGGTACATATTGAAATGCTGAATTTATAACCTAAGTCAGTTTTTACTCAAATTAAGCTGTCCAATCAAAGGCATAGTTTACTTGTAGTGTACTGTATAACTATCGGTTTAAATGTGTGGGTTTGGCGACACTGGTTTTCATACTAATTATGACATTATCGCACTTCTATATGTTTTTACTGTTCTGTGGTTTTGGAGTACTGTCCAATTAAAAATATTTTAATTAATATTAATTGTAAATTGAATTTATAATATAATAAAAGTAAGTACTTTTTCATAAAAAAGAATAAAAAAGAACTTTCAGGTCGTATTGAACATTTTCAACACAGTCTAATAAAGTTAATTTTTGCAATTCTTCCATTGTTTTATTTATTAATCCAAACTAATTACAGAACTTTAAAATTTTCTGATTATACTGTAGCTTTGTTGTGCACGTGTAGCACTCGAGTGGTTTTGACTGATCATATTACTTGCTCTGTGGACTGATCACATGATCAAAGTACTGCGAGTACCTTACCTCAAAAACGCCAGTGCTCACAGTAGAATATGGCGGCGATTAATGACGTCATAAATTTCCCTAGGGTACTGCGGCAGTATACTGGCAGTCCATAACGGAACGAATTTTTCTACAGTGATAGCACTGTGCAGTGGTTGCAGTGCATAACGCGTAGACAGAGAAACCAATAGACAAATTGATATCTTATGTCGCATTCACACAAGAAAAAGAGCAACTTATGCCGGTGTTGTGTAAAGAAATGAGAGAGAACGATAAAATTTTTTGTTTCACGCAGCGTGCCACTTTTTTCAAGAATAGCAACCTACTTTGATAAACAAAGTTTGACAGCTAGCTATCGTCTTCCATAAAAATATAGTTTTTACATGTTCTAAGTTACGTAATTCATGGTATGTTTGGTTTTGCATGATTTAGACTTACTGTTAATACCTTATAAAATAATACCATGGTGCGGTGTAGCGTTAAAGGGTGTAAAAGTGTTAGTGGAACGAAAATGCCTGGATTGTCTTTTCACTCGTAAGTATACAACTCTTTATCAGGTAATAGGCCTTCATGATATTTCAGCGTGTTAATATATTGTGTATCACGTGCTGTTGACTTGAAAACATTGTTTAAAAACCACAAAAATAACAATTATAAATTTTAACCTAAAAAATTTTGTGTTGCCAACTTTTCTACAAATTATTACCCACTATTATGGGAAATAATAATATATATTCTGCAGTGTGTATTTAATTAAATATAGAATCTGAAATATTCAATGGCTTGTTACAGTTTTCCTGAACCGGATAATTTACGACAAATTTGGATTGTAGCTACAGGATGAACAGATTGGAAACCAAAACCGAAGGTTAGAAAGTATTACAATCACCACCACCGCGACGCTGCCCCGCCGAAGACAATGGACACTCTTGGTTCCAACATTGAACCGGAGGGACGTAGTTAATTAAGCTAGAGATAATTTAAATGTAATTTTTTTATTACAATAAATTATTATTAAGTAAATTTCGTTTTTTCTTTGCGCCTTCGCGGGTCGGTCAATATAATTAACGTGTGTATCTGTTAATACTTACGAAAATAAACATTCTTTTATTTTTTTTATTTTATTTTATAAAAAATAATAAACAATCGAGTTTTCATCTACATTATCATTACATACACATTTTCATATGGGATTATGATAATGATATATATATATATATATATAAATACCAACCTGGGCACTAAGTTGATCCAGCCCGACTGCCGTGCATTCCTGACTCCACCTTTTCCCCCATATTACTCGACTCCGGTTGCATAGATCTTGCCCGGAGTGGCAACGGCGCAAATTTTTGGGCGACGTTGCCAAACGTATTCATGGAGAAATTGATGTACTCAACATTTTTATTGCTAAGATCTCGAACTTAACCGACTCCGTAACGGCCGAAATTCAGAAACCCATAAACACTTGTTGGCTCCGTTTTATATACCAAATCCAAAGTCGTATGTTGATCAGATCCATATATATTATCAAAATTACAGCTTTATTTGATCCGACAAAACGAAACTGTATATTAAGTAACGTAGATTAATTTTTCGTAAACACTACAGTATTTGTTGGCTCCGTACACAAACATATTATGTTAGGTAATGTTCCATACATTGCTAAATCCGCCTAGACTAGACGAACTCGACTCCGTAACGGTTCAAATTTGAAATGCTCAAACACTTCTTGACTCCGTTTTATATACCAAATCATAAGTCGTATGTTGATCTGTTCCATTTATATACTCAAAATTACCGCTTTATTTGATCCGACATAAAGAAACTATAAGAAACGGAGGAAAAATTTTCGCATAAACTTCAGTATTTGTTGGCTCCGTATAAATAATATTTGCAGTGCTCCATACATTACTGCATCCGCTTTGAAATGTGAAGGGCGCGGGGGCCGGGGCACGAACGCCCCGCTCGCGCGCCGGCCGCCTTTATTTTCATTATGACTCCAGCGGTCGAGTTTTGTGCACCACAACCGAGATACCATAATTAATGAGCGATTGGCACAAAGACTGATAAACGATTTTGTTCGTGGTTTCATCTTTAAGGCGTCTTATTTTTTAAAAAAATTGGGATAAGTTTACGTATTCTACTTTTTAAATCATCTATTTGCGGCTTCCAGTTTAAGTTTTTATCTATTGTTATCCCTAAGTATTTTATAGTATCGACAGGACAAAGAGTATAGCAATCGCAGTTTCCTACATTTAAGCACGTATGCGCCTTTATGGTAAAATTTTGGGGAGGTCTAGTATTATTTTCAAGAGAAAAATTTATATATTTAGTTTTTGTAAAATTTAAAGTTAAAAGATTATGATTTAGCCAATTTATTAGATTCAGCTGCCAAACGAGCAGATTCCCATGTCTCTCCTTGAAAAACAATAACAGTATCATCAGCAAAACTTATTATCTTCGCGTCAGGTATATGTAGATTACATAGGTCATTTAGGTATATTAAAAAGAGCGTAGGGCCGAGTACCGATCCCTGAGGAACGCCAAAATTTATGGACCGCTTTTGACTCTGTACATCACCAATTTTAACAAATTGAGTCCTATTTGATAAATAATCTCTAAACAATTCTAGAGGGGTACCACGGATTCCCATTGATTCAAGCTTTGCTAGGAGCAGAGGGACAGAGACAGTATCGAACGCTTTCGCCAGATCCAAAAAAACACTCAAACATTTTATCTTCCTGTCTAAATTGTTAGCAATAAGAGACACAACAGTATTGATAGCATCACTGGTTGATTTTTTTGCACGAAAGCCAAATTGATTAATTGAAAGTATGCAATTCTTTTCCAAATAATTAACGAGACGCTTATTAATAAGCTTCTCCAGAACCTTTGATATGGTTGGCAAAAGTGAGATAGGGCGATAGTTGGTTATACTGTCTCTGTCTCCCGACTTGTAAATCGGCACAACTTGAGATTGCTTTAAACGATCAGGAAACACACCCGATGATAAGCATATATTGCATAATTGCGTGATCGGTTGGCCAAATATAGCAAGATTTTTCTTTAAGAAAATAGATGATATGCCATCATATCCTGAAGCATAAGTGTTTTTTAAAGCCAAAATTGTACTATTAACCTCCACTATATCTGTTTCCAATAAAAGAAAAGAATTAAGTGAAATGGTGCCTTGATTATTTTTAGATTTGAGCTGAATTTCTGATAAATTTAGTTGATTTAAAAAATTTGACGCTAATTCATTACCTACATTAATAAAGAAATCATTTATAAATTCAATAGAATGGACTGGAGTGTTCTTAAGTTTTAATAAATTTAAAGCATTTTCAGGGCTTTTTAATGAGTTACTGTTTATATGGCAAATGCGTTTAATAGTTTTCCATGACTTTTTAATATCTTTTCTGTTAATTAATACTTACTGAATGCTGGCTAAAAAATTATGACTTTGTTCCACCCCTAGAGAGCTATCATAGTTACAACACTACAAGACATATAAATCAAAACAGCGGGGTTACTGCGTACATACGTAATAATATTACTGATATCGAAGTTGTTGAATCAAATTTGGATGACGCTGATGGTCTAATTATAACTATTGCAAAACAATATGCTTTTGTTTGTATTTATCGATCTCCCTCTTTTGCGACAATAGACAAATTCCTGCATTCTTTAGACTTAATATTGTGTAACTTAAGGTTTATTCCTAATATCTACATAATTGGCGACTTAAATATTGACATCAGTAATGAGAACACTGATCAAAGATCTGACGAATATCTAGATTTTCTTGCATGTCACGGATTCTTACCAAGTCACTCTTTACCTACACGTGGTAAAAGCTGTCTTGACCACTGTTTCGTAAAATCTAATATAAAAGTGGCTAAATCATTCTGCGATATTTCTTACTTTTTCAAAAAAACCAAAAACTAGTATAGCTAAGACAACATGTTTTACAACCAATATAAATTACTTAAAAGCTTCCAAACTACTGTCATTGGTAGATTGGCACAATCTACTATCTACAAATGATCCTAATAGTATAATTAATTCATTACTTGATACCGTTGGTAATATTATAAGCGATAGTTCCCGATTATTTAAAAAAACTAATAGAAATTCTATTTTACAACCCTGGATTACACCAGGTTTGCTGCGATGTATATGTTGTGGCCATATCGTAGATTTGCTCGCCCGTCCGATTAGGGCCCTTCTGGCCTCCTCCACTCAAGCGACAGCCCAAGCCGAGGTTCGAGATCCCCGTCAAGGGGGGACGCCCTTGTGCATGTCGCTACCAGGGTGAACCTTCAGTTCACCCCCGCGTCCGCGTTAAAATGTAGAAGCCCTTCTGGCTAACATTGAGAGACACCACACAAAAAAAAAAAAAAAAAAAAAGTAGATTTGCTCATTTCATGATATGATCGATCATTTCACGAAATGGTCGCATTTCATGAAATGGCCAACATAGTTTGATCAGATCGTTAAATCGTCAACGTTTCACGATTTGGTCATCCACATTTGGCCAGATCGTATAAAATATAAAGAGTCCATAAAATATTAAAAAAATACAGAATATTCTAAAAACTTGTTTAATGTCATTTAAGTTAGTGCCGCGGCAGCGTCCGGCGAATGCCAGAAGCGAATCGTTTTTGCAATAGAAAACAGTAAGGTTAGGTTAGGTTAGACTATGATAAACAACGTACGAGCCGAGCGAGCAAAGCGAGCGTGCCGCGGCAGCGGCCGGCGAGTGCCAGAAGCGGATCGCTTTTTAAAAAACAAACAATTATAATAATATAGTAGGATATATAAATATATATCCTAAAAGAAAAAATGCGTCTTAAATTATTTTATTTAAGACGCATTTTTCTTCAATACATATAAGATATCCACATTTTCCATAGTACTCGAACCTCTTCGTCGTAAATTCTTTGCTATGACTTTCTTCATATTGTTATTAAACGAATTATGAAGTTTTTAACTGCGAATAATTAAATTTTCGCCAGCGGCCGCCATCTTATCACATAACACAGAGCTTGCAGCGCCTATACCAATGATTAATGTAACTATTTTACGATATGATCAAATAATTTTGATCATTTCATGAAAAAACCGCGCGTTTAGTTGGCCATATCGAGAAACGATTTCTTATCATTGATCTGCTCAAACCACATCATGATGTGGCCAAACTAAATTGGCCATTTCACGAAATGCGACCATTTCGTGAAATGGCCAATCATTTCATGAAATGAGCAAATGTACGATATGGCCACGACATATACGTTTCAGAGATATTTTACACCGCCGAAACAAAAACGATCCAAATAATAAGGAACTTGAACTCATATATAAACGCTATAGGAATCATTGCAGTAATATTTTACACACTTCTAAAAACAAGTATGATAAAATTGAGCTTAATAATAACAGAAAATATATTAAAAAGTCATGGAAAACTATTATCATAATATAAATAAATATCAAGATAATTATCATAATATTTATAGACGTGTAGCGTTCGCCTTTGCCCTGATCCTGATATCAATCTGATAAAATAATTAAAATGTTAGATTTAGGTCAAACAAATGGCTAAGGCCGCAAGCGACCAATGGCTGAGCTCGGTGGGCTCTGATTGGCTCATTTGAATCGGATCAACAAGAGCTAAAACGCAAAAAAGGTGGATTTGTATAAAAAGCACGTAATTATTATTATTACTGATGGTGACACTTGTGGCTCCGTTCGGATCCACATACGGACGGTGGTGTGGCAATGGATCAACAAATACCAACCGGATCAACAAGTGAAAACGGATCAAATAATTACTAACTATATGGCACGTTTGATCAACATAGTGCCCATGGAGATATCTATATATATATATATATATATATATATATATATATATATATATATATATATATATATATATACATATTATATAATATATAGGTATGTGTATATACATAATATGTATTACCCATCTAAAAGTAATATGTTTATTATATACTAGCTGCGCTCCGCGGTTTCACCCGCGTGGCTCCACTCCTGTTGGTCTAAGTGTTATGGTACAATATAGCCTACTATAGCCTTCCTCGATCAATGGGCTATCTAACACTGAAATAATTTTTCAAACCTCCTCACCTTCACCCCGTCCCGCACTACGCCTCCTCATTGTATTAAACAGTATACCTACTTCTGTAAATTGACACTTTTAAAAATTCGTTATATCTTTTGAATGGAATATCGCGGACTTTCTTGTAGATATTGCTCCATTCTATAATACCGTAGAACATTTTTTTATTCAATAGATTCCGCAGCGCACGCGATGACAGAATTTTTATTAAGGATACATTATTGCATTTTTGGTAAGGATCTCTATTTTTTTTGAAAATGCAATATAGCCTATGTTGCTCAGTGAAGATGCAGTTTTCTAATGGTGAAAGAATTTTTGAAATCTGTCCAGTAGTTTATGCGTGAAAACCATACATACATACATGATTACAAACCTTTCCTCTTTATAATATTAGTATAGACATGTAAGTATGTACCTACATAATGTGGATATCTCATTATTATCCACTTATGTTATGTGAATAATGATATTGAGAGATTTGTATCTTACAAATTGTGGGGTAAATTTTCCCTCACACGGTAACCCTAAATATTGTGACGTATTCTTTTTTATCTCTTTCTGCGACACGCATTGCCGGTGTCTATTGGATTCTCTGTCTACGATTTCTGTCATCTGTGCCAAATGTCAACTTCAAATACACCAAAAGATCGCGAAATTTATTATACCTATCGATAAATGTTTTATTTAATAACTTACAAATTAATGTTTATTATGCATATGGTATGATAGTAAGTGAAGTATTATTTCGTAGTGGTTTCCGTGAACGCGGACTACGTTAATAAATTTGGATTTGCATGAAGAATTGGGCAGAATGTTCGGTTACAGTAAAGAAGCAGTTAGAGTGAAAGTCAAGGTTTGCAGATATTTTATTATAATAATTAAATGTATATCTAATTTACAATAAAAAAACAGTACATCTTTTCATATTTATTTTCCTATATTTTCTGTATTTCGCTTTATTAACTCACATAACTATTGGAATATACAGTTATTCTATGTGCAACCATATTTTTGGGACTCATTCAATCACTTATTTCCCTTTCAATTGGAAAGTTGTATACATGGCCTTCATTTCAATATAACTTTAATTTATTCAATACTTATCATTGTTTTATACTTATGATAAATAAATTACTTTAAAAATAATGATTTCAGAAATGTGAAGGAAAACTACAACCAGAGTTAAGGAAGTTCTCTGTTGATCCACAAATAACTTCCTTAGAAGTTTTACAAAGCATTCTTGTGAAAGCATTTGATATAAAGTCTGATTTTACATTGTCATACAGGACATTAGATGACTATGGACAAGAAGTATATTTGCCATTATTATCTGATTGGGACTTGGATGCTGCATTCCTCAAGTATTATATTTTTATATTTAATAGCATTATTAGCTTCAGCTTTAAAAAGTTTTTTTTTTTATTAATTTCAGTAAATAACAAATGTAATCAAGTTTTCAAATGTTTAAATAAGCTTTAAACATAAGTTTCATCACTATACAATTAACATTATTTAAATTCTGATTACAGGGCTCATAACATAGCACTGACACAAAAAACAGAACCATGTGTCCAATTAAAAGTGGATATGAAGCCTTTTGCAGAAGCCTCGGAGGATTGGGAACCACCAGTAATACCTACTCAAACTCAAACTCAAATAACTAGGGAACAGCCTGTAGTTCAACAAAGCCAAACAATAACACAAATAGATAAGCAAGAAACACAAATTGGTCTGCAAGGCATTATTATGAATCAGGTATACCACAATGCAGTAATTGAGAATAGAAATAATGTTAAACTCATAATATTATGAGTTATAAAACTTAATGTTGTTTATATGATAATATAAACAACATTAAGTTTTCCACCAGCAATAAGATGTTATCTAAATTAAGTTTTATTATTTTATTTAGCTCCTTTAATGGATATAACATTTGATCTATTATCCAAAAGGTATAAAAAAAGTTATAACCAGATCTTACAGATATTTCTTTGTTTAATTTTAGGTTGAGAAAACATTTAATATGGTATCGAGAGCATTAAATTTATATGATGACCCAAACACACCACCTAGACCTCCACTGAATGATGTGGAGTTTAGAACATTTTTGGATGCTGTAGGACAAATCACCAACACTACAAAATTACGTGAAGTTATATATTGTGGAGGAATTGAACCAAGTCTGAGGTAATATGACATTCATTAACATTAATACTATTTAGAAAAACTACATTAAAAAATATTAATAGAAAATAAGAATAATATTGCTTGATAAAATGTAAGGTTGATGCAATAAGTATTGCATTTCTAAAAGAGCTAAGCTAGGCTGCAGATATCTTTTAAATGCTTGTTAATTATTTAAAAATGTTACCATAATATTTTCCAGAAAAGTGGTTTGGAAACATATACTGAATGTCTATCCTGAAGGGATGACAGGAAAAGAGAGAATGGATTATATTAAAAGAAAAGCTAATGAGTATTATGCTTTGAGAGCCAAATGGAAAGATTGTATTCAAAAAGGAAAGGTAAATATATTTTATATGACGGAAGAAGGGCCCAAAGGCTATTTTTAAAAAGAGTGACGTCAGCATTGCTGACGTCACCATCATCAGGGCAGGCGCTCATACTCGAAGTAAAACGCCTGTAGGTATTTTTACTGCCCTTTTAATCTACGTCGAAATTATAGAGAGAGATCCGAACGCTCTGACGGCCGGCGCGTGAATGAGCTTTGTGCCGTCCGCGTCGGGCGCTCGTATTTAAAGCAAACCATGACTCACAAGAATTAGTTTGAGCGTGTTGTAACTCAAATTTTTACAATGAATTTTTATCATTTTTAACAAACATTAATTATTTCGTTAATTTTATTATTTCATTACATTAATCAACCACTTATTTAAAAAGATCAAAGTAAACTTTAGCTAGTTATAATTGTTTAGTAGTTTGACGGTAGTCGTATAACGTCGTTGCGCCGACATATATTGTATATCACTAGATATTAAAAAATAAAGTCACTATCTACCCCTATATATGCTTACATCCTTAAAACTATTCAATAGATTTCTTAGAAACTTTTTTAGGCTGGCATTCATAGACTGTATTAATTGAATAATCATTATGATCTACTCACTTCCAGGTAAATGGTGATTTGGCCTATGTTACGAGTATGGTACGGAAAGACGTTCTTAGGACAGATAGGCATCATAACTTTTACGCCGGAAGTGATGATAATCAAAATATTGCCTCTCTATTCAATATTTTAACAACGTAAGAATTTTTACTCTCTTTTAAACTTATTTATATTTATTTCACGTAACAAATCATGATTTAATTTTAACTAGACTATTTATTTCAATCTGCACTTCATAATCTTACTCTTTTTTTTACAGATATGCTCTCTACCATCCAACTGTAAGTTATTGTCAGGGAATGTCAGATTTAGCATCACCACTATTAGTGACCATGGGTGATGAAGCACATGCATACATTTGCCTTTGTGCGCTTATGGCTAGACTTTATCCTAATTTCCTACTTGATGGAGAAGCAATGACACTGAAATTTACTCATCTCACTGAATCACTACAAGTGTATGACCCTGACTTCTACAACTATTTAAAATCACAACAAGCAGATGATCTTCTATTCTGTTATAGATGGCTACTACTAGAAATGAAGCGAGAATTTGCATTTGATGATGCACTACGGATGCTAGAAGTCCTGTGGGCTTCTTTACCTCAAAAAGCTCCCATTACAGAATTACCTTTACAAGAAAAAGATTTCGATCCAACTTTTGAGGTAACTGTAGATCCAACACCTTTAAGCCCACTAGTTAAAGCACCGAGAGAAAATGCATATACTAAAGTATGCGCAATAAGAAGACAAAGCTCCAGTTTTAGCTTAGCAAATATAAAAACACCAAAACTTTCCACGACCAAGCAAATAAATCATAGTTTAGACGAAAGTGCAGCTCGAAAAGCATTAACTAATTCATCTCTTAAGCACGCGAAAGAATTTCAAAGTCTAGATGAAGCTGCCTTACAGCTGCGTAATACTACAAAAGAAATATGCGATAAAACAACTGAGGAAGTCACTGAATATAATTTACATGAAAAAGATATACATAAGTTTTCAAAACCCATCATGAAAAGTGTTCCTGAAGATAGTAAAGCGATTGAGGTCTTAGATTCGCAAACTAGTTGGTCTAGTACAGGAAATTTATTCAACGGAACATCTCAAGCTGACATGAAAGACACTCCATTAGGGAGCCAAATCCGAATATTACGAGATAAAATATCCATACATAACAATAGATTTTTCTCATCATTAGATAAGCTTGATGATTCCAATTATGTTGATTCAACAAGCAATAAGCCAAGAGTAAAAATGATAAAAAATCTCAATGAATTTCTTAATTTTGCTACAGGTAGTAAATACGTGAATATTAAACAAGAAATGGGTCTAAAGACTGATCTTGATAATATTGATTCAAAACAGTGCCCCAAAATAACACTAACTAAAACATTACTTAATGATACATCTAAAATACTTAAAAATCATAGTAATTCAAAAATTAATTTGGAATTAAATGAAGGCAGTAGCCCTGATGATTCACAAGAATATTATCCCATGACTACCTCCATGACCCGTGAATTACGATTAGAATTAGAACATTTAGACCGACAAGTATTTGGCTCTTCATATGTTAATAGATGCAGTATGATTTGTGATTCTCCTTCTGAATCTACAAGCACAGAAGATAAACCTACAAAATTTCAGAAAGATACAGAAAATGATAAATTAGAAGTTCAAAATGAAGTTACTGAATCAATGGATTTTTTGAAAAAGTCACCACTTTTAGACACAACTAAAATTAATGCAAGAAGTGCAGAGGATATATATCTTTGGGAGAATCCCCTTCATCGCAACACTCCAACTACGCGAACAACTGCTAGTTGTCCACACACACCTGATGAACAAGCTGAATTAGATTTTGATGGTGACACAGGGGAAATATTTGAGGAGCATTCTGGAAAAAAGTCTGTCACACCAATTAGATTATTAAGAAAAAATCATTCTCTGGAACCTCAGGATTTATATCATAACAATAAGCATTCTAATACACATTCCAGTGAATCTGAATCTTCTGACCCAGTAGATTCTATAAGCAATCCAGTTACAGAAGATGGAAACAACCCGAAATCACATAAATTTTTCTCTAACATGTCACAAGAATTAGAAAATGCAAAAAAGAATTGTGAGTCACTTTTAAATGTAAAGCAATCAAACCTACAAAGTGTAGCATCAACAATAAATAACTTCCAGAAAAAATATGAGGTTTTTAAACCACCTCCATTAAAAAATGCATCTATACACACTGTTACAGCTACTGATAGTACAAGTAAGAACAGTATTAGTAGTTTGCCTTCTCCTATCGTTTTTGGTGGTGGTAATCCATTCCTCATGTATTTATGTCTTACAGTATTATTGCAACATAGAGATTATGTAATGCGCAATCATATGGACTATAATGAATTAGCAATGCATTTTGATAAAATGGTGAGAAAGCATAATGTCAACAGGGTATTAAATCAAGCTAGGCAGATGTATGCTGTATATTTGAAGCAACAATCGCAAAAGACTGGTGATGTTACTACATAATGATATAGGTTTTAGGACATTTATGGAAAATTACTTAAGATAACGGGACTGCCAACATAGCATTACGTAAATGTGTTAATTTTATTTATTATTAAATTCCTTATCATGCTTAATTGAAGTCACGCGAAATTAGCTGTAGGTATCAAATTTACTCTTTTATTTGTTATAAAGTTTAGTTCACCATGGTTCACATTTCACCATGGTATTCAGCCATTATATGGATTTATAATTTCACATTGTGTAACTTCTAACTGCTTATCGAGTATTATATATAATATATGTTTAATACCGTTGTAATTCCTAACAATAATTTTGACCATTATTGTATGAATTTATATTATAATTATAACATTGATAATAATAAAAGGGCAGTTCTACATTAGTTATTATAAATATTTAAATTATAGCTATATATAAATCTCAACACCAAAACGTAATTAAATAAAATGTATAATACAACTCCTATACATTATAATATTAAATACATAATGTTTCTTACTGTAATGCATTTATAAAATTAGCAATAATTAAACAGGTAATTATTTAAATAGTTATAAATACAATTGACAAAAATAGATCCCTTATGTACTGTACTTATTACCTGCATTGTTTCTAATTTAATTTTAACTGCTTATGATTGCTGCCTTAATTCCAAAGATGTTGGGTATTACGTAAATACTATTGTGATATTATTTTTTAATATTTTACTTTTTTACATTATAGTTATTATATGTATATTGTATACCTTTAGTGATTGTATTTTTTATGTTAATAGATTAATAACTATTTAGTGATCAGTCATATAATAAGTTTTAAAACAAAAATAACAGTGGAAATTGAAGTTGCTTTACAACATTAATATGGTAATTGTAATGTGTAACCAAATGTTATATTTTTAATAAATGACTATTCCAATGTTAATTATTCCTAAAATATATAATCTTAATTTTTTAAATGAATTTCAAATCTCAATTTTATAAAAAAATATATTACGACCATTAATGACAGAAATATTATTCCAATGGAAGGGTAAATTATAACCTTTATGTAATTTATCATACTCGGTGTGTATTTTTCTTGTTTATCATGAATTTAACACTTGACTCTTTATTTAAAAAAAATTAGATAGTAAAATATACCCTATAAAATGAAATTTGCTTCAAGGCCTACCCTATTTAATATAGATTAATAACCCTTTGCTTGTAATCAAGTTGTATCAAGTAACAAATAATTCACATTAACTCCAGTGTAAATACAGAAAATTTAAAATTTATGTTCTGTTATTTTATTTTACAATTTCACATTTAATGGAAATGATGGATAGGTCTAGACTTCTCCATCATAGAAGGAAGAAATCCTGAATTTTCGTCAGTTTCTTGCAAATAATGCATAAATTTCATAAAATAAAGAGAATAATATACCCTATAAAATGAAATTTGCTTCAAGGCCTACCCTATTTAATATAGATTAATAACCCTTTGCTTGTAATCAAGTTGTATCAAGTAACAAATAATTCACATTAACTCCAGTGTAAATACAGAAAATTTAAAATTTATGTTCTGTTATTTTATTTTACAATTTCACATTTAATGGAAATGATGGATAGGTCTAGACTTCTCCATCATAGAAGGAAGAAATCCTGAATTTTCGTCAGTTTCATGCAAATAATGCATAAATTTCATAAAATAAAGAGAATATACTTGTGAAATAATATTTGGCATTCTAATTTTTCCAATTTAACCTCTCAACCACCGAGAGGCCAGATCCGACCGCGACACAATAGATTTTCTATTGTGTCTGTGATTCCGGGGACTGATGGATTAATGGACATTGATCAGCAAGAGAAATTTAATTCCAAAGAAATCATAATATTTATTTATAGTGCAAATCTAACTATCATCAACCAAGTTCTTTGTGGTTTTAGGCCTACATGATTTACTTACAGAGGTTTGGCTGTGGGGCAAGTCTTGTTTTTCTAATTTTGTCGATTTTCTTAAAAGAAAAGTAGATCTGGTTTCTAGCTAGACTGTGGCTTGGCTAGTACAACTGGAAAATGTATCTTTCAACTGGAAAATGTATCTATCAATCAAATCCAAGCAACACTCAAAAACGAAATTATTTCCTGTTGGAAATGCTTAGTAATGCAACAAGTGTCACTAATTTTTGATAAACCAATAAACCTCGTAAAGATTTCTTAGATTAACTGGATAGATTAGATTAACGGAAATTTCTTGAATACAACCATTTCTTATTTCTTAGCAAACAAAATTGACACCAACTACAAAAAAATATGTTTGGGGAAACATTGTATATAATAAAATTTAACTTCAAATAAAAAGAATAGATGGGTACTTACATAATAAGTAATTTATTATGATAGGAATCAAATAACCTTACACAGTTTAATGACAGATTGTTTATTTTTTTAAACACACACATTATTATTATCTTTCACTTCATTAACACTTATGACCAGGTATCTCATTTACTCCTTTTCAATAATTGTAAATCATACTTATTTGTATAAACACCTACGTGCCACAATATTCAAAATTATTTTCTAGTATTACACTTATTAGAAAAATACACTTTAGTAACGGCGCATTCCTGGAGGTCCACGACCCGGTCCTCCTCGACCCATGCCAGGTGGGGCACCCATCATGCCCGGTGGTGGGCCTCCCATCATAGGTCCTCCTCTCATTTGTGGAGGCGCCGACATTTGTCCACGGCCACCAGGTGCCATATGTTGTTGCGACGGTCCACCTACTCCTCTCGCAGGTCCTTGAAGACCTGGTGGAGGTCCTCCGAATCCAGCGCCGCGACCTGCTGCACGACCAGCGCCTGGACCTCCAATCGCACCAGGTAAAGGAACACGGGGTAATCCTTCTTCCGGTGGCGGAGGACCTTCAATAGTTAATGAAACAATATTTTCTCCTCGTAGCAATACAAAACCTAGCGTTCGCTTTTCTTCACGGTCCGCGGTTTTACTGTTTTTGGATTTAATTTTTCTAAATTCTTCGCAGTCCCCCAATATCAAATTCATATGTTTATCAAACGCTTTAAACGTTCCTATAAAAGTACGAGAATCTTGTAATATCACTCTGACTCGATAATTTATATGCTGTTGCATTTTATTGTTCTTTCCGATCGTCTGAAAATAAAAACAAAATACATTATCCTCTTTAATATTTTCTAATATTCAACGGTTAAAAAGATGAAAAATAAATCTGATTAAATACAAGAACACGTACCATTTTGATTAAGGATTAATAAGATTATTTTAGATAAAATACAAATAAAATTTGTTAGTTAGCGGCAAAACATCTACAACAATGAACAAACATGAAACATCAGTCGACAGTCAATGTCAAATTTGAAAGTACGCCGGCTTTTGTGTTGCTAGTTATCTGCTATCTTCTTAGAGTATATAATAATACAATACTATGGCTGGCGTCCACTAGGCGGATCGGGCCGGGCCGCATCGCAACGCAAAAATACGCCGGCCTATGTTTTGTATGAAACATCGTCCATTAGCGACGGATCGGGCCGGGGCGGGCCGCAACGCATTGGCGGATATCGCTTCGCAGGCGGATTTCTGCCGGCGGTGCGCTGCGGCCCGGCCCGCCCCGACCCGTCTAGTGGACGCAGGCAGGCGGATGTGAGCGGCGAGCGTCTGTTAGATAAAATCCGCCTAGGCGGTCCGCCGCGCCCCGTACAGGTGGACGCAGGAGCAAACAGCGCGTCCATTAGAGACGGCCCGTTGCGATGCGGCCCGGCCCGATCCGCCTCTAATGGACGCCTAGCACTATAGAGCGCGTGTATTGCACAAATTGCCTTGTGCGCATCGTAGGCAGATGAGCTAATGATACTATATCGATGTGTGTGTGACAACTGACAAATAGGGATGGGTAGGTATCAATTGCATGTTGAACTATCGATAAGTTATGTAAATAAATATGTATCATAAGTAAATTTTATGTTCAATAAGTTATTAAAGGAAAAATATATGAATAAAGTATAAATATGTAATTTTAAATTTGTTTACCAACTGAATTAAGTTTGTTTATTCCATTTGAATATTTCTTCTATTAATTATAAGTACTTTAAAAAATATGTTTAATTGGAATATCAGAAAAACGTGAGTACTTTTTAAATAATAAAGTTAATAAAATAAAAGGTCGGGTTTAGTGTTATTTCTTTAATAATAAATCAAACAATAATAATAATGTTTTAAAAATGTAAAATAAAAATAAGAAATAATTAATAATTTAAAATGATAATATAATAAATAATATTAATAATTTTTTTATTTCATTTTATCCATTCTACTATCAAAATCTTCAAAATCAATTTAGCGGTTCAGAAAATATATCGTAAAATTACATACTTTACATTTTCACTATATTACATTCGCATTCATAATATTAGAAAGTGTATCATACAAAACACACCACAAATTTATTTATAATACATTTTTAAAAGAGTTTTAATTTTAAAGTTAAATAAATAATTTGTTAAAATATAGTTCTTCTAGTAAACTTTATATCGAGTACAGCGTTGATCAGGTCACATCACTACGATAACATGGCGGCAGTGAGGCGCGCGAGCAAGCCTGCGCGTGTCCGCCTCCCACCTCCCCCTCACCCCCGCGATGCTAGATTTATTTTCATAAAAATGAGTATAACAATCGACTTACTGATGAAATGTGATACTGGATTTCAATTTTGTGTATTTTCTAGTATCGTTTTTGCAAGATAGAACTGCACATTTCACCATGTTTATTCGTAAATATGAAAAAAATTCCAGAGCAACGCACTTCGTCAGCACTCAACCACGACTACGAGCGCTCGCGGCGGGAACGTCGTGTTGTTCCCACCTGTGCCTACTGTTCCCACTTGGTTGTTCGCACTCTATAGATAGTATCTATACTCTAAGGCTATCTTCTATTGCCATTATTATTTTATTAGTAAAATATATCATAGACATAGATAGACTCGTAGATAGACTACGCAAGTACCGCGATGTATATGAAAACCAAGCGTGTCATATTTTTTGTTTTTTGTACTGACTTTGACGCGTTATGACGTCATGAGCGCTTTTTAGTGATGGGAATTTCATTTTACGCTAAATCGATTAGGGACGACACTCGCGCGGCGATTCTAGTATATATCGTTTTCAGTATAACAATTGTCGGATAGGCTGTTTTTGTCAATAGTCGAAGCTTTTTTCCTTCAACAAAGCTGGCTTCACTAAAATGCTTACAGCAAATTGTGCTATATATTGTTGGAAACCAATCTTTATGTCCCGTTGCCTCGATCCATTTTTCTTTTATGTTCGGGTTACTTGGAAAACTGAAAAAACAAACATAGTCTAAGCAATAAGGAGTTTTCTTAAAAAACTCCCAAGATGACACTTTAACTAATGGCGTCCATGTCATAATACATATTTATTTTTAGTACGTTTGTATTAAAATACTTAAAAGTTCTAGGTCAAGTCATATTAAATGACAAAAAAAAGACGGGTTGCACTCCGGGAGTGCCGGCAGAAGTGAAAACTTGATTATTAACGTTGAGCATGTTTGATATCCATCCGTCTTACGCTTTTTCGATCAGGTCACGTGTCCTGACGCGACTTTAAGATTTTATACCCATTACAGAAAAAGTGCTCAACGCCGCCAAAGAAGTTTTCACTTCAAAAATCTATGCCTTTTTTCTGAAAAATTGCTCCTTCAAATTATCATTTTTCTGTTCGATTATAAAATCGATTAGAATCGAGAACTGTTGCATCGAATGAACATCACTAACCACAAAATTGGACAGAAAAATGAGAAGACGCTATTCATTGCTTATTATCATACGACGCGATCTTTACCGTGCCAAGTAAAAGCCGCAATGTATTCCGAATCATTCCGTATGATTTTGTATCCATGTTTGTCACGATCGTTTTCCACAGATATTCTTTATTTGATTTTAAAATAAATAGTGCATATTCTGATTAGAAAATTAATTACCGGTGGAAGGAAACATCTCCGATAACTCGGCCACTCACAGCCGTGGAGTTTCTACTGTTTATAACTGCGCAATTCGGCATTTTACTCTATTCAGTTTCACGTCTTTCCTTGGCGAACTGCAAGCGCGGACTGAGTGTAGGCCAGCGTCAAGTAAGTGTTGTATACTTAGTTTGGACACGGGAAGTACATACACTCGCGTAGTCTATCTTAATATATGTCTGTGGTAAATATTATAGCGTTTCAGATTCATGTCTTTTTGTGATTTCAATAAATTAATAAATTTTTAACCCTTATAATATAGTTTTAACCCTTTACCCTACACATATCTTTACGCCATTTTTTGCACGCCTCATAAGCGAAGCGTTGAGGTGGGTACTACTGTCGCTTCGCGCTAAACATCTGATTTTTCAAACTTAAAATGTCTTTATGTATCATACATTGCACTTGTAAGATAATAAATACACACACATATTAAGAAAAAACACTATTTTTAACGTTCATGATATTTTCATTTACGCCAATTGTGGGGGTATTTCATGTAAATAATACTGGCCAGGCGCTGAGGGGGCTTTTTTCGTAGCGCACGCTAGGTTTTTATAAAGAATCTGTGATAGAATCTTTATATAAATTTATTTTTCTCTACTCTCTGCTCCTTTAATCCAAAAACCTTGCCAAAAACTTAAGTGCTTATTATAGTTATTCTACTCTTGACTACTATGGCGCAAAAACCAGTCTGAGTGAGAGCATTCATTTCCCCAACTTGTCTCTTTCCAATGAGGTGACCAACATTTGAAACATAATAAAGCACAAATTGCTTGAAAAAGAAGCGTGTTTAAATGTCATGATAGATATTATATTGATGATCCGCTGCCCAATTTACTTAATGTATACAGTAAATGTAAAAATAAACTAAAACATAATGTACGAGTACGTACACATTATGTTACCGTAAAAGTGTAAACTCCGTATGTTATAATTTTCATACATAGCTGAATGGCTGAATAATACAGTTTTTTCGAAATGTAACCATATCTCTTACGTGTTTGAAGGTATCACTACAGATTCTACAAACCTCATTAATATAATAGTAAAAAAGTAAAAAGTAAAAAATTATTTATTCTTTAAGACACGTACATCAGTCATAATACATACATTACATAGTGCTTAATACAGTTTCTTAAAGAAAAAATGGTTGCCTGTAAAGTCGGTTTTACGGGCGAAGATTTTACGTGACAACGTCTTTTTCTCGGTAGAATATTTATGTGCTGCGCGCGCGGCAGACCGCGGGCCTCTCTCTCGTTCGGTGACTCATCGTAACGTTACCGAGCGTTACACTTTTTCATAAGTGACTCCCAGCCGCAACCTAATTTAAGACGTTGTCACGTCAAAAACGTTAAAATACAGGAAATAAAATCATTGGTTCCCGCACTAGGCAATGCCTGTCCTGCGGGACCGTGAAATGGTTAACATTAGAATTTTATAAACAGAGCGGCGATTATGTTATTGGTTTATTTGTCAAAATGTTAGACAAGGACCGTTTACCGTTGAGAGACCTCTCGCTCGGAGCGCGTTTGGTTATGTTGCGATTATATGGGAAAAGCAACCCTAAGGATATCAGTTTAAATCTTAATTTATCAAAACAATTATTTTTTGATGCACTGTCAAAGTAAATAGTTTTAAAGGTCTTTGCTTTTTTATTCCATTTTCCAAATTCTGCTTTACTAATCGTATAGGAGCTACCAACGTTGACAAGAGAGAATTTTAGTATAGTTGGTTCTTTGATATACTTACTGTTCCTCTTGCTATTTCGATTAGAGTCCGGGCTGTCTGGCTGGTCGCAGTGGTTGCGTTTTTTAGTGCGCATCTTATCTGCACAGGATAATTTCCTTAATTTTAAGTCATTTTTTAACGCGTAATTTTTAATCTTTTGCCTTTAGATAGATCCATCAGACATAATTTTTTTATTGCAAGACGTTTTTTTCGTTGTTAAAAAGCTGCCAGACGCAATTTTTTATTTCGTTTTTATAAAAAATTCAAATTATTTTAGAATGTCTGTAAATTTCATATTATGTTCTTCAAACATAATATAATCTAAAATTAATTAGCCAGACGCTAATTCGATTGTTAAGTATTAAATAATGTGTATAAATAAAAAAAAGTAATGAAGCATGCAGCTCATCAGCTAGTGTATTTTAATTATGTGACAGGAAATAATTGCAAGAATACAATATTATTTACACTTGTTCTTATAAATAAAAGTTAAAATGAAAAAAAAAAACATAAAAGTGAAAAATAAATTAAAGTTACCATACATTGAAAAGAATGGAATAAAAACTATATCAATGAAGGTTAAACAATTACATTGTTAAATTTAAAAAGCCCTCTTCATAATCATCATCATCTTCCCTCTCACTGTCAGAATTATTTATGTTATCGTCTAAGGAATTGTTATTGTTTTCCAATATTCCATCATCTGTAAACAACTAGAAAATTAGTTTCAATATTGATGTACACACATACACACACAACACACACATACACACCACACACGACACACACACGTGAAGTGTGAACACACACACACTCGCATGTTTAAGTTTGTATTGAATTTAACTAAAGTAGTTAGCATGAATTTATATAGGTATACACACACATGGTACCTACATGTTTAAACTATCCTATCTCTCAAGTTGGATCGAACTGCACATGGTGTGCGAATTTTATTATAATCGGTTAAGTGGTTTAGGAGTCCATTGAGGACAAACGAGATTTATATATATTAAGAATTAAGATTAATGAATTAATATTGTTATCATCATCACTATATAGTATAAAACAAAGTCGCTTTCTCTGTCCCTATGTCCCTATGTCCCCTTAAATCTTTGAAACTACGCAACGGATTTTGATGCGGTTGCGGTAATAGATAGAGTGATTCAAGAGGAAGGTTTATATGTATAATAACATCCATTAAATAGTGGAGAAGTACTGTTATTTTTGAGGTTTCTAATGTGATGTCGTAAATAATTACATTTTTTCCACTTACAGTGCAAACGCAGGCTGAACCCTAGGAGTTTTATCAAAATAATGTACTAACTATAGTACACATTGAAAAGGTCTACAGAAAAGTCCGTGATGGTATATGTCTATCTCTTATGGATAACCCACAATAACTTTTTTTGTCATTTACTTTTTACGACAAATAATGGCTAATTTCCAATTAAAGACCTTGAATACATTGTTCATTTAATATAGATCTATATGGCCCTTTACACCGTATGATTTAAGTGAATATTTTCGAAGATATTACAGATTTAAAAATTGCGGGACGTAGCGTTTGCGGCGGTACCGGCTGGCCTCCCGGCTATATATTTTATACCTACCCGTGCGAAGCCGGAGCAGGCCGCTATGTTTTTATATACAACGTTCACAGTTTTTCTGTAGTGTATTTAGTATCAGCATTGCACCCGTGCGAAGTCAGGGCGGGTCGCTAGTTAAGTAATAAAAAAAATTGTTTTGTATAGAAGATTGTTGATGTACCCTAATAGTTTATTTTTTAGCCTAAGGAATAAAATGTACCAATGAAAGGTACTTGTTCCCACAACACAGGAACAATTCAATTTCTATGCATCTTATATTTTCGAAAAAAAAAAAGTTATTTTTTATTGTTATTTAATTTTCGCGGCCGACCCTTTCTATCTCTCTTGCACTTTAAACTATCTCTCCATATACACAATCATCAAATTGTTATACTTACCTACTTTCACTACGTTTTTATTTGTACATATTTAATACTTAACAATCGAATTAGCGTCTGGCTAATTAATTTTAGATTATATTATGTTTGAAGAACATAATATGAAAATTACAGACATTCTAAAATAATTTGAATTTTTTTATAAAAACGAAATAAAAAATTGCGCATGGCACCTATTTAACAACGAAAAAAACGTCTTGCAATAAAAAAATTATGTCTCATGGATAGATCTAAAGGCAAAAGATTAAAAATTACGCGTTAAAAAATGACTTTAAATTAAGGATAATTTCCTGTGCAGATAAGATGCGCACTAATAAACGCAACCACTGCGGCCGGCCAGACAGCCCGGACTCTAACCGAAATAGCAAGAGGAACAGTATATCAAAAAACCAACTATAATGAAATGACTTTTTTTTAAACGTTAATAGCTCCCGTACTATAATTAGAAGAAAAGAGAAGACATCACCCAAATATTTCGCCTAATTTAAAATATTATAGGTGTTTGAAAGCAAGCATTTCTGTTACAGAAAAAGCCAACATCAAAATTAAACCTAAAATAGGTATTTCCCTGTCCCCGTCTCTAATCTGATATTGGTTGTACACCCGAATCCCGATTAATATGCGTAGTACTCTTAGATCATTACTTAATGATCTAAGGTAGTACTTATTGGTAGGGATTTTTTTAATAATGTTATCAAACAAAGTTTAATTGTATGATATCTTAATTTTTTTCCAACTAATATGTTTTAATTGTTAGTTTTAATTATTGTTACAAGTGTAGGTTTATCCTACTACTATTATAAAGGCGAAAGTTTGTATGGATGTTTGTTACTCTTTCACGTAAAAACTACTGAACCGATTACAATGAAATTTAGCACACATATAGAGGGTAACTTGGATTAACACATAGGATAGGTTTTATCCCGGAAATCCCACGGGAACGGGAACTATGCGGGTTTTCCTTTGAAAACGCGGGCGAAGCCGCGGGCGGAATCTAGTAATTACATATTTGCATGTTGTGTTCGCGTGGCTCTGAAGGCCGTCCAACTCTAGTCACAAAGATTATGATTGTATTTTCACTATTTCTAAATGTTGGAACGTCCAGTTAGCGGACCTATTAAAAAAAATCATAGAGTAGGTACATAATAAATTGACAATACTTATTAACCTAGTGGCTTCCACACGCATTTATCTTAGATATATTATTATGTTTTAAAATCAGGACAGTAGTTCCCGCGATTAGCACGTTCAAGCGAACAAACTCTTCAGCTTTATATATTAGTATTTAGTATGAAGGTATATATTAATTAATAAAATAAAAACTAACGAAAATTAAGCGATGCAGCCTTTATTTAAAGTAATATTGCATACCAAATGTAACAGATACATGACAATGTGAATGAAGGATAAGATTGAAAAAAGCATACAAATATAAAGTTTTAGGTAATTTTTAGTGGCTTGCTTAATCTGAAATATTGACACTAACACACTAATAATAAGAACTTAATTAAATTACACTTAAAAATGACACAAATGCATTCTAATATTATATAATTAGTCTTTTCAATGCAAACATTATGGCGGGATTTTATTATGCCAAAATAACGTCCAGTACCTAGCTCAATAATACAAATTATCATCTAGTACATTTTACCTTACACCCTAATACAAATAATTACGACTAATACTAATAACCATGCAGTCAAAAACAGCCTTTGAATTTAAAATAAGCATTATTGAACTAAAATTAAACTATCGATTAAAGCTTAATATTGCTATGAGGATTCTGCAGCTGCAGGAGCAAATTGTATCACTGATGTATGACGGACTATCGGTGCAGGCTCTTCTATATGTGGAATAAGTTTGCGTTTCCTAGGTGGGAGAGACGAAGGCGCTAGCGTAAAATGATGATAAACCACCGGATCCGCGGGGGGCGACGGTGAGGGCGAAGGCGTCGGCGAAAACGCGTTCGGTGGAACAACGGCAGTTGGCAAAGCATTTGAACTCGATGTTGCCGTAGCACCCGGAGGGGAAGGCGGCGAGCTCGGCGGCGTGGGTGGTAATTGTTGTAAAGCCGCCTCGACTATATCGCACATCACGTTTCCATTTACTAGTGGCGTAGACGTTTGAGAGTTGGGACCTTGCGCGGAATCGGCACCATGTTCCTTATAAATATGCGCTTCCATTTGTTTTTTAGTATTAAAAGTACCATCACACACTGTGCAGCGGTAACAGCGTTCACCGAAATGTTGGAATCGATGCAATTTCAATACATGATTATATCCAAAGTCTCGCAAACATATTTCGCACGTGTAGGGCCGCTCACCGGTATGTGTACGCGAGTGTACTTTCAGTTGTTTAGAGCAAGTGAATCCCTTGCCACATCCGGGTGCTGGACATCTATAAGGCTTTTCTCCTGTATGCGTTCGTAAATGTATAACTAATTGCCCAGATTGTATAAATGTCTTATGGCAATGCGGACAAGCGTGTGGTCGCTCCCCAGTATGAATGCGTGCGTGGCGATGTAATTTTCCCGAATGTTCAAAGGCAGCACCGCATACACCGCATCGATACGGCCTTTCCTTCGTATGTATTCTTCGATGGACCTGAAGATTCTCCTTCACACTAAACATTTTGTGGCAATACTCGCACTCGAAAGGTCTTTCTCCGGTGTGTGTGCGGTAATGGCGTACTAGCCGAGCTGGTACAGCAAATGTCTTATGACACACGTCGCACCGGTGAGCATCAGCAGCGACTCGGTGGGAACGTGTATGTGCTGTTAAAGCACTTCGAGTTGATAGGGTCAGGCCACATTCTCGACATTGATGAACACGTTCTTCTTCACCTGCAGAATAATAAAAACCACAATTTAATTCATCACTCATAATAAAATACTTTATACCTACGCTTTATACACTTTTACAATTAAATAATATAATAAACGACCGTCCACAGTACTATGTTTGTTGTGGATGTTAACGCGATCAGGAATATCAGGATGCACAAGTGCGGGCTCGGAGGGAGGTGAAGGGGCGCGCGGAGTAAAGCGAAGTGAATGTCCTCAGCCGGCACGTGGAGGCCTGCACCGCGGTTTCGACGCGTCAAAACCGCGGTGCGCCTCCACGTGTTTGGGCCAGCGACCCCGTATCCGCGCTTTATTACACCCTTCGTCCCGCGCCCCGTAACTTCCATTACTTTCCCTACCATTTCGGTTATAATTTCAAGGGAAATAGAATATAACATTTTAAATATTTCACTTAAGTAAATTCAAAACACATCCAAAAATATTTTTGGGAATTAAAAAATAACTGATTCGCAGTCAAAATAATAAAAGCAATACATAAATACACAAACATTTAATATTATTTACTTATTTATTATAATTATTGCATTTTATACAATAATAGGCTAAACAATTATTTAATATTTAATTCTAATAATTACGTCATAAGAAATAAGCAATTAATATTATTTGAATAATAAATAAAAACTAATAAGATGAAGATGCTCACCTATCATAGTAAAAGTTGAATTTATAATCTTATGTATAGTCCAATGGCGTCAATGTTGGCGTAGGTTGTGATCGAGTATCAAACAGCGAAACAAGCGTGCGTTCCACTGACGGTCCACGGCCGAATGCGGAATTCGCGAGCTAAACTCTAAAGCCACCGCGTTCGTTTCGTGTCCTCCGTTCTCCTCTACAACACTCACACATATACATCTCTGAATTGTTAATACTTGATATATGCGCCTGTGTTCAGTGTATTATAAACGCTTGATGACAAATTATCTTGTATCAATTCAATAGCAAACATTTTAATTGACGTACCAGTATAGCATTTAACAATTAGGTATTTGATTAAGTAAATAGGAAAAGCATTGCCTAAAAGTAGAGCATTGATATGGGTAAAGCCAAAAGCACACAAAAAATTCACAACCAATTTATTACAAAGACTAGCGACCCGCCCCGGCTTCGCACGGCACGGGTGCAATGGTAGCCGGCCGGTAGCGCCGCAATTTTTAAATCGTAATATCTTCGAAAATATTCACTTAAATCATACGGTGTAAAGGGCCATATAGATCTATATTAAATGAACAATGTATTCAAGGTATTTAATTGGTTAAGGATTAATGCTGTATTGATTAAAATCGCTCCGAAAATTAGCCATTATTTGTCGTAAAAAGTAAATGACAAAAAAAAGTTATTGTGGGTTATCCATAAGAGATAGACATATACCATCACGGACTTTTCTGTAAACCTTTTCAATGTGTACAATACTTAGTACATTATATTGATAAAACTCGTAGGGTTCCAGCCTGCGTTTGCAATGTAAGCGGAAAAAAATGTAATTATTTACAACATCACATTAGAAACCTCAAAAATAACAGTACTTCTCCACTATTTAATGGATGTTATTATACATATAAACCTTCCTCTTGAGTAACTCTATCTATTAAAAAAAACCGCATCAAAATCCGTTGCGTAGTTTCCAAGATTTAAGCATACAAAGGGACATAGGGAAAGAGAAAGCGACTTTGTTTTATACTTTGTAGTGATGATGATGATGATGATGATTTTATTTGCAAGAGCCAAGAGCCCGAGCGGTTAGGTAGTAGGCAATTCTGGCTTTGTCGCCAAGTAAGCGCCAAGTCCTTATTTACAGTTTTAGTAAAGCATTGCATAGTAGATAGGTAGGTCTTATTGAAATTACTTAATGTACAAAAATATTTTTATATAGGTAAGTAAGTACCTTATTAAAAATATTTTAGATACCGTCTTTAAAAATACACTTGCATTCTAAAATAAACACCAATAATATTGTGATAATAATAATAACCCAGTACTTATGCCACACAAATGTATATTGTATACGTATATAACATCTGTATATACGATAGACGACCGCGGGCTTTGTTGAAGGTTGGAGGGGCAGCGGGTAGCGGGCGCGGTGGCAACGGAAGGGGAACTCAAACACGTGGAGGCCCACCGCGGTTTCGACACGCGTGTGAACTCTCGGCTGCAATGCGCTTGCGTGACTTGTCGGCCGGCTCGCTTCCTCCCGCACTCTTATGATGCTTGTATTTTATCTGTCTAGGACAATTCACAATAGCTTACACAACTAGACTGAATATTATGTTGTTTTTTATGAATGTAATTATTTCCTTTTTGAGAACTTCATTAATTTACTTAGCTATAAAAAAATATTAGCCTAGGTACCTACAGCTACCTGATTACTTAAAAGAAGTCGCGTTTATTACCATTTATTACATTGGATTAAATACTAGGTACCTACTCATATTCATTTATACTTATAATTTACATAAAATATTATAAGTAGGAATAATAATATTTTGTTTAAGTCATAGGCAGTCATTAGGTATTATAAAATTACCGTAGTAGGTACAAGTATACCTAATTTCTGTTTTCATTTATCTTAAAATATGTAATAGGTAGGTGGTGTAATAGGTAGGTGCCTAGGTAGTAGGTACTTTTGAAGACATGCATTAGGTATTATAAAATTGTCCACCGCAAGTATTAAAAATACTAAAAATAGTTATTTTTAATACTTAATACTTACTTTTTACCGGCTGAAGTTGAATTATAAATTATAATAAATACCTACCTATTATTTTTCTAATAAATAACATACGATTTAACATTTTAATAATAGATATAGGTATGTACCTATAATATTATACGGCCATGTACAAAATTCATGGTTAATGGAATAGTTTAAAGAATATTAATAATAGGTACCGTGTATACGTTGTACCTACATTGCTTTTTAATGCACCTGGCTACTTACAGGTGTAAGAAACTTCAATACTTAATATTATAGGTGATTAATGATTATAGGTAGGTACTAATAGTATATTGCTTCAACTGTCTCAACCTAAGTCTCAACTTTCCCTGGAACATAGTGATATTTTTAATTATTATTAATAAATAATATACTTACCTACCAAATTAGTGAAAAGTAAATAGTTAAGTAATTACCAACATATAAATTTTATACATATAATTCATAAAAATACAATGTAAAAATACGATAGGTACGAACAACCCCGTATTTTTGTAGTCAATCATAAAAGGATTCTGTAGCTTTCGTTTGTCTTTTTATAAATTACCTGTGCAATAATATTTTATCATCATAATATTGATGCTGCTGATGGGTTTTTTCAATATTGATACTTAAATAAATAAAGTTTAAATAACTAGGTATCTTTACTATCTAGGTAATCTTAATTAAACTACAACGTGACGGCATAGTGATGAATCTTATTATTTTATGCTCTTCTATCGTTCTAGATAGGTCCCCTGGTGGTTCAATTGACCCATATTTTTTTCCTATACCGGCTTGTAGTCTAAATGTTTAGGTATTTAATAGTGCAATATATACCTACCTATTTGATGGAAATTTTTCTTAGGTACCACCTAGGTACTCATTAATATTATTTAGATTCAATAGGTATAGGTAGGTACCTACTTAACTTATAATTAATATAATTCCTCAAGTAATAAAATATAAATATTCCAACTTCCTATAGTACATCCTATCATAAGTAGGTATATTATTATTTTTGATAAGAATATACAATACATTCATATGTATATATGTATGTATATAATCCATATCACGATTCAGTATTCACGACCATGAGAATTGAGAAACAAATCTTATGCGTTATAAAAATAACTCAAGGACATGCAAAAACCTTAATGATACGAATGTGCAAAAAGATTAATATTGAACATAGGAAAATATATCAGGTAGGTACGTACCTACATGCGAAATATTCGCTAAAACGATACCTGCTAGCTAAATTATATTTTTGTACAAGCTTATCTATGAACAAACAATTTTTATATCAATATATGTAACAATAAAGAGAATATTATTATAAAAAGATAAGATTATTCATAATATTGAGTAGTTGGTATGTAGTTGATTTGATTTCGTTTGGTTTCATGTTGTAATTGAGGCAGGTTAGTTATCGGCTTCCATATCAAATAATTGGGGTACTACTTTGTTTAGAGGTATTGAAAAATGTGCCCTAAAATAAAATTCATATTTGAACGACAGTGCGCGGCGCGAGGGGGTGTCTGAACGGATGAGACAAGGGCGCAGGGTGCGGCGGGCGGGGCGAAACGTCGACACGCGCTGCACGGTCAGCGAACGTAAGAAACCGCGGTAAGTGAGGCCTCGCGGCGCGTGCGCCCGATTCAACCTTCCTCAACGCGACCGCAACTGACCCGCACACCCGCACCAAGCCACGCCACGGACAAATGCCGCGTTGGTATCACCTTTGGTTCCTTGCGCGTGTAACTAGCAATGTATTAAAGTCTTAACAACAATGTATGATGTAATCTTTACCTGCCATTTGCTACAATTTCTGCCGATGTATAATTATTTACATATAATACCTAGTATAATAATAATTATACTTATTATCTATGTATAGTTCTTATTTACGTTGTTTAAAAATTGAAAACACAGTTTACATTCTACATTAAAATAAATAAATTATACAAGACGAAATATTGGAACGAAGTTCCATATCTTGCGAAAGGGGGCTAGAAGGAAAAAATTGAGACGAAAAGTTGTAACGACACTTTTTAGTTTTTGCTACGCGTGTTTCTCTGCTGGCAGCTGGCTTCGTTCCATCCGGGGGACCGGGTGTCCCTTGGGCTTTGACACCTCTTCAATTTTTATATAGGTATAATATATTATAATATATTATATATTTTTGTTTATCTATACCACCTATACATTTAAAACGATAAGCTCAAAAACTAAACTTACTTATTATCTAAAGGGGATGCTACATAAAACCATAATATGTATAAGCAATAAGTAAAGTACATACTTTTAAAGTAAAAAAGACAATTTTTTTTATCCCAAGTAGGTAGGTGAATACGGGCGGAACCGGGGCAAGCAGTTATTGTGAAACAAAACTCAAAAGCTATAAAGAACTTCGTAAATATACAGGGTGTCCCAGAAGTCGACGTCAAGCCATTGAGATAATATTAATACGTCAAGCTGAAATTTTCTGACAGGTTGTCAGATTTGCGTCCGTATGTCATAAGTGATAAGCGTCACTATCTCTCTCGCTCACACTTTATGGAATGTCTCTCTCCATCTTATTTAAACCACGCCATTTAGCGTTTAGCTACTATTATGTATTCTGTGACCACGGCGCTGTGGTCATTAGGAACGCTTTAGGTACATAGAATCCTTATTAAATGCGCTAACTTTTAAAGCTACTTGCCAAACTGGAGTAGTACATTTTTTTTCAGGACGATCAGTTGAAGTAGCGCGAAAAATTAATTTTGAAAACTTGGTACGGTATAAAATGACATTTTCCTACAAGTTGGAGTGATCGGCACAGGGTTTAGGATCATAGGTTACATAAAGCACTATTCGGGATGACGTAAGAGAAAAAAAAATTGGCAAAAAGTTATTTTTACGTTTTATACCTTTACCCTCAGACCAATAAAAAAGTTAAATCAAGTTATAAGTCCGAGTTTAAACTATTATAGTCTATATTTAAATTATTACTTATTTTAAGTTGATCCAAGTGTATTTTATTACATATTATGTCTCAATCTTCACTAAATAGTATAAAACAAAGTCGCTTTCTCTGTCCCTATGTCCCTATATGTCCCTTTGTATGCTTAAATCTTTGAAACTACGCAACGGATTTTGATGCGGTTTTTTTTAATAGATAGAGTGATTCTAGAGGAAGGTTTATATGTATAATAACATTCATTAAATAGTGGAGAAGTACTGTTATTTTTGAGGTTTCTAATGTGATGTCGTAAAAAATTACATTTTTTCCGCTTACATTGCAAACGCAGGCTTACGAGTTTTATCAAAATAATTTACTAAGTATTGTACACATTGAAAAGGTCTACAGAAAAGTCCGTGATGGTATATGTCTATCTCTTATGGATAACCCACAATAACTTTTTTTTGTCATTACTTTTTACGACAAATAATGGCTAATTTTCGAAGCGATTTTAACCAATACAGCATTAATCCTTAACCAATTAAATAACTTGAATACATTGTTCATTTAATATAGATCTATATGGCCCTTTACACCGTATGATTTTTAAGTGAATATTTTCGAAGATATAAAAATTGCAGGACGTAGCGTTTGCGGCGGTACCGGCCGGCCGCCCGGCTATATATTTTATACCCGTGCGAAGCCGGAGCGGGCCGCTATATTTTTATATACAACGTTCACAGTTTTTCTGTAGTGTATTTAATATCAGCATTGCACCCGTGCGAAGCCGGGGCGGGTCGCTAGTAATATATATAAATCTCGTGTCACAATGTTTGTCCTCAATGGACTCCTAAACCACTTAACCGATTATAATAAAATTCGCACACTATGTGCAGTTCAATCCAACTTGAGAGATAGGATAGTTTAAATATGTAGGTACCACGGGCGAAGCCGGGGCGGACCGCTAGTAGGTATATAAAATTCTCGTGTCACAATGTTACTTTAAAGTTTAAACTTACCAATAAATTACCTACTCCTCCGAAACGGTTGGACCGATTCTCATGACATTTTGTGTGCCTATTGGCATAATTATTGGGTGGATCTGAGAATCGGTCAACATCTATTTTTCATACCCCTAAGTGATAATTAAAAGCTAGTAAAAATGTAATATTATGATATGTATTTTCATAATTTTACAACCCACATCACTACATAGTATAAAACAAAGTCGCTTTCTCTGTCCCTATGTCCCTATGTCCCTATGTCCCTTTGTACGCTTAAATCTTTGAAACTACGCAACGGATTTTGATGCGGTTTTTTTTTAATAGATAGAGTGATTCAAGAGGAAGGTTTATATGTATAATAACATCCATTTAATAGTGGAAAAGTACTGTTATTTTCGAGGTTTCTAATGTGATGTCGTAAAAAATTACATTTTTTCCGCTTACATTGCAAACGCAGGCTGAACCCTACGAGTTTTATCAAAATAATGTACTAAGTATTATACACATTGAAAAGGTCTACAGAAAAGTCCGCGATGGTATATGTCTATCTCTTATGGATAACCCACAATAACTTTTTTGTCATTTACTTTTTACGACAAATAATGGCTAATTTTCGAAGCGATTTTAACCAATACAGCATTAATCCTTAACCAATTAAATACCTTGAATACATTGTTCATTTAATAT